>JAJQWJ010000009.1:16578102-17830245 GCA_023637945.1 Phaethornis superciliosus | reverse complement strand
ATTATATAATAACAGATTTTCTTAACTGTGAATGCAAAGCCTGCAACCAGCTGGTTGAATTTTAGTGTTTTGAGAACAGATTTTTTCCATTATTTATCATTACTTCAAATCAGTGGTAGGTAGTGCCATTTTTGGACAACATGGGAGGGGGCTTTTTTCATTTTGCTTTGTTTTACTGCAACCATCAATAGGTTAATTTTTGGTTAAGAACAAAATAAATCTCTGTGTATCACTGTAATTAATTTAGATTCTATGGGTCACTTTACATTCATTTTCATAAAGATGATATATGCACCGAAGAGGCCTCCAGAATAGCAACAAATTCAGCAGAAGAAACAAACATGTTTGTAACAGCCAGAATCTGTTGTGCTTTGCTTTTTCTTCCTGAGACTGTAAATTTTCTAACTTTAACAGTACAATGCTCATTAGAATGACTTTATTGGTCATTAAATTGGATATCCAAACACACTGAAGTAATTGCATAAATACCTAGCTTTGTCTTTTAGCCTTAGCTTTAGTTGTTTAGAGAATGTCACAAGTCACAAACACTGCTTGGCAAATGCTGCAGCTTAAGAGTCAAACAAATGACCTTTCTCAAAGCTTTGCCCATTGACAGCATAACATTTGATGGAATAAGTCATAATGATTTTAGCTTTGTATTCATAAAGGAGTAAAAGATGATTGCTTTCTGTGGAAATAAGCAGATAAGCCCTCAGCATCCTCTGCAGCTGATGAACAACTCCCAGAACTGCTCTGGAGACTGCAAAAAAAGGACAGGATTATCTATTTCAGCCTCTTTCCTCATACTTTTTTTTTACTGACCCTTAACTAGTAAGGATCTTTGCAATTTAGGGAGCAGCTTGGTAGTGTATCTTTCAGAGCCAAATCTTCTACTTTGATATTTTCTATTTTTCCTTTGCAAGTTCATGGTAACTATTTCACTCAAAAAACTGTCTCAGCAAACTTTTTGAGGAAGTTATTCAAAACAAGTAATGTCTGTTTAATATAATGTTTTTCCTTCTTTACTTAAAACAAGGTATATTTCTAACTTGGCTATCGAAGCATCAAACCAAGTGTTTGTAAGAAATACTTTTTCTGAGAGTGTATCTGAAATTGTGCAGTGCACAGTTCCGTACTGAAAAGAAAATAAAGCTTCAATACTGAATTTTAGTATCTTGGGCTGATGGGGACCAGAGAATAAAATACATCCTAAGCCACATATCTGAAGACTTTGTATCTCAAATGTCTGTGTCAAGAAAAAAAAAAGAAAAAAAAAAAAAAAAGAAAAAAAAAAAAAAAGAAAAAAAAAAAAGAAAGTGTCCCAAGAGGACAGGGCCTGTAAAACAGTAGTTTGCTCATCCAAATTTTCTACAATGCCTTTTCTAATGCTTTCTTTAATTTAATTTTCATTATCTTAACTGAGAATTCTTCTTTATTTTGCTGGGAGAATTCTCTCGGCAGTAAATCACATGGCTCATTTCAGTTTGCATCCTGGTATTTATTCTACAGTTTTCTTCACCTGAAAGTAGCCATTTTTCTTACACCCAGTAGACCAAATCCAGCTCCCATTTAAATCTGGAACTGAATAAAACCTATATTCCAAATGCCATATAAAATTATTTAACTTTCTCCTTAAAATTTTCATTCTTCTATTACCTGCAAGGCTGCTTTTTTGTAGTTCCCTGGCAAAGCTTTTTTGTTCATATACATTTTCCCGTGGAAACATCTGCTATCATTCTAAATACAATACTTAGCTCTTCACATAGAAGACATTGTGTCAGTAAATTAAAAACCAAGAAAGTAGTGCATCTTTGGTCTCATCTAAGTTACCCATTCTGTAGTTTACGTGATTAGAAAGCTTGTTAAAAAAAATGAAATCGTCATCTGTAATTACATAGAAGGACATGCACTTAGTAAAACTTCAAACTCACTCTGTGATACCAACATTGGCAACACAACGATGAAGAGGAAGTCTTTCACAACCAGACATTACCCCATCAATCAGTTTGCAGTCAGGAGAAAAATTGACTTTGTCATGATATGGTTCTTAAAGCAAAAGTAATAAATTCTATACAAATGGCAAGCCTACAGCGTAGCTAATTTATTCATTATCCACCCCAGAAAAATAATTAAGTCATGCTTTCTTTCCTGGCTCTTCATTACAGTTTAGCCTTTTTCTGCAGCAGTCAGTGACTGAATGCTTATTAAAATAAATTAGCTGCAAAACTTTTAACTCTGTCTTAAAGAAAAACTAATCCACTTTTCTAGTGGAAGGAACATTGATTAAATAAACCTAGTTTCATGCCGAGCAGACTAATTCCTTTAGCCACAGTTTCCAATCTTAAATCATGTATCTGTATTAGTCTGAGAAGTATATTGTGATCTGTGAGCTTATAATTGGTATTAACCTCTTTCTGTATGCATTTCAGTTTTCTAGCATGGATGATTTTAAGTGATGGAACAAAATCACTGTGCAACATATAAGTATTATGGTATCCATGGTTTTTTTTCCAGCATGCACACATACACTCATTCAGACATACTCTGTTATTCCTCTGATCCAGCTGCTTCAGGCCAGCTTGATGTGAAGTAATGTCAGCTGCATCAAACTGTCTCACAGTTACTAAATAGGAGGGATAATAAAAACCTATACAAAGCTGATCATATCTTGTATCAGAAGCATGGAATGCTGACCATTTAAAAAATCATGAACCTGACCCACAAACATATCAAAATGAGGAAAACAATTCTCTCAAACTCTTTGAGTTTTGCATAAGAAATACTTTGTACAAAGCCAAATGCTGCAAAATTGGCAAATAAAACTGAAGGGATTGTCAGTATGTGACCTATATAGAATTGCCCACATCATTACTTTTAAAATATATGGCTTCATATTTTAAAAAATAATATTTTCTTTAATGCCACCAGCAGCAGTCAGCCAGGAGTTCACTAAGTAATCTAGTGACGGGTCAGTCAGATCACACACTCAACAGTTCCCACAAGAAAAAAAATCATAATCTGATGTAAGATAGCGATTAAACTAACATAATTATTAAGACAGGGACAAATCCATCTCCCCCTTCCCAAGACCAACCTTGTCACAGGGCATCAGAGGGGCTGGCTGATGCAGAAGCACAGCTCAGCAATAACTGCAGCCTGAGGGTGCCGACATCCTCTGCTCACACCACGATCCCCTGTTCACTGGTGCACTTCCTGTGGCTCTGAATATTTATAAAACCCTCAGTCTCATCTTCGGCACTGCATTCAGCTCCTCTGCATTAGGACGGGCATTTTTCTTAAGAGGCCATGTACTTCATGGATCTTAGCCCCTGTAGTCCCTCCTTACCAGCTGCCAAAGCTTCTGAGGATGTCACAATACTGTTGCACAGAGCAGCCAACCAACCTCCTGTTTGAAGTTGGCTTTTGTCCCAGTGCACAAGAGCCATTTTGATGAAACAGTTAAAAAAAAATACAAAAATCTCCTCTGCCACATACATAGATGGGGTCACCTGTACCGGGGGGAGGTGAAAAAAATCTGCAAGAGGCGGCTCTGTCAGTTCACAAAAAGAATTCATGAGGCAGGGCATCCTTTCTGCCACAGTTAATTCATCAGCAAACAACAAAGTACATGATGGGCCTTGGTGACTGCTCCATCTTATGGGCAGCCTGGGTGCTGGGGGATGGACCTCAGGCAGGGAGCCTGGGGAGACAGGACCATGTCTGGCACAGCCCTATTGCTTTGGGGAACTTTTGTCTCCCAGAGCAGGCAGACATTAGTCTTCCTGCTGTAATCTGCAACATCACTGCACCCCATCCCATGCAATAACTCCTCTAACTTCCTATTTAAAAATCCTCAGGTGCTACAAGATTGGCAGAACAGAGAGAGAGAACATTTTCTTTATTGCCAGTTTCCCCCCACACACACACCTTTTATTGGCTTCCCTTCCCTTTTCTGTTTTATCTTTGCCTTGATGCAAGTACAAGGGTGGGGAGGGAATATGTCTGCCCTGAAAGAAAACTCCTCTTCTGTAGACAGGAGCCCACTGATAGACCCTGGCTAAAAAAATGTTCTATATCTTGCATTGAGAGTATCTTTGGTGGGTTTTTTATGCTGTGGCTATAGCTGTATCACATGAATTATACCTATCCATAATTTTTTAACTTAAAAATCAGCGAAGAGACCAAACACTAACAATTAATTGAAAAGAATAATGCAAAACCATTAAAATTTTATGTCTACTATTTGTAAGCATATTATTTGTATATAATAGGCAACATGCATTTTTAGGAATTCGCTTTTTTTTTTGAGGCATTGTTATATATTTATTTGACTATGCCAGAAATTGTCAACTTGCTCTGTGTTTACATAAGAGAATTATGTGGTGTAGGTAGCTTGTCTATTTAAGTGGAAAAACAGGTCTATGACAGAACTGCTTCAGATTTTTTTTTTATACTAATATATTCAGTTCTTCTAAGAGCTTATTAGAAGAAAATATGCTTGCTTCTTCTAATGAGAGTCGTGCAGAAATTCACAGTTTTCTAGAATCAATTTTTTTCTTATTATTTTCCAGTGAAAAATACCTAATCTTCATTTATATGTGTATTTCTATAGGAATATATAAATTTTGTTTAGGTGATATACTTGTATCTAGTAACAACAGGGGGGCTCTCAAAAACTGTGCTAAAGAAAAAAGTGTTCTCTCTTTACTAGTTCCACTGAAGATTCTCACATGAATAACAACTCACTTAATTTGATAAATGGCACTGTCTTTCTGTTCCTTAATTGAATTATCATAAATAATATAACTAATTAGATTTCAAGAGAAAAATATTTTTATTATGTTTGTAACACAACTGTGTTATTAAATATAATCTTCAAAGTTTTCCTTGAAGCACAAAGTAAAAATTTTTAGTTTCTGGTAGTCCTAAATACTACATTTTTCTCAGCACAGGTTTTGTGTGGAAGCAGATGTTATAGACAGCAGTACAAGGCAGCTGGGATTTTTTGTAATGCTTTAGTCAGAATTAGGTTTTGAAAGGGAACTGGTTCTAGGAACTTGATCATTGACACTTGGATGAAAGTCCTGAAAGAAAGGATTATTCTGCCTGCTAAGTGACCGTTTTGTTTTCAGCCTGGTTGGTACACCTAAAGAAAATGAGTTATTCTTAAAATACATGCGGAGTTTGGGAAATAGACCAGCAAGACCTGAGTTTTAGCAACTGCTGTAAGTGTGAACCGTGTAGGTGGACCATGCCACCAAGAGAAGAAAAACAAATACCTTTAAAAACTCATTGCTAACTAAACTTTTCTTTGGTATGATATTAATTATTACATTAATTTGCTACAAGTATTCACAGAATTGAACTCCAAAGTGTTTTAGCCAAGTCTAAGAATATGAATGCATAGGTAAATGAATGCATTTGTGTGCACAGTTACAGAGACAGGCAGACACATTGTACGTCAGCCTTTTACACAGAACCATGGATAAGGAGGGACACAGTCGTGAGGCTGAGATTTCTGAAGACTCCAGGAACTGAAGTTGTCTTCTTACATAGAAAAGTGTCCTGTGTGCTTCTAGAAACAAAGGATAACAAGATTGCTTTTGGCGTTTTATAGTTCATAAGGCACACAAATTCCCCAAGTGTTTTACATTTACATTAGAATGTAAAGCCTTCCCTTATGAAATCTGTATTGGAATTGAGCAAATAAAATATGAAACAGGGAGCTGCTGCAATAAAAGGGGAGATTATTGTTTATTACTTATCCCAAGTCCAACACTTATCAACAAAGAACGCTTCTGGAGCATCTGACTTTGCCTGTAAACATTGGCAATATTTTTTGAGCCCTCTTTAAAGCATTACATTATACTATATCAACATTTTCCTCCCTATATATTCTACCAGCCCTTATTAAGGAATCATTTAAAATCTTATTTTTTTTATATGGCTATTGGAAATTCATAATTAGTTACTAAAGGGAAGGTGACGGAGAATGTGCAATATTTTCAGAATACATTATGTGCTTTCTTTTCTTAAAATTTCTCAAATATTACTAAAATTACAGAAAATAAATATAGGATAAAGCATGAATACATGGTGGGTTTGTGCTATATCTGTTCTCTACTCTTGTGTAGCTAATATGTTTTTCAATCAAGTAATTTAATTTTAAGAAACACTATAAATCTGAGAAATATGGTAAAATTCATTTTTCTATATTACATTGTCCTACATATTATCTGTTCTTCAATAATTTTAAGGAATGTTGAGAGAAATGAGTCCTGATGTTCCTGAAATTAGAGGCTTAAAATAGAAATTTTACAGTCATTCTTCTACAACCAGCAGAAAGATATGGGCCACTCCTCCCTTTGGAGACTCTGCAATGACTCAGGAGGGAGCACATGGGGAGTAGCTTTCCAAATTAGACACTTCAGCTGGAGTGACTCACTCCTATTATGACACAAATTATGTGTGAGCACGTTTTCGGAGTTTCAGTATTATGATTTCTAAATCATAGTAGCAGTTATATTTCACACAGAGAGAAGACTCATCTATGTTTTTTAAAGAATCCAGTAATTTACTGTCTTTGGGCCCTCACTCTTCAGTGTCTGGAAGATCTGAACTCTAGCACACATCATGGTAGGGTTTTAAGAGAGAAAACAAAAAGAAGATTTTTCTTCCTTAAGCACTTTTTTTTCATAACCATGCTCACTGGATCCTGCCAATAAAAATTTTACAATAGGTACTCAAGAAGAACTGTCACAGATGTGGACCTCTGGACTTGTTCACGTAGGTGTGAGTCCCTCAGATTTGTAAATAGCTAGATGAGGTAATAATGCTTGGAAGAGCCTGTTCCTTGCAGTCTTATGCTAATACTCATTAATGTCATTATGTCCAAAATGGAGAGAATTTTCTTTGTTCTTTCAAATATTATTAGAAACTAGGAGTTAACTGTTTGACACTGTAACCTAAAATTCTGAATACTTTCAGATTAAGAGACATGCTGTACATTTTCAACAAACTAATGTGTAATTTGTAACAAGTGAAATTTATCACATGAAAATTATTTTGCAGTGATCTAAACCCAATTAACCTTGAAGAATGTTATAGGAATATAGACAGTGAAAGAATTTAATTATAGCTGGGAATTCTATACAATTATTGACCAAGTTTGGCAGAGAAATTTTATGTTCCCTACTGTTACGTACTGTTAGCTTTTTAATGAGGAAGCAGGAAAAAATAATATCAAATCAGAATAGTAATTTGAAAAATCACAGACTTAGTACTTGTTGACTACTCAAATTGACAATTTCAGCAGCCTTTCCAAAACAGAATTTTCTTTTAAAAATGGAAATAATTCATAGCTATTATACTAAAGGTATTTGTTTTAAACAAAATTTAATGAAAATGGACCAGATATCAAGAAGTGCCAAATACTGTTCCTAATTATAAAAATGTTTGCTACTAATCTCATGAGTCTACTTAAAACACTTCAGTCACACAGAGCTCTCTTATAGTCTGGAACTAGTTTCAGAAAAAAGCTGTGATCTGAAATAATTGTGATATTTTTTGTGGTAGATGGATAAAGTCCAAAATTGTTCCAGCCATTTCTCAGTGAATAAAGCCAGAGACAGAACAGTGGAATGTGTGCTTGTAAATACATCTGTCATGTCTGTATTCCATTTGGAAGTTCAAACAGGTAATATAAATAATCTTCTTAAAAGATTGAGTGGATACAATTGTACATACAATAAGACAGAATTTAATGACTAAAATTAAAATTATTGTTTCTTTTTTTCTTTTCTACAGAAGAAAACCAAATCATTTGCAGTTTAAGTTAAGCCTTTGCAGAAGTACAATAAAATTCCCATTTTACAGACAGAAATGAAGCAATGTGAAATTTAAGCATTTGAATACAGAATCTGCTTAGAATTTCACTCTAAAGTGATGTTCTTTCTATTAGGAAGCTGTGAATATAGCACGTATTTTGTGCTTTCATGTTATACAAAGCTCTTCTTGGACTGCACAAGATAATGCTGCATTTGACACAGAAACAGAATAATTTAAGTTGTAAGGGACCTCTGGAGATCATCTGGTCCAACCTCTCTTTCAAAGAAAAGCCAGCTTTGAAGTTAGAGCCAGCTTCGAAGATCAGGTTGCTCAAGGTCATATTCAGTTGTGTTTTGAATATCTACAAGGACAGAGATCCCACAACCTCTCAGGAAAACCTATTCTAGTACTTGATCACCCTTATTTTGAAAAAAAAACCCAAAATAATCTTATATTGTGTTTATATTTGTATGATTGTACAGTAGAAAAATCTTGTCTCATAATAAAAAAAAGAAAACCTTAATCTAATTCAGTTTTTTCCAGTTTGAGGGTTTTTTCTACAATTTTTATTTTTTGTTTTGGTTTGGTTTGATGCTTTGTTTTTGTTTTTTTTTTTCACTCAAAGCTAAGTGACATTGAGTTCAGAAGGCCCAAGAAACTGTTTGGCAAGAGCTCCTATTAATTTGCAGTATGCTTCTTTTGAAGTCCAGCTATGCTTGAAAGGCACTTTATCTAGCAATTGTGTAGAGCCTGTGTTGCCATTATTCATGTATTCTTGTGATTTAACAAGTCAATTAAATCCAGAAAACAGCATTCAGAAGAACTGAGTTTGAAAATATATTCATGAAGATGGTTTTTCATTCCTTAACCAGTAAATTTTTACCCTTGGAAGTTAAACGGAGTCCTAATGATCACAGAAAGCTAGTTGTCTGCAGGGCACAAGATTTGATCAGTGCAAAATTATCAGCAGAGAAGAATAAACAATGGAAGAGGATATTAAGAATTTCTGTTAGAATTGGGCAAGCATGATTAATAGGCAAAATGACTACCAGACTTGAACAGATTTATGTGAGAGGGAAAGACCTGAGACTGAGGGCCCCTGAAAGGACTGATCACAAACCAAAGCTTTCTGTGAATGATGAAAAGGAAGTTCCTTGCAGGGCAGTGTTTTACCCTCCTCTGATCTATCTCCCACGTTTTACCTATGAGAAAAAAAGTAATTGGTTATAAAATTCATGCAAATTTTCATTTCATTTATCTTACCTACCTCTAAAGAACAAATAATTCCTAAAGGTGGCATATTGCAAGGGGTATACTTGTGTTACAAGGATAATACATAGATGGAGTCTAAATTGGCTAGAGAAGTAAGCTTCTGGCATGAATTACTTTTCTAAATGACAATTTAGAAGAATATTGATCATACCATAAGTAACATCCTCCTATAGTAAATATAAATCAGATAATTATACTTGTAATCAGATGGACAGTTATTTAAATAAAACCATCAAGACCCATTATGTACAAAGTCAAAAGCTGTGGAAAAGCCACAGATTTCTGGTGTACCCAAAAGCTGCTGCTGAATTGCCTGAAGAAGGTGTCAGTACTTTGTAATATTTCTGTAAAGGAAGACAAGCATTGATTCTGTGCTGTCTTTTTGATCCTAAACCTCCTAATTTCAAGATGCCTATGACTATTCTCTTCAGGATGCTATGTCATTCTTTCGAACCTGATTCTCTATGTAAAGTTTCTGCTTACTTTTTAACTTAGTCTTGTTTTTGTGAGTTCTTCCTGAAAGACATATGAAGTCAGCAGAGGTTTTTTATTTGATGCTTATTTTGCATTCTCTTTTTTCAGCAGATTCTTGGGTAGTTCTTAACATTTTAACCTGACATACTACATTCTTTCATCCATGAAACAGTTAAAACTGCTTGACTATTTGTCTTATATAGTCCTTAAAGTACAAGGTTTAGGACCTTAATTTGAGTTTGACAGATCAGCTTAAATTATTTTTTGAAGCACCCCCAAACAAAACAAAACAAAACAAAAAACAAAACAGCAAAAACTCCAAACTCATGAACTATATGAGCATTGTAATAAAATAACCTTGAAGAGACAACTTAATTAGTATTTAAGTGATCCTGAACTACAATGAAATTCCAATGGAAATGTGAACACCCACCTGCATATCAAATAAAGTCACAAGATTATTGCCTTTACAGTAAATATAATTCCAGTTCATAACAACTGGATTTCTTAAAGAATATATCATCAAAAGATAATACATCATGTCAAAGATTTAACCGCATAGGAATGCATACGTGATGCACTGGTTTATAGGAAGGACTGGGAGACTGGGAATAGGGAAGTCTTAAGTGTTAGTATGAGCTGTGTTCATACAGAATGACCTTGGAAAAGTCATTTTCACCTGTTTGTGTTTCAGCCAGCCCAGCTGGAATGTTGCATAAACAGCAAAAGCCAATTAATGCTGCTTTTAAGCTGGCCATTAAGTGACATGCATGAATTTCTGATGGGAATAATTTCACACACTAGGTAGAAAGAGCCTTTTGTTTTCAAATCCCTCTCTTGTTTTTGTTTCCTTTGTTTGTTTATTTTAATAGATGCCTGAGTCAAAAATAGGATAAAAAGATCTATTTAATAAAGAACTGTTACTCAGTGTTCCGTTTCAGCACCTTTCTTTATCGCCATAGTGAGGTGCTTTGCTAACTATGCAAAAACAAAATTCTCTCAATATCAGACTGAGCTGGGAAAGCATCTTCACATTAGCTCAAATATGATTCACACTACAGATGAAGCCTTGCTGCCTAAGGGACTTGCTGTTTTTTCTTGAGATAACTCAGTAAGAAGAGTGCAATAAACACTGAAGCGAAAGTTTAAGATAAGCAAAAGCTCAAGAAATAAAAAAACCTTCCAAAGCAGAAAAGCTGGGGGAGACATAAACCCAAACCTATTCTAATCTCAGGTGTTCCTGTGAGGTTCTGCAGCTAAACCAAGTGTCTGCCTTTCCCTCACTTAATCTGTATGCTGTACTCCTCTGCTCACTCACTGCAGTGACTAGGCAGTAAAGCAGATACTAATCTCTGTGGATGAAAATTGGGAGAAATATAGAGAAAATAATTTATACACACCCTTAAAAAAATAAAAAAATTCGAGATTTGTGCTATTTTTAGAAATAAGATAGTTAAAAATAGAAATAAGAAGTCAGTGACCTGAGATTATAGAACTGCTAAAAAAAAGACATTTTATACTGGTGGCCAGTGGTTTGGGATGACATATTTGGAACAAAAGCAAGGAGACTTTAGAAGCTTTATTCCAAGACAGAATAGATTTTTTTTAAGGCTGAAATAGACCAGTGATCTTCTGGGGATAGCAGTACGAAAAAGTGAGAAAAGGTAACAAGGCATCTGGCCTCTCTGTCAGTCTGGGAAATGATCTTTTAATATATGGAAAAGCAAATCTGATCCCAAAGACTATAGTTTATTATGGACAGGCAATAAGAAAATCAAGTAGATGGGGTAGAAAATCCTCTCCCCCTAAAACTCTTTCCAAATTTTATATTAAAACAATAATGAATTCATAATTGTATGACTCAAAAAATTAAGAAAATGAAAAAAATCAAGGAGGAAAAGAAAGATACTTAGTTCAATCCTACTATGATTAATTTACTTATGGTAAGACATTAATATTATGAATTTTAAGTAAGAACTGAAACTTCATGTATTATTTTGATAACAGCAACGAAAATACAAATAATTTAAATAATACATTTCCAAAAGTAGAGGTATCAAATTAGCTATTATCTGGCAGTACCTATGATAACTGTATTTTTTTTCACATTTCCATTTCCATACCTAATTTCCATTCCTAATGACAATTTATGCAGTTATCTCATAGAAGCTGACAGCATCTCCTTTCTGTTTCTCTGATGCAGCAAAAACTAGAGTTACCTGCAGGAGACACGAATCAACTGGAACAACTTTGGGACCTGCCCCAGTTATTCACTTAATGAACTGGTGATGGTGAAGACCATGATGATGCAGAGCAGCCCTGATCCCATATTGCTTTCAACTGCAACAGTTAACTTGAAAATTCTGTTGATGTCAATGTAAAATGACAGATACACTGCGTCAGTAGTCCCTCTCTAGAGCTTTCTGCAACTACTAAAACCTTGTTTAGATGTTTAGGGCACAATGCAAAGTATTGTAATAAAACATTTTATTGAATGCTTAACTTCAAGCATATGTATAGCACCATCCCCGTTCAGCAAACCAGTAGCTATGTGATTAATGTTAAATAAATGAGACAAAGAAAAACCATGTGCTTAAAAATTAAGCTTTATTGCTTTCTTGAGGGTAGAACATATAACTTATTTCATTAAAAATACTGTGTTCTAAATTCTTGACTGAACAGTGGTTGCTGTATTTCGAACAATGTCACACACAGACATATGACATCACTTGAGCAGGAAGTGTTATTTCTCAGCAGAATAAAAAATGTCTTGTTTCTATATAGTTATATGGGGAATAAACTGATGGGTATATATTCTTTGTTGCTTCTAGTCTAACATTGTAGGAAACACCTTATATATTAAATTTGCTCATACAGAATAACACTTCAGAAAAACTTTTTCTCTCATAATAATGAAAAACTGTTCTGAAATTCACTGATCAAAGAGTGTAACAAAGACCCTCTTTCATGGGGCCCAGAAACATTCATAATTAGTAAGCACTGGCACTTTTCTGTGATAAAAACAATAAAACTGTCAGTCTCATTAACTAGCATTCTAAGGCTTTGTAGAGCAAAGTACTGTGTTATAGGATTCAAACTTACGCATTAGGTATCATTTGGATAGATACTTCCAGGAATGATTTTTTCTTTTGCCTTGCTATGTCCACTCCTAAACAGGGAGGAGTTGGCTCATAATTTGTGAAAAACTGGCCTAACTAGGTTTAAGTTATGCTGTAAATTGAATGCTCATTTGGGAAATATTATAGTATGGCTACTTTTTGTTTATTTCTTAAATCAAATCTTATTCAGTACAAATGCTTAGTTCTCTCTGAACTGGTACAGCATTTTCCTAAAAACATACACGTCTCTGCTACTGCAAGGTATTTAAAATATGCATCTACTGGACTTAAAAGTACTCTGCTCAGTAGTTCTAAATTCAGGCCACTAAAATATTTGGGTACTTGTGATTTAGGCTATTATTATGTCCACTCAGTTATCCCTTCATCTGAAATCGACAGCACTGCTTCAGCACCTCCATTCTGTTCTGAGACTCCAGACTCTTTTGTGCTGAAGCTTAATTACCTTGCCAATCCATGATTGCTCTCACATTTTATTATTATGTGAAATAAAAGAGACAAAGTACAGCTAGCATTTTAAACGAAACAAGCAAATAACAAGAGATTATGAAGTTGTTCTATTTTGTTCTGTTTTGTTTCATACAGTACATAGTTATCAAGCATTCTTTGAATGTATTTTGTTATTGTGAATTCTATTTGAAGTCTTCCTTATATATTTATTTTTCAGTTCATTACAGTACAAAAACACCTTACTTTGAACTATGGATGTACTGTAAAATTAATACTGGAGGTTTTCTATGTATGTGTGCATTCAGGTACATACACATATGTCCAAATTACAGAAAGTAACATCAATAATTCCAAGAATTCCCATTTAAAATCTAAATAGTCTGTATAACAAACCTTATTTTCTTATTGCAAGAAACAGGAGTCCATAAAAACCTTTTTTATTTTATTCCTTCTTTCCTTATTAAAATGCAACCAAGCTACAAAAAAATGCAGAATTCTGGAACATATTATGATTTAGAATAATAAACCTATACTCTCTGTAGCATTAAGCTTTCATTCCAATCAGAAAGATTTTTTTTTTTCTTTTTTTTCAGATATTACAAACACTGAGAAGTAATACTTTTATTCTCATGCCAGAAAAGATGATAGGTGTATTTTCTTTAAGACTGGAAAGTCTTCACAGTCTGCCATTCCTGAACATGCTGAATGACCCCATTGTAGCTACACTTAAAACAATATTATTCTTTACATAGTGAAGAATAGAACAATATTAGATTGAAACATTGTCTATTCAGAATTTCCCTTTATTTTAGGGGTGGGAAAGATTCATTGTTGAAATCCTACATAATAGTCTAAAGGACATGCTTCAGGGAACACAGTGGGTTGGGAGACATGTATGAAATTCTCTGGTCACTGGTGTATAACTAAGCAGCCCAAAACTATAGCTTGCTTCATTCCTGCCTCACAAACAAATGATAGACTGAGAATTGCAGCACATCCGGTACCTTTTGAAATTTTCAAAGAAACACTTTTCCCATGTTTTAAGTAACAATGGCAGATAAAGACTGTCAACTTAATGTCATGGTGTATTGGAGGTGTCTATTGTTCTGCTATCAGACAGGCCTGCCTAGTCCAGCTGTGGTGCTGCTTAATCTCTGTATGATACAGCTTTGTTTTTCTCCATGATATAAACATATTATTATGTACAGACCTTGGCATCTGTCAGCTATAATAGGAGCATCTCAGAGACACAATTATGTTTAATTCAGACCTTTCTTAAAGCTACAGAAATCTGAAAGGACCAAACTTTGTAGCCTTATGTTTTCTGTAATTTTCAAAAATTGTGTTACATATACTTGTGATGATCATGTTTTACATGCTAAGAACATTTTTTTCTGGATTCTGGACAAGCATAAGGTGAAGAAATAATAACATATTAATTTATTTTATTTTCAAAATTCAAAAATATTTTGGACGGTGATCAAGAAAACTAAACTTCCTCAATTAAAAAAGACAACTTCATTCTTAGATCACTAAGATGACAGAAAGATCATCTAGTGAGAGAAGGGGAAGTTGCTGCAAAAGCAGAAAAAAATAAAAATGTGGTGAATGTTTGTTGTGTTTCATAGGTATTACAGTGAGTGCCGATGACTGTGGCTAACAAATTCCTGTGAGGTTACTTTCCAATTATGTTATGAAAGTCACTGGGCAGTTTTATTTTTTTCATTGGCTCACAGGCACAAACAGTGAATCAGTTAAAAAGAAAAGTAATTCTATAAGAAAGTATTCTTGTGCAAGCCCTGTAACTGAAACAAACAAGATTTTCACAACTCTAATTGCAATCATGGCACGGCAGGTTGCTGATTATTTTAGACTGATTTGTATGAAACATAGAGAAATTCTGAATACATTGAGAACTTTGATTGATCTAATAAATTGATTGATATAATAAAAGACTGCATCTGCTTCCATGAAGGAAATAGTATCCAGCTAGCTTCCGAAATTATTCAACATACTACAAAAATATGCAAAATACGATGAAGGAAAGAAAGTTCTTGTAAACCTAGGAATAATTATACAGTCTTATTTGAAACATCAAAACTGAAATGGAACATTATTTACTTGTCAGTGTGTGGATAAGAGCAAACACCCTTAGAAGTGTTTGATTCAGTGCTAGGAAAAGATTGAAGTGTGAGAGCTTGAGAGATGCTATTCTTTCTTATATGTTTTCTAAACACAGATTTTTTTTTTCCTAATCATTTAGGTCCAACTATTTTATCTTTAGTTTCAAAACTCCCATGTATCATCCTCTCTTTTGGGTTTTGAAATTCCTCTTTCTTCATTCTATCATTGCTGTATTTGTGCTAAATCTGTCAGGACAGTTTGATGTTCCTGATGTCCATGATACATGGACATCCTGAGTGACTGTACCTGCCTCAGCACAATCATCTACTGGAGGTTTGACAAGCCTAAGGTAAGGATGTGACAGAACCATGAAGCTGCAGTCTTCTCCAGCTGCTTGTAGTAGATGGAAATCTACAAAAATCTGTAACACCTTGATTTTATTCTGACATGTTACATCACTCAGGAATCCAGTCCTGAAGATTCTCATTTTGACAAAAGAATTCAGGGTAGCTGTGGCCTTCCACCCCACCTAATTGGACACAAGCAAAGATCAAGTGCCTTTTTTCCACATAGATGTATCTTTTCTCAGTAAGAGAAAAGACGTTAGGTAGAGCTGGTTTTTCCCAAGTGAACAGGAAGAGAAAAGGCTTCTTATTTCAGGCCTTTTGAGGTAATAGCATTCATTTTCCACCAGTCACTCAGTATTCCCTTGAAATGCTCTGCCAAAACATCTGCTCGTCAAGTTTTCACCACATGCCAGAACTCTCTGTTCCAATACACATGACTAAGCCAGAAAGATTTCTGATGATAAAAGAGGAAATCTTAAATGGGAACCAACAGGATTGGTAATCTTCCAGTATGGGAACCTGAATATCAGGCTTTCACCCCCAGGTTGACCTAACAACTTTCCTAATCTCTTTCTAAAGTATAGATCCTTTGAACATTATATTAATGCTTCTCTTTTGGAAAGATGCCAATAGGCAGCACATTTAGAGATCGACTCTTAAAATACAGACAGCGTATGAAAAGTCATTTAGCAGGTATCTGTTACAAGGCAACTATTTCTGTGTTAGTGCACAACGAGCATTTCATCTGTATGTGCCACAATGCAAAGATCATCCACAACTGCGATTCTCAAATGTGTCAAGAATTTTGTCATCTGAACAGAAGTAGCTTCCCTAAAGGAAGGGAAGCTGTGGTCCTGCATCCTTCCTGCACTGACCTGGAGACCTCATCAAAGAAGTTGCATCAGAGCTCAGCCAAGCTGAGTGGACACAAGGAAATCCCAAATACCTTTTTAGAGGTAGCACAGCTCTATCAGCCACGCTCTCCACACTAACCCTGGCAAGGATCCTGAGCTGCTACAACTACAGATTATTCCACTGCCTGCAAACCCTTCAATGTCCCCTCACTCAACTATGATTTTTTTACTTTGGAAGGAACGTGTTAATTTTTGTTTATTTCAGTTGAGGAAACAACAAAAAGAAAACTTTAAGGACAGCATGAACATTTTAAAGAATGTTGAAACGAGCAGTTATTTCCCCTGGATTGATTCAATTGGATCATTAAATTTCTTTTGTTGGGTTTAATAGAGAATGATTGAAAAATCAATGTATACATGCTTGAGATCATGGAAATGATGATATGTCAAGATATCAGAGGGGCTGAAGGGGTAATAATAGAGTATGGAAAAAAAGTCTCCCTTTGATTACAGTACTTGGAAACTGAAAGGCTGAAAGTTTTTCACTAAGCACTGTCTTTTACTTTTTGAAGCATTTGACATTCATTGTGACTCAATACACTTTTTAAAAAAAGAGAGCATTCCCCAAAGAAATCACAGAAATTATTCTTCCATACCTTAATGAAAGTGACAATAACTTAGTAACTCTTCCAAGCGTATTTCTACATGTGAAATCACAGATGATAGCCAGATAAAGAATTCACTGATGAGAAAAAAAGGAAAAAAATGTGGAGTTTACATAGTGGTTGCTGTCAATTTTATTTTTACTATTTTAAGATAAGGGAGTGTATATTTTTCTGTAGATTTATAAAAAGATATGTGAATGTCAAAGCTCTAACAGAGATGTATGGATATTGCTCCCTTTTAATCAGCAGAAAGAGTTCAAAAAAAATTTTAAGCTTTCTCTGGAAAAACTGGAAAACTATCTAAAAGAAGTATTATGAACTAACTATGTTTGCTTGTTTGAAGAGTACTTTAGATCTACTTTCTCTTGACTGTGGCTGGTTCTTTTTGCTTTGCATTGTATTTCAAAAGGATACTTAAAAATACTAGCAAAACATTTTCCAAAATACTGTTTCTAATTTGCTTGAGCTTTGATAATTATTTGAAAACATTTGAGACCTCTTTTGTGACAGCATCATGGTTTTTACTTCAAAGTGCTGATGACAGCTATCACAGTTATGGTTAGCCCATCCTATAAAGGAGTTTCAGATGTCCTCTTAATGAAGTTTAAATGTCCTTTATTATGTGCAAAACGAAGACATGGATGAAGGTCTGCCCACTGAAAATTATTTCCCGAGACCCATAAATTGAGACTCCACAGGTAACTTTAAACACCGTATCAATTTCAAGCAAACAAACTAAAAACCCACAGAAAAGAAAAGACCCATCCAATATTGTGTACCAATAAATGTGCACATATGACAATATTTTAGAGGAGACAAAATGTATATGACAATCATTCTTATGTTGATTTATTGTCAACTGTGTCCTACAGTTTTTTGTCCAAATTACAGTTTGGGATATTATTGAAGTTCTACTTTTACAGAAAAGAAATATAAAGACAAAGTGATTGGCCCTTTTTTATCAATCTAAGGTATATGGCCTTTCTAAGGCTTTGTGTACAGAGTATTCTTTAATAACATTACTTTTCACTACCATGCAACCCATGTATCGATAATTACAATGTACACTTCTTCCTATTTTGAGAAGGGAAACTAGCATCTTGTCTTACTTTTTATGGGTTTTATTATGATAACATTTAGGAGTCTCAGTACTGACCTCAGACTTCACTATGATGTGATGTAATGGAAGAAAAAATAATCAATCAAATAATTTTGCTTACAGGAGACAAGAGTTTGATAACAGACAGAAGGGGCAAAATAGATCTAATTTTCACCAGTTATGGGCTGCAGCTCCTACAAGACAGCAACTTAATTTTAGACAAACATTTGTGGACTGATGATATTTTTTAATTGAATATGATATTTACTGGAAAAGAGAATTTCTGGGTTGAATTGATTAACTTCTTTGTATCAAATAAAATAGAGACAAGGGTTAGAAAGTGACAAAAGAGTTCAATTTTACACTCAAAAAACAAGCCTTTTTAAAACTTGTTTGATTCTGTAATTACCTTGTAAAAAATTTATACCAGTGAAAAACTCTGAAGCATTCTGTTCTGAACTTAATAGATTAATTCCAGTTAACAAGAGTTCTTGAGTTTCCTCCTTTGGTGAAAAATGTCCTAAAACTTAATCAACAATTTTTATTTCTCAAAAATAATGACAATGTTTGGCTCCCAAATAAAAACTCCACCCTCCACATACTTGTGCCAATGTTTAGGGTTTTAAGGAAGGACTTACCATGTTTACATGAATGGAAATGGTACCTTAGTGGATGTTTACATAGCTCCAACTGCCCTAACCATGAGCTGCAACATGGCAAAACCATGATCCTTTTTTGATCATTAATTTTCTATAAAGATTTATTTCACTGGCCAAGGAGAAAGAAGATTGCAGTTTAGTAGCCAATTACTTGAACCATAGTTTCTACCTTCAAGACTGGCACACAGCTGAGACAGAACGGAAAGGCAATGCAGCTGCATGCCTCAAACTGCATGTCACAATGCAAAGACCATAAAGCCCTGTCATAGAAGCCCAGTCTATACTGACAGCAAGTTAAGGATGACACCAAAAAGCAAGATGAACAGATTGTGTCTGATAGAACAGAAATAGAACCACTGGGCTAATTTATAGAAAAAACTATTAACAAAGTAATAGATGACCTGTTCGGGTGGTATTACAAGCACATATGCAATTACAAAACGTATTTTTATAACTGAAATATAAACCGATGAAAATATAATGAGATTTTTTTTCATCTAGGGTACAGATCTAGGAGCCATGTGAAAGAGATGGGATACAGCAAAACCACAAATTTTAGTGTTATCTGCATATGAGGATTTAGAGATGACATGAAATTGGGTAATATTTCAGTTCAAGACATAGACAATTTTTTGAAAAAAAGAGAGCTGGAAAAATCAGTTACCAAACTGGAGGCCTGTGTTGTATTTAAATCTGTAGCTTCAGATCATATTTATCTTACTACAATAGTTTCAGGATATTTTTGGGAAGCATAGCATTTGACTTCACTAGTACAACATTTTCACAAATGGTTTTATCTGGTATTTGTAGCCTTTCACTCCACCTCAGAGGATACAAAAATTTCAGACATCTTTCAGTCTCACATAAATCCTTGCATTCTGTCACTAGCGAAGGAGAGCCCAGCTCTATACCTAACCTGGATTCATATCTACATTTAAACATTTCTCATTTCATTGCTAGTTAAAATTCAGTCTTCTGAATGAGAATGATTCCCCCACTCTGATTCCTCGTGCATAGTTTAAAAATCCCCATTTATCTCTAATTACAGACATGGCTTTTAAACTGAAGTTTTGGTAGCTCAGACTATTTTAGTTCAGGAAGTGGATGGGTTGGTACCTATTGTGAGGACCACGGGTACTATTAAGATATTCTCTGATTCATGTCAGATTTAGTATGAAGGCATGATAAAGTTTCTCAACAGTTACTTTGTTTTGTATGGTAGGAGTTTTGGGGGGGGGTTTTTGATTGTTTTTGTTGTTGTTGTTGGGTTTGGGGGTTTTTTGTTTATTTTTGTTTTTTGATTGTTTGGTTTTTGGTTTTTTGTTTGGTTGGTTTGGGGTTTCTTTGTGCCAGATCTGAATGTATGCATAATTACTCCTTATTGTAGACTACTGATGGTCTTTTACTTGAGTGATTTTATCAGATGCCATAAATTTCTGATTTGTTTTCTCAGTGACGATTTTTTTTTTTTTTTTTTTTTTTCTCCAGAAACATGACATTACCTAGACCTGCTGCTTTGGTGATCAGGGGTACCTCTGTTTCTGTACTGTATGTAGTCTGGGCAGATTTTCTCTAGTGCCAAAGTGATCTTCTTGGACAGTCATTAGCTGATCTTAAATTGTATCACAGAAAATATCTTCATCCTTGCAAGCTTTTCTTTTAAAAGACAATTGACAAATTCATAATACATGATCCTTCTCTTTTTATGTCCTTAGCAACCAGATAATTGATTTCAATGAGAATATGATCAATTTTTGAGGATTTAAGCCTTGTTCCTTCTCATTTAAGTGTGAATTAAAATTTGTTTAGACTTCTTTAAAGGTGCAATAAAATGCCATCCAAACAAAGAGAAATGAATAATGAAACCTTTTGAAATTAAACATGATCAAAGTTTGTTTGGTCAGCTCAGATCAAACTCTGTTTGGTCCCTCTTAACTACAGTGAATCCTTTAAACTTGGAAGTGAAGAACTTAGTCCTCATGCTGCTGTCAGTTATGGCTGAGATAAACTTGGCCATTTCAGTATAAATCAGGAATTAAAAGAGCCAAAATATTAACTGAGTTGTTTTAAAAGGCTTTCCCATTTCTCCTTCAAGTACTAAAAGAATCTTGTTAATTTGGTGATTTACTCACTAAGAAATGGTTCATAACATTCTTAAAAGATCTTTTGGGCTTCTGTCCAAAAAAACCTTTAAAAACACCTTCTAGTTACCCTTTTTTAGTAATTAATCAGTCTTCTGGGTTGTCATCATGTCTAAACATTTGCAACTTATCTCATATTTTGCAGTCACTAGTATGTCTTCACAAAAGACTGAAGCTTAAATGCTGAGCAACCATAATTGAAAGCTACAGTCCTGACTTGATTACAGTTGATGACAAAAACAGGAAAGAAAAAAAAGGGTTGGCTTTTAATGTGCATTAAGCTAAGCAGAAGTTCACATTTAAATAACTGAATGATAGCACGGCTCATTTACCTGGGGTTCCACTGGTACCAGATTTCTCAAAATCTTTTGAAAAGATAAATTTTATTGAATTTAAAAGCAAGAATGAAATAATATCTAATATGAATTTGTCTGACCATGAGCTTCCTTTTGGGTAACAAGCTATATGAGCTGTAAATTGCCTGAAAAAACAAGAGTTCATAGCAACTCACAGCTAATGCATACTGCTGTATGCAGCCCTAAGGTGACAATTATTTTTGAATTCCATAACAAATAAAGCCCTGATATGATGGCTAAACCAGAATAGCTGTTTTTTCCTCCTTACAGCTTGGAGAACACCTCATGGCTGATAACAGTATGTCACCTCTAATCTTGTTTCCTATTCTCAGATTACATTTTCATGAAAAATTTTGTATTTCATTTTGCATTCAACAATCTCATACAGCACCACCGTTTTCCAGGAAAAAAAAAAAATCCAGTATATGTTAAACAGTGGTGGTGGGAGAGATTAATTTAACGGAGACTTTGTAATACTTTCTGAAATTGTGTAGAAAGACCTACCCCCAAAAATTTGAATGTATAGTACTAATTTAAACAATAAAGCTGAGTACATAGGGTTTAAAAAATAATTTTCAAATTTATTTAGAAAACAAAGCACATTTTACTATTAGAACCTTCATGTTTAGTAATATTATCAGTGAAAAGATGTCTAGCTCTTGGACAATGTAAGGATTTGTAACCAAAAAGGCAATTTCAGTACTCTATTGTCAAAACAATCATAACATTAGAAGTGAATATTTCTTGTCCTTAAATATTCTCCTGCCTCTATTTTCTCAGAATTCAGACAGTCTTAGAGCTGCTGTGGATAGTTACCCTTATCTATGTGTTGTTCACAGCCCAACTTGGACTTTTAATGGTCTGAGTGTCTAAAACAGACACTTAACCTGAATTTTATACCCTCCAGGTCAATCCAGGATATCTGGCATATCTAATCAAACAATGTAGTGCTTTACTTTTCTCTGGAAATTCCAGTATGGCACTGCTGCATAACTTGACATAGAGTGATTCCTTAAAAAAGGCACCAAAGGAGCCTGAACTTTTATTCACTCTCATAAGCAGAAGAAAAGAGAACAGTGAAGACTTTAAACAGATAGTTTCTTTTTGGTGGTTCCATTTTTAATGTTGATGAAGTGTTTTGCTTTGTGCAAGGTATACTGTGTAGATAATCCTGGTCCTAAATTCTTAAAAGATAAAATAAAAAAGAGCTTAGAAATAGAATTACTTCCTGAATTTTTGTGTCAAGGTATTTGCAAATATTGCAGAAGTGCCTCATCATGAAAAAGAGGTCTCAGAAACCTCTACATTCATTACTGCTAGTACAAGCCATTTAGAAAAGAGTAAATATTATGGCTATGTAGACTTTTGTAGAACCTCTAAACATATCAGGAACAACATCCTCCATTTGAATAAATTGTTACAGCACTGCAGGTTTGGTGCCCACTCACCATAAACAGCTTGAAAAAAAAAAAAAAAATTAAAAGAAAAAAAAGTGTCAGCAGTTTGCTCTGTCACAGTTCAGAAAAATCTGAGCCAGCACTGTTACTTTAGAAAATTTGCAGAGTCTAACTTATGACTTTCAAAAATGGAGCTTTAAATTTCTGTTCTCTTAGGACTGACTAAAATTGAGTTGAATTTCCTGAATGCTCATGCAAGCTTATTTTAAATCCATGCATAGGAATAATCATATCAAACTCCCTCCATAGTCACACAAGGTATGTATTTGATCCTGATTGCATGCTTATGCACAGCTGAATTATGACTGGAACTTTATGTCTCCAAGAGCCACAAGAAATTAATAATACCTTAAGAGTAAAAGTGGAATTTTTGGTCTTTCCAGTGCACTGGTTCATACAGCTAGCATAGGTCAGTGACAAATGACTACTTCTTTCCCAAGTCCCAGATAATACAAAACCAGAAGTCAGCTGTACCACAGAGGAGTACCTCCAGTGAGGAAAGTAAGTACTTTAATGTTGGACAATCTGTAGAAGTACATAGCCTAATACTTTAGAGAAAAATGCTTGCCAAACCAGCCACTGCTCAGAACAGGTAAAATGTAAAGCAATTAATCAGTCATTGACAGTTTCTACTAATTCACAGAATTGAGGAATTTATAAAAAGCTTATCAAGACAGTGATAAGTAAAGAATTCCGTATCTCCTTATGGATATATTGGCACTGAAAGTTATTGATGCTGGGTATCCATTGCACTAGTAATTACAAAAGACTCACTCACTGCTGACTCAGTTTACCTGCCCGTTAGGATATTTGTCTCAATGCATTTCAAGTAGAAATTGATGTAGGGACAGACAGACAGATTATATACATATAGGGTTTACTTGGTTTACTGAGACACTGCTGATGTGACTTATTGTTTCCCCAGATCATCTGCCTGGACATATCAGTGCCCCTGTTTAACCACTGCAGAAGGGAGCCCTGGAAAGCCTCAGGTTTCAGTTTGATCTTGACTTGTTGGGTAGATATTTCCAAAGACAGCTGAGTCGAACAATACCCTGGCCTGTACATCAGCTGGCATTCATTGTTTATTAAGGGAATTCATGATAACCCTGGATATCATGGAGTGGGCATTATATACTGCTAAGTTTCAACCAAATTCCTGGGGTACCACATACTATATTCACATTAAAACCAAATGAGCTCATCATGATTAATGTTACTACAATGAATGCTGAAGGAATTAAAAACTATTATCCACTCATTGTAAAGGGCTGCTGATAATTAGGGCTATTACACAAAAAGGTACATTTTAAGCAATCACCACAGTTAATTCATTCGGCATTATATTATGCAGTGCTGATAACAATGAGTTCTCTTGGCACTCCTGTGGTTCCCACATGTGTGTCCATCAATAACCCATTGTACTGTACCCTCACTGGTTGAGCATCAAGTCACAAACACTTCAATAATGTGCTACCTGGTGGGAGCATTTATTGTGCTTTTTTAAAGTTATTTCCTAACCATTAGCAAAACACAGCTATAGAAACCCTTTTCAATGCTTAGATCATGATGCAAAGATGACTTTAATAGGTACCTTATCAAATAAAAGGAAAATGGGCTTAAATATGTATAAGCACTTGTGTGTATAAGTAGCCAGATATACTTAAAATCCAGAAGAAGTTAAACTAAACAAATCTCTGTTTATCCCTTTCATCTTTTGTAATCTCATTTATGGGTTCCCTCCCATATTCTCACCATTTGCTGCTTTTTTCTCATAATTTGATGGTATTCAAGGCAGAAGTTGTGTTTTGTATTGGATGTGAGCAGATAATTCAGAAATACCACACAAATGTCAAGAACTCCAATGTGATAACAATGTTTAAGTTTCACATAATGCTTGATATGACATAGGTGTTTGATTTTAGTCTCTCCAGTGTATCTCAGCTGTGCCTGATCACCTGAGCCAGATTTAATGTCTGAGGACAGCTGCTAGGTAAGCTCCTGGCTTTCTTGTATCATTTTAACAACAGCAAATCATTTCATTGGTAGTAACCATCCTATTGTAATCTATGAACAGACTACAGAAGGCAGACCTTTTGGTGGGTCTGGCACTTGTTTGCTGTCAGCCCTCGGTTAGTTGTTATTTACTGCTGACAGCAGTGAGCTCATCTTACCTAATCTTTCCTAAAAAAGAAGCATGTATAAAAATCCCACCAATAATACAAAAAATGAAATTTTGATCCAAGTCTAGATTTAATAGAGTGTGTAAAGATATATACTTCTTAATCGCAAGCACTCCCCAAAAAGATAGATTATTACCATGTTTAAATTTAGGCATATGCTTAACCACTTTGCTGAATCAGCACTTTAGGAGTTAAACAAAATTTCTGATACATTCAAAAAGTCTTTCTTCTCCTAAGGACTGCAGGATTTGCCCTTTAGGTAGGACTTCTTTGTTATTTAGTGGAAGTATAAATCACTTTTACAAATGTCCTTTCACTTGCATAACTGTCATATATTTCTGTCTTCCTTTGTATTTTTGACAGTTTTAACTTGCATAAAGCATCTAGAAATCATGTTTTCAACAAATGTATTCACCTGTGGATGATAGAATGAAAGAGGTGGAGGCTAATAGTACTGAATTATAGGGTGGCAATTTAAAGCTACAGAAAGGAAGTCTTGAGGTCTGCTGAGTGCCATACCCATTAAAATGTCTGTTTTCGATAACTGATAAGAAGTGGAATGTCGGCACTCCATTTGCTCTTGTCTTCAGTGGTGCTGACAAAGATGCACTGTGTTGTTATTAAGCATAGAACACTTATTTTTGCAGACTAGTTTGTATACTGGGAATTATAGTTTCTTTTAAAAGAATGCAATGTTATAGGTATCAACATAACATTAAGGAATCTCCATATTTATTCATCGAGAAATATTGCATTCCCAAGAAAATTACTTACAGAATTTTTCCATTTATTCTCATTGTAAATAATACGGATGTTTTCTCTAGATGAAATATAGTTTAATTGTAATTCTTGAAACAATTTTTCTCTTACTATTGTAAAATGAAATAGTAAGAAGTCCTGAATCAGAAATATGAAGTAGATCCTTTGGTGCTGCAATTTACCATTTCTCACTCAGATGCATTTATCTATGCATGTTATTTACTCAGGATCAGAATATGAAGCTTTTTGGCTATGAAATTCAGCTGTCAGTTAAATTTTAAGGCTTGCTTGGTTTGTTGGTGTTTGTAAAAAACAAAATGAAAAACCAAACAAAAAAACCCCTCCCCCCCCCAAAAAAAAAACAAAAACAAACCCAAAACAACAAAACAAAACAAACAAAAAACCCAAACATGGAGTAGGTTTTAGGATTTTTAAAATTTAATCAAAGATTCTACTGAAACCAGGGACAGAAGCTTATGATAGAAAGAACAGACTCTGAGTTCACTGCTTGTCAGAAAATGTTGCCCACTTTTGGTCTTCTATGTATACTAATATTAAAATAAAAGCAGAATCCTAAAGAACTCCACCATTTCCCACACTGCTCACCCAGTAAGCTTTCTGAAGACAACACAAGGAAGAAGACTGTCTCTTGTTCTATACTGTCAGTGCTACTCTAGACATCACCTTTGTGCTTATCTTCATTTTTCTTCAGCCTTAAATGTCTCATCTGACTTTAGTCGAAATCAATGAAGTCAATGGCTTAAAGGGGATGTCATTGTCTGAGCTCCACAGCTCATCAAAATGCAGTGTTCAAATGCAGTGTTGAAGCTAGGACGGACTGAAAGCTGTTTGTTTGATGACCTTTTGTTTTCACTTTTTTAAGGTGATGTTTAAGGAAGAAGGGAGATGGACTACTGCTTTAGCTGGACTTGTTGATATTCTCCATTATGCTCAAGACTCCTGTGCCCTAATTATATAACATACAGGTGCTTTACAACTATTACAGTTAGAACTGAGCTAGGTAAAGGAAACTGCTTTGTGAAAATGAGAATGGCATGATTTGTAGTAAATATATTTATAGACTTCTTAATTAAATAGCAACAACGCTTTTGTATAGCAAAATTTAAAAGTAGCTTATATATATATAAATACATACTTGCAACAAGCGTAATTTGAGGAAACACTGTAATTTCCTCTCTAGCATTATTTTGCCATTATGTGCTTAAATGCTAAGACCCTTATTTTTCTCTTAGTACATTGTTTTCAGGCTGAATTTTTTTGCAGGCTTGTAGATTTCAAGTGAAGACATTTTTGAGGCATTTGAGTGCAAATTAAGTGTCTTCAAAGTGACAGTAAATGAGAATAATACTTCATCCTGCTTCAGTAATTTATAAATGAGCGAATACAAATTTTGCCAACATTTACATATACATACCCACACAAGCACACATGATTATGTGTGCTTTCAGTGTAAGAATATGTATGAGAAATATCAACAGAAAGAAGAGTTTATTCTAGAAAATAACAAATCCTTGAAATGAAAGGATCTGAACAAAAACATTTCACATCTAAATAGAGGGGCCCACTGTCTTGACCACTTATTCAGCACAAAGCATTTATGCAAGTCAAACTTCTGTCTGGACTATGGATTTCCAGCTATGGATATGGAAACAATGCCACCCACTACTACTGAGCTGTAATATTCCAGTACACCTTCGTAAGCAGCTTCTGCCTCACTGAAAACTGAGAAGAAAATATCTTTAGAAACGAATCTTTGCACGTATGATGCTTTCTTCTTCATAACTAAGGATAATACCATGAGAACAAGGGCTTTTTTAAAAAAAATCCAGCGATTCCCATTATATTTTTCCCTCTTGAAATCATCATCCCCACTTTGTGATATTCTGCTTGGCTGCAGTGCAAATGTCTATTGCTGGGGAAACCAAGAGTTTAACTGCAGTCCTACTGACTTGGGAGATGGGGGGAAAGGAGATGTAACCTCAAGTAACTATATTTTTTTGGCT
Organism: Phaethornis superciliosus; assembly: GCA_023637945.1. NCBI lineage: Eukaryota > Metazoa > Chordata > Aves > Apodiformes > Trochilidae > Phaethornis > Phaethornis superciliosus. Next base: position 17,802,417 of record JAJQWJ010000009.1, on the reverse strand, counting down.
TGCTAGCATTTCTGCATGGCTTTTGCTTTGATAGCTTTGTCTTCCACAGCATTGTGTTCAGTCTCCTTTAAATGGAAAATCTTTTTTATGTGTAAGTGGTAAGCAAGGAAGGAAAGTTATGTATAGGGAAAGCAGGTGTTCAAAACTGTCTTCCCATTGTTTATCAAATAAATAAATATATATATACAATTTGCTCATTTTTCATCCAAGGCAAAATGAGACAGAAAGAGACATATAAAGATAACACAGATCAAATATTGAATATAGTGATTAATTTTTGTTGTTCTTCTGGATGTCACTCCAGTACTGACAAGGGATTCTCTAAACTGTAGCTGACCAATGCTCTTATGGCAATGAAGTCACCTGATTAACATTGTCCTTTTAACTCCTTACTTTAGATTTTTTTCAGTCTTACAACTATTTCATATTTGTTACAACATTTTATAAATATGCACTTATCATGAGCTGCCCATCTATTCTCATGACAGTGGTTGACAAAAGTGAAAATTCTTCCTTATAAACAAATATTTTGCTTATTTGGAAACACAGGCATCTATTCAGTATGTTTTTACCACTCAAAACCTATTAACGGGACCACAGTTGATAGCAAAAGTCTAGTATACACTGTACATATTGGCCTGTTTTAAGGGCATGGCATGGCACATATTATTTGTTTCTGCCTATAACTTCTGTTAATAGCACATGCAATGTGTTCAGTGAAGGACTTAAAAGGGATGCCACAAATCCTCCTGTGCAACCTGTCATTTCAAGCATTAATGTGATTTAATCCTATTTATAAATGGATCATGTTGCTTCTGAAACTGATATTTGTCCTTTGCTACTCATTGGTGAAAACAGACCCAAATTGAGACAGCCATTGGCCTCCCGAGTTCTCTGTTGTTAATGTTATTTAGTGGAAATAGCTCTTTTCCTACCATCCGCCTTTCTAGATTCATTTAGAGTGTTCACACCACTGACTCCACTTTCCTTTCACCAATCCAGGTACTGATCTGCAGGCCAGTGCATGTCTTGCAGGATGCCACAGAGTCTCTGGGCAAACACTCTTTGAATCCTCCCCTGAATTGGAGCCAGCTCAGCCACACCGTGCTCTGCATGGGTTAATGGAGACTTCTCAGAGGCAGGCTACCTGGCTCAGATAAAATACTATGTCACATTACTTTTTAAAATCCAAGTTATTACCCTTAGATGGAACTGCATCATGATGTATAAAAGTATCAGCCTGGGTAGAGGTAGACAGAGGCTGTCTCCATTGTACTTGATTTTACTGGATAGGCAACTCATCAATCTGCTCTCATGGGTTCTCTTTTTCCCTAGGCAACTATTAATTCTTCTTTATGCCTGTTTTAGTTTAAATTCATGTTTCTTTAGTGATATTATGAATATTTTCAGAGTACTATGAATGACTTCTTTGTGCAGAGGCATGTACTTTTTTGGTAGAAATAGCTTCCTCAATGTATCCAGAAATTATGGGTTTTTTTCACAGCCATCTCACATCTGTCTTAGCTGATCTGCTCCAACCTATCTCCTTATGACTATGATCAAGTATTCAAAATTTAAATTACTGTTTTAAACAGTGTTTTTTATTTTGAAAGACTGTATATAAAGATCAGTCATCAATGAAGGCACAATTTTTACAAATCTAATCAAGGACATCTCAAAGAAGAGAGAAATAAGGAACTGCAAAAATATTTGGTAGCTAATGTGTTTTAAAAATGTACTTGAAAAGGCATTCTGAAATGCCCCGAGATGCAGGAACAGAATCATACTATTCTTGAATGCAGTAACTAATGATCCACATTAAGAAAAAGTAGGGAGTAGGGAACTTGAAAAGGGAATCAACATTGCAGGCACAGTTGACAGGAAATCCCTGTATTTTACCTGCTCCATTGTTGCTTACTGAAATCATTAGATACGGGTGCTTTGCCAGGGAGGTCTGTGGTACTTGTCAGTCTCACATCATTAATCAGTGACAAAATTTTCACAAATCCTTAATCCAAATCTCCCATGTTAATTCTAATAATTTTGCAAGGAGCTGCCAAAAATTACTTATTGTTCTGTTAATCATTACTAATCGGAACAGAGGACTGCCTTGAATTTCTTCATGAAAACCATACTAATTAGAAATGTCTGAATACATACAAGTCCTTAGAGATTAATTTATTCATCATAATCAGTTAATCACTTTTCCTTTACATAATTAGACAGCTCCTGGTGGAGAGGAAGACCCCTTAGTTTTCTTGGAAAGAAGAAGACTACTGTAAGCTGATGTTAGCAGAATAATCATTATGTTTTCCTTCCAGAGCATAGAGATTAGTACAGGTGGGTTTTTTTTCCCACTCACCACAAATGAAATCTCAAACCAGAAACACTTTTTTAAAATGCATTTTTTAAAGCTGCATCAGAAGTTTTCTACAGTCTTGCCCTTCAGCTGTCCACAGAGGCAAGGCTCAAAGATTGCTGAAGAAACTGGTAAAGTTTTACTATTGACGTGCCCAAACAGAAAACTGCTCACTTTGCACATGGAATAATACAGAGACAGTCCAAATATTTAACCTGCTCGCATATTTCACAAGCTGAGCTTTTCTTATCCCACAAGAGATTTTTGTATGCCCTTCAAAATTATAGCAAGTGTCACCATCATTTACCTGAGTGGATCATGTTTTAGGTCCCCTGATAATCCATTTTAAGAACGCACTATGTCACAAGTATGATTTTACTGAGAAGGAGAGCTAACAAGGAAGCTGTTCCATTCACATTCTCTTTCAGAGAATGAATTCTCTACATTTTGATGTGGAAGAATTTCCAAGAAATTAATTGATGGAATAAAAAAAGGTTATGCATAAATACACATATTGGGTCCAATAACAGTCTATCTAAAATTATACAGGGAGAAGATGACAGAATTTTGTCCAGTTGAGAGAAAAAAAAAACAAAAAAACAAACAATGAAAGAAGAATAAAGAATCTTTCTGATCACTGAAATATCTCTATATATAGAAAGTTTCCATGGATATTTCAAAACAACCTGTCTTTGTAAAATACCTGTTTTTTAAAGTACTGGGAAACAATTCAGATCAGATAGTTGTCATTTTTGACACGACAGCAAGTAGGCAGTTATCGAAAATGGCTTCAGCAGATTGGCTGTTCATTGCATTTCACTTAGAGCCTGTTACATTGGATCAACTTTCCTTCTGGACAGTAAATGTGTTAGTAAAGTGCAGAAATGAACACAGATGCAAAGATCTGTATTAGACAGCATTTAAAGTGATGGGATACGAATCATTAAAACACTCTGGGAAAATATGATAAAATTATAAATCGATAATGAAATAATTCAAACACGTTCTCTTTTTAAAATATTTACTTTTCCAGTAAACATCACAATATTTTAGTAAAATCAATAAGCAAGGTAGGTAAATTAAAAGAGCAAATGAGAATACTTGGCCTAGACCCACACCAATCCCATTAAAAAAACAAAACCAACCAACCAAAAAATAAGCAAAACAAACTGAGCTGTTTCTCCTTTGTGTCTTGTTTAGTTTCTTACATTTGCAGGTTCTCAAGGAAGTTGATGCCCTGAGTAACTGTCCTTGTCATCTGATATTTCCATTTGTAAATGTGAGAGTTTCTGATCCTTCAGATAAGGTTAGGTATGTACCCAAGCAATTGCGCTGTCATTCAAGACCAACAAAAGTCAGAGCATTTGGAGATTTGTCATAATGAGAGTGACCTAAAAATGAAAGCATTGTGTGCCTCTGGTTAATAAAGGTCTTTTGACCTGCCAGATTTTGGGTTTGTTTGAGCCTTAATAGCTTGCATCAGTTCATGCAATATTTGACTTCATTTTTATTCCCTTTCTGGATAAACTGTGTTGCTAAAGTACAGGTCTATCATAATATTTCTGAGGAAAGAATAAACAATTGCCTGAATATTCTAAAGGGCTCTTATTCCCCACCTTACTATTTATTTTAGGGACCTGTTTTATGTTAAAATATTTTTCCTCATTTTCACTCTCCTACAAAAATGCTAAAATCAAACTATTTTCTATGCTTAGATGGAGAAAAGTATCTAGCTAAAACTGACAAAAATATTCATTTCTCAGCCTACCATGTACTTCCTATATCTAGCCCATGTTTTCTTGCAAGTTTTATAAAGAAACCTTTATAGTTTTACATTAGAGTATTTTCCAAACACAAGTAAAATTCTTCATAAGGAGATGAGGATTAGGATAATGAAAGTCAGTGAAAAAACTTCTTAAAATTGGCGCTTGAACTTAAAATCTTTTCTGACATATTTTATATCTGCTTTATAGATTTCCTCTTTTTAATGGTTCACATACCATTTTGAGCACAGAAACATCTGGATATAACTGTATGTTGCTCTGAACCTGCATTAGAAGTGCTTTTGGAGAAATAAGACCTTAGTTCAACCAGTGACTGGCACTTACTCACAGAATGGTTCTCATGACCCCAGTGTGGAGAGGCAGAGATCTGAGCTTTCTTTCACGTCAACAATAGTGTTGTTACCCAACCAACGTGCAAATAGATAAGAAACTTCTCAGTCATTTGAAGCACACTTTTTTGCATCATTTCAGGAAATGTTTGAACTTTTCACCGTCATTTGAAGTGGGATATACTCAGTCTCTGCCACTGCTTTCAGAATCTTTTAATTTTTCTGTATTTCTGCTATCGTAAGCACCATCTCTCTGATTATGTACTAGATTTTTTCCCAATCTCCTTTTTAAGCTAGCTCATATAAACTGGGGGAAGGGACAGCCGTTGTAGCATAAAAAGCAAGAGATCAGAAATATAGCTTTATATATATATATATATATTTCTGTAATATAAGAATACCCATGAAAGAAATCATAAGAGAAATGGTGTTCGGGAGGTCAAGACAGATCTCCAATTATCTGAAAATAAACCTCCACAGAGATGCATTAAGAGGAATTTATTTATTAAGAGAGATTTCTGAATGGAAAATAGAGATTATCCTAACATTTTCATGAGCCTACTACATTTTGATGATGCTTTCTTTGATTCAAGGATGGAATCACAGTTAAAATACCAGGAAAGCACAGAATATCCAGTAAACAATATTGTGCTTCTCTGGGGCAATTATGTTCCAGATTTTGTTCTTCCTGATTTAGAACAAGGACTTAAACCTCCTTAAGACTTAAGAATTTTCATTCTCTCCTATAGCACTTGTTTTACACATGATGTGTAGTTATTCTCTCAAAGGCCACAGCCTACTAGTTAAGGCTCTGAATCAGGTAGGCAGACAGCTTCAAAGCAGGCAATCACCTAATACTGCTCATCCTTTAATTATGCATGATTACCTTAAGCACTCTCACTCAAAGTTTTCTGGTAATTTCAGTGTTCATTTTTTAATATTTTGCATTGGCTTCATATCTATGTGAAACCCTTGAAATTTTGAGTTAATCAAAATTTCTAATCTTTAGTTAGCCTATGGTGTGCATAGCTGCTGGCTTCATGTTCACGTCTACCCGTGAATGCTATCTGCACTGGCAGACATGCTAAAAAGCATATGGAAAAACACATTATTCAAAGAGGAATGAAGGACTGGATACTACACATTGAAAAAAGGCAGTATGCAAAGCATGGAATTTCTCCCCTTCCCTTTTTCAGCCCCTTTAGGCAAATAATTTCCTACCTCTGTTACCTCTATTTCCTTCCAACCCGTTTCCTTCTTTACCATGTGCCTCTCAGGGTAAGGCCTGTCTCTTATTATTTGTATGAATACTGACTAGCATAATGAGGCCCATCCCTGGTTACTGCCTTCCAGTGTTTACATATTACAAATAATCACTGAAAACACTAGAAACCAGAATGCCAGTGATTCCAGTTACTAGGACCCCTTTTACCTAGTTCCAAATAAAACATTATTAAATACACTAATTCAGAAAAGTCCACAACTTCATTATGCAATTCAATATCTTTTTTATGAATATGAGTTTTCAAATAGCAGAAATGCATACATGCAATAAAAATAGTGTGTATTTATTATATAATAGTGTGACAATTTTTATTATATCTATCTTTATGCACTTTTGAGCATGTGATGCACCTGAATGGATATATCTTGTTATATATATGTGCCTGAGAAGTTACACAGCTAACCTGATGCCTAATTTTTGTGAAAGCATCCACCATTATGAATTAAAAGAAATATGAGAGTAGCAGAGAGCAAAAAGTGCACTGTTCTTTGTATCTGTGCAGGGAAAGGAGAATATGAAGTCCCAATGAATTTTAAAGAAAAAAAGGTCTTTGTATTTCAGGTACAGGAAAAGCTCAGCATTAAGGAGACCGTCTTAAGATGGTCAGCTGTTTTTGAGACAATTGCACTTTAAGTAAGGTTTTATGGCTCTTCTTTGAAATACTAAATGTTGCATTGCTTGAGTTAAATAATACTTACATGTATATTTTTTATATAAAACCTATCATTGGCTTTAATGAGAAACAGCCACAAAATTTGAAATGTGAATTAGAGCAGTTCATTAAAAATTATGTTTATTTTAAATTGTTACATGATAAACTACTGGTCAAAAATTCAGAGATCTGTTAATCATTTTTGTGGAAGACTACAATTAGCTTGAAAACTTCCTTCAGGTTCCCTTGAGCACAAGCTGGTATCAACAGGAGTTAACACTAGTCTTAAATTTCTGCAAATAACAGTTTACTCTGTTCTCATTGAAAAAACAAACTTTTCGGTGCCAAACTTGTCCCTGGTGAACATCAGTGTTAATTGCCAGAGGCAGAAAGGAGGCTCTTGTCATTAAAAAACACGTGATGCAAAGATTCCACAAAATCTAAGTGCTAAAAATGAAGTGCCAGCTAAGAAAATACAATGCACAAGGTAATTTATATTTTAGTATATAAAATGATGTGCTTAAATATTGAAATCCAGACTACTGTTTCCTGGACAAATGTCATTCATCACTGGTCCAGAGAGTCATACTTATTTTTTTCCATTTTTCTGGTCCAATTAATTTTGCAGTTTTTTCCAAAGACTGCCCAAGAGGAATGGAATACTGGCCTAACTATACTTCAGTAGGGTTTTTTATGATCTAAAAAGAGGGAAGACCAGATATACAATTGTCATAGTATTACCTCAGCTGGTAACTAAACACCACAAAGCCATTTGCTCACTGCTCTCCAGGGGGATGGGGGGAAAGAAACCAAAGAGTAAAAATGAGAAAAATCATGGGTTGAGATACAAAAAGATAATAAATGAGAAATTGAGATAAAAACAGATAATAGTTAGAATAATGTAATAACAACAACAATAATAAAATTGTAGTGAAAAGGAAAATAACAGAGAGTTAAATAAAGTCCAAGACAAATGATGCAAATGAAAACAATTTCCAGTGACCCACTGACCGATGCCCAGCCAGACAGAACAACAGCCCTCCCACCACCCTCCCCCACAGTTTTATTGCTGATCATGGCATCATGTGGCATGGGATATCCTTTTGGTCAGCTGGGGTCAGCTGTCCCAACTTTTTGTGCATCCCAGCCCACTCACTGGTGGGGTGGTGTGAGGAGCACTAAAAGCCTTTACTCTGTGGAAGACTGCTCAGCAATAACTAGAATATCCCTGTGTTATCAACAATGTTCCCAGCACAAATCCAAAAGATAGCCCTGTACTATGTGCTATAAAGAAAATCAACTATGTCCCAGCAAAAAGCAGTAGAGCAAGCTGGCTAGCCTCAGGCAGTGGAAAGCACTTCTCATGATCACTGTAATAATTTGGCTTCTACAGGTGTTGCAACCATTATCAGCATCCTACATTCTTCTAGCAATCCTTTAAAATGGAAATAATGAACTTAAGAATTGGTAGAAAGCAAGTAATCAAGAGAGAGTGCTGGATACCCAGTTTTGAAATAACTAAAGAGGAGGCAAGAAGAATGATTTACCCTGTGTTGCACAGAGCTTCCGGGTCAGATGCTCTCTGCTACATCCTTTGTAGGCTGTTGGTTTTGGTTCTCTCTTCACCTGATTTCCCTCTCTCTCCCTGCATGCTACTGATGTGTCTATGCAGGATGAGTTTTCTTTAATTCTGATTTATGGTCAGGTGCCTACTTTCTCAGTATCAAAGTTTTTCTTTGTATCTAGACTTCAGGCGCTTAATGAAATTTACACATGAAGCCAATGGTGGCAGAACCAGAAATGTTGTAGGATTTATGGATAACAGTGCCCTGTTCAGATCTTTATGCTATGAATCCAAAGATACATGCATTATAAGCCATTATCTGCTTCAATAGCAAAGATATTGTAGATTTTTTTCTTGTTCAGTCCCATTCTTAGTGTTCATTACAGAAACACAGATTGAACAGTTTTCTTCTTTTCCTTTTGGGAATAATAATTATACACTGTCACTTTTTCTTTCTGCATGTTAAGCCAGGTCTAGCCTTTATACTTTGGCACTACATCTTAGCCTGTTACAGCCCAGGGTTCCTATTGCTAGTTTAGATTTCAATTAACGTTCTTAAATAGAACTAAAAATAGTAGCTGTCATGTTATATTCTTTTCCACCAGGAACCAAATGTCCTCCACTGTCTCTAAACCATAGATTCTAGGACAATAATCACATACTTTATTTCTTACTGAAAGAACAGGCACAGTGCTTTGCTCTTTCCTCCATTCTGTAATTGGCATTGGTGTTTGTTTGCAGGGGTTTTTTTATAATAGATTGATATGATAATAATATACTTCTACAGATCTGAAAGTTCATAATTCTGCCTAGGATCTCAAAGCACTTAACCCAAGGTAGTTATGAGCTGCTGTCTGTGAAATTCTAACAGAAATTAAGCTCCCAGGAACAGGTTTCTCTCTGTGTATAATTATGTTTCATTTCCATAAGAGAAAAATGAACCTAAGATCATGACAACAGGGTTATTGTTGTCCATTCAGGCTGAGTGACAAGTCTTTTATGTGTAGTTAAAACAAGTGTGTTTTGACATTTTGTCACCCGAAAGATCTTGTCTCATAGGAGAAAATAGGCTCAGCGTTTTTAACCATTATTGTGCAAGAAAAATCAAGAAATGCAGTTGAAAAAGAATAGAGTTATTTAAAGAAAAATACTATAGTTTTTTATTAAATGATCTATGAGTCACAGTATCTGTTAATATATTTATGCCAAGAGTTCAGCTTGCAAAAGAGTTAAACCTGACTCCTTACAGGAAGCACAACAAAATACACACTTTTTAATTTTTTTTTTTTTTTCAATTCAAAGTCAAAATAGAAGCAGCATATTGATCTAAAATATTTTACTTGAAAACAAACAACAATTTTAGAAAAAGACAGTTTGATAATTCTGGGGAATTTTTGATGATTTTTTATATGCAGGCTTCTCTTAACATCTGTGAGAATTTAATGGATTATTTGAATGACTTGAAGATTAATTTTCTTGGAACTTTCTATATATAGATATAGATATATATATAGATATATATTTGAAAATGTCTCTCTCTTTGAAGAGCACTTCCATGTATTTTTTTCATTGCTATTGAAAGGAAGGATAGTTTAAACCATGAACTTATGATCACCAGTAATGTGACTGGACTAACAACCCTGAAAAATCCTCTGTCCATCAGACAGATGCAGCACTGCCAACATCTTCCAGTTTGTGTAGGACTGATATCTCATGGACACAAAGGAAAACTAAATTTTAAAGAAACCAGTAGATGACTAAGAGCAAAAATTTCAGTTTTTCCCAAGTGTTTCTATGACTACTCAAATTTACTCTGCACTTTTTGAATTTTAAATTCTCAGTCATTCAAACAATAAAGCCTTTTTAAAAATGCATTTACATACTCCGTTTGCAGTAGTTAATTCATTGCCACTGCATAATTCCCCATTAAATAATACCCTATCTGCAGACATTAGAGATGACTTTTCAACTGCACCTATTTGGTAAGTAAATCTGGTCCATGTGATGCTAATCAAGGTCCACTGAATTCAGCTGAAAGGCTTCCATTGATTTCACCAAGTTTTAGATCATGACCTTGAGCAGTTACATGCATCTACACACAGACATACATTGACTGAAGCATTGTTTATGGGTGTGAGAAAAACTTCCATATAAATTCATAAGATATTTGATGCCCTCTAACTCTGTTCCTGGACAGGTTAAAATGATCAAGGTTTACTGACATCTTTGAAGTTCAGAAAAATACTGCAGCTTCTTCAAATGGCTTACTTCAGGGAACAGCCACGTACTCAATCAGGCCAGGAAATGCAGAGGTTTAGAACAGTCAAATACCTATACCTGGCAGTAATCAAAGAAGTGTATTGAAAGTGGAAGAGGAGGAGGGGGGGAATTAGAGGGAGGGGGGCAGAAGAAAGAGGAGAGAGGGAAATAAATGTGCCTACTGTGTCTTAAAGCACAATAATTTAATTGTCACTATGCAATCAATAAAATGTAACAGTGTGAAGGGAACATGACAAACATAGATTTGTTTTGTCTTAAATGGTATGTACTAAATGAATGTTCCCCAAACTGAACAAAATTGACTAGTAAATTAGAAGAAAAATTGGTGTTATTTTACATTTTATGCTTACCTACAGAAAAGACACTCATTTGCAAGAGAAAACTGGAAAATTGCTTCTTTTTCTCTGGCAGTCATTCTTGCAGGTCATCCTGAACAGAGGCAATAGGCGTATTCTAAAGTAATAGTACAATTCAGTAGGCATCCTGCCTAGGGAATCAAATCAGTGTGGTCATCACATTGACGTGAATGGTTTTCTCAGGACTAGGCCTTACCATTTAATGTTCACTTAGAAACACAGAGAAATATGAGATATAAATTAGTATAGACCCTAACGCTCCACAGATGGACTCTTACATTCTCACATAAATATGAAATTTATAGGGAACCATGAGGAAAATGAGTTCCATCCTTTCAGACTCTGAAAACTCAGTCCAAGTTTGTAATTGTGATGATGCAGACAACTTGTAGTATGTTGGTTTCTGTATGAATTATAAATGAAAAATTCTCATTACTGTTCTAGCCTGTTTATGGACTTGTATATTTGTTATATTGTTTTTTCAATTCAGACCCGTTCCCTTCTTCTGAACATAGTACATGAGGAGATTTAATCCAAGAACACTTAATGTCCAAATAATTTGTTAATTATATGGGGTTTCAGTCATCAGGAAAGAGGATTTTTAAGAAATAAAACAAACAAAAAAAAGATACGCAGACTACTCCACTTTTTGCCTTTTAAAAACTGAATAAGTAAGACCTCATTTACATTGTTTTTCATAGAATGGCTAGGGTTGGAAGGAACATCATCTATTTACATCTCCCCTTCATGGGCAGGGACACCTCAATGTTGCACAAGGACCCATCCAACTTTCTCTTGAACACTTCCATGGAGGAGGCAGCCACAACTTCCCTGGGCAACATGTTCCAGTGTCTCACCACCCTCACAGGAAAGAATTTCTTCCTAACATATAATCTAGATCTCCCCTTGTCAAGTTTTAAATAATTTTGCCTTGTCCTCTTGATACACCCTAATGCAAAAAGCCCTTCCCCAGCTTTATTATAGCTCCCCTTCAGATATTGGAGGGTTTCTATAAGGTCACCTTGGAGTCTCCTCTTCTCCAGGCTGAACAACCCCAGCTTCCTCAGCCACTCTTCATAGGGAAGGTGCTCCAGCCCTCTGATTATTTTAGAGGCATTTCTCTAGACACATTCCAGGAGCTATTTGTCCTTCTTATGTTGGGGACTTCAGGACTGGACACAGTACTCCAGGTTTTGGCTTCAATGAGAATATATTAGCAAGCAGATATATTCTAGATAGAAGAGATTTAATTCTGGAGAAGCTTACTCATTAACACAGAAGTTTAAGATGTTTGTGCATTCTGTGTTAATAAGTAAGAATTTTATTTTATAGGATACATTCAGTAGCAGGGATCTGAGCAACCATATATCTTCAAACCATATACCAGCAAGGCATCTGACCTCTACTATTATGAGGAAAAAAAGCAGGAACCATGATGGGAGACAGACTGAAAAATCAAGCCACACGTTTTTAGAAACAAACAAACAACAAAAAAAAACCAACCACAAAAATAACATGACTGATACAATGGCTCATACAATAATTTTAAAAACAATTGAGGGAAGATGATAGAATTTTGTTTCCTTAGAAAATATTGGGATGCCTTCTTTCTCGCATGCCAACCTAAAATGCTATGGAAATGAGTTTTCTCTGGAAATGCCTTCATATATGAGAATGAGATTTGCTGAACATTTCCTGTTAAGTTGCAGCTGCTAATTGTGTTGTTCACAGAAAAAGAATATAAGGTATGTGCATTGTGCTGAAAGGCAAGAAATTCAAGTATGACTTGAAAACTGCTGGGAAAGATACAGGATGATTGAAAGATTTCTCAACGTGTTTTGACACCTCTACTCATCATTTAGCTTAGTATTTCAAAAGTACTTTCATTGAATACTTTTTTTTTATAAACTTTGGATGGAGTGGACTTTATTTTGCATCTTACAGTTGGAAGTCCTGTTTCTAAAATAAAACTGCAAGTGATAACTGAAGTCAGTGGGAATTCAAAAGTGCAAAATAGTGGATTGGGGAATAATTTGGTGCTAATATGTTCACGGCCTTGCTTCTCATACTTGAGGTGAATAATTTAGACAAGAGAAAATCTGTGCTGACTACATTTTGAGAATCATGTTTTCCCCTCAGGAACAGTAGAATGAGCTCTGACCAAGACTATAGCCATTGTTTAGAAATTCTAACACAGTGTCAGCTGTTACAGATAGCTGACAGACTTCTCAGTGTCAATTTATTTATAGGACATAGTTCACAAAATTCAAGGCTTCATGTAGAGACTTTGTATCATACCTTTAAATAAAGTCACGAACGTATTTTTTTAGGAAAATTTGTATGTAGACCTTTGGCAGTGAATAAGTCTTTTCCATATTTCCATAAACAATTTGCATAAAACTCCAGAGCTCGACAATCTTAAGGTCTCCCCAATGATGCTAAAATACTCACTTGCATGTCAAGTTTCTGCAGTGAATTTAAATGAAATAAATGTTATCTACCACAAAATGAAAATATGTATTTTCAAATGCATATGTAAGTTGACTTCTTTAACAGCAGCAAATGTACATTAAAAAACAATGCTTTTATTTTTGCTGTACTACATTAATTTCATACTAGTGACATATTACTTATATTTATCCACTGTTCATCTACATATACCTAAATGTAGAAAGTAAGGATAATAGCTATATTATTTTGTATGGAAAATAATATATAATTTTCTCTGTTTGTTTGGTAGTCTGAATTTAAGGTGTTAGAGGAGGCTGTAAGCAGGAATAAAACACTGACAGGGATAGTGTATCTCCAGGGACAGTACTCAAGGTCCCCAGGACTCTGAACTGTTCCCTTGAAATTCCCAAGCTACCTGTCACTAGCTCACTTAACAGAACTTTTTTCCAAGGTCAGTATCTAAGATCAAAAGTATACAATGATGTTAGAAGTAATGATTTGCAGGGAAAAAGGTGTTCAAAAGATGCCAAAAGACAAACACAGGGTAAGTATGTTTATTCTCTCTATCAGGGGTCATCCTCCAGATTTGATTAACCTTCAGTTTGCAAAGAAAGTGTGCAAGTGTGAACTAAATATTGTCTCCTTTTTTTCCCAAGAGATATAGTTCATCTCAAATGCACAACAAAGATGATAGAGGGGGTTTCTGAGACCTGTTAGAAAAACATATCCAATCAAGACCTTGTGACCTTGCATGAACTTTCATTCTCATCATATGATATGCCTTCTGGACTCTGCAGAATATAGGTCAGGGTCAGGTAATGATCTTAACTAGAACTTCTCTAGAGACTCCTGAAAATTCTTTCTTATCTATTCTGAATTCTACAACCTAATAAAAATATAAAGAGCTAATTGACTTTTGTTTGAGTATATGAATGATCATGTCTCCTATGGGCTTTACTCCAAGAATATAAGAAATCACCTTGGAACTAGGATGAAAGAGAAATCAATTGTGACTTGTGGAAGTATACCTATTGCTTAAATAAGTGGAAAATGGGTGAAATAGTGCAAGCAATTACAGACTAGAAGATGTCCTTGCAAATCCTTTTGCCACAGAGAGAAAAGCACATCACGCATGTCTCCTGAGCATCTGGCACTGCAGAAAAATTAGTCCAACAGATGTTCAGAAGTAGTAAGAATCAACTGTAACATCACCACATCTTCAAGCTACTTTATCTGATGGGCCTCCTCTTTCCCTGATCCAACATGAGCCAACAATGTGTACTTGCAGGCTAGAAAGCCAACTCTAACCTGGGTTGCATCAGAAGAAGCATGGCCAGTGGGTTGAGGCAGGTAAATGCTATACTTCGTGAACTTCTTCTCCTCCAGGCCAACCATGTTCCTCCATTCTTAGCAGTGGCTGTCCATGGCCTTGAGAGAAAGGAGCAAGGAATAATGTAAATCACTGAAAAATGGTGGAATCTGTCTATTAGGAGTTTTCATCCCTCAGGATGCAGACAGGAGTCCTCCAGGCCATATTCCCAGGTGAAGTCTCTGACAGCAGCAGTAGAACTAGATGATAAAGCTGATCCCATCAACATGTGAAATAGCTTAGCTTTGCATTATTTTAAGCTTCTACATAATGAAAATCCCAGGAGGAAGATGAGGGAGAGCACACAGCTGCAGCTTTTCCTTTCCATTTCGGTAATCTTCTGTCCCTGCATGAGCCCCTACAAAGCTGTGACTGGCAGAACAAACTAGAAGAGTTCAAGAGGCAATCTTAGAAGTGATGTTGGGTCTGCTTGAACTCTACCCATCCGGTTTTCAAAAAGCACACTAGCAAGCAGTGTGCCCAAGTATCTGTAACCAGATGAACAAAACAGTGAAAAATGTGTTATGGGGAACAATTATGTGCTACTAGAGGATTGGATTAGATGACCTAATGGGACTTTTCCATTTCTGATTTCTTTGATTTACATTTCCAAATGCTTTAGTCCCTGAGGGAGAAGAGTGAAAAGGAGCTGACATGATCAAATAGTTGGTAACACTGCTTTTTTAACTTTTAGCAGAATATTTTTCAGTAACTGTTTGCCAGATATGTAAAAAATGCCACAGAACTATGTATATTACATTGTGAAATATTAATACTGGCTGGAAGTGCAAGGCTGATGTTGAAACTAAGTAAAAAACTATGCGTTTAACTGTGCCAGTGAAATCCAAGCTGACAGGTTTTATTTTAATTTAATAAAATCTGAAGGTAGTACTGTGGAAATCTGGCCAAGGCTGCCTGGCAGACTGCCTTGAAGGGAGCCATTGATAGTCCCCTTGCTTTTTATTTTATTAGGTTTGCCATTTTCCCCCATTTAACATAAAAAACGTAATTTCCCAAATAGCGGGATTCCTCTGTTGTTTTGTCCTACACATCTAACATCCACATGTTATAAAGAATTTCATTGCAATTAGGGTCCTTAAAACTCACAGCATGCATTTGACTAACAGATTTCTTTTGTAAATTCTGTATGATATTGAAAATCTGAAGCACCATTTAATGGCATGCCACTGTGGAGAGGTGAATGGAGAGTAGTAAATATTCTTGAGACCTTGAGGGGACCTTTATAAAAATGTGGGGTTTAAAACTGTGAGGTTTTTTTTTTCCTTCTGTAAGTTTGTAGGGATAGGAGACTATTGAATGGTGTATCAAGAACTATTTGTTTTAAACCAGTCTTCTAATCGAATATTCAATAAATAGTGTTTCATATACATTTCTAGATCTGAAATCAGGAATATAAATTAGCAGGAATATCCATAATTCCATCATTATTATCCACAATAATCAGGTCCAGGTAAAATAGATTTTAGTACTTCTTCATGTCTTACCTGACTCTCCATTTTATTTCACCTAAGGAAAGATAATAGCACTTCTCATCCAATGACACCGATCCTCATAATCTTTTCCCAGAGATCTTGTTCTGTAACTGTCAGATATGTACAGATTTTTTTTTTAATAAATCAGCAATATCCAATCTACCTCATGCCCAAAATGTTCACCCTAATGTCTGCTGTATTAAATTTGCCATGCCGTAATCTGTATGTTCCTTCTGAGGTTCAGAAGGAGGTATCAGTCAAAAGCATCGTTCCCCTTAAGTAAGGAATTTCAAATGAATGTCTTTAAAAAAAATCCTCCTCCCTTTTCAAATACTTTATCCTAAAAAGTCTAAGGAACCATATAAGATGGTGAAATATTTGGACAAGACTTAGTCTCACACCTGTCTCACAGACCTTTATGACATCTTATTATTCTTTTTCTTTTTTTCTTTCAAATCCTTTAGCAAATCCCTTTCACTTTCACAATGATGTGTCCAAATGCCTTAAACTTACCTAACGACTGAAAAAGTGATAGTTATGATTGTCATGCAAGAGGGTTTTGTTGGCTAGAAATGTTGTTCCACGAAAGCATAAAAAGGAAGTACAATGGCATTTTCAGAGTCTGTGGTCAGTAGATGAGGAAGAGCAAACTTGTACTCTACAGCCTGGAGTATTGCTGCAGTCATTTGTTTGGCTGTTGTAGTAAATTGAGTAACTGGAATGGATGAATCAATTTGTTCATACTGTGAATTCATTAAGCCTCAGAAGACAGACTGTGGTCAAGGTCCTCAGTCCTGTGAGGTTTGATATGTTTATTCATATTGATGGATTCACCAATGGTGAGCAGTTTTACTATTCACTGCAATTGTTCCATGTAATAGAAAATAATGTGCTTCCTCAGATCTTTCACTTTGTTTCAGTTAGCCAGAATGTGTGGATTTAATAACGGTTTACAACATTGATTCCAATCTGGATGAAAATCCTTACAACCAAAATTGAGCCATTGCATGCCATTATCTCTCTGACATCATGATACATGCTGTATTGAACCTTGCAATGCTTCGTAGCCAACATAATGGGATGACACAAGTAAAATTGAATAAGGAATAGACTTCTTGTAATTAAATTGCAGCTATCAGTGTGAATACCATCTATCTAATACACAGCACACAAAGTGAATGGAATCATGCAATCGTATTTGTAATGTTTGCAAGAAACCAATTAAGACTTCAGGTTCCCTATTAGCCGCAATATCACTCATCTGTTCAAACCATCAGGAACCTTCTTTGGTGTTCTGTATTCTGACTGCACACAAGAGAGGACTCTCTATCTGATTTTGCCCATATCAGCTAGCAGCAAATGGTTCCAAAGATAATTTAATTCCTTCCTATCTACATTTTAATTATGGCACTTTACTTTCCAGTAATTTTAAGAAAACAGAACCTTAGTATAATTTGTCATAACTTTGCTGATATCAGTAACAATTTCTAGTATATGAGAACCTGGCCCAAAGCCACAATTTATTTTAAAATATTTTTAGACAAATTTAAGTATTTTTCTTGTCTGTTTAAGGACAGATAAGAAAATGCTGAACTTAGTATAAGTGAAAACAACATGTTCTGCATATCTAATGCTTTGGTCGTTATGTAACTCAGCAGGGTGATTTAGACCCTCTACCACTATGGTTAAAATCCAGCCTATATAAAAAGCAAAATATTTACCATATAGCCATATAAGCATTTGCAGACATTACTGCCTTCTGTTCTTCTCCCCCAAATGTATAAAAATAAGTGATGTCACAAGAAAGAGGCCAAATTAACATATATTTCTATCTTCATTTACTTGGAAGGGATAAGAGACACGAGGATGTCACTGAAAAACAGATACAACTTTTTAATAATGCTTGGATACTTTATCTGATCAAGACTATTCAAGCTGAAAGTGTCACTTGCATTGCTTGTATCTGAGAAAAGTCAAGGCAGCTTGGAAATCAGGTATCTTGTGCACCCTGACTGTGAAATACAGCCCATAGGGAGATGTAACGTACTGACCATGATACATTTATTGTCAGGAAGTATTAGGTGTCCTGTAATAACCACCTGAAATCTTTCATGCCTAATAGTTGCATCTTAAAATAATCTATATGTATATATATTGAATACTGATACTTAAGAAAATGTTTTTTTAAAAAGAACAATAGGATGTAGAAACCAGATCATGTTCCATTTTAAAGAGTTCTGAGTTGCATTAAAAGCAAATATTTTTAAGCAAGGGAAAATAGGAAAATAAGTAGAATTTCTGCACACTTGTGGAAAGAAGTCCTGCATCCAGTTTTTAGTTTTCATCGTATATCTGAATGCAAATATATATTGCTGATAATAATTTCAGATAATCCATTTCTTACCTGTTAACATCCATGAAAGGAATGGGCAAGGAAAGGAACAGTAATAATGTTTCAAATTTTCCTTTAATAAGAATTATTTTTCAGGTAATGATCTCCAAATCATCTATTATCAATTTATTTTGAAATGAGAAAATTATAGAAATGACAACCTAGTAATTACAATACCGAAACTATTTTCTTTAAAAAAACACTTTGTAGGCTTGCTTGTAATAAAATAATTAGTATATTTATCCAGATGTGCTACACAATTTTACATTCCAGGAAATAGATCCAATTTGCCGTTTTGTTACTTTTACTCGAAATACAAAATTGTCTGGTTTATCTTTTGCTAAATTAAAAATTCATTCTTGCAGATACTGTACCAGTAGATTCTTAGAGGATGACAGCTGAAGAGGGAAACCCTCTAAAAATGAAATCTGTGTGGCAGATGTAAGGCAGTTTATTTTACACAAATTATACATGAACACGGATTGAACTAAACATTTTGGAAAACAACTTTAAATTGCACAGTGCATCAAGAAATAACTGGCTTTCTAGGTGTCAGAAGTTTTTTTAACCAATATATTCACAGATAATTCCAGTCATATCAGAATGTTCAGAAGGTTTCCTTAATAATGCATAGTTAATTTGAGAATAACATAAAAAAATGAAGACATTATGTCCATCGCATCTACTGTTTTACTTTATTATTCCTGTATCTAGACATAATTTTACTTATTTCTCTATGTAGCCAAGAAAGAATTTGTTCATTTTTTCCTGTGCTTATTTCACTGCCTTATTTATATCAAAGCCAATCTGAGTCCTTATGTGCAAATCTGGGAATATTCATGATGAAAAAATTGAGAGCTTCTATAAAGTTTCTTTAAGGGTTTTGACTTATATATATATATATATTTTAATATATGCAATGAATTCCACATTAATCATAAACTTTCTTCTTTAATAAACATGATGTTTCAATAAACTAATAAAAATGTTTGTATTATATTTAGAACACAAAGAATGTGGAATGGATTTAATGATTATTATTGTGGCTTGTTTCAAAATGTTTTCTGCAAAATGCAAGAACCATGTTGTAAAGTCTTTTGCCTGAGGAGCCTGGTTCAATCACATATTGTCTGGGTTGAATACCTTCAACCCTATAGCAACAGAAGCATCATGATATGCTGAAGCAGGCATTCATTAGGTCATGTTAATGTGAGGTCTTCATCTGTAATAGCTTAGAGTTATCTGATAGTGAGGAATCTCTGTTCTTGAACAGAGAGGCAGAGGGAAGCCTTTCTGTAGCCCAGGCTACAGAAATGTTTCATCAGACTTGCTGAGTATTCCAAAATATCCTCACTATGGGTTTGATTTTACTAAAACCTGTGTAAATTTACTGTTGTCCATATGGAATAAGCATCACTGAGGAAAATGCACAATTCTACCCTCGTGTTATCTTTGGATATGCAAAGCCAATTTCCCAGCTGGTGCAAGTTACGTTATGGCAGTTATATTAAATGAGGCCAATATACACTAATTTAGAATTAGTTCATCATTAACATGGGTATTTCAGGATACCAATTTAGAACTATACATTATGTAGATTCTCTGTTCATCCTCTCAATCTGATATTTGATTGGGATATTGATTTCCTCTTATTAAAAAAAAAAAAAGCAAATCACTCAACTCCTTTTACCCTCTACATTCTACAGCTGCAGAATTCCACCTGGCTTAGCAATTTGATTTATTAATGATAAACACATTGATCATTGCCCTTGTCCAAACTGCACAGCTCCTCTTTCTCTTCCCTGTTTTTTCCTCCACAGAAATTTTTAATATATCTGTATACTACTGGTAGCATTCTTATGAGTGCACTCTTCAAAGACTCATCTACTGTTATTTTCAGTATTAAATTCTTCCAAACAGCTTTCCAGCATAAAACAAGACGTAAATGCTCATGCTGATGTCAGCAGAAGTCTCCCTGCTTGCTGGAGTGCTAAGATAAACAGGTCAATGCAAAAGTAGATATGATCCATCAGTAGACTTTATAAGACACTTCTGAAAGGGCAAGACTGGGCTAAAATGAAATCTCTGTGACACAGCTCATGAAGCTCTATTGATAAAATATTCTGTAGATGGGCTTACTTGATTGGAAGTGATGTTGTTACACATCCAGACAGGTGTTACTAACTGATGATGATGACAACATCACAAGAAATTACTAGGAATTTACTTTATTTCAAAAAAACTATACAACCCTGTAAAATCAAGATTCAAGAGAAAGAATGACATTTGGGCACTCCATTAGAAAGACAGTCTATATACAAAGCACCTAATATTTCAAAATATTATGTTTTCAATGCTGATCATCATGATTAAACATTCATATCTCTGTAGCACCTAGAGATCAGCTGGGTTACAATTCTAGTTGTGGTACAAACGAAGTGATGGTCCCTTGACAAAGACCTAACTAAAGAGCTGTTTCATAGCAATTTGTGAATATTCATAATTTGCTTTCACTATGCATGGGAACAAAGAGAGATCAAGAGAATGGCAATACATCAAAATGTCCAATGAATGTATGTGGAGTTCCTGCAGGGGATGTGGGAGTTCTAGATCCCAGTGTTATTATTGCTATACTCCTCCACCACACTGTGATCCTCTCACCCTTTTCTTGCTATTGCCTTGATTTGGATAAGCCAGAGTGATATTCCATGCAGCCCTTCCACTTTCTATAGATTCTTACCAAAAGTGACTTATCTAAAAGAAACATTTTTACGTTGATGAATTGGCATATTCTTTTAACAGTTAAACATAGCAGCCCAATTTATCAAAGAGGTGGGTGAAAAAAAGAACTAACAAAACAAACTGAAAATGTTCACCATAAATGAACCAGACAACAGCAACATAGTCTGGAGTATAAAAGCTGCTTAACGTGAAAAACATGAGATGGTAAACACCTTACAGCCCCTGATAGGAAAAAGCTTTGCTCCCCTTCCCTGGCTCCCACTGCCCCCATACTTGGAGCTACCCTGCTTTGTGGTCACTCTGGTGCCCATCAGACCCTCCAGGAGGAGCTCCCTGTAAGCTCACTGCAGTGTAGATCACTGGCTCATTGGAAAACTTCTTGCTTGTTCTTTCCTAGACTACCAGGTAGAAGAATGGAGTCACTGCAGGGAAATTCAGATGAATGCCACTGAGGAGTGTGGAAAAGGAACACTGGAATGAGCAGCACACTCCTGCCTCAGTGGTAGAAAGTTGTCAGGGATATCTTGCACAGTTTGACCCATATCTTAGGTCACTATGGTTTCCACAGGCAGATGCTGATACAGCTGTAATTAAAGGCATTGATCTCTTATACGAGGAATTTTTACATAGTTTTGAAATCAAGTATTATGTTAACTGTGAATATGCTTCCTTGATTTGGTAAGGCTTAAGATGATAAAAAACACATATTTAAAGAGCTCACCATCTGGATTCAATTTTTGTCACTTGGAAACGTTATCAGGGAAAACTATATGACAGATCTAAGGCCAGAGAGTCAGCTGGTGTAACTCAATGCAGTTTCTTCCTGATCCAGAGGATCATAAAGTAAAAGAGAATACAAAATAATGCAAAATAAGATATAGAAGTTAATTGAAAGGAGCAGAACTAAGATGCTTGAATCTCAAATGTTTCTATGGAAGTATTTTCATGAGAAGCTAACCTACAGAGTCAAACTTCTAGAAGGGAATGCAAGTTAGATGAATATGTTCCTCACTGTCCTTCAGAATGATTTTAAGAAATCTTTGTGTATGTTCACAAAGGATGAATCCTGTGTGGACCTAAAGGGTGGCTTGAGTTTTTTTTCAGTTTATTAAGGTCTATTTCATGATTTTGTCAAAGCAAAGAGAAGAAGATATCAAGAGAAGACTCGGAAAGCAAGGACATAAGATGCAGTTGGATTGGCATTGAATGTTAGCCAGAAGTCCAATATCAAACCACGATTTTCTGTCACACATGAAAGGAGGAATTCAGTTTTCTCTGGAGGGTGACTGCACAGAACTGAAGCACCACATTGTCAGGAGAAGTAGAATCATCAATATCTGTCTGAAGTTGATCAGATTTACAGCAGTGACAATGTCTTTGTACACTGAGGCTGCCTGAGTACTTTGGACAATTTTCACAGCAAAGGAAGAAGTTATATTTAGAGGGACAGTCAGCCCTATGTAGGAAGAACCTTCATTTTTACCACTACAAATAATTAATAAGTAATGTTATGATTAGATATAATTCCGTTTTATAAAGTAAACTGGGGGGATGGTTTGCATACCTGTTGCCTAGAAAAAAAGTTGGAGAGGTCATGACAAGTGGTCACAGTAAGCATGAATGTGAAGTACCTGTTTCCTTTGTCTTGAAATACTGAGATGGATGTTGCAGCTATTTTGTGAGCCTATATTTTTTCATGGTTTAATCTTAAAGAGGATTACAGTAATATAACCTAATATGGTTCTGGATGGGTCCTATCAAAACCTGTGGATAAAAAGGAAAACCAACTCTCTTTGGATAGAACAACAGGCTGTATGAAGTCTGGATTGAAGCAGTGAGATTTGCTGAGTAGGTACCAAGAGACAAGGTGTTTTATTCAAAGCTAGAAAAATTTTCACCTTTATGTATCTTTCAGTATTTCTTGTTGGCCAGCTGCAGAGGAATAGTGACAGAACTACAGTTTTCAGCATCTCCTATTGGTAGAAGACAATAGCTGGAGAAGTCTCTCAAGAGCACAGCTTTTCTTATGTGAAGGTTCCATTATTTTACAAAGATGGGTAAAATAATCAACTTGCCTATTTGTTCAGGTGCAATGTCAGACTAGTCCATGAATTTTATCTGTGTTAAAATGTTACATTCCAGACAGTTCATATGGTTCCTTACAATGAAAAGTTGTTATATTCTTCCGACTTACAAAATTAAGTAATTCAGTAGGTTGACTTTGCCAAATGCAGAAACTCACTTCTTGGAAATATTTTGCAGTGCTGGATGTAAATTTTTCAATAGTAAAACATCTGAAGATAAACTGTTACATAAGCATGGAGAAGAAATACATACACCTTCAGAGAGGGAAGGGGTTTATGTTTATCCTCTTTCAAGCCCTACTTGAGGAAGACATTTATAATTTGTTTAAATCCCACTGAAGTCAATGGAGCTCCTCAGCATGTAACCAGTGATTTTGCTTTCCTATGCATTTTCCTAGCTAAGGACAGTAAATCTGGCAGAGTCACGATATCATATTATTTAGTTTGGATGGAAAGATTACTATCTTTGTTTTAAAAGGCTATATTCTTTGGCAATGACATTCCGCTGCGAATTAAATGTGCTTAATGGCTTCCCTGAACAGTAATTATTCTTGAGCGAGAGTCAATATGTTTTCCAGCTTGTGTTTGCCCAGTCCACAAGAAAGACTTCTGTACTTCTGAAGTATGAGATTCTGACTTGAATTGTGGATTTGCACTTGAGTATTTCAGCAAATTTGGGGTGGAAAATTTCTGGATTTGACAATCCCATTATGTCGCTCTTCATAATAGATTCACAAGAATCACAGCACAGCAAAACAAGCTTGCTGAATAGGAAAGAGGTAAATATTTAGTGTGGGTAAGTGGGTGTGTGGTAGGCCACATGGAATTATTCTCTCAGTTCCAGAGATTTTAGAGCATCTCTTAAGGAAGACAAGTTTTCAGACCCTAAAAAGACCAGAACTGAAACTTTAAAAACCCCAATAATAATAATAAAAAACCTATAAATCAATTTACCAATGAAGGAAACAAGATGCACAGCACGTCAGAAATATAAACTTGCATTCTTGCAGACAGAGGAGAAAACTTATATCCTTTATCTCCAGATCTGTTATTCTGAGATTCATCACCATGTGCTTTTTTTCCTCATGGTTTTTCTGTGGATAAGATTTTAGCTTCTCCTGGAACAATTAGAACCGAAGATTTTATACAAAATATAGTTAATATATTTGCTACTTATCACACCATTATATTCTATGGACAATTTCATAGTTAAAATGAAATAGCACACTGATATAAACATTCGATATAGATAATATTTTTCATTCTCAATATAGTCCTTCATGATTTCTAGTAAAGTTCCTAGTGTTTAATATTGTCTGCACTATTAAAAAAATTAACTCCATAATCGGCCCTTCAATTCAACTTGTGATTTCACCTAGGAAATTATAAAAACATGACTTTGTTCCCACTTGCAGATGCATACATACATGTAGAAGTACTGTAAAAAATCAATTTTTTGTCAGTGAGTGCATGAGAGTCAAATGGATGCTTTTAGCAAAAATTGAATACGTGCAACACAGAGCTCTTATTCTCGTCTTGTTATAATAATCATAGGTTTCTCAGCTGATAACAGAAATGTCAGAAATTTAAAAAATCAGGGAACTTCTGAGCAAAAAAATCTTTAGGTTAAAAACTTGTCGCAAATGAGGATGGAAAGCTTCTTTTTGTAATGCCTCCAAGCCCAGAGTTTTTGCTCATGATCTTCAGAGTTTTTATCTTTCTTAGATCCAAACCTTTTGTTATATACTGATCTTCAAGACAGTATTTATTAATATGTTTGCCTCTACTGCAACATCTCGGCAGAAATATCTTTGTCACTAGAGGGCAGCCATCATCTTCTAGAGAACCAAGAATGGAAATCAAGTTCTGACTACTGTCGCAGAGGACATGATTCTGGATCAGTGAGTTGTATATCAGCTGTACTAATTTTCAGTAGAAGTAATTAGCAGTATTCTAGATTTTTATCTAGGGATCAAATTATGGCTGGCTGTTTCAAAGGCAGAATAAGAAGACCTGTCAGTATGGACTGAACAATGACTTTAAGAACCAAAATTTGGAAGTTACTGATTCATAGAGTGAAATCCCATCCCCTCCATTCCCCCACCCCTACATTGTCCAGTGGAAGAAATATCAGAGCAGGCTGACAAAGTGGGTGCATTAAATATGGCCACAATGTTACTGGATGCCGAGTTCCATCTAAAATTTTCATGATGGACAAAGGGACAATTCTGCCTGTGTTTGCTCTGTTTTCTGTCATGTGCCTTGTGCTTACCGTGAGTGGCTATAAGCTGGTGGGTGAGGCAGAGAAATGAGCTCTGAAACTCATGCCCTCTCCAATACCTGGTGTCAGGACAGAGCCTTATCTTGCCCCTCTCTGAAGAACTGATGAAGAGAAAAAAATTTCTGTAACCAAGCAAGCACCTAGGCTTTCCTCTTATCCAAAACTCCACACTGGCTACAGCCAGCTTCTGAGGTTTGACTGATATAAACCTGCAAAATTAGAAGAAGGTTTTCATGGCCTTTCTACTTCTTTTCAAAATTAATATTTCATTCAGTGTATGTGACAAAACAATTGTCAGTTTTTCAGGTACCCGATATAAATTTGTAAATAAGGATTTTAAAAGCCTGTTTATTGGAAAGCTATAGCCCTCTTGCTTTGTACTACTGATATTTTTTTCATGTTGTAAACATTTTGGAAGGCATTAAATATTTTTACTGCTATTGCTGTGCCAGGCAGCTCACACTCCATCCCAGATGCACAAGTATGTGCATGAATACCAGAAGATTTGATAAGCTAAATAGTGATACATGTTTGCACATCAGGGACCAAAATTAAACCTGTGTCAGAACAGAATGGAGCTTGGCTAATCTGAAAATCAGCTTTAAGCTCTCATTAAGGTAAACTTCTGAAATCTAATGTATAAATCACTTTTTATACCCAGTACCCAGTAGTAAACAAGGTTTGAAGTTTTCAGATGTTGTGCAATAAGGACAAAGTCTCAAAGTCTGCTTAAATCAATAAAGCAGGCTGAACTAAAAGGAGAAAAGTAGCATATTGTACACACATACATATATTTACAAAGGGTATGGTACTGTTTCCCAGTTTGCATTTTCTGATCAGACAAAAAACCTAGTGGAGTAGATAATAGTGGAAATTAATGCTAAAATTGTTGGACTAGGGAAGGGTGGGAAGTAACATTTGCAGAGGAAGACATAGTATTTGTTTTTGTATTCATGCCAGTGATATTAATCAGCAAGTAATCAGCATTTCATATGGGTGGAAATGAGGAGGGAGAGGTGATTTTTCACCCTGCTCACATTTTGCGTTTCCTGCCCTTAATATGCAGCCTTACCCTGAGACTTCGCAATAACTGACATTCAGACACTTCTGTAATTCTACCTGGTAGTGGATGCAGAAGTAATAACAATTCTCCCTGTGTAGGAAAATGCAAACATTGTCAGGGCCTTGACTCCCCACTTGGACCCTCCAGTGTCCTTTCAAGAAGCAGCCCTGGCTCCAAAAGCCAGACTTTGCTGTCTGGCTGATGCCATGTTTCTTCCAGAGCAACTAGGGCTTGATCTCTGGTGGCAGGACAGGTACATGTTTTCTTTGGGCTTTTAAGTGAAAACCTCATATCTCTGCATATCTGCCCAAGCAGCTTCCTCCTGGAAGCAGCATGGGTGGGGAGAAGACCCAGGGCAGGTGTGGGACACATGTAACATGAACACTTTCACTTCTTTTAGGAGATCTTCCCTCCCACCTAGGGGAAGTTCCTCTCTGACAAACCCTGATGTTAATTCCTAACATGCTTCAAAGTCCTGGAGAAGAGCAGAGAAATACTTCAGTGCCAATAACCAGTAATTCAAAGGAAGAGTTATTTCAAGGGCTTGAGAACACTGCAGGAGTGAAGGGTGAAGTCCTACTGTCTTGAAAGAAAAGCACAGAGAAAGCACAAATGATCACTTGATAAATAATTTAACTGACAACAATGTGAAAGAAATTTTTGTATATTTGCCTCTTCTGCTATGAAGTGGATACCAGCACTGAAAGGTTCCTTCCTGATTAGAAAAAAATACTTCCTCAAAAATACAAAGAAAGAAAAATGTCTTTCTTTCTGAGAAAGGAGAAAAGGTTTCACATTAATTTTTCCCATTGCAGGGAAATTTTTAGGTTTTATGCCATGATATGCTGTGTAATCTTTTATTCTTTTTTTCTGATTGATATATTATTTAAGCATTTTTGTATTATTCTAGAATTCCACATGTATCTTTGCATACACTGAACACTCAACACTTAATACATAACATAAAATCATGAAAAAGAATGCTTGAGGTTTTATTTTTGAATGAGAATCAAGGATCACATGCAAGGACAAAAAGCATTATTACAAAGTTATTGCATTTTCTATCCGTCACATTAAAATAATTAAAAGAGCTACATTCTATCTATAATAAGGAAAGGTAAACAACTCACATTAATTGCTATATGAAATCTCTACTTTTTTTCTTTCTTTCTTCTTTTTTTTTTTTTTTTTTTTTTACTTCATTATTGCCTAGATAAAAAGAAAAACAAATAAAAATTGTAAATGATTATTGTTATGTCCAGATGCTTAATGATATTTCATTCTGGCTTCAAACAGAGGAATGTGCTTAAAAAGCAGATTTTACAGGAAGGAACAACCAGTGTGTGTTCTATTACATCATCACCATGTCTTTTTAGTCTGTTTTTAATCCTTCCAGTCTACCAATAAAGTAATTCAAACAAAGAAAAAGCCCTCAGTATGATCCTCTATTGGTTTCAAAACCATGTGGCACACTAGACTGGCACCAAAATATGAACTACAAGCTTGTGATAAATTCAGAAGATCATTGAAGTACATTTCAAAAGCATTTCATAAAATTTAATTTACGCATACATTAGACATGAGCAAAGGCATTTTATAAACCCTTTGCCTGGCAAAAAACTGCATTACATTCCTGCTTGTCTGTTATGTGAATGAATTTTTCCATACATTTTTACTATTTACAGATTAGATGAAGCTGTCAGTGTTATTTGTATCTTTATCTGGTCCCAGAGACATTATCAGATGATTGGTAAATGCTTTCTGCTCTTTGTATAATACTGTATATATATATATATAGATATATATATATGTATATATATATAATACTGTGAGCATAATAAAGAAGCATAATACATTTCTGCTAAATATTTGTAAACTGGTTCATTGTGGGACTTTGTGTAACAATTGTTGCCCTTAAAAATATTCATCTTATCCTACAGTGACAAGATTTAGAGACTGAGATCTGATTGTAAGTTAGAGCATGTATGGAGATTGATTCATGATATTTGATATTTTGTTCTGTTTCAAATGATCAAGATTTTTTGCTTTTAATATGAACAGCAACTGAAATGCATTTAGTTTTAAAATAATATTTAATTATTTTTTACTAATTTTTATTTATGTTTGATCATAAATATATTTAGAGACACTTTGGTACAACTACAATAGAAATGCAAATTCTTGTGACTTAATGAACATACGCTTTCACAAAAAGGACAAAGACAGCATGATGCTGGTTTAGGTTGATGTTTTTTTTACAAGCATCCTAATGTAATGCTTGAGTTTTGGTCAGTTATAGAAAAAATGTTTTGTTATTAATGTATGTATGATAAAAACTAATAATGTTTTTGGCAAAGTATCAGAAGTTCTTAGATAACAGAGTCTTCAAAATATAATTCTATTATGAATGTCTTATTTCATATTAATTTTAAAAGAAATCTTAGATATATGATCTTTGTCAAGTGGGATGCTGCACTTACTCTCACATACTACAGATAGCTGTACAGCCAAATAAGCATAGCATTGGATTATCATACAGATTTCTTTGATTTTTCAAGTGGGCAGCGTTTTTGTGGTAACATTAATAGTTGCTACAGATTTAAATGGGCACTCTGTGTCTGTAACTGATTGACAAGATCAATAATTTTAAGATCAAATACTAACAGCAGTCTGTTTTTTTTCTTTAATCACTGTCTTTTTGTTTTATATCCATGCCTACAGCAAGATCCTGTTTTCTGTATGTAGACAGAGCTTCCTGCTGTGTGCTGTTGAAAGAATGAGAAGCCAAGATGGAGAATCAATTTAAGAAAAAAAGCTTTAGTTGACAAAGCTTTGCTGTAGATCAATGGAGTCTAGCTAGTTAAAATATCTTTGGTAACAGAGATTTTACAATCACGGGATTGGACATAATCAGTTTGGTTTTCCCTATTTCATTCATACACTATTCAGCCAGAAGAAAAAAATAAAAAAGATTTGTATGCAAATGTCATTGTTGTTTTGACAGCTGAATGTCTTTTGGCTTTGTTGCGAAACAGTAAGAACAGCGTTCCAATATATTTCCTTGATATACAGAGAATCTAGGCATTAGATCTGTTCTTTCAAAGGAGACAGTATTTACCTAAGAAAGAGCTTGTTGCCACAGTAGATCAGGCAATGCATTTACCCATGGAGATCGCATAGCATGCAATTCACAACCTGGTACTCTGGGAATTTTTTCATTGAGTCATTTAGTGTTTTATCACTTATTTGTTTAAACAGGTTTCATAGCAAACACGGGATGTGTACAAACTGACACAAAGCACATGTCTTTGCCAGCAGACTTATCCATATATCTGATATTTATTTAATTTGCATACCAGCAGTAATTAGTTGTTTCAATATTCCTAATAGCATAGAATGAAAATATTATGAAACTTTTTTTGCTTAAATACACATTTAGGATTATATAGAAACAATCTAACCACTTTTTTTTTTTTTTTTTTTTTTTCCTTGCTCTTAACTCATTTCTGTTAGATAGAAAGTCACAAAACATTTCAACTTTATCAACTAAACAAGAAACATACATGTAAATTACATAGAAACAAATCAAGGCTGCAACTGGTTTGGAAAATAAGTAGTCTGATGCAGTGCTCACTGAACCTTCACATAAATGTATTTTAGGCACCAAGCCCTTTACATTGAAAATGTCTTCCTTAGATGCTTAGGAATTATGTCTGGATTAAAATATTACCTATTGATATTATCTGTCCAGCATCATGGAGAAGTTTGTGATTCAAAGTACAGTAGATTCAAAAAGGGAGCAAAGGAAATGGATTTTTAAGAAATGGGAAAATAAAATACATGTTTTATAGAGAACAGAATTGCTAAATTCTCTACAAGATTTCCAGAAGTAATTGGTATTTTTAAGTGTGTTCATTGTGGGGTACAAAAGCTGTGTTAATTTAAGGGGGCACAATTTTCTTGAAGAGACATTTTCTCTTCTGAAAATCAATCTCTTATCAGACATTTTTCTAAACTTGGATCTCTAAAATCACTAATCCCTTCCAAAACCGTGGCTAGCAATTAGTGTTAATCACTGCAGACTATATCCCATTAGTCTCTGAGTCTGTTATAGAATTTACGGCATCCGTGGGAATTTTGTCTTTTGAATGAAAAAGGATGCTGTGGGCTCTTAAATGTTGGATTTATGGCATACGTTATTACCTCAAATCCTGTTCTGTTTCTGTAAATATGAGGGCATTGGTATTTAAAAGGCCTCACTATTTTAACTGAACATTTCTAATTCCACTGAAAAGTCAACTAAAATTATAGAAAGATGTCAAAACAGGAAAAGTGTAAATATTTATATAGAATATTTACATTTATATTTATATAGAAAATGTGTCCACTATTTCTGCTAATTATTGCAATTCCATAATTATAATATGTAAAAACATCCTCACTGCAACTGAATAAGATGGAATATGCCTATATGTATGCGCACATATTTTTACATATGTGTACTAAGACAGTTACAAGTTATTCTTACATTTTTATGCCTTTATCTTAGAGTGATCATGACTCAGCTGGAATTCTCTGTACTTACTTTATCTGAAACCTGTATGGCTTCAAGCAGATGAAAGCAGAGGCAGTGAGGTTTCATGCAAACATTCTATTTTGACAGCCAGAAGTGCCTGCAACAACTTTGATAAATGTTGGAGAATAATGTGAATGTTCTTTGCCTTCCTTCATCAGCTTAATTTCAGTCATGGTGCCAACCTCTTTGGAAAGTCATGTGTCAGGTCCACTCAATATAAATCATTATTTGTACACAATATGTTTGGGTTTTGATTTTTTGGTTGGTTGGTTTTGGGTTTTTTTGGTGGGATTTGTTTGGGTTATTTGAGTTGGGGTTTTGTGGGTTTTTTTGCTTGTTTCTTTGTTTGCTTGGTTGGTTTGGTTGGTTGCTTGGTTTTGTTTTTTTTTAATATGTGCGAGATAGAGGAAAAATAATCAGTCTTACTTGCAGTAGATTTTAATATTAAAAGCACCATTCAGTCTGCCTCTAGGTGGGCTTTAGATCTTTACTCATTTTAATACTGGATGCAAATATGGCCATGAGGGAAACATCTCGTTTTCCTTCTTATATGGGAAGGTCTTAGGTCTCACTGAGTGCACTGTTACAGGACTGCACCTGTATTAAAAAGGCATTCTGAGCAATAATATTTCTGTTATAGCACATAACCTAACAGTGGAAAAAAGTGGGTACAAAAAGATCATGAATCCCTTGATGTTTTGGTCTTTCCACTGGCAAAAGATTTTCAGCAGAGCCAGAGTTTCATTAAAAATGCAGTCACTAGTCATTTCTTTTACAAAGAGACTTCCCTATATAAATTAATGATGCACTCTTGTACTCTCTAAGCCTGCCCTCCAGAAACAGTAGAAGGAGCCTTCGAGCCACACAGCATAGAAGCAATAGTAAAGGTGCAAACTATATCCCCCATTCATCTTAATGAGGTGTTAACTTCTAATCCTAGTTGGGACCATTAAAATACTAGCTTTGTTAAGTGGAGCAGTTAAACTACTTTAACTCTTTCATTGCATTCGCCTTGGCATCCAATCTCTGATGGTGCTTGCTCATTACATAACAGACATGATTATTGTTATTATTATATACTATAGTCTAGATAAGTAAAGCATTGAGTGAAAAAATGAGCTATGAGTTAAACAAGTTGTCTCCTCCAAGACAGCATATTTAATAAGCTGTGGAATTACTTTTTGAGGAATAAAAATGTAGTGTTAATATAAAGCGGTTAAGTGGGAATTCTAGGTGCTTTACTAGCTAGTGGATATAAACCTTTACAAAAGCCCTTGGAAAGGTTATCTGGTGCCTCCTTGCCCTCCTTTTGAGACAGTGTTCATAGCAAAAAGAATCAGATTAAATAAATACTCAGACTTACAAATGTGCAGTAGGGAAAAGTGAGGTTCCAACTAGTTGACAAATGCTGCAGAGAAGTCCATGGTAAACCATCAAAATCTGAATGTTTAAGACTTCTAAGGTACAACTGGAAAAAGAATATAAAATGTATTTTAAAAGCAGAGAGGTGAAATAATCTGAATTAAATAAGTCAATTCTGGTTGAGATAATTGTGCATTAAACATGAGATTTTTTCTTATGCATAAATGTTCCCTGGCTCAAGGCCATAGCATGAGATGAATTCTTCAGGAGTACTGATGAGAAACCATCAGATGTTGACCTCTCCTCATGCCCTTAAGCCAAAAAAATCCATTGGGTCTTGAACAGTATCATGAAGCGAAAAGTCAAAGCAAATTCTGGATAATTTCAGTCAGAAAATATAATTAAGTTCTTTACCAGTGTTTTAAAAGAATTTATTTTTTCCCCCACTAACAAGTTGCTTAGGCGTCTAGTTCAAGTCAGAAAGAGAGAAAGAGAGAGAGAAAGAGAGATAGAGAGAGAGAAAGAGGGAAAGAGAGAGAGAAAGAAAGAGAAAAAGAAAAAGAAAGAGAAAAAGAAAAAGAAAGAGAGATAGAGAGAGAAAGAGAGAGAAAGACAGAGAGAGAGAGAGAAAGAGAGAGAAAGACAGAGAGAGAGAGAGAGAGAGGGAAAGAGAGAGAGAAAGAAAGAAAGAAAGAAAGAAAGAAAGAAAGAAAGAAAGAGAAAGGAAAAGAAAGAAAGAAAGAAAGAAAGAAAGAAAGAAAGAAAGAAAGAAAGAAAGAAAGAAAGAAAGAAAGAAAGAGAGAGAAAGAGAGAAAAGAAAAGAAAGAAAAGAAAAGAAAAGAAAAGAAAAGAAAAGAAAAGAAAAGAAAAGAAAAGAAAAGAAAAGAAAAGAAAAGAAAAGAAAAGAAAAGAAAAGAAAAGAAAAGAAAAGAAAAGAAAAGAAAAGAAAAGAGAAGAGAAAGAGGATGGAAGGGATATAGCTGGGATGTCTTAGTGTGCCTTGAATATCTAACTCCCAAACTGTGTTAACAAACATAGATACCAAAGAAAGGGAGATATCTCGATCTAGTTCATCACTGAGAAATGGTAATGTCTGCTACCTCTAAGTCTCAACCATTACTTGGCATTCCTTTACTATTCTCTGAGTGGCTTTGGCACTTCTACCTCTTTAGGGGCTCAGTCCCCACCAGGCATGTTATAATCAAAGTTTGACACCTAGGTTGAATGTGATAATCCAATTAGAGAGCAATCCCCACAGAAACTTTGGTCTGGATATGGATGCTAGTATGAACAGTTTAATTATTGCTCACTCTGTTAAACAAAATCAACACAAGATACTTGAACTGTCCTTATAAGTTTCTATCATTATTCAGGAAAAGAAATAGGATTTATTCTTTGAATCTCTTCTTCCTTGCCTCCTTAGGCTACACAGAGATTATGTCTAACATGCGTTGCTTAGTGTGTCTCTTTATTATGTTTTTTCTTTGAACTCGCTCTCTTCTGCATAAAAGTAAAGATTATAATTCATCTTTAAGATTGTCTCATTGGCTGAAATCCTCAAATATATTTTCCGAGTGCATGGTTGGAGGAAACTTCCATTGCTGTACATATCTATTAAGGCTTTTTTATTTGAGATGTACTGAAATCATCCGCTGTGTTTGGGCTACCCTGTTTCACAACCTGATTTATCCTCATCTTGTGGGTAACCGATAAGCTTGGGCTGCTCCCCATTTATGTCACACAGGACTAATTCCACCAAGTCAAAAAAGTTGGGAATTAACGTTACCAGTACATTATATAACTGAGACAATTTCCTCAAGCACACAATTTCTTCGATGGCTTATTTTTTCCCACAAAGCTGCCATGGGAAGTTTCCAGGGGGTGCAAAGATCACCTTTGTCACCCAGAAGATTTTGAATCAAGTTTTATTCACCTGAACAACCCTATTCCCACATGGTTTGCAAGCTGATGAGTCTTTCTCCTTCCAGCTACTATGTTGGCAGAGTATGAATACTAAACTAGTTTGGCAAAGGGTACATTTCATCTGATGTATTTCTTCCTTTTAACATTCTTCTGCATGATATATTCTTTATTATGTTCCTTTTTCCTGAACTCTCTGAAAAATAGCATTTACATTATTATTTAAGAATCATGCCTGTGTATTCCTATTACACGTTAGCAAGTAGATGTAAATCTATGAACACTAAAAATAGTTATACCTATCCATCAACTTTCAGTGTAGAAAGGGAATATAATAAAATTAATAATTTGTTTGCTCATTTTGAAGAATTGTTGATTTGTGTAAAACTAGCATGAAAGCTTCCAGGGTAAGCAACAATTCTCACTTGTAGTGGCATTTATGCTGTATTTAAGTATATGACCATTTGCAGACCAATTGCTAGACTTAACATATGTGGTTGAAGGTTGGTATCATATATGTTTGGGTACTGTTGAGAAAAGAAATCCTGTAGATGGCAAGAAGAACAGCCTGGTGTGTCTCTGCTTTACTGATGCCTTCTGAATGTATTTAAACACTCTAAAGTGTTTTGATGACATTTTGGTTAAGGAAAAAAGGAAAAAGTCATCACTTCGGTCCCCTCAGTATGAAGACAATGCTAAGCTCCACTGAGTAATTAATTCTGTGATGGTGATTGGACTGTGATACAGGGATTTTTAACAGAAAGATTTTAACCCTTTCTGATGAGAAGCTATTTTTATGCTTAAATGCAAATAGCAAAGCAAGATCACTTCAAAGAGAACACATTGCCAAGAGTAAAAAGTCCTGAACCAGAAGCAATTCCCCTGATTTTACTGCAGTTTTTAAAGCCCTTTCCTCTTTTATATCAAATGATTGTGCTCCAGGAAAAGATAGGCTACATTTCAATACTTGTGAGATAATGTTTTACTCAACTAGAAATTCATTACTGCACAAGAATTATTAAACAAAGGATTAAATAATCTCAAAGCTTGAAAGAAGTTTTCAAACTGTTAATGTGTTCTTCACTTTATTGTTAATCTAGAAATCTAGACATTCTAGAAAAAATATTCTGCTTGTTTTCATATTCATATTTTCATATTCCCTGATTATGATCTTAAACCTGTCTTTCTCACTAACATAACACCATTTATTTCAGAGTTACACTGTGTGCAAGTGGGAGCAGAATTAAGCATCCAAGATATCTCACTTTCTGGAATATTACCTCTCAGGGTTTTAAAAACTGCTTTTCTCAAAAATCTTTAAACAGTATCTTTCAGTAAACAAAAACTCATGTGCCCTTGCCTTCCAGTTATTGCTTCAGGTGTCTAGACAACTCCTTGGAGGCTTTTGCTGCTCTGTCTAGTACAACTCGGTTCAGATCAGGAGAGTAATCACAGCAAACCTGCTATGAAAACAGATCATATAACCATGGCATGATCAGCTTAAGGTACATCCAAGTATGCTCTTGTTCAGTGGGACTTGTCCCATGAGGAATATCCCTTCAGTGAATGAAGGTGACTCAAGGTGAATACAGTGTAGCACGTACCCATTGATTAATAAATATATGCAATATTTGTAAAACATACTGTGCAATAAGCAGATAGTGATATAATGCCAAGCTGTTTTCATTTACAGAAATTTAAGAGACTAATTCTGGATTTTTTCCTTTAAAGTTTTATTTTTGTGGATGTGGTCTACCTGGACTTCAGCAAAGCCTTTGACACCGTCTCCCACAGCATTCTCCTGAAAAAGCTGTCAGCCCACACCTTGGACAGGAGCATCTTGTGCTGAGTTAAGAACTGGCTGGAGGGCCGGGCCCAGAGAGTGGTGCTGAACGGTGCTGATTCAGTTGGCGGCCGCTCAACAGTGGTGTCCCCCAGGGATCAGTGTTGGGCCCACTTCGGGTTAATATCTTCATTGATGATTTAGATGAGGGGATTGAGTCCATCATCAGCAAATTCGCAGATGACACTAAGCTGGGGGGGAGTGTGGATCAGCTGGAAGGCAGGAGGGCTCTGCAGAGGGACCTGGACAGACTGGAGAGTTGGGCTGATTCCAATGGGATGAGGTTCAACACGGCCAAGTGCCGGGTCCTGCACTTTGGCCACAACAACCCCATGGGGAGCTCCAGGCTGGGCACAGAGTGGCTGAGAGCAGCCAGGCAGAGAGGGACCTGGGAGTCTGGATTGACAGGAAGCTGAACAGGAGCCAGCAGTGTGCCCAGGTGGCCAAGAAGGCCAATGGCATCCTGGCCTGGATCAGGAACAGCGTGGCCAGCAGGTCCAGGGAAGGGATTCTGCCCCTGTACTCAGCCCTGGTGAGGCCACAGCTCGAGTCCTGTGTCCAGTTCTGGGCCCCTCAGTTCAGGAAGGAGATTGAGGTCCTGGAGCAGGTCCAAAGGAGGGCAACCAGGCTGGTGAAGGGATCCAGCACAAGTCCTGTGAGGAGAGGCTGAGGGAGCTGGGGGTGTTCAGCCTGGAGAAGAGGAGGCTCAGGGGAGACCTCATCGCTCTCTACAACTCCCTGAAAGGAGGCTGGAGACAGGGGGGGGTTGGTCTCTTTTCCCAGGCAGCTGTCAGTAGGACAAGAGGGCATGGACTCAAGTTGTGCCAGGGGAGGTTTAGGTTAGATATTAGAAAGAATTTCTTTACGGAGAGGGTGATCAGGCATTGGAATGGGCTACCCAGGGAAGTAGTGGATTCTCCGTCCCTGGAGATATTTAAAAAGAGACTGGATGTGGCACTCAGTGCCATGGTCTGGTAACCACAGTGGTAGTGGATCAAGGGTTGGACCTGATGATCTCTGAGGTCCCTTCCAACCCATCCCATTCCATGATTCTATGATTCTCTCAGAAAAAATACATGATTGCACTAATGTAATACTTACCAGATTTTTACTGAAAACCTCTAACATTGATTGAATATAATTAATTAATTTCCTGAAATAGTTATGAAAAAAGACAACTTTTAGATGATAAACAAGAAATCACCTATTTCTGATAAGATTTGCAATATTTGCACAGTTAGAAGGAAGTTTACATGTGAATGTTCACACTTCAAGAAAAACAAAGGAAGGCACAAAAATTTTACTTCTGTAAAAAGTTATGGAAAAAAAAAAAAAGGAAGAATTTCAGGATGTTAATCAATTTGAATATGATAAAAGATATGCTCCTACTGTGCATTTTCTGATAGACCCACTCATATTTACCCTTCTTATGGTCATGGTATTTCCTACTGTAAACAGCATGAATTCTTCCACTGACTGCAATGGGAACTGACAAAGATTTTTACTCAGGGTAAGAGATAAACTTTTAAAAGTCTTGATGTCAAAAAGGTCTACTTTTCTGCACCCCTGTAGTCCACCACGCTAAGTGAAAATACTTCCTAAGATGTAGCTTCTGCTTGGTTTCCTTCCTGAGACTCATACAACTCATTACCACTGGCACTTTGATTCAAAATTAGGCAAGACAGGCAGGTTCTGGCTAGTGACAACTTTGTCAGACTTGAATTTACTTCCCCTTTCTCTTAAAACAGAGGAACCACTTTTCTTTTCGATAGCTGCCTATGGATATTAACCAGATTGATTTCATTTTCTTCTGCTACAAGATAAAAAGGACTATGACCTTCCAGCAGACAAAGGTGAAGCTTCTGGTATATTTTCTTTTTACATTTTATATGGAGATGCTATTACTTCTGGAGAAATTCCATAAATTTATATAAAATTGAAAATAATTCTTAAATTAGTAGAAAATATCAAAAGTGAAATAACTATTCTGTTCAGATACTGTAGCAACTTTCAGGAATGCCGTTCTGGTAGAAGTCCTCAGTTCTATCCAATAATTTCATGCTGTGGATCAATACATTAAAAAGTTACCCCAGATAATGAAATATTTTTAGAAAGCAATTCTACTCACAAACTCTATGTGCACTCTGGTTTTCTCTTTTGTTTTTAAAATAATTTTGCTTGCATCTCCAGCTTGATTTTTTTTAAGAGCTAGCTCTATTGTGTCAGAATAGCTACTTAAGACCAAGCTTATGTTTCATTTCTAGGAGTAATTAACCTTGAACCCATATTCCGTTTCTCTGAAGCATATTATAAGGTGAACTTCAGATGACATTTCAGAAATAAACTGCTCTTCATACACATTTTCCAAACAAAATCTGATGCTGCAAATTGGCCTCTGGGAACTAGCTAGGGATTAAAAAGACAAAATTATACACCTGTAAACTGCAAGAGAAACAGTAAAAATACAAAATCAATAATTATATTTTAATACAACTGAGATGAGAAATCCTGCAAAAAATACAATTATATAGCGTTTTCCAGGAGATTGTCACATTGATCACAGAAATGAAGTTGGTGACAGCATTTTTTGTTTATTTTTTAATAATGGTTATTCAGATACAGCTTTGAAATTGGAAGCTATTTCTCATGGAAGTAACAGGTTAATATTTGATAATTATCCACATCTAAGGCAAAGCATAACTCCTAGCCTTAGGATTTTTGATAAGACATAGCCCATAGCTGGAGGATTGAACTGACTGAAGGAAAGCAAGACACAACACAAAAAGATATTAATGTATTTGGAGACAGGTTAAGCTAGAAATACTGCAGTGGGGTGACAAACATTACAATGAAAAATAAAAAAAAAAAAAAGTCAGGTAAAAACTGAAAATAAAGGTTTCTCCTGGAGTTATAAAAATGTAAGACTGCATACTGCTTTGCTTTTAGAATAGAATTTTTTTCCCATATACACCTTTTCTTCCCTTCCACAGATAGTATGCTTGTTGAAAAAGTGGAGTAGGAATACAGTATTATGCTTAACCACTATTTCAACAGAAAATTAATTAGTTAAAAAAAAATAATCCTTCTTGATTATTAAAATCTGAGAGAAATCTGAGAAACCTGTAGACAGGCAGAAAATTTACCAAACTTCTCTACCTTCTATATTCCTCTGTGTCAAAGACCATTTTCTTGCATTAAGTACAATTTTCTAGTTCACTAAATTTTTTAGGTTCGTACTACTTCTACTCTCAGTCATCCTGAAAAAAAAGGTTTACAGCCTTCATATTAATGGTAATTTTTCTTATTAATGGTAATTATTCTTATACTAAAATTAGTTTTTTAAAAAAATAGTTAAGATTAAAGGGTATGAGTGAGCTTATTCCAATAGAAGGAGAGCAAAAACCAGCAGAACACATGATTCTCTTGAAGTGCTTTTCCATAAGATAGTTCTAAAATCTGACAAGTTGTATGACTGCAGAAAGTTTTTTACAGTAAACATTACAGTAAAATAGGTTCATGGATTTATATTGTTGAAGTACTACAGTAGTTTCAATTCGTCTGGTATAAAATTTTCTTACATTCCCTATTTAAGTAAAAAAAAAATACACTATTTAAATCAGTATTTTAAGGATCCAAAATCAGAGTCTGCACGTGTGCAAATCCTTAGAGCTGCTATTCAGGAAATCCAAATAGAAACATAGAATATGTAGCTCTCATTTTAACACTTTAATAATGTAACTAGGATGTAATAGGAAAATGCAAGTCTTGTGAGGCCACAGCAGACTTCTTGAGTCACAAATAATTTAAAGTAGTATTGAAAATGTGATTTTTGAGGGCCTCTTGTGGCTGTTTGGCCACCTCTGTCAGTAGAACTGCAGTCTGTGGAAGTGTGTACATTAAATGTAACCAGAATACTATTAATAATATTTCCAGTTGGTTTTGATCAGATGAACTTAGAACACCCAGTTTCATTCTAGAATGTGTTATTTTAGTTGATGACAATGCTGTGTTCATTAACCCTGTATTGCAGATACAATCCAGTTCCTGCAGCCTTGGTAAGTGAGGTACTGTGGACATGCTTAGACAAAAGCTTAGTGAATGTGTTCATCTCATTTTAGAGAACTGTTAAAAAAATTATAAGTTAAAAGCTCTTTCTATTGGAACTACTTGTAGTACAGCAATAATAAACAAGTTTATATAGCTTGTAACTTCAAGAAAGTTCTGGGCTGGGGACTAGAAGTTGAATTCAAATTTGTTCTTACCTATTCTTTCAGTTGTAACTTCTATTTGTTTAATTGTAGAATCAGTGAGTAGTTTAAATATGCCTTCAGAAAAATATGAAAAAATTAACTGATTAACTTATATCATTAAACTGTGTGTTTGCAGTCATTAAACTATGTCATCATCTTTATTTTTAGAACATTAGGT
The DNA here is from genome assembly GCA_023637945.1 of Phaethornis superciliosus. Lineage (NCBI taxonomy): Eukaryota > Metazoa > Chordata > Aves > Apodiformes > Trochilidae > Phaethornis > Phaethornis superciliosus. The sequence continues at coordinate 17,761,804 of JAJQWJ010000009.1, read as the reverse complement.
TTTATATTATTGAAGAAAATCTGTCCTTTTTGCTCAAGCTAACATTGCAACAAGGCTCTGTCCCTGTTAAATTCACAAAATTGTCCTTTTGAAGAAAAAAGAAACGAACAGTGGGGTGAAGGAAAAAAATTGAGTTGTCAAAGCAAGGAGCCCTCAGAATGGAACACTGCTTCTTTAACACCTTTAAATAATGTATTGACAAAGCAGTTTTAATCAAGTCATCCTACAGAAAAAGAACAAGATGATGTCACTGTTTTGTTTTAGTTAAAGTAATACTTCTTTGGGACAGAGATGTGAGAAATACTGGACAATTGAATTTCACAGTTTTTCTGCTAGATTTTTTTTTCTTTTCCTGTCATTATCCTGTCTCAAGCAAATCCTTTATATTTTCCTTGAGTTGTAAAACAAAATAAGAAAGCCTAAAAAGAAGTCTAGAGAGGAACCATGACACCCCCAAGACCTTCCTGGACCCTCCTAAGCCCCACCAGGACGTCTCCAAACCTCTTCAGAACCCCCTTGGATCCCCCAGATTCCCCCAGGACCCCCTGACCCCACCTAGACCTCCTCAAATTCCCCCCCAAGCCTCGCCAGACTAACTCAGGACCCATTTGAATCCCCCAAATACCCCCAAAACCCCTCTGTTCCACCTCTAGGACCCCCCAGGGCCCCCCCAACACCCTTCAGCACCCCCTAAATCCCCTCAGGACCCCTACAGCACCCTCCAGGAGCACCCTGGACCTCTCCAACCCCCTCCCCCCAGACCTCTCCAAACCCCCTCAGGACCTCTCTGGACTCCCCAAGCTCCTTGGGGGTCTGACTGCAGGGTCTCGGTGGTCATGATGAGGCAGGAGGCCACAGGGTGCAGCTGCACATCAGCAACCCAATTTCCCCAAAAGTGGCTTTGAAATCCCAGAATTTTTGGTTGGAAATAGCTTTGATGGGGGAGATATAAATGGTCCTGGGGGATGGGGGGGAAATAGGGAGGGTTCAGAGAAATGGGGGGAACCTTGTGGTGGGGGAGTGGTAAGGGGATGAGGGGGCAGGAGAGGATTGGGGGGGGAGGGTTTCAGGGGAACCAGAGGCGTCTTGGGGTCCTGGGGGGATATGGGGTGTTCTGGGGGGTCCTAGAGTGAGAACAGAAGGGTCCTGGGGGGTCGAGGAGAGTCTTGAGGGGGTTGAAGGGGTCCTGGGATGCTTTGGGATGTTCTGGGGGGGTCCTAGAGGGAGGACAGAGGGGTCCAGGGGGATCTTGGGAGGGTTGAAGGGGTCCAGGGGGGGAGTTGGGGGTGTCCAGGAGGGTTCTGGGGGGGCTGAAGGGGTCCTGGGGGCATTTGGGCCATCCTGGGGTGGCTCCTAAGGGGGAACAGAGGGGTCCAGGATGGGCCCAGGAAAGTCTTTGGAGGGATTGAAAGGGGTCCTGAAGGGATTTGGGATGTTTTGAGGGATGTCTGAACATCAAAAAGACCTTTGGGTGCTGGAGGGTCTCAGGAGGGGATGGGAGAAAATAGGGGAGAGGGGGATGGGGGGATGTGGGGTAGGTTTAGGGAGCTTTGGGAGGGGGGGGTTGGGGTGGAGGTCTCAGAGGGGGTCCCACCGGGTGATGTGCCTGTGGGCCAGGGCCACGGCGTACTCAGGCAGGGCAGTGTCCCCCAGCAGGGACCGACCCCACTCCGGGCACAGCACCGCACGCTGCTGAAAGGGGTTGGGGGCGAAGGGAAAGTGTGGGGGGGGGTGTCACAAAAACTGGGGAAGAGGCACACCCTGCGAAAAATCAAACCCCCAGGATCCCCTCGACTCCCCAAAAACTCCACCACAATCCCCCCAGAACCTCCCAGAACACCCCAACCCTCCTCCTTCCCCCAGCTCCTCCCTCCCAGTCCAGTCCCCCCTGCTTCCTCCCAGGAGGCCCCTGGATCCCTAGATTCTCCAGGACCCCTCAGACTGCCCCCAGGACACCTAAATCCCCCTCCAGGACTCCAAGGATCCCTCTGAGGCCCCCAAACCTTGGGGGTTCAGATGGAGGGTGGCAGGGGTTGACATTGAACACCCCCCCAGGACCATGCCCCATGTGCCAGAGCAACCCCTCTGCCATCCCACCCTTCCCCATCAGGGGAATTCCTTTCTGCCAGACAGGAGCCCTGGGGGGTTGAGGTGCAGCCAGAGTCTCGGGCACCTGAAGCCAGGTCAAGGCAGCAAAGGGGGATGAGCAGGGCAGCAGTTGCCCAGGAACATTCCCAGTTGTTCCAGGATGCTGCTTGTTCAACCTGAAGACAGACACCAACACGAACAGCATTCAGGGAAAATCTAACTCTGTACTTGCCAGTCCTACATACAGCATTCTAAACTAAGTTGTTCAACAAGATCCCAGTTCAACAAAGTATTTCACCATAGGTTTAATTCCCCCTTCTATCTTCTCCATCTCTTATTGGATGTCACCATACACTAAGATATTGCAGAGAAAGATAAATTTGGGGATTTGGGGGAGTGTTGAGTCCAAATTTGGGTATTTTGATTGCATGGAGTCAAAAATTAGAGATATTTTGTTCTGTGGGCTAGAAATTTGGGGATTTTGGAGAACATCAGGTCAAAATTTGGGAATTTTTGGGTTGCCCTGAGTTCAAATTTTGGGATTCTGGGGTCTGCTTAGTCTAAATTCAGTGATATGGGGATGTGTAGAATCCAAATTTGGGGATTTTGGGAAGCTCAGATACCGAACTTGGGGATTTTGGGGCTTGTTGGGTCCAAATTTGGGGATTTTGTGGTCCATCGAGTCCAAATTTTGGGATTTTGGGATCTGTTGGGTCTAAATTCAGTGATTTTGGGGTGTGCAGAATTCAAATTTGGAGATGTGGGGGGGCATCAATTTCAAACTTGGGGATTTCAGGGTCCCTTGAATTGAGATTTGGGTATTTTGATATGTGCCGGGTAAAAATTTTGGGATTTTGGAGTGTGCCGGTTATAAATTTGGGGATTTGGAGGGGATCAACTCCAAATCTGGGGATTTTGGGGTACGTTGAGCCCAAATTAGGGGATTTGAGGGAATGTGTAGCAGTAATTTCTTTATTTCTTTATACTGGATGTATTCAGAAAGTTTCCTGACGTGTAAAAAACCCAAACCAAACAGAAGCAAACAATGCATGCTGAGTCTGTTAGGACCTGATTTCACTGAGATTTATCCTAGGAGGGCATGGTAGCAGCATGCCTCTAAACCTAGAGTCACTGACCTCATGTTTGAATAATTCTGACAGTACTAGAAACAGTCTTAATTTTTTTTTTTTGCTATGACCAGCAAAGGAGGTTCCACCAAGACACATCCACATTCTATTTCCTTTTGTTAGCTCAGACAAGACCCAGGCTATGCTGGTCACACTGGCTGATGGTCTCCAAAAGCTGTAGAGTTTGTTTTGGAATTTTCAAGTGATCTTTTATAGACAAAAAGAGTTTTCATAACTCAAAGCTGATGATATAGGTCATAGCGCAGATAAGCTCATGTTAAGCATGCTAGCACAGCCACCTGATTAAAAGGCTGAAGCTGGCTCGGGGTTGAAACTCTATATTCAGGTCAGTGCATTTCAAAGTTTGAAGTAAGTAGCAAGATTATCAAGTTAATATGTCATACACACATTCTAGCTCCTTAAAAAAGGAGCAAGGGTTTAGCAACAGTTTTATATTGCTAAATCTTATCTTTAGAAAAATATAATTATTTGTAGATGTCAGAAACTAGAGAATAAACCTCTTTATTTGTTATCTATTTCCATATACATTTCCAGTGGATAATTGTCAACACAATGGGGAACAAAGAAAAAAAAACCAAACGTCTATAACACTGCAATCAAATCAGCTTTCAAAATTCTTTTTGATAAACTAAACAGACCATGTTCCAGGCATTTACTCAAAGACTTGAATAGTTACTGTGACTTTTTTTCTTTATGTTCTTCAGTTGTTAAACATTGTGCACTTAAACTTGCATACCTTCCTGTGGCAGGCTGACTACATGGGTCAAAAACACATTTCTATTTGCGTGCTTCTGTTGAAGCAGATATTGACTGCTTTTGCCACAGCATTGCATTTCAATTAAATTTTAATTCTTTGTAGAGTTTCTGCTTTCCAGCACAAGCTTCTTTTTTCACCCTTTGTTCTTGACGGGAACTTTTGCATATCCATGAACCACATTTTTTTTCTACACAGCCCAGGTCATTAAGATTTCCTGATCACTGTTTACCTGCTCTCTCAGCTATCTACCACTCTGCTGACCAGGCTGTGCTCAGTAAGTCTTCTTGACAGAGGTTCAGAAACAACCTCTACAACCAGATGATTAAGCAGGAGTAACCTGCTTTCTGAGATACTAACCTTAATTAATCTACCATGTATGTTGTTGAGCTCATATACTGCTTATATTTAAGTGGCAGAATTGTGTGGCTGAGTGCACAATCCTTCTTCCAGTCCCCTTTCATCACCCAGAATTGCAGCCTCAAACCCCAGGGCAAGCATGGGTGTGCTTATCCCCATGAAGGCAAAAAGGAGCCATTGACTGGCAAATCTTGATTTCCTTTCTTCTTTTTCTTTCCCTCCGTGCACAATTTTTTCCAACAACAATGTGTGATATTTATGAAATTTGATCACTTTCTGCAACCGCGTGAAAATGTCAGCCTATCGATTAGTCATGGGCTGTTGATTGCAAGAATTCACTCAAAGGCTTGGTATTCATCATTTGTTATTTGAGTGGTGTGTAGAGGCTTCCAAGTCAAATAACATTTTTACTTTTCCCTGATTGATTAATTGACCTTTTAAAAACTTCTGAGAGCTTCTTTTCAAAACAGAATTTTGCTCATGAGGGATAGAGATGTTTCTTTCTTATGTCTTATCTGCTTAAGAGAGATTGCTGTGAAAAAAAAATGCTGGACCCCACCCCAGGCACATGACACAGATAACTGTAACAGGACATTAAACTGTATGCAACTTCTCAGAAATGACAGAATGAGTAAGCAGAACACAAATCAAAATTTTGCACAAAATTTGTCAAGAAAGTGGACAATGTTATTCACTATTCATTTTATCCCAGCTACATTTTAAAAAACAAAGATAAAGACATTTTGATAGACATATTTGATCCAAAATGGGTCCCAAGATGTTTCATAACTGTCCATAAGGTCCCCCATTTTATTTTGTTTGTTTCAATTTAACTGTGGAAGATAATAGAAATCTTATGGAGTTTATTCACAAAGAAGTTGTGTACTGTATGAGAACCCATTTTTTAAACACTTCTACCTAGCCATGAGCTAGAGATGGAGATCCATCTCCTGACAGTGTCTTGCACATGGAAGACATACATGTAAATACAGAATTTCTGAGATAACACTTCATTTTGCAGGCATGCTTTTTTAGGTCACTTTATTAAAGATAATACATTATGAAAGGCAATTAAGGAATTGGTCCATATGTACCAAAAGCATATTTCCTTTTTCTGCATGTTCCTCTCACATACCTAATAGATTATCTTAAACAGATATGTGTGATTTACTCAGTGGTCTTATAAGTCTAGAATTTAGTGTGTTAGCATCCTGAAAAATCATTTCTATCCTGGGACACCCTGCCTCACAAATTGCTCTTTTCCTGTCCTCCTCTGGCTCAATGATAGTCAGAAAAGGCTCTCAAGATGAATTGCTCATGCTGAAATGGAGACAGCTGGCGAGTCTTGCCCTATCTGGGGTAAAGTCTTAAGCTCCTATAGCAGGTTCCTGTATTGAAATATGCCACTTTGGGTCCCTCTGCACACACTGTTAGTCAGAGCTTGTGGAGAGTGTGTCTGGAGAAACGTAAATCTCACAGTGATGATAGAATGTAAAGGTAGAGAGGATTTTAAAATGCAGGTTGGCTTAGTTCTTTCTTCGAAAGAATACTTAATGCAGATGATAAGAAGGCTTATGGATATTTTATTATTTAAATCTACATAAATAGCAAAGCAATTTATAATAATGCATTACAAATCCCCAGAGTTCCCACCTACATTCCAGCTCTCACAGTTCTTCCCATTTTCTAACTGCCTGGGGAAAAGCAAGTCTTATCATATCAGTAATCTGTCGACAGAAAAGTAACATCACTGTTTCTGACAACAGAAACAGATTATCCTGTAACAAACCTGAATTATCATATCTTTAAAATAAAAAATCATATCATCATATATCTTTAAAATAAAAAAATATCTTTTAACCAAGTTTTCACCAACTTGACTCATTAGCTAGTGTAACTGTTTAGGAAAATAATTCAACTGGACCTTTTCCATGTGTTGTTTACATTGTGGTGTAAACTTCTCCTATGGAAACCACTGTATGCATAGACAGAGATCCTGAGAAAATAAGGCTGAATACAGTATGCTATGAATGCTATAAATCCAGTATATGACAAATACTTATCTGTTGACATCCCTCAAAATATTTCTCCTTGCTTGAAAAAAATTGAAGCTTTATCATATTTTCATGATAATTTCCTTCTATGTACAGAGAACTAAATAGAAACATAGGTTGATAAATATCCATTTATGGGCCCCTTTCAAGGTTACAAGAGCATTGTTAGTTGCTCATGTTTGTACAGTGGTAATGCAAGTTACTACAGAATGTCCGTAGAAATATTCTAACTTAAAAGCAGCTGTAAATGCCACAGAAATCATCAGAGATGATTTGTGGCACTAATATTTGTCGTTTATAGTGCTGCAGTGTATTCCCAAGAAGACGTTAAAATTGTCAGTTTAAATATTGCTCTGTTATTTTTCAGAATTTTGGGGTCAAGAGGAATTGTCTACGTCTTTGAGAAATCTTTGAAAAAGACTTGCCCTGGATAATAGTTTCTCAGTGGAGATAGCACAGCATATTTTATATATGACTACTGTACCATAAACAACTAATTTTCAGTAGGTTCAAAATATTTTTTTAACTTTTTCACTGTAGACCACTGCTAAAACTTTGTATTTAAACTTCTTCAGTGATTCAAATGGAGTTGGAAAGCCTGATAGTTCAACTTCTTAGAGAATCCCTGTTACAGAAGACATGTGCTGGACCCAGGTCTGATTTCCAGATGACTCAGTGCAAGCTTATGCAAATACATATTACTTAAAAGAATTTTGCAGTTGCTTAAATTGTGCTCTGGAGTTAAATTTGATGCCATTAATCCTCAGGGCTAGAAGAGAAAGCAAGTTCTTCTCCCTAAACATCAGATCTGAATAAGGGAAGATTTACCACAGTATTCCAGTTCTAGATGTAAAAAAACTGAAAATCAGAATTTACTCCTACATCGTGTATCTTCAAGGAAATGTGCTTTCCAGAGCTGCAGGTAAACTGTCACCGCTGTTATTTGAGATATCTGCTAGAGGATGTATTCATCAAGATAAATGGATTATTATGCTTCTAAAGGTGTTTAGTTCTGTGTATAAAGGCTGTCTGTTTTCTGATAAATGTTATTGCTCATATTTGTGGGCAGGTTATCTTATTTACACTTTAATCTCTGCTTAACTTTGGGGTTTTTTTGTTTGGTTTGTGTGGTTTTTTAAAATGCATTACATAAATATCATAATAATTATGGGTTTATTTTTACATAAACATTGTAACAAATTACCATAATCTAAAAATGGAACGTAACTTAAAGAATCAATTGTTATTGTTGTTGTTGTTGCTGTTATTATTATTATTAGCAATAGTATCTTTGAAAGGTTTTATTTAGATAGCTCAGCAGGCTTGTGGTTTGTGTTTGTCTGTTTTTATCTCAAACATTTTTGGGTGGAAAAGGAAGTATTTTCATGATGGAGAGAAGAGAGAGTAGTCTTGACATTTTTTACTGTCAGAACACAAGGTTCTAGGAAGAAAAAAGCTGCCAGTTACTGTTTTTTGCTACATGAATGCACCATTGAAGAATAATGTATTATTATGTCTTTTTATGAGCAGCATAAGCACAAAAGAAAATAACCCCAACAGTTTATAAAACTAACTTCTCTCTACTGAAGACTGTAACAGAATCATATACCCTGAAGAAGGAGGTGTTGAGGAACCATAATATACAAGTAGTGAAATATTATAATATCTATCATATATGTCCATTAGTTGATAGGTGTTACTATTTGACCATTAATAAAATATCTTGCTTGGTAGATTGTTCAAGCAGCAAATTGTGAACAAAACCTGGTATTTTACTTGGCATAAATGTGATTGGATAAAACATTCCTTTAGTTTCTTAAGAAGATAAACATAATTCATAGGTAAATCAATCTTCTGGAATGGCTTTAATATTTATGAGTTCAAAATTTACAATTTGAGAATGTCCTCTAATATCCTCTTTAAAATGAACATTTCAGCAAACAGTCAATAAGCCAAAAGAATATTTGCAAAAAGTAAACAACATAGGAGTAAACACAGCCGAGTCAATTTCTCTATGGGCAGATTGTCAGCACTAATCAAATAAACAGAGAAACTTACTTATTATCACTGCCATTATTATTATAGCAAACATTTATGGAACTTTTCTGGGGTCTCCTTCCAGGCCAATTTCTGCAGTTTATCCCATCTAAATATGGAAAATTCAGAAAAAACCACCATGAACTTCTGGGCTTTTTTGCTTTTGAACACAATTCTGCAAAAATTTAAAACTTTTCAATTTTTAGAAGAGAATGATATATTTTTGTTTGTTTGTTTGCATATCTTTTTGAGAGAGTTTCATATTCCCACTTTGAACTGCAGCATGGAGAAATAATGTAAAGATAATTTTAATGTACATTTTCAATGAGGTTCTATGCTAGGGTTAATACCTGAATACTGACATTTTTATCTTGTCCCACAGACTTTTCAGGAAAACACTGATATTACCCAAAACAGTAACTGAATATGAATGCCTAAATCCAGGCTCACCAGGGTAAAGGACTGTACTCAGTGGATAAAGACCATACATATATTTTCTTCAATGCATTCCTTTCTTTAGACTTAAATAAATATTGACGTACTGAATACAGCTGATGTGAAGAAATTGTATAAACTGGAACCTCTTTCCTTTTTACTTCCACGTCTCCATTTCATATAATTTCTTACATTGATTTATACTTCAAGTGGGCATAAATTAACAAAATAAAATAACAAAAACATGCAACCTACATGTAGACTCATTCAGTTTTATTTTTCTCATGTTTATTTTTTTCATGGCAATACAACTGAAAAATCTAACTTTCTCTAGTTTCATATATACTGAGAATGGTGTACTTACACTTTATTCCCTCTTCCCTCCATCTGCTAGCACTGTAGTATTGCTCATTACTGATGTAAAATGCTTCCACAAATCACAGAGTTCGGTGGGTTTTTTTGGTTTGCAGCTTGAATTCATATTCCTAAAGCCAGACCAAAGTCTTTAACCTAAATAGTTATTAGAGTGCCACAGCAATGCTATGAAAACAGTAGCTACATGAGTCAATAATGGTGAGATGTTGGGATCTGTTCTTGGGAGAGAGTAGCTTGAGCCCATAGCATTCAGATATCAGCACCAACTAGTAGATCCAGAAAATTTTTTACATAGCTGACCCTTGCATCTAAATCATATAAATTTAGGTCCTCCTTAGGATAGAATTATCCTAAGATAAATCAAATTTTAAATTCAGTGAAGCAGTTGTATTTCTGGTTCTTACAGTTTACTTCACATGTAGTCCAGAGCCTTGAAAAATGTCTTCAGACTGCTAATTGCTGATCCTAGTATGTCATGAGGACTCAAGAGTCTTCATTTTAAAGTAAAAGTGTGAAAAAGAAGTTTGTTCTGCTCTTCAAGAGACTACTGAATAACAGTGAGCACACCAAAAAGAAAAAGAATGAGAGAAATAGCAAACCATTTCGAGTTTACTCAAGCTAAGACAAAAGCTCTCTGGAAAAAAAGCAACCCCCCAAAGTAGAAAGTTTAGCCTCAATAGACTTGAAGGTCTTAAAATGTTTTTTAATATTTGAAATGTTCTATTCATATGCTTGGGAGATCCCTAATAAAGCCGGTATGGCCATTTTTTCCATGTGCATTCCGTGCAGGCCTCCAGAAAACTGGTTTGTAAACCTGAGTTTTCTGCTATGCCACTACCTTTGAGAATTGCTGATTTTCTTTAGTCTGAGGCTGAGTAACACTGAGCTATTGGGACTCATTACTCTGAGCTCTAGTAAATAGGAGGCCAATGTTTAAGTTGAATCAACCACAATTCAAACATGTGGCACTCAAATACGTTTTTTTGTGGGGATCATCATCTATGGAGAATGTCACACTTCATATTCAAATTTCAATCTCTTGCCTCAAAAAAACTCTATGCCTTAGTAGCCTCAGGAACAGACAAATCTGGTTCTTGTCTCTTTTTTCCGTGACAGGGCTAATAGGTTTTTTTGCTCCTCTTTAATGTGATTGTCGCAGCATGGAGTAGGGCACACACAGACAGGGGATTTTTTATGAAATCAAGATGCAAACACTCCTTTGCAAAAGCTTGCTGACATGTTTCTTTCTCAGACCTGTTCTTGCTCTTAACTAAGACTAGTTTAATTCCATTCTTTCATTTACAATTTCATAATGATTGAAAATGTTTAAATTTTGCTTTTAATTAAATAGAGTCTTCATTAAATTTAAAATGTGCTACATATGCTCAGAGATAAGCAGGTCTTTTACTAAGTCATGATTTAAAACAAGAATAAATTCATGACAAATTTTAAACTCAAAAGTGAAGTACATTCAAATGAGATTCTTAAATCATGTTAAGCAGATTAATTACTGGTATACAGTGAAAGCACTTTGTTTTGTGAATAGGAACTTAAATGCATAGCACGTGACAATTAAGATCCATGGCCCACTGAGTGAAGTAGAAACTAATTCATCCTTTAGCACAAGAGCTAGCCAAAGAAAACATAATCATCTACAAATAGGATGTCATAAATATATAAAAAATTACATATGTGATCTCAGAATATGGAAAATGAAGGGAAAAGAAAACCACAAGTAATTTTTCACATTTCAAAAAGCCAGGTACTTCCTTTTGATGAATTATAGGGTACTGAAAAGATTGAAGTTAGATTCCTTGGATAATTTCTGTGGTTATTAATGTAACACTTGCCTTATACCAGAGCAAATATGGATTTCCTGAGTTCTAGTAATAAAAAAAAGGAAATCAAAAAAAAAAAAAGTTTCATAGACTAAGGGAAATAATTAATTAGTTTTCTGTTATTCCTAAAAACTCATAGCTACTATTCTTTCATTACTGTAGTACACAACTTTTACTTCAAACAGGAGAAATCTGATTTAGTTCATCCTTATTTTTCCTCCAGTTTTCAAAGCCATGTTCCACTATTTTGCTGAGAATTAACTATGCTAAATCAGTTAGTATGAGTAGAGATTGGGACTATTTCCCAGGAGGAGTTACATCCTTATTCTTGGCACAACTTTTACATGAAACAAAGTTTGAGAGTTTTGTTTTAAAAGCACATAATTTTGCAGAGATCCTTTAGGAGTTTTGTTTAACAAATATTCTGATAATGTAAAAGTAACTGCCTGTGCTACACTGTTATTACAAAAGAGCTGGCTTATGTACAAAACTGGCCTCAGGTATTCAGCTGCTGAGAATGGAGTGCCAAAATAGGGAGATGTGCTAAGGTGAAGTGTGATGATTGCTGCACTGGATGAGAAGGTGCCTAAAAATATGACATAGAGTCATGGAAACATAAAATGTGTTAGGTTGGAAGGAACCTTAAAGATCATCTAGTTCCAACCTCCCTGCCATAGAAGTAATGAAAAAAGTTCAATCATGTAAATAGCTGAGGTGATGATTGAAAATAAGTCTAGTGAACAACTCTGGCCCCCAACATCCAGGTGAAATACTCCAGGGAAAACAATATAAGTTTAACATTCAGAAGATCTCAGCAGAAATTAGCCTTTCATATAGCCAATAAGGGTATTGCAATGATGCAGTTTCAGAAGTTCATAGTCTTCCCAAATCTGACATCGTCTTGTAGGATGACCAGTTAACCCAGTTATGACATTTCAATGAGCTCAATAATAATTAAGTTGTGACCTACACTATAATTTGTAGTGAATGGGGAACTGTAATCCTACAGCTGTGAAGCTTCAATGCTGTGTTACTCTAACATGGATGTAATATCTCTGTGCCTCTTTATCCAACCTGCAGAAGCAGAAAATTACAGGAACAGATGTATGTTTCCTTTGGAAAGCACTTTTTTTGGCATTTATAAATCTGTAATATCAGATTTTCTCTCTCTCCTTAGTTTGGAAAGGCACAATGCAGTAGATTAGCCCCAAGAAAATGGAAGGCTTTAAGTATAATTAATGCATTAAAAAATTTCCCAAAATTAGTCAGTGACACACAAGTATGTTTTATAATTTCATTTGTATATCCACCCAAACTGAAGTACACATTTGTTCAGAATGCCTGTAAAAAAGCTAAATACAGCTCATGTTCCACTTCATCCTTAAGAAAAGGAGATGTATAAAATTAAATGTTAAGTACTTTTCTGTTTCACGGCCCAGAGAGAACATACATACTTGCAACTACTCACTTCCAGATCAGGAAAACAATACTGTGTGTGCCATGCTAAGACCATAGAGGCAACTAAATCTAATAAAACAGTAATAATGGGGGACTTCAACTGTCAGCATATAAACTGGTCATATGTCACACTGGGACGAGGTTTAGGAAGCAATTTCTTGACATTTTAAGCAATTGTTTCTTGGAACAGCTCGTTCTAGAGCACACAAGGGGAGAGGTTATGGCCCTAAGTAACACACAGAGAGTTATTTCAAGAACTATAACTGAGCCACTATATAATAGTGCCCAAAACACAATTACATTCAGATCCTTGTGGGAGGCAGTGTACCATAAACTGACATTAAACTTTTGAAAGGGAAAATTATTTAGTATAGGGAAATCACTGCAAAAAACCCTACCAAAACCAGAACCTCTCTGCTGTCCCTAAAATAAAACAAACTAGAAAATTGCACCTCTGGAATCTGCAACGTGGCAAATACTTACCCACCCTGCCTTAAGGGTATCGGAAAACACGTGGCCTTAAGAAAAATTGGATGTGGAAAGGATAGGCACTATTAAAATGAAAGTATCATTGTTTGCTGTAATATCAAAAAAGATATTAAGTGTTGATATAGCTACATCCATTTTTAATTGTGGTACCAGATTATTCATAGATCTTTGTCCAACATGTGAAACCACTGCTCATAGGTCAGTAATAATTCATGTACACCTGCTCAATTGAGTTTCACAGACTGTACATTCTATTTTTCTCATTAATAAAAATGGGATTTTTGGCAGCCCTCATGACAATTTAACTAACTTTTCAGAGCTGTGAAGTTTTGTTACTTGTTTCAGTGGGAGCAGATTTTAGACAGTGCAGTCTAATGTAAAACTTTTCTCAGGTGGTTATTTGAATCCCAGTTTTCGCAATAAGTGAACACTTCAACTCAAATGCTTAAGATTTTTTAATGAAGATTATCATTACAACTGGACATCTTTGTATCATTGACTATATTTCAAAATAGGAAAATATAGGGAGGAGGAGGAACAGATGATTTCATTAGGGAGTTGTGATTTGCTACTTTCTGCTGAAAATAAGACTGCTTATTGTATGATGACTAATGCATATCATGTGGTTCTAGTGAGGTGATTTTGCCACTTTACTCTGCTCTGGTGAGACCTCACCTAGAGTACTGTGTCTAGCTCTGGAGCCCTTAATATAGGAAGGACATGGATCTGATGAAGCAGGTCCAGAGGAGGGCTACAAAAATGATCATGGGGCTGGAACACCTCTTGTATGAAGACAGGCTGAGGGACTTGGGGTTGTTCACCCTGAAGAAAAGAAGGCTCCAGAGAGGCCTAATAGGGACCTACCAGTGTCTGAAGGGGCCTACAGGAAGGCTGGAGAGGGACTGTTTGCAAGGGCCTGGAGTGATAGGATGAAGACCAATAGTTTTAAATTAGAGAAGAGTACATTTAGATTGGCTGTTAGAAAAAAACTTTTTACCATGAAGGTAGTCTTAAAATGGAACAGGTTGCCCAGGGAAGTAGTTGAGGCCTCATCCCTGGAGATACTCAAGGTGAGGCGTGATGAGGCTCTGAGCAACTCATCTAGTTTAGGATGTCCCTGCTTACTGCAGGGGGGTTGGGCTAGAAGGACCTTTAGAGGGCCCTTGAAATCCAAATTATTCTATGATGCTATGATTCTTGTCTGCAATTTCCTTGAGTTAAAAAAAAAAAAAAAAAAAAAGGTTTTAAACCTCTTTATGAGATAACAAAACATAAGCAGAATAATAACTGTAAGAAATAATCAGAACTCTTTTTCTTTTTGGATTTTTTTCTAACAGTTCCCAAGAGCCACATTTTCTGTCTTACATTAGTTCCTAATTGCTTACATCCTTCCCTTAGGAGCTTGTAGCCTGGTACTTTCATTTCACTTTCTTCTTAAAGGTTCAATATCCAAATTCTTGTATAGGTCATTTTCTCTCTGTTTGTTTTTGGTTTTGTTCTTTTGTTGTGTTTGTTTGTTTGTTTGTTTGTTTTATCTTCTTTCTCTTACCTGTTACATTTCTAATAAATATATACTTGAATGATGAGTGGTTCTGCAGCATAAAACAAGCCACTTTCAAAGTAGTGCTTTTATGACTATCTTGCTAAAAATTTCCTTTTACAATCAATTTTGTCAACTAAAAAAAATCACTTCAACCACAAATGATATCACTAAATTTCTGGGGGTAACTGGTGGGTTATGGATACTGTCCACTTGGTATGATGAATTATTGGTCACCTGTTAGCATCTGAGAACTCAAAAATATTTCCATCAGAGCAATACCCCTCTTACAGGTGCTCAAACAGAAAATGAAACAGGCCTATAAAGGAGATTGTGAATAAACAGTGGAAAAATGAGCTCCTGACTGCTAATATTTATGAATATTGTCCTGAATTTCAGCATAATGTAACAAATCTGAACCATACTAATTTGAAACATCTGGAGTATACTCTGTATGAAAAGGAAGAAATACATAATCTATCAAGAGATAGGATAGAGGCAAAAATAACCACCCATCTGTGTCTCGAGGTACAGATTCTTTGACATCTTAAACACTTCATAAGCGCTGGTAGGTCATGGCTGTCTATTGGGAATGCTGGAAAGTTGCTCCAGCTCCTGTATTAATATTTCCTCTACAGGCTAAAAGGACAGACTGACTCAAAGAAAGAAAAGGATGCATCAAGTATTCACATTTAATCTTAAGTCTTTTCAGGAAATGTATTTTTAAACTAATTATTTGTTCTGGGTCACAAAAAAAAAAAAAAAAAAAAAAAAAAAAAGAAGACTTTGTGCTGTTTGTATGGGAAAAGATATCACAAATATGACTCTGCACAAACAAAACTATATCCCTTACACACACATAAAGTGTATGACTTTCACAATCCCAAATAATGAAATAAGGTATTTACCTGTACATCATATGTTATATATATGACCTTGGAATTAGCTTATTATTCATTTTTATTTGCTACATTTTCTTTAAATTACACACAAGGAAATTGGTTGCAATGTTAATATCACAAAACCACAGTGTCTGCCCACATATATCTTTTTTTCCATGTTGCGTTCAACACGTATGCCATTTAAAAAATCAAATGTATCTATTAAGCTAAGGTTTTAAATATTTGTTTCATGAAGGACCATTACATATACAAAATAGGCTTGCAGATGCAGGTCTACAACATAGAAAATTGAGTATTATATATTGAAAAAGGGCAATTATATATGAAAAAGGGCAGCATAACTTTTATAAATCAAACATTTCAATTCTAGGCAAGAAAACTCATACAACACAACTAATCATTCCAAGGATGTGCTCTGAGAAAGCAATGAGCATTCAGGCAACTACAAAAGATCTTTGAACAATTCAACTGAATTTTTAACATGTTGACTACATGGATAACATTTTTTAGGATCATGACCCCAGATTCACAAGATCTAGGCCCACTGCAGCTAACTGAAATTAGTTTCTTTGACCTAGCATACAGAAGAAATACAGTGTGTATTTAAGGTTAAATGAATGATCACTTGAAGTCTGTAGCAGTTCACTCATGTAAAAATTATGCATATGCTCAACTCTACAAAAATTGTACAGCACAACTGAGACCTATAGTGCTGTCTGCAGATAGTGTTCATGTTTTCATTGTTAAAATAACTAAACTTCAAACATTTATGTTTAAAATATTTATATTAGGTGGCTTAATCAGAAAAATATGGCAGATGACTAGGAGGCCAGATAGGTGAAGATCCGTGGTTGATGAAGAGCTGCTGAAGGGGGACAAGGGCCATGGCCAGGCAAGGAGACTGTAGATTTAAGTAGGAGAAAGATACGTTAGTACTTCAACACATCAAACAGTCTTGAAAAATAGACTAGCTCAGCTGAAAAGATGTGATTATGTGTCAGGGCAACTGGAAAAGAAAGTCAGAAAATAAAATAGTCAATGGCATCAGTAGGTAGAACACAGTTACAAAAGTATCAAAATTTAAGAGATAAAGGAGGAACGGTTCTGCTTTAAGGATAATCATCCCTTCACAGTTCCAAGGACAATAGTAACATAACCAACAATTGCAGTTCCTGCAGAGGCAGAAATTTCTGATTTGGGGTCATCTTTTCTCAGAAGTACTCTGTCACTTTCTCTTCAATCCCAAATCTACATTCTACCACTTCCTCTAGTTCCTTCCTTGCACTAGCAGAGCTCACCCCTCTTTATTCCTATTCCTATTTTTAATTTATGTTTGAAAAGATCCACTGTTGTCATAAGAGATCTTAGCAGCAAGTAATGGTGCATGTCGAACAGAGTTGGTATGCTCTCTTGCATACACACATTAAAATATACTTTGTTACCAAGTCAAGATTGTAGCCTAGAATTCCTGTAGTCTGCTGTAATAAGTGCAGGTGAAACCTAATTAACCAAGCATGTATCTCATTCCACACTAATGATGATACACATAGAAAATGACAGTCTTGCATTGTTAGAAATCAGTCATTTTGTGCAAATGTTATGAATCCAGATGTTTTAGTTTCACTGAGGAACCCTGTTTTTTGTCCAAATGGTGTTTTATAAGTGGAGTTTTCTATTAAAATCCTACATTTAATAGCTTACCATTAGGAACAGTACATATACACCTGTTGTTATCAGAAAATGAAACTGTGGTATCACCATGAAGAAGTTAGGGACTGGTCCATTAAAGTTGCTGAACCTGAAACAATTTGTAATATAATTGTATTCTGAACATCTGTGGTGCTATGTAATAGTGATTACACTGAAAAATCAGTGTCAGACTAAGCTCCCAGCTGACTGTACAGATGTCAGAACAATGCTGGGAGGGTAAGTTAATGTTAAAGTATAACTCAGCCACTGCACTGAAGACAGCTATATAAATCTTCCTAAAAATACAGCAAATTTGTTTTCAGAGCAAACCTGGGCATTGTGCAATAATAAAATATGAAAATATCCACTGAACATAAGACATGTAAAACAACATACTTTCCCTTAGTAGAATTTATCCAACAGACTATTGAAAGAGAGGGCTGTGGAAATAAACCAATGTGTGACATGGTAATTAAATACTGTATTATAGAGCAAACATACTGGGGAAATACATAAGAGTTAAACAGCTGGCCTTAATTCTGCTTCATAATCATTTAAGGATGAGATTGTGAATTCAACATGCTTTTAAAATATTGAAATGTATATACAAGAGTGATGCAAACATATTGCAGGCTATGTACATCTGTAATGACTAGTTACAGAAAATTTTTAAAGCAATAACATACATCTCTTTCTGTGTCAAAGCAGGATCAACTCTATCCATGTCACTCCTGACATATATCTTTCTATTTCTTAAAGGATTTCAGCGATGGACACTCCTCTCCAGGCAATCTATCCTAACATTTCCACCACTATTAGAAAATTCTTCTGAATATATTGCTTGAATCATCTTTCATGCAAATTAAATTCCTTATTTCTGTTTCTATCTGTCTCAAACATGGAAAACAGATTTTTCCCTACTTCCTCGCAGCAACTTTCTGTGTATCTGGAGACTGTTATCTTGTCACACTCAGTCTTCTCCTCCCTAGGTTAAGTTCATTCACTGTGTTCTCTAAGGTTATGTTTTATACACATGTGAGACTTCTTGTTATAATCCCCTGACTAACCCTAATTGGTCCACATTTTTATGAAGTTTGGTGAAGAAAGCTGGATCTAATATTCTTGCTACAAACCACAAACTGAAGAGTACTGCTCTAGCCAAGAAGAACAAAGGGTTACTTCACACAAAGCACTTAAATAAAGTCTTAAATTAAATAAAATGTTTTTCTTCTGAAACTGTACATGCTTAATTACAGTTACTGGTATATTACATAGTTGTAGAGTGAAACACATCACCAGTGATATATCATTCACTCTAGCCCCTTCCTTTGGGTCATTCAAGAATGGCAGCTACAGTGAATAGACTTGTAGTTGTGCTAAAAAGCTTTTGGCTGTTGAACCATGTTAGCTGTCATCTCAAGTGAATCCCTTCAATCAACATAATAAAATATGTTATCAAAATCCTGTATGATTAATTCACTGTAATCTATCAAAACTGAAGGAACTATTAGGATGGAAAAGAAACGGATTCTTTTTATGATTGTTACCAGATTCACAGCTGTTTCAAGAGGAATGAAGAAACAACAGGGAAGGTCATATGCTGCACTACACAAATTTACACTGTTAGAGATTTTTTTCCCTTAGGGTTAACTAAAAGCTGACTCAGGTAAAAAAGAATTTTGCATTAGGGAATCTGTGGACAGAATTCCAAACAAATAAAGAGTATATAGTTTCTGAAGTAAAGGAGCTCTGTATATGTTACAGTTCATTGGATAGGACCAACACTATGTACTGAAGAATTACTCCAAGCCTTCAATAAATATTTACTCTGCTGTTTAATAAAGATTGAATAACCCTTGGAAATTGACAGTCATGTGACTAAAACAACATTCCCGCAAAGTACGTAGCCCTCTCTTGCAGGAAAATGTTGTATTTTGGGAAGATTTTGCAATGTCTTTAATTTTTGTGGGTGCTGAAAACCACAGAGCTGCAGAATTGTTCAGAATCACTGAACTAGAAAATGTGTATGGTCTTTCTTTTGTTCTAAATAACTGATCTGGGACATCAGAGTAGTTTCATTTCCACATCATCTTTGTTCTGCCTCAGATTCTTCTCTGTTCTTTCTCAGATTCTGAACTGAACCATCTCAAGACTGGCTGATGCTGGCTTGCTACACCTGAGGTCAGAGTGCAGCACCTCACTGCTCATTTTCAGTCAGCTGTTTCAGCTGTCATATGTTGAGCTGAGGATGCCATATTTCCAGTCGCACTGTAATCTTTTTAAGAAAGAAGTTTTCCACAGACAATGTCAGGTGGTGGCTGGGTTACATCCTTTCAGGGCGTGTCTCACATTCACTGTCTGCTCCTACTGTGATTGCCAAACGTCAGGGCCCTTCTGCCCCATGTTCCTGTTGGCCCCTGCCAGTGTTGCAGTCACCCTCACCCTCCCTTGCAGAGCACATTGCTCTTGCCATTCCTTGGCAGACACAAGTTATTTGTCATAAAATGTTTTGCACAGTCAACCCCTGCAGTGGAATAGGGATCAATAATTCTCAGGTGACAAGCTTGCATGGGAGACATTGTGATTTATAGTCAGTACTGGTGGAAATGGCTTCACCCCCTTTCCTGCAGCACTGCTGCACATGTACTATAGTATATGTCCTTAGGAATTTTTTATGCAGCTGAAGTATTTGAAGCTGAGGTACCTCAATAAATTCCTTAATAAATAAGTTATCTGCTTGTGCATTCTTTGCACTTTCCTGCAGTGAAGTGCTTTCATTCTCTCAAGAACACAATAAAGCTAAGACTTACTTGGTATCATCTGTAAGCAGCTTGTTTTTTTAAAAAACAGGAAGGAAGGAAGGAAGGAAGGAAGGAAGGAAGGAAGGAAGGAAGGAAGGAAGGAAGGAAGGAAGGAAGGAATGGTCCAGAGATATTAATGTGCTGAGCATGGCATACTGTTCTACCAAAATTCTACAAGTTTTGTGTTTATTCCTCATTGAGAAAGGTGTATTTTCTTAGTCTCTAAAATGTGATAAATGGGTGAATCTACATTGATGTTTTGATTTAGACTGGGATTGCAATTTTTCAAGTAAATAACTCTTTTTTTCCCATTTGCTGAGATTTGAGTCATAGCACTGAGCAGTCTTGGAGCTTATGAGCTGGATTCCTTTCAAATGAAAAATAAACCAGAAGCAAAGCTTCAGGAGCAAATCCAATGCACTCTGGCTGCTAATGGGCATAGCGTTCACTGGAACTGCCAAGAATTAATATGAAATATCTCCCCCTCCCCAGATGTAGACATCTGCACCAGCTGTTTTGTTCTGTAGATTTGCTAGCATACTTGAGTATGTCTAATATAGATAGAGACATTATGAATGATTCAGCCTGTTAATAGAAATAAGAGTTTTCTTCTAAAGTTCTGTTGCAGTTTATATTTGCATGCATGGATTTCAAGGAAGCTCCCTGGGGCAACACTGTACACAATTAGTAAGTTCTTCTTTTGCGTATGACCAAGATACATGGATTAGTAATTGGTTGAATATAACATCTAGAGTGATTTTGAAGGACTCAGTCACGATTATGTCTCCTTCACACAGTAAGTTTAAAATAAAATATCACTATGGTACATAGGAAATAGATTGATAAAAATTATTCCTCTCAAATGAATATCTACAAAAGATGCATAAGCAAGCTATAGAAACAGTCTCTTTTAATGTCAGTTTATGAAACATTTTAATTGGATGCCCATAAATCTAACATCACCATTTTTTGTGGTTCTTAAATTATCTTTCTTCGTTGATGTCAGTGATTGTGAAAAATACCATAAACTATGAGGGGAGAAATCTTGTGATTTATAATCCTGATCTGTATTGCAAGACTGCTTACTATCATTGTAACTTAAAACTCGTGTTGCAACACAAAATTATGAACTATTAACAGCAATGTAAACTGAAACATCAAACAGAACCAAAATGCTGATGAGATGAACACATTCCTCTAAATGTTTGATAAATAAGGCCTTTGAAAATAAATCTCTCAGATATGTAGTTTATATAACTAGCCTATAAAATGAGCAACATTAATGTAAGATCTCCCTTGGTAAGGGAGCATGGTAAGTTTCTAGACAAGAAATCCAGCTGAGTTAGTCACATGATGAGACATTTTCAAGGGCAATTCCCCTATGTGGAAATCTCTACAAGACAGGAAGATTGGAGAAATGACGCTGGATCTATTTCTGAGGGAAAGCATTTAGAAGCTGCAGAATCAATCAAGTGAAATCACACTAGGAGCCTAGATAAATGTATTCTGGTCTTGTTTGATTACAGGTTTTCATATTCTGATGGAAAAAAAATAATTCACAATTGAAATTTACTACAAATTGCAAAATGATTTTGTGACACCAGACAAAACAAAGTCTTGTCAGAGCCCTCTGAAATAAAACCAATTGCAAGTCCTCCTTAAACAGAAACACACAGTCCTGAGAAAAGTCAGCTAGGTGACTGTTCTGTGATCTTTAGCTGAACATGCAGAAATGTTAACACTGCCCTTTCTACTTCTGCAGACCTTCAAATACAAGAGTTTTGCCCCTTTTGACCCAAAAGGAGGAAGTGGTATGCAGAGTGCCAGAAGCTCAGTAAGGCACCTCATTTAAACCTAGTCAATTAAGGGCTTTAAATGTCAAAAACAATATTTTTAACCCAGCCCACAAAACCAGTCAGAGAAAAGAGCGGGCAAGCTTACTAATGTATAGTTTCACAGGGTAAATAAACTAGGTTCTTTAAAGGAACCTTTCATTCTACTTTTTTGATGTAAAAAAAAAAAAAAAAAAAAAAAAAGCAGAGCCTGGATAATAAAAGGTCCTGCTGAAAACAAGGAAGCTAGTGTGTACAGGAACACTTCATTTTAGAGCATAAGTGGGATTTTTAAAAGGTTAATGTTGCTGAACAACAAACAGGTTTTTTTTTTCAACAACATTTTCCATGGAAGGAAAATCTCATCTGAAAATGCACTTCTAATGACAATGTCGATTAAAGGAATTCACTGGCTTTAAACTTTCTATTAGTCTCTTGCAAGCCTTCCTTTTCTTTGTGAGCTGTTTCTGGATAAACCCCAGCCTCACCAAGTCAGTGGCAAAACTCATCAGTATTTCACCTTTCAAAGTCTGTTGCAAGCTTTCACAAATGTGTAAGATGGGTAATGGTGTTCAGAGAAGACAACATGCAAACTTTCAAACACTGTATGAGAAACAGAATTAGGTAATTCTTCTTTTCCCTGGTTTTGGAGCATTTTGAGAAATTTATTTTTCTTGCATTATTCTTCACTTCTCATGCAAACTCCCAGAAGTGGTATGGTCCCTGTTCTTTGACAGTGAGCTAAGGAAATGACATGCACAACATTCAGATCAGGACACCAAGTGACACAGCAAGTACTCTTACAGCTTTGACCTTCAACTCCTTTTCCACACTGACTCACACATTACATTACCCATCAGGCAGCAAAAAGCACTTTGCTGACAAAAGCTGCTTTTCACTTACGGTCAAAGTGGTGAAAATATCCTAGGTAAAAGCACTGTTTTTTCTTTCTTTTCCCAATGATGAATGCCAAAGAATAATGAACAAAAAGGGGAACAATTACATAGGAAGTACCTGATTTTTGACACAGCTCTATTTTCTACCTGATTTAATGGAAGGCAGAAAAGTGACAAATTTAAGAGCAAACTTGAAAATAGTCATTACATCGGTTTGCTGACCAGTTCATCTTTGAGTTACCTAATTTGTTCCCTAAGAATCTTTCACTCTTTGACATCACAAGAAAAGTCCTGTGTGTTAAAATGTGCATCTCATTACATTATGCAGCACAGGACCCTATAATGTGATGAGATATGACATGATGTTAAAAAAAAGTCCTTTGTGCTTCTGCTAAGATTTTATGTTCCAGCATTTTAAAAGTCTGTGAACAGAGGAGCCTCAGAAGTTGTACTGCTGCCTTACAAAGGTGTGAGTACTTCACCAACAGAAATTATTCTCCTAATTCTGGCCTTCCCTGTCTCTCAGTTTTAGTTTATAAAACATTCCTTGTTTAGTGCTTGATCCATATCAAAGGGAAAGAAATCACTCACTTAAACACAGTTAACTGCCTTTACCCAAAAATGAAAGACACAGTGATTTAAAGTGGGCAGAGACCCACTGACCTCAAATTAACAACAGCTAAAGACATGGCCCTCTCAGTTTCATGGCGTCAATTTCCAAAGGTATTGTTCAGGCCTAGATTTTTACAGTGGGTGTTCTGCTATAAACTGAGCAAAACTCAGCTGAAATCAATGTTGCATAGGCTTCTGGGGGTAATGCTAAGACTTGCTCTGCATCCTCAGTTTTACTTAGAGGTTAAATTCCTATTTCCTCAGAGACATTGGGGACTTATCTAAAGACCTGCAATGAAAACTCTGCTAAGAAACTCCATATTTCATCTTCTGGGAGATTTGCTGAGTGTCTCATGTGATTTCTTATTTGTTCCTCCATCAGGTGGATAAAGTAAGATTTAGACTTCCAGTTCAGTGTACAACTACTTGTACATACATTTTCTTGGATGCCTTTTCAGCACAAATAGCAGGCATATTTATTTAATTGAATGAGTCAGGGAGGAGTTTGAATAGAGAGCTGGATGAAAGCTTGCAGATTTCCATGGAGAGCTGTGTGTGTGTGCACATGTGGATGTGCATGTGTGAGGCTGAGGGTGGCAGGGCATCCAGGCAGAAGGGAGACTATTTTCTGCAAATATTTGATCAGCTGCCTCACTGCATCCCATGTCTGCAGGGTTTGGCTGAGCCCAGCTGCCACATGAGTGCCAGGAGATGTCTTCCCTGAGATCCTCTGTGAGAAGAAACTTGGGAATGGCAGGGCTGTGGGTTCTGCCCCTCCAGCCCACCCTACTCTTTTCATCCCTTCCCACACTGCAGACCCTGCCATGAAAGGTCTGCTCCAAGTGGGAATCAGGAGGCAAAGGGTACTATCCCACTTATTTTCTTTCTTTCAAATTGGATTAAAAAAAAATGATGTGGAAACAGAGCTGAATATTAATCAGGCTGTTGCAGAGCCAGCTCCTGAAACCTGGACTCAGTCCTTCCTCAGTCAGGGAACATTAACTGAGTGAATTATGAGTAAAGCTTCCCTGTGTTTGTATAAAAGATGGTAATGAGCTAAGGCATCATTAGCAGGAGAGGAGATACACGTTTGATCTCCCTCTTGGGCTTGATCCTTGCTGCCATCCACCTCATGGTGCCCTCTTGGCATTTGGCCACAGGGAGCTCTGAGCAGAAACCAAGCTGGGCCACAAGACTCCTGGATCCAACGCCAGCCCTGTGCTCCTGCCATCTGTGCTGCTGCCCACCAAACCACACCCACACAAATGAAGGGAGATGGCTGGAACAGCAGTCTGAAGCAATTTTATGAGGAAAAAGACAACTTCAGATTAAGAAAGCTCTGAAATATCTTGACCAAATTAATGGTCAGATTGTGCTGGTGCTGGTTCAGGAGAAGTTTCAGGGTGGCAGAAGTGAAAACATTGAAGGGAGAGATCTTTATCTCATCCTGTTATTTAGCCAAATAACCATAATCCTCAACAGTGTAATGGGCCAGGAGGGAATATTTCATAACATGGTGATACATATGTTCCATAAAACAAAGCAAGCTACTAACTCACCTTTGCCCTCTGAAATGCCTATAATTAAAACAGGTTATCCTGGAATTAAGTTGTCTTCACCAGGGGAAAAGCAAGGTGTCTGACAGGGACTGCTGTAAATTTCTCTAAATTGTGCCACAGTCTGAATTCTGCGTGTAGGAGTTTCATTGAGGGACTATTTGCAGTCATGATATTATTCTGTGTTTTGCCTATGAATGGTGGTGAGTCTTTTCTAGTAGGCTGTCAAATGACTTCAGAAAGAGGAAGAAAAAGCAAATGAAAATAAAATCTAAGCAATCTCTCACTTTCCCTTTGTATATACAGGAGTGGCTTTTCCTTCCAGTTGGTTCTGTGTTTATCTTTTCTTCATACACCCTCTTCTAAAAAAACCCTTTCTCTACTGAGATCCGAAAGCTCTAACTTCACTCAGTCAGTGCCTCATTATATACTGGAGAAAGCCTAGTGTCTGCAGTCCCTGCTATACTCTCTGTCTTGTTTGTCTCTGGGAGTGAAAGATGAGGCAGAGACCCACAGATGAAATCCTGGGCCCATTAAAGGCAAAAGGAGTTTTGCCACTGACTTATATGGGGTCACAGTTTTGCCCTCAGTCTTTTATTTCCATCATGTACAATGTCAGGCAGTCTGTCAAAGCTGATGCCTAATCAGTTCATTAGGCTGACATGATCAGATACAAATTCACCAAATCTAAACTGTTTGGATCTGAAAGGAGTATAGTCCACAGAAAACAGACAATTTTAACACAAAACCTTCAGACATTTATATGTGCATGTAAGTTATTTCTAGTATGGATACATGTTGAGAATGCACCCAACAGTTTTAAAGCCAAGAGTTTTCCACAATGTTACAGTGTAAGCTGAGGTTGCAGTTTGTGAACTATGAAACTTAATTGCTTTCATCTTACTTCACAATGCACCCACCATGATTTGACTATCATTACCTGGAACTGATACCAAAGCAGCATGGGTATATTAAACTTTTCTAGGAGCAAACACTAAGCACGGACAAGTAATAAGAAGAGAAATATGTGCAAAGGTTTTGGAAACAGTGAACATTATGCCAGCACATCTGTGCATCTTGTTCAGACATAGAAATTAATCACCTGGAATTGACTGACAAAGCAAGGGCAGTTTTCATATCTTTTGTTTAGTGTAATATACTATTGTAATGGCTATTCAAGCTCAATTTCAGTTTCTATCTACCTTGAAATTTTTACTGCAACATCACAGAAAACACAAAGCTGAGAGCAAATTATACAGTATGTTTTCCAAATAAAAATAACAAAGCCTGAAATAGATTTGTTTTAGAATTATGCAACTTCAGTGAGGATATCCTCAATCTAGTATTATCCTCTCCAGAGGATAACAGAGATTTCTGTACTATAAGTGATATCTTAGCAATAACCACTCCATTCTGGAGAACTTACAAGAGCAAGAGTATCTCTAAAACCTGAAGATTTAAGTAAGAGTTTTATTTTAGCATTTTAATCTACCTCCTGCCCTTCCTCTCTGAACCAGCAAAATAAAACCAGACATTCCCCAGCACAGTTGATGGAACAGCCCTAAAGAAAGGCTGAATTTTGTAGGGTGTATCAGTGCAGGACTATTTAATAAAGGTGCAAACTTCAATAAGGGTCAGCCTTGATACAGCCAAAGTACAGAGTCCTATGTTGGGAGATCTACTGACCGAGGTAAGTGGGGACTCAAAGAGGTAGAGGAGGGAGTGGGGAGGGTCTGCAGGGCTCTGGCATACTTCCAATAAATCCGCATATGGCCAAGAGGCTAAAAGCCTGAGTGTGTTCACATTTACCCTTGTATTAAGTATGAGTAATTGCCTTATAATGAGTAGAGTTGCATGAATGTAAAACTAATGCAACAGGGAAGGTTGTCCACAGGATGGGGAAGACTGCTTATATAGAGTAATAACCCTCGACTGATATGTGGCTGTATTTTTAGAACTGAACTTGCTCTGAACCTCTCTCAAGGTTACAAAACTTTCTGGTAACTGATGTGCAGGCCTCTCCAGTTTTGGCTCCTGGCCTAGATAAGGACTGAAAGCACAAATAACCAGCCTAAGGGCAGTTCTCACAGTGCTTCCCACTCAAATGAGAGGAAGCAGGAGGAATCTCACCATGCTGCCTGTTTTCAGATGACTTCCAGCCCATTTTCCAGACCTGAGTGGTTTGTCAAAAACCCCTGGTTTTGACAGCAGCCTATGTTACTTCTTCCCAACTCCTGCATCAGCTGCTGCTTCTTCAGCAGCCTGTACTGGGGTACCTGGTGGGGCAGAGACCAGTCTGGTGGGTCTCTCACTGTAAGGACTATCAATCCAGTCTCAAAGAATGCCATGTAGGCATCCTACACATCTGACATGACTTCAGCAATATACGCTACTTGGTGCCTATCCTGTCATACATCACTGACATCTCAATCTGAGTTCATTCAGAAGAAATAAAATATATGTTTGTGCACTGTTCTAATCCATATCCCAGCTGCAATGGCTTTTAATAAATGTCCACAAATTTTTAATCTCTTCTTTCTTTGTGCCAAGAGATTTTAATTCTTTGCCCCGTGTGCTTTCCCTTCCAGTCTTGTTCTTTCCCATTTTGAAAATTGCCTCTTACATGTTATACTTTTTATTTTTTGTTAGTGAAAACAGTTTCAGGGAGCATGAGATGCAGGTTCTTATGGGAAAGCAGGCATGGGTAATGCAGAAAGTCAAAACAATCTATGTCAGCCAGAAATCCTGAGTGTGTCTCTCTGATCTTGGCTACAAAATCCTAAATTCTGGTCTGGGTCCTCTCTTCTAGTCCATACAGGAGAGGGGACTATGGAAAGAAATCATGTTTCACCAGAATCCGTCAGAGATACCACTCCTGCATCTCCACCCCACAGTTCTTTATCAGTGACTCTCTTCTCACCTTTTCCCATGGTTTTCTCAAGATTTTCCCCCCCCCAAAAAATGTAGATGAACACCATGCTTTGCCATCTGTTCTTCTGTCTTGTAACTTCCATGGAATTTTCAAAAAAATGCAGCAGTTGCACATGCAGCTTTTCAGAGACATACATTTGTGCTCATCAATTTTGGGGCCTCCTAAACCATAATAAAGCTGCGATATATTATAATGCAGTTAGGATGATAAGGTTGCTAAGGTTGAATGTAATGATTAAACTGTATATATTTAAACCTAAGAACAACCCTTTACTGGGTTATTTGTAACACTTGGGCAGGTCTGCTCTGCCTAAACATGTATGAAAATCTAATAAATACTTTGGTCATGGAGTTTATGTTGGACAAGAGCTGATGGTTTTACATAGCCACTGATTAATGTTTATGCCACAACTTTAATTTTTCTTCTACCTGTCCTGCCTGTATTTTCTTTTCAAGCCTGTTTTCTGATCACACTGCTGGCCTCAAGGTCCAGAATACTGCTGGAGGCTGAGGCCGATGCAATTATCACTGCACGCTATTTCAAGCATATGTTCATTATCACCATTTTGCACAGAGAACACTTGATGAGAACCAATTGATTTTACAGCACCAACTACGGCATGATACAAATGTTTCTCAATGGGAACAACTGCTGGGTGAATTCTTATGCTGATTAATAAATTGATTTTCAGGAGGGACACTATTTGTCATTCAATTACTATTTTTTGCTAGTTCTTACAACTAAAAGAGGAAGTGCAAAAAGATGTGTTAAAAAGCACTAAAACTTCATTACTTTTCATTTAAAACAACATTTGTTATGAACTAATCCAAATTTAAAAAGAAAAAAAATTAAAAGAATTAAAACCAAAGAACACTTTTTTTCAAGAAAAAACCCCCAGCCAGTACTGAGCTTTGCCTCCTCTCACCCATTGCATTGTGTCCTATGTGTTCTGTTTTTAAGTTTAGTGGGGAATATCTTTTCCTCATTGCTTGATTTTAAATTTTTGATTCAAGAGAATTTGGGGTTTTGTGTCTTTCAAGTTATCCTAATATTACACCCTTTTACTTGAATTTGCATATACATATGCTAGTTTTAGATTGATAAAACATATGCAGTGTTATAATAAATTTACTTAATCATACCAGATGGTAAGTCAGGTTCCCCAACAACCTATTTTTTTTTTTTTCTCACTGTGTAACTCCTTTCCTTTCCTCTAGGTAGCTTAAGTGTCATGAACAACATCAAGTCTTTTCTTTGACTTATGCCTCTAACTTCCTTTAAGAGCATCACTTCACAAGATGGTGCTGACCATTTTTTTTAGAATAATTACAATACCTGGGTGTAACAGTGTTGTCCGCAGCAGATATTCTGTAGCTGATGCTTCATTATTAGCATTTTGATTGTACCAGATTTATCTTGAAATGAAAAGTAAACATCATTATCCTCACTGGAACACAGTATACTTACTTTTCTCTGTAATTACAGGTCTGATCATTACCATTGCCTTTCGTCAATGACCCAGGAGTAGTGGAATATGGAGGTAGGATTAGAGAAATGCGTGATTGATGATGGCTGCTTTCACTACATTATGTGGTATAAGTGAGCACCTAACAGATGGATTTCATCACTATGTAACATATAAATTCCAGTATATGATAAATTTTTGTACTTCCAGTGTACTGCAATATTCTTTACAAAAATAATGTATTACTCTAGTCAGAACATTCATTAAATTACAGTTTATGCATCTCATTATACAGAAGAGAGTTTTCATCTTCTATTAAATGCTTTTTATAAATAAAAAAAAAAGAAAAACTGTTATTATGCTGTAAATTGTTAGGGGTTTTTAGGTTTTTGTATAGAATATTACAAGATAATGTAACAAATCACTTTGAGTTAAAAATGCAAAGATAGAGAAAATATTTTTAGGCTTTTTATGTTCCTGTGGTTTAAAAATGGCTGTCTGACCTGAGAGCTTTTCAAGATGTTTTACCATTAGTTGTTACACACAAGTAGACATTTCTTTTGCCTAATTATAAAGCATATATCTTGACCTGTGCTCTGGGAAGACCAAATTAACTAGACAGCTGAGGATTCTCCCAATGAAACAGCTTTTATAGCTGAAGATTGTTCCTAAACTCTCTTCTGGCGTAAATATCTGTATTCAACTCTTAGAGATGGATCAGAGCTCTTAAGTAGAAGAAAAGCAGACCCTGTGTTCTCCAATCTGTTTTCAAACTGTGTGTAATTAAAAATGCAGCAAATACATATTAAAAATTATTAAAACAGCTTATTTACTGATCTGCCAAGATGTGATCCCTAGCAGTGTAATTTAAAACTATCTTACTTTGTTATTTAAAAAGGATCCTGCATGAAAGTCCTTTGAGGTATCACTTTACAAAAAAATAAAACTGGTCAGCATATTTTTAAGACTTCCTGTATTAATGGTTCTGTACACATCACGATGTTTTTACATAACTGAATCCCTTTCCTCTTTACAGGGACATGTTTGGTTTCCTTCACCTCTCTCATACAAGCTCAGTGTTTTACAAACTGCTCATTGTGCAACCTTCCTGCAGCCTGTAATGACAGGATCAATATATTCACTAGCTGTAAGTGTAGGTCTTTTAGTTCAAGCTGTAGAAATATTCACGTTTATTGCTCTAGGGTTTCCTTAGGTGTATTTGAGTACATTAAGAAGGTTGTTGGTTTTTTTTTTCCTTATTTAAACAACTTCAAAGCAATCTTCAGAGTACCCCAGTGAAAAACATCAAGGCAAAGAACCTTAAAAGCTGAAAAAAAATTTAGATTTTGGTCCAGCATATTTCTGCATTAGGCCACACAGAGGAAACGTTCCAATTCTTTGCTTGATGTAGGCCAAGACAGGAGCTGTCAGACTTTTGTACACTCAGATATGTTCTGCTAAATAATAATAGGGACTACTCTGTGATGACTGGGCAACTCATCTAAAATAGCTATTCACATCATGTCCATATCTTCATTATCCCCCACCAGTCTTGAGAAAAATGTAGGCAAGCAGACAAAAGCCTACTTTTGATTTAGCTCAGTATCAAGAGAGACAGAGCCATCGCCACCTCTCAGGTATCTCTACAAAGAGAAGAGGAGAGGAGAGGAGAGGAGAGGAGAGGAGAGGAGAGGAGAGGAGAGGAGAGGAGAGGAGAGGAGAGGAGAGGAGAGGAGAGGAGAGGAGAGGAGAGGAGAGGAGAGGAGAGGAGAGGAGAGGAGAGGAGAGGAGAGGAGAGGAGAGGAGAGGAGAGGAGAGGAGAGGAGAGGAGAGGAGAGGAGAGGAGAGGAGAGGAGAGGAGAGGAGAGGAGAGGAGAGGAGAGGAGAGGAGAGGAGAGGAGAGGAGAGGAGAGGAGAGGAGAGGAGAGGAGAGGAGAGGAGAGGAGGGGAGAGGAGAGGAGAGGAGAGGAGAGGAGAGGAGAGGAGAGGAGAGGAGAGGAGAGGAGAGGAGAGGAGAGGAGAGGAGAGGAGAGGAGAGGAGAGGAGAGGAGAGGAGAGGAGAGGAGAGGAGAGGAGAGGAGAAGTGAGGAGAGGAGAGGAGAGGAGAGGAGAGGAGAGGAGAGAAAAAGAACAGGGAACCATTGACAGGGCAGAATGAAGGTCAGAAGGTCAGAATGCTATGCAGCACAGTTTGGTCCCCAAGGGCTGGCAACCTTTGTGATCTGCAGAACCCTCCTATGCAACCTGAGTAGCAGAGTTACCTTGCAGTTTAACACAAAGGCAAACACAACCAGACAACATTATGTTGCAGAAGCAGAGAGGAGTTCCCAAATCTGACAACACAGTCCTGCTTCTTATATACAGAAGTGCCACTGATGTGACAGGATGCCATGTATTTAAGTTAACTAGATTTCTTTTTTTAGGTTTCTAAGGAACATATTTCATATGTCTTTAAATGAATCAAGGTTCACACTAAATTTTACTGCTACTAATATTTCTCCATGCTTTACAAAGTGGTGATATAATCCAGCACAGTGTCTGCATCCCTTCTGAACTTTATCAGAAAAGACAAAATGAAGTGCTTATACATCTGAATGTTATTTCTTCCCTTTCAAAGCTCTTATGACCATTAGACATTCTCCACAGAAATCTTGCATACATTTAGGGTACTTTTAATGTACTCAGAAAAAATACATGGGCATCTTTTATTTCTCCAGTAAATGAATCTGTAAGTTGTTGTTGACTTTAGGTGACCTTCACGCAAGTGTTTCACGATCAGTATGGAATGTGAGATGTCTGTGTCTGTAAAATGTTTTGTTTGAAAATAGAGTCCAATAACATTGATTTATGGTGATGTCTACTCTATAAACCCTTATGGATACTGAGTTTAGAATGAATGAAACAGTGACAGTACATCACTCTGTGTGAGGTGAGAAGTTTTCAAGCATGAATCACACTTACACATGTCTAAGTAGAGTCATTTTAGAGACATTAAAGTTCAGAAACATGGTTCACATTTACGAGTTTCTTTGTAAACAAATGGCTTCGATATTTGTATCCTCTATGTGTGTATTTAGTGTTGTAAAAAATAGAGAATGGTTTAAGAGAAGTTTCATAGTGAGCAGATAGATATTAAAATAGCAGTGAAAATTAGGGATTTTGTTTGCAGTTATGCATATTATTATTAAGACTGGCTAACTGCAATATCTTAGTGTGAGCTATAAATATATACAAGATACTGACACTGAAAACTGACAAATCTGGTAGCTAAAATTGAGATTTATGTCATGGCAGGTCATTATTTATTTGTCTGCAGATATACATCTCTAATAGTTGCATTGTATTATATTTTTTTTTAGAGAAACCATTAGATACATTGATCTAAGCTCTCATAGCTTTTATAGCAGGCACCAACACGATGGAATCGTAATAACTGACGAATAGTTCTCGACTATATGTCCCAAGAGGAGAAACAGAAAAAACCCCACTAGTGTTACACTGCTGTCTGAAGGCATTTAAAAGCAGCTTGTTAGCTGAACTGAGCAATAGAAAAGCTTACAGTTAAACAGTTTTGCTAGCAGATGTTCCCACTGCAGTGGTAAACTCCTAAGTGGTTTAACCCATAACAGAGACATAAAAAAATGTGGTGATACAACAGGATCTGTTTTTCAGGAGTTACCCATTAGAAGGGAGTTTCACAAATACACTGCTATGTGTATAATAGCAGTGTTTTATTTGTGGAAGGTATGTTAGGATGAGGTTCGAAATGTGACGTGTAAACACATTGTAAACAAATCAAATCCCACAAAATCTTGCTCACATGGGTAACCTTGCTGAGGGCCCACATAAGGAAGTCAGTTAAAAACTATGAAGTTCAAGCATTTCTGTCCAATTCTAGTACGTATTTAGAAGAAAAAATTATAACATTCATACGTGATTTAGCCAAGATATACATATCTAATCTGCAAAAATCTGTCAACATCTGCTCATAAATTGTCCTTCTAGATGTCTGGATGAAAGAACTAGAAATGGGCAGAATGAATACAGTCTGCCTAAAACCTCTTTGTGTTCTGCCCTATCTGAGAAGAAAAGTACATGCTATGAATAATAATTTGTTAAATTTTAGCTCAAATGTATGTGTTTTTCTATGTAGTCCGTAATCTTTATTTCCAACTTGTTCTATTAAAAATACTAGCAGGCAGTTGCTACAGACCAGACAATAATGCCCTGCCTATGAAAGTGAATGATAGTTCCCCATTGCAATGTCATT
Organism: Phaethornis superciliosus; assembly: GCA_023637945.1. NCBI lineage: Eukaryota > Metazoa > Chordata > Aves > Apodiformes > Trochilidae > Phaethornis > Phaethornis superciliosus. Next base: position 17,728,273 of record JAJQWJ010000009.1, on the reverse strand, counting down.
TCAGTTTCATTCTTTGAAATACATTATAAGTTACTCTAGATTGATGTTGGATGGAATATAATTATATGATAAAATAAGAACTCTAAAGATATTACATGTCAGTTAGTATGAAATTCTTACTCAGTCTTCAAAAGAGGTACATTTTTTCAGACTAGTTACCTGGTATGAGAAGAGTACAATGTGAGAAGTACAGCACCAATAACCAATACAAGAAATTAAGATCCTTCCATTACTAAAAGTGGGGCATAATGCACAGTAATTTCATCAACTCCGTCTCTGCAAGTAATTTTTGGCATGTTTTGTTTCTTGGGGTGGGGCTATTTTGACATTGTTTTTTGTGAGTTGACTTCTCAACTAGATGACATAGAATGCCTTGCAAAAAATAGGCATAATTTATCACAGAGGACATTCGTTTCTTCCAAACATGCTCTTCCCTTTCCTTTTCCTCACATGGAGTCTCGTAATGCTTTGTTAAGATCATTATGTGAGTACATAGGGTACACTCACCTGTTTTCTATATATTTATCTTTGACCCTATCAGAGGTCATGTATTTTATGCCAAAGTTGATATTCCTTGTAAAAAGTGTAAAGAGGTTCAGTATGTCTAGCCTGAAGGAAATAAATTTTAGATATAAATGGGAATGCCTATATTGTAAAATTTTGTGCAGTAAGTTGAACATGTTTTGTTTGAAGTCACCTTAATGTGCAACAGCAAGGTTTGATGCAAGGGGAACTAGAAGTTTGTGTATGGAAAATTAAGAAGGACAAGGCAAGAGAACACAAACTTGAATCATAAATGTGCTTATCTGAATTTATGCTGTAGATCCACAGCTCCCAATTATTTAAGAGGTTTTGAACTTATTATGAAAGGACAACACAAAGAATGTAGTTGTTGTTAAGTTTTGCTCTTAAATTTTTCTCTTTATATAGATCATTAGTGAAAAGAAAAAGAGAACAAAGTTGCCTGCTAGCTCATGGCAAGTAAAAAGTGAATCTGTCATAGTCTAGAAACCAGTAACAACATGTTTCTCAATCTTATTCTTATTCAAAGGTCTAAATTTTTTTTGTCTATTGAAAAGAGAAATTATAAATTGGTAAAATATCTATTTTTCTGGGCTTTGTAGTTGTGATTGCAGCAGGTGGCCTTGAAAAAATGGATCTTTTGAAAGACTAAGACTGTCAGAGTGAGATCTCACATATGCAGCAGAAGAGAAAGAGGATCAATATGCAAAACACATGGGTCAGTAAGACATGTTTTAATTTTCAAAGACATTAATTAATTTCCAGTAGAAAGAGAAAGCAGGGAAAGCTTAGCTACTGAAAAACAACACAAGAAAGAAGTGACATTTTGAATGGAAGATGGATGTTAAAACAGTTAAAAGGGAAAACATATCTAAACAAACTTGAAAGTAAATGATAAGTGTGTTAAAAATGTTGGAAGTACGCAATTTCCCAGATGTCTCGGGGAATTGGTCAGACTACCAGGAATTGAAGGAACACCCCCCATATCAGAGTGGTTTTCATTTCATTCTGTTTTAAACCTATAATACGGTACAAAGGTCCCATTTAGAAACAGATCAGGTTTGCTTGGCATGCTCTTGTAGATTGTTGAAAGTCAAAGGAAGCTTTTCATAGCCTCTGACTTCAGGGCTGAGTCACTATATCCCTAATGGTTAAGCTTGAGCAATATCACTGTCTCCAAAGTGTGTCACAGCCACCTGCTCTGTCTGCAGAGCCAGAATTACTCTAGCCATTCCTACCCTCCTCATGATTCAAGTATAGTACCACAATGCTGGGAATTTAAAAAACACAAACAAAACACCCACTTATCAGGGCACTTATCACTTTATCCAAGCACAGCCCACTTGGAAAAAAAATGTACATGGAATTTTTCTCAATATTTGTGTATGCCAAACAAACACTGTTTATTTCAACATAAGAAATACACTTAGGTCTATATCTAATGAATGACAATTTTATTGCGGAGCCATGAAACTGATGGTAAATAAACCTAGTGAACTACAGACAATGCTGTATGGAGGTTTCAAAAGATTGAACCACTCTGTACAGCCATGTACTATGATTCACTAAACACCCTCCTTTATACTCTAATCAGAGCAAATATAGCCATCTCAACTTATCTTATCCAGACACTTGAAGATTTTCTTCCAGTTATAACCTCCTTGCACAATAATTTAAACACAATTATTTTTCACAGGTATCCCAGTCATCACTTATTTCAGTGCATTAATAACCTAAATAGAGGGTTTTTTTAATTTAGTAAGAGCCATAATCCATCTTAATAAACCTTTTCAGGGGAGTTACTTAGTCAGAATATGGTTATAATTTCACCTATTTTTCCTCTGAGTAAATCCATATATCTATCTCATTAACAGCACCATTTAGAGTTTGTTCACATCAACATGTTAAAAAAGACTGTTTCTTTAATGTCAGAGACTGTACAATTACTTTATCAAAAACAAGCATTGGTTTGTATGGAGCTACTTTCATGACAGAATATTCACCTTACAGACTGACCAAGAGCATCAGCTCTGTAGGATAACAGATGCTGAACAATTCACTGAAGGTTACTCAGTAAGGAGAAGATAACCAAGCAGAGTTCCCATCTATTATAACTCATGTTTCCTTGCTTCACCCATTAGGCACTGTTTCTCAATTTAGTTTCCTATTCTCTCTAATACTGTCTGGAGTAATCATAAATTAGTGGATAAAATAGAACAATGAAAAGCTGGTTGTGTCTTATCTCGTAATTATGATTTTACTCTGTGAACTAGTATATTAATCAGTTTTCTTTCCCCCAGCTACCTTCTCTTTCATAATTATGCTTGTGCTGGAAAATGGTTGGGATCTCAGAGTTTCCCTCCCTTGAGGAAATAGAGCTAGCTATTTATAGACACCGATTCTAGCACCAGAGTTCTGAATGACCATAAGGAGGGTGAGGCCATCATAAAACCCAAGTGTAGGGACAGAAGATGGAGTAAAAATGTTCCAATTCAAATGGAAGTCCACCTTAATCTGCTGTGTAACTGTGAACTAAATTTTTAGCATTCATCTACTGGATAGCTACTGGATTATATCTGATGTTAGTTTGAGCAGCATGAAAATGATAGTTCCATAGTCTGAGGTACACTGAATATAACTCAAAAGGTTTCAACTCTATATTATATTAGTCACATTATATATCCTCCAATAGTAGATATTACTAACTGCCATGCATTTCAGTAACAACTATAGATATTGAAATAATTAATTCAAATACACTTTGCCAAATTTTTTAGCAGTAGTGTACCTATTTTCATTAATTTAGAATGTCTATTGAGATGGACACAGATTCCGTAAATAAAATTCTCCTAGAATCCACAGAAAGTCATAATGTCAGTTGTGGCTGTCATCCTGTAGACTACTGTTTGGAATAATATATTATTCCAAATATATCCTATAACTGTCTTTTAAGATAGTGATGGTTTTAAAATTATATTGCAAGTAAAGCATGAATTTTCATTCACACAGTGTCTTACAGCTACAGAGCTTCATGCTGTTAACCTGTCATGAGGACAGAATAGTTATTGAAGTTTTCATATAGGATCTACAAGGGCAGTGAGCAGCTATATAGGTAATCCATCTCACTGTGCAATTTACACTCTGTTATGTTCCATAAATATGCAAATACAGTAACATGTAGTGGACATTAACACCATCCTAGTAACTCTGGGTGTTTTAGATAAGATGTACAGCAATACATAATTACTTAAATTTGCTAAATAAGAAAAAACTCTAATGTTCCAGAGCTGTGGCCCTGGATCCAGTGAAGATAGCTACTGATTTGTGCTGAAGTCTAAATCTGTGGTTCAAAATAAAGGCAGTCATTCATATCTACTGTCCTAAAGGATAATGCTCCATGCTTCAGAATAGTTACTATGATTTCCCTCCCAAAGCAGATTCAATTTGCTTAATTTTAAACACAATGGAATTTTTAGCCTTTAGATAATTACTCCACTACAGATACGTGAATACTGAAAACAGGCTATTAATTTGCTGCAGAACCCTCGATTCTCCAAAGACCATAGTTAAAGACAATTCATTGCAATTTATCATTTTAGGAATGTGTGAAGACCAGCAGACTTATGGAACAGTGTGTTAATGGCTGCCTCCAACATAGCATTGATCTATATATTAATCATGGACCTTTTTATTCTTAACAGATATATTAGCCTCTTTATTCTTACAAGCCAAGAAGATCATCTCTGTGACTATATTTTATTTTAAAATAGTGCCAAAATTTCAGTAATCTGAAGTATGTAGTAAGTCTCAAAGGGATAAAATTTTTATAAGTATTTCTATATTCATACATATATGCACATGAATGTTTTTTAATATAGACATCCATAGAAGGTATTTCTGGGAGAACTGGTGTATATTATTATAGTGATATTATCATGACTATATTAGCATATATTCAGGAAACACTTTTTTCGAATGACAGGAAAAAGGGGAAACTACAGAAAGTATATTCCTTCCCAATAAAAAATTAAAATTTAATACATCAGGATTTAACTCAATGTAAACTTAGATTTTTAAACAAATACATAATATTGTGGTGGGTTAACCCTGGCTGGATGCCAGGTATTCACTACAGCCACACTATCACTCCCCTTCTAAATTGGGAGGGGAACAGAAAATATAACAAAAAAGGCTTGTGGGTCAAAATAAGGACAAACAGAGATAACTTACCATTACATTCAAAACAGGCTCTACTTGGGGAAGTTAGTTTAATTGCCACAGGGTCAAAATTCTTGCCAGTAATCCTGCTTCACTGTGAACTCCTCTCTCCTCAAGTTCTTCCAGAAGTTTGCTCCAGCGTGGGCTTCCTGTGGGATCACAACCTCCTTTGGGCACCCAAAGGAATCCCTGCTCCTGCTCCTGGAGCACTTCATGCCCCTCCTTCTTCACTGATCTTGGTGTATGCAGTTTTTTCTCTTACATATTCTCACTCCTCTCTCCAGCTGCTGTTGCCCAGCAATTTTTTTCCCCTTCTTAAATGTTATCACAGAGCTTCTACCATCAGCACTGATGGGCTCAACCTTAGCCGGCAGACACTGGTGCTGGCATGTCAGACATGGGGGAAGTTTCTAGCAGCTTCTCACAGAAGCCACCCTGGTAGAATCCCCACTGACAAAACTTTGCCATGCAAACCCAATGCAAATATGTTCAATTATTCCTGTATTCTGATTCCACAAAATGTGAGAATTATCGTATTTCCTGGCAGACAAGATTATTTTACCAGATCTAGAAACATTTTCCATGGGATTTGCAGGCCAAACCAGAACTGTGTTTTATATAAAATGAGAAATTTCGGAACAGTTTTTTTTAAAGATGCTTGAATGTTCTATGACGCTATCCAGGTGTTCTCCAAAATATCTGGAAACAATTAACTCTCATCAACCTTCAGATTTCCAGACTCTGATCCAAAGGTATATTTGTAACTCTTAAGAGGAACAAAACTGTGTTTCTCTTGAGGTCCATTTATTTACAAGACAGTTCTGGGGACTTCCTAGATTGATGATTCAGTCCTTTCAGAGGAGGAAAGAGGAAGACTAGTCTATAAGGAAACTCCAAGCCAGATTATAGAGATTCTTTCTTTTCAGTTTTGGAGATTCCTGGAAGGAGAATTATATTTGCTGAAGGAAATGTATATATACAACTTATTTATAATATATCCATATATAACTTAGTTTCTTCACTCTAGGAGGCTTAAAGTGTTTCCTTGTGAAAAATCTGCCTTGCAACCAAGGCAAATATTTTTCTGTTTTTAAAATGCCAGCTATGAAAATAACTGCAATTCTTGCCCCACTTATGCAGAAAATGCATTTAATAATGTTATGCTAGAAAAATTATTTCAGATAAGTAGGTTTTTTAAAATTTTTATTATGGATTATATTTATTAAGAACTGTCTTTTACACATACATCACCAATGTGCGTAGGAGAAAGGGCAGGTGCATCAACCCCAGGCATGTTTGCATTAAAAGAAGTGAGAAAGCATTGAGAGAGAGACAGAGGGGTGGTGATATCAGGAAAAAAAGAAGGAAGGTCTGTGAGAAGTAAAAGAAAAGAGACAAGCCTGAAGCACAAAGCAAAGCAGCAGGTTTAGGTGAAAAAGTGAAAGGGAGTCCTGAGGTAAAAGGTGACAAGATCAGAAATTCTGGAAACTTATATAAAGAAAGACAAAGCTACTCATTCTGAAACACAAAAAATTACCCTCCCTTCAATGGTTCCAAGGGCAGGGGGAAACTCTAGTAAGGAAGGAGCAACAGATTCATCTAGGAGAAGGAGCATCATATGACAGAGCCATATTTTAATACTTGATGCTGGATTTTTCTGCTTGCAAAATTGCCTTTTCAGATAACACACATGTAGGGAATTTATAGTGTTTCATTCTTTAATACAAACCATGCTTTCTGTTCTTATCAGATCCATCATGCATTTGTTGTGATATTCAGCTCTTTTTCCTCTCAACACATCCATTGCAAAGGCTTTTTGGACAGGAGTAATAGAGAGGGAAATATTTTAAATGCATGCAACATTTTTCTCTAGTGCAGCTCTGAAAATAGCAGAACGCTGTTCCAAGTAACTTCTCTTTTTGCTGTATCTTTGTGGGACAGAGTTCCACAATGCGTTCACTGGACAGAGCACCCCCACCAGTTTGCTCCCCGAGACAGCATTGGCAGAATTAATAACCCATTAAAATCGAGGTTTTGGAGTAACCTCCCATCCTTACATAAAATGAGCTGTAACAAACCAGTGAAGTAGAATCTTTCTTCCCAACAGAAGGTTTAAGTTACAACAAAAGATGTTTAGTATTACCCACCCTTTTGAATATTCCTTACTCTAAGACATTCAAAGGCAATTTCCACTCTCAGAATTCTACAGAAAATGTTGATCAGCTGTAGAATTACATTTACACACACATGAGCGCACACATACATTCATGCACCTCTTTTTTGTAGCAATCATAATTAGCATCTTTTCTGGCTCTTACTTATTTACTGCTCCCTAGTGATGCAGAAAATTCTGTCTCTTTGGTATAAAGGAAGCTTTAGGAGAATTAAATCTTCAGCTGTATTAATCCAGGTACTTTGAAGTTGATACGGAATTCCCCAAGAAGCAAATTTCTATCTAGAAGTTCAATGTTTTTCATCATGTACCATACTGAGCAAAATGATGATTCGTTCAAAACTTTCCATGAAACACGTTTTTATTCTCTTTTTACTCTGATCTGAAGGCTGAACTTCAATACAAAACAAATATTCAAATAAAAATAATTTTTAGAACTTTGCCAAACATTTCAATTTAAAGGTGTCAAAACAAAATTTTATGATGTTAGTAGAACATCTTTTTCTTCCTGAAAGAAAATTGTCAAATTTGTCAGGTTTCTGTAAAACATTTTTCTTGGCCACATTGACATTTTATAACCTCTGATAAAATGTTTAGTCAAAATATTCCCAGCTGGACTTATAATAAATCAGTAGAGATTTCTACCCATTTAAGACAGGTCTTTTTTTCTCAGATACAGCCATCATAAGGAGAAATATGTACATATATTATCACAATTTTCTAAGCTGACCCTTGTTTTTGTTATTCTTTCCTATAGTTTTCTCTTGTATTACAAGTGAATGATCAGGTCGGGAATGTTCTTCCCTTGTATTTGAAAATAATCAACCTAAGTCACTCTGTAAAAACACTGAGAAAAAAACACCCAGACAGTATTTTAAAAAGGACATTCAGTTGTTAAGGACTGGCCTTTTAGGAGGAGGTCAGAATTTTTTTGGTTCTCCACAAAACAATGCCCATTATGAATGCATGTATGATGAAAAAAGGAGTGTGCTGTGAAATGAACAATCACAGTACTACTGGATACTGCTGTGATGAGCACAACAATCTACAAATTCACAGAATAACAGAATGGCCACATTTTTTTCCAGAGACCTCTAAGATCACCACATCCAACTGTCAACATCCCCCCTAGATAAATTAATATGTATCAATATTTGTATCACTCACCAGAAGATGTCCCAAAGTGCCTCATCTGAACGGTTTTTAAATACTTCCAGGGACGGTGATCCTACAGCCTCCCTGGGCAGCCCATTCCAATGGCTAACTACTCTCTCAGTGAAGAATTTCTTCCTCAAATCTAGTCTAAACCTCCCCTGGTGTAACTTCAGGCTACTTCCTCTGGTCCTGTCATGATTCACTTGAGAGAAGAGGCAAACATCCACCTCCCTACAAACTCCTTGCAGGTAGGTTCAGAGAGCAGCAAGGTCTCTTCTCAGCCTCCTTTTCCCAGACTAAACCTCCCTGATCCCCTCATCCTCTCCTCAAAGGGCTTGCTCTGTAATTAAGTCGTTGGTATGAATATCCTAAAGAAAAACACTGTCAAAAATGAGGTGGATTTGTTTTGGTTTTTTTTTTTTTTTTTTTGGGGGGGGGGTGTTGTTTTGTTTTCCTGTTTGTTTCTTTTGTTTGTGTTTGCTTGTTTGTTTTTGTTTGTTTTTTTCTTTTTTCCTCAATGAAAAAATTTATTTGGGATATTAAAATACCCCATTTTTTGTGAAATTAAACAATTATTGCATGTCACTTACATGGCAAAAATCTTTTACTGTTTATTCCACTAATGCCACCCATGTCATGCCTTCCTTGGTCCTCTGCTGAAACGATTATGTTGAAATCCCATCTGGTTCTGACTCCAGCAGAGACTGGCGTTTTTCCTCAGTAATCTGTAAAAATTTTATTTTTGCTTTATGGATTTTTAAACTGTGCAGTGAAATTGATGAGCAGACCACAAAGTCATGCTACTGTAAAAGAGAAAATTGCCAAAAGATGACTGATGATAATAGGGAAACGAGCAAACAGACCTGGGCTGTCATTAAAGCCTTTTTCCAAAAAAAAAACAGAAAACAGCTTTTTTTCCTTTATTGTTTGATTTTGGTGTTTTGCTTTGTTTTGTTTTGTTAATTTTCTGTAATAGTCTCAGTGTAATACTGGTTTTGGTGGTTGATTTGGGCCTCATCTTGGGTTGGGTTTATTGAGAGAAAGAAGGATGGAAAGGTCGGCATGTCTGAAGTGGTGCAGCATGATGAGTGGCAGCTGCACCACCCATCATCTTTAGCTCAGCAGCATCTTGCCCTGACCAAACTGTTGAAAGGCCAAGGTATTTCTGCTGTTCAGACTCACCAGCAACACGAGTCATCAATACAAGCCACCAACACTGATTTTGTAGCATGCAGACCTGGAGCAAATGAACGTAATTAAAGCCTCACTTGGAAGGATGTTTATGTAGATCTTATCAATGAGAAATTATTGAGCGTATATAGTAAAAAATCTGCTAAATGCACTCATCTGATAATGCATTAACAGGCTTACTCATTTGTCTAAGAGATTGGAAGGAGTTGTTTGGGGTCCCCAACCCAATTAATAATATGCTATTTTGAATGTTAAGCTCAGTAATAGTTTTTTGATATGCTACTCCCTATTTGTATGATATACTCTCTTATATCACAGACACTGAACTTGATTTGCCCAAACCGCTACTTTCTTGATGAGTTACTAGCTGGTACTTCTAAGCTCCTCCAGCAGGGAGATATTGCTGCAGACCAGGTCAAAACTTCAGCATGTTCAGTTAATGCATGCCTGGAGATGCCAGTGCACCTCTAAGCAGCCAGACTGTAACTTGTTTTATTCATGCTTGGCAGAGTGATTCATAGCTTTGTCCCACTTGTTCCAGAAAGTTTATTATCAGTGTTAAAATAATACAAAATCTGAAAAGAGCCAGAGGTGGAGTGAGTTGGGTCGGCACAGGAATGGTAAGGGTGGGAAGAAAAGCAATGGAAGGTAAGCATTATAATCCTGAGACTTGTTTGTATAAGACACAGGTTATATGCATACTATCTGTTCATACTGAGACACAAATCCCATTTTTGAAAGGAATTACTCTAAGTAATTATATGTATTTCTGTTTCAACTTACAAGAATTTCACATGAGCAGTAGCACCTTCTATGAATTTGAAAGCCTTGGGAATAACAGTATTTCAAGTTTTGTAGTAAAATGAAATCAGAAACACAGTCTCTACCAGGAGCAGCCAGCCTGAAGTAGATGGTAACATGGCAACTCACCACCCTCAAGGTTTTATCTTCGTAAAGACAGCTAAATACAATCCTAACCAATGATTTCTTTTTTTCACCTCATATAATTATCTTAAAAACTCTGCGCTTTCAATATAGGATTGTTCCAAATCTGAACGAAGTTTTCAAAATGACTGATTTTTTTTCTTTAAGAATTGTGATATGCATTTAATTTCATAAACTTAGATGACATGGGAACAAAAGAACATCTTAACATTAGTTCAAGCATTTCTATCACTGAGAGTGTATGCCGAATACAACATGTAATTTCCAGATTTAATCTCTTGAACTCATATGTTTTATAATACTGAGTTTACTCATTGAAAATTAGATACCGTCAGGTAGAAAAAGATCTCCACCTAGAACTTTATGAAATCATAAACTGGAAATTTTTCTGACTTCTTAGTGAAACCGATTTTTAGAGTTAAGTCATTTAAATATTTGAGGAATATTTTGGAGGTATAAAATGAGTAGTGTGACCAACTATGTAGCCTCAAGAATATGAAGACTAGGATATCTTACCCATCTGTATACTCCTTTGGCTAGAAATCCACAGTCACTTGGCTGGGGGGTTGGGGAGATGAATCAGTGATGGATGAAGTCAATAAGAGGCTGTTTTTCTAGTCTTATTCCTATTTTAGATGTTGCCCATTATGTTCACCTACAATTATATCTTTTTCTGCTTCTACAGAGGCTTTGTGTCAAACAGAGAAAAGTAGCCACTACAGAGTTTTTTTCTCCTTTTAAAAGGAAGAGGTTTATTTGGTTTGAGTTGGGATTTTTTTCTTATTTTAGAAAAAAATTTCTTATTAAAAAAATCTACAGAACTAATCGTGTGCGTTACTTTCAATTTTCTTGTATAGCCAGTCTCTCACTGATTCTCTCTCTGATATCCAAAATCTGGTGTTTAATGGTTTACTGCTTCCATGGGATCAAGTGTGGACCAGTGTCCAAGTTCCTATTTATTTATACCTTATTTGAGAGATGCTTGTACTGCACAGATGCAGCATGTACTGCACAGACATGGTGTCAGACAAGAAAAGTTTTCTGGAATCAGAAAAAAACAGTCTTAAGAGAAGCTAGTATTTGTTTGGAGTGTGTTTTATCATGAACTTCTTGCTTTTGTATGGTGCTTTCAATACACCTTTAGCTGAAACCTCATAAACCAGCTTATAGCTGGAGATATTAATTGTCTTCTGTTTGCATTCTTTATTATCATGTGATCTTCTGGAGTTTTCTTCCCGTATAGTGCAAATACCCTCAGAACACGGTACTAAACTTTCCTTATTTTACCAGTGTCTCTAGAATTAGTCCTATTTATTATTATAAGAAGCAGAATTATAACATACTGGATACTCTCATTTCCTCTAATTTTTTAATAAAAGTTTAAGCAGTTAAACCATACAATCCACTGGTGCTCATTAACAATGTGGCATATTTTAATGGTGTATTTATTATGCAGCCATGCAGACAGAGCAGAAAAGATGTTCTGAGGATATTTGTTAGTCTTCTGCTTTGAATGCTGCAGACAAAACATAAAAATATTTGTTTGGGGAATTTCCGGAGGAACTGTTTTGGAAAACTGAAGATACCACTTTTTCTGTATTTGTGTGTCCTGGAAACATGGATAAATAGATATTTGGACTTCCTATTGATAGAACATGACACCATTGGGAATCAGTTCTCCCTCCCCTGTCCTTTGCTGTATCTCTTCAAAACAGTGTACACAACAGACAACCCTTTCACCTCCTTCAATGAAATACTGAAGCAACTGACTGGAATTTTTGATACCCTTGTGATCATCCCCTCTTGAATATTTTAGTAAGGTACATCTACATACTTTAAGAAGAGCAGACTGGATCTGGGATGGCCCTTTCACTCTTGTTAGTTATAGTACCAGATCTCCCAGTTAATAGTCCATTATATTCATCCTCCACATTCTGCATAACCTTGGTTAGTGTTGCAAAAAGGAATGCAGGATTAGCCCTGAAAAACAATTTAGTCTCCATGGTGATTTAATCCTAGGCCTCTCTGAGGAAACTTTCCAAAGGTGCCCAGAAGAGCTGTTAAATTATTCATTGTGAATAATATTTATTCCAAATAGCTTTTCCTGGTTGAAAATTACTCCTGAGCCAGACCTTATTGTTGTTCAGAATTATCTGCCAAGTAGCCTAAGAGGTAAAGTCTCAGTCCATGGTCTAGTGAGGAGTAGTCCACTCAAGCATTTGTCCCCTCTAGAGGATAACCCATTGCGTGTGATTTTGCACAAGCCATCAGTCAGGATGATTAGTCAGATAGAAAGCTGAACCAGATATAGCATTTAAAATCAGACACATAGTAAATGGTGAAACCACATAAAGCACATACATGTCAGAATTTTAGTCCACAATAATTTACGTCTTTGTAAATTGTTTTCTTTAGGTTTTAGGCTCTCCAGATTCTGGCAAATGATATGCCACAAGTAGCAACAATTGAACTTGTTGTTTCTGCTCATGTAAATTACCACAATTCATCTACATTTTTTTCATCCATCTGTAGTCTACACTATAATAGTGACATTTCATACAAAGAAATGAATTTGCCTCATTGCCTGTGAGGAGAGACTGATCCTTTTTCACTGACTACATTGGCTTCAACTTTCAGAGTGGTAATAACTTTCAGTCACTTCCAGTCTAGCTAATTAAACTCAAACCAGTAACTTAGATGTGAAAGACTGTTATGCCATTCCAAAATTCCAGAGCTCCTGCTCCCTCTGGAACTGCTCAGAAGTAGGTGCATTTTTGATTCCATAAAATGCTAAATTGTAGAATATTTCTAGAGTTTAAATATTTCTGAGAGACTAATTCTTCACACCCTGCTGTTTACAAGGGAAATACTGTCTACAAATAATACATTACATTAGCTGTCCTCTTTATCATAAAGCCATGTTGAATACTTGTAACATTTATAAAAAGACACCAACTGATTGCAAGATGAGCATTACCCTTGAGCAAATTATGAACACATTTATTTCAGTCTTATGCGTTTGAAACTAATTTTCTGGTAATATCAAAAGTGTTCATAGAATTAATTTCCTGTCAGTTCAGCAGTATTCAAGTGAATATTTTATGATTTTGCATTAGCTGTATTTGTCTAGAGTTGTGACATGATCGAGTCACTCTCTGAGGGAAACACATTAATAATTAAACTCTGTCCAATGTGGAGCACTAAAGATGACAGCATAATTGTACATTTCAGAGACCGTTTCACAAGGCAGAGAATGAGATTTGCCCTGCCACCATTTAAATGTCAATTTAGAATTTCTTTCTAAAATTAAAACAGTGTTGCAGAAAACAAAAGGAAAAAAAGAGGGAATAGAAAGACTGATGTCAAATTTGGAACCTTGTCCCCTTTTTACTTTCTCTTTCTTACAAAATGTGAGCTAAATGCAAATAGCATTCCAAGAAGAAAAGGAAAAGGCAGACAAATTATCATCCCTAACATTTTATCCCCCTTTCTTTTGGCAATATAATATCATCACTGGTTGTAGTACTAGAGCTGTTTAGATGATGAATGCAGCATGCATAGATTAGCTCCAGAGAAAATACTGCCACCTGATACTGAAAGCTTTGATTAGTTTTAGCCCTTACATTTGACTCTGTTTTGCCCTGGTATCTTGAGCAGTATTTCAAGTTTTTAATCTACTTTCTAGTCAAAGACTCATGGATAGCTCACTATATTATTTACTATTTATGTTACTTTTTCAGCTTCTGAAAGTAAAACATTACAGGGCTTTAGCAAAGAGCTTCCAAAATTTCTGGGGTATATATTTTGCAGCCACTTAAGCTTCACCAGTGAAAAATGCCTTATTGTCCTGGAGAAGCAGCTGAGCTACATCTACAGATTGTTTACAAATACCACTCAATGAACAGATATCCTTGAAAAATGCTTAAGTTAGAGACATACCGATGTTCCTGTAAGAACTCTTTCCTCTACCATTGCCTATGGCAGACACTGTACCAAAGAATCCCCCTTATAACTAGAACCCAGGTGATGTCTCCCTCACTGCATATTTTACCTCGTTCTCCTTACAGCTTTAAACAAAAGTCCGAATGAGAGTAACTGGATGGACTCAGGAAAATAGGTATAACTGCAAGAAATCTCCTTACAGTCCCTATGCTTCAGGTTGCTGCCTTACTGCCTTCAGCTTCCTTTTTATTTACTCCTGACTCCCCCTTATAGAGCCCATTCCCCTTTCTTGTGTGTTCTTTTCAGTTGATCCCCTCCTGATAAATCCTTATTTTCTTTTCATATAAAAACATTTAGCAAATTGTACCCACTTCCAGCTATCTCTGTTCACTTGTTTGTGCTAAATCTTCTCCGTCACTCATATTTTCCATCTCATCCATTCAGATTATAAGCAGCTTAGGAAAAAGCATTTGCTCCTCTGCCTCTGTTCCTCATCTACCAAAATCGTTGCTACTTGGCCACTACCATGTAATAATTCATTTCATTCCATTTCACTCAAACCACTTACATCTCTGTGGTATAATTCAAGAACTATTTAGGGAAAATAGATGCTTTTAATAGGCACAATCTCTGTGTTTTAAGGGGCATGTTTTATATTTTTTGACATAAAAATGTAAAAAAGAAGTATTTGATCTCAATGGTGTGCTGATTGCAGCATTTGGTGCTATTTTATGAGCCAGTTAAATGAAAAGAATGTAAGCAGAAGAGAAATTTCTATGATGCTAAAAGTGATTGATAACCCTTATCACTGTTTGTATACATTTGTAGTTAGGATCTCAGTAGAAATGCAGTTCTCAAGTACTGCTTAATTTTTCATTCACTAAAGATGAATTTCATTGCAAACTTAGAATTCTTAATATTGCTTTACATATTTCAGGAACAGTAGAAAAGAACATTGGAAAATGAAATACATATAAAAAAGTTAGTAATTCTTTGCACATCAGTTTTTACCTGTATGTATAGAGAAAAGTACCTGCACATTACTAAAGACAATGAATGTAAATGTCATGTACAGACACATGAAATGAAAGATAAGATTTTAATAACATGATCAAAAAAGCTATATATGAAGAGCTTTTTTGTTTGAAACCATGACTGGATTAGGCCAGTTACATGTTATGTAACTAAAATACAGTTGTTTTAAATGTGAATCCATGTCTGATTGTATAAGCTGTCAGTTAACTAACCTGTTCATTTTTTCTTGACATCCATTTTTATCGCTTACTTGTGTCAGTACAGCTGTCTATGCTGTGTAGATTCATGGAGCCATCAAACTGCTTTTAAATTCTATGAAACTAGCTAAAGCTCTAAATGGTAATAGATCTCATATCTCTCAATAACATAAAAATGTAAGTTCTAACTTTGCAGTGAACTCCTTTCAGGAGAGATACCCTTAGCCTACTGAAATATTTGACCAGAGAAGAAAGCACAACTGATCAGTGGTCATGACGCTTTTCATTATTTTTGAACACACTTTCATCCTATTCCTTAATGTCCACAATTTTTAAAATTGAAATCTCTCTAATTTTCAGATATCAGAACCTGAGGACGCTCAATTGCTTGTATTCAGCTTTTGGTTTTGTTTGTTTTGGTTTGGTTGTTAGGGTTTTTTTTTTTTCAAAAATTTAACTTTATATAACTGTTGGAATAGATGAAAGATTTTTTCAACTGTTATTCTTTTAAAAGTGTGTAAATAGGATCACACAAGATACTTGGTGATGCATACAGTTAGGAGGTTGATAAATTGTTCAGTTTTAAATTCTAAGAACAACTAATATTAAGGAAGCTGATGGGATTTTTCAGATATGATCCTTTTTCTTAGAAAGAATTTTAAATTACTCCTCCCAAGTGTTCTTTTTGAGTCACTTATCTAGAAGAGTGTGATGGCATGACCCTGTAGGCATGTGACAGGTAGCACTTAAAATTCTGCACTTTTTGAGCAAAGAATATTATTCACACCTGGGAAACACTTGTTCACTAGGTCCCTCTTGTCAAGTCATGGCCCAGTCAGAACAAAGAACATCGAAAACATGGGAACCTAGTTTAATAAATATTTATAGATCATAAGTATTCATCTGTAATTGAAATGTTAATGCTAATGCTTTAACAAATTCAAATGTTATGCATACACATCCTGGGACTAATACACTACAAACCCTTTCTCTGCAGTAGATTCTCCAATTATTTTCCTTTTTTTTTTTTTAAATTTTATTTTATTTTAGCAGAGGTCCATGGTGAACTCCAAAGATAACTGTGAGACTCTTCAATACATTTGCAGCAGCAAATATTTCTAGATGCTGCGTTTCTATGAATTTTAAAATTAGAAATAAAAACTCAAACAATGCAGACCTTTGGGAAGAATGAGCATTGACCATATTCTAAGTCAAAGTCAGCTCTGAATATAAAAAACATTCCCCATTTAAAATAAGAACAAAGAAATACCATGTCAGAAAAAGTCAAACTCCACTGAATGGAGAGCTGCTTTGTAGCACTTGCAGTGTAGTAGCAGAGATAGCTGAGCCAGTAGCAGCAGCATGAATCTCAGCATGGGTTTCTCTTTTCCAGTCAGGCTCTTTCCTGGTAACTGCTGTTTATTTCATCTGTGTTTTAAGGACTGCTGCAATCCAGCAGTCAAGGGAGAATCCTTAATTTAAACAGAAGGGTCTATTTGCTTATTCACTATACTTTTACACTAGTAATATAGGTGTTTTATGATTTGAAGTAAGTCTTCAGTGGCTTTTCATTCCTTAATATTCCAACATATTCCAACTTTTGTGCATCTGAAACATCAATTAAGATATCATTTTTCCCTCTAATGTCAAAGTTGTAGATTTTTCAGCTCCATTGACATTTTCTTTCTTTTGTTTTGTCTTACTATACCCTAGAGTTTAGTATGCTGAGTCTTATTCTTACATTTCAATCTATGTGTGTTGTTGATACAGTTTTACACATAAAATTTGTCCTTGCCTGCATAGCTAGAACTTCATTCAAGAGGGATCCTTATTTCTGATATTATTAGTAATGGCTAATACAGTGAAGCTCTCTTTATAGCTAAGACAAAAGATCTCCCTAGACAGTGATTCAAGGCATTCAGGATCCTGCTATTCTTCACTTATTATGTGAGCTCAGTGTCAATAAGTTATATTCCTTAAAATTACTATTTTCTTACACAAAACTGTTGTTTTACATGTCCCAGTTAATGTTTGGTAGTTTTGCATGGAGAAATGATAACCCTTGTGATAAAAAGGATAAAAATACCTATTCTAACTTAAAACAACAACACCCCAAAAAAGCTGAAGAGCCCACCTATTGAAAACAGGTTAATTCTGCTTTCTCTAAGAGTGCATGAAGAATCATTAAAAAACCAACATATTGCCTCTCCAAAACACTGGCTATTTAGAACAAATGAGTCCAGTATGAATTAATTCTGGATTAGTTCCTGCTAATGACAATGATTATGATGAATAACTGACTTTTGCTGTTGCTTTTTCTGCTGATTCCTCAGATCTTGATAGACATATTGTTGCTACAGTTAATGCTGCTGGTACAACTGCATAATGTGATGAGAATCCACAGAGATACAAATAACCTCTTTAGCAGCCAAGTGAAGAAATCTGTAATTTAATAAACAGGGAGGAAACACAAGACATAGAAGTGGCTCTCCATCATAATTCTATAAAAAAACTGAGGCCCTAGGAGCATGTTTGGTTGGATGGATGTTTTGTTTGGTTGGTTGGTTTGTTTCAAGCTAAGTGAAATGGCCATGTATTATAAAAACAAACACCAACTAAAACAGGAACTTTGCCTTCTTGGTGACAGTGACTCAGATGTCATTGAGGTTAGTTAGCACAAATGGTCACTATCACAGCCAGCCTGTGTCATGATTATTGCCATTATCTTACAGCAGCTGATTCCCAGACATATTTAGATTTCAAGCCTTTTGTAAATAATGCAGCTTTTTTGCAATGTATTTTATAGTACATAACATTGTTTGGCTCTGTTTAATGAACAGGGCTACCCTGAGACACCCAGAGAACAAAATAAATGTAATATGGATGAATGTATTTTAAACAGGACAGCAAACATAAGCAAATACTTTTGATCTTTGTCCAGTAGTTAAAATCTTCCTAACTCCAAACGCTGTTTCTAATAAGCTTAGGAACTCCAAAAGATATCAACTGTTTAAACTAGGACATAGAGCATCTCATTTATAGGCAACCTAATATCATAAAGATCTAATGACTAGCAAGGCTCTACATGATATTGTCTACTATTAATTTCTTAACAGGCTTGTCCTGCAGCACAAAAAGCCCTTGTCGTTAGTGCAGATGATATTTTTTGTAATTTAGGGAACCTATATAGAATTAATGAGCTAATAACACTGAGTTAGTATATTACAGTATTTCTATAAGTATGTACAACTACAAATTTGACCTTAGAGACAAGGTTTTTAGAAACCATCATAGATCTGAGCACAGATCTGCTGTTAAATTCTAATAGAAGTCCAAATAGACTGAAATAACTTTGGACAAAAGACATCCTTCTCAGGAGGGCTGAATTTCTCATGCCTGTCTGCAAGAGGTTGGTGTCTTTCCACACCCATATTTCCATAGACAGAAAAAAAAAATAACCTGTAAGTTAGAAAAGAGATAAACAACTCTGAAAACTATGAGGAAAAGACTTGTGGCAGGATTTATAATTTTGGGACTGTAGCAGGAAAATTACAGTTTTGCTTTCATGGCAGGACAGAGGGATATTGTTTAGTGTGGAATGAGGGTTAGCAATTAAAAACTTCAAGGTTCAATAATAGAGGATGCACAAAAATATTTTATTACCCTGAGGTCCCAAAGAATATCCTAGAGTGATAAGAAAATGGACAATTTGTTTTCTTTTTTGAAATTTGCATCCAGATACATGGTGAAGACCAATGATTTTCTTAGAAAATCTACTCAAAGACCAATTGACCATAAAAGTGTAAGATGTAAAGCGGAAAACTCACACCATCAGAAATGAGTAAAGAGGACTGGAGATGAAGTGGTGTGACACTGGGGTTTTTTGTCAGACCTTGGAGACAGCAGGCATATTCAGCCTGTTGCAACAGTCTGGTAAGTATCTAACTTGCAAGTTTAACAGGATTCATAGAATTAACAGTAAAAATTGCTGATATTTTTAAATTCCCAAAGGTTTCCTGATAGTGTTAGTACTTAAATACTGAAGGATTGTAGTTGGTATAAATCATTAATTTGATTAAATCAAGGAAAGGAAAAAATACACAGTAACACAAGGAGAAATTTAATAACGCCTGTGCCTTTTCAGAGTGGTTTAGGCACTATTTATTCATAAACGGTTCCATGCTTCCCTTTTTTATATATTAGACACTGCTAGGCTGCCTTGAAAAGAAGTTCTCATCACTGAGGGAACTGAGTTTTTCTAACACCAACTGAAGTAAATGTCAATATTCCCGTCTTGTTCAGTGGCTTCAGTGTAGAGCCAAACTGAGAAATTAATCCTGAGACCAAACAAGCCATTTCTATCCAGGAAGTGACATGACAAAAAATATCTTACTTTGTAGAGTGTTGTTTATTTCATTGCATTTTGTTTTATTATATCTTTAAACTCTACATTGGTACAGGACAAACTCTTGAGAGTTATGTTTCCCCATTAAAATGACTTGTTTGTAAGGGCAGTATGAAATTTAACACAAACAAATTCATGAAAGGATCCTAATGTGTGACAAACAGGCTGCCTGGTCCCTTTCCCTGACCTAGCATGCTCTGACTCTCTGTAAAGGAAATATTTGCACAGGAGCCTTCCTGTGGGCTGGCACATAAATCTTAAAAATATCTTTGAAGTTCATCTGCTTCAGTGCTTCATTTTTAATGAAAATGAAGGGTGCCAACAGTAAGTAGTTTTGATACACCAAGTTTCTCCCACAGCACCAGCCTGTTACATCTCAGAGAATGCAATTTAAACAGGTAAGTATTTCTAGAACTTGTTTGAAGGCTTATGATTAAATATCCTTAGAGACGAAGAAAAACACCAAACCATGCAGACAAGAGAGAGACAATTTTTTGGGCCATGAATTTTTTTATCAATTAATCTTTCAATATAAGATTGTTTAAGTTGATATATTCTCCCAAGTTTGGTTTATTTGGCTTTCCATGCATATTTTGTACAAGATTTGTAGTTAGAGAAAAATGTCTCTCCAAAGAATAATTGGAATTTCTCATTTCAGCTGCCACATGGCTATTTTCTGTACCAAGTCAGACCCAGTAAGAACGCTACCAAGATAGTGCTAGATATTAATGTTGAAAAAATTTGGTTTTTTGTAGGGTTTCATATTTTGTAGACATGTAGTATGGAAATCAGCATAAAAAAAATATAACTAAGTATTATCCTAGAAGATTTCTAATTCTGTATCAGGTTTGCTTCTTCATGCAAGTTAGTGTCTACTATTCATTTCAGTAACTGTCCTTAAAAAATCTAAAAATTTTGCAATAAAGATTTTAACCAGCAATGGGAAAGAAAGTAAAATAAAATATCCAGATGCCTGGGAGCCTTGTCACTGTTAAATCAGAGAATGTGACAAAACTGAAGTTAAGAAAACAGACCTCAGAAAATATTTGAAATAGCATTTTTAAAAAATGGGTTTCACTTTCACCATATTCTAGCCAGAGAATGGGAGTTTCTGTAACCCCTCACCTCAGAGAAGCATCAAAGGAATGTGTAGGTTAAATCTCTCATCTTTAAATAAAGTTTTAAAATCCCAGAAGCAAAGTAAATACAAGTATTATTGACACATTAGCAGGGTCACAGAATTTGCAATTCAATGGAAACAGAGAGGTACTAAAGAACTCTGAAACTGGGATTATTTCTGCAATACTGCCACAGGAGCTCTACATATTTACTATACTTTCCAGAGTATGATTATTCTAAAACCATTTGTATTCCTCCTATAAATCTGAGAAAAACTCTCTCTAAAAATGATTAGGAGATTAACTTTCCTTGTGAGTAGGTTCACATTATGCATGGTCAAAGTCATATCACAGACACACATGGAAAAAAAACATTTTAAGAGTTATAATTACATTCACATGTTGGCTAATTGGGCCCTCAGGGGCCTAGTTCCTAATTATAAGAGGCTATGCAGGAAAATACCAGTAAAAAAGTATGTTCAGAATGAATATGAGATTAAATGGGCTATGCTGGCTGTATAAAAGCCATAAAACTTGATAGGAAAGGAATGCAGTTATTTGCCAAGTATCTCTAAACCATAAATGTTTTTTTGATGTCATTATCAGGAGGAGATGGGAGGAGGCTGCATTTGTTTTAGAGGAAGTCTGCATACATCTATTGTAGCCTCAAGTGGCATTTCTTCATAATTGCAAGGAAATCAAGTAATGATTGAGTCTGATGAGAAAGAAAGGAGAAGAAAAAAGAATAACTTTTTACAACAAATTTGAGATCCAAAGAAGATGAAAGTAACCTAAAGGAAAAGAGGAAGAAGAGAGAAGCATACTCCCATGTACATCACGAAATCCTATAAAATAGAAATGAAATGCTCTAAAAATTTTAGGTATTCATTAATTAAAATTGCATAAGCTTTAATGACACTGTTTATTGGTTTAGCTAAAGGAAGCATTTTTATCTCCCATAATTGAAAACTAGTTTATTACCTTGATTATACACTAGGTAAAATACACAGGCTTCACTTTTTGTTCTCTGCCACTCAGAGGAAAATGTCCATAAGAGAGTAAATTATAGAACTTTTACAAGGCTGTAATTTATTTTATTTCACATCAAATGGTATCCTTTGACATATCTATAAAAGTCTCACTGTTTATAGATGTGTATGTAATATTATATTACACCTCATAAGAGAGAAACTGGCAGGAACCCTGAAGCTGAATAAGTACAAGATTTTCTTCATCTCTTTAACCTGTCATTTTGATTTTCCACTTTAGACAGTACCGTATAAGTAGCCTGACTTAAGTTCCTAGTGGCTGTTAGACCATATTCTTGTAATATTTTGAATTTAGTACTTAATCAAATTGCTTTGCTTTCAGTATTCTTATCTTGATTTATACAAACGGGTATATGGTACCTTTGTAAGTATACCCAAAATAATACAGTATTTTATAGCATTCTAAATGCAAATCCTGTTTTCTTATTTATCCTGTGGCCAGTGTGACCTTACCATTAAAAAGAATTTAAAATTAAATGCTAAAAACCTGACAATTTTATCATTCTCAAGTCTTGAACAACCAACCTGATGCTCCACAAGTTGTGACAATATGAAAGTGCTGTGAACAATTTGGACTTCACATGCCAAGACTGGTCTTTGTGAAGGTGAAATTAAACGCGCACCTGAATAAAAAAAAGTATAATTTCTTTTGCATCTAAATTTTTGTTAAAATTTGTCCGTAACTACCAGACTAGTAATTATATAATACTTTACTTCAAACCTGTTATGACTACTTTGTAAAACAAATTGCATCTCACTTTCACTATGTATTTCATTTAAATCTGATATGTACATTTAAGGGTCATGATTTCCTGCTCATTATAACTTTGCTCTCGTTGCAAACTATGGACCAAATTTTTGTATGACTGCAGGCATATGCATGCTCAACATAGAGAGAGAATAAAAAATATCACTGATGTAGAAAATAAATAGACTGGCTGGTTGAGGTAGCCATTGCAAGGGAGGGTTAAATTATACCTTACTGATACCTTAGCAAGAAAATAGTTCATTCCTCCAAATTTCTGCACAAAGAAATAAATACTGACATGATGTCTGTGGTGGCACAGAAGTCTGTACAAAAGCAACCACTAACACAACAAGAGTGAAGCTATCAGCCAGGGATTCTGGGCAAGAAACAGTGTTTCTCATTTATCCAGATAGAAACTGAGGCAGTACTATTTTGCAGGCATAGTAATATTGATACTGTTAATAGTTTTGGTGTTTCTAGACTTCTCACCTGCCCTGCCTAGGATGACTGGAAGGACTAAGATCTCAGAATTATTATTTTAGGACACTTTAACATTTAAGAAACTAACACTGCATCACCATCCAGTACTTCTTACTTAAAATTTTTATCATATCCATGATTGACAGAGGCACTATACAGTCACAAGGTTGTAAATTGTAATTAAAAGTTAAAAGAGCAAGACCTCCACCTGATCATTAACTTGAAAATGCCAAGTTCCCCTCTGAGGATGTGGAGAGACAGAGGAGCAGTCAGCAATATTTTTGATGCCATGACTGTTTTCCTCTCGAGAGGAAAAGAAACATTTAAGTAGGATTCTTGGTATATGTTGCAAACAGAGACGGATGTAGAAATGGATAGTATATTCCCTCCCTGAAAAAAAATCAGAGGGTGAGAACTCCAAACTGAAGTATATAATTATGACAAACTCTGGGAAATAATATGGGAAAAGACCACAAGCTAACTAGAGGCTTTTAGAAGGAAGGTTATTATTTAGACTCCAAGTTATTATTAGGGAATGACCAAGGGAGAAAATCTGATGACAAAGTTGTTCAGACTTTTTCCAAGTACAGGTGCAGTTTCTTGTAAAAGGATTTAAATAAAGCTCTGTTAAGAAAATTTAAAAATCTTGATCAAGAAAAACATTTAAAATATCCAAATAAAATAAAATTTACATCTGCATTATGAAACAACATATAACTCTTCATTTTTAGCCATAGTGCCTTAAGAAAAAAGAATTTGGTTTTGTAAGTTTAATACACTGATAAATATCCTCCCAGAAACAATTAAAAGAATAGCTGGAGAAATCTTTATAAATCATTGGGTTAACATTAAGAAGGGAAACAACTACTAGTCAGTGTTTATACTGAGGAAAGTTAAGTAAACATGTTGTGATAGAAAAAGGTATCTAGGGAGAAAATAATTTACAATCCAGGAAAAAAAGGAATGAAGAATTCTGTGTAAAATAATTCTAGAGACAAATAGACCAAAAAAGTTGCACTCAAGTTTGGTGCTTACTTGATGAGAAAGTTCAGAACTACTCTCCAAGATTTGATATACTGAAGTAATGAGGTAAGAACTCATATGCTAAGTAAGTCACTACAATATAAAAAATCTCACATCTAGACACAGGACATTTTAAGCAAGTTATTCTGCAAATTGAGAAGAATTATCACTTGGCGACAGGATGTCAGTCATAGTTTCAGTTTGTTTTATTCTTCACAGGACCCTGGAGATCAAAATTCACTTACTGAAGACCAACTAGCTAACAGAAGTGGTGAAGCAGCAGAAAACAGACATTCAGAGACAAGAAGTGTCCCTGTCCAATGTCAGCAGCAAATAAATGAGGTCACTGAGGGAGATAACCAAGGAAAAATGTAATCTTCCAGATCAGGTGTTCAAATGGTCAGAGCTGTATTTTTCAGTTTTCTGCTCATGCAACAGACATAAAAAATATCTTCTTTCTCACATTTGTTTTGTTTACTTGTTTGTGGTTTGTTTTTTTTTTTAAATCACATTGTAAGATTTTTATAACGGTTTCTTACTGCATGGTTGTACAGCTTCCAGTATTATAGTACAAAAATGATAAATTATGATTTTTTTGCTAACTCAATGTAATCAGCCAAAGAGCTATCTCTTTTTATACAGTTACAGCCTACATCACTATCTGAGAATAAGTACCTGTATGGTCAAGCATTCTTTACCTCCAATGCAACTTTTTCCACTGGTGGTTGGAAGAGTCAAAATAGCATTCAAAAGGAAATTATTCTAATAATAGAGAATAGATAAATTTCCTATACTTATGTTAGTATAATACTATTTTAATGGATTAGGCTCTTATACTTCTGTAAAAGAAAGGCATGATAGAAAGCATGTTATGAAAGAATAAGATATACTGTTGTTTCTGCAAATGGTAGTGTTAATCTGAATGTTTTTTTCACAGAGAAAAGTAAAAGGAATAAAAGGAATGTGGGGCCTTTGGTCAAGGCTCTTTAGGGTAGCTCTGGTTTGAGGGATGGTTAAGAGCACACAGGTACAGGGAAGGGTAGACCACTACCAATAGAAACCAGTGCACTATTAATAGAAAAAGCAATTACTTCCCACAAGATTATGCCTTTATTATCCAGATTTTCTTGATCTACTTTATGAAAAAGTTGGGCATCTTTCCTGAACAAGTGCAATCTGGTCTGCTATGACAAGAAAAAAACCACTAAGATTTTAATTAAAAAACGAAAAAACAAATAGTGACAATTCAAGCAAACTGCTTAGTTGAAAAGAAAGCAATATGCCACAATAGCAATCCACACTAACCCAGGAGAGAGAGAAGTATTTGTTAATTAGCTAAACCAGGTATAAAGTTTTAACTACTACAAAGCAAAATTAGAAACTGTCACGTCCTTAGGATGTTTTTGAAGACAGACATTATATACAAAGCTTCCAATTGCATTTGTCTGATTCCTTTTGTCACCTGCAAATTGACCCAAATACAATGAACAGGGATCAGTCTGAATTAATCATCTAAAAAGATACACGTCTCTTCAATAATGTCAGTAATGTGTATGCTGAATTTTCTGAATATCAACACTATTCATGTAGTGCTCAGTTGAATGAACATATATATTAGACTTAATTTTCAATTGTTTGGAGACATGAAGCAAGGCAATTAAGAGCTGGGTCTGCAGCACAGCTACATCTGTTATGATTTCCCTATCTGCTTTTGCTTGCTGTTTTTTTGTTTTTTGGTGGTTTTTTTTTTTTGGTTTTTGTTTTTTGTTCACCACTTTCTAAAGACCCTGTTTCAGCCTTGCTAATTGAAAAACAGGGTATATATCTCCCTATTATCAATGCTCTTCAGGGATGGGAGCCTTGTGAATGTATTACACTACACAGAGTCTGCTATCTACCATGGGCCTTAAAGAGAGTGTAAGTTCACAATCCAAAATTAATACCTATGAGTCAAGAGGCAGATTCATATCCTTTACTGTGAAATAATATATTTATTTCCTTAACAGACATTTTCACTAGATATGCTGAAACCTGAATGCAGTCAGTGTCACCTGTTACATACCTGAATATGCAGTTCCGTGAAACAAAACCACATCAGCAAATAACAGACCCAAAAATATCACAAACCTGAATTATATTCATAAGCAATTTCAACTCTATTTGCTTGTTTTTTCAGACTATCTTGGTACAATACAATATATTGAACAGCTAAGCTGTAGGAATCTTTAGAAGTTTGGTGGTTTTTTTTAGAAGTTTTTCCCTCTGTCTCTTTTGCCCTTCTGTCTCTGGATTATGAACTGCAAAGATAAATCCATTCTTCTGTTCTCATAGTTCAACTGACTAAGACCAGCTCTGTCAGTTCAGATTTAAATCTCTGGTTATTTTAAAAATATTTTGCCATAGTCATTTTTTTGTCAACAAAAACATTTTGTTGTTCATTTTTTTTGTCCTACCTGCAGAACCAAGTTACTGTTCTGATGTGCTTATACAGTGTGACACTTGTTTATGGAGTCATAATTCAGCCGAGACTTGGATTCAGGTGAGGGAGATTTACAGTATTATTTACCATTATATTTAACACACAAGTATCTCATGCTAGATACCAGTGTGTTTTCTAACTGCAAAAACATGAGAACACAGCATAATAAGGAGCCCACTGAAACATCAGGGATTCAGAAATTCAGGCTCATTTTCAGCTGAACATTTTTCTAGAGAAACAGCCAAACAGGTATTCACAAATCCTTCATTTTCTTAACAGCAAAGTTTTTGGGTTTTCGGGTTTTTTGTTTGTTTGTTTGTTTTTAATTTTTGAAGGAACTTTTAACAGCTCCTACAGGTTCCCTCTTTTTTTTCAGAGAGGTTGTATTTAGGACAGTTCTAAGCTATTCAGCCTATGACCAAAAACTTGAAGTCAGACTTAAAGAATAAAAAAGTGTTTACTTATACCTAGAAAAGATCAGAAGAAAGACCTAGAGACCTGAGCTTTTTTAAAACAGTTCTGTTCCTCCCAAGGAAATATCAAAGTCTAATATGATCAGCTAGAGAGGCGAACTTTCACCTCACAAGCCTCATGAGGAAAATGGTAGAATTAGTCATTTATAACTCATAATAGAGAAGAAGAGAAAGAATATGAGCATCTGTTCATGCTCACACTAATGTGTGTATTCCCTGGCAACAACTGCAATAGAAGTCTTCATTTTCAGTAAGAAGCAGGCTATAGACTATGCTATTGAAGAATAAATTCTGGAATTCCCTAAAATTGTTATACAGTTGTAAACATTTCCATAAAAAATACAAAGCAATATAATCAAAAATCTACTAAAAGAAAAGGATGAAGACAGAGCAGCTGACCACATCCTGATCAGCCTATTTCTTCCCAAAGTACATGAGGCTTTTTGTTGTTGATGATGATGTTTTGGCATTTGTTTTTTTTTAGGGTAGCCTCAGCACACACAGCAGAGAAGAGGCAGTCTAGGAGATTCATAGAGCACATAGAGGATAATTTCCTACTCCAGCTAGTAAATGAGCCTACCAGGCATGGGTCCCTGCTAGACCTTCTGTTTACAAATAGAGAGGGGCTGGTGGGAGATGTAGTGGTCAGAGGCCATCTGAGGCACAGTGACCATGAAATAATAGCATTTTCAATACTCAGGAATGCAAGGGCGGCCAACAATAAAACCTCTGCGCTGGACTTTTGGAGGGCAGATTTTGGCCTTTTCAGAAGACTGATTCAGAGTGTGCTCTGGGAAACAGCCCTTGAAAACAAAAGGGTCCAGGAGGGGAGGGCATACTTCAAGGAGCAAGTCCTGAATGCACAGGAGCAGACTGCCCTTGTGTGCTGAAATGTAAACTGGAGGGGAAGATGACTGGTCTGGCTGAACAGGGAGATACTGAAGGAAATTCAGGTTAAAAAGGGAGCTTACAGACTATGGAAAAAAGAGCTGGCTACTCAGGAAGAGTTTAGAAATATAGTTATGTCATGTAGAAAGAAAACTAGAGAGACGAAATCATGATTTGAACTCAATCTTGCCACTTCCATTAAGGATAACAAAAAGTCTTTCCATGGAAACATCAGTGGCAAAAGGAGGGGCAGGGAAAACCTCCATTCTTTGTTGGACATGGGGGGAAACATGGTTACCAAAGATGAGGAAAAGGCTGAGATATTTAACACTTTCTTTACCTCAGTTTTCAACAGTAACACAGCTGCTTCTGGGGCTTGCAGAGATAAATAAGAAGCAGAATAGCCCCCCTGGAGGGAACAGTTTGTGACCTGATGGGCCACTTGGATCCCCACAAGTCTATGGGACCAGATGGGATCCACCCAAGAGTGATGGGGAAGCTGGCAGAAGAGCTCACCAAGCCTCTCTCTATCATCTACCAACAGTCCTGGCTCGCTGGGGACACCCCAGATGATTGGAAGTTGGCGAATGTCACACCAATCCACAAAAAGGGATGAAAGGAGGACCCAGGAAACTACAGGTCTGTCAGCCTGACCTCAGTGCCTGGCAGGGTTATGGAGCAGATCATCCTGGGGGCAATCACACAGCACCTACAGGATGGACAAGGGATCAGACCCAGCCAGCACGGGTTTAGGAAGGGCAGGTCCTGTCTGACCAACCTGATCTCCTTTTATGATCGGGTGACCCGCCTGGTGGATGAGGGGAAGGCTGTGGATGGAGTCTACCTGGACTTCAGCAAAGCCTTTGACACCATCTCCCACAGCATTCTCCTGAAAAAGCTGTCAGCCCAAGGCTCAGACAGGAGCACTCTGCGCTGGGTTAGGAACTGCTGGAGGGCACCAGAGAGTGGTGCTGAACGGTGCTGATCCAATTGGTGGCCGCTCAACAGTGGTGTCCCCCAGGGATCAGTGCTGGGCCCAGTTCTGTTTAATGTCTTTATCGATGATTTGGATGAGGGGATTGAGTCCATCATCAGCAAATTTGCAGATGACACTAAGCTGGGGGGGAGTGTGGATCAGCTGGAAGGCAGGAGGGCTCTGCAGAGGGACCTGGACAGACTGGAGAGTTGGGCTGATTCCAATGGGATGAGGTTCAACACGGCCAAGTGCCGGGTCCTGCACTTTGGCCACAACAACCCCATGGGGAGCTCCAGGCTGGGCACAGAGTGGCTGAGAGCAGCCAGGCAGAGAGGGACCTGGGAGTCTGGATTGACAGGAAGCTGAACAGGAGCCAGCAGTGTGCCCAGGTGGCCAAGAAGGCCAATGGCTTCCTGGCCTGGATCAGGAACAGCGTGGCCAGCAGGTCCAGGGAAGGGATTCTGCCCCTGTACTCAGCCCTGGTGAGGCCACAGCTCGAGTCCTGTGTCCAGTTCTGGGCCCCTCAGTTCAGGAAGGAGATTGAGGTCCTGGAGCAGGTCCAAAGGAGGGCAACCAGGCTGGTGAAGGGATCCAGCACAAGTCCTGTGAGGAGAGGCTGAGGGAGCTGGGGGTGTTCAGCCTGGAGAAGAGGAGGCTCAGGGGAGACCTCATCGCTCTCTACAACTCCCTGAAAGGAGGCTGGAGCCAGGGGGGGGGTTGGGCTTTTTTCCCAGGCAACTATCAGCAAGACAAGAAGGCATGCTCTCAAGTTGTGCCAGGGGAGGTTTAGGTTAGATACTAGAAAGAATTTCTTCATGTAGAGGGTGATGAGACATTGGAATGGGCTGCCCAGGGAGGTGGTGGATTCTCTGTCCCTGGAGGTTTTTAAGAACCGACTGAAGTGGCACTCAGTGCCATGGTCTGGTAACCACAGTGGTAGTAGATTAAGGGCTGGATTTGATAATCCCAGAAGTCCTTTCCAACTTGTCTGATTCTATTCTGTATTCTATTCTATTCTGCATTCACAGCTGAGTCTGAGACTTTTGATTACTTCACCCTCAATTAGTCTCAACAGGATACTGTATAAAAGTGGGCTCAGCAAAACACAACCCTTTTGGTTTAAAAAGGGTTATCAGGTCATTCAGGGTTTTGCTCTTTCATCCTTATTGCTACTTGTTAAATAGAAATGAATATTTTAATGTCTTTCTCTATTGAAAATTCCCAGTTATGGGATTATTATGCTGAAATAGTGGCATATGATACATAAAGAACAATTAAAGCTTAAGTTCCTGGAGAATATTATGTAGTTTGTATTAATATTCAGAATTCACCAAATGTCACCTATAAAACAAGACTTTTAATCCTGTTTTGTCCTAGATAAAAACTGAAATAGAGAGTAAAGTTTACAATGGTCCTGCTCAGGATCTCTTAGACTTTTTTTCTGTGCAGAAAGCAATTTTCTACACTGTACACATGTTATTTGAAGCTATTCTTGCTGTATGTTTCACCAAGCAGTAGATTATATTCTTTTTATTTGTATAAAATCTATTTCTAATTAAAATCTCACTTTTAGTTTGTAAATATTTGAAAAATCTCCATAAATTATATAGTACTGATGAGATACATGTAGAATACCTAAGAACATTAGGTTAGGTCAGATCAAGATATTAATTGTCTATCTGTGGAACAGAAGAAATAATTAGGTCATTTTTTCATCATTCAAGGTCTTTGAAGTACCCAGCACCACTTCTCTTGCACTAGGAAAAAATTAGGTCAAAGAGAATGTAGTATCTCACACCTACTTCTTAAACCTTAAATAACTGGAAGCCTATGAACACTATTGGTATGACTTTCTGCAGTACCTCACACTCCTGTACTCTTTCAAGTACTCTTTTAAGTACGCTTTTAAGTGCTGGAGTAGTTTTTCCTACAAATGTTCTGTGTTCAGAGTTCCTCTTTTCTAGAGTTCTGTATGAGAGCTGCCCTCGAGGAAGGTGTATAGGGTCCCTTGTGTTGATCGTGGTTGTCAAGTGGGTGGATACACCGAGGATCTTGTTTTTAAATCACAGTACACAGAGGTGACTTTGCTTCTAAAAGAAAGCTCTACTGCAGTGGTAGTTGCAGTTTTAAAAAATAATAAAATCCGTCCCCAAATGTTAAGGATTTAAGCTGTTCTAAATTCAGCCTTAAAACGTATTAATACAGATGATGCTATCAATTTATTAAAATGCAAAAGTTAGAGGAGGGAGACAAGTAACTCATCTCGTTTTAGCAGAAATATTCAAAGTGTGAAGGTAGCTAGATACTCTGTGCTGCCCTCGGGGGCCTCTGCACAGTGACCCTTCCTGCCCAAACAGATCTGATGTCATGAAGGAGCCTTTATCAGGAGCAGTAGGGTAACAAACCAATGTCTTCAGGGAGTGCCAGCTTGTGCTTGCTACCCCCCAGTGTGCTAAGTGACTGCAGCAGCCACAGCAGAGCTGATATAATTAATGTACTTCCCCTCTGAGGTGTGATGCTGGAGCAGGAGCAACAAAGCAAGTGGTATGGTATTATTCAAGAAGAAAATAGGCTGCAGAATTAGTCAATCTGGCTTTTCACAGGGTTACATTATTAAATCAACATGTGGGTGTAAAAATATATTCCATATATGCATAATATAAATTCAATTATATAGTTTGCTATTCTTATCATATTTAACCTCAAAAGTGCTTTGATTTGTTTTGTTTTTTTTTTTTAATTTATCTTGCATCTTACACAGGTGCCATTACTTTTTAACTAGTAGGAAACCAACCATATGACATTTCAATTTAAATCAGGCCTGCCATTCATTTTTAATAACATCTATGAATCTCTGAGGTAGAAGAAATCTATACACATTTTTAGAAAAACAAAATCAGCAGGAATTAGAAAATCCTTAGAATGCTTTGAGCTTCTTTCTGGAGGAAAAAAAAAAAAATAATGTAGAGAGAGAGGAAAAAAAACCCACACCAGTGCTTACAGGTTTTTCTGCTTCCTTAAATGCTGATGGCAAGAACATCTTTCTAAAACCCTTAGGCCTTCAAAATGATTCATGACTTGTGATCCTGGCATTTTTCCATTTCACTATATCTGTCTGTCCATCTCTCAGCTCAGCTAGAAAGATTAGTTGTGTCAGTGATATATAAAAATAATTCAGTTCCTTATCCTTTTATAGGTGACTCAGAAACAGTCTAATTGCAATTCATTATATGCAAGTAATAAGTTGAAATAAGTGGGCTCAATATTTTAAAGTTCTATGTATTCCTCTCCTGCTTAGCATTCACTCAGATACCTTAAAGAGATACTAAGGCAGCATACGATCTAGCCATCTATAACTTATCAGATTTTCTATTACTTTCCAAAGAGAATTATAAACTTGGTGTTGTTTGGGTTTTCTTTTTTTTTTTTTTCTTTTCCTTTTCCCCCCCTCTTTTAATAGAATCAATAATTGTATTTTATTAATTTGAAAATGTTTAATTTTTAAAATTTATTATCAAAATTATATAACTTCTTTGCTTCCCTAAAAAAAGTTGTTCTCCAGTTTTGCTTGATAAGACTCTCTACTTCAGTTGTTTTTGGTGCTATTCCCTTAACTTTCAAGGAGAGTTAAAATGTCTGCTCCTGCTAATATTCACTACTAAGAATATTAACAACTTTAAAATAACAATTTGCCAAATCACAATCATCTGTCAGTTCAAGCCCTTCTTAAAACTTGTTCAGTAGCCTAGAAAAGTGAGTAAATATCAATTAAGAGTGGATTATAACATGTACCAAGTAATTATATATATATATATATATATATAATCCTTTCTATGTAAGCCTTGACCCTACTTGAACTAAGAATGTGGTAATGGACTAGAAATCTTGGCTTTCAAGAAATTTCTACATGTCACCGCTTTTACTTATCTTTTCCCTTCATGTGGTCACTAAATACAATATCTTCTTAGGTAGGACGAAATTGTTTATTGTATCAAGTTAGGAACGGAGAAATGCACTTTTATTAAGCAGGGACAAAGTTGGCTCTTCAAATATTGTACATTAGAAGTCTTTCATTCTTTATACTACCTTCACTTCTGCATTATTTTATCTGCCTAATCTGAGTCTTTGGAGCTAAAATAATTCTTATCAAAATATGATTTTCTTACTTGAAACCACTAAGAGGACATTTATATACCATAATCACAGTAAATGCAATACCATGGTAAGTCGACTGCAGTCAAGTTACAACAGAAATGGAAATTTTGGTGACACAGAAAATGATCAAATGTACCTCATGAAGTTTAGCTATGACTATTTCTGGATGTGTGTTCTGATAATATAGAGATACTGTGCATAATCTCTTCAAAATTCAGCACTGGAGCTAACTTTGGAAAGAAATTGAAAGCTTGGGAGCTATTCACCCTCTTTTTTTTTGTTTGCTCTTGAAATCCTCAACTGTTGTAGGTACACATGACAGCTTCAGACACTTTACTCCCATCAAACAGCATGATTTTTCTGGCTTTTTAGGCAGCAAACATATGAAAATAAATTATGTATCAAGTGCATATAGCTTTACCAATGATTTTCCTCCAAAGCCCAGAAATAAACATTACATAATTTCATATAAAATTTGACAGATATAAGTATTTTTGCTCAAAACTTCTCAATTAACTTCACCTTTGATTTTATAAATGATTTTCAAATAAGCACTTCTGAACTACCAAAAAAGCAAAAGAAATCTTAGAACTTTCTGTGACTTCCTATGTGTGTTATGGTTTTCTGTAAATCCAGTAAACATCTCTAGAAATCCATAGAAACATGAGGTAAAGATACATAGTTTAAAAAGCCTTAGACAGAGATCTCTGTTTCATTGGATGAGATATATAGAGAGGTAAGAGAAAGAGGAAACATCTCTATCCCTCACTTTTACATGGCAAGCAGGCAAACTGTTATAAAATGCTGAGTTACTCCAATAATTGCAATGTATTGAATAGAAAGTAAGAAATATATAAGTAATATATAAAAAAGCTTTTGCTATTACATACTGAAGAGAATCTGTTTTATTATGTATGCAATTCACAAATTGGTGTCAAGTGCTTTTCTTAAAAAAGGTCTTCTGTTCAGTTGGGATCTTATGTATGCTTTGAGAGTTTTTGTTTGTTTTATTTTTTAAATTTACTTACTAAAAAGTCATGCAATTTCATAAAATGCATTTGTTCTCAGTGTGTGAAAAGGAAGATATCAGAATAATATGTCTAGCATATATGAAATAAAATTAGGTCATATGTGTATCCACTTTTTTATCCCCAGTGAAGATTAGTATGCATATTTTTTTTAATACCAGGGACAGAACAACAAAATAATATTCAACACTATGAACGGATTTGAAAGTCTTCAGTTATGTGTTGTGCTTTAGGGTAAATTTTCAGTAGATTGTTTTAAGCTATTGATCTTCTTGCTTTCTGTCTCCACAAATGTATGGCAGAAAACTGTACTTGCAAAGCATGCACTGGAATAAGGGTTATAAGCACTGAGCCTGTGGGCCACCTTTGCCAGATAACATTTGCAGCCTTGAGTTACTTTCTGCTTTAGCATGATTTTCTACACCAAGGGTCTATCAATCTCCTTTGCACTTTAAAATTTTAAAAGTGGAGTAGATATGGTGAGCAATAAATCTAGAGTAAAAGATACATTCAAGCAAACCATTTACATCTCTAATGTGCTACGTGTGCCCGTTAGTGGAAATTTATCAAAGAATACCCAAGCAGTTTCTCAATAGCTGCAGTAATAATGTCTCTGGTTATCACCCTGATCTAGTTGTTCAGCTACAGCCGTTGTTATTACATAGAACAGATCTAGTAGATCTGTTAAAGAAGCATCTCCTTCTTATAGATGAAGATATAAGTATATATCTGATACTATATGTGATGTTAACTGAAAAGTTTACAGGTAGAGTCTTGACCTTCAAGCAAAATTACATTATTTCCTTTGTTCAGAGAATTAAGAATAGGAAAAAATAATCACAGATGCACTTTTAACTGCTCTTCCAAGGAACTAATTTCTATATTCTATGAAAAAAATCTTAACATCACAATTGTATTAAAAATATAATTACTTTTCAAAGTTTTCAATAGTTATTGCCTATTTGTGCAGGCATATATATATTAATAAGTATTTAACTTGCAGAGAGATGGTTGGATGCTGGGAAAAGAGCTATTTTAATGTTTGGCTACAAATGTTGGAAAAATACTGGCTTTAATTCTTGCACAGCATTCTGAATGATATTTGCATAAACAGATTGAGAAGCTAAGTGAGATTTATCTATCTAAACTTGTTAATGACATTTCTGTTAGGGGAACTGTGTGGATCCACTGAAATGGTGGGCTTGTGCTCTCATTACACAGCTGGCTTGCTCTGCCTGGTCTCTCACCACAGATGTGCAGAGGATGCTTTCATTTGGTGGCAGAAAAATAATCAGAATGCAACTACGACACAACCAAGAATTCATATATTATTTAATATAGAGGTTGGCTCAGTATTTTGCTGTTTAAAGTCCAAGAAATTAAATAATTATTTTACAACCTTCTGGGTGGTGTCTAGGAATTATTAGTTTTGGACTTTTGTACATTTCCAGTTTGCCCATGGCCTGGATTTCCCTTCTCACTAACAATGAACAACAGTTAATGAACCATAAATCCCAGTGTTTGTATACAGAGGAACAGAGGGAGTTATAACATGCTTATCTGGAATCAACAATAAGTAAGCATAATAAATTAACAATAAATATTTGGAATCCTGGCTTTCAGGCCATCTGGGAAAGCATGAGAAGGTGGTCATCCTTAAGTAAAAAAAAATTACATGAAACTGAGCGTTACTGTGTCAACATTACAGGAGATTTCTTATATCTTTTAAAATCTGCTAAAAGTATTTTTAGTGTCATATTCTGCCTGTACTATGTTTAATCAAAGTTTTACTAGGCACACCTGTTACCTCAGTGAAACATGAATCAATGGTATCTTCCAGTATCTTGAAGTCTTGCAATGAAACTTTGTGATTCAACATAGATGTAGGAAAAGAAAAAGAAAGCCAATCCCAAACCATAAGACAAATCCAAATGGACCATTCTATATAGTTATTTTAAAGCTTTTCAGGGAAGAATTCTTTCAGGGTCTGGCAAGAGACACTCTTGGCTCTCAGGCAAGTAGAAAAATTCAAAGAACTTTGAACTACATGATATTGCATTGTCTGTCTTAGTTAGACATGAAGAAAAAGCCCAACAAAAAGGCTGAGCCAAAGCACCCAGGGAAACAGCATGTTCTTCTCATTGTTGAGACTCTATTAAATTAAGATAGAACCACAGTCAGCAGAAACACTGTGCTTGCTAACAAAACTGACAACATACTACAGCAAACTTCATGTGATCCCAGCATATTTGTCCACGGCAGTACCGCAGTGTCACTTCGTGGCTCACCAGTCACCTGCATGAATATGTCTCAATTACAACGCCTTATAAATAAGTAATAAATTGATTTGACAACTCATAAACTGATTGAGATTAAAAATACATTGAGCTGTGGGGATTTTTAACCTGAAGTACAAAGTATGACATGTTACAATGATAAATATTTATAAAACTTCTCAACTGCTTTTCACGTGATCTAATGTACATTTAAAATATCTTTAAAATATATCAGAATTGAATGAGTTATACTTGCAGTATACAAAGAGAAAATGGAATAAATTTAGTAGATCAGAGTGAAACTGAATTTGTTGTTCCTGGCCA
Organism: Phaethornis superciliosus; assembly: GCA_023637945.1. Lineage (NCBI taxonomy): Eukaryota > Metazoa > Chordata > Aves > Apodiformes > Trochilidae > Phaethornis > Phaethornis superciliosus. The sequence continues at coordinate 17,691,473 of JAJQWJ010000009.1, read as the reverse complement.
CGGGCAATGTCTTATGGATTCCTGAGGTAAAAACCAGCTTTCTTTAGATGGATAGGAAACCCCCATCAAATATTTTGTGAGAAGAAGCATTTTGCACAGCCCTGTCACAAGATTTTCAGGCACACTTTGGCCAGCACTCAACACAGACTGCAGGGAACCAGAGCATGTAACAAGTTTCCATCACCCCCAATAGGATAGCTTTCCTTTATAATTCCAACAACAGCCCCTAAAAAATGAAAGTAAATTTTTTTGCAATGATGCTCTGTGAATGAAAGTGTTACATGACTCCAGCTGATTGCAACTAAGCACATAAAGTATTTTTCTTTCACTCTGTGCTTGCTACATATGTACTACATAGGTTTAACTATGTCTTGGAATTTCTTTGCGTGGGAGGAATTAATTCACTTTGGCTCTAAAATATTAAGGACTGTCTACCACAAGAGAAAATGCTTGAAATCTCCTAATCCCCAAGAGGAGTTATAGTGAAGAGTATTGGATCAACTTCATTTCTAAAGGGTCAATATCACTTACAACAAGAACAAGTAGTACAGTCTAATGAATGTTTGAAGCTCCTTATATAATTAATGGTTTCAAGTGCTGTTCTCTGTGTTTTTTCCTGGAAGTTTTCATTCACTTTGTTAAAAATTCTTTCCCTGTTTTGCATTTAAATTATATTTTTAATCAACATTTTCCTAACTATAGTTTCTATTTGAATGAATCTTTCTTCACAGCAACACCCCATCTGTATTTTATGAACAGAAATCTGACCATCCATTGCAAATGGATAGTGCATTGAAAAGCCCTTCCAAAACCAGGCTAAAAAAAATTAGAAATAAATAGAATATAAGGCTGGAAAGGACCTTGAGAGGTCACCTCATCCATTTCCTCTGCCCCAAGGCAGAATCAGTTATACCTAAACTGTTCCTGACAGTTGTTTGTCTAACCTGTTTTAAAAAACCTTCTATGACAGAAATCCCATATCTTCCCTAAGCAATATATCCTAATCTTGATGCCTAAACTTCCTTTTAGTTGGAAAGGTTTTGGTTCTAGATTTGTTTTTTTATTCTCTGGCTTTGTTTTTTTTTTCCCCATGTTATCTAACATATATCTTTACTGCTGCAATTTAAGCTCATTATTTTCTGTCCTGTCCACAGTGGTTACAGGAAAGAGTATTCCCTTGTTCTTTGCAGCAGAGTTTTGCATACTTGAAAAGTATTAAACTAGAGGAGGAGTTTAGGAATACTAAAAATAGCCTCCAGCATGCTAAGTGACCAGCAGGGGAAAAATGGATACAAATGCAGAATGTGTTGGAAGGGAGCCCAAACAGACAAGCAAGCCATAATGATCTGATAATTCGGCTAGACAGAAGGGAACTTGAATAAAAATTGCACATATGTGGTTCATATTGGATACCCACAAAATATATGCATGATTTCTGGCATACTGCAACACAACCTATTAATTTTGCAGTAATTAGTTGTAAACACTGGTGCAAAACCTTTCAGGATGAGATTTATTCTGCAAATTTTTTGCAATGTTGTTTCAGTGTTTGGAAGTCTATGAAGAAAAATAGTGCTCAATTTACAAGAGTTATAGACACTAAAACCAAGTAAGGCTAAAAATGTATGAGCTTGAGGCAAAAGGTGGAAATTAAAGTGTCTATAAATTCTAAAGAAAGGTAGGTCAGTGAGTTGAAATTCAGTCAAACAGTAACTTCAGAGAACCAATATTAAAAATAAGCTACTGTTCTCTAAAGGTTGATTTGATTGCATCCCAAGGACAAGAATAAATTTAAAAAAACTTAAAGAAAATACCAAGAGCTTCTTCAATAATAGAAGAGCAAATACATTGTAAAAAACCAAAAAGTACGATGTATACAAAAAAGTCAGATTTTTTTGAAGTCTTGCCCCAAGCACCAGATTCAGCATGATATTTACCACACTGCAAATATCTAGAAGATGGACTCAACTGGTCTGCAAGATACTCAAGCTTTTGGGCAGAACCACAGTATAAAAAGTTTGAGAGATACTTTCAGAAAATGGGGAAGTAAGGATGGTAACTCTCTATGAAAAATGGTCTATGTTGTGTTATGCAATTGCAGATAAAAGAGCAGAAAACCACAAATGAAAACCATCACATCCTTAAAGTTAACTCAGTTAAATATCTTGACCATATCTTGGAGACACCAGCATTTAATGATGAAGTTCCTATGAAAAATTTGTTTTATCATCCTAAAAAACTGAAGTCTCCAATTAATTTTGCATATTATTCTGACTGGGAGAAAGAAGAAAAAGCGCATGAATCCTCTGTAACAACACTTTCTTAATTACGTTCTTTACTGATAGTTTTTCTACATTTTATTGTTGGCAATTAAAAGCATGTTCTGTCTTCTTGCAAGGTGAATAAAAATTAAATACTCATTTAAGTAACCTCCATGCTTATGTTCAATAATCCGAATCTAAAATATTATTAATGTCTTAAATTATTAAACTTAAATTACAAGGCTTGAGCTTTCAATTTGTAGAATTCTCCAGTGTAAGTCATGGCACTGTCATCTGTTAGTTCATTTTTACAAATAATCTGGGGTTGCTGTTACTAAATGTATACACATGCAAAGTATTTATAGGAAAGAAGACGACCTTGAGCAGTCACCCCTTTTTGTGATATTGTTTATTCTCATCTTGAACTGAAGCTATTTTCAATAATGACAAATTTCTATCAGCAACCTTCCCTTGACATAACAGAGTGGTGTTTGATGTTTTTAATCTTCAGTGTATTCCCTTTATTCTCCACTAGTTCCATATGAGAGGATTTAGAAGAAGAATATGGATGGATCCAGCCTGCAATATCCTGTGGTTTCTGTGTGCAGGATCCAGCTGAGTCTTCTGGAAAGGAAAAGAGGGCTTTGCTGACTCCCCATGCATCCAGAAGGCTACGCAAAGACCTTGATTATTTTGCATTCCTGTAGATATGAAGAATTTTCATCAAAAATATGTCACTTTTCAGGTGCACGTGGAAAAGTTTGTGCTTTAGTGGGGCATATTAGAATCTTCCCTGTAACAAAGCTGGACAGATACTGAGAAAATACAGGTATACTACATTTCAGTTTGCAGTAAGAATAGCCTTCAGATAAAGTTCTGGATACTTTTGAGTCAACTGGTTTAAACAATAATGGAGGTGAAAGGCCAAATATGGAATCAGTCACTGTAAGAAACAAATATACAAAATTAATTTGACTAATTCTGTTCTCTATTTTCCTCTCCAATCTGTCTGATAATAGGATTTTCGAATTCATATCAAGGCAAGAAAAAACATCAAAACTATTGATTTATCCAATGCCATTGAGTGCAAAAGCACTGTAGTGAGTATACAATACAGACAGAGATAAAAGAGCTATTATAATAAGGAAACTGATGGCAAAGGACAAACAGGAAAAACACTGCTTTTCCATCATGGTTTAATGGGATGATTGCATTCACTAGCCTTTCTAAATACTGATTTTCACTTACTGTAATCCTTGGGGATATTCATCAAGAAGTGTTTCCAGTAATTAGAAATTTGTGAAGAATTAAAAGGTTGATAGTACTGAGCAGCAATGAAAACAAAATTCTAAGGTTCATTCATGAGTATTCACAAACTGAAATATTAACTGCAGCAAGCAGTCAGCTCCTTGGCAATATATCAACACATCCTACTTCATTAAACCATTGCATTTGAAAATGTAAATACATCTCTCTTAAGTGAGTGATCAAAATTATTCATGTTTAATTTACGATTTGAATGTATTTTTCATCCAAATGTTCTAGTCTCAGGATGTTTTCCTGGGGAAATTCATGTATTTGTATACACAAATACAGAGAGCAGAAAGAAATGGGAAAGGATTTGTGACTCTTTACAAGTTTTACAGTGAAAGTTAAATTCCCCTGCTTGTATATAGTATAAAAGATATTTTCATTTTACACAATCATGCATTATTTGTGAACAGCAAAGCAAAGCCAACAGTTCTCACATGTTGCTCTATAATATTGGCTGTTTGAAAGTGGGCTCAAACTAATTTTTTTTTTTTTTTTAATCTTTCCATTGAGTTTTTGGGATGAGAGCTATTGATTTGTTCTGACAGGAAAGTAAGCCCCTGCAAACAGTGTGCATGAATGGATTTTCTGAATGCTAGATATGCTAATGCATAACATTACTCTAGCAGAGAACATTTATTTACCTTCTGATAATTTTGTGGTTTGGCCTTTGGTTCTAGCTGAGGTTTCACCTGAAATTGGCAGACAGGACTGAACTAAATGTGACAACAAAGGCTCCTGTACTTGAAATAACAAAATGGATCAAAATAACACAAATTCAAAACCACTATAGTCTTAAAATTCAGAGATTTTACCAACACTAAAGTCCTGGTTTGCCAGAACTATGATAAAAAATTGCCTACAGCCATATTTACCTAAGCCATTCTAGGACCCCATCAGCAACCTGTTGATGTGCCAGTTACAGTGATGGGAGTGACCCAAATGGACCAAAGTGTTCCATCCCATGGTGCTCAGTATAAAAGGGCTCCTAAAGGAGTCCTTTTTAGTAAAGGAAAGTTATGACAGAAAAGCAAAAAGCCTGTGTAAAAGTTGGGAGGGGGGAAGAGACTTGGGTGTCCTGCCTTTTACTGGCTTGGACTGGTATGTGCCCATCCTCTCATGAGGACTGAGGTATCTTGAGCAACTCCTTTGGGCAGGTGGAGAAATTGCTCTTTGTCCCTGGTCAGGTGAAACCCAGCCATATTCACTGTCCCCATAGAAGTGCCATCCAGCCTGAATCAAAGTTGCCATTCTCTAGTACCCCTTTAGCTCTCTTGCTGCATCTGCTCCAAGGTTCTCACTTCAATTTTGGGCTGTGAAATTGAAATCTAGACTTCCTTTTGTCACGTGAGTGAAGGTTTATTACTGAGTGTAGGCTGCTTCATAGTCCAAGATTTCTAGCAGTTTTTCAACATAACAGGAAACTTACTTTTAAAACTTATAACACACCATAAATCCCAATTAATCTGGGCCAGAATCTCATCTCCAATATTCCTCTACGAACTTGGAGCAGGTTTGTAGATTGCACAGAATTATTGCGTTGAAATGAAACGCAGAATCTGGCCCTCTGTGCTCCACCAAACAAATGCAATTGCAACTGCAACTTTTTTGCCTACTTACATATATTTACATTTAAGAATATCAGTGGAAAATACTGTCAGCGGTAACATTCTGGCTGATTCCTAAAAGCTTGCAATAATATAAAATATTTATTTTAGTGGGTGAGATACTTAATTGTACTCAGACACCTCTGGAATCCACTCACATTGCTGTAAGAAAAGCACACAGACAAAAGTCTAGCTGACAGCTTGCCAACACACTAATTAACTTTCAGCTGCAGTATTCTCAGTCAGACTTCACTCACAACCTACACACCCTGCCAGGAAGCACAGCAACAAAATGCAACTTTAAAGTATAGAACCAGACAGAATATGGAGGATGCCTTCGTAAGAAATGAAAATGTTCTGCGTGTGAACATGGGTTGTTCCTTTTTATTATTTATTTAAGGAAGACCTGTGTGTAGTTTGCTCCTGACTTGGTAACTCAAGTTTTATTATTACTCCTCTTTAATTCAGGAAATCCAAAGAACCATTCATTATCCATCTATAAAAGTCTCCTCTTTATTTTGCTCCTACTGCACATCTTTCCAAATGTGTACTTTGTGCAGTGGAATACAGTACAGATGGAATCCATCCACTTCCGGTTTTTTAGAGACAAAATCTCATGGCTGAGAAATTCTCACAGACTCTCCTAGTTTCCAGCACTTGCTCAAGTGACATTGATGTTGTTTTGCACTACTTTATGTTTTGCAGACTAGTCACTTTGTTCTGGTGTAAGATACAAAGTGTGTTTATGGGAGGAAAAAAAAAAAAAGATCCTAAATGTAAATCACAAATTTAATTCATATTTTTCCTCCTTTGTCTTTAACCAAAATTAGCCCCCTCCCACCCCCACATCTGCTCTTCTTCTGGTCTCTTCTCCCCTCCCATCTGCTCCTACTCTCTCTTCCCTTCTCCCCCATCTGCTTGAACATCACTAACCCTCCAGGGATCCCTTTTCCTCTGTTTGACTCCCTGCCTGTCTCCCAGCTGGGCTTTCCTCTGCTATCTGAAAACAAAATGATAAAAACAAATGTTTATGATGGAGAAAGCAACATACATAGCATTTTTAGTGAACTTCTGCAAAGTCCTTTTCTTATGCTCTTTAGAGAAAAAAGGGAACATCTTCTTGACTTTTCAAGTGTGGTGATCATATCACATCTGAGTCTTCTCAGAGGACTTGGGCTCCTTTAATGGATTCAGTTGAGGCATTGATTAGAGAAGCGCCCCAAATGTTTTGCTCAGAGTAGGAAGCTTTATTCTTGTCTCATTACCATGTCCATCTTTAGCAGTGCTAAATATCAAAAGCAGCTCCTCAGTACTGGGTCAGACACTGTTTTCTCCATCGCTTCTGGGAACTAAAGACATGGCTGAGCTGGCTTTGATGGCTGCAGGTTCAGGCAATGATGAAACTGCAATCGACATCAAGTTTCAAAGGTCGTTGAAAACGTCATGTTTTCCACAGTCTCTATTTTACTTGAGTCCTTTTACTACCCTGCAGTTACACTGGCATGAAAGCAGCATAACAGAGTTGAGAGTAGTTCCCTGAATATCAGAGAATTAATTTTCAGGCATTTCATCATTATACAATCTCTCCCCATACACAGTATAATTCCTGTGGCACACACCGCAATTGTTTGGCACTTGCGAAGGCAAACTTGGCAAAGCACTGTGGTATTTTTCAAGTATTCTTCCATGCAGTATATTTAGGTAACAAAATTTCAGGAAACCCTTCTTGGTTTAATACAGCTTAGAGCAATATTTTATTTTGATCAGTCCTTCCATGGATGTATGAATATTCTGTAAGCCTCAAGAACCCTCGACAAGGAGTTACAGAAAGCATTGCAGAAATCAGCATTGAACTGCTTTGCCTGGAGGCCTGTCTGTTTTACTTACAGAAAAAGAAATATATATTGTTGGGGGTGTCTAACTCCACAGCTCCTGCCTTACCTCCCAGCCCAGAGTTAGTTCAATGGAAATATTTTTCAAAAGTCTGTAGAATTGAAAAAATGGGCACCAGACATAAATGAAGCAAAAATGGAAGGACTAACAAAGTTGCCATAACACTGGGGCCCATTTTAGGGCAAATTTGTAGTTTTAAATTTAAAAGACATTTTTAATATCATTACATTACCCTTCTGTGTCATTTCATTGTTGTCTGATTGTTGGATAGTAGATGAATTATGTAATAATGTTTGTGGTCATTATATAAATTTCTGGCTACTTTGGATTTAAAAGCTATACATGAAAAAGGAGGAAATGTGTGGTTGTTGCTTACAGTTTCCTTTTTCACTGTCAGTCTTCATCCAAGGAAAGTGCATGGTGTGTCTCAATGGATAAACCAAATGAGAACCACTTGTTGGGAGAAAAGAGCTCTACTAGGTTCATCATGACTGGCAAAGGCAGCTGTGCATCTCCAGAGAAAATATGCTAAATACATAGTGAAGCAAAATACTCTTTCCTGAGTAATTACTCTTCATATTCTTGTATCTCTAGCAAAGAAAACAAAAAAGGGGGGAAAGAATAGAATATTATATGAATCCATAATTACATGAATGTTCTGTATGGATTTTTTTTAATTATTTATTTCTTATTACATATTTTGTTTGAATAAACAAAACCACAGTATTTCCAAGGATAAATAGGCTAAAGACAATTATCTAAATGCAACCCAAAGTGACTATAAAGTTTTCTCTGCGTGGCTTCTGCTCCAGATGGCTGGTATTTTTTCTTTCTACATTATTTAGTACCTCCCTCTAGGATTCCAAAGCTTTAGCAAGGACTATAGAAACCTTACCTTTTGGATTCTAGAATTAATCTTGTTATCACCAGGAAAAGATAACAGCAGAGTAATTTGGAAACGTTCTCTACTTCTGTGTGTTTAAGTAGGTATATTGGTGCAGCTTGATTTACTGGCATTTTCATTTCACATTTTGCTAGAAAAAACATTTCTATATAATTTAATAAGTAGAAGGGAATTGGAGGAGGGGGTCTTGTCACAGTGTTTTAGTTTGACACATCTAGAATGTAATGATGTTCAGTAATTTCTATTTTAGAACAATATTTAAATGCTCTAAAGATTCAGGTTTGTACCTCTTCATGAATGAAAACCAAGACATTAAACCTGCAAGCATTTGTCTATGCAGCAGTTAAATGGTTGAATAGAAGTCACTTACTTGTGTAACTTTATATAGCTTCAGTCTATTTACCAACAGCAATATAATCACTGAGGTAGAGAGCTGAGTGTAGGCTCAAAATCCAGCTGTCAATGTAGGCAGGTCTTTTTTACTCCTTTTAGGTGAAGCACTGCTTTTGCCAATTGTCTAGATATATCTAAATATAAGAAAAATTCAGATAAACTTAACCATATCAAAGAAATGAGAATAGCAATTGTTTTGTTTGTGAGAGGATGACTATGTCCCTGTTCCTCCTCACAACACTGCCAGAAAGTTATTTAAATGAAATTATTAGGTCTCTTCTAACTGAAATGTTCTGCTCTGCTCTGTTCTGCTCTTCCCTATCCCGTCCTATCCTATCCTATCCTACTCTAAATAAATCTAAGAAAAACATAAATCCACTTTTTGAAGAATGCAAATGGAAACCTGAACCATGTGAGATTTGGCAGGACAGTACGAAATTAAAGTCTTGCAGCAGTGAACCAGTCTAAGTAAGTCAATAGAACTGTTTGCTGCTTCTTCAATGATGGTGTTCTTGACTAAGGGTATCATTGTCTGAAGACAAGACTACATATTTTACCTAAAGATGTTTATTTTTACATACTACATAAAATGCTCACTATCCTGGCTGTTCATTTTAATTATGTTTTTAATGATAAGTGCTTCACTATTTTCTTGATTTATTGGCGAATCACATATATACAGTGCTTATGCAATTAACTTTACCTCTTTGATTTTTTAAAAATCAGATACACTTAGTTGACTTTTGATGTAAACAGTTAAAAATAATATGTATTCAGTATTTCTGAATAAATGAAATTCAAGGAATCTGTTCATTGACACTCCAGAACTCAAAACAAGGTCTGAGTAAATTATTCAGTGTGAATTATTTGTTCAGCTCTCTTCATTATACCTTTGGTTTGCTTGATTACTACTAAACAGACTTTCCCAGAAAATAATATTTTCAAGGACTGAAGCAAGAGTACAAAAGATACCTTAATTTACACTGTAAAATTAAGGAGGCCTTGAATTACAAATTCTAAATCCTCTATCTCTTTGTAAAGAACATATACTGCATTTTTAAATCAGAAAAGATGCTTCAGTTCTGTTTTCCTTCTTAATATATCATATATACAAATCAATGCAATCATAACCTACCATGAAATAACAAAGCAATGAGCACAAGCAGTAGTTGAGGAAAACATCTGTTAAAAAAAAAACTTCAGCTTTAACTTTCAGTTAGTGATTTATAAACATTAATAAGGAATTAGAAGCCTCCTAATTTTATGAAACAAAAATTATTTTTAATTATTTTTCTAAGTGTCTAGTGAACACCTAATATTTTCAAATACTAAACATAATCAGGTTTTCATATTTAGATGAAAGTACATACTAGATGTCTCTGGAAGAAGAGGCAGAAGACTCAGTGCATTAGAGGTTGTTATGGGATTTGACTGCACAAACACAAATCAAAGTCAGACATCAATCCTCAGTTCTACACGCCTTGCCAAGTACTGAATGATTGAAGAATATTTAGATTAAATAAAAAGGCCAAGAAAGAAGAATGGGTACAAATAGTGTTTTGTTCAAGCATCCCGAGTCTTTATGGCCATTATTTTTTATGTTTTAAGGAAATATAATAGGATGCTGTCATTTGTGTTACCTGCTTGATTTCTGGTGGTGCAGATGTATCTAATGGGAATGGCACCAATATGAATGAGTCAGAGTGTGTTCTTACAAGCTGAGCTGAGTGCAGAATGAGACCTGCCTTTCCTAGATAATACAACCATCATCCAAAAAAAATAAGTTTAAGAATTAGTAAAACAAGTGTGCTCACAACTGCTTGGGTAGGTGCAAGCCATCAGCAGTAACTTAACCATGGCTTTTTCCTGAGGGCTGCTGAGGTTGGCCTCCTCCTTCTGGAGCCTGAAGCTGGCAGTGCTGGACTCTGTGGCTGTGTGTGGGCTGGCTCTGCTCCTGCCCTCTGCTCTGGGCAATGCAGTCTGCAGCACTACCCCTGCCACTAATCCAGTGAAATATTTTGTCACTTTGGTTTCTTAGTAATCAAGAAAATGTGTGTGCATTTTGTGCCTCAGGTATGTATGGTACAAGAATGTGTTTCATATTGTTTGCTCAGGCTGCTTAAATTATTTAAAGAAACATATATTCATCTTCTAATTCTAGTTTTGGGGTTGTTTATTTTTTTGTTTTTGTTTTATGTTTTTTTTTCCTTCTCAGTAAAGATTTTGCAGAAGTGTTAATAAAGCTGTTGTCAGCAACTTACTGATTCTGTGTTTACGTTCTGTTTCCAACTTGGCATAAATCCTAAAATTAATAAAATTATGTGGTTCTCCTGCTGGCAATTAAAGCCAGTTGATTAGTTTACAATAATTATCCTCTTAAATAGCGAAGTATATAAACAATGAAAAAGATAATTCTTTACCCAGTGATGTAATATAGTGTTAAATAAAAAAAAATAGATTACTTTTGAACTGATAAACAAGTAATCTTGTTTGTTTCAGTCAGAATAATGAGTCTCCACTTGGATAACAAATGAGCATTTGGTTTGTGACCCTGAAGCTAAAAGATAGAATTTGGATAGTCCAGCCATTCAGAAATAACTAGTTTATCAACTTGCCAATTCTGAGCCTAAAGCATACATTATAGCTAAGTATAATAACCTGTTTCATCCTCCTGACTTCATATATTCTGATAAATACTAAAAAATAAGAATGCAAAGGATATTTTATCTGTAAAAATTCTTTTTTATTTTCTTATCCAAAAACTTACAGCTAAGTTTTCTGCACTATATTACATAGATCATGCACATTTTCTTCTAATCTATGTTTGATATTTGTTTTTTATCTTAGAAGAGCAGAGCAGGTTCCTTAACAGAAGCAAAACTGCTTCTAGTGCAGAAGCAATCAGCCGTAGGCATGAATTCTTCCCAGCGTTAAACAGGTGTCTGTTGAGAGAGTATGGGAGAAGGGGCTGGAGCCTCTGCTCCACAGAGGGGATGGGAATTTTGGCACCCATCGTTAATTGAGGGGGAGAGTGATAGGAAGAGGAGTAAAGAGGTTAGCAGTCCCTTTCAAACAGCTGTTTCGTAATGGAACTCAGTAATAGCAGTGATGTAGCATACCAAGGCTCAACACTGTAGGGACATGGAGAAAATGCAAAATTGTATCTCAAGTGCAATGCAAATCAACTGCATGGTCCATGTGCAGCATTTCCAAACATTCCTAGGTAGCTATGTAAGAAGAAATCAGAGTGTGTCCATAAACCTGTTTGTCATGGGCAGAACCCAGCACAGAGATCACAGAACCTTTATTCCTTAGCTTTGGTTTATACTGGACTTAGATTATTACCGTAAGCATTTTACTCTGACAAAGTAAAAGAACATGGAATGTGGTAACACATTACATAAGTAACATTTTCATTATGTCTCGCATTGTTATAAGTCAGAGCTAACAAACAAACAAAAAACCCCCAAAAAACCCCAAGAATAAAAAACCCACCACCACACAACAACAAAAAACAAAAAAACCCAAAATGTATGGGTAATGGCCATGCATGCGTTAGCATTCATTAGCCATGATAGTGGTGGTCTAGTTGCCAGCAGAACTGAGAAACAGCTGATAAATTGTTTCATGCTGGAACTAATGTAGCAGTGATCTCTGATACCGAAGGAAAGAAAACAAACTTCCCCTTGGTCTAGCATTTCCTGTTTAAGGTTCAACATTTTCCCCCTTCAATTTAAATAAGTATACATCACTGCAACTCTTTTCTGAAAAGTGAAAAAAAAAGTACAGCAGGAGGGAGACAAAACAAACTGTCACCTGGAAATTCCGAGTTAAATAGGTATCTCTTTTGTGTAAAATTCTTTCTTCTTTGTTGCTATAACACAGATTACTGTTTTTTGGAGCAAATGAGTATGTTTGTCCTATCCATTCTTGGATGAAATCACAGTTAGGCTTTATCCATATCACTCTAGAATGTGTTAGGGTTTTATGCTTACATTATTCCAAGAAGTGTGATCAGGTTTACACAATGCAATAAGAGCTGTGCTCTGGGAAAGCTCCTGAGCTAGGCTCCCATATGCTGAGAAGCATTCTTACACCTCTTTGTTGTCCCCCACTCACAGAATAAGGGTTTCTCTGGCAATTTCTCTGTGTTTTGAATGTAGAAATGGGCATACTGCCTCTCAACAGGATTTATTTAATCCAATTTCTGATACTATTATCACTGACAGCTTTTAGGGGAGCAGCTGTAGTTTTGATTTATATACTCAAAGACTTTGTTCTGTCAAGGAACATTTCCAAATATGTCAGGTCACATAAACACATCTCAAAGGGGTCCCTTATGAAGTATAAAATGATAGGATCAAGGGACTGCAATTTTCTGACATGTTTCCGATTTATAAGAATATATAACCCTTTGGGTTCTTAAATACATTTTTGTCTATTCCAATCAGTCTTAAATCAAAAGACCTTCAAGGAAATGCTAAGAGTGGTAAGTAAAGGCAACTTCTCAGGTGAACCTCTCAGGGAGCAATTAGGTTGACTAATTTTATGTGCGTAGTTCGGTTCCATATCTAGATCCTGGCAAAGTGTATACAGGGCTTAAACATTTCCATTAATGTTTATGCTATATTAATTAAAGACTTAGCAACTACTGCTTATATCTTCATCTATGTAAATTAAACAATGATAGTCATCATTCTAATGCATCAGTGGCAACTCAAATAATACAAGTAGAATTTCCTGAACAGTCTGTTTCACTTGCAACTACCTCTGGCCACTTTTCAGAAATCTTTTGAAACAGATTAATCACCAGCTTTGTAAGGTAGCATTATGAATCAGTGATAGGAGGACTTAAAAGTGTTTTCCTTGTAAAAGTCCTTCTAACAAGGTTTTATGGCATAATAAATCAAAACTGAATTTGTGTGAAAACCTATTCTAGAGACATTTATTGTATAGAGGTTACTAGTGACGGTGCTTATGAAATTGTTATTTTAAGTTATTTAGGAACAATAACATCCAAATGTGTTATCTTATTTCAGTTTTCTCTTTGATGATCAAAAAATACATGAACAATACCAAGTGACTTTGTTCAACTGATTCAGAATCGAATGTGAACAATTTATGAAATTAATTCATTACCTTTTGAGTAAGGGATTCTTCAGAGATGTATTGGTCACACATCTGACCTCACATTAGTCTACAACTGCAATTGATTGAGTTACTCTGGATTTACGGTAGTATAATGGGCAATATATTTTGTAGAAATTTGCACAGTTTCCTACATTCGAGAAAAGAGAGCCTAGCCATTAACTGCCTGTTCCTGCAGACTTCAAGAAAATATCTCCACTGCCTCAAGATTTTTTTTTCTGTGTGTGTGTTTCTTTCCTTTTCTATCAAAATAAGGAAATATTCACCTCATTAAAACTTCACTTAATCAAACTACAAGGCTAACGAGAATAAACTGCATGAATGCTTTCTACAACTGTTTGACCCGGTACCTTTTTTTGTAAATATTCATGTTCTCATCTTATTCTGTATCTGTAGGTAAAATCCAGTCTAGTATTTTGCAGAGCTGGATGTGATATGGTCTTCGATGCACTTTCCTACTGAACCCAGTCATAAGAGATAGAAGCACTTGCTTCTAAACAAGATAAAACTTAACTCTAATCTTTCGCAAAACAAATCTTTTTTTTTTTTTTTTCCTTTGCTAAAGTCTTGGTAAATGTAACAAAGCTAGAAATTGATGACACAGCCAATTTTCCCAGTTAACCAAGACTTCAGTTACCTGAGGAAATTTGCAGTGTAGTTAACAGAAAAGGGATAACAAGACATTTCAGTATTTTGGAGATGGATTTGTATTTGGTAAACTGTCACAGGACCCATAAGTGAAGGGAACAATCCAAAACGTAATTGTGACTGTTTTAATTAAACTAATCTTTCCCTCTGAAGAGGGAAAGTTTTTCACGGGTCAGTATGAAACATATATCCAATCTGATCAAGACACATGTTCTGACTTGCTGGAACTTGCTTATTTTTGACTCTCTTGATGCTACACACCATTTCTGGATAGCAGTGTTTCATGTCTTCCTTAATTTTTAATACCTCTTAGTAAATATCTACTGTCTTATCCATAGATTGAGTTGCATTATCCACTCAGAGGCTGGAATGACAACAAAATACACATGCTGAAAATAAAAGGAGACTTTTTTTTCCTGGATGAAATTATTTTTTCTCTGGATGAATGCTTCAGTAGGCTCCCCATTGGCATGTCCTCGGGCTGCTACTTATCACCTGCTTAGCACTACTGAACCTGTCAAGAACTATTGGGAATTATCATAGATTTCTTTGTCTTCACCTTGTTCAGATCACCAACAGAAGAACGCTCTTCCAGGCTCAGAAAGTTGTTTGATATCAAATGTATCTTAATTTTGACACACTATTTAAATTGTGAATTACCTTGAAAACTTGCCAGCTAATAGAGAGATGCATGCTAACAGGTATGGCATGATTGTACTACCTATTTTGTTCTCATGCAGATGGAAAGTCTGAGCTCAGACATCATAGAAGTCTTGATGCTCAGACATCGTAGAAGTCTCAGAAAATCTTTCTATGAAGCAACCATGTTAAACATTTTATGTTGCACTATGTTGTGAATATTTAAGCTAGTTTTCAGTTGTGTTACTTCATATTGGGAGTTTGGTGGACACACACACAAAAGCAGTCTGTGCTGGTCCTAGATAACTTTTTTCACCAAGTAATTGTGTGTCATAATTAGGTACTTTGCTGATATTTTGGTATTCAGTACCTGATATCCCTGCCAAAATTACATAAAGCTACCCTTTAATAGGTGGGATTTTTTTTTTTTTTTTTTTAAGACTGCCAATAGGGCATGTTAAGTTTTAAACATCAGGGTGATAGAAGAGAAAAACTAGCAACTACTTTTTATGTATTTATAAAATACATGTAATGAAGATGTAGAAAAAGCAGATACTCAGGTTTCCCATAGAGAGGGTACTTTGCTTCTAAGAGGTGCTTATGCAGAAACTGCTTCCAGTAGATTAACAAATTCTTTGGCTTGTACTAAATACACTAGCATCATCACTATGTGACTATGAAAATAAGAGGTAATAAAATCAAGGGATAAAAAAAAAAAGGGACAGTATTTCCTGGGTAATAATTTACTCTACAAATATTGAGGTGAGTCCCTCATGTACCAGGTTCAACTCAGCTGTCACAGATTTATTTACACATGTGTTTTGTGCTGGCACATGTGACTGAGTTGAAAAGGTGTCCATAAGAGCAAATACAGAAAAGGTTTCCATTAGCAAATAGCTTGTACTAACAGGAGAAGGTCTATAGAGCAAAACTGCTAATATGGGCATTTACACCCTGTACGCTTATGTATCTTTCCATTGCACTACCTCTATGTTATTTTGCAACTAGAGAGCATTGGGATTGTTCCTGCAGTGTATCTTTTGGTGCAGTTTCTCAGAGGATTCCAGGTCATGTGCTTTGAAATGCCTTCAGAAGTGGAAACTACATCACAGCTCAGACAGAAACCTGGAAAGACCTCTTCAGAAATTTATTGCTTTCCAGTTCAACATGATAACAATGATACACCTTTTGTGCAGACAGAATATTAGGATGGATACTGTGCTGTCTGCATTTTCCAATGACTTGCATTACTGCTATCTGGAATTCAGAATGTATAGGCTTTACAGTGAAAGGTTCACTGAAACTATAATTTTTGACTCATTCCAGTTCTTAGTGTTGTTGTATTCTGTTAAAGATTCTGTGAATCACGTACTCAGTGTGTTAAGAATAATTCCATTTTATCACAAGCATTTGTGTGAATGGAACATGATTTCTCCCAGGTTTTTGGAAACCAAGTCTGAAACAGAACAATGAATATAGTCCCTGAGACTGGCTCCTAAAGAAAATGAGCAATTTTTTGAGATATTGAAGCAGCCCCAGTGTAACTTATGCTGCTATCTTTGCCAATCGGAGTTTCTCAAAGTAGTTACTAGACTAAAGAGAAGAGATAGAATACCTACTTAAATACATCTAGCATAATACTATAGATATGTTACCAAAATGTCTCAGAAGAGCAGCTGGGGGATGCTTGTGGGGAGCATATGTATGAGCCTGAAGAAGCATATGTATGAAGTCAATTTTATTGCAGAACAGATGTCAGATATGTTGAACTGTGATTCAATGTAGATCATTTTATTGGCTCCCTTGTAAAAGACAGTTTTAAAAGAATACTGACTAATCTCTTCTACTTTCTTGTACATCATCAAGGGAGAGAGATAAGTCAGTGTCCAACTTCTTGAAGGGATGAAGAGCTCCTTCAAGGTGAAGAAGGCCAAGAGAAAAAGGCCAATTTCCTTAAGGCAAGGTAACTGGAGGTTGAGAGAGGCATCCAATGGTGGGTTTTGGGGATTTATCGTTTTTTTTTTTAAGTACTTGACAAAGGGGCCCTTGACATTTCTTTCTTTCCTTTCTGAGGCTCTGCCTCCCTTAGGGGCAAAAGAGGATGAAAAAGTTCATAGGAAATGTAAGTGATCTTTATTGACCTGTGACTTTCGTGTAACCATGGCCTCTGGCGTGTGACTCAATGTGCATTTCTTGTCAAAACAGGTAAGGGAATTGTGTGCTGCCGTGAAGGAATGTAGTGTGTGTGTGTGTGTGTGTGTGTAGAGTGCTGAAAGGCAAGAGACTGATATGAAGGGTGAGGTGAGAAGAGGAAGATACAGGAAAGTGTGAGAGGGAAGAAGCATTGTGAAATGAATTCTTGTTTCCTCAGTGCTGGTGGAGATAATGACTTCTTTCTGTTATTAGCAGTGAAATTCCTCATTTTTCCCCTTCAAAATTTCTTATTTGTTTTAATTCAGGGACCATGTAGTTATTTGCTTTTATTTTTCTAAATTTTATTATATTTTTTATATTTAGTTAATATTTCCATCCAGTATTTCTGTAATTGTATGCAATAATTGCTGCATGTATGCAGCCTGTCATGAAAGAACTGATAGGCTCTGTAGTAATAGTTAGCCTATGGATGTGTAGGAATAGGCTATATAGAATAGGCTGTGTAAAAATAATTAGCCTGACCTGTGATGGTCAAAAGAGTTCACACCCTTGAGATAAATGTATGAAGTACATCCAGTAAGCTAAAACTGTTTAGAAGGGCAAGTCAGGCCTTGTATACTGTCCAAAGATTAGGTCACCAATTAAACCAAAGTAACGAGATCCTGATCAAACACTTCTGTGGAGTGGTGGATCCTAAAAAGTAACAGGAAAGCACTTTCTGAAAGCATTATATGCAGCTAACTTAGTACTGGCTGTATTTCAGACCTACCACTGGTGGTCCTACAGTTTTGTGCCAGAATCACAGGAATACCCAGGGAAAGTACTGAAATTTGCAGGGGCATCTCTGCCACCTCACCCACAGTTTAAAAAATGGGACAAAAATAATGTGGCATACAAGACAAGATACAAGAAATACAGCTTATCGGCCTTGATATGTTGTTCCTCAAGCCCTTTGTTTTGTAGGGAAAACAAAGTAGGTGAGGTGAAATAGACTTGTACAGAAAAGAAAACCTACAGCTAAAGTTGGCAAATCTGCAAGAGATACAGGCACTTTGCTCCAGTTTTTGGGTCAGTAGATATGTCAACTGATGCAACTTTCTACTTCACTGGAGGTCTCGTTCTCTTCAGAAGAGTGAGTTTTTAGACAGCAAAACCAAAAGACAATGAGTAAAGTACAACGGGGCACTTGCGAGAAAAGAAAATTTGCTGCTGTTCTCCCTAGATTGCCAGAAAATTTTTTTGAAACTGGGATGAATGGGATGGTTTTTATCAAGTGGGAGATTCTGGGAGATGATGGAGCTGTCAAGAAAATTATCCATACACAGCTTCCATAGACATGGAATAACTCAGTGATTCCTAAATATCTTGTCTGAGAGAATCAAAAACTTCAGTAAGGCAGTTCTCAGTTCTGGTCAGCGTTTGTAGGTAAAATGACAGAACAGATTGAGGCCAGCTTTGAGGAGATGACCTCAAAATACATGAATGATTTATTGAACAAAACTAGGGTGATCTGAGTTTTGAGTAAGCTTTTGCAAGAAGATAACAGCATTCAACTGCCACAAAATCCGCTATAATTTTGTGGGCAATAGATTGGCCTCTTTCAGTACATCATGACCAAAAATATTGAGAAAGAATGCTTCAGACAGAAATTAGATTCCATTTTAAATTAGGATTTTGATGTGGGCTTTGGTTTGTGTGTTTGGTTGGTTGGTTTGGGTGTTTGTTGGTTTGTTTTTAGGGTCAAAAAATATATGAAAGTTTGAAGATCTTGTGAAAAGTCACCAAGCCTAAGGTCACATGTGGGACTGAAGCTAGGGCTTCCTAAAATAACTGGATTAGGATTCAATGTAGAGCATCCATGCCTGCGAACTAGTTCATGGCCAGACTTGAACTAAAGAAAAGCACCAGTTAGATTAAATCTCACAATATATGTCTTTTTTTTTTTTTATTATTTTTTTTTCTTTCTCAGTAGTAATTGCCTAATAATTGCCTTCCACATTGTGTAAGTGATACTGTGAAGTTTTTTCATATATTTTAAATATATGATGTATTGTGTACCTTGTGGCTTGGGGAAAGAATGAGAAAAAAGAAAATTCAAAGGAGGATTTAGAAAATAGTTAAAGAAAATCAAGCATGTGAATAGTATTAACACAAAAGAGTTTTGTGGACCTTTTTACCCTTTTGAATGAGTCTTCTGTGCACTGCTTTATGAGATTAGTTGACATATTTACAGAGAATCAAAGAGAAAAAGAAAGGATGGTGGGAGGGGAAAGGCGGCTGACTGGTCCCTACTGTAAAAAACATCATCCAGTCCCTGTGTGGTTACTTTTCATGGTCTCACTTCACAGAAATATTTCACAGAAAAAGACAAGTTTTCCTTGTGTTTCAAGCTGACTCCTGATCCCTCACATCAGATTTACCTAACTGTTTCATCCTGGGAGCAGAGAGATCAGACCTGAGAGTTCGTGTCAGTGGCAGCAGTCTCTCTGCCAGATGTGCCTAAGAAGCAAACAACAAAGTGTTTGCAAGCTTGCAGGGGTTTGTTTTCCACATCTCAGAAACAGCCACTCCTGAACAGCTGACAGTAGCAGCTCTACTAAAGCGTCCCACAGAAAAATCAATCTGAATTGTAAAATATCCCATAAAACAGCTTTATTCCCACTGGTATTACCCTCTGCCCCAGAATTCAAACCTAATTTGAGAAACGCTTTGAGGAATAAAAGTTCAAAGGAGTTTTCAGTGCAAATATATCGAAGACTGATTTATAAATCACAAATGGTTTGGGCTGCCTTTTTCTGTGCCTCACGAGATCAGCCCACCTTAGAGTCAGGCACTCTGGCAGTGTCTGTGTCCTTTATGAATATGTGCTGTGTTAGGTGCCTGAAGATAAGGCATGCAGAAGGCAAAGAGCTGAATGGAAAACAAGGAAAGACAGGTGATAGGAACTGCTAAATGTAGACGATATTTAGCCATGAACCTCCAATCCCTTTGCTTTCAGCTAGGAACTGAAACTGATGGCCATCTCCTGCAGTTAGGTCTATAAGCCATACTATTAATTTCTCGCAAGAAACATAACGAATATTTAGGATTAATGATTCATTTTCCAAAATTGGACTGGGGGGGTTGGGGGGCAGGTCTTGCCTAACCCACATAGTAGTCTTAATTCTCTTTTGGAACTGAAAGTTGATGGTAGATCTCCAATTTGTCAGGGAAGTGTCCCAAGTATTGGCTTACTGGAAATTCTGTCTCTTAGAATTTCTATCCTATTACAACTGTTCTACTTTGTGTAAACAATTAAATATTAATTAACTTGAGGGAAAAATATGAGAGGAGAGATTGACTCTATAGCCTGGTGTTTAGGGTAATCATATGGGAAAGTCAGATTCACAGCCTTCTTCATTTAATTATTTATACCAAACTGAATAGTGTCAGCTGGAGGGAGTGAAAGCTTAACCTTGGACTGTGCTATAGCCTAATAGTTACAGCAGGCTCTCAGGAGGGGGGATAACTGGACTTAAATCCCTTTGTCAGACTGAAACAGGGAGGGTTATGAACTCAGGTCCACAGAAGCTACTTACTTTCAATTCTAACTACTAAGCTATAGCAGAGAGAGCTCTGCTGCTGCTTTTATTTTAGTAATGCCTGTTAGTTTAGGATTGTTATAGGGTTACTTTGGCAGATGTGCTTCTAGCTAGCATAACCAGAAGAATATTTGGCTTTTGATGTGTGTGTGGTATTTTTTTTTTTGTTTGTTTTTTTAATGTAGCTGTGGTCTAGGAGGGTTTCTCACCATCAGGAGTTTAGTTATCATGTGGCAGCTTGAACAGTATGTTTTGATTCATGGAGGGTATAGAAAAGAACAAACATGCTTGAGGTTAGATAATGACAAGATGGCAATCAGGAACTTGCAAATCAATACTTTTCCACCCATTGTTGATTTTGCACGTAATGGCAACAATGTAAACTCTAACAAATGTAACTTAGAAATTTTTGCAGTTATGGAATTTAACTTACAAGGAAAAGGTAAAAAAGAGGCCAATAAGGATCTGCATTTTGGTCACTAAAATTACAGAAATATGTTAAGCCCTTTGTGAATATAGCATTTGAAAGTTTTATTTTCCTCCTTGTACTGAAAAGCATCCTACATAGTTGTGTCACAATCCTGAAATCTGCAGCACCACAAAGATTTGAAAAAGTACCATGTGAAAGTAATGCTGGCTGAGGACTTTTTGTAGTATTTTGGGAGCAAACGTTCTTACACTTAATGAGATCTAATATCACATTTTACATGAAGTAAAGTTATCGCATTACAGTTCCTATTTCTTAGAAAGCTACAGCTAGTTCTTAGTAACTACATTTTAATTTGTCTAAGAGAAAAATGCTATATGACCATAAACTGTGTTGACTTCTGACTTCCAAAGTATTCCTTTCTTCTCCCCCCAAACCCTAACCTTTTATTTTTAAAAGGCTTTCTTTTATTTCTCAGAACACAAGATTGTATTGTCAGGTCACCTAGCATTGTTACAATAATTCATAACTCCAAATATTTGGGACCTTTACTCATACGACAACAGATCTATTTATCTATTTTTTTTTTTTACAAAAACTGACAGGAGAATTTTTATGCATCAAGTATTCTGGGAAAAACAACTGTAAGCTATACTGGCACAGAGATCCTTCAGGAAACGGGTGTCCTTGAGATGACCAGCTACTCCTCTGACTTCCAAAGTCCTCCTCAAACTGATTCATTGACTATCCATGACTCCACTCACAGAATTTTATGTTTGTATAGCCCCTATAACCTGCAAGGTAATCAATGGACAGTTAAGGATTGTTGTTTTGGGTTTTTTTTATAAGTAAAAAAAAAAAAAAGGGACAGGAGCCTGGTAGATTTAATTTGTAATCTCAAAAATGATGATATTGCTTGGGTCAGTGCTGTTAGCAATTTCCAACTGCAAATTCTGTTGCATTCTGAAGATTAAAGTCATAAGGGGAACAATGAGAGGTACTACTACCATAGCTGATATTATTACAACAGTACTAAATATCACAGTACTTTGCTGGCATTTTAAGATCATAATCTTGGGTCCCATCTCCGATACCATACTTTCATTTTATGCCTATTTGTAGCAAAACAAATGTATTCTGGTTTTAAACCACAGCAGAAACTCTTGAGGAAAAAAACACAGCACAGTGTTATGAGCATAGCCTATGAGGTTTAGATTTATAATGGGTTAATTTCCATCATTAAAAAAAAAAAAAAAAAAAAAAAAAAAAAAGCCAAACAAACACAAACAAACTAAAAGTGAAAACAAACAAAAAGATGGACCCAAAACCATTGGGTGAAGTTGAGTTAGAAGGAAGTAAATGAAAAAGTAAGATTGCTGAGAAATGATGGCAGATTTCTCATTTATCAAGGATTTGGAATAGTGCAACCAGACCTAGGGCAAGGAATGATATTATTTAAAGGAGATCACAATGGCAGATGAGATATGCTTTTGTAAGAAGAATATTCTTAAGAATATTGTGAATATTGTATTAACCTAGGCTTTTTGAAACTAAAGCCTAAACTAAGAAACAGGAGAGAGATTCTTCTTTGACCAAAGAAGAAAAGTATATTGAATGCCGAACACCTGCATATCAAAACTTCTTGAATAACTTCAAGGAAGAAATAAACTGCTGAAATTAGGACTTAAAGTGCATTAGTTTACAAATCCCACCTAAGTAAAACATAGTATTCTACTTCATACATTCATAGCATTTTCCCACACAGGATTAAAGAATGTTATATAAACTTTAAAGGTGGAAAAAAGACAGGAATGTATGCAAACTGAAATTAGATTAGTTTTATCTGTCTCCCCAAAATCCACTAGAGAGTCTGTCACAGAGAAAGCAATGAATGCGAACTCTTGAATGGCCATTTCCTGACAACACAAGGAATGATAAATGTCAGATATTGTTCACCCTGCACTTCCCCTTTGCTTATGCATGGTATAGTTACATTGAAGAGAAACTAATGGCTTGATCCAAAGAGCATTCAAAGCAGGCAGTCTCTACTTTGTGTGCATGCACTTTGGATCAAGCAGTGACAAATGCAAAGCTATTTTGCAGCAAATCTTCTAGAGCAGTACCAGGGGATCATTAATTTTTTCAAAGCCAATGGGAATTAATACTCCTTTGTCATATGCTTACTTTTTTTTTTCTTTTTTTTTTTTTTCTTTTTTTTTTTTTTTTTCTGTATGGGAATGCATTTCTCCCCCAAGGGTTCAGTCTCAGACTTAAAATCTGTGAAGCTGATTGAAAAAAAATATGTTATAAAGCTCCCAGGGAAGTGCAAGTTTCAAAATAGTGACATTTTATATATTATACAGTACTAGAAATAATAAAATCATCCTTATTGATAATTACTGACCTCTACAGACAGTATATAAAAGTTAATAGAATTACTACCTCCATGCTAGTAAGTGCTTATTTGATAGCAAGGTTCTATGAGGAATGGGAACATAACCAACACTTAAAATGTCACTCAGTGAATTGTACTTTCATCTGCATAGTCTCACTGTTTTGCTTATATTTATGTGAGGATACCTCCAACATTTTGATCTCACATTAGTGATGTGACATAATGGCCATATTGCACAACCAGTCATTCATGTTCCTAAGTACCAGTGTGTCTCATTGAAGCCAATTCTTGCAGAGTTTCTAGGAGATAAGTGAGGAAGAATAAATAAGAAAAAAAAAATCTCTATTTTAAAAGGAAGTAAATGGTAATTTTCAGAAGTAAAAAAAGAGAAGATGTGATAATCTGAAAGGTAAATCAATTTAAGAGCATTATGCTAAATTATAATTACAACCTGAGTTTGCTTGGGCCAAGGAAGAAATGCCATCTGCATCTGGAGTATCCTCAGATTTCCAGATGTTTGCATTCCTATTCATCCCTGCAATTCCTGTTCAGCCTCACAGCAAGATCCCCTGTTTCATATCTGATGGTCTGCTCTATTAAGAAAAGCATGAGTCTTCTCCAAAGTTCATAGCTGCTGTGCTGCCAGATAAGATTTCACAAAAACAAAAGTGATTTGGTGTTCACCAATTGTCCTCATGTATGTTAGGAGCAGTAAAATGAGATACTTGCAACCAATCCTTGTTACTGTGTCACTGGTAACTAATATATATGGAACTGAAGGAGAGTAAAAAAAATACATGAGGTATATGTAGTGACTTGTAATAGCAGATATATTGAGACTGTTGTGAAACATTTATCTACAGAAAAGTGAAAAATCAATTAATTTATTTTAGAAGTATAGATTTTTTTCAAGGTTATTAAGATTTATGTAAGCAATCTCACTATTGTTAAAAATACATTCTAACAGTATATAGTGCTTTGTTTATAGTTGTAGCTAATGAAATGTAAACTGGAGTGAAAAAACTTTGGCTGAATTGAAATAGTTATTTCCAAAACAGAAGAAATTTTGTTTTAATATGTTTTGGGGTTTTTTTCCTTTTTTTTTTTTTTTTTTTTTTTTTTCCCCATTTCAAATGCCTGTTGGTACTTTACTAACCTCCCATGCTGTTCAGCTGGGTCCTATACTAAGGCAGACAGTAAATTCTTGCCTCCTGCAGCTTGGAAACATCAGGTCTCTTTATCCACCTCCATAATCTCTCTGATGAAATACTCACAGCAGTAAAACATACTAAATGCAGCTTAACTATATGTGTATTTTCAGAGCAGTATAATAAAAAACATGTATCCTATGCACCTGAAAAACTCTGTGCCTTTCATTGGGGGTAACCACAAAATACTGAATAAGTTTTCAGAGCAAAAACATTGCCTGGTGTTCAATACCAGACTGCTTAATTTGGTAAAGTCAAGAAGAGCCTCTCTGAAGTCTCTTCTCTGAAACAGTTTATGTGGTCATTTCCACATGAGTAAAGAAACTTTATAATTACTGATACAGCTTCATAAATATGTGTCTTTAGCATCACTATTACTGATTCTTTCCTATTTGCCACATAACATTTCTCAATGAAAAGATAATGTCATGGAGTGTGTTGACCTGACCTGTCTAATAACTCACAGTGTTAGTGGAGGGTTTGTTGTTCTCTGCAACCAAAAACATGTTTGCACATTGTAAGGATAATATGCATTTTTTCTGGCACAGAGTCAGAAAACTAGGAAATCTGCCAATATTGGTTGAAATCTTTTAATACTAAAGCAAAAATAATACTAAAAAGGATATTACTGTGTTTCTCCCTGGAGCTTTTCTGTAGAGTTGACTTCTGCTATGTCACTTTTGCTGTGACTTAAAAACGGCATTGGATCTAGATCTGTGTCTGCCTTACTGAAATCATAGTATCACAGAATGGCTTAGGTTGGAAGGGACCTTAGAGATCACCTATTCCAACCTCCATGGGCAGGGATGCCTCTCATCTAGACAAGGTTGCTCAAAGACTCATTCAACCTGTCCTTGAACACCTCCAAGGAGGGGGAAGCCACAATTTCTCTTGGCAATCTTTTTCAGAGTCTCACCACCCTCATACTGAAGAACTTCTTACTAAGTCCGGTCTAAATCTATTCTACTTCAGTTTAAAACTATTTCCCCTTGTCCTATTCATGGACACTCTTATGAAAAGTCCCTCTCCAGCCTTCTTGTGGGTTCCCTTCAGGTATTGGAAGGCATCTATAAGGTCCCACCAGAATCTTCTCTTCTTCAGGCTGAACGATTTCAGCTCTATCAGCCTCTCACCATAGCAGAGGTGCTCCAGCCCCTGGATCAACTCTGTGGCCCTGCTCTGGCCTTTGAGAGTCATCTTCCTCATTACCTGCTGGTTCCTCCTGCAGTGCCCCATGGCTGTTCCACAAGGACACTGAAAATGGTGTGCTTAAGGGAACATGCCTGCTCTGGTTTTTGATTTGGGCAGGGACATGTTCCCACTGTCTCTGCAGCAAGGCTGGGAGTCTTGCTGAGAGGACATGGAATCTCCTGCTCTAGTAATAAGGCTAAATTCCTGTGCCATTTTTGTGGAGGGCAGGTTGTGGTAACAATCACCTAATTCCCTTTCTCTGAACTCATCACTTCATCTTGCAGCTGTGCCACCTGGTAGAGCAGGCCCTCGACTTGCTCACACCAGGCACAGCTGGAGCCAAAGTTAATCCCTGTTACTAGTGAAGGGCTGTGGCATTCCCGACAGCCCGTGACCTGGATACATGCCTCCTTCCCTGGGAGGACCCTCTGTTGGGTCTCTCCACTCTCCCTCAGGCTTCCCTGTCTCTGGGAGCCCCTCTGCTCGACTCAGTCTAGGCACAGGCACAGACCTCAGCTGCTGCTGTTGCCACTGCCTTGTTTCTCACGGTCTGGAAAACTTTACTTAAATTCAAGCACTATAAAAAAATTGGTAGTGTACATAATATTGTTTTAAGTTCAACTTACATTGTGGTGAATGCTATCCTTTTGGGGAGGAAGCATTTAATAGTTCCAACTCAGTGGGTTTTTTGGTTGTGTTTACTGTTCTTTGCTTTTCTTACTACTCAATCATTTTTTTTTTCCTGGTTTGGTCACAGAACAGATTATTTTCAGGTCACTGGACATAATTGAGATCCCGTAAACCAAAAATGAAGTATATTAGACCTTTGCCCAATTAAGAGGCTTCTGACCTCAAGGGTCTACAGAGTACTGTACACAAAATTCCCTGCCAGGACTGGAGAGTCATCAGCTTCCTCAGGTTTCCAGGACAACATGGTGAACCCCTCTATGCTCACACTTGAGCCAAGTGATAACTTTGAGGTCCAGGAGGCTTCTATAGACACTGATAAAAACTACAGTCACTAACATTCTAAAGAGGAAAAGGATGTGCACACAGAAATAAATTTCAGATATACAGATAACCTACCAAGGATCTCTGAGAAAGCAAGTTAAGACAGGTATTATCACTTCCAGCCATGACAGTCAGACCAAAATACTCTCCAATGCCATGAAAATAAAGTTGAATGTTGGACTAATCTGCACAGGATCAGAATTGAGGTAACTGATTTTCAAGAGGATTCTTAAAGATAAATTCAGAGAAAATATAATGTCAGGAAAACATCAAAAAGGCAACTTTTACTTTCAATCTGTAAATGAATTTGTCATAAAATATTCTTCCCCCCTTCCCTCATGTCCTTAGCTAAATCTTCATTGAGAATGGATCAACGTAAATTCATGAAACCGTATTTTGGGCACTTAAAATTTGAAAAAAAATTTGCTGGGTGAGATCAATGCAGAACATAAACATAGCAAAGATTAGCTTGACTTAGGCATTAATTTGACATAAAACTTCCCATTTTACTTTTTTTTTTTTTTTCATTATCTTTCCAGTTTTAAAATTCAGCATTTCAATTTTATTTAAACTTTAATAGAAGTGTCTTTTTAAAGCTGATCATATTTCTCTCTACCTTATAATTTTAAATATATTACTTTGATTCTGAAATAATTTTTTATTGTGTATCTGAGAAGAATAATCTCAACTGGAGAAATTTAAAATTTTATACTGGAAATACTTCCGTCTATCCACTTTTTAAAGCAATAATTTTTTTAACAATAATTTGTATCCAATCACATTGGATATATATAGATTTCTTATTACTATAATAAAAATTAACTAGCTTGATTCAGAACAGATAAAAAATTTGAAATTAGAGAGGTGGCCAAGCAGCAAGGACACATCAATGGGAAATCAGAGACAACTGGTGCCCAGAAGAACAGCTACTCTGTAGCTGAGTAGGAAAATCATGGTAAAGAACTTGTTCCCAGCTGACGATATTGTCTTGTTCATCTTCTGCCAGTGAAATGCACATAATGAGCACAAAGTAATGAGTAGAACTCAGGCAGCTGTGCTCTTCTACATTTTTTAGCAGTGTTGGGTGCTTTATGCAAAGCTCTGGTAAAGAGACTTCATGGATGCAGAGGACAGCATTGCAGCCTGAGGGAGCATTTTGTCTGGTATTGTAGTCATGAATAGTGGGTTTCAAGTCACAGAATCATGGCCATCCTCTGCACTGTATTTCAAGATGAGTGGTTGGGCAGAAATATCTTTTTGGAGAAAATCATTCATAGTAGGTGTTTTTCCAGGATTTTCACTTTGGACTGTCCCTTTCTTTCATCTGCCCTTTCCAAGGGAGTTAAAGTATATTAGCTGAGCTCTCAGAGCACATCTTCCCACCCTGTATCATCAAAACTGGGTACAATTTATGTGCTCCAAGGCCACTCTGATGTGTGAATCAAGCATGGCAAGTTGAGACAGATGGAAAATTATTTTTGAGACTCCAAAAGAAAATGCTAATTTAGGCACAGCCCACCAGGTCTGAGTGGCTTTAACTGCATGCTCTGTTCAGTTCAGAAAGGTCTAACTTGATGATGGAACACACATTACCCCCCTCTTCCTGGTTCTCTTTTTACCTCTGTGAGGAGGCTGCCTTCTCCCTAGGACTGTGCTTAGAGACTTGGTTTAAGTATTTTTTTTCTAGAGAATAATTTCTGCATTATTTTTTTCTTCTTGTAAGTCCATTGGGAAGAGTATGCTCAAAGAAACATAACTAAGGATGCCAACTTGTTGATTTGAGTTCTCCAGTTGCTTTAAAATATCATCAAATAGCAAGGTAGGCAGATTTGTACCTAAGAGGCCACAGCTTTCCTCTCTCACCTCTTATTTCAGTTCTCAGTAAGTCACCAGAACTGTTCTTCCCTAGACTGAATAAAAATGGGTCTCTGAACAGAAAAATAATCTCAAAATCTCTGATAGTTTGCCCTAAACTAAATAGTATGCCCTAAAACCTACTATAGTGGGTATTCACTAATGAGCAAAATTTTTATTTATATCTATGCTTTCATTCTGCAGTAAATTTACTGAACTTAGTTATTTTCACTTAAAATAACACCATGACCACTGCCTTTCTTTGTTTTCAAGTACATGAATGATGTAAAGCTGTATCTAAGTACTAAGAATATTTTAGTGAAAAAAAATATTTTTATGAAATTTACTATCTTTAGTACCAAGCTACTGAATTCATATTTAGTTACTTTAAATAGTAATAGGTGCAATAATGTTTCATTAATATAATAGGTTTTTTAATATCATAAAGTTTATTTGGTCTGAGCGGAGTAATAACATTAAAATTATGGGTGTTACTTAAATATCAGAGATAAAACTTCTGTCGCTGGGCTTTTGAAGTGACAGACGTTTCCATTTAAAATTGAAGTACAATGACTGAAAACTGTTTTAGAAATTAAGTAAGCTTTTTATGTTATTCTCAATAGCCTAGGCTTTATATCGGATATAAATGAGAAACTTACGGACAACATAAGCAAAAACATTCTCATTATGCTTAGGAAAAATATTCACTTCTACTGCTATGCTATATCAGCTTTTTAAAAAGAAATGCAGCACAAAATTGTTCATCATTGTCAAGTGCTTCACTAAAGTGCACTCTTTTAACTGTCTGATGCAATTAAAGTTTTGAAAGGAAAAAATATTATTCAGATTGTTTTACAGTTGGTTTAAAGTTACATCACAGTCAAAAACCATGAATTCTATTTGGTTTTATATTCCACCACAAATTTTCTCACTAGAAATAAGGTCTTCCCCAAAAGAGAGATGTATTTATTCCCTTTTGTCTGAAAATAATGTGACATCTACTCTAAACATCACCTAAATAACTTCTCATAAGTAATTTTATTGACATTACAGGTCATCATTGGAGCTGGCATGAATGTGCTCAAATTGCAAGATTAAACACAGTTTTGGAAGCCATTGTACAAATGGCCATCATGAAACTGTTTCGAAGTGCACTGGTTTCAAATTTACTATTACTAAAATTTTGAAAGCAAAAAAAAATTTGTATGTGATAGTTTGCATCTGAGTTTACATCAGTTATTGATTTCTCTCTTAGAGCAATAGAGTTCTATTTCACTTGCAAGATAAACAGTGTGAGAATGCAGTTTAATTTTCCAGTATTTACAAATAACCATTAGCCATATTATTTTTTAAAAACTTCAACAAAACCAAAACCCATACAGTCAAATAATTTTCAAATATATCAGGATGGGAGGTCTCTTTCCATTAGCAGGAGGATGAATGAAAATACTTTGCAAGAGTAAAAGCTCAGCTAAACTCTATTAGGCCTATTTTTAACAAACAAAATGAAAAAGACTTCTCATGAATGTGGGTGTCAGAGGACCAGCCAAGGAAATAGAACATTTTCTAGCATGCAAAGCTTCCTAGCAAGGAAATTAATTTGAGTACCTCATATACACAATTTTTTTATAGACAGGAATTTGCACATTAAAAGCAAAAGTTTGCCAAATGTTTCTAAGAACAACTCAAATGCAACATTATCAATCATTTCTAACTTGCAGGAACACTTCAAACCTTGGGATTTTTTGCCTTGCCAAAGAAATTTTTCACAAAGATATATTCAGTGATTTAGGGAACTTGCAGTTCCATTAGCTGTTCTGCTGTTATGTTCTCAGGCTTGTCAGTCTGCCACCTTCCACAAATTACATTTGTGGATTTAAAAACAAATGCAATTCCTGCTCATTTCTTTTGCTGTCTGGGATACTATTATTAATTCCAGATATTATGCTGATTATTTGCATTACAGTAGTCAAAACAATGATGAGGTATTTCCTTCAAAGATTGCATCTCATTCAACACAAATTTAACCCTTATGTTTTGAAGCACTTGCACAGACTTTTAACAATTGGAATTTCATGCCTGGAAATGTTTTTAAGTTACATTCCAATGCAACTGCATAATCTGGAAATTCCAATACAACTGAACAATCTGTTATCTGCTGAAAGCAGCTTAATTTTAATATGCTGCAGTTGACTTAAAGGTTAAGCGACCTCTTAAAAGAATGTGAACTTGTGAATTTAGGGAGTTCTTATACTCTCAGGTGGCATTTTATTCACCAAAAGAAGTAACTGCTAATGAGCTCCCTAGCTAGCAAAAGCTAGATGTAAAATATGTAAACCTTGAAATGTCTAGTGTTTCTGAAAAAAAATACTCCAAGAGCTTGGCTTCTTAGGTAAATTTTAATAGATAAAAGAAGGAAAGGGTAAAGCCAGCTGTCAAAAAGCTGAGAATGACCAATCAATTTATTTTCTAATGTTATTTTGTGGTCTATGCTTACTAAAGTATTTGGTTAATACAATTTGCAACTAAAAGATTACTTCACCTAAATAGTGAAGTGGATTAACATACATAAAAACTTCAGCACGATGGCTCAACTTGCCAAAAAACCATACTAATTATATAGGAACCAATTTAATTATTCTTTTTGCTGTTCAAATCAAGCTTAACCGAAATGAAGAGTCCTGAATTGGAGTATCTAGGCTAAAAAGAGAAAAAAACACACCACCTTACCTTTGAGAGTTTGTCCCTGGGATAAGAGGAAAGGGGATTCTAATAAGAACCAGAGAACGTGTCCCAGCATACCACACTGGAAAGCTCAATCACTGTCAAGTGTGAGAGAAAACCTCAGAGGAGAAGCTGCCTGTAGGAACAATGAGGTCTCACCCCCTTGAGCACAGTAAGCATTGCTACTCTGAACACTAAAGCAATAGCTATTTTGAGTCTCTAATTCTGCAAAGCATTAAAGGAAATACCTAATCTCAAACCTGTTCCACACAGTCTCTAGGCATGCGCAAAGCTTCCACTGGCTTCAGTGACACTCACAGCTGGCTGTAAAGCATCAAAGGAAAGTCTGTGCTTAAAGGCAGCTGCTT
Source organism: Phaethornis superciliosus (assembly GCA_023637945.1). Lineage (NCBI taxonomy): Eukaryota > Metazoa > Chordata > Aves > Apodiformes > Trochilidae > Phaethornis > Phaethornis superciliosus. Next base: position 17,659,756 of record JAJQWJ010000009.1, on the reverse strand, counting down.
GCTTAAACAGTTAATTCAGAAAGCAAAGCAATAGAAATGCAGCTGTGTACCTAAATTTCTAAACTTTTGGATCTTTAAAAATATCTATGTTTAATTAGTTAAAATATTAATGTTTTAGTTAATAATAGAGTGGTTTGAAAAGACTCATAACAAGCAGTGATTGTTCAAACTATCAAGTATCAAGTCTAGTTAGGACCACCTCCAGAAAGAGATATAGATCACTAAAATGGGACTTCAATCCAGCATAGATATTCAGAATGAAAAGGATGGCCCTAGGAAGTTACAGTTTAGTTCGCATTTAACTCCAGAAATATATGAGTCCTCCAGGTCCTCCTGTTTTCATTATTCAAGGTTCCTAAATACAAAGGTTTTGCTTTTGGAGGCTTTTTAATGTTTCATCATATCTTCAGAAATGCACTCTTCATCCTGCAACTCATGCCTGGTGCTGAACACTCCTACAGCATTCATTAACCATTTCCTGCAGGTTGGCACTGACTATAGAAAAGAATCTTGTTTAGTTCCTTTCTCACTGTCACAAAGATTAAATTTTCCTTTGTCCCCTTTCATAGGGACTATACCTTAATTGCACTGATTATGTATTTCTCATTACAGCTCTGGGATCAGAACACCTCCAGGTGAGTGACAGTTCCTAAATTAGACCATCTTCTCCCTGCCAGTGAAGTAGCAGATCTTAAAATCCCTTACACAGTGTGGCAGATGCCACCTAAATACATCTGTCCAGCACCTGTCTGTAGCCCAGTTGTAATGGCACTCCCCAGAGACAGCAGTGTGTGTACAGAAAGAAGGTGTTTTCTATATGAAGATCACTACCCCTACCTCAGACTAATGTTGAGGAGAGCTTCAGATGCGTTTTCTGAGGCACTTTCTCCACCTGGAATACCTCTGAACACCCACAAGTTTCTCTTCCAGCTCAGAAATGGGGTGCTTGAAGAATCCCCATCTGGGCTTGTGCAATTCTAGAAGTGTAGGAAAACTTCCTGGCAACAATTTCATGCTCTGTCATGCTAGATGAATTTCACATATGCTCTTGCCTCATTTCAGAGGAGAGAACAGTGGTGCTATTATGGTGATTGGGAACTTGCACTCTGGAATTTGAGCTCCCATGTTCTTCCTCAGAGGGCTCCTGCATCTGCTGAAAAAAACAGAAAGGATTAGTTTATGTTAAAAAGCTCTTACAGCAGTCATAAATATTGACTTACATATACTATAATGAGTTATCACTGAGTTCTAGAATAAGGTCCTTATATCTGATCCTAATTAAAACCTTGTTCTTGTCCTTCATTAACAGAGGGATACATATATATTTTGATGAACATACAACTGATGGTATATGTTATGACTTTATATGGAAGACTCATTGGAAGGTACCAGTTATAGAGTTTACTTTTATAGATATACCAGTGAAGCAGTAGTACATTATTCTAAAATGGCAAGAGAGTGCAGGCCTTGCACTCATATGTGCAAGAAAAAGTGGACATAAAGTATTTCTTTTTTTTTTTTACATTACATCTACTGACAAACAAGTCTGATATCTAAAAGAAAGTGAGAAATCTAGTTCTTTTTCTAAATCATTCAATGTTTGAAGAATCATAATGAATCAAAATTAATTAATAAAAGGTTCTGGGCTGCTTAAGGTATCATTTCCCAGTGCAACAATAACTTCAGAGTGATGTACGTTGGAACTATAATTTCTAAAATAGTTTTTGATTAGTACCAATTAAATGGAAGACCTAGTGGCAATTTTTCTTTTGCTTAGTTTATCAGCAATAAGGCCTCCCAGAAAAGTAATGCAAAAATAGATTTTGAGTTGTTGGAAGCAGCTCTAAATTTCCTTGGTTATTGATTGTCCTTGAATCAGACAAACGGGTTTTAACTTACTGTTAGCGCAATATAAAATGCAAATAAATTTCTGCTACTTTTTGGCACTGAATTTTTTTTTCTTTTTATTAGGAAACAGCCTAATTGCTAGTTTATCCTATTGCAAGATAGCATACAACTCAGGGGCTTGCATATAATTCAGGGGCTTCCAGTACTTGATCTATGAACATTCTTCATTTTCCCTAAAGTCTACTGATGAGCAATTTAGCTTTCAAGGTGCTCAGTAAACTGACATTATTTGCATATACATTACTCTCTAAGGTGTTCATCTGGGGAGCAGCATTACTTGCATTGCATGCCCACCACTTTAGACAGCACTTTGATTTTTAGTCCTTAATTACACAGCTACTATTTCAAAATGTTTCTATCATTAAAAAAATGTTAACAGATAATTGGAAGTAAAAAAAATGGGCAGTGAAAGACAATGTAAAGTCAGCATATTTCTTGGTAAATTTGTGTTCTTATTCAGCAACAGCTGCAGTTTAATTAAACTCAACTGTTTGCAGGTGTTTGCAAGAGTATATTGTATAGATATGTATGCACACATCCAATTCAGCTGAAAAGATTTGTGAAGAATCATAGGCTTCAAACAGAGAAGCACCTTGCTCTGTATTCTTGGGATTCATATTCAGGCTTCTTTCTTATATGTAAGGATGAGGTATTATCAGAGAAAAATCCACAAGAAAGCACCATAAAGCAACAAGGGAGGAACACCAGCTGTGCTTATAAATTTAGACAGTTATTTAGGTGAAAAGCATTACCTATCCTAAGACTGGTATTATAGTTAGCAGAGTTTAGTGCATCAGACAACATGAAAGGATTTAATATGTATTAAGGAAGGAAAAGTAAATAAATGAAAAAAAAAAAAAAGACTTTTTAAAGATCAGAACAGCTTTAGACATTGTATGGATCAATAGTAGTCTCATCACAGGTAAAAGTTCACTAGATACCATATTGAGCTGCAAGTTCAAAATGTCAATAAGGTGTGTAAAATTTAAAACCTGGACATGTTATAGGATAGTTGTACTTAACTTTTGGTGCTCCTGTTATAAATATTTCTGCTCAGAGAGGTGTTTGTGAAAGCCGACAAGAAACCAACATTCCTAAATCATTTAAAGTTCATTTATTGTGCACTGTCTAATCATCTGGTCTGAAGAGGAATTCTATAAATATGCATATACCCACAGAGATCTATAACTAGGTCAGAATGCTGCTTCCACATCTATTACTAATTAATTAAGTGCAAATAGCAAAAGTACCTCAATGACAAAATCTATAATTTCAAAATTCCTATATCACTGTGGCTATATCAGCAGTGTTTGCAAGTGCTCAGCAAAATAATTAGAAAAGGATTAATTCTTACAGGCTGTATAACACTCTGCACAATATGTGTTAATTTCTGATCTCTAAACAATGTTTCTAACACTGGAATAAAGTATGTGATTAATGTTTGTGGTCATTCTGCAGCAACTTTATTAGACTGCCACAAATTCAAAAAATTTATCCACAGACCAAATTATTATTCGTTTTAATTTGAAAGGGAAGAGAATCATGGGTGTTCTTTCTTTATTGTTTTTGATAGCTACTTTACTAGCACATTTAATAATGGTAAAAGTCGAACTTGTTATTGTTGAAATTTAAGTTAATAGTGACAAAGAGTAGGATATAGCAATAATCAAAATTTATAAAAGGCTTTTTTATGCTTTTAATGACTAATGTGATCTGTATTTTGAGTTTGGTGATTAATAAACAGATAACTGCATACTAAAATCTTTATTACCCATCTATGAAATATATTGCATCTTTTGGACTTGTAAATAGATTTAGGAAGCTAAGTTTTAACCAAGATTATTTTTAAATTATCTGCATTTTCTGTGACTGTCAGAATTTTAAAATCATGACAAAACAAACTTACTTTTAGGTAAGCGAGTAGTATAGCTTTGACTTACACTTGGTCCCATAAAAAGCGAATCTTTATTAAGGGTCCAACAGAAATATTTATAAACACAAAAAACTGGGACAACCAAATATTTATTTTACTCTTGCCAGAAACTTTTATAGATGAATACACATCCACATACAGCTTTTAAAGAAAATATAGATTTTTATGTTACTAATTCTGGTCCTAAAAGTTAGAAACACCTCTTGTGTTTCAGAAGATTAGTGTGTTTGTTCAGAGGTTTGATTTTTAGGAATTTTATTATTGACAGTAACTCAGTGGCTGCAGTTAGTCCCACAGTTATTTTTGGGTCCCATATTTGGAGATGTCGCATGCAGTTTTTTTCTGTAAAATGTAAGAAGATATGACTAACTTTTAAAGCGCTGATTTTTTTTGGTTTTTTTTTTGTTTGTTTGTTTTGGTTTGTTTCCTCAAGTACTAAAATATGACCACAATACCCAAGAAATACTGCCCAAATGATTTGAGATTTGTTTTACCCATAACGGGCAGAAGAAGTTTTGTGTTTATTACTAAGTTAATGTCAGCAGTTTTGATTTTTTTGATTGTTAATGAAAATGCAATGTGGGATAATTAAGCAATATTGCAGTGTGCAGAGCACTTTTTAACACGAGAAAGTCATGATGAAGATGAGCAGAGTCAAGGAATTTAATGTTAAAGCCGAAAGCATTTTTCACCTAATTTGCATCAAAAAGAACTTTGCTAAAATGACAAAATAAATGATGTGAAAAAACAAATGAAAAGGCAACTTTTAAATAAAAGTACTTCATATGAAGTTTAAATCGGGAGGCTGTCAATTTGTACTTATTCTTTATTTTTCATTTTACTGACTTCTTCAGTAGGGTATAGTGCAGGGAAAAACAAAGAATGCATTCAGGACACTTATCACTGTGTAGGAGAAAACTAACTTTAAATCCAAAATGAGCACTAAAAACATCTCACTTGGGTCTCTTTTCTTTTTGCTTGGTAAAATTAAATCTTTTGAGGCTACTAACTACTCAGAACTTCCTGGAAAACTGATGTTTCAATTTAAGCTAAGTAAAATGAATTACTTAAGAGAAGGTGGCACTTCCTAGTGCCACAGTAATGGTAACAAACCGTCTCCCCAATAGGTGTCAGCTTGGCCACAAACTCTGCAATCACCAGGGAGAGCAGTGTTGCACATTAACCACTTTTTTCTATCTTCAGTGCAGTGTAGAGTTGGAATAGATTCTTTCTATATATTTACTGTATAATATCTGTAAAAAAGACCAAAACAAACCCATCATGAATTAAAAGAAATGTAAAGGAATGAGGAGAACAATACTGGTGGTCTTAAAATAATATGTCAGGGCTCTTAAAACTGTGTTATTAAGGGGTTAATTCAAGTGGCAGAGGCTGGTGTGATGATGAAGCATTGATTTGGATGGAAGGGGGATGCTGCAGCTTGGCCTATGATATTGAAGTTAAAGCCTTCCTGGCCACTTTGGGTTCACTTCAGATGCAAATACAAAATTTCTCAGCCAAAACGAACAGCAATTACTTTACTTGTAAGGGTCTAAACGTATACAGCTGTACCTGTAAGAAGATGGTAGAATAGTAAGAATCCATCTATAATGTTGAGGTATTTTAAAATACTGAACTAAGGAAAACATGACTAGATTTCCAAATTGCTTTAACTACAGAAACACAGGTCAATGTTTCAAGCTGTCTGAACATATCTACAGAAGTCTCTATCTGATGGCTGAAGATAAGCTTTCTCAAGGCAAATGAAGGAAATTTGTCTTATCCGATGGTTTCATTGTCATCCTTTCTCATATTAAAAGATAGTGAGGATGCTGTAAAGAAACTGCAGGAAAAAAGGTAGTGATTATTTCCCCTAAGGCCTACCTGACAGTGAAATGAAATAAAGTGAAACTATAAATGAGTAGGTTTGGAGGAACAAAGGGCGGTAAGAAAGTGAGCTTGGAGGCAGAAATGTCATTTCTGGGTGAGGGTAGTGGGATCCTTTCTTTGTGCATAGTCCATTCTATTTTCATCGTTGTTCCACCTTTGGCAAGACATCCAGGTAGCACATTACTTTCCATATGGATCAGTGTTATCATTACAACCACACCAAAATGTGACAGATAATTATGCTATTTGCAGCTGCAATAGCTAGAGGCAGCTTAGATGAATGTCTTTTTTAGTACATAGAGTGAGGCTGAAATGTATTATTTTGATAATAAATACATTTCCAAATTGAAAGAACAATAGAATCAAGGGGGTTTCAGGAGGTGAAGTAATTTTGTATTGCAACCAGAAATTTTTTTAAAAGGTACAGAACCTGGGAAAGTTGCAAACTGATTTAATGCTTGAAACATGATGACTTGGATTTGTGATCTCTTTATCTAGTCAGCTTCTCAGATATAATTTCCTACATAAATTAGTTGAATGATGATGAACTATTGTGTTTGCGTTTTCAGAGAGTTTATAAAAAGGATTTTTTGTCAAAGATCTTTTATGCATTTGTATTTTTTCTGTCAGTTGCTAATTCAAAACTGTGGCTTTAGAAGAAATTTGGGTTACATGTATTAAAAAAGTGTCTATAATTTGCTCATTCAGATTAACTATGTGATTTATCATTCTGTAGCATCTTTTCCAGAGAAGTGTATTAAGTGATGACTAATTGACTTATTGCCTGTTTGCAAAGAGAAGTGAATGGTACAGAAAATGTAATTTACTTTTCTTTCTTGGACTGAATTTATTGTTTGCTAATTTGAATGTCATATACAATAAATTATTCAACAAAAAAGACAGACAAAAAGAATGTCAGTAATGAAACCCAAACAAAATAATTGCATCATTGGTTCACATTCAAATAATATTAATTGGGCTAAGTATTTACATTTGTGGATGATAGGTAATTATTTTTCAAGTAATCAATGATAATTCTAATTGAAGTTATTTTCTGAGTTGAAAATAAAATTTTTCCAAAGGAAGTGAAGCTCAGAGATGGTGGAATATTTTTTACGTGCATAAAAAATGTTATTGTTCATTAAAATTGTATTAAAATAGTTTCACTGACATTATCACAAGATTCTTATCTTCTTACTCTCCCTAACTAAATTTCAACCACCACTGCTTGCATCCTTCTTCCACAAGAATGCAGTACATGTTTTAGTTGTATGGCTTGTACAGTGACAGAATGTATCATGTAGAGCACAAATATGTGAAAAAGATAGAGGAAGAATAGAATAAAATTGTCAGTATCACTTCAGGTAGAAGCATTCTATGTGCTAAAATCTCCTACTGGTGTAAACAAAGATTTTATATTGTTTGTTCATTTCCTCTCCCATTTATGTTTATATTGTGTTGATTCACTGCTGATATCATCAAGTTTTGAAATACAAGATATTGCAATGTTATGTAAAAAACAAAATTTATTCCTTCGTTCTGAAATAAACATAAACCTAACAATCGGGTTTACCTGTGCACAGCAGATTTGGTTGAAAATCTAGGAAACATGCAATTGGGTGGTGCAAAACTTACATTTTGCAAACTGACTGTGGTTAAATGAACCATTTTTCATGTTTTCACTCACTATTAGAAGACTGGAAAACTGTATTATAGGTCCAATTACCAATGGTTCACTTGCAAAGTGGTTATCTAGTTTTGCTCAATATTTCCATTTAGGACATAGTAGATTGAATAGAGAACATATTAATTAAATTTGCAAAGAGCAGCTACCTAATGGCATTGAAGGGAATTAGAGTATATGAGTTTTAAAATTCAAAATGATGTGGACAAGTTGGAAAATTGTCTGAAAGAAATGAGACAGAAGAGCAATAGGGACAGGTGCAACACTGTGAACTTGGGCAGAATTGGAGAACAATGAATTACCAAAAAAATTATGCAGAATGAAACCCTGAGGTTTATCATTTATCACTGGTAGAACACCACACACAATATCATACCATTATAAAAATTATATCACATACTTAATATCTAAGAATAGCAGCAAACATCAAATTAATATGAGTAAGTTTTGAGGAATTGCGGGCAGATTGCATGTCTTATTTTAAAGTTTGACTTTTTATTTTTCACATAGTGACTCCTCTTCCAATTGTCCATTTTCCATGCTTCTTGCCTCTAATTTTTTATGGCTTGTTGGAACCAGGCAGAGATTTGAGCAGATGGTTGTACTGAACCAAACCAAATCAATCTACAGTTTTCAGCACAATTGTTAACTGGAACATTACCTGTTGGATGCTCAAGGTAATCCTCCAGATGAACTCGGAAACAGGATAGCCTCAGCTGGAATACTATGTGGACTACTTGAAGAAACTGCAGAAGAAATAGAGCCCTTAAGAACAGCTGAAATAGCTTGTTTAAAGGATGTACAGGCCCTTAGGCATAGAAAAAGATATTGCACAATAAAAATTGAATAAAAGGTTTCACTTTTAGTGAATAAGACAGAAAGTAATGGACTTGAACTACAGCAAAGTACATTTAAGTTGAATGCTAGGAAAAACCTCCTGATGGTAAATGTGCTTTTAATTGTTATACTAAAAAAATAAGAAATCTTTGCTACAATTGACTCAATCCAAACTCTAATATTGCAGCATAAAATTAGAATGGGAAAATACCTTCAGATGTCACAAAGTTAGCCTCTTAAAAATGTCTTCAACAACTTTTCTGTCCTAAAAACAAGCATAAAAAACTTAACTAACCATCACTTTAATAGCTTAGTTTAACTGAAATTTTTAAAAACAATCTCTTAATAACAGTAATGGAAAAGGCTGAACAAAAATGTTCAGGAAAATCCATTCTAAAGACATTGTCTCATTCTCTAGTCTAAGAATAAATTCTGTAAGATTAGGGATGACACACAATCTAATTAATACATAGAGAAGAGGATAAATTGTATCCTTCAGTTATGGAATCATAATCAATGCATTAGTGTGCAAATCCTACTATGTTAAAAAGCATAGTTTGAAGTACTTTGGTATTACACTAGCTAAAATGTACATGAGAAATGTAAATCATCATTAAAGCACTTATTCCTTACTTCATTAAACACGCAGTTTTCTGGTTTATATTTTAATTTCTTTTCAGTAAAATGTAATCATCTTGAAAGATGCTACATTGCTATCTGAAGAGAAAGATCTTTGTTTAGTTACAAAAAAATTGCAGGACAGAAACTGAAAAGTACTAATTTCTCAATCTGATTTAGAGATTACCTAGAAATTCTTTCTTGAGATGGGTAACAAAGATGATGGTGTTTCTTGATTTGGGTTTATGGATTCTAACCAACATCCACATGGAATTAAATCAAAGCATTTTATGAAATTTCATGACCTATAATTTTTAAATTAGGTTACATTCAGAAATGACCTAGGAAAAAAATTAGGGTGACTGAATTGTAATGGGTTGCAAAACAATTTTATTTGTTTTATTTCTTTTTCCATTTAATATTTCTCCACTGCAGAAGTGGTAGTCACCATATACTATCCTCTGCATATTCTTTAACTTCCTTTTTAGGTTTAGCTCCCAAATAAGGTGAAAGATAGCTAAATTCTGTGGAACAATTTTACAGCAAATGTCAATCTTCACACTGATTTTATGTCCATTTCATACTTGGAACTATGCATAAAGAACTGAAAACCCACTTCCAGTCTTCCTCTGTATTTAATACTCCAAGTTTCAATATAATTTAAAATGTTTGGCTTTCAGTCCAAAAAAACCTTCGTACTATAAATATTAAACTGGGTATAAATATTGATTTTTAAAGTCTTGACGTTTTTCAGTAACTCTATCAAATTTCATATATTTTTAGTAAGCCATCTGTTAAAAAAGAAGATCCCTTGTTCAAAACTTTTGAATAAATGTTACAAGAAGTTATTTCTATATAGACATCATGTCCAAGCAAGCTTATTCCATTTTTTCAACTTGAGCACACCTATAAATTGCATAGCTAAAGAAAGGCACCTGAGATAGGATTTTTATTTTCTACTTACTTTGTTTCTAATTTCATAGCTAGCTCTCATTTCTATCTAGAAAAACTTTACTATGTTTAAAGCCACTAGTTATTACCAAAGTATAAATCAAATTCACCGCTTGAACTGGGATGTCGAAAAATATTCCCACTGATTTTAAAAGGCTAGTATTAACAAATGAATAGAAAATACCTTTGTCTTTCTTGAAAAAAGTAAAGAGTTTTTTGTTAAGTCTGAATCTAAACTAATGCTTCAGTGGAATAGAGACTTAAGCATTCTAAAAACAGACATTGCATATTTTCTAGAGTGGAAGGCTACATGAAGGCATATAAATGGTTTTAATAGTGCGTCCATAGAGAAATACCATGGCAAAACCTAGTTCTTAACAACAAGAGATAGCAAATTGTAAATTTAGTCTTATTTAAATCAATAAAATCAGACTGTATTCTCCCTTACAATTAAAAGATTTGTGCTGAACAGACATATGTAGTTACAGGACTGGCAGTGTCCCAGACTTGGTTTCCACATCCATGGCTCATTGTACTGTAATATGGACTACTGAGGTTTAAAAGATAGATCAATCTGTTAAAAGTAATGTAAATAGAAAAGCTATATGCAATGATAGTGTTTATGTAGGAAATGGGATCAAAAATCATGAGAACATTTGTATCGAGGTCCCACTCTCTAAAAAGTAGATATTCATAGTGAACAAAGAAATTGTGTCTATTTTTATTGTGCAGCTTATCTACATGATTAGCTTGACTGGCAGAAACATGTGAGAATGAAAGTGCCTCAAGATTTTTCTGATGCTTTTTTCCTTTCTTCTTTTGTTGAGAAGAGTTTGATGAATGAGATAAGACATCCAAGCTGAAAATCCCGGTAAAACTACTTTTCCCATGACAATAAACCCAGTTTATTACACACTGTACAAAACTAATCTAACTGGCAGTACAGCATTTATTACTGGAAATATCTTCTGAGGAGTTGTGCTCATGAAGAAAATTATATAAGAAACCATTCTTGGTAAATATATGCTGAAAACAGATCATGTGCTGTCTGAGAACCAGGCACAATACTAGAACAATATAAATGAGATTAAGTGGTCCGAGTAAGTAGGTCCGAGGGCAGAAGTAGGCAGAGTAATTGATTATATATAAAATTGAGACATTTGCATGATTGATTTCTTTTGTAACTACCCAGTGTTCTCTATTCCTAAGTAAAGGACAGTCAACGACCATGAAGAGGAACTGGATCTAATTAATAAAATGACTATTCTATTTCCAGAAATTCGGCCTTGGAAAGCAATGTGTTATTGATAAATGTGAAATGTGTTTGGGTCTGCTGATCAATTCTCTCTTTTAGATACTTACAAGTGCTTTATGTTCCTTAGCTTAAATTAACTTTGCCCATCCAAACTGGATGAGTTGTTTAATGTGTCTCTATATAGTGCTTTCCAAATTACTATGTTTGTATGCAAATATTCATTGGACTTCATTCCAAAGTGATTATTAGCAAAGCTAGTGTCACTTGCATAATCAGAGTTTCTTTGAAATAATTAGGAATCTAGAGAAATATCTAATCTTTTCTTCAATTGCTGGAATTACGGATACTTTGCCATGTCACAAGCTATTGTTTAGATAACTGTAGTGCTGAATGTAATTAAAGTGGCACATTGCAACTAGAAGAGTTAAAAACAGCAAATTGGTCAGTTTAAAACAATTAGATAATGTGAGCACTGACTATTAAAGGAAGCAAAACTTGTAAATTGCCTTCTTTAAAGAAATTCTTATTAGATTTACAGTCTTCAAAAATTGTGTTAAGGAATATTTATGTTTTTTATTTATCATCAGGCTGAGGGGAAATGCTTTGGCTTTGGGGAAGGGGAGTTGCATTTCTGGATTTTTTAAAGGGGAGAATAGTTTAAATCTATGAGAAGTGAGCTGCTGTGATTAACTGGCTGACTGACTGCATACTCTGCTCCTTTGTGTTGCTCTACATCATTCTTCAATTGGCAAAGCAATATACTATCCACAGAGTTTGCACTGTTCCAGGATAGGTAATTCTCACCTCCAAGTAAGCCTTCCATCCATATGTCTACTTCACAGTGTGTTGCAGTCCTTTGCATTGACAAACATTAGCTATGTTTCTAAGACCTCTGCATAAGTAGGATAAACTTTATTATAACACAGCTCAGACTCTTCAGAATTTTATTAGGCTCTATTTGTGCTACATTTTTTGCAGTGCACATCTCTCAGAACTAGATAAATTGCAAATTAATATAAAATATAATAGTGTTAGCAACTTTAAGGAACTCAGCTGAACTGATAATTCTTGGTGATGTAGCCACGTAGAACTGATATCCTCCAAAAGGTATGTGCTTTTTGAAATCTAATCTGTTTATATACTTTTATTAAAGATTAGTGTCTGCTGAAAGCTGTTTGAAATTAACAGCAAGGTCTGTTTGAATTGAAAATAGATAATCTTTTTAATAGCTAGTCAATTATTTATGTCATATTGTATCAGCATGACAGCATTTTGAAGTAAAAGTTTTTAGTGGAAAATTGTGGGTAGTCAAATAAACCTGATGTCCATGAATGAGAATATCATATAAATTTCCTTCACTTCTCATTGCCAGGAGGAGTTTTTATCTCTACATCCTGTTCCCTTCGATGGTCAGAGGGCATCTTCATACCTATTATGAATTACTGCAGCTTTCATTGGTGGTACACACGGCATCTTGGACAAAGCTAGAGTTGGATGCAAATTTGTTAATAGAATGTAATTAAACTATAGAGGTGGATTAACTTGTCCTTGTATGGACAGCTGTCATTGGATTTAAACAGTTTAACATAATTTTTTCACTGCAAATTTAAAGGTCTGTGCACCTACTGAGCTACTTAAGTATTTGTATTTTGAGGATCAAAAGAACTAGCTGTGTTAGATAACAGTTATGAGCACAAGTCAAATATGGGCTAAGAGGAATCCTTAAGGATTATAGGACAGCAGAGTGATTCTAAGGTTTTCACTGCAGAAAACAATTCTCTATACAGCCTTACTTTGTTCTAGGTCTGTAGCTGGCAGGTGGGATTTGTTGTGTGGTTTATGAGAGTCTATATAATTTTCCAGATTTAATGATAAACACTAATTCTGTCGATGAAAACTTCCATGGTTAGTCAGACTATGGTCAGAAAAATAGAACTACCACTTATAATAAGAGATAAAAGATTCTCCCTTGCCCTACAGTGCATACCAGGCAGTAGTGCAAAAGTCTGTTTTCCTAATGTGGCTGCATTTGATATGAAACCCTGTGCTGGCCTAAATGACCAGACCGATGGAGAACAAGAACTCAGGATTGTAAATAAATGTCCATGCAGGGTGGAATGAAATGAAAGGTATCAGGTTATCTTTACAAGACTGTAAATCTTAAACTCCTTAATTGCTGGTAGCTCTTGCAACAGAGATATTGCTCAGTCCACCCTCCAGGAGATGAACTGCTGCCAAGTTATCCTTAATTAGTTTTTCTGGATCATACAGTTTACTGAAATATATGTCCTTGAGCTACTCTGAGGAGATACTGAGCTATAATAAGCTTTACCATAACAGGTATGAGAAAGGTGGTGCTTCTTGCTTGGAATGGAGAGAAAGATTAGTAAATTCAGCCCAGGAAATATATTTGGAACATCTGTAACCTAACAGCTGTAGAATGTCACTTTGGCTAGATCAAGGGCTTAAAATATGCTTAAGTAATGTACCGCAGCTCTTACTTTTAGAAAGTACATCTACCCTTAAGTTTTTCCACTTACATACTCCCATACATGTTTAAAACAAACAAAGTAGCCTAAAATCAAGGTGATATTGGAAGCTACTAGAAGACTCAAAGATAATTCAGCTTGAAATACTTGACTAATATTGTGGTATAATTAATGACTTTGGAAGAAAAGTTTCTCTCAAATCCATAAAGTTTTATGCCTTTGCAATGCTCTCACTGGTACAGAGTCATCAAAATTATGCCTCTTTTAGCTGCATGTAGTATATTGGTTGGTGATGACAATGAGCAAATTACATTTATGCTTTGATATCTTAAATGTTGTCATGCTATGAGATAATAAACATTCAGTTGTCAGTCATAAGTAGAACACAATAAAATACTGAATAAAATCAGTAGGGGGCTTCTGTTGGCTTAATGATTCCTGTTACAAGATCATAATAAGCTAGAAAAAACAAGCCATCAGATTTCTAATAATTATTTGTCTTATAATTATACTAAGGATAGCTTCTTTCTATGACATCCATTGATTTTATCCATTCCCTAAATTCTCTTTTGCCATTTTAAAGTTATTAGAAAGTTATTTACCAATGTAACTGTGGAAGGAACAGCATACTCTGATGAAATATTGGTAGGCTGTAGTGAGAAATAATCTCTTAGCTTAAAAAGGAACGTAATATAATTTTATGTGATGGAAAAAATGTACATAACATCAAACAAGAAAATTGTTTGTGTCATGCAGTGTAAAGAAATCACTGAAAAGATGAGGTACTTCTTTTTGTAATAATAGCTTTCTCACTCTGATTTGACTCATGGTCCTTCACGCAGACTCACAGAGTCTCTTGTCAAACAATCTTTACATGCATGTTTTCTTATATATTGTTTCTTGGCAAAAGTATTAATATTGTCTCGGATACTTCCAGATAATTTTAAATGAAACACTTTAGCAGTGGCTAAATTTTTAATATTTTCATCATACAGATATTAAGAAGAGAATTTAAATGCTAAAATATAAACTCTAGCTTCAAGAAATAAATAAAATAGGTATTGGTAAGTAATTATGTTTGGGAACTAAAATTATAAACTTTTTTTGGATTTTACAGCATTAAAAAAATTGAATAAGTGCTTTAAACCTTTAAACTTTTTGTCTTTTAAAAAAGTAACCAAGATAAAATAGTTTTAACCTAAATGGAATAATTTCATTTTGCCTTTGAATTTCTCAGAAGAGAAAAAGGAAGGCAATACGTTTTCTGTAGGATATACATAAATTTAAAAATCTGTAGGAGTAGCTGAGTTTTTATAAACTAGAAGTATTTATAATGTCAGACATCTCCACTCCAAACCGTTAGGTTTCAAAAACTGAAAACCAAAGGAAATAACAATGAAGCATTGTCAGTTTGCAACTGGAGGAAAATGGAAACAAAAAATGTTTTGTTTCAGGTACTAATACTAAATAACATGAAAAAGATGTGCACTAGAAAGTGTATACCTTAGCTGAAGGAAGGCAAGGAAATTAAAACAAGGATTGGTGGGATAGATGTGACAAAGGGAAAATGAGCTTATGCTGTGAATGTGAAAGGTGATCACCTGCTTGAGAAAACTGATTTCTAAGAGAGATAAAATTTCTAGATTACTGAGTGAAGGAAATACTGAAAGTACAATGTAAATATTTTAATAGATTGTTTTACAAAATCCTACACTCAAAATGAATCTAAACAATCTTGGTTGAAAGACTTGCATGAGTTTTAAATGGGCTAAACAAGTAAAAAAAGAGCAAGATGATGAATTGGAAGGAAGTGCTCTAGTTGGGAACTGAAAAAATAGGGGATGATTCCAATCTTACCTAACTTCTTCTCTAATGGTCTGGAAGGAGAAATATGCTGTACATAAATGGCTTTTCCATATGATACTGAGTGGCATTAAAATGCAAATACCAAGAAAGACAAAGGGGATAATACAAAGGTAGATCATGAAACATTAAACATACAGGAAAGAAGTCTACAGAAACTCATTAACTTGGAAAGAATATATGCCACAATACATTTGGAAGAGGAAAGATGATTGAAATGGTGATTAGAAAGTGAAGAAAAACCTTAGAAAGCACATAGAGCTAAGCACACTCAACTATATGGGAATGAAAACAATGGATGCATTTGAACAATGGTTCTCTCCAGTGCAAATGACAACTACTATGGCCCCAAATATTCATAAGAGGTTACGGTTTCCAGGAGGTTTTCAAAAGGTCTTTTTGTTGTTGTTCCAGCTTTTACTTTCAGATTTTCAATTTGAGGTAAGCAAGAGCAATGTGGCTGGCCACAGGATCAGAGACCACCAAATCATGTTTCAAGTTCATCATTTTGTACGGTTTCTTTCATGTCCTCATTCTTCCTCATTTTATTTGCCCTGGAGATTCTGCTCTATTTATCCTCTTCATCTCAGTCAGCTCCTGCTCATGCAGTCTTTCCCATGCATTGTTCATTCTTGCTATACTTTTTATAGTTTCGTAAGCAATGTTATCCATAGTATTTTCACTGTCCTTTCTTTTTCCAGTTCCTTCACCCTGAACCTCTGAAACTTTCTCCTTATTCTTCTATCCTGAGAACATCTTTCAATTCCTTGAAAGGATTTCACCCTTAAAAGCTGATTCTTATGTGAAGCCTTTGAACTTTAGGATGGTCTTGTAAGCCATAAAAGTTGCAAATAGAATAATTATTTCATTTGAATTTCACAGTGAAAAGACATTAGGGCAAAGAGAAGAAAGTAACTTCTCAATTCTTGGGACGAAAACAAAACCTCTGAAAAGCAGTGAAGGCAAAATACACAAAGCTGAATGTTCCACAATAGAAGCTCTCAGCAGAAAAGGAAAACAGAAAAATGAAGATCTGCTACCAAGGCATTCATTTGTGGATGTCAGGGTCAATAGGGAGCTACTTTCTGGTAAAAAAAATGAATCACTTCCTCAGCCAAAGCTGCCAAGTGGGATTGCTGGGCCTGGGACTGTTCTCACTTGAAAACTTCACAAGACTCAGTTTTCAATTACTGTGATTAAGTGCTTCTATAAATTAGAAGACTATGTGCCAAGGTACAAGTGCAGAACCCCAAAACAACATGGATATAGTAGCTTTGCAATCTTGCATTCTAGAGCCCAATACAGAGCCAATATTTGCAAAATTTTCAATGGAAATAGAAAATTACTTAAGTTTAGCTGAAGACCACCTGAATTTAATGAAATATATCAAGGAAAGTTTGAATTTTTTTTTTTTTTTTTTTTCATGACCTATTGTGTTTGAGGAATTCCTGCTTTGTATGAGTCCTTCAAATCCTTGAGTAAAAGAAAGCAGATGGTCTGCTCTGTGTTTCTGTTTGTTACTTGCTATTTATTTTTTATTTTGGGTTATGTCACATCTTCCCAAAATTGAAGTTTTGTGATTGATTTTCCATGATTGATCACAGAACAGCTTTCGGTGTTTCAGGGCTAAACCACTGCAAAGTACCTCGATTAATAGCCTGTGGCTTCCTGCCTGAAAACATACCTGAGGCATGTATTAATGGACTAATAAAACATGGCCTGTCATATCATAATGTGATATTCCCATTCCATGTGAACAAGCTTGCTCCCAGTTTGCCACAGGCAATGTGGTATTTCATCTCTGTGTCTGTTTTAATCTCTGATAGATTTTATCCTCTTTCTGTCAAATCATGAAAACTGACATTATGAAGTGTTTTTTCATGCTCATTAATGCTTTACTTAAGCTCTGTTTGGTTTTTCAGTGTCTTTTCATCCTAATCCTTTAAACACAATCTATTTTTGTAAAATGGATTGTAAACTTGCCTCTCACTCTTAACTGGAAAAAAAATCTGTTGCTTTAGTTAATTGAAATTTTGGCAGATTTCTGATTTAGTTACAGTTCTGCAGGATATTCTGCAGCTTATGCATTTCACTGTATAAATAAACATTTTCTTGATAATTGTGGCTCTTCCCATGACATTAGCATACTTCAGCAACAGAAATTACACAAGCACTTATCATTATGATCCTTTTCAAATGACAAAATTTTAGACCCAGTAAAAACCCAAGTGTCACAGAATTTCTTCATTGTCATGCTGAAGAATGACAGTGTAAATATTAGACTAAATACTAGTGGAATTCCCCAAAACATGCTCTCCAGTATCCTCCAAATGAGAAAGACCTCCTTTTTTTTTCCTCCTAAATTTTCCTGGTCTCTAAGCGACACAGTTCTGGGTGGAAAAATGTAGGAATAAAATCAATCACCTTCCAAAGCCCGTTCTTACAGTGGGTTTATCCGAGCTGATCATAGTTTACCAATTCGTTCATTTATTCATTAGCACTATCTATGAAAGACCTTTATTCACTTATTACTATAACCATATAACTTATGATTAAAATCTTGTCATCTTTAAGACCAACTCTTTGTTTCCTAATCCACAGCACAGCTGACCCTACATGACAGCAGCTGGTCCCCAAACCAGACACCCCTCTCCCCCTGTGAGCGCCTCAGACACTCTGAAGCCAGGGGTTTGCCCCCATCAGGTTCCTCCCCATGTGTTGAGAAGCAGGCAGGTGCTGCTGGGTGCTGTTGTGGGGTACAGGGGACTAGAGGGGACTCCCTGAGCACACATCACCTGCCCCCTTTGCTTCCCTGGGCTCCATGTAGCAGCAGCAATCAGAGTTAATACACCAGCCCTACAGTCAAATTGTGAGAAATTCCCATCACCAGCAAAAGTAATGGATAACTGTATTTAAAGTGCTAGCCTCACAGAGAGCCAAATATTTTCTCATTCTAGCCCCTACGTTTGTTTTTCACATGGCAAAGAAAGCTATTTTCCGTAGAATAGCAGTTTTTCACCCTATTAATTAGTCTGCTTCTGTTTATATTGGCAAGTTGGCATAAAATATAAACGTGAACTATTTGGCACAAAAGAAATCTATAAATATCACTAGTAATTATTACTATGACTCCAGTCCAGAAATCCTTAGCCACATATATCTGAAATTAATGTCGTAGATGGTTTTCCTTCCAAAAAGAACCTAGAAAAGCTCACCCACATGGGGCAAGTTCCATGAGATTTAAGAAGAACTGTGGATATTTATGCTTAGACTGAAATGGTATTAGGAGGTGTATTAGTGTCAGAATAAAGCTTGCCCACGAGCCTTGCAAAGTGTATTTGTTGCTGCAGTCCTGGCCTTGCCCTGGTTTCTGACCAGAGTACTCCAGTGTTGTGCAAGGTGAATCCAAGGCTGGCTGAGATTCATGTTTGGTGTCCTCCTTTTTTGCTAATTCCAGAATAAAACACCACTGGCTATAGGTGTATGTCTAATTCTAAGTATTAAATTGAATGCATTGTAATGAACAACCAACGTGTTCTCTTATTGAGAGGTGTATTTCCATAAACATTCTCTAATAAAGAATTATTCTATAAATATTATAATAAATGATAGCTTATGAGTCTCTCACTTGCAGGTCATTTTTCAGTGCTGCTTACAAAAATGCCTGTTGTACTCAAATATTGTGTTTGGTCCAGTAAATATTTATTCAACAAATATTCCCATGATGGTAAATGTGAAGATTATCAAAAGGCCTATGGCATAAAAGATCATATGACTTAAGGGAACTAGTGATTTATGGCATTGTTACTTCCCATCATTGAGGAAATGAGGCTTGAGACTGACTAATATTTCTTTTTATTTTGTTTGCTGGAAGCATTTGTAAATTCCTCCTGGGATTTTTCAGAGCTACATGGTATGATATTCCCCAAATAGTTTTGTACTATTGTTTGATTTTAATTATAGCTGAACAGAAGTGAAATCTTGGGAATACTTCTAATTTGCTTTAGTCCTTCCTGCTATGCCTTGTTAAAATTTATCCAAATTGATTATTGGAAGGAATAGGTGTATATAAAATATGAGCAATCTCAAGGATAGCTACTCTGATTTTGTAACTTTTAAAAAGAATAAACCATGCTATAAATTTGAACAATGCTGGGGAGATGGCCTAATGCCTAGAAATCTTCAGCACAGGCCAAAGACATCTCAAGAGGAAAGGAAAACCCAATATTTCCTTTATGGAGTTTATCCCATGTCATTCCATCAACAGCACAGAGGGGAGAACGTGGTCATGCAGACACTCGACAGTGAATTCACTCTGCAATTGCCATGTGTCTGGCATCTCTGGAACCAGCAGCTCAGGGCTTTGAGCTGCTCCAGGGCTCCTCACTGCTCTGCAGTTATTTGCAGTCAGTGCTGCCCAAGCCTGGCCTATGCTGATAAGGATCTCCTGCACAGATGCTTCTGGAACTACTAAAAAGGAAGAGTTCTACTTCATTCTACAGAAAATAGGAGGCCTAATCTATATTAAATAACAAGCAAATACACTCTGGTGGGTGGACTATATTGCCACACAAGATGACGTGGCACTCAGGTCATGGAAATAGATTATTGAAACTGCTTTTGTATTTGTTCATGGTATAAGAATCAGTTCTACCTTAATTTAGAGATTGTCTTTTGTGATGATTAGCAGTCTCAGAGAAAGTTTCAACCAGGGAGAAATGCTGATTTGTTTGAGGTCAACCAAAAGACATACACCCAACTCTGCCTTCCTAGCAGACCTTTCAGTTACATTCAGTCATTTGTTATCTTGCATTGATAAAGTTAATACAGAGAATCAAAGTCAAGCTTATATCACCAGTAAATATTATGATCATATACATCTGCAGAGCACACAAACTCTGTCCTCACTTAACTAGAGCTTTTAGAAAATGTAAACACAGGACTTGATTTATGAACACTGCATGACATGTTTTGTCTATTGATGAAACACACAACATTTATTTCAATAATAAGTTTAGAATAAATTATTATACCCAAAATTATTATTAGCTGAGGTCATAGTTCTTAATGGTATCAAACAATTTTATAGCGATCTTTGTTCATATATTTCAAAGTATTTTATTAAGATGTCTGAAAATACTAGAATCTCTTTTATAGACAGGGAAACTGAGTCACCCAGTGAGCTACATGTTTTCCTTTTCAGTCAGACAGTTAGCTATAGTATCAGTTTCTCAGTTCCAAATTCCTCTACTTTCATTGGACACTCATCCAGACCACCTCACAAAAATATGGACCTGTAATACCCCATACTGCCCCCCCAAACACTGAATAAGTGATTTTTGCTATTTAAATATTCTGCCCAAATGCCAGTCTGCATTTTATTGCCTAAGTTTTCTTAGCATTTAGGTACTCTTGACAGAGTTCTCCACAGATTATCTGCTTGTCATTTTGTGACCTTCCCTCTCTCTTGTCACCAGATACAAGATTTCTCCAGCCATTCATAAAATCCTGGATGGTCTCCCTGTCCTAGTAGGAGAACTGCCCCACTCAATGGCTTCTGTCATCTCAGTCAATTTCTCTGAAACTTTTTTTTAATCTCACTTTGAACACAGTTATTAGGATCTTAGAATTCTGAGGTTCTGACATTCCCAAATTGCTTTTGTTTGTTTTATGGTTTTGTTCTCCTATTTAGATTATTTCTCTTTTCAACATCTTGTGAACTTCCAGTTCTTTGAGATGTATCTGCCTGAGTAGTGTTCATCTGAGTTTAATAATCCTTCATCAGCTCTATTCTATTATATTTATATATAAATAGCCCTAACAACTTTCATGTACACTGACATACTAACTAATGCAGTAGTTCTAAAATTCTTTAAAAATTGTAAGCTCTATATAGACTCATCATATTGTGGGAGACTTATAGTAATGCACTATGATTCTTTTACAGTTATGATAGATCTGTGATTAATGCATACTTCCTAAGGAAATCTTACCTGGAAGCCTAGATTATCAAACAAAGAATCATTTTACTTACCCTCTTAATTTATAAGCTATCTCAACAACAATCTTGCTAACACACAGGTGTTTTATTTTTAATTCTTGATTAATTATTGATAAAATTGTACCTGTATCACACCAGAATGAACAAACACAAAGTGTTTTTGCTGTTTATGAGAAAACTTTTTGACATCAACAAAGATAAACTTCAAGAACAAGATAATCTTAGCTGAATAAAAGCCCACTGTGATTTGTTGAATAACAAAATCCTTTCTCCTGCTCTTCAGACTTCACTGCCTAAATCTCCAGTCTGCTCAAACATTTTCAGATCAGCCTTTTTTTAAAAAATGAAATCTAGATTTTGACTGAATAACTTTAGTTTCCAAAAGCCAAAAGAAAAGTCCTGCTTTAGGCATATTTTAAACCCCAAATATTTAACTTTCTAATAGAATCTCAGTGTTTTGCCTGGGTTTTGCTGGCTTTGTTCCTATTCTTTAATTTCCAGATGCTTTTTCAGTCTCATTTATTAAGAACTACATTTATTCTGTCAAAAGCTGCAAATTTTCTTCTCTAAAGCAGCTGTAGGATCTTTCTCTTCCTCTGAAAATTTATTTACATTATCAAACATGACTTATTAGAAATTGCAAGAATAATCTACATTCTTTACACTACATATTTGTCTTTTTTTTCAGAATATACTTCCTTTTTTAAAAAAACACTTCTTAATTTTCCATTAACTACCACTAAAATTTACTTGTCACCAGCCAGCAAAATAGGGACTGTAATGTAGGCCCCTGTTTAAGCAAACAGATTTTCTTGATTTTGTGTATTGACTCACAGGATGAGTTACTGCATGCAAGAAGGTCACTTCAGGAAAAAGAATTCAAGCTCCATTATATGTGGACCCCAAAATAATTTATCACTTCAAACCTCCTTATAAATATCTCTGATGTGCTACAGATCCTGGTAACATTACATCACTTATAATCCTCTCTTACTTTATGAAATAATTGACAAGCTTTGCAACAATAAATACAGATTAAAATAGTTTTTTAAAGAAGTTATAAAGCTCTGTCAGAATAATACAACAAAAAGTTACATTCCAAAGCAAGGCAACAACCATTCCTGATGTTTTAAATGCATATCAGGACAACAAAAGCTTTAAATACAAAAGCATTTTTAAGGCATTTTTCTTAAAGCAGTAATCAATACCTGCAAGTTTCCAGTCTGTTAAGAAGGTCAGCAGACGGTCTCTGAATAAGTAGATCACTTGCTGTGGTCTTTAGACTTGTTTTTTTATTTTTTTAGTTGTTCCATGGAGAGTTAAAGAAGTGATTGGTAACCTTTTATTTAATAACTGAATCTTTTTGCTGTAGTGGAATTTTAAATGCAATTCAGTTTTCTTTATGTGAAAAAAGGGCCACATCATCTCAATAATTAGTCCTTCTCTATTAGATAAATTACTTTGCTTTGTTTTTACTTCTCTCCTTCCACTTGAGCATAGTTACAAATGGCTACAGCATCTGAAAGGTAGAAAATTCTTTGGGGAGCTGACTCTAAAAACTGGAGTAATTTGTAATTCCCTTAGAGCTCATGTTCCTAGCATTCCCTGGGTCACTTTCTGCCACTTTCAGCCTAAGTGAGGCCAATATGAACATAACATCTATTCTATTTGCTCGATGGAAGCTCATTAAGCTTTGTTCAGGTAAGAGCTATGAGAACAGATCCTGCATAATAGAGTAGTGGCTTCAAAGTAATGGGCCAGATAATCAATTCTGAATTTCAGTGGAAGTTCTCCTAAAGTTCTTTTGCAGCCATACTAACATCAAAGGTGTCTATCAAAATTAATATTGCTGCAATAAATATAAAGGAGATAAGAATGATTAAGTCATTATTGTTAAATGCTACATGATAAAAAAGCAAGAAAATCCTTCAAGAATCTGTTAAGACTTGTCTGGTCCCTACATCACACGTAGTAACATCTCAAGGTTTGTCTGTATGCAATATCCAGAATGCAGCTGGTTAGAGGTAAAGTGAATTTATAGCATACCTGATAATCAGTGCTAACCCACTCCACGCACTGCGTATAGCTCAGGCTAAGGCTGTTTGTTCTCTTTTTGAAACTGAATGAGTTACTTCACATGAAGGCACATTTAGTTCTGTATCCTGTCACAAGTCTAAGAGAAATGTACTGCTCAACGTGAGCAGTTTTTGCTGATGCAAAACTTTTTCTTTACTGGACTTTCAAAGAGTAGGCAGCATTGAGTATGGGTCACAAAACCACAAATATATTGTTATTATTTCCTATAAGATAGCTTTTAAATATTTATTTGTTTACTTGTCTTTCTTGCTCATAACTTTCAATTGGCACTGAGGACTCATTACAGAAGTTCTCATTTTAGTTTATGAAGACCACAAAACTAGAGTGAGGAGGGAATGTAAATCAGGAAATCAAGCAGCTAAATTCAAAGTGTATCTTTCATTTTCACCTACCTGAAATTCTACAATAAGCTATACTTGAGTTGGGTTTTGAGTGACCCATAAATTAGTGTACAGGCAAATCCAAGGTACTGTATCATTTATATTCCTGCTGATAATGTAAAACTGAGCATCTAGTGCTATCATCTAGTTCACAGGTCACTGCATACACCATAATACAAATGCAAGATGTAGACAGTAAGCACTAGTCACAACCAGTCACAGCTAAGAAACTAGTCACAAAAACGAGCAATATCTATTCAGAAAGTCATTTTTTTCCTACAAAGCTTCTCGAGTGAAAGCCACAAACCTAATTGGCTAGAGAAGATTTGACTTAATTTAATTCTCTCACAGTAAGCACCTATTTCCAGACTATCACTCTTCAAGAAATAGATTGATGTGTCTCAGCTCATTCTATATTTAAAATTTTTCATTTTTAAAAGGATTTTTACAGTTGTAATTAAATTTAATTACAATAATATCTGCAGATTTTTCCTGTGACTATTTCTTATTCCCTAGCCTTTTCCTCTCTTTGATCCAGACAAAAGAACATATCATATTATAGTCAAACTATAAGCCTACTAGTCATCCCTGAGCTTTTTTTATTCAAACCTGAGTGCATTCTCTCCCTATTGAATCTTGTCTATTCTCTGTTGATAAATTGTCCCTATGACTGTCTCAGAGATACATGAGAGAGTCAATTTTAGAAAATTCAGGCCGATTGGTTGTATATCATTAATCATTCCAGCTACACTTTGGAATAGCTATTAAATATATTTGAGATTTTATGCAATTTGACAGAGTTGTTAGCAAAGTAAAAGTCACATGCAACCTAGAAAAGTGAAATCCTTGCATGATCTCTGTAATATTCAACCAAGAGAAATATCTTGTGTACAAGGCTAAATTACCTATATTTCTACTAATATAAAGCTTTACTCTTGAATAGCTTTGAAAGGAAAAGTTAGACAACAGGGGAAATAATAATAATAATAATAAAGAAAGCCTGAAATAAAAATAAATAGGGAAAAAGGGAAAATCCCTCAGGAATGTGGGACACATCATACTGCTCTCCTCCAGGACATAAGTATCATGACAAAAAAGACATTATAAAGCCATGCAGCAGAGGTTGACTTACAAATCACAAAAAAAAAAAAATAATACAGAATTAAACAAAAACAATTGCAAAGGTTTTGAAAGATCAGTGAGAAGTATTTCCAAATAGAATGAAACATACATGAAGAAAATAATCAGCTTCTTTGCCTGAAGTTCATTTTAATTATCAAAAATTGAGCTGCTATTGATGTATTATGATAATGGATGGTAAAAGCTGCTAATTAATTTGTTTTCAGTTTGCTGCCTGAATACTATATGTCTGGATACTATAAGTCTTATTAAAAAACAGAATTAAACAGTGGCAATAAAGGTCATCCTGGCAATTGTACTCCAGAGACCTTGCTGGAGGCAGAAACTTTATCTCATCTGAGAGCTACCAAGTCTGTTATATAGGAGAAGCTTCTGGAAAGTGTGTGAAAATCAGCCAGGAAACACCTGTTAATAAAATATTCTTTTCCTGAACACCCACAGGTGATTCTGTGGAGTGCAATGCCTGTAAGCCACTGAATAACAAGTAGGGGGAAAAAACCAAACAAAACAACCCAACAACAAAAACAACAACAGAAAAGAAAAAAAAAATTGGAAAAACATATTTTGCTTTTAGAACTCTATTTTTTTCCCAAAAAAGATTTGTTTTGTCTATCTTCCTTGCATTTTTGTATCTAGAAAAAAAATATCTGCTCCAAGTTGATTGGGAATCTACCAATCTAACACATATAAGACTTGTCATGAAGGTTATAAAGTACCTTTCTATTCCCTGCATAGATAATTTTATCTTTGAAACTTTAGAGCCAAATACTTAAACTTTAAATTAAAAATTATTTTACAACAGGCATATGCAAGTACCTCAGTTTCTCTATATTCTTTTCCACAAATTCATTAACTAGAATATTTGTGGAAAGTAATCACAGAAGCAGTGTGTACACAATTTAAACTAATTCCTTTAAAATCAAAAGAGTATTCATGGAAATGTATTTTCTGTATTCATCCAGTTCTAACTATTCTTATTTTCAACATCTTTGGATATCAGATGAAGTATTAAACTAGAGAATCTGAAAGAGTAAATTATCCTTTATCTAGTAGGAGATTAACATATTAATATATTATCAAGTTACACCCTTTAGAAGCAATGTAAAAGTAGAAATATGCAATTCAATTATATTTCAAGAGGCCATTGGCCAGTTTATTAGTATGATATAAGTATGGCAATTTTGCAGTTTAAGAACATTTTTGGGCTACTAATATGTTAATTATAATTAAAACCTGGTATCAGTTCCAGGTATGAAGTGCAAGACTGAGGTCATTGCCTTTCACTGTACCAATGAAGCACTGCAATATTAAGTAATTATGTAATTAGTGTACTTCCATTACAGTGAAAAATACAAATATTTCATGCTGGGATTCAATATCTAGTAATTTTTGCTAATTTAAGAGAAGTTGGGGTAGAATGACAAACTTGACACCTTCCTACTCAAGCAGACAAATTGTGGAGAGCAGCTGTTGTCCCATCTTCATGCTCAGCAGAATGTCCTCTCCAGAAAACAGTTCTCCTTTGGTTTGATCCGAGTCCTTACACATTACCTATATTAGCTTTTTAAAATTGAATATCCTTCAGTCATGGAGCTTGTAACTTAACAATATAAATTATTAAACTTCTCCACTTCTAGCTGTCTTAAATTATATCACACTCAGGCTAAGTATTGGTCAGCATGATTGATTATGCTGTGTGTGAACTGAAAACTACAGCTACATGTTACAAGCAGCTATAGAGTATTGCAGGCAGCAGCTGCAGCTGCCCAAAGCAAACACTTCATCCTTGCTGTCACAGTATCTGATGGAAAGGTCTTGCTATTTTTTACATATTATGTATAACAAACATAATAGGTTTTTTTTCCTTCTTTCTCCTGTTTATTTGTAACTCTAATGTAAAAGACATTGAAATACTAAAGAAACACATGTTAAGATTAAAACACTTACGGCAAAGTGTAATTCAAAAGATCCAGCAGCAGAGTAAGTAACATAAGGAGAAATTACTTGTGTAGCCTTATTCTGTGTGTACCAGCTGGCTCTAAGCAATGGGCCATTAATGGGCTTTGAATATAGTCAGAGGTAAGCTTGAATTTGAATATTCAGCTCACCAGCACCTGCATAGAGGAGCTGGGAATCTTTGGTAAAAGTGATGCTGTGTCTCCTCCTCCCTTTGAGCTGTCTGACACTCTCCCTCCGCAGACAAATCAAGTTGCCACATAGGTCACTGTTAGATGACCTGTGCCATACAACAAGCTTGTGGTTAATATTGCATTTTGTATCTGGGCTACCAGTGGAGCATTTGCAAATAGAGGCTCCCTCCTTTTAAAATGATGCACTCGGAAAGTCTTTAAGGTTGGGGGAAAAGAGGAAAGAGTCAGATATTAATTCTCTCTCCCTACTGTTTTGTACTGCACACCTCTCTTTCAGTTGTGCATGCTGATGTATTTGTGTGTTGCAAAAATAAAAGCAAATACTTTTTTTCACCTGCTTTACTTACAATGTTAGTGACTTTTCTTTCCAGGCCTTTCATTTTCCTCTTTAAAAGACACTCAAACATATATCAATAGATTTCTTTGTGACTCTAACTTCTACTTTTTTTTCCAGCAGTAGTAGGGTGTTGAAGAATTTGAATTGAAATCTGAAGGTTCCTGGCTCCTGAGCCAGCAGGAGATGAGGCTTAATTGCTTGGAAATACATTTTCACAGCTGATACTGGGAAACAGAAAAAGCCTGTATGTCAAGAGCCTCTAAACTAATCATTTAGCCATAACATGCACCACCTCATACCTGGGGACAATGTAACTGTTAACAGCTTGAAGCTGTTGAAAAGTACACCAATGAGGTGGTTTCCTCTATTTCTCAAATGCTATTCTTTGCCCTGAATAAACTAACAGATGAGAAATGTCTTATTTTCAGTTCTGTCAGCTCGAATGAAAACAATTGTGTGTTCACCTAGTTTTAGCATTGGAATTTGTTAGATCCGAGACCATTCATTAAGGTAACAGTTTTGAAGTTGCTCAGTTGTTAATACACTGCTTGCATAAACTCAAGGGCTGCCTGTTATATCTGGTTACACCCTGGAGACCAAGGCTGGTTTCCAGCACTACAGATCTTGTTGAGAATTGCAATAACAATTAGCCATTAGTCACTAGATCTCAACTTACTATACTTGAAGGTCATTTCTTTTGAGCATTTCTCCCTGTAAAGGAAGAAGAAAGATAGGAAACTGTCAAGCTTTGGAAAACTGGGATGCAGAAAAGCTGACTCTGGCTTCTGAGATGATAAGAGGCATGTAGCTTTATATTGCTTTTTGAGCTTATTGTTTTACCATGGGGTAGGATCTGCATATATTGACAATGTCTAGTATAACAGTCTTTTTTTTATTATTATTATTTTATTTTTTCCAAACCTCACTGAAATTGAAAATCTATTAAATCTCACCAAGAATCAAACAGATTGCTCCTGACTCAATACAGGCATGTGAGAGATACACACTGAGAAACTTCCCCTGTGCAACATCCTAATTCTTGCTGCTGTAATTATTTCTTTCCAATCACTTACACGGAGAGCAGAGGTAGGGGTCTGCTTTCCTCCATGTACTGCACTAACCTTTAGCACTCACCAGAAAAGCCATCAGCTCTCCTCCCTTGTTCATGCTGTAGAGGCACGAACCAAAGTGTGTTGGTGAGCACAGCAGCTGTGGGGAGCAGGGCAGCCACTGCTGACTCTGATGCTGCAGGAGACAAGGGGGACACTCAGGTAGAAGTGTGCTCTCCTGCCACACAGGAAACCCCATAATAGCTCCCTGACACTAAAGAGTGTCAGTAATCTGCAGTCCCAGCTGGGCCTGATCTTTGCTGCTCTGTGAAAGAATCAACCTGTGAGGTGCTTGGGTTATACAGTGAGACTTTGTTTCCTTCTCTCCAGAAGAAATATTTTATTTTAAATCTGTAAGTGCCTGTAAAACATGTAAGCACGACGTATGACTGAGCTGTTGTTGGTTAATTTTCTAATTCAAGCTGTTAAAAGAAGAAAGAGGATGTAGGTGAACACTTAACTCACCTCCACTAACCACTTGAGAGTATCAGCTTGGCAATGTTCCCTTAAAATAAAATATAAAACCCTAAAAATTGGAGTAGTTGCATTTCATAAGGAATCAGCTATTTCCTTGTCAACTCATCAAAGGTGAAGAAAGAAAAAGAGTGGTGAAACTCAGTTTTGTTAAGGAAATTAATCAGTTATAAAGTGGAAAGACATGACCAGGGAAAGATTAGACAGCATTTCAGATCAGATTCTTATTTTTAATGGACAGCAGCAGCTGAAAAAGGGAAGTTTTGAAACTCAGGATGTATGTTGTGAATTGGTCTTACCCAAAACCAGTATTTGTAATTAATATAAGCAGAGAAAGACTCTCATGCCCATTAGAAGCCTGGCTAACAATCACTTGACAGATAGTTAACTATAGCAAGGTCAAAGGTCAGGGCTTTTAATCTATAGATTGATGATCCCTTGGGGACTGTGTGGTGTGAAAAAGAATTTGGTATGCTTGATGCTATTATAGGCATGATCAGCCTGTCAAAATCCATTAGCACTCACTTTTCCTTCAAATAAGTATTAAGCTAGCTTTTGGGTTGATTTTCTACAAAGCATATTTCTTATCATTCTTAGTAATCCTTTATAAGCATGAGACATTTCATTCCTTGTATGATAAAATGAGATTTTCCAGGAACTGGTAAAATGCATGCTATATTCTTCATTTAGGCCTATTTAGCACAGTGAGCATATTTCTAATAGGCTTCAAGTGGAATTGAAGATTTTTAGAGAAAAAAAGTCTTATTGAAAGTGCATCTTAATGTGTGGGGCACAGTGTTATCTTTTGTAAATTTCTTGTTTATAGCATGACAGAGCACAAAACAAATCAGAATATTCTATTTAAAAGAAAATTGGAAATATTTTTAATCCTACTTTATTGCTTTTAGACCAAAAGTCTTTTACCTTGACATTTTCTCTGAATATTTTACAAGATGTTCTTTGACTCTCTAGGTAGCTATAAGGGAGAAAAAGTTCATTTGTTTTTAATGTGTTCATTGCAATTTCAAAAACACTTCTTATAATAACCTTGAAAATAAAGAAACTTGTAGAGCTTTTTTGCTATTTGACATTCATTAGTAAGTAATACATAAAGAATGCTAATGGTATGCAGCTGAAATACACAAAGAACTGTAAAAAACAAGATGAGTAAGTGAAATTACAA
Organism: Phaethornis superciliosus; assembly: GCA_023637945.1. Classification (NCBI taxonomy): domain Eukaryota; kingdom Metazoa; phylum Chordata; class Aves; order Apodiformes; family Trochilidae; genus Phaethornis; species Phaethornis superciliosus. The sequence continues at coordinate 17,629,457 of JAJQWJ010000009.1, read as the reverse complement.
GATGGTATGGCATATGTACCTAGAATATTCTGAACACTCATGTTAGAGTTAAGGTCAGTTAGGAAAATGTAATAAAAGTAAAATGAAAAAGAATTTCTGAGCAGATAATAACATATTTATAGCAGTTACATAATGCTGAGTTTAAGCATGATTTAAATCTCCTAAGTAAAAAGCTATTACATGCAGCTTTGAATCTGACTTCTGTTAGCTTCAGCACATGCATCTTTCCATACATTTCCATCCCATTTATCAACTTTTAAAATAGGTTTGGAAAATAAAATGAAATCTTTTGATGTTCACTATCGTAGCTTTGACTATTTATAAAAAAATCAAATCAATGCTTCCTAATATGTAATAAATCTTGACTTTACCTCCCCATAGATTACATCTGAATGTTCAGAAGGGCTCAGCCAGTCTGGTTCATTTGATGGGCAGATGCATGTCAAGCAATACTTGATGAGAAACTTGTGAGCATACTTTGGCCATGTCTACTTTGAGCTGTCAGATGGATTTCTCTTGGGTATCTTTCCTTTTGCTGTGCATCAGAGCAAAATAATATTTTATTGTTGATCATAATTAATAATTCATTGAAATGCACGAAATGAACACACAAAAGAAGAATGTGGATATAAATCTTATTAGGTCCCTGGATAAAGTCACAGTATGCTTTTGCATTTTGAATTTCCAGGCATATATTATATCATCCAATATTGGAACAAGCTGAGAAATGTAATATGAAAATTTGATAAATTGCTTTCAGCCTGTAAATGAGAAAACAGTCTTGTAAAATGTGAAATGAACCATTCTGGCAAAGTAGAATTTGAGCTTAGAGTGTAAACACTTCAGTTAATGGCTAGGGCATCTCTGAGTCTCAGAAGCTGTGATACACAGGGAGGGTGAAAGTGAGGTTATGGAAGCTCTTCAATATTTTACTTTGAACATCCTTATGGGCCTTAATTAGACAGATTACCTGTTATGCACAGTGCAGTGTGCTGAATGGTTTTAAACTGGCTTGTCCTCAAGGCAAATGGAACTCAAAGTCAAAAAGAATTACACTCTACACAAATAACAATGACTGTGGCATTAATGGTTCTGGTAAAAAAAAGTGAAACCCTCCCAGCCTATACACTATTTAATTTTTAACTTTACGTAGTACAAAAGAGTTTGTTAAATATTTACTGACCATTTGAATTTATGTACCTAACCCATCCACCTGTTCAGTGCTTCAATCTATGTGAAACCATAATTACATTTCATGCTGTAATTACTTGCATTTTTCTGATTTACGTTGCTTTATATCTAAGATGTGACAATATAATGTCACAATATAATTTTCTGACATGATAATGAGTAAACATTTTCTTTAATTTCAGAATCTCAGTTGAATTCCAGACCTATAGTAGAAAGCACAGAGGAATGTAAGTGTCTTTACTAATGGTTCCAGGATACAAGTGTTAACTTGCTGTATATATGCTAAATTCCTGAATCTATTTAATCGGTTTATTCATCGCACCACCTACAGGGAAGGTCACCATGTCAAGCAATCCTGAATGGTATTTTGTGTGAATTCGGAACAGAACTTTTTAATGGCCAGAGGTTTAGGAACATAAACCAGATGTGCTCATTTGAAATAAGTCTACTTATTAAAAAAAAAAAAGGTCAAACAGTTAGATCTCTTTAAAATTTTACTGTCAGACACACTCCACAGAACTAAGGCTTTTACTGTTCTGAATGGTATGAAATTTATCAACTTAGTAGATTAAATGTCTTCTGATCTCTTCCATAAATGCATCTTTTCCCTATTTATAGCCTAATATTTTATCTAAGAATTTTACGAATCCAATCAAATTAATATATTTCTGTGTTAAGGTTTTTTAAATCTCTTTTCATGTTTTTATTTTTATGTTTTCAGAATTACTGCAAGCAATTAATTCAAACTGGTTTAAAACCTGGTTTTCCAGGCAATAATTTGCACAACATAAATTTAGATAATGATGTGGTAAATGTGAAGATGTTCATTGTTTTGGAGGGCTTTGCTCCAGATATAGATTGAGCTCTTGTCCATAGGAGTTAAATGAAATGCTGTTTATTTATCAACACAATTTACCTCCTTTGGTCTGCCTGCTTAACTCTTTTACTGAACTGCCTAGGCTGACTGGGAGGGTCTTATTTATTGCTATGCTCAATCTTGTGAATAGGAATTTTTAAGATCTTTCAAGATGAAAAATATCAAATTGTGAATCAACCAACTTGTAAGACGTATGAGGGGAACATGTCAAAAGAATCATTCATTCTATGAATACATTGTTTGCTGTGTGTTATCAAAGCCAGGTGTTTCATTTTCTCTGTTCTGCAATAACTTTTGATTGCTGTATCAGGTAACTATTTTGTTTTTCTCCTCTTTGTTCCTTTGAGGGGCTCTGGCGAGAAGGGTGAGGCTGAGAATAGAAGGAGAAAGGGTGTTTTCCACCCCTGCTCATCTGACCTACTTCTGAGAATTCATCTGCTTATTTGTTGAAGCAGAATGGGTAGAGTTCAGTTTAATATTCAGTATCCTGGGTGGAAGTTTTTCTGACACCTCCAAAAGTTTTGGCACCTTTCCCCCATACTACTTGTCTGTTGGTCAATTCACACTTTGATGATTGCCACTGTCTGTAGTTCTGCGTTGGCTGACATGGACTATACAGTTGTGGTCAATTTTCTTATTTCAACAACTTCGTGTTCTTGAAGGTGATAGGTGCCCCAGAGTTGTAATGAACAAAAAGCAAATCCACTGACTGAAGGCAATGTTTTGTCTTCTGCTTGAGCTATAGTAGTCTCTGTCCCTCACCTATACTGATAACACAACACAGGAGCAACCTCAACCTCAATGAGCTGTCACAAAACCAAAATAAACAAAACCACAAAAACTAACCCTCCACAAAAAACAAACAAACAAACAAACACAGACCATAAATGAGACTAATTTTGTAGAGGTTATATTCAGATGGTTTGTTCTGCTGTGCATTTGAAGAATCTTTTTCATAGATTGTTCTTTACTCACAGTGAACTGTGGATGACTTCTCGTTTCTAGGTCAGAAACATTTTTCACCCTTCAATGTACATCTTCACTTTTTAAATACTTGAATGAAATTCTGGGCTATACTTATTTAAATTTACACAGAAGACGACACTAAGCTCTGGTCGATATTCAGTATTTTTCTGTAAAGGATTATCATAAAATATTTTTTGTTCTCTTAAGGGCACTGCACTTTTTTCTTTGTGTCTTTTCAAAAGTTAAACAAATGTTTTGTAAATATTTTTTCTTTCTGATATAAGATCTGAGTAGACTATATTTGCATAAGCCATTTCTCGCAAAGTCTTCCTTGAATTCCTACTGTTACATCTGAGAATAACAACCACAAAATTTTCACGTTTGATAAACTTAAGAGTTTTATTCTAAATTGTCCAAAAAGAGTGTGAACTTTATAAAAATTTTCTTGCTGATTATGTATTTTAATGGTTATTTCATAGACTGTAAGTACAAAAATATTTAAGAAAAAATGAAATTCTGTCTGAAATAATATTTTTTTATGGATACTTATAAACATCCAAGAAAAAAAATCAATATAAATGAGGAAGATGGCAGTCAAAGAACTTCCATCTAGTAGTATTTATCATTGATAATAATATAATTTTTTAGATGTATATAATTTAACTTGCCTAGTTTCTTCTATGTGTAGGTTATTGAACTAACATAATTAAGTGCCAAATATTCTTATAATCTTAATAATAAAGCCTACAAATTTTGGAGTTTTTTAAATCAGTTTTATTAATTTGAACAGTGCATATCTGACACGTGAGTTTCAGAGGCTGAGTGCATGGCAAATGTTTTTATTTTTAAGTGTGTTAATTATTAAACGGTTCATTATTGCACTAGTACTGTTCAGAATGCCACAGTTTAGGTCCATCTGGTACCAACCGGGCCTCCACTCGCTCACCCCGCACCTCCACTGTGGGACAGGGAAGAGAAAATCCACCCAAAGGCCCCTGACAAGGACAGGGAGGCTTTCAATTCCCAGTTATAGTAATGGGCAAAAAAAAACCCCAGACGGACTCAACTTGGGAAATAAAAATTAATTGACTCTACAAGGAGAAAGAGAAAACATGATTGGATCTCAATACCCTTTACCCCGCCCTTCTCCCCAGGCCCGGGTCGCTTCCCTGCTGGGCACAGGGTGCGGGCAGGGGGGGTTTGGGTCAGTTCCCCACACGGTGTTTCTGCCGCTCCTTCCTCTTCAGGGGGAGGACTCCTCACATCCCTCCCCTGCTCCAACGCGGGGTCCCTCTCATGGGACAGAGTCCTTCAGGAACCCCTGGGACATGAGTCCCTCGCAGGAGGTGCAGTCCCTCAGGAACTGCTCCAGCCCGGGCTGCCCACAGAGTCACGGCTGCTGCGGGAACAGTCACCTCCTCTGGCACGGGGTCCTCCATGGCTGCAGATCCACATCTGGCCCCTCTGTGATCCTTTATAGCCTGCTGCTTCATGTCTGCCCACACTTCAGGGGCTACAAATCCACATTTACCCCACCATGGTCCTTCAGGGACTGCTCCACCATGTTCCTCCATGGGCTGCACAGGGACAGGTGCCATCTCACCATGGGCTGTGGAGAAATCTCTGCTGGGACACCTTTCTTCCTCCTTAATCACTGACCACAGAGTCTTTTCTCTGACATTGCTCTCTCACCTCCTCCTCTCCTCTGGTCTGCAGGTCTCTTTTTGATATATTTTTGCAGTTTTGTTTTCCCTTTCTTGAGTAAGTTACTTGCAGAGCTTACATCCAGCTTCCCACATCTGTTTGGCCTTGGGCAGAATGACTCCAGGAATGCAAGTGGAGAAGTTTCCAGCAGCTCCTAACAGGACCTCATCCAAACCACTGCACTAACCCAAGACACAGTATTCTATTTAAGGATTAAACATAAATCATAAGCGCTATTTAAGGTTAAATATTCTACTAAATATTTAAGAGAGTTTATTATTCTTTGCACATTTTTTTTCCTTTTTTTTTTTTTTTTAATTCAGTAAGTTAATAGCAGATGAGAGACACTGATCTATTTCAGTGGCAGAATAATATATTTTCTTTTGGGAAAGACAGTTCAAAAAGAGTTTACAGAAAAAAAAAACCCCACAATGCAGGCTGTAACAGATATAGTTATTGCAAAGAACAAATATTTCTGCTCCTCTTAAGACATCCACTCCAGTATTTCCTACTTTTTCCAGGCAGACACTATATTCCAATTTTATTTCCACCTAATTCAAGTAGCAATATTAAAATTCATCATGTATGGATGAGATTCATTCAACTAATGGAAGGTCATAAGAAAATGACAGTTTATTAATCTGTCATTGTTTGCTTTGCTGTTTTCAAAAGTACATTTGGATTCTCAGTCAAGAGAAAAATAAATGGGTTGGTCTGCAGAGGAGAGGTTATACTAGCTTGAAACTCAAAAAGACATCTAATGGAACATGGTTATTATATGGATACCCAAAGATAAGGCATAAACATCCAGAGTAATTCAGTGATAAATGGTGATTAGATACTGTGAAAAGTCTCAAAGGAAAATTTAAAAGTACGTGAAGCAATGAATATGGCATATGAGAGGGGATGCTGGAAATCTTTATGAGAAACAGGATTCATCAGACCCACCTCAGTCATATCTGCCCTTTGGTGAGGAGAGTCCTGCAAATGGAAAAGAAAATGCTGTAGCTGACAACCCCACCTTACCAGTGAAGATACTATCTGCTGTTGCATACTCTCTGACCCATGAAACCTAATTATATTCTTTTTTTGGTTGAACTTCTATCCAATCAAGCATTTTCACATTCTTCAGTATTACTTCTGAAAGTCTCTCATTCTTGTTCATGGAGAGGAAAAGTTGACTTTACTGACATGAATTTGGAATAACTGCAGTGAAGGTCAAAATATTTTCAATAACATCCTTTCTAATATAATTTAATTGATGCTGGCTGTTCAGAGGTTTCTACCTGTATAGTGCTGGCCTCACTGTGTCAAGCTCTTGATCAGAGTCATTGGCAAAATGCTCACTAACTTGCCCAGAACAGGGATTTTACTATGTAGCCTGTCAGATGCTATGGTCTTTGAACACATTATGTGTATAAATTATTCACAAAAAACCCACAAAACAATATAAAGCATTTGATTTATTTTTTATTCATTTTTTTAGTAAGCTCTTTCACTTTAATCATGATAAAGATTTGTAAGACAGTATACCATTGCAAATGGTATAAAGGTGTGTCTTTACCCAAAATAATGTTATTCTTTTCCACTTTCTCAGACAAAATGTTTTAGACTGTTCAGAGCTATCTGCCACCTGTGCAGTTTAATACTGCTTCCAATTACAGCAACGTAAACACATGCTGTAAAAATCTCTGCTGCTTTGTATTCTGTGCCTCACCTAGAAATCCTCTGCCCTGTTTGCCTTTTTTACTGCTGTTATGCTCTGGACTGATGGTTTCAATGATTTTCTTCTTCCTGATCACTGTGCTGGATGATTGTTCTATTAAACTCAGAGTCCCTAGATTGGTTCCTTGCTTCACACCTAATTATTTTCTATTTATCTCATGCTTATACAAACTTATCTGAACCACTCTGGCTTAAAGAAATAGTGGGGTTCACAAAGAAGGAAGCTAAGAAGCTTTTTCCATTAGTGATTTATGAGTTACAACAGGATCCTTTAGCAGTTTTATAGAATGTTGTGTATACCAAAGAAGCCTTTCCATCAGTCAGCTGGAACCTTGCTGGACTCAGATGCTCTCGTACTTCTATGTCTCCTCACCTTTAGAAAAAACATTTGCTCTTGCATGAAGAGAACACATATTGTGGAGACACTGAATTCTCATCAGAGTACTGGAAACTGTGATTCGATACAATTTTTAATTTTTTCTGATGGAGTACAGAAGTATGAAATGAAAATCTTTCACATAGCTCTAACATAAACAGTAAGTTCTTCTACAAAAAAATAGTTTTGGAAATTCTGGTTGTTAATATACATGATTATCCTGACTTTTCTGGGTGTATGAGAGTTGTTTAATATGTTATTTCTAGTTATTATAGGCCATATAATCTTCTGGACTCCATCTGTTTTATTTGTTTTTAACTGAATTGTTCCATCCATTTTTATTTATTGAGAATACTGCTAAAATTGCATTCTAAAGAGCTGTAAAATATGAATCTTACCAACTCCTAGAGCAGTGCACGTTCCTTGCATTGGATATAGTTACTTGTCCAGTTGAATGTCTGAAAATCCATAGCACCAGAAAAGGTCTAAGACAAATCATATGCAAAATTGAATCCGCTACCCAAGAAGGGAAATTCTCAATCTTGTTCCCCAAAGCATTACTGACAATTACAAATAATAATTTCTGCTTAAATACTTTTTAATACAGCTTTTACATGCCTTGTGCTATGTTTCCTACTGGTAGTCAAACTTACTCTGTCTCTGTCAATTTAGAAAATACATCATCCTTGAGTTGCCTTTTGAAGAAAGTTTACTGTTCCAATAGATTTACATTTCAATAATTAATGGAATAATAAAGTAAGCCTAAACTTGACTGTGTGCCCACTGAAAATATAGGAAAGAAAATTAACAGGAGCTGCTTTCATTTTAATAATGCAATGGAACCAGCTTTTAAACTATAAATTTAGCATTTAAATGTGTTTTTCTTTTTTACATTTCCTTTTAAATTGGGGTTAGGTATTTTAACCAACATTGTAAGGCACTGAAAAGAACACTCCACAAAAATGACCTTTCTGAACTAATATAAATTGTATTCAAACTAAGTTTTTTTAAACTATGAATCACTGGTTTGGATTAACCTTCTAAGTAATCATTAAAAACCTTCATTTAGCAGTAATTTAGTCTTTACTGATTTTACCTATAAATCAAGTTTTCTGTATAACATGGCTTAAACAGCTCATATCCTGAGAGGCAACAAGGGGAAAACTTGCAGAGAAAATCCCAACTGACATAAGAGACACTTAGAATTAGGAGAAATTTAAAGAGGGAAATAAGATCCAGCAAAGATGGATTGTTGTTTTCTCGGTGGGGATTGCACTGTGAGGTTGTTTTGGTTTGGTTTTTGTTTGTTTGGGGGTTTATTGTTGGTTTTTTTTTTTTCTTTGTTTTTTTTTTTTTCTTCAGCAAGATGCCCCTTTGGAGCCCTGCAGTAGCCATTGTCCTTGTTCACTATGTTGCTCTGGAGATTACTACCATTGAAACATTGTCTTTATGTCTTCGTGGTGAGAAAGTAAGTTCCATTGTATTTATGTTTTTAGGATTTGATTCTGCCCAGCACTGACTCCATAGTAAAATTGCACTTGGACTTAAATACCTTACTGGACAGTAGCTTTTTTGTGGTAAAAATGCAGAAATCCTGCTTGATAATTGGTGAAATAAGTATTATCAGTAAAATGTATCTTACTTAAGCTGAGTTCAGGTCATAGTAGTCCTCAGCCTTTTGGCCCTCACATTCCTTGCTGTTATTTGGTTTGCTTAATTTTGTTTAACCACTTGATGAGTTAAAATATAGCGGGTGTACTTGCAGTGCTGTTTAGAACATCTAGCATGCTTCAACATTTTGCACCCTAGAAAAACTGGAATTATAATACTACTAATAACTAATTATTAATATCTAATAATTATAATACTAATATACTTATTATAATAATAATACTTTTATAATACTTATAATACTTAACATACCTTGACAATACATTTAGAAGAATGAACATGGCATTGAAGAAAATTTTCCAAAAACATTTATGTTCGTGCAGTATGCATATGAAAAAAATTCAGCAATGCAATCTGATTTTGAAATAAAACTTCAAAGCGTTCTAAGAATATCAACCCATTTTGCTTCAAATGCAGGTATTTTTGGAAGGTCAGTAACTTGTGTGAACTTGTGTGTTGACATGAATACTTATGAACACCAAGTAAGAATCACAATCATTATTAAATCTGAGGAGGTATTTGAATATACCTTTTCTGGAGTCTTTCTATTTCTCCATGTCTGAATTAGAGACATGAAGATTTAGAAGTGTAACTATGTATAACTACATGACTTATGGCACGAAAGAGCAGAGTTTAACTCCAATCTCAGACATATTCTTCCTGCAGGGCACTTAGCAAAGTTCTTAGAAATAACCAAAACTCCCCTCTAGGCCAGTTCTTTGACAGGTTGTGATATATTAATAAGTAGCACGACTGTAGATTGCTTTGGTACAGCCTTAAAGAAGTGACTGGAGTGAAGAAATTAGCCCAGTTTGTTGAAGGGAGTCTTAATGTCAGCCCTAAACAACAGCACAGACATCACTTACAACTGTATTAAATATAGGAGAGAAAATACTTGTCAGCCAGGTGAGCATCTGCCTCTCCACTATCCCTGCAGCACTGGTGAGTCTGCCTTGGAAGAGCACCTGAAAACATGACCCAGCTTTCACAGGTACAGAGAGGCTTATGTAGACCAAGCAGCATCCTCATAGCACATAAATACTACACCACCACCCCAGTCCTCATGCCCCTTATTAGTGCATTTCTCTTTAATGTCTACTAAGACTGCTATTGGCATTATATCTTATTAGGCCCAGGTTTCCCAAGCACTTTGGATGCTGAAAATCTGTTATCAAGGTATTTGTTCCAGAGCTGCAGACTGGGTAAAAAAGGGAGTAGATTAATTCTGGTAGGCTGAGAATTTTAAAGATACTGTTTCACTGAGTATATGGTTTTTAAATTACTTTGTTAGAAATTTCATTTAAGCATTTTCTAAAATCTTATTGTGATATTATTAGCAATGTACAAAATTTGGAAACCAAAAATGCAGAGATAAACGAATTATTTGCTATAGAAAGGGCCTTGCAGGTCCCTGAGGAAATGAAATATTCTGTTGTCTGTTTATACCAGGAGAAATAAATTGTATTTGGTACACATAATGTTAGTCATTTGTAAACATGAAAAAGTGTGTGGCTCTTTTTTTGTTTATTTTAAATATTTTGCCTTGCATGTTGAATTTATTTGAGTTAAGCTGAATTGTGGCATAGTTAGACTTTGGATGTAGACAGAAATTCCCTTCTATATATGGGTGGGTTTTTCTTACCTCCATTTCTTTTCTTATTTTCCATTCCTTCTTTCCTTATCTTCCTTCAATTTACTTTAGAAAGTTATAGTTCAGAAATGGTGGAAATTAGCAGAATAAGAAAGATCAAAATAAAAGGTAAAGAACTGAGTTACTCAAAATGTTTGTGCTGTATTGAAGACTTTTTCTGTTTGAAAAAAACATCATAAATATTCAAGTGCTTTAGACTCTGAGGTATTGCTTGGCACAGCCATCAACAAGTTAAAATATGCTGTGGTGTCCAATGGTCCCACACATTGCAGCCATCATATTAAATAACAACAAAGGTAAAAATACTCTCATCATTACTGAAGACAGATGGGTTTTATAAGTTCTTTAGGAATAGCAAGGAAGATGACTTCAGGAGAAAGGGACATAAGACTAAAGTTAAGTTCAGCATGTATGAAGGTTTAGATAGTATCCTGTAGGTACCATCACAAAGGTTTTAATCACAAGAACATGTGAAACAAGTTATCAAATTTATATTTGATCTAAATTACTATTTTCCAGAAAGCACAGTCTGAAGGCTATTCAGATTGAACTAGATCTTTGCTTCTAAATTTGGAAAAGTACATTTTCTCACTCTCTTCTTCACAAGAAAAAAAAAAAATAAAAAATGTCCATTTCTATTCACCTGATTAATACAGTGCAGTTGCTGTATCATAGTGCAGCCAAGGGAGAGATGGATTAATATGTCAGCTAAAATTGACAGTAGGATGACTAGTAACTGCTTAATATAATTCCATGGGGTTTCAGGCCTTTTAGGTGAATGCCTGAACCCAGAAAACTTGGTTTTAAGTAAAGATATGCAACCGCTGACATAGCTTTTCTTCTGACAAAGAATACTAAAATTACAAGTTTTCTAAAAATATATTTAAGAATTAAATTAATTCTTGTCTCAAACCGTTATTATAGCATTTTTTCTGTCTAATTCTAGGGTTGGACTTGTATTATATGCTTGCTTAGAAAAGATGAAATTTTAGAATAAAAGGACTGAATATATACAATTTATCGATCTCAATATTAATACACATAACAAGGGACTTAATTTTTAACTCCAGCTGATGTATAGAGAAAAAAAGGAAATAAAACTGGAAATAGATATAAAATGTCTGTAGAAGTGGATGTTTGCTCATGTTTACTAAACATCCAAGCCAGTTTCATTATAACTCCATGTGCTATTGATGTTAGCTATGTGTCAAGTGAGGTTTATAAAATATTTAGTTTTCTTTTCAAACAGAGCTATATTCTTGTCCCCAGTGTCCTGTCCAGCCAGGTGTTAAATGTCTTGGGATGTGCCTGGCGTGCAGCCTCCCAGAAGTTAGAGCTGGGTGACTACATACCGCATGAGAATCATCTCTCAGAGCAGTTGTTTTACCTACCTTTTATTTGTAGTGCAGACTTGGACTGGCCATCTGCCTGTCTGTGAAAAAAAAGTGAAGCACAAGAGGGAACTGATTAAATCCCAGTCTTGCACTTCAAGGCAGTATGAAAGCACTGGTAAGGAAAGACAGTATAGACATTGCTCTCCCACTGTGGTTATCTCATTCTAGTGTTTTAGAAGAAAATCAGTTCCTATGGATACAACATCATATCAAAAAGGCCTGCATTATTTTTGTTTAAAGATGCTATGTATAGTAGCTCAGATGGCATTAAAAAATATTTGGGGATAATTAATTAAAATATACAACGAAGTATCAAGAAGCTACATCTCTCTCACACCAAAGAGTCCACATGCAATCCAAACACTTGCAAACAAAACCAAAAGATGTATGCTGCAGACTAAGCCTTTTGGGATTAATTGCACTACCAATCTAATATTCAGAATTTAAACTAAATTTTTGTAAGTACACTGATAAATGCCTCCTGTTTATTGTCAAACAGTAACACTTCTGTCAGTATTCTCATCTACTCTGCCTAAACAGCTATGTTTCAACTTTCATTCAGGGAATGACCTTTTGTAAATAAGAAGACAAATAGCAGCTAAAACTTATTTTTAATGGTGTGAGATAAAAAATCTAATCAAATCTACAATGTATTTCTATATTTTCTGACATATAAATTCCTCACCTGTGATGCTCTGAAAGACATCATACAGGGTCATAAAAATGCAACTCTTTTGCTTAGATAATCATACATCTGGAGATAGATCTCCAATGAGTTCAGCACCCACTCTCACAGAGGAGTGTAGAGAGTGTTGTCAGTGTTGTAATTGATGCTAGTAATGAGGAGCTGCAGCTCAGGGAGCTGGGGTAAGGCACAAGGTGTTTCGATGTCCTGCCTCTCATCTGTCAAATTTGGAGTTTTGAACAAGATGAAAGACAATGAAGGTCTGGCCCAAATGGCCCCTGTGGGTTCCTTGGTCCAAGTTAAACCTTCTCCACCAGCAACTGTGTAAGAACATTAGGGCCATACATCTCCTCTTTACTCCAGTTTAGGGGATTTAGGTGGCATAAAATTAAGCTCATTGTTTAAGGATTGTAATACTTATGTCTGATAGAGAGAGAGTGTTGAACGTTTGTAAGCACAGGAACATTTTATGAAGTCAGATGTTGCCCATTAATTACACTTGGCCTCTTTTCAAGTGATGTCCCAAGGCTCCTCATGTAACCATGAAAGCTGGACCCTTGGTATGGCTCCAGCAATGACTATAAACAAAAGAAAAATTGATTTGCTTTAGATCACTCATCAGTGTTAGGGTGGTGTCTTTGGCAACGAAGATCAAAGTTGTTCTACCTCAGGAAATAATTTGTAAGATACTCAGCTGAAATTAATAATTTGACTATATCTAAATATATATAACAATTCATTTTCATCTTAGTTAAGATAGAAATATTTTAAAACACAGTGGGACACTAGTAATTACAACGTTTGGAACAAACAGAAAAGAGTGGACAGTGCAGACCATATTAATACATAAGATGCTTTTTTTTTTTTTCAGGTGAGAGTTTCTCTGAAACTTCAGAGAAAAATGTTATAGCAAGTGATGAATGAAACCAAATGGTTCCTTGGAAGAATATTATGTTTCTATGGGATCTACTCCTTATTCTTAGAATTTCAAGTGGAACTATGACTTTTTCATATTTATTAATTCTACTACCATAATCTATAGCACTGTTGTACATTGTTCTGTAATTAAATCCCTTGGGTGGTTGAAATCATGGCCAGAATAGATATTTTCTGTTACATTTTGTAGGGCTTTCCCATAGAATCTGACAGCATTTGTAGAGACTGTTAAAGTACTCTAATCATGGCCAAGGCTTTAAATTAAGAAGATTTTTCTTAATTTCACATACACAAAAAAATGGCCAAACTGAGGATACAAATTGGAGAGACAAATGTTCTATTATCAACAGTATACTTAATTATATAGTACATTGCTATCAGTTCTATAGAATATATAAACAAAATTGGCAGGCATTCCTAAACAGGAAAATTATTTCCTGAAAAATGTAGGTCCTGATGGGAAGCCAGTGGTTAGTCAATTTACTTCAGCGATCTTTTGTTAGTTCCTTAAACTTTTGAACCTAAGGAGAACTGAATTTTCCTTTCTTTAATATGGAAAGAGTAGACAAAATTCTTTTAAATCTCTAACAGTTACCTGAGTAACTGTGCCAAAACACCCCAAAGGCTTATGCACTGTACACTGTCTAGGAAAGGCTTATACAGATCTCGTTGAAGCTTCTTGTACAGGTTTGGACACTTATTACAAAGATTCCTAAAATATATTGGTTAAGGCTTATTCTTTAACACATTGTTAATGCAGGGCTGGCAGTCTGTGTCCTTTGGCAGTGTTTTAACTGTCTCTCAACAAACTTAAACCTCTCTTGCTTTGTTCTCCCTTCCACCTGCAGCACAGACTCAATGAACTGCTCAATTATGATAAATTGTAGTAGTTTGACCTGCTTTTACTATCTATATCTTACCTGTAGAAAGCCTTCCATAGTGCTTTAAAATCCTGCTCATTCATAATTTTTATGAGGGTAGGGAGGGGCTAATGAGCTGATATCATCCTGTCTCAATATGTTTTTCCAAGGCAGTTGCTTTGTAGCTCAGTTTCTGCTCATCATTTCAGCCTGGTGATCACATGCATGCCTTGGTGACACAATCCACAGTGGCAGAAGACACTCATCTGGTGACCAAAGGAAAGGCTGGAGATGGATACTGCTTTACCAAGGGTTTGCTTACTCACATTCTAAGATGAATATCAGTAAAAAGTCACCTGCCCTAAATATCCTGTCCTATATAAAATATCTGCTCATTTTGCTGTTTGGATCTCCAAACACAGTTCCATGGTGGTCTATCTTGTAATGCAACTGTTAAGGCTGAGTTTTAATTTGTTTTCCCTAGAGAAATAGAAACATGACAGTCATGACAGCACTTCCTGATGCACATTAGGACACAGTAAAGTTTTGTCCCTGGCTGAGCCTGAGCACCCGGGCGTTTGGAAGCAGTGGGGATTTTGGAAGCAGTGAGGATGAGGTGGTGACAGGCTAAATGAGGAAACATTTCATGCAAAATAATAGTTTCACAGAAATTACAGATTGAATAAAATGTTGTGTATGGATTTGCACATTCTTCAAATCTTGTCTTTTCCTTGAACTACACTGATACATCACCTAATTTCATTGTAAGAGAGTAATGTAATAGTTACCTATATTTTCCCTTTTTTTTCCCCTACACACCTGGGATTCCAAAAAGCTTTATGAACAACTATCTTTTCCTCCTTACTACTGTTTTGGGGAAGAAAACGTATCTGGGGTAAATATTCATAGCACTCCCTAGTTAAACAGCTTCAGTGGTGTGGTTCCTCGGGTAAAAGTTTACAAAAGTGCCTTTTAACTTTCTGTTGATTAGGGTTTCCTTCATTTTTTTCCCAGATAATTATTTCCATTTATCAGTCTCATTCGGGTGTAGTAGTCTACCTTCGTGATTATATTTAATAGAAAGCTTTTTTTTTCTCTGCTGCTGATAATGAAATACATAGTGTACAAACACTAATAAAAAATTTCAACTACATAGGCATTTATTCCCCGTATGTATATTCTCATTTTGTAGGTTAAAAAATGTTAGTTAGGTTTAATGTTGCTCTGAGAAATGATAGTGCTGAATACCATACATGTTTTATATATAAAATATTTTTTATTTGTTCAACTGTACTAATTTTCCCAAAGCATTAATTAATGAAAATAATTTCCATTACACTCTACAAGCAGTTCCTTAAAAACTGCACTACAACATCCTTTAAGGAAATATGTGTTTTCCATGGTTCAATTATTGTTATGGCAAATATCCAGATCAGTGAATAAAAACAATAAAATACCTTATAAGAAGTTACAGGCCCCTGAACACTTTTATTATACTGTACACACTGGAATCAGTGAAAGAGCTTTTAGGCACTATAGTCTGGGAAACCATCTGGTTTGTTCTATTTTGAACAAAGAAAGCCATTTTTATACTCGTATTTTTCCCCTTATTGGAGGGGAGCACTTATGCTGCTGTAGTGAAGATTGTGTCAGCACTTCCTTTATTAAATCCATTATAAGAACCAAAAGAGAGACTGGAGAGTCATCAAGTGTCTACAGGTGGGCAAGAGGAAGGCATGAGATCGGAGCAGTCTGGGACCTTCTTGTGGGCCCAGCTGTGCACATTAACCCAGCTGAACTTCACCGACTCCAGTGACTTCATGGGAGCATCCAGAAGTGAATTTCACCAATGTAATTAAAACGTTCAGCTAGCGCGTGGTACAGAGATCATCAAAGGAGAAGTCTGTCCACTGGTGTCAACTGATCATGTTTCAGTGACTAACTCATGTCCCTGGGTGAGATCACCTCTCATAGGGATGATTATTCAGGCAGAATTGCTGGGCTGGGTTTAGGGATAAATGAGTGAGGGACTGAGGGAGGGAGGTGGTTGTCTGCAAAACATCTGCTTGGGGTCTTTCCTGATAAAATTCCTGGGCTGGTGTCCTTCCTTTTCCTGCACCACAGGTGGTAGTGGGGCAGCAGCAGGGCAGGTCTTTGTCTCCCTTTTGGGGGACATGGTGGGCAGCATGTGGTGCCATCCACACTACGTCACCTGACAGACAGGGAATATTTGCCTGTAGGAAGGTTCTGTGTCGGCATCTGACAATTACTGCTGGTGGTATCAGTACAAAATGACAGAAGACAAGGACATGGCACTTCAAAACTTTGAAGAGAAGCACTCCAACCCTGATATACAGGAGAAAAAGTGGCAGAAAATACTGAGATGTATTTTTTGTTCCACTTTGGAACGAAATACACTGGAACTGTTACTATTCCCCGTGGAAATTTCTATCCCCATGAAATAGGTAATCATGTTGATTAGTTCTAGCTTTTGTTTCTTTGGAGAAATTTTTAACTACGCTTCATGTTCAACACATTTTACAGGCAGATAAAATCAGTATTTAGTATTAAAACCACAGATGCTTCCTTCCAAAGATTTCTGGTTTGCTTTCCATTGTGGCAGGAATTCTTATAATATATTATAGTTTAATTTTTAAAAACAAAAGATCAAATCTTATGTAAAGTTCTAGACTTGAAGGTCTGTCTTGTCTGTCTCAAAGACTTGCCCAGACTGTCATTTAGAATAGAACTAATAAAGGCACAGTGAATGGTAGCATGATGGGAATCTTGCTAAAATACTGTATAAAGGGACCAGCACTCTTTTTCAAAATGTCCTGAAATTCTCAGACATCATTACTGAAGTACAAAGTAATAAATGTAACAAAGTACTTTTCTGTGTAGTATACAATTGAGGGTATTTGAGAGAACTGTAGGTTTCTTTTTAAGCCGTGTTGATTTTCAGGTCTTGAGGACACATAACTATTGTAGACTGCTCATCTCCTTGATGTCTAAATTTAAGAAATTACTCCTTCACCTGGTGTTTCCTCCACCATAAACAGCTTCTACAGGAGCTTCCACATAACTTCTGGGTCAAATCAGCTAGATCATAAATCACTACCAGAGGTGATTTAAACAAACAACTTTTGAGCCAGAAGTGGCTTTCAATGAAACTGTCAGGATTGAAGCAGTTTCACTAATAAATAAAAATATGGTGGTCTTAAAATTTAGAAATGGTTTATTTTGGTTAATAGAGCAAGTAAGTATTCTTCTCCAGCAAGTATATGCCATTTTTAAACTATCAGCTGTGTCTGCACAGAAAATTACACAACTAATTAGATTAAAATCCTTCTGTGCATGCAGGTGGAAAATCCATCACAATAGCACAGCCCTGCATAGGAAACAGTTTTCCTATACCATACATTTTTATACTAAAAACGAAAAAAAAATCTGTTCCCCTTCAGAGAATTTTCATGAGAAATCTGAGGAATTACTGGTGAGAATAACCTCACATAATACCTTTAATGAAAGCACCCCAAAGACATATTTGCATCAAGCCAGGAACTTGAATCTGACATTGTTCTAAGAGCTATGGGCGTGCCATTACTCTTACAGTTTTTCTGTGCTGTAAAAAAAGTGCCACATCTTGCATTTCAGTAAGTTGCATTTCTATTTGTGCTGCATTTTCTCCCCTGATTTTTCTGTATGTGATTTTAGAATGTATTGGATTGTTTAGTGCTTGCAAGCAAGAAAAAAATTTCTCTTTGTAAAGAAGTCTGTCACTTTCTGGCACTCCAATGCAACATTCACACATTTAGTAATCTCATTTCTGCATCCCTGAATCTGGCAATTGACTCTGGTGAAGTTCCTGTACTGTTTAGTCCTATTTTTGGATTTGCATAGGGCTGGTATCAAATCACATACTGATCACAAACTGAGCACTGCTCTGTGTGAGATTGGGCACAGCAGATCTATGTTGTCTGCCATAGTTGAAGAATGCTCTGTAAGGATTTGTTTCAAGTCTTACTTCAAAGGCTTCTAGAGGACAATAAAGAATTGAGACAGGAGTTACTGATATGGGAGATATCTGGCAAAGCCTTTCTGGGCTGCTGAGATCTTTTTACCACGTTCCAGTACCGCTCATAATTCAAAGTTTTTCTGTTTGCTCAAGAGCAGAAATATAATGGCACATCTTTGTCACCAAATAGATGAGTGGCACAGCAGACTTCAGTGAGAAATGGCTTACACCAGACACTTTAATGCAGATGTTCTTTACACCCATCAGTGTTATCCTGGAGGAATAAAAAAAAATGGTGAAATTTACTTTTTTTGTATATTGTGTTTGGGTATATCTAGTAACATTTACTTCAATAAAGTTACCATAATTTAGGTCATGCTTTTGCCTTGATGAATCACTCTGAAATGTTATGATCTGTTTATCTGGGTGTTGGAAGAGAAGTAATTTTTTTTCTAATCTTGCCAGGTTACATACTAGATGATGAAGTCACCCACATGTATGAAATTGCTTGCAGATGGCTAGCATGGAATCTGAACTTAATCTCCACATTTCTCTAGCATTTATGAAACCTTTTTTTTCAGACATGGGAATATTTTATTTTATTGCATTTACTCATCTTGATTTCTCCTGTGACCAAAGAATTCTTGCCCCAGATGCTTTGTTCTTAATTGTAAGTGAGCAATTACTTCAGGATGTGTTACTTTTGTAGCATAAGCTATTCCCAGAACAAGAGAAACATTTAGAAAGACAGGGTATGCCCAGGATGTTTAAAAAACTCTACTCTTGCTATTTTTTTCTTTTTATTTCTTTCCTTTTTTTTTTTTTTTTTCCTTCTCATGCTGCAGTTTCTTTTACAGAATTAGACTTAGCAGGGTGGTTGCAATGTGATTTTCACAAATGAGATTTTGCTTTCCCAATTATGTTGTACTCTATTTATGGCTGTTCCACTAAAATTTAACTTCTAATGTTGTTTTTGTAGCCTTGACAATTCCCTTGTCTTTCTGGTTCTCATGAAAAATGCAGAAATTCAGCTGCATCTCTTTATAGTGTCCATTAAATTCTTTTAGATTCTTGTGAAGTCTTAGAAAGATACTCACTAATGAGGTATGATTGCCATGTCTTGGCTAAGTACTTAAGGAAGCACTGACCTGTTCATTTTGAAACCTAATTTTGAAAGATGTGGCATTTATATCCTATTTAGAAAACTTATAATTCAACCAAAAAAAAGATCTTATATAAATTTAACATAGCACTAGTAAATACTTCACGAATAAGGATTCCATAGAAGGAAGTCATGGTTTACAAAAACTATAAAATTTACTCTGCCTTCTCAGATATTTTTGGTCTCAGAAAAATTGTGCAAAGTCATGTAATTCAGGATGCTTCAATTAAGCAATTTATTTATGCAAATGGTGAATGTAGTAAGTTAATTAGAACAGCAATGGGTGTTTGTTAGAGATTCCAAGTTTGGCAGGCTAATCACTCCACTCTGGCATGCTGGATGCCATTTGTCCCTTAGGCTTCCCATAAAAATCAGTCAAAACTCCTCATAAAAATGACAGATTGCTTCAGACTCAGGAGCTGTGTCCTGAATATGTTCTAAATAGGATTTGGTGTTCGGGGGGGAATGGATGTGTAATCAGATGCTAAGACCCAAGAGAGAGGACTAAAGCAGACAGCAAGAGAAGATTAAATGAATATATATGAAGCATCTAAGAAGCATTTTCAGGTAGTGTATGACTCAGTATTCAAATTCCCCTAGATATGCACACAAGACTCAGACCTTTGCTTTTCAATATCATACTGAAATTATTGACACCCTCACAAAAAGGAGAAGGTGAATCTTTAATGGAAAAAAAGCCCACAAAAAACCCCCCCAAAAATGAGAAAACACAAAACAACAACAACAAAAAAAAAACCCTAAAATAAAACAAAACAAAACAAAACAAATCAAAACAACAAAAAACCAAAACACACAAGACCTCTATGTCTTTACCTGGCATTTCATGGCTTTGCACTTCAGGAAGGAGATGATCTTGGTAAAGAAAATAAATCTCTCTTGTACTCCAACCACAGTACAGAAATGATAATCTGTGCTTAAATGTTTTTGAACTTTCAGCTTTGAAGGCTGGCTACTAACCCTCTGTGTGGTACAATTTTAGTCCTTTCTGTCATATATTGATGAGGTAGAGTCATTTACATGTAGTTGCTGGCACTTAATTTGAGTGTCATTAATTTTACTGGTCCACAAATAGTCAGTTGATCATTCTGATTATTTATACATCAACTTAATTGAAGTACGATGATGTGGCCTGTCCAGATTTGTTATTCCATAGTTCCGTCAATTCAATCACCTTTTTTTCCTCTGAGTCAGTAAAATTGCTACTTCTGGTGCTGCATTTGCTAACTAATTTTTTTCAGTTTTTATTGGCTTCTGTTACACTTCAAAGGATAAAAGAAATTCCATTTAATTGCTCAATTTTGGCATACACTGTTACAGTCTGAGAAGATACACTTCACACTGTCTTTCCAATAATTCTGGCAGCTTTCTCTGTAATAGCAAAATCATGGGTCAGACGTTTGGGAGTAAGCCACAGTCCACATGGCATGGTAGCCAGAAATTCAGGTTACCCATAAAGTGTGAGTGTGTGTAGAGTGTGTTCCATTTAAAAATCATTCATTAATGCTGATGACATGTGGCACAGGAGTGGGAAAGGCACAGAACAGCCAGTGTCATATCCACAAAGCTGTAAGGATGTTACAGTGAATTTAACATGTTTGTATTGCATAATACATAATTTTATTGAAAATGTTATGGGGATATTTTTCCTAAAGTATTTTTTTAATATTTATAGCTGCATGGAAACAACTGCATAGATTCATACACACAGGAGATTAGTGATGCCTTTTAGTAGTATTTTTTATCCTAGGTATTTTTTTTTCCCTTAATTTCAGAATAATTCATACAATGAAATCTTTTGCCTGAAAACTGCCTTGCAGTTCTGATATAATAATGGTCAAATGTCTCACATCACTGTGCAGATAAATGCCAATTTTTAATTTTTTTTTAAAAGAGAACTATTGCACTTCCTCTGTTTGCTGGAATGGGCCAATTTATTCACTATTTTCAGCCTTTGCAGTGGGCAATATGTTTTAGTACTTCCTTTCTTTTTCCAGGTTTTCAGTTTTGATCCATCTGTTATACAAGAACAACATTATCCATTGTTCTCTCTTCTTGTATTTTTTCCCATTAATACTGATTTTTTTTAGCATCAAGAGATATGGAAGATTTTCTGTTTATTACTGGTGAAATGGCTACTCATCAATTCATTCCCAGGGGAAGAATCATATAACCAAGTGGAAGGAAAACACCACCTTTTAAAAGGAATTGGTGATTGAAATTTTGATGAAATGTAGTAATGACAGTGAGGATTACACCTAAATTGACCTTCCTGAGAAATTCTGAAGCATATAAATCTCCTAATCCCACCTACAGCTCCTCTTTTATAAACTACTACATGTTCTTATGACACCTTCTCCAGTAACTTTGTCTGTGCTCTTGAAAAGCCTTTGTGATAGCTGAAACAGAAGTGATCCTATGTTGATGTACGGTCTTTTCTTCAGCTGATAGTAAGAACTGGCATAGAAAAATTCTTCCAGAAGTGTTCATCATGGGGCAGTACCCCATTGGCAAGTGACAGCAGAGTCACCTAAATTAAGGCTTGCTGATGTACAGATGTCTAAGAGCTTTGGATCCACAGAAGTGGCTATGGACAATTTCTCTTTTGTGATTTTCCTTTTTTTCATTATTTTTGACATTTCAGAGATGAAGCTTTGTTATATACTGCAAACCTATGGCAGTGCACCAGGGAGATAAGAATTCACTAAGATATAGAACATACAGACTAAGAAAATGTGTGAAAAAATGTGTGAAATGACAAGGGTGGGTTGATAGCTTGTTGCTATTGAGCTATAGTACCTTGGCTGGAGAATCAGGTAGTTGGAGACACAGTAAAATAAAATATGTGCTGACTATGCCTAGAGAGGAAAAGATGAAATATTTAAACCTCACAAATCAGGATTTATAATAGATAGATAGATAGACCAGCTTTAAGATAGAGGAATGCTACAAATAAAGTATGATACATTGTTGGTGAAGTGTCATTTTCAACATGTTATACTGGGCTTGTATACTTCAGTAAATAAAATGAAATGTCAAAAGGATGTCCACACAACTACCTAATAAAATACAGCAGTGTCCAATGAAATATGATCAGATACAAAAAAACAAAACAACAACAACAAAACAAACAAACAAAAAACCACCAAAAACCCCATAACCAAAACACCGTGAAAGAGAAACTAAACTTAATAAGAACTAGAAAAAAGTTTGGTAATAAGAACTTTTAATACAGATCTCATTTAATCTGATTTCTTTTCAGTTAGTATTAAACAACCTCATATAAATTATTTCCACTTCTCTAAGCTACTCCCTCTTTTACCCTGATCCATCTTCCCGTCAGCTAAAGAATGAAAAGGGTCATAACTTGACACTTCCTTGGCAGTTAAAAGAGGGTTTGTTTCCTTCTCTGCTAAAAACTTGAGCAAAGAAACTATGTTTTGACCAGTATAATTTTCCCTGTAGCACAAAATCAGCCAGTTTTGAAGAGGTGGTGATAAGGCCATCATTCCTCCTACTTTTCCACCCTTTCCATCGCACTGTAGATATTTTTAAAATCCCAGCTGTGTTCCAAAGCATTTATTTCTAGAAGCACGGGTCCTATCATTAAAAACAACCCTGGTAAAGAAAATTTAATCTGATGAGTTGAAAAAAGGCAAATTACAGTTTGAGTTATATTAAATGATTCTTAGGTATAACAAAATAAACAATCTAACTTCTATCAGATGTCTCTAACAGCCTTGTTCTTCCCATTAGACTATCTGGAAGGAACTTGTCACATCAAAATGGTATACTGTCTGAAACAGCCGCATTCTAGCCTGTCAAGCTCTAATTTTACATTTGCAAATTAATTTAATTGGAGTTCAAGCCACTGCCTAATAAACTTAAAGCATAAATTTCATCAAAATGTGTTGTAAATGGATTGGGTTTCACTGAAATCTGTGATCCAAATCAGAATAAAATATTTTTTCCTAGATATATGGTATTTCACAGTGCTGAAATGGAATAAATATTTAATTAAATTATCCTTTCAAACATAGGGAGGTTTGGATTGATTTTCCTCTAGAGAAAAACCCAACAAAACAAAACAATCTGATTAATTTTTAAACGTATTTTAGAGAACATGTTCAGGTCTTCTTTATAAATGCTATTCTCAAAAATCAGGAAATTTACTTTGCTGAAAATGGTAATTTTGTAATTTAAATAAAACATGACATTAGGAAGTTATTTTAACAGTTTGATTAAACAATATCTAAAACAGAGCAAGATTTGTTAAAAGTCTCTACAACCTAATTTTGAAAATGTCTGGACTTATTTAAGAGATATTGTGTACCTAACTTGTTAGTTATAGAAATACTGTCAAATTTCCTTCCGATGGTGACTTAAAAAAAAGCAACTGAGGTGTCCGATGAGCATAAGACTTGCAAATATCAATTTCAAAATAAAATCCAACAGACTGGATTCTAACATGTTCTTTTAGAGAGCAATCTCCTCAGTGAACCGGAGAAAGTGCTCTCAGTTATACTAAGCTGTGAATAAAACATCAAGAATCCAGCCTCCCAATAGCTCTTTGAAATTTCAAAATTTGATAAAAATCTGCTGGATATATTTTCCATGGCCTATGTGCCCTGGCATTAAAGCACAGAGAAAGAAAGAAACGCTTGAAATGTTTCATTAAGAACTTGGTTAGCACGGTCTAAGAGAGTGCTCTGGGTAAATACACCATGCCCAGCTTCCTATTCTATATGAGCATGTGCATTTACATGCACAAATATTTCCTAGAAGGCTCCTCAACTTATTTATTTATCTACAGCTAATATGTGATGCATGTGCCCTTTTCAGAGCCAACTTTCCCTTCCAAAATCTGAGTGTATAAATACAGGTTAATATTTTGCTATATTAACATAGCTGTAACCACTGGTAAGAGAAATATATGATTTTCTAACAGAGCACTTTTACTCAAAGGAATTTTTGAATAACTATTTCTATTGCCAAAGACAGTGAATCCTGTGAGAATAATGCTGAGTGCTAAAACTTGCTTGGCATGACAAATATCACAGAGATCTCTTAATGATGCAGTCACATTGTTGATGTTCTTTGGAGAAAAAAAGAAAGATGACACAGTGATATTGTCCTGATCCTCTTGAAGGCATGCACATTGAATTACATTGATTAGTAAGTGTGAGCAGTAATTCCTGAAAATGAGCATCGTGACTCCATGGTTTTCTAAATGTTTGCTGCTATCTGATGGAGAAAATAGGAAAGCCCAACAACATTCTTTACAGTGGAAATTAATGTATTCAGCAAATGATAGCGGTTACAGCAGAAGCTTTACACAACACTGCCTTATGTGTCAACAGAGTTTGACATTATAGGCCATGGATTTGCTTTTGCAACAGTTCCTTGGTGTCAGAGCTCATCCTACGGACTGATTGGTAGCATTCAAAGAAATTTTTAACCAGACTACCAGATTAGTGCCAATACCCTCTGATTTTGCATATGGCTAAAACCACAGTGAACTGAAGTGAGAAACATCCACTTGTTAGAGATTAATGCAGCTGATGGGACTTTAATTATCTCCATATATTCTAATCAGGTTAGCATTAGCATGGTAGTAGCATTAAATAGCCCTATAGAGATCAATATGAAATCTTGACAAGCATATATCTGTCACATTCCATTGTAGGACAGAGTAAGGGTTCATCTGTTCTTAGTAACACAAATATATATGTTTTATATTATACAAATATATATATTGTCCTTTTTTCTCACCATAGGATTGGATTAGTTGGAGATGCCATATAGTTTCCAATACTGTACATTTTTAAGTTAAGACTAGAAAAAATAATCAATCTGTCAGTATTGACAGATATTCAGTCTTGAAGAGTGGAAGGTTTTTTTTATTTGTTTGGGTTTTTTTTCTTTTTTTAATGTGATTCTAGGGTGTCTGTTTAATTATTTTCCTGATCATGTGTTTGAAATACCACACTAAAAAACATTTTAAAGACATGATATAAGAGTATAAACAAAAAGTCTAGATCATGGATCACATAGCTCTGTTTCAAAGGTGTTTTCTCATATCCAAGGACTACAGATTTTCAAGAGGACATAAGCAATGGAAAAGCAATTTCCCCTTTATTAAAAAAATTAAAAATTCATAAAATCCTTGCAGGGTTTCTAGTGTCTATGTAGGCAATGGAAGCACAAGGCAAAAACACCTACTAGACTTTATCCCTCTCCCACATAATCATCTCAATAGCTAAGTAGAACATAAGCCAAAGTTTATTGTAAGTAAATCTAAACGAGACTCAATTTTGGCTGTCAAAGAAATATAACCTTTTTTCAAGGTTATATTGTCTACTATTGTCTACTACTACAAGTGAAAGAAACTTGTAGTTTCTTTCACTAAAAGTCTTCTTTTTAAAATCTTACAACTTAAAAAGCAGTTGTCTGTTAATATAAATTGTGATCTTAGTTTATAAACAATATTGCTCGATAGTGAAGTATTTTTAAAATGTGATTTAAGAAACAATCCAAACTACAGTGGCACATAATTCATCACAGCTTTCCAAAGCAGTCTAGCAGTCCCCCATGGGGAGGAAATCTTCCTGCAACAGGATTTTTAAACTTTTTTAGAAAGGCTTTTTCTTTGTGTTTTTCCTCATATCTATATTCTCAGACTTGACATCTGTCTCTGTTGCTGTCTCCTCAACTCTGGAATTTTGCATGCTTCCAAAAGGAAATTCCATGCCAGGTGATGCCCCTTCATGAACGGTTCATGATATGTGATATGCAGATGATATATACTTTGTTCCTGTCATTTCATTGTTGAAATAAAAAGCCAGGGAGGTGCTGCCAGGAGTGTAGGTTTTTTTTCCCCTTAAGTGTAACGCAGCACCAATATAATCCTCTATATCTACTGACATAACTCCAGATTTGGTCACCATTGTGTTGCTGTCAGTATGTTATACTACATTTTCATGTAGAACGAGAATAGTAATTTGCCTAGAATATTTAATACAAGCTAACAAGGATGCTGTCCAAAGACTGAGTTTGACCTTCATTTCTCTTTTCATTTAATTTTTTTTTAAATACACATAATAATCTTCGATGGCTATCTGAAGAAAACCTGACTTCTAAAAAGCTCTTAGTATTTCTTTTTTATGATGAGATATGCTTAGCAATCCCATTTCTTAGTTTTAATGACAATATAACAGTGAAAAAAACAAAGCAAGTGTTGTGTACGAGTATGTCAGTACCCTGGTAAGCCTTAAATATAGAGGCAAATGCCTAGCTAAGTACAGCTTCTGTAAGCTGTTACTGTGCCTCTGAGTGGTGCTTTCTTGGCACACGTACACACATGCTGCCAAGAAGAGACACTGCTGCAAACTTACCTGGCTCCACTGATTTTAGAGGACAAGGCTGATTTACACCATCTGATGAGCTGACCCTTAGATCCTTGCTGATTTTTCACTGCTGCACAGCCAATAATTTCTCTTTGCACTGTTTTGACAGTACAGCCTGACTGACTTAGCAGTAAAATAAGAACTAATGGTTTCAGTTTCAAGCCCAAAGAATCTTTAATATGAGAAATTTTTTATTAAAACAGTTGAACACATTTAACAAAACCTCTCCTTCTCTTAGTAGCTCAACCTACCAAAATGGCAGCTGTTCCCCCCCTTTTTGAATGCAGGTGCTTAATTAATGTTTTACCTGGAAAAGGAAAAATTGTATGCCCAGCTGTGGTTACTTGTAAATGATGTTAAAACTGGTAGAAGTGTAAATCATAGTGGGTTTCTTGCCATTTTTTTCTAGATTGTGAACAGCAACCACTAACATTGGTACCATTTGAAGAAGCTGCATTGTTTCCTGATAATGCAATAGTAGCAGAGTGCTGTAAGAGAGTGCTAAGATTCAAGGTTCAAAAATGAACCACAGTGGAACTAAAAAGAAAAAAAACTGTAGAAGGCCCAGCTGCACCACTTGTAATACAGATGGTGAGGTGGACTTTCTCCAACTTTCCTCTTGCTTCTCACACTTTTACTTATGTTCCATCACTCGGTGATGTATACAAGATATATGAACTAGGAATTGACTCCAAGTCAATTGATATTTAGATTGGATGCCTGCACAAGTATATTGCTTTTTTGAATTAAATTATAGACCTCCATGACTGATTTTTGGGCGGGGCCACAAAGAATATGGATAAATCAGAATATGATTCCTCAGTTCAGGGAAGGCGAATTATTAGGACCAATTAATTGTCTAAGAAGGAAATGCATCCTAGTTTCATTACCTGTAAAGAAAGGGTCTCATGTGTATGTCAATTGTCTATTTTTTAATGAGAACAATAAAGACCCACAGTAGCAAACAGAGCCATGAAATATTTTCTTGTCACTCAAAAGCATATAGAAAAGGACAGAAGTCTTCAGATACATGCACTGATTGCTTAAAACTACTGGGAGAAGAGCAAGTAGACAACTTATTTAATGATCTTTTGGGAGCCAACTTACTCATATTAAGCTTCTATAAATCTCTTTTCTGGTTTCTTTACCTGATTCATTGGTGTCCTAAGTATTTCACAATTCTTTTTTCATCACCGTCTTAGCAGATGCCACAAATTCACCAGGCAATTTGTCTCAGAGCTGTAACTGATTTGGAACTTATCCCATTTGAAAATTAAAGGACAATGAACTCAATTTTTTTCTTGACTTAATAAAATGCAGTTTTCAAGGGTTGTGTTCATGTCTTTTTGACCAGACCAATTAGCCATTATATCTTCTTAAACAATTCATTAGTTACTAATGGTTGCAGTGACATCTGCTGATGACAGTGAAGCTGATCAAGTGATCACTGCAGCTAAATTCATGTGCTCATAAATTCATGGGTTTGCAAAGAGCATAGGGGTGCAGGCAGAGATTTACTCTTGAAACCTATAGCTGTTCTACCACAGCTCAAATTCATGAGTTTAAGTGCATGAAAGGGAAAGCTGTACATTATTTAATTTGTATTGGTCACATACCGTGATGTCCTCCATCAATATCAGTAGTCATTCTCAATTAAAATATGTAGTGACTGATACACCAGGAAAGGGGACAGTCTGTTTTGACAGACTTCTGCACAAAACAAGGGCTATGCTCAAGCATTGCAATCACCCAAAGCCCCAAAAGACACTAGTCACATCCAAATCCCGAAACTGCTTCAGAACCCTAGGTAAGAAATTTTGCCTAATACTCTGAAAGCTGAGCAGTACTGAGCATTTCCCTCTGACGAAAATGAGCGACCTATTTTGAGACACATACTGTTCCCTGCTACAACTCAAACTGGGCTTGGGCATGTCTGGGAAATGGCTAGTAGTGTGAAACAAAATAGTATTATCCAGAAATGTGCTGGGCAGAGTTCTAGTTGTCTAAGCCTGTGGATGAGCTCTCTGACCTGCATATCTAATAGAGGCAGAAGTACCACTGCAGAGGGTGTGATACACCATTCAAAGTCTACATGCTGATGAAACAGCCTTACTATTACAGGCCTGGTCTCTGCTGAACTCACATGACAGAAGCCAAGAGAAGATTTGGGGGTAATGCTGTCTTACAGGATTCATACAAGTTATTTCCTTGCCACTGGTGACAGATGTGATGAGAAATAGTTGTTAACTTCTATAGCTTCATACAGCTCTGAGCCACCATACCATCTTATCCTTATCTACAGGACATTTTATGAGTGATGCTACTGAAAAAAAAAAAATACTGGAAGGTGAGAGACTATATTTTTCTCATAAAATGTAAATGTATATTTGCATGCCAAAGCAAAACTGCATCCTGTACTCGAGAGTGTTAAACTTCTGACTGTAAAGGGTACTGGGAGAGAATCTGCTTTGCTTCCCTATGCTGCAAACTGATCAAGTAATGTTTCAAAAGAGAACTGAGGCCAGGCCTTTTGCTGCCATTAAACAGATGGCAGAAGGTCTATAGATAGGTTACAGACCCATGCAGAGATTTTCTGAGAATCCTGAAAGCAATACACATAATTCACAGACTCCAGAAAAGGCACAGTGGACCAAATATAGCTTAAAGGTATATATAAGCAAACCAACAGATTCTGGTTTTACTTATATGGGATTACCTCATCTGACTGGTAAAACCCATTTGTATGCCCTCAGATTATCAGAAGGATGAAACAGTCTCCATGCCCTCTGTGAATAAAGGATCTTTGCATTTTGAAAGAGATGATAATCCAGCATATGCTGCTAGTGAATTTTTAATTGCAGCAACGTTTTTTTTATTTACGTGAACAATTTAGTCTGCCTGCATAACTCCAAGAATTTGGCTCGCATGCAAATACAAAGATGAAAACAGAACTCAATTACAGGCCCAGATCCTGATATTTGTCCTGCACAAGCAGAGCATGATGCTTGCATGGTTTAGTTTGGCAAATCTCACTTCTTGTTTTCTATGAATTGAGCCTCCTGTCAAAGTGTCTGTCACCTCATTGCTTTGGTTGCCCTCATAAGGTCAATAAAAAATCAGACATTCTTAATTTTTCAACCATTTCATTGCAATGTTTAAAAAATATTTCAACAGAATTTTATTTTAAGGTGCTTATTTGAAAGAAAAATATTAGTGGTAAACTCAAGATCTACATCAGGAAAAACTTAGTGAAAGATCTTGAAAACACCCTGCTTTACCATTGCCAGGAACTGAGGTTTTTTTCCTTGAAAGTATTTTCAAAAATTAACTTTTTGTCTTCAAATAAAATTCCTGTCTGTTTTAAAATTTTCAGGTTATTTAACCTTTTGTCAATCAGTGCAAATTCTCATTAAATAGAAAACTATTTCCCATTCAGCTGAATTGCAAAGTATTCATAGGATAATTCTACTAAGAAAATTATTGAAAACACAGTAAGTGACCTCAGAGAATCTCTCAGCATACTGAATTTCCTCTTGATATAGAAGAGAGCAATTAGATTTTTAGAAGAAGAAAGAAACAACTTGTTCATGTTGTTAACGGTCACATCTACAATCCAAGGAATTTAAACAGTTCCTAGTAATTTAATAATTGCCATTCTCTTACAAAAATAGCAATTTTCTCATACTCCCACAATACGAAAGTAGTTTTATAGTGTAAATGTCTGCATCTGCAATTATTCATATTTTGTGACATGAATTTTTATAAAAGGTTTTTCTGGTAAATCATTTTAACTCAGTTTGTAATCCTGCTTTGCAATTTAAAAGCTGAATGGGAGCTCTAACATGGGAACTCTAATGGGAGATTTCCCAGCCCACTGAATTTAGTAGCAGACTTTTCTTTTTCCATCTCTGTATCTAAGCTCTAGTTCACAATGCTGGATTAACATTTCTTCATGAAAACAGTTATTGTACAGTGTACCATACATCCCTGTGCAACCTATTACACACAAAGCAGTATTTCCCAACTACTACCTCTTTGTGCCTTCTTTGAACTTAAAACAATGCCAAACAACTTAGCTCCATGACAGCTAATTTTGTATTTTCTTTCCATATTCAGAAAAAAAAAGCAACTGTGTTCTGTTTGCAGCTCAAGTACAGGCATGAGGGCAAATCTTTAATTGCAGACATAGTTGTTGTATCATGCATAAAATGTTTTTACAGAAATTCCTATGCGTGTGGGATTTTACTGTGGCCACAGAATGCTCATGACATAAAGAAAGTGATGAAAGTCAGCATTTTTAATACATGGATGAGAATCACAGAAACACAGTTTTATTAATGATAATGAAAGAAATCTATATATTCTATTAGCTCACTTTATCCACTATTCAAATAATCTTATTCTGATCCTATATTATTCCCAATTTAATCATTATTTTAAAATTCAACAGTCTCATTTTGCCTAAAATCCCACTCATCTTGCTCTCAGTTTTGGATTCCCAATTCCACATCTCATTTCTGACCTATAATTGCTATTATCTCGTGTTCAATCCTGCAGATTCCTTAACAATGGAAAACTAGGATCAGGAAGAGTTTCTGATCTCCTTCTCCCATGGATGGTAATGCTTGGTTAACTTCTATATGTGCCTAAGACGAAATGTCACTTGGGATAAGATTTCCCACTGCAAGACCAGCATTTGGCTCAGCAGCATTTCCAGGTAGGAGCAGCAATATTTGTGGCTGTTTATGGGAAAAAACATTGTTAGATTTGTGATCTAGAGAGATAAACAGAGCCAGTGGTACTGGTAGTGCAGTCCATAAAGCCCGTGGCAGCTGAGCAAGGTCAAACCAGCAAACTGAAACTGTGTCAGGATCAGTTTTGAAGCTATCCCTAAGGCACAGGCTTCATCCATCTATTCCATCCACTGAAAAAGTGGGTGAAACTCATACAGGATATTGCTGAGGGATGCTTGGTAGAAAGGGAGCACATGTGAGAAAAGGGCATTTGTTTTTGTATTGCTGAAGGTTGAAATATTTCAGTATTTCCTGTGTTATTAAAGAAGATAATCAGAAACTCTTACTGTTACATTAATGCTAATCATATGTTTCCTTTTGACCCTGTTGAGCTTTGGGTGATTTTTATAATATCTTAAGTAATGCAGTATGGGACGTTTGATTATATTTTAAGATCGTAGTGTTTATACAAACACACAGCTGTCGCATTTACATTTTAACATCTAGATCTTATACCAAACTAGCTATCTCATTTCAGTACACAGTATCATGGAAGGGTCCTGTGCTATTAAAGGAGAAAAAAACCAAAAACAAACAAAAAACCCCCAAAATCACTACAAGTAAGGAGGAGAAAATGTCACTGGTGAAGAAGGACCTGGATCACTTCCTAAGCAGGATGTGAGCAAAGAAACTGCATTTGAACGTGAAAATGCAGCATTCAGGGAAGTGAAAATTTTAGAAATGCTTTGGAGTCATGCTCAGTAGCTGGCTGAACATGAGTTTATTGTCTGACCTCCTGACTGTATGAACACAGTCATCCTTAAGTGAGTAAATAACAAAACTAGAGTGAGGCTCTTAGTGTTCACATTTGATCAGAAATGTATGATAGAAAAGCAAGATTAACTTTATGATAACCTGAAGGATCGTCATGAAGTACTGAAATACAGTGAATAATAAACTGCTTCATCTAGTTGGTAAAATAACTGAAAGATGAAGCAAAGCAATTTTAGATGTTTCAAATGCACCTTTATTAGCATCAGCTTACTGATGACTGTAACGTAGTTTCAATAATTTGCAAGTTAGGACTGGTAGATTGCTTTATAAAATTTGGGTTTTATTTCAGATATAAAGTAATTGAGAGAGATTTTGTAGACTCAGCTTTATAGGAAAACAGACCAAAAGATTAGTCACCTCTCCTGTTCTTACAGAATGAGTTTTAGGATCTAAACCATCTCCCATTGAAGATGTTGGCTTGTAAGATGTTTCTTTCAAAAGGAAGCTTTTTTTTTTGCTTTTTTTTTTTTTTTTTTTTTTTTTTTTAATTGCAGAGAAACAAACACATAAAAAGAACTAAATTCTCAACTGGTATAAATTTGCCTGTTGACTTTATTGGAGCTCTATGGAATTATACCTACTTATAATCTGCCCTGTGAGTCTTAAACAGGAACTCTCCAAAGACAGAGGTAAACAAGATCATTTTAAGTCAGTAATTAGTCATCTAAACTTTAAGAACCTTAATGAGCTGCAAGCAACTGAACTTCCTTCATTTCCATGCATTGCTCCTCATGTTTCATGCTACTTTATTAGATTAGCTTGTAAATTAGCTTACATTAATGAAAAATTATTAAACTTAAACCGATGGAAATTAAAGGGCTTAACTGTAAAGGCATTTGAAATTGCTTTTAAAATTAACAATGGGTTTATTTATTGATATTTCCATGCTTTAAGTTTAGCAACAACTTCTTTCTGTGAATGGATTGTGTCTACAAAGCTGTTAAGGGCACCTTTGAAAAGTGACATCTCAACTCTCAAGACTTTTCCCTGCAAACTCTTCAATTTTCAAAGCAGGCTCAGAGACATTTAAGCTGCAAAGTATAGTAATGGCAAGAAGTACACTGCTACACTGTGACTGACTCAAACCCAGGCAGCTGGAAAACCATTTTCTTTGTATATATGATGCATGTCTGCTTACAATAGTAACTTGAGGGATAATTTTGGAAGACTCATGCATTTGTATTTTATGTTTGTACATTTCATGCAATTTGTTTAGTGATATGCTAGAAAAGGTAGAACTTTAACTTTATTTGAATGTGTGTGTTTGGATCCCTGTAGTAAATTACATTATTCATACATGGAAAAAATAAACAGCATTGAATAGTACACTTTTAGTAGGCACTAGAAACACATCCAGAATGGTTGGAGTTTGTTTTTCTTACGTATTTTGAAACTTTTCAATTCTGTCCTAAGTACCTCCACCTGTTACTAGTAAAAGATCCCAGACAAATTATAGCTTAATTAAATTTATGGTATGGAAAGACCACACATTCATTCTTCATCTGACTTATATGGGCTCAGTAGGAAATATAGTCTACTGAAAATAGTGAGCTTCCAAAAAAGAAGCAAATCAAAAAATTGAAGTCCTTATATCCCACACAGGCACAATAAACCCTAACCAACACTCAAGGATGAAAAAGAGACATAAACTGGGAGAAGCTCAAAGGCTCTTTGCAGTTAAGGAAATTTGACAATAGGTCCCTGAACTCAGGTGTACTTTGGATGTCTGAAAGGAAAGAGGTTGATGCTGCAGCTGCAGAGAGAATGGGTGGAAGGGACTGGTACTTCCCAGCACCCTTTGGACCCCAAGAAACCAACTCAGCTCTCTGATGCCAAAAGTGCCCTAAGGACTTCAGTGGATATTAGAGCAAATCATTCCTTTGTTGAAAGCTAAGCCTGTTCAGTACCCGACACTAAAAATCTAAGCAATACCCTCTGGTGCTCTTCTGCAAAGGAGTGAATTTCAATTCAGTCTAAGACATAGACCTATGGATACCAAGTCTTCCATAAACAAGCATACAAAGAAATAAAGAGTTTACTGTTTTGTATTGTAATTTTCCATAATTTTCTGTATGGAAATAAATGGTCTACAGGGAAACAATGTGTTTTGAAAACACAGTGTTATGGAGAAAAATCATAGAGTTTAAATCACAATTAAAGCAAGGATCATGCTTTTATTAAATATCTAGAGTTCATAAGATTTTAAATATATCCATTTCATTATCTCTGAGGTCTGGAAGGTTGCATTTTTGTTCCCTTGATTAGCCAAGAAAAGAAGATATGAACTATGAGAATTGTTAAAGCTACAAAAAGTCTCTTTGTGTTTTCTTTTGAGGGTAAAGGTAATTTGTTAAGAAAACTCCTTGACAGGATGATGAAGCATAGTTCTTTTGTTTTTTCCCCACAGTGTATATCCATGAGACTCAAAAGCTTACTGTATCACATTGACTGACGATTTAAAAAAAACACATACACACACACACAAAAAACTCCAAAATAAAACCAAAACCAAAACAACAAAAAAACCCAGACCAAAACCAAAAACACAAAATAAAGAAACAGCCTAGGAAATCAGATCTTATAATGGTACCTAATGGGATTCTGAAATGAAGTCTACTGCTCTCATGTATCATCAGGTAGTGAAATTAAAAGAAAAGCACAGAAACTCAATTATTGCCAAAACTAGCTCTTATTAAAGGATGCTGTGACAAGTAGAAATGTCTTTGGCTCCACAGTAGTACTGAAAATTTTAGATTTCCTGTATCATTATAGGTTATTATGCCTCATAGCATTAATAAATGTGTTTAAAATGTTTGGCATACTCTGTACATCAAAGTCTTCAGAATTTTATGCTGTGCTTTTAAAATATACATGACAATGAAATCAAGCAGTTGTACATAAAGGATTTATTTGATTCAACCTTAAACTAAAAATCATGAGTGTATTGGCTTGATAACTGATACTGCATGGAGGCAAGAGCTTTTCAAAAGCCATGAGGCCTTAACAATTCTCATTATCATCAATAGTTCAGTTCTTCTACTTAAGTTACTAATTGTGTTCTCACTTCCCTCAGCCCCATCCACTGATGTCATGAGCTGTAGGTAAAGTGGAATGATATTTTATAGTGCTTTTAATCTTCAAGATGAGGTCAGATGGCTATTTTAAGTGTTCCATGTGAAAATTATTTAACCTTTTCAGAAATTATGTATTGCCTCTGTTCTGCACAGAATTTTATGCACTGGAAGAATATTGATGGCAAAGTTTCAACTATTATAATCTTTCAGAAAACTAAATAGTAATCAAGTTCATAACTAACTCTCCAAAACAAATATGAAGTTAACTTCAGTACTCATAAAACCCCCCAAATTTCCTCTAATAGCTGTAACAGTAAATTTAATGCAGAAAGACTGCTTTTCGCTACTCAAAAAGTTAACTGAAGTTTTCAGAAATGCAAGGTAATAACACCATACTAAGTGGTGTTACTCTGTAAAAATATATAATTATAAGCGATGATGAAGATGATTTGTTTTCATGGTGACAAATAAAAGTCTTGAGAACCTTACAAATTCTAAAACTTTAAGTTTTAATATTTTAAATTCAAGAATAATCAAAACTTGCTCTGCAAAGCAGACTTCCTCAAACATGAGTCTGTTCACTTAAACACTGTTTCCACTACTGATGGAAATCTTTCTGCCAGCTTCATTAAAAATGCTATCAATACCTGGGTTCATAACTGAATGCTGTGAAACAAATCATTGGCCATGCACTGGCGTTCACTTGTGTTGCAGTTTCATACTTAGTGTATTGAGTGTGCTTCATCTTCATAAAGCTCCTAGAGATAACAGAAGTTAACATATCCCCCTCTACAGAACTTCTGGGAGTTAGGGAAATACTATCCCCATTATGCAGATAAAAGTCTAAAGGTAAGGATTACAGTTCACAAAGGAATAGAACAAGGTGCTTAACACCAGGTGATGCTAAGCAGCTGAGCATTTCTACACAGCTTAGAGGACACGATTACCCCTAACAAAAGGCAACCTAATGACACCGGTCCAGCTTTTTACTCAGCAACTTGGTGGGAGACTGCTCTCTTTAGAGACATAATTCCCACTGCTTTTCTTGGGACAGTGTAACTTTCCAATATATACTTCCAGGTTAGGGTTAACTAACATCTCATTAAGAGGAGTGTGAGAACTGCTTCTGTTGAAGTCTCTAGCTTAGGTGCTAAGTTAGCAGTTAAGGTTTCCAAGGTCTCTCCAGAGCTGCCCAAAACTTTTTCTCAGCTATAAAAGGAGCTTGAAGTCTAAGCATATAAAGAGAGATGGTTTAATTATTTTCTTGTATAACTTAGCCCTTCATTATAGAAGCACTCTGAAAAATACTATTCAGTAAATTCAACCCACCCAACTTTCATGCCTTTATAAAAATGTCCCTAAGATTTTATGACTGTATTTTTCTAGGTTCTTCTCCTTCACTTTGATTCCCCTATAGATATCACTGGGCTTACAAGTGTCTACTATTTCACTAAATGTAGACATATTAAAGATCTGTCTGTGTTTACAACCAATACTAATGTTTACATGTTTTCCTGATAAGGATATATTCTCTCTCTCCATGAGCATGGCTTAAGTGAAGAAACAATTACTAACGAACGTACATCTGCCTTAGTGGGTGCATGGAGTAAGAGTTTCTAAAGAACACTAACTGTCTTCAGCTCTGGTTCAGAGACTCTGTTCCTGAAACTCAAGGAAAGATGCCAGAAAGAGTTCAATTATCAGACACCTGCAGTCCACAAGTGAACTTCAGTTGGTTGAGTCATGAAGAGGGAGCTGTACTCCCAGATGCTAAATTTCACTGGCTTAAGTGGTTATTTTATCCTGTTGGTTTAAGACCTTTCTTCTGCTGCCTCTCATCACCATATACAATGATTCAGATTTTCCTATAATTTGCACTCCCTTAAATGAACATGTACTTACTCAGGGCTGGCAAAAGAGACAAATCAAGGCTGCTTCTGCAGAGGACAGCAATCATTATATTCCTCTCCTTCAGTTTAGCAAAGGAAGGGAGGATAAAGAACACTTAAATCTTGGTCTCAGCTGGAGTACAGCTGCCTTCATCAACCTTTCTCACAATACATATGCAGCACCTGGCACCAAAATCATGTCACAGATAGAAACAATTCTCACTAAATGATGTTTTGTGTTTTGGCTCTCTTGGTGCATGGACTGCCCCTTAGTAGATCAGGGAGAGACTTGCAGCTTTTTTGTAAACGTGCCTCCTGACTGCACACAATAAATCCACCTGGAACTGAGAACTTGGCCCTTTAGTTTGAGTATGTATACAAATTTCTTCTCTTTTATTCTCATAGGAGCTGTACATTTCTGGTGAGTCCACATGGAAAAGATTATACTCAAACTTTCTTCTCTTATTTTCCAAATATGTTTGGAAAGGTGGCCATGAGCATGCCAATCGAGCAGCATGTGCTTGGAGGAGAAAGCGGAGGAGAATCCCAATGTGACGCCGCCGGGGCATGCACACGGACAGCTTGAGCTGGCCAAAGGGAAAGGCTGTAAATCATGCTCAGAAGGAGATTGATGATGTTTGTGGAACATGCTCTCAGGGTG
The DNA here is from genome assembly GCA_023637945.1 of Phaethornis superciliosus. Classification (NCBI taxonomy): domain Eukaryota; kingdom Metazoa; phylum Chordata; class Aves; order Apodiformes; family Trochilidae; genus Phaethornis; species Phaethornis superciliosus. Next base: position 17,591,629 of record JAJQWJ010000009.1, on the reverse strand, counting down.
CCAAAGAGGTGTTTGTTCCTGAGGCTTAAGAATTATTTTTGTGGAAGGCTTTTATCATTAAAGTTGATGATGTGCCTACAACCGAGAAAATAAAAAAGCGATACTTGCAACAGCAGAGTGATTTGTATTGTTTTGCATGACAAAAACTTTCATTCATCCATCCCTTTGACAGTTATGATTTGTTAAAGTTTTCTCCAGGGTGTTTGTAACAAAGATTTGAATCTATTGTTATGTGATTTGCATCTTTATTTCCACTATGTATGAAATCAGTAGTATTTAGCAGATCTAGCTCATAGTTCATACCTAATTTACATACAGTGGAGACCTCTTAAACATATAGCCTTTGTGTATAATAAATTAATTCATTGCAAGAGGTTGGTTTGGTTTATGGGGTGTTAATTAAGGTTGTTCTAAACATGAGATAATGTAGGCAAAAAAAACCCTAGTATGCAGTAGTCCTATTAACTGAACAACTTAATTTAGAGTTGCTTATATATTGCAGCATTAGTATTTTTTATATTCATTGGATATGAGAAATCCAATAGTTATCAAAGTTATTGAGAAATCATAGAGTGATAAGTTCATAAACAGAGAAAATTAGACATTTGTGTAGAAGAATATGGAATGTTCCAGTGTAAGCAACTTCAAAAGTCTTCCCCCATACCCCAGAGTTTATACATGGTTTATCACGTTTTATCATTTATACATGACCAATCTGGTATCTAATATTTCAACACTTAAAAAAACAAGCATAAAATTGTTACTTCTTTACTGCCATTTACTAAATTTGAAATATACAGATAGCTCAACTGTCCTTTTCAAAACCTCATGCTGAATGAATGTGGAGTGAAATGGCTGAGCTAAAGTTCATATGGAGACTTTCCACTGACGAAAGTGTCAGCAGGATTCTAGCCTGTCATTTTCTCTATAGCTGTCTAGACTAACCTTACCCTCCAAAAGGTTCTAAATCCTGCAGAAGTAAAAAGAAACTGAACTTTGCAGAAACCTAGCTGGAGCTCTGAAGCGTCCTTGTTCACCTTACTGTTATGCTTTCATACTTACAGATTTCCATGAAACTGGGTTTTAGAAAATGGCAATATGAGTACCAGTAACACAGCAGATATGTGTAAGATGTCATTCATCATCTTACACACAGTAACTGACCATGATGGCATGTCTGGCAATTGCAGTGTGAAGTAAAATAAGCTTACTCAAATCACTCTGTCTGGGAGTGCTTCCTTGTTAAAGTGCTTCCTTATTAAACCAAGCCAGATAACTCACTTGTGCAGCTTCATTTTCCCTTAGCATATAGAAGAATTCTTTTTTGTTACCACTGAAAACTGTCACTCAAAGAACAGAAAAAAATTACTAGATTTATATTAAAGTAGTAACCCTGAGACAAATATAGGATCCCATCATTAAAAAAAAGAAAAAAAGTCTAAACTTGATATTGCAAGGAATTAGATACATACATAACATAATGCACATAAATTCACCATGAAGTGATTACTCATCTTTTTACAAAGATCTCTGTAGGGTAAAAGTCAAAAATTCCTAAATGTTGTGAACTAATAATATTTTTCTGTGTATTAGAAAGCATCAAAGAGTAACTGATTTAGAAAATTATTGCTTTCTAGAGCCTACCAGTATCTCTTAGAAATTTCCCAATGTTTAAACATCTGGCGCAGTAAAGATTTTAATTTGAAAAACCTTGGTGGAATGCATTGCTGTGGTTATTTAAATATATATCCATCTTCTTATCAGTCTATAGCATGCTATAAAAAAATTAAAATATTTAATATCATGAGTCTTTGACATAATCTCAAAGATCCAAGAAAGCTTCTGTTCAGGGTACAGAAAGAGTCACTGAATATACAGTGTGTTTGATTCCCTACAAATACTACACCACATAAGCACCATCAGTTGATTAAAATGTCTTCCCGGAAAAAATGAAAGTACAGCAAAGAAACACTTTTCTTTTTGAAATAGTTTGGATTGTCTTAAACACTTGAAAAACAATGACATTCAATTAGTAAAAATACTTAAAGCTGCATTTCAACATAAGCAAAATCTTGAAATAGAGTAGTGATAAATACATTCATATAATGATAAGTACAGTAATGCCCTTTTTTTCCATGGTATTCAGGATTTTATATTCATATAAACATTATTTTTTTCATACATTGCCCTTCAGTTCAGCTGGATTCTGCCACTATTTAGGTACCACTAAATCACTTTCAGCCTCTACATAGAAACTGCAGATACCTAAAACTGTTAACCTCCTCTTTAAAAAAACAAAGAACAACAATGCTAAATCAAATTCAGTTTTCAGGTTTTTTCCAAGTACTTTAATAATTTAATAATTGCTGAATTCCATGTGTGGAGCACCATTTTCACAAGCACCTCTTTCAGGCCCAGGATCACAAGTTCCTGGATGAGAGAGTGGATGTCGTCCAACCCTTCAGCCACCCATTTTGTCAAACAGAAGCATGTGGTTTGTTTCTCTATTCTCTCCTCATCTCATTTCCAACATCCTTCCTCTTATAGTTAAAAAAAAAAAAAGTGTAACAGTTTATGCATTGAAATATGAATTACATACAAACTAAAGAACAGAGCTTTCTGAGGCTTTCTGCTACGTAGTAGTTGAATATTAGTTGGAAATATTTCCATAGTCACTCCTGCTAAGAATTCTTTCTTTTTTTAACTGCTCATGAACTTGTTGATTTAATAGATAACTTGAAAAAAACCTGACCAGTTGCTAAGAATTTCTGAAACATATTCTCTTTCAGTATGAAAAAATATTCTCTTTCATATTCTCTTCTCAGTTATGTGTTCATCTATGAAAATAAATTATTCCAATCAGGAAGATTTGTTCATAAAATTTTTGATTCAAGTTATGTATTACTTGTGCATCCCATAATTCTTTATTTCAAACCACAGTTTTAATATTTAACTTGGGCTCTGAAAATACTTACTAATAATTAATTTGTCTGGGGTGAAACTTTTCCCCAATTCATCTCCTCCATCTGCTTGCACATACTGTGAAATTATAATCAGCTGTAATTTGTGACAGAAACGTGCCAAACATTTCTAAAACAATTTGGAATGTGGCAGACTGGAATTCTTGCCAACTTGCACTCCATGCAGATGCTACTTGTTCTTCTCACTTTTCTCACCAAAGCTCCGTTTAAAAAAGAAATCTTGAAGTTCTGTTAAAGCAATATTTGTGGAAACCACTTCATACTATTTTGCTCTCCTGAGATGTAAGAATCTAGGGACTGAGTCCAAAGCTCATGGTAATCAGTGGAAAAATTCCCACTGACTTGGCTGGAGTTAGCTTAGATGTTAGAGAGTTCTCCCACAGCTTCCAGCTGAACCCATGAATTACAGATACAAAATGGACAGTATATATTCTCAGATAAGTCCTGTGTATTTTTTTTTTTTATTTACTTTAGACTCATGTGGTTAAAGATGCAGTAACAAAAATTAATGACAATATTCAAGGTAAATATCTAAAATATCTTTGTTAGTAAAAGGAGTGCGATGGGTGTTTGCAACAGGGCTAAAACCAATCATTTCCTATTCCTACTCCTTAGTTTTTCTTGAATTTCAAAACATAATACACATCTTCATTAAGGGAGGTAGAGTATGAATAAATTAAACTAAGTGATTAAATAGGATCATCAAACATCAGTGAGACTTGTAGATTATAGAAACCATATGACCACAAATTTTAAAGTTTCCAGTTCAGAAAAATGTAGATTTCTTAAGGTCACCAGTTTCAAATTACTTTAAATTATAAAGTAATGAAGGGTGAGCAATGTCATGAGTTGATCAGCTTGTTTTAGAGCTCAAAGCTTTCAAACTTGGATTCAAGTGCATTGATTATTGTGAGACTGAAACTCAAGTCTTTTAAGAGATCAGTATAACCATTCCCATGTTTGAGGTGGTTACACACTTGTAATACAACATCTGACACAAGTTCCACTTCATGAAAGACTTGCAGACAGTGCAACATAGACCCTGAAACCCAGTATTTGGAATGAGTCCTGCAATCTTTTCTACAAGCAGGATTTCTGAAATTATTTTCTTATTGGAAAAGAAATGCATTTTAAGCCTTTTTGGAGGGCAAGGTATCCATAAAATAGGAAAGAAATGAAATAAAGCATAGTTTCAAAATAATTAAAGAAAAAGCACTTTATCTAGTATTTCTCTTAGGTTATAACTACATATTCAGTTCAAGGTTGTTTTCCCAAACTTTCACATTAAACTGGACTTCATGCTTTCTAATTCCAAGCAAAACTAATATCTTAGGTTAGCAAAGGAAAAATATCCTGAGTCCTAGACAGAAAGGAAACTGCTGGGTACTGTAGATAGACCAGTTCCCTTGGTCTCCATCAGCCCCAGGAAGCTGTGCTGGGTGGGAGCAGGGGCCAAGTGCAGGAGGGGTGAGAATAGCCCTGGTTTGGTTTTCTGTACACTTTTTTTCTGCCACTCCTGGTGGCCACGTTCTGGCTGCCAACTTGATTTTTTTTTTTTTTCCTGCAGCAGACAAGGCTCCATTTTCAGAATACAAGATTTCCTGGGTTTTACCTCAGCTGTTGAGAAGTTCCCTGATGTAGTAAAAGTAAAAGCGGGTTCAGTTTCTCTCATTGCTGTTGTTACTTCTGTTTACTTTTAGGGTAACAAACTGCATACATTTCAAGTAATCAATTATCTGTGGAGCAAATTGTTTCTGCTATATTGGGAAACTGCTTATTCAAGATGAGCATAGTCATTTCAAGGTAAAGCTCACATCTACAGAAAAATGATCTCACACTTAGATGTGTGCTTAAGGACCCTTCTAAAATGAGGATTTAATGTACTAACAATGCATTTAGATATGACATTTACTTCCATTTTATAAGGCTATATAGTTATTTGAACTAGAGGCACACATATAAGAAACTAATAAATTGAGATTATAGGAGGAAAGCTGGTATATGATTTTCTTTCTCCCAAGATTAGTTATAGGACAGTACAAGAGTGCCAGTATTTTTCAGAATTATTTTCCCCTCTAAAATGCAGACTGTGTTGTAGAGTAGATAAGGGAAAAGTAGCATTTATACCATGTAACATCCCTCTCAGATGTCCCAAGTTTTTCACCATATATATAAAAATAATTGTACAAGAATGTTGTGTTTGTCAGTAGAGATGAAAATCTGAAACAAATATTTAGAAAAATAATATGGGCTACAAAAGCAGTATGAGAGATGAAGCAATTGAAAGCAATTCCATTTTTTCTTTAATTGTATATCAAATATATCAGAAATATTTTGTTTGCTTAAATTTTTATTTATTCAGTTAGTTCATTTACTCATTCCTTCATAATTTTAAGTCCAGATTAAATCTTTATTTGCAGGTAAAACTGGGAATTCTTAGGTACCATGTACCATGCCTCTCATTGCTAAAGGGATAATATTTTTTATTTTCTTAAAGCAAATTGAAATTTTTTATCTGAGTCAAAAATAGTAACCAATTTATCACTGGACATCAGAGAATTTAACTGGATACAAAAGCAATCAATCTTGAAACATATATTATATTAAATAATTGCATTTTCATTAAGAACCAGTGTTTTGCTGTCTATCTTCTGAAACTTATATTTTATATTTGCAGGATTTCTATAATGCTGCAAGGGTTAGGCCAACATTTCATGTTGGCAAATGAAAGATGCTTCTCATATGACTCCAGGATGTGGGGTTGTTAAATTCATAAATGTACTGTGAGGCTCAGACTGCATGAAGTTAACTGGACTGCAAGAGTTGACTGTCTTACAGGAAAAATGATATATGATTGTTCCACTAGCAGCATCAATCAGCCTGTTCCTTATTCTAATTCTTTCAAAAATACATTTAGATTTCTTATAAAAAGATTTTTCTTATTATTTTCTAAATATCTATGCATTCTGTCTAATATTAGATTTATAACAGATTAAATAAAGCACAAAACCAAAGACAGCACAGTGTGCTTGTCTTTTAACAACCTCACTAGTTCAGGAAACAAAATGAACATGACTTTCAGGCATAGAAAACAAATGCATGATATTTCTATAACCTGCTGCATCACATTCACTGACATTACTGGGCCCCAGATGTTTTTAAATAACTTATGTATTATTAAACAGATTCAAAGGGTTTTAGTTATTACATAGTCAACGAAAAGAAAAGAAGCAATGTTTTGTGGCTTGAACTACTGCTTCTCTTTTGGTGCAAGATACTACATAGCTTGTGAAGAGAAGGATGAAGGCTTTCAAAACCTTTTCTGTCATTCTACCCTAATATTGTCTGTACAGTTCATGAAATTTAAGATTTTCCTCTTTACAGTTTTTGTCAAAGAATACCATGGGAGAGGGCCAGCACAGCTTTAAGGGCTCTGCAGGGGGGAAGTGCCAGCCATTTGGCCCATACCTGCTCCGTGGTAGCTCTGTGGGAGCAGCAGAAAATTTAATTCAGTGTAACAGAACTGTGACTTCCCTGTGACATGGCAGAATGGGAGATAGGGATGGAAATGGAAACAGAATAAGCACAGCATTTAAATTAATTATTAGAAGCAACCTGTCTCTGATGCGTGAGTAAAAATACTGAGCTAATCTCACATGACCTGGTATAAATCCAGAGAAAATCCATTATATTAAATGTATATTAAGATAAACCTCTCAATGCTAAAACTTTCAAACATGTATTTATAACTTGTGGAAGTATTCTCACCTCATCAGTCACAAGATACATGGTTTACTTTCTCCAGTGGATTTTCTGCCATTGCAATCAGCTTTGTCATTCCTATCACACTGCTTATAAACTGTTTATAGTCATAAACAAAAAAGACCATCTGGCACCCATCCCACATTTTTTCAACAAAGGATAAAATGCTGGTGGAACTCGGGCATCTCCCTGTATTGAGGTGGGAAACTGGGAAAACTGGGTATCACATGTGGCTGGGGACCCATGCACAGAGTTCAGAAAACAGTTTGTGAGAGGAATAAAAATTCTGGCTGTGAGATCTGATGGGGGAGAAACTCTCTTAGCTGTGTTCAGTATGGCTACACGAACAAGTTACCACAAAGTAACTGAGAGACTTAATTTAGGATTTGACACATGAGTGGAGAGGTGAAGCTTTAAACATAAATCTGGTGCAAATCACACACTGAAAGCTTCATACAAACAAGCAGACTGTACATTTGAAAGTGTGATAGGCACTGACAGACAGGCATTTGAAAACGTGATAAATGGAGTCTGGATTCATCCAAAGTGAGGCTGACTATTACTGGGCTAAATCAAAGGAGCTGTGAGAGTTTTCACAGTTCTTGAAGATAGGGTCAGCTTGGTTTGGTATGGCCAATCTATTCTAGAGTTAACCTATATATATAGTTTATATATATATATATATATAATCCTATAATAGAGACTTTTAAATATTAGGTATTTCCAAAGTAACTGCCTATATAAACCCTGTCCCTGTGGGTATATAAAAAATATCCTGATGCACTTTCATTATAGAACTGGCTTTCTCAAACTTTGTAAATATATAGTTTCTTTAAGACTATCTCAAATGTACTATAATGTAAATGCAGAACTGCACAGTTATTTAGCTGTGGTAATATCTAATGGTCTTAAAATATATGTCTATTTTAATCTCTTTGTAAGTTATGGAATCATATGCTTCAGTCTAAATTCACTGATAGTGTTAGCATTCCAATATATGTTTTTTAGCTAAGGAAAACCCTCACAGGGTAGATGAGTACCAGTGATGAATGTCCATAGAGTAAATATAATCCACACATACATGTAGAGAAAAATGAAAGCTCATTAACACTATGTTTCAACATTTTTTGTCTCATATATTAAGAGGTTTGTTAGAATTAATAGTCAAGATTTGAAATATTTACAGAAAATGAGGGATACCTTTTTCTTTCCACTTGTGATATACAGAACACAAATCTTTGGGACTGGCAATAACACATACCTTGTTGTCAGGTGTTAAGCTAAAAATAACTCATAACACAAGACCTGGTATTTGACTAACACAAGTGTATTGGTTTTCTTTTTACACAACTGAAAAGACCAAGTCCCTATTTTACAATTTTTCTCATTCCTATAATTTGCAAGCTGAATAAAGTTGGTAATGCCTTCAGTCATTCAGCAATGTTTGAATACTCCAGTTCTATGCTACACTCACATTATTATACATTATAAGATTTGCTAACAGGAAACTGAATGAGGCAGAATGTATCTGAAGGGTATTTGACAGAGCAGATCACCAAAGTCTATTAAAGAAACTAAGCTATCAAGGGCATGTTCTCAAGTAGATAAATAACTGGTTAAAATTTAAGTTTTCATAGACAGTTGGAGGGGTAGTCCCAGGTGGACGTTTCTGCTGCTCAGCATATTCGTAAATGATCTGTAACACAGGATAGTGGTGTTAAAACTTTGCTGATGACACTAAATATATTTAAGATAGAAAAGGTGAGATTCAATTGTGAAAGGATTTCAGAATAAACTTCTCATATAATGAAGGGTCAGGAGGCTAAAAATAATTACATAAAACTAAATCAGACAAATGTAAATTGATGCATAAGGGGAAAAATCCCTAATTTTAGTTACACAGCGGCTATTTCTGAAATTACATTTGACCTCAGGAATGAGAATATGATTTTTATTGGAAAATTATTTGTAAAACTCAGAGTAATTCTTCTGAAAGATAGCCAAAAATCAAATCAAAATGAGGGATTATTAGAGATGAAAGCGTAAGACAGCATCCAGATCTTAAGCATGTATGTTTCCTTTCTGTATTCCTCCTCCTCCTTCAGAAATCATACAGAAAAACTCAATAAGGAGGAAGCTGAGAAGGATGATCAAAGGTGTGGAACAGCTTCTGTATGGGGAAGAGCCATGATTAAATAGTCTAGAAGCCCTTAGTCTGAAAGGCTGTAGAAAGATCAGTGGAATCATGAGTAGCATGAAGAAGATGAATTAGTAAATGATTGCTCACTCTGCCTTCAAAATAAAAGGGAATTACAACAGACAAAATTAGTGGGTGACAAGCCCAGAACAAACAAGAGATGCTTTTGCAAAGAATGTACAATTAAGCTGTAACACTACTCATGATAAAATATTGCAGATGGAAAAGTTTGCATGGCTTCAGATGAATTTGTGACAGGAAAATCTGCTTAGGACAATTAAATGCAGACACCATTTCTACAGTCCAGGAGCTACCTGAGCCACAGATGGCTGGAAAATATTCTGCAGAATATCCCAGCATATAATACCCCTATCTACTCGTCCTGTTCTCATGTACTTTCATTAGGCATATGGTACTGGCAAGGGCTGAAGAGAGAATGCTAGCTTTGACAGAGGTGTGGCCTGACTCCATATGGACATTCTTATGTTCTTATATCACACTGCACATGACTTGGTAAATGGGAAATATATGTGTTCCTTTATTTAATGTGTTTAATTATTAGCTCGTTCAGAATATATATAAGTTAATGGCTCAGAATAGCTGGTTTTTTGGAAGACCTACCCTGTGAAATCAGCACAGAGATCTGTTAAGGCCCTAAGAATATGAAGTAATCACATACTTTACTTCAGTTTTTGCAATAGTAAATAAAATTTCATTAGTTTTGCTGACTATATATATAATGACTTCCAGGGATTTTGTTGGTACCTGTGAATTCTGTTTGAGCAAGTCCATGTCAGAAATATTGGCTACAGTAATTTATGGAGTCTTCCATGGAAACAAATTAGGTCTTGTTCATGGACATATTTCCAAAATCAGCTGATCAAATAGTCACTTAGCTTGTTTTTATCCAAACTGGCTTCTATGCCATTTTTTCACATTCAAGAGGAAATATTGGATGGAATGCATGCAAAGTTCTAAACCAGATTTATTTTCCAAGTATAATTTTTATACATATCAAAGGTTTACATCATGTGTAATAGAAAATGAAATTATAAAGAGTTCGAATTTAAGCATATAAGAACATGAAGACAAATATACTTTATACATATACAGGATTCCATACTGAAGTCCACAGGCTTAGGTTATACTTTGTTAGATGGTTTTCTAAATCCTAATAAACCTATACACATCCTTAATAGCATAAATATTTGTAAATCTCTGAATAGTAAAACTGTAAGTCTGGCCAAAAAGCATAATTTCAGAGGCCAGGACAGAACTGATGTTTAACTGTACCTAGTTGCATATATATATTTGGTTTAAATGCCTTTATTTCCATTTCAGCAGAATGGTGAATAAAAGACTTCACCCCAGAGGAAGCTTTTATCTGAAAAATTTAATTTAATTGAGATTTAATGATGCTTATGCAGATATATTGATTAATCCTTAATATTTGATGGACTTGTGTAAAATTGCCTCCGCATAGCCAGTTAGAGACACTATGTATTACCCAATTTACTTTCAGTCGGCAAAAACTAATTTTTATAGACAAATACTTAATTTTGATTGTTTTGTTACACAGGGGAAATTGGATAGGAAGGAAGGTAAAAAAGCTTTTCTAAGAAAAGAATCTTTTGGAGGTTTTTTTTGTTTTGTTTTTTGTTTTTTTAAGAAAGTTCTGAGCATCAAACTTGACCACAGACTGTCACTAAGGTTTTTAAGAAACTTATCATGAACTTAGATAATAGTTCATTTTGCTTACTGAAACCCATAAAGTCTTTAAATACAATTATATTTAAGACAAAGCAAAGCAGTAAGCTTTTTTATGAGGAAATAAGTTAGTTCCTAGGTGAATAAACTAGGAGACTGATGGATAGTTAAAGTACTACAAAGAGTAGTACTTTAACTATCAGATGTCTGCCTGGTAAAGCTTTTCACTGTTCATCCTCTTGGCATTGTGATAGAGGTCTTTTGGAATCTGTTTTCTTAAATGTCTTAAATGCTTTACTTAAATGCAACCAAGTAAATGGTTGCAAAGAGAGAAATTGTTAAAGTGGTCAAAAAAGCTTGGGAGCCAAAACTGAGCAAATGAAAATAGCCATCTTGATTTGGACTACCCTAGTAAGCTAGTATAAGTGACACCAGTTTTTGTGCCAGAAGCATGTGAGAAAGAATTATGGTGATACCTACTTGAAATCATATCAAGCCAATGACTCCCTGACCCTATGACAAGGCTTATGATTACAGCTTTCACCTTCATACTGGAGTGTTTTGAAGTCTGACTCCACTGCCAAGAAGCTTCAGTTGTCTGATCACCATGCCTCATGGCACAGTCAAAATACCTTCAGGACTGCAAGTCTACATCATACAAGTTTCAACTGCTTTGCATAGCTTAGGGCATTTTTTGCTGTAACACACAGTATGTGTTCTGTTGGACAGTCTTTGAGGGGGTATAACATACATTGGCCTTCTTAGTGATCAGAGTGTCACTGCTGTTTAAATAAGAAGTCTCAATCCCTGGAGCCTTCCAGAGCCTGAAGATATTTCCTAACATTTAAATTAATTTAAAAGCACAAAAAGCTCATAAACTGCTTAGTGGACAAATTTAAAAAAGAGAGACAAAGAACTAGGTTCTACTTATAAATAATTTTCTGGGCTTCCTTTACCCAAATTTCTTAGGAAACATCTCCTAAACAAGGAATGTTCCTTGAGAAAGAAAATGCAGTCTCCTGGTTTCTGGGCTGGCTGTGTGAGCCATCTCCAAATAAGATGAATTAGCTATAGATCTCCATTAGTTCTAGTTGTCGGAGATGTGTCTTTGGAAAAAGGTCAGGGTTACCACAGCCAAGAGACTTCTCATACTCAGGCTTACTCATTTATTGTGAAAGGTAGGCAGCCTTGAGTCATTAAGGAACAACAACAAAATTCTCATTTTTAGCAAATGAGCATTAACTTTTACAAGTGGAGGGTCTACAAAAACTGATATGTTTTCTCCGTTTATTGGTATGATTCCCAATTCTCAAAACTCTTCATGATCAAATAACATTTTAGTATAGTTTTCATAGCAGCCAGGCTAAAGGTGCAGATCCATGTCTTTACAACAGAATTTTACAATCTCTGAAAGGACATGGTGACTGGGGGAGGTTCCTGCTGACTGGAAAAGAGCAAACTACACCTATCTTCAAGGTCATTCAGTTTAACTCAGGTGCCTGGTAAGGTTATGGAGCAGAGTCCTTCTCGACATTGTTTGCAAGAAGATGAAAGGAAAATGTAATTGGAAAAAGGCAAAGTGCATCTATGAAGGTCAAACTGTTCCTGACCAGCCTAACTCCCTTCCATGGTGGCCAGTTCAGTGAATAAGAACAGTTGGTGACATTGGCAAGGTCTTTGACACAGTCTCCCAAGTCTCTCCCCTTACAGCTAAATTGGTGAGATGGTGACTAAATGAACTTTAAAGCAGGTAGAAAATTGGCCAGACTGCAGAGAACCAGTGACTAGAGGTACCCTTCAGTGATCAGAACTGGGAACTATAATTTTTAATATCTGTCAGTGACCTGGTCAATGGAATGGGTTACATTACCAGCAAGATGATATCAAACCAGAGCAGCAGTTAATGTGCTCTCAGGAATCTTTATCCTGGCAGATACTCAAAACTAGACTGGACAGTTCCCTTAAAAACCTTGTCTACTTTAAGTAGAATTTTTGACAAGACCTCTGGAGGTCTCTTTTAACTTAGTTTATTCCATGATTCCATGCACTCTTCCAGACCTGTTTCTGACTCACCCCCAAAACAAAAATAAAAACAAATAATACAGACCTCAACGATCCACGAGATTTTTTTTTGATACTTGTTTTGGGTTCTGTGACATACTGAGTTTTGGTCCATTAGTGGCATTAGTGGATTAATTTGACAATATATTGTCCAAGCTAATCCAAGAGGCTAAAGAAAGGTTTTTCTGACCCTGGGTTATTTGATTAAATAGGATATTGAACTGAAGAATCTGAACAGAGGGTATGTGGGGTTTTTTTCACCATGGCTTACATATGCCCTGAAGTAAAGATTGTTTCATGCAGAGTGAATTTTTGTTTAATGTCTTGTGAAATTTAAATCTATGATTAATACATTCTAATGGTTAATAAACTCTTTAATTATCTGCCACTATCCATCGGCAGTGATTTGAACATATGAACTACTAAAAGAAAGGTGGCAAACCAAGAAATAAAAGTTTGGAACTGTCTGCTTGCTCCTCATCTTTTCAAAATCACCTTCTTTACAGTGCAATGGAAATTTCACAATGTCCAGCAAGTGAGCAAGTTTCTAAGTCAACTTTTGCTTGTTCACTAGAGAGCAAGAGGCAAATCATTCACACAAAAGGCCAGGCTGCAGCCTTGGAAGCCATATATGGGTTTATAGAAAAGCATTCATCTGAAGGTACCTGCCAATTTTCATGGAACTGACACACACAGAGAGCATTGATATGAATTTTACTAAGATTATAAACATTTAAAGTCACAGTTCAAATATGAACTCTTAACATTTTAAGCTAAGTTCAATGCAGCATTATGTTTTGACTATAAGTGGCCTTTATAGTCCTTGCCCGATGTCACTGTTGGTGTTCTCCTCTTCCTTTCCAGACTTCATTCCTCAGAACTGCTGTCCCTCCAGATTTCAGTTCCCCACTGCTATGCCGAAAGGTCAGAAGTTAAAGAAAATAGTTTCTGTTGAAGCTGGATGTTTTTATTGCACTACAACATATGTGGGCCCAGGGGTATGACAGTCCTGACCCAAAGAGTACATCAATTCTTCACATGGGATAAGCACAAAGGCTCTCTCTACTGCTTTTCAAGCTGCTCGAGATGAGCAGGACATTCCCATGAGATGGCCAAGGGAAAGCCATGGAGCTGCATCTTCCAGGTATTTCCATCAAGGCAACAGACTGGGGAGACACTGCAAACCTCGACAGACTAAAAGAGCCCCTTGAATAATTCAGACTAGACAACCAAAATGCAACAGTGGATTGAAGAGACTTTCGTCTCCTCACATTCACCTTGGATGCACTCATCTCAGCTTTGATACAGCTGTGAGTTTAGCCCATTGAATTTGTATCTGAACAAAAAATGGTTGGCAGCCAATCATTTAAAGACCAGGCAGGCTCTGGGGCTGAGGCAGACAAAAGGCATCTAGTGATCTTTATACACCTAGGCACCAGAATCGAACTGCTCATTAATCTTTCTCTAGAACAACCCTGTAGTGTGACCTACTTCTTGTGCTAATAAGGTTTCTCTGCATATCACTTCATTTCATGAACCCTACACTGAAGGTTTTGGTGTTAAAAAATTGCACAGTTATGTTACTTTTGACTGCATCATTCATGGTGCATTGTTTTAGAGGCAAGTTACACAGGAGAGAATCATTTCATTACTGATAAAATTGTTTTGACCTCATTAGCTGAGCAAACAGGAGAGTGAACCACAGGCCCCTGTGTATGGCAAAGTCTCGTCTCAGCCTAAAACTATCTCCTGTGAGAGTGGAGCCTTCACCACAGAGGTGTTTCTGAGACCTTGGGTGTCCTTTTAAGCCTCCTGCTGAATAGCAAGTGCTGAATGGACACAGGACTGAAATACTTGAAATTAATGTTAAGCCATGTTAACATATAAAAGTAAAAATGCCACAAATGAAAGTAGGTCTCTTCTTGAACTGCAACCAATTTGCAAACAAATGCAGAAAAATGTCCACCTAATTTTGGTACAGAGGCCTCACTGCATGAATTCCATTGAAAGCAAGTTTTGCAGAGATGAATATGTCAAATGAAATTGCAAATGTTTTTGAAAAGTCTTTACAATTTTGCTCAACCCTGCATATTACATGATCTGTAAACCGTAAAATTAACAAATCAACTCATAATGTTTATACATAAAATTAATTTGTATTAAAATTTTGTAGATTATTTAAATTCTTATCCCTTTCTGCAAGTTGTTGGAATCTTTCTTCCCATGGTACTAAATAACTTCTATTTTTGTGCCTTTGACAGATGAGACACATTTACAGTCACCCATTTCTCTTGGACTGAAAATATTATATTTAAATCTAAATATGGTTTGGAACTAGCTCTCTTCAGACATTATTAAAAACATTTAATGCTATTATAACTTCACTCAGGAAACAGGTTGATTCATTTCAAGCAAACTGTAGTGCATGGAGTTTTACATCCCACTGAGCTATTAAGGTGCAAGATTGCCTTTACATGGATTTTATGGACATTATGGTGATTATTTTATTCATAATATATGACATCAACACTTTTTAAAAGGTTTTGGGGATTAAAATAAATTATGGTAGTACTGAAGAAAGCCATATTATAGTCACCGTTAGGTTCCTATACTGCACAGTGCTCACAGCCTCAACTCCCATGATGTACTGTACCAAAGGCATTCACCTCTGATTAAGGATCTGACCCTCTATTAGAGGAAAGGAATTGCTCTCTTTCCCCATCTGGCTGGGGAATCAGGAATTTTATCAACAGCTTTTCAAATCTACTGTTAGGATCCTATGTATTTTTAACAGGTATTATAAAAGTAGGACTTAGTCAAACAGTTAGGAATGCAATGACTGTCATAATCGTATCAACAAACAATTTGTATTATCACATACTTTCATGACGGCCACTGTCTGGCAATTTTAGAAAATCATTACCTATCCATGATGGACGTTTTAAAATAAACTCGTCAGTTAATGAGTGCATTTTTACCTGAACTCTGACTGTGTCTCTCTCTTACATTCTTCATCCAGTAATCAATGTACACAATTAATCTTTTAGGCCAAAATGAATGATTCAGTATTTGATGTCTAAGTCCAAGCTACAGTATAAAAAGATACATCAAGCAGAGATTTACTGAGGAAAATTAGGGTGGATGTAGTGCCTAATGCAACGTGACTGCTCCAGCTCACGTGATCTGCAGTCTCTGTGCTGTAACAGCACTCTTTAGAGAATCTGAGTCTGGCCATAACACACAATGCTTTCTTAGTATAGCTACTGAACCACCATTGCGTTACAGAGAAGTAAGGAAAAATAGCTGAAAAATGTGGAATAATTGGGTCATAAACATGGAATACTTGGGACTTGTCTGATGGTGGCCATCATAGTGGGCAGCTGCCTTCTCTGCTTACCTCTGTTCATTGCCTGGAGCTGCCAGTAACCCCTTTTTCAAAACCATTTCTGGCTCTTTTATTACTTTTCTTTCAAAGGAGGACAAATGAAGTAGAAAAAACATTCTTGCTTCTTGTATTTATCAAAGTTGAGAAACTCCAAATAATTTCTCCAGCCTTTTCAGGAAAAATACGTCAGTGAGCTCTCTCTCCTTCACATGTTACATCAGGGAGGTAATAATCAATAATCTCAACATAATTTGTACATATGTGGCCTCTGCTAGGGGAAGGACAAAAAAATCATCTCAAGTTGGCCTGTGGTTATGTGGGAAAAGAGGATTTCCAATCCTTCTAGATGATGGACAGCAAAGTACTAACAGTGGAGCACAACGAACTCATTCCTAGAATGAGAGAAAGTTCTGCTGAGTAGAATAAAGCAGGTATGCTCAGGCACTGATTGTCACAATCATACCATAGCATTTTGTGCTTAACTATTGCCTTGCTCAGTGTGCCTCCCAAATGAAAGGAAGGAGCCCTTGGAGGTAATTATGCCTGACTAGAGACAGCACACCAGCCTTGAAATTATGGGACTGTATTCTGTAAATGGCACATTCTGATTTCTAGTAAATGTCTCAGCCACATAGGAGCAGGTCAAATTGCAGCAGAAAACCAACCAAGAGTTACAGGCTAGCTGTGAAGAGTAAATGGAGTGATAAGATTATTACTGTATTGAGGAAGCAGAACAGAAAATCGAAATAAGATTTTGTCTGTGACCAGAAGCTCCAGAGACCCCGGTGTCTGGCCATTGACTAATATTATGTTTCCTCATAAGCTTCATTTATTTCTACTGTCGATTGAGTTAGTTCTTCCTAAGATTTTGATATAGAAACTTTTTTAGTATATTACTGCAGCACATGAAGTGATGACAGAGTTCAGCTGCCCTCCCCTTTGCCAGAGACATACTACAGGATGGTAACATCTGTGTGCTATTATTACTGTTATCACTTCATATACTGCTGTTTGAAAACATTTTTAAATCCTTTCAGAATGTTTGTCTATCACATTTAATTGATATTTTCATGTTATAGTATTTGAGGAAACTAAAGATCTGCCTAAGAGGGGAAGACAAGAGAAGACAAAAACTTTTATAGACTTTATAATTTCATTTTTGCTACTTACTCTACTTTATACTGTCAAAATCAACACACAGAATCACAAAAACAAGCTGCTTAGAGGAAATCCAGACCATGATGAACCCAGCTTGGATTATTTCACTATAATTCATTCATGTGCCAGTGACCTGTAAAATTGTTAACAAAGAATTCACCATTACTGACCAAAAAGGCAATTTCTTAGTGCACTGTGCAGGAATCCAAGTCTCCTTCTCATCACCATGTATTTTTGTGTCTTTCTCTCAAGAACTCAACAAGTACTTTTTAAAGCACATATTTTACTATTCCTTTCATGTTTTGTAAACATTTGCAATGATACCACTTGTGAACATCTTTGATGGTGCTTTTTAGTTTTGCAGAAAATGCTTAAGAATTGGAAATCATGCTGTCTGCTGAACTCTATTCACAACTTGCATCTCCATGTGTTATTGTTAGTGCTTAGTAGCAAGTAGAATTATCCCTAACTAGCTGGTATAACATGGCATCTGTTGAGTCCATTGCCCTCAAAGAGAAGCTTGGGGAGTCTCATAGCCAGAAAACGTGCAATTAAGTAAGGCAAAGCATTAATTCTCTCTTAAATCTATGCACGTTTTTTGTGGAAATGAACAAGATGTGTAGAGAGACAGGTTTTCTCAATTACCAGGGTTAATATTCATGTGCAAATACAGTCAGCTAAACCCCACACATATGTCGTAATGTCTACATTCGTCATCCTTTTTTTGCAATGGGATATACAATATTAATCCAAAATACCCATAAAAGACTGCAAAAATCACATTTTATAGCCTGCCCCAGGAATTTTTGTATTAAATTGCTTTAGACTGAGAAAGTTTCATTGTGATCAGGACCCAAGAGATATAAGAGGACCATAAAGTAAGAGTCATAGTGTGAGTTTATAAGCTAGGTTTCGACTTAATTTAAATTATAGCAGCAGTGTAAGAAGTTGTGGTTTACCAATAGTATGGTTATGCCTTGAATTAAATGTTTTCTTTCCACTGGCAGCTTCAAGAACCTGCCACTCATGGAAGAGTTAAATGCCTTATGTGTATGTGTCCTGTAATTCATCATTTGAGAAAAAGAAAACTTGATTATCAGACATAAGTGCTACTGACATCTCATCTGAAGAAGCTGTGTGTGTATTTCAGTATCAGCTCCATTTCAAGTTCCTCTTTGTTCCTGGATCAGTGCCAGTGTTCAAATCTCTGCCTGAAGCTGGCACATGCTGCTTCTAAGAGTAGCAAGAGTTTAACATCTCTATTGAAAATTAAAGTGTGCCTTGTTATTGGATCAGATTGGCTAAGTATAATTCTGTGATTTATATTTTCTTCAGTTGAACATCACAAATCACAATTAGAAATACCATAAGATTAATCTTTTTCAAGTTCTGAGATATATCTGCTCAACTTTTGAAGCATAAGGATATCTTAACAAAAGAGGATAGACCATAAGAGATAAACTAGGTTCCATAATCTTTTGCCGTATCTGTTCTGTGGTGTTTTTAAAAGATTAAAATGACAGAAAAAGCCTTGATCAAATCCAGTAAGCTCCAGAGTTTAGCCCAGATGTCTAATACCACAGTACACTATCCTGGCAGGAATATCAAGGGGAAAATCAAAGCAAAAGACATTTTATTTTACTATTTGTATGTCAGACTCAAGTAGTTCTGATTTTACTGATGCTTATAGTATTTGCTTTCTTATGTTTTCTTTAGCTTTGAGTATTGATTTACACAGTATCTCAATCTACATTTCTCTGTCAGTCGATTAGACTTTTTCAAATAAAACATCTATCACAACTATGTAGAATTTGACAGGGGATAATTTTAAACTCTGTGCTCTAATATGGTTGAAATTTTCTGATTGTGACTTTCTTGAGAGATTTCTGTTTTCCAATTTTAGTATGTCTTATCAGAAAATACAAAATGTCAAAACCTGAATGAAAGATTTTTAATAAAGCAAAACATTTTTTCAGAAGATGGGGTTTTTGGCTTTTCTTTATTTTGTACTTTGCAAAAATCTTGAAGAATACATTCAAACCAGAGAATTCAGCTACTGTTTTATCTGCAGGTCCTATAGAAGTTAAAATAATTTCATGAACAATGATTCTCTGTTAGCATGATCTACTACCTTTTTCTGCCTAAGAACAGAAAATGTTCATTCTGTCCAAATGCACAAGCTCAGTGGTAATTTCAGCTGATTAAAATGTACAGAGGTGGTAAGCATGGATGTTCATTTACACAAATTGCATCTCTGTAGTGACCTCTGTTGAAGTTGTGATCATGAACCACGTGGGGTGGGGGAATCATGGCTGATGCCATATCTCTGTATTATTGAATTAAAGATTTGCCATAGTTCAGTTATACATTTTTGAGTGGAATAAATTTCAACTAGCTTGAAATTAAATGTAGTAATACCAATTATCATATATCATACATTGCTATTTAATTCCAAACATTATGGTGACTAGTCTTTCTTAGATGTTCTTAAGTATTTTCTCTGGAGTTTTCATAACAGATTTTACAAATAAGTCTTTATGTTTAGGTAATATTTTTGCAATTGTCGTTTCTCCCACACTGCTTTTTTTATCTGTGCAACTGCTGAATTTAGTGTGATAATCCTGATTTGTGTTACAGCTAAGCCTCTTCCTAGCTCTTTCAATTCTAATTGCTCAGAAGTGGAAGGATCTGACAGACTGTATCCAGCTTCCTCTTGCCGATAACACTGTTCATTTCTTTCCCTTCCCCCTTCCCCTCCTCCTTAAAAGAAAAATCGTTTCAGTGTATGGTGACCCCGGCATAATAGAAGTTACAGATCTGAGAGTACTTTTATAAGGTGCTGCACATTTACAAAAGTAAACTGGAAGCATCAATAGGAGATGAAGGGTCTTACCTTATAGCAACATCTTGTTCTACACTCATGTTAAGATGTGGTTTGTGAAACGCCCACTGCAGCATTCCAGAATTCTCAGCACTGTACAGGCTTTGACACTGCACCATTGTACTTCCTGGAAGAAAAAAAAAGAGGTTACAGAAAATCAAGGGAATATAACACAGAAATGACCTGACAAATACTGAATGTAAAGCTCACTCTGGTTCTCAAATGAACAGATTTTGTACTTGCTCCTCATCTGCTGCAGGTTTCCCTGCCTGTGAGATCACAGTAGAGATAAACCTGGAAATGAAATTTCATGCCTAGAGGCCTGGAAACACTGAAAATAAGGGCCTTAAATTTGTCCCCAGCTGATGCAGGTACCACCACACTACATACTTCAGCAGGATCACTATTCTATTCTGTCCTTTTCAGGTGCCTAATAAAATATTTCTAGTATTGTCGTCACTTGGCTATGCAATACACACACAATGATCTCACTGCATCATGATGAAAAGAGTGTTGTCTGATTTTGTGTCATAGTCCTCTGAGTTCATAGCAAGTAAGAACTGACTTCATCAAAAGATCTGTCTTCTAAGCTGCGGCCTTTTCCCATAATTTTTTCCCAGGGTCTTAGGATCATACTTTTAAGTCCAGAAAGGGCATGAAGATGCTTTTCATGTTTGTTCTTTGGGCCTAGCCACATGAATTCCTGCACAGAACAGGACCATGCCTTCTTGCACAAGCTTAAGGTATACTAGAGAAGTCTGTGGGCTCCATCAATGACACAGTTATCTCAATTGTCCTGTACTTGGAGGGCCTCTACAAGCAGAACAACCCTTCACTGATTTGTTTGCACCAATGTGAGAGGGGAAGTGACTTTTAAATTTAAAGGAAACATTTCAGGAAACTTTTGCTTAGCAAAGACCAAAGCTTTCAGTAATGTCCAAGCCAAAAAAGCCCTTAGAGAAATGAGGTGAAAGGAAATAACTGATGCCTTACGCAGTCCCCAGAGATTGGATGTTAGTGTCCTGTGGTCCTGGAACAATCTAAGAAATCTGTTTTTTCTCTTGCTTATTGAAGAAATAAGGCACCTGATGGAGAGCTGGGATGGACTAATAAGGACTTCTGAGATTAAAAAGTTAGGAGAAAAAACTCAACCTGCCACAGCTGTATACAGTGGCCTGCAAAGTAACATCAGTATTTGCCTGAAACAGCACAAACTGCACAACAGCAAGACCCAAAATGTCACAACTGAGTTAAACAGGTATCTATAGGACACATTCTTCACTATCTTAAGTTGTCTTATTGATCTCTGCCAAGGTCCATTGAATTTCCAAGCAACATGTAGCAAATAGTCTGGTTACTACATTCAAGTTGTCCTGAGAAGTGGAGAGTGCTGTCCCTAAACAATCCTTATATCTTTGAAGTGTACTTCTGAGACTCTCAGAGATCAGGCTGTGAGAAGTGGGAAAGACACCTTGCCCCACTTCTCCATGCAGGCATAATATTTTCAGGCTAGGTAGCTATGAGTAGAAACATGTACAGATGAGATGGAATGGAGAGGAAGGGGGTGAGACTGCACAGCCCATAGAATGGTTTGCATTCACATTAAGCCCCATTTCTCTATTTGTGTGGGATTTTCCACATTAGTTGTGGGCAATACTGTTTTCTTTTCAAACAAGTTCAACCAGGCAATTTGAGAAAAGGCAAGACAGAACAGCTGCAAAACAGTATGTAGAAGCTACCAGGAGGCTGGGTCATAGCAGTGTTGGGTAACCTAGAACATCTTGGCATCAACCCTCTGTACAGGAATGGGGTGTATCAGGCAATGAACAACTCAGCAAGGTACTCTGCAGCTTGCTTTCTGACTTAACAAAGTTCAAAGCTGTATCAAAGAGAAACATTGAACAGTACTTCTGTTGTTTGTATCTCTTCAATCAATGGAAATTCCTTTCAACACTAAGGTAAAGTGAATAATATAGAGAAGGAAACTCCTTTGACTTTGCATTCAGGCTGCACAGGATGCCTTCAGGGATCACTATATCCTTTGGAAACTGGGGATACTTAAGTATTTAGGAGCTGGATTTCCTGTTCATGCCAATGTCATATTGGCTATTTTCCAGAAAAGAAAAGAAATGCTTTTTCTTTTTCTTTTTTTTTTTGCAAGCTATCAGCAGCATACGATGACACAGTCACCTTGGTTATGGAAAGATTGATTAAACATTTCGAAGTCAGAGCTATTTCCTTTCAGTATTTCAAAAAGTAGAATAAATCTGTTTTCTGAATGCATGAAAAGTCAGATGAAGGTCAGTTTTCCTATTATTTCTATACTGTGAATGCATATTCAAAGTATTCAGGTTAACATAGTAGCTTGACTCTGAAGCTAACGCAACAAGCACGAGTCTTTAAGGGAGAAAAGGTGTATTTTTATGTTCTGTGAAATTTTTAAACTTATACAACACTACAAATATAAGCATTAGTTCTCATGGTCTGCTGTATTCTTAGATGTCAAAGCTTTTGAGTTGAGGAATTGGTTTCTTTCAACATTTTGCCAAGTTATGGTCTCTTCTCTGTAACTGCGAATGTTTAAAAACATATTCCCTCTCACTTTTTATTTCTGCTATTTCTGTTGAAAAGATAAAATGAAAAGTAATGCAGAGGCAAGGGACCAAAACTGTGCATGTGCACATGAATAAATACAGTCAAAAAATCTGCATGTTTGTTTTTCACCAGGGTTTACCTTGATTATCATTTGTTCCTGAATTTCTGCTAGCATTTCTTATTCAAACTGGCTTTTTGTGACCTGCAATTCCAGCAAAGCTGAAGACCACTCTAGACTGTGAACTACTTTTAGAATTTCAGTAATCTGTTAAAATAACTAGAGAAATGCACTGTCCACAACATATTTTGAGAAAGCAACAGAAAAGAAAAAAATCTTAGAATTTTAGAGGTTAATAGGTTTTTAATGTTTTAAGTCATTATTTATGGTAAACTTTTCTCAGATGATTTGCATTCACTTTAAGAGCTAGTTAAAAAAAGGTTTCCAACTGAGCCTTTACTAAGCATGTTTTTGTTTGTAGTAAGCTTTCATCTGATTTACTATTGCAACTGAAATCACTTTACATCCTTCAGTGTCTGTGACTGAATATAATTTTGAAGGCAAGTTTTCATATTTCTATTAAAAGAAAGGAGGAACCACCAGTGATAGTCTGGGGACTGGAGGGTGCAGATGAAAGAAGGACAAAGGAAGGGACATGAGGGAAGAGGGTTTTTTTCCAGAATTTATTTTTAATGTCTCCAGCATGGGTAGTTTGATTTTTCCTCTTGTGTTCCAGACCCCAGGTGTTTCCCATTAAGACAAGTGAACTGACTTTAACAGTATCCTGCAGAGCTGTGGGCACAGAAAACCTTCTGTGAACTGCCAATAATTATTTGTCCTGGCTTTGTTTCTGGAGATTCTACTTAAATTGGTTCAAAAGTTGGTAATCTGTTTTATCCCTGAAGATTAACCCCCTTGAAAAAAAAAAAAAAAGGAGGAAAAATAAGTCAGTGTGCTTCCACATAGTTGAACAGAATAAAAGAGTACTGGTAGTATCTTTGTTAACTGAGGGAATAATTTTTCAAATGTGATAGAAGGGGACTTTGGAAGAGCACTCAATACATTGATAAGAGAGCTCTATCAATTGTCTCAACAGCCTACCTTGCAGACAATGGGAATGGTGATAAATCTAAAATTGACAGGAACTAAAGCTTTTATTATTTACCCGTACTTACACTACAAAACATGCTGACTGCAATATCAGCTCCAAGTAGTTACTTCAACTACAATTAACTTTACAAACCTAAGGCAGCCAGCCATTTCTCAGGCAAGACCATGTAGACAATTATCTACTTATTTCATAGTCTTTGGATACTATCTTTTTATGGAGCTCAAAAGCCATATATGGGATAAGTTCTTGTCCTGCACTTTTTGTGTCCGGATTAAAAAATCTTATTTTCACCACTCTCTCATCACAGTCCCAGTCATCTCAAATTTCCTCTGGAAGCTTCAGTTCAGCAAAAGACTTGAATGCTTTGCAATGTCAGAGTCTATGAGTGGTTCTGTTTCACAGGAAAATTCTCAGAGCCTTCCAGGATACTTGTCGGAAGATCAAAGAGGACAAAACTTGATTGCTTTTATAAAATGCATTTTTGTGTCTGTGTAAAGAGCTAAATATTTTAATTTCACTGATTTTGATATTTGTCTATGATGTCTCAAACCACCATATATTTGAACTTGGAAGATGAAATCACATTGTGAGCTAGCCATTTAAAAATCCTATTCACAATGTTCTCTTTGTGTTTGGCATGATCTTGTACTGATAATGCATCTAACCAGTACCCAACAATCATTCAGTTTTCTGATATAACATGGGCTACTCTGCATGGACACACAAATTCCTTTGTCGTCTGTATTATTTGCAATGAATAGATTAAAGAGGGAAATTCAGCCAAATCTTGATCCCATTGATACTGAATTCAATAGGAAAATAGGCTGGAGAAAATGCTATTAGATGAGATCCCATTGATATGTAAAATCCAATTCAGTTCACCTCTGCTTTGATGTTTGTCCTAATAAATTTGAGTGTACTTTACATAGGCATATAAAACCAGAGTGTATTTTATTTAGAATTAACAACTGTATAGTCCCTTAGTTCATACCTTGCATATTTTTGAGACTTTTAAGAATCTGTGCAATAGCATAACTTCAGAAGAGTATAGCATACCAGAATCCACGAGCGATATTACCTGGGTGGTCTCCAGAGAACATTAGACAAGTGGTTGACAAGACTGAATTATAAAAATCAATGATGTATTGAAAATTTAAAAATATATAGAAAATGTGTTGATTGCCTCTTTTCCACAAGCAAGGAGACACAGGTTACAGATATGCTGCAGTTTTCAAGAGTAAGATAGCTTCAATCACAGGCTCAGACATGTTGATAAAAGTCTCAGAAGCCAAGGACAAGCCTGTCTCCATGCTGTCAGCAGTGCAAACATGTAGTGAAGATGCAGAGGTAAGACTAGGACAGAGAATACATTTTATCACATCGTGGCCACTCCAAACCACAGGCACACCAGCCAGGCAGGGCAGGTCATCTTGGAAAGCCTGAGCTATCTGTCTATCACACTAATTAAGATACTGCAAATAAAGTTGCTGCTAGTGGTGCTGGTACTATTGGCCACACTAGTGTCAAGCCTGTTATGAGTGCACAAATCCACTGAAGCAGCTGGGTAAATGCCCACTTGGTTCACCCAGAAGAACACATCTTTGACACATACAGTCCCCAGCCATCAGAGTATGGTTTATGTTGGTATGGAATATACCAACATATTCCACTGCTAAAATCCTCTTCTAAGAGGTGGTAGTAGTTCTTGAAGGGCACACTGTGTGAATTACCTATTTTGCAAAAAAGTAAAGCTTTTTAAACTAAGCATCAAACATTTTTCCCAAGGGCCTGAAACACAAATTAGAGAGGCCTGTAAGGACATGACTATCTATTATGTACAATTATTAACTGTTTTTGCTGACAGGTTGAGTGCACTTTCTTTGAATGACTTCATACATTCCAGTCCATGCACCTCTAAATTCATCATATGTGAGGTAGATGACAGTTAACACATTTTTAAATGGTACAGCAAAGACAGCTAGTATCTCTATAAGATAAAAAGAACAGATTCTGTCAGGTCATAAATGTATTAATAGGAGCTCCTGCAGCAAATAGTCCCTCAGTGTAACACCATGGTCCTTTCAACGTCACACTGGCTTCCACTTATTTCATGATGAATATTGCAGTTCTAAAAGGAAAGGGTCAAGTCCCTGATCCAGTCACCTGTCTTTCTGAGTAAATGTACCATTGTGTTTTATTAAATCATGACAATAAAACAAAAGAAAGGGGTAATAAAAGAAATTGAACAAAGCAATGATTGGGGTTTTAGAGTAAGTCTATGCTGCCGTTTTAGTTTGACTGATGAGAGAGCTCAGGAAGCACACATCTCAGTCAGCCCCAGCCACCAGGCTCTGGTTCACTTGGCAGAGTGGTCTCATGATGTGCAGTTTGCACATCCAGTTTAGATCTCTTTCAGGGGAAATTCAACTGGAAGAGAAAATCCAAGACTGCAGTGAATGTGATCTATGTGCTCATTCAGTTCACAGGATCAGACTAGATCCACTTCAAAACAGTTTCCCAAAACACTCTTGCTGAGCTGCACTACCTGCTACAATGCCTTACTAACCTCTCCAAGTTGTACTGTGAAGGAGGAGTCAGTAAATTGCTCCCTAAATTTTCTGATTTTCCTTTTCATGGGCACAAGTTCATTCAACCCATAAAAAAACACTTTTTGAGCTAAGGAAGGCAAAATATGACACATCTGTGGCTTAATAAGCAGAAAGCAACAGGAGGATAACTGCAGTGAGCTGTGTCTTCTGCTGCTGTAAATCAGCTTCCCTAGGCTGACTTTGGTTGGAGTTACACTGATTTACATTATCTGAGGATATAATGCTACATATTCCAGTAATTCAGATGCTAGAAGCATGCATATTATAAACA
Source organism: Phaethornis superciliosus (assembly GCA_023637945.1). NCBI lineage: Eukaryota > Metazoa > Chordata > Aves > Apodiformes > Trochilidae > Phaethornis > Phaethornis superciliosus. The sequence continues at coordinate 17,564,913 of JAJQWJ010000009.1, read as the reverse complement.
CATGTTGGGACCCTGAGGGTACTTCTGGTAACATTATTCTTTGAGTAAAGAGTGCTGAGGTCACTATAGTTTGCACATACATTTATATTATTAGAATTCAAGATGGCTCATCTGAAGCTGAATGTCTTTTCACATCTTGACAAGTGTCAATCACAAGTAAGAAACTTCCAAGTACTGTTTATCAGCTTATAACAACTGATAAAACCAAAAGCAATAAAGAATGAAACACAAGGAAATTAAATTCAAATAGTTTTATTACCATGCGTGTTATTTTTATTCCAGCAACAATATCCCCATCCACTTGCCATCATCTTTTACTTCTGCTTTTCTATTTACCTACAACCAATTTAACACGTTTTTAAACAATATATTTGCAGAGGATTTATATAGGGACTAAAGTACTCGAGCTTTAACTCCTCAATCAAAATCCACTGAAGTCATAGAAATGTCTTTTAACTTCTCCAGACTTTGGATGACTTAAAATATTTTACTAAATTTAAACCACCGCTGAAGAGATTGAAAGCTGATGAGGAGACCTCATCTTGCTACTGTAAATGTGCTGATATAACATATTTGAGAGGGTAGACTAGACACATATCAGTAAAAACCAGGATGTGAATTCAATTGTACTGTGCAAAAGACTATACCAATATAGTTATTTCTCTCCTCATGTAAGTCAGGTTGATATTAAATACCTTTATGCTGGCACAGATAGTGCTTGCAATGGCAGTGGACCGTGGACCATGTTGTCTGCTATGTCCCTCTTCTTCCTGTCATCCAGGCTGGGGATTCAGCTATGGCAGTCCCTGCCTCTGCTTCCTGGCTACCACCACACTGCACCACAGGAATGTCTGAAAATGCAGAAAGCATGCTTTAGGGATTTTTTGTTATAAGATGAAGGTTTAATGTTGTTAAAAGACAACGAATACCTCTCTTGAGCCCACAGGTTAAGGAGTGTATTAGATGGATTTGTGCAGAATCACTTGCTGTGGTGAAAGTGCTATTTAACATAACTTTATCATTATTACATTATCAAAAAACCAAGATTTTGATGAAATAATTCACAGTATGATCTAAACCCCGATTAAGAAATCTATATAAAATGAACAGGAGAACTATTACAGTTTTGCTAGCAAGCAAAGTTTCTGTCACTGATTTCCCAGTGACTGGTTTCTCAGGACTTTCTGCTCTTAAAAGTTGGTAGAGACATCATAGTTTTATTCATTTAACTACCCATCAGCAGTTGGCAAATTTCAAAGTGACACTTATTTTGGCTCCTATTGATCACATTCTTTTCACAGCTGTTACTTGAATTTCCTTTACAGAATTTATTAAATTTATATGAACATTGAATCTGTGTCAAATGTGACCTGGGAATGACCCTAAATATAATGAAAATCAAAACCATTTCCCTGTTTTCATTACTAGACTTTAACCAATTACTTCAAAATGAGTTCCCTTCCAATGTTGTTGGGGTTTTTTTCACAGTCAAAAAAAAATACACTTTGTGTCATGAATGATGAAATGGTCATACAGTGAAAATGAAAAGGGCACAAAGTGTCAATAGTAAACAGAAAGCAGACAGCATATTAATATTCTCCCCAATAATATTTTTCAAGTACTTTTTAATCAATTTTGTATCTTAAAGGGACAATGCTTACTTTTTGCATATAAATCTCTTTACATAAACTGGGTATCTGGCTTGTAGATTTTAAATAAGATGACAGAGAGCAGGGGGGAAAGAATGAAAAAGGTAGAAGGAAAGGGAAATTTGCAGAAACATGCATATTTCCAGAGTCAAACATTTGAAGGAGCGTTTTTTATAGTTCATCTGGGACAATACTGGTCTGTACATTTCCTCTGGTGTTTGGGGTTTTTTTTTATCTTAAGATTTACATTCTTAAAAAAAATATATCTATAATTGTAGTCCCACTTGTCTGGTTTGAAAAAGAATTGTGCTAAGAGCTCAGTTACCCAGTTACACTGCTCAGAGCAGTGTAATGAGTTCAGAAAACATATGCTTGAAATTTACTTTAAGTTTGAGAATTTTAGAGATTTATACCCTCTGGGAATAATGCAAGTACTTTTCTCTCTGCATTAAAAGGAGAAAAAAGTTGCAAATTTAAACTATACAAGCTGGTAAAAAACTGTGTTCTAAGGGGAAGCCTGACAGATGATGTCTTGGATCCACAGATGCAGTCATATATATCCAAACAACACATCAGTGTTTAAAGCTTTTTCTCTGTACACAAAATATGTTTTTTGAAATCATCCTCCAGTCCAGTTTTCTATTTGGATCATGTTCTCAATAACACTGCCATATGATTAAGCAAGAAAACACATTTATTTTCTGAGTTAGTACAGCACCTCAAGCTCAAGCTGGCTGGTACTAAAGTGAGGTCAGGTCTCCACTGCCATATTTTCTCTAGTAGACATGCCAGAGATGGTTTTAAACCAGCTGGGTACCCTGTGGTCAGATACCATCAGTCCCAAATTCAGGCTATGCCACAGCCTCTCTCCCCAGCAAACACCCTCACATCATTAGCATATACTAAGCTCAGCTGCAGTACTCTGCTAGCAGTTCCTAAGACAACTGATTTAAAACTTCTTCAGATATAACACATAACCAGCTGCCTCTGACATAGTTGCATGATGCAAATATTCAATAATAACTAATCAATCTTAAGCAAGTGCATATAATATATGCAATAATTGAGGTGTGAAGATCTTATTTCACATTCCTAGCTCTAAAAAAAACAATTATATGGTATGTGTTGCCTTCTTTAGAGTAGGAGGAAGCTCCTGGAAGGAGAGTAATTAGGAACAATTTAAAGGTTTCCCTGACCATAGTTACAATGACTGTTCAATCTATTGTTGCATGTTCCTAAGACTGGAGAAAAAATTTCACACCCAAAGGTTTGGCATTATCTTCTAATGGTTTTCAATCAAAGGTGTTTTTAACCTTTCATCAATTGAAAAGAGAAAAGCTAGAGGAGTCAAGTAGAAGAAGAAAATGACTGGAAAAAACTAATCTGAGGATAAAATGGAGTATTCACAACACAAGGTCAGCTGTCTATTTTTGGAAACAGACCTCAGGCATATGCTAGTAAAAATTTGTTTGCAAATTGTGAACTTCAAATAAACCAGAGCAGATTAAATGCACAAGTGATCATTTCGAGAGTCACTCTCTGTGTGAAAAAAAAAAAAAAAGCAGAATTTTGCACAAGTAGTAGGTGTTGTATTTGCCTGTGGGGAGACCAGAAGTTGAGAGAGAATTACAGTAGGCTAGTTTGAAAAAAAAAAAAAATCCAACAGAACTGTTTGTTGCTCTTGGCATTTTAGGTTCATTGGAAATGTTTCATACCTTATCACCAACGACAGCAACAGAAAACAAATTCATATTGTAAGTCTTGCTAATGACTTTGTTGTTGCTGAAAAATAAGGGAAAACTGTGGCACAGGCAAAGATGGACATAGCAAAAAGAAAAATAAAAATCAACAAATGGATAAATTAATTTTTCAAATATTAAGGGGTCACAGATATACATCTATACTATATTCATTTACAGTAAGGAAATTAGCTATTTGGAAAATATCTGAATGGTCATAGAAAGAGATCCCATGGTCAAATGCCCACCAATGTTCCTCACTCATCTATGTTAGGATATCTGTCTCTTTAAGGCTTTGGCTGAATTTAAATACCCTAAATTTTTGAAAAATATTTTGCCAATCAGCTGGGTATGTGTTAATCAGCCTTAGTGTAAGCATGGCATCATTTTCTCACATAGCCTTTTTCCTCTAATGTTTGTTAGGTAACCTGTTGTTTCATTAAGGACTTGTCTTAGTTATAAGCTCAGACACTGAGTTCTCATTAATCACTAGCTAATGTAATACAAATCTCTAATCATTCAGCCTTGATTCTTTGTCATTAAAAGACCTCACTCTGTTATGATAATGAGTTTTTAAATAACTTGGATCTCTAACACCAAGGATAAGCTAAAGACCACCCAAGTGGTACCAGAACTGTCAGATCATGGAAGTATTCTGTCTCAGTACTAATCAAGTTACCATTAACATTTATCCATATTTTGTGTTTTTATCCATTTAGAATAGTGCAATTACTTCAGTGGGCAGCAAACATTTTAAGACTGTTACACATTTCCCGTTTTGTGTTGATCAGTTACATCCTGTATCCTCTATCCACGACTTCAGCTTAGTTGTTTTGTTTCTGTTTCTCCTGAAGTTCTTGCATGTTCCAAAAAAAATCAGCCTTTTCATAAGTGGTTAGAAGAATTACTCCTTCGAAGGGTAATCCCATCCTTTTGACGTAGCACAAAAATGCCCTATAGAATTTTATATGTAACCTTGTAAATCACTGAGGTTTTTAGTATTCCTTCCTAACATTTTTGATAATTTAATTCCAGTAATTTATTTATTTAAAACCTTAAAGAGAATTCAGACTGCAAAGCATCCATTGATGCTAATGTAAAAATAAAATATAATCAGAGAAATAGAATCAAGACAGAGAGTTGTCTCACACAACAAAAATTCAGTATGTATAGTAAACACTGGTGCTGTCCATAGGCTGTCAAACATAGTTCCAAGACAAGTATCAATACCACAGGAGCTGTTGCAGAATATCTACCAAAAAGAGACTACATTAGAAGATAATGCAACAAATCTATCATTTGTATGAGGTACTGTTACATTTATGACCTGTAACTGCTATTGTTCTGCAACTCTGTCAGATCACTGGGTAGTCTTTTCTAATGCTAGGTGGCAATCCATCAGAACAATACTTACCTAAATTTTATGCTACTTTATGCTTCAGTAGAACAGGTCTTAGGGCTTGAAGACCACAGCTGTTCTTCCTCTGCCTGGCTACAGAATTTGACCATTCTCTATTGAAATGAAGGTAATGTGGTACATAGTCTAACAGCTAACTCACACTCAAAGTGAAGTACATGCATATGTTCTTCCTACATGACAGGAAAAGCTTCTGTCATCTTTAAAAAGACAGAGATAAAATATAATTTATTAAGCCTTCAGACAGTTCAGTAGACTGAGGGACAGTAACTGCTTTTATAATAAATTCCTAGTTGTGTTTGATTTCCTTTACTGGACAAGACAGCCCATTCCCATGTGAATACGAGAGTTGCATGTACATTTAATGAATGACTTTGTTCACTCCTACAGCTATTAACATCTACTCTTCCTGTTGTAAAATCAGAACAGAATTGGGAAAAGGGGCTTAAACTGAAATATTAAATGCACTTTTTCATGGGATGTTTTGCTGGCTTCAGTCGTAGCCTGATGCTTGGGAAACTTGGTTCATATTATTGCGAAGAGTATTTGTTCTCTTTCAATGGGGTTCAGATAGAGGTTGTGTATTCTCTTAAGTACAATAAATGTCATGATGCTCTTGGGTGGTTTTCCATTGTATGTGGTCGTGTACACCTCTTGCCAAGTTTTGACTGTGCAGTCAAGATTTTTGGACAGGGTTACTGGGAGGAGAGTGACTGGATCACTCTCCTCTGCTGTGTGTTTTAGGAAATCAGTTCTAACTTGTTCTGTTCAGTCAGCAGAAGGGTAATCTCTCTACTATATTTGTAGCAAGAAAACATAGTCTCAGATTACTGAGCATGACAGATTTTCCACTGCACTGCTGTAATTCTTTTACCCACCTCAAACACTTCTGATGAAGGACCGCATGTCATGTTCCAAGACTTATTCCATTATTAGCAAGAAGACTGTCTTTAAAATGTAAAATGTATGTACTATTTGTCACTTCTAACAAGGGCAGAAAATTAATACAGTTCTCTGTCTATATCCTGTAATTACAGAAATATGTAGGGGTTTTTAAAAGTTAATAAATTTAGTAAACTGATTTATTTTGTAGTATTTTCCTCTCTTTACTCATGTATGAAAAGTAGCTGTTACACATAACATCTGTACCTGTATGGACCTGATGACTTCATATTCCGTTCATGAATTATGATGGTTCTGATTTGTCTACACTTCAAAATTCAGTTTGTATTAAAATGATATGGCTGTGTGCTACTGATCATACATAACACAATTATGTCTAACTTCCCACTCTTGAGATCTTAATGAAAAGGTGTTCTTAATCTCTTCCATTTTGTGCTAAAATGTTTTCCTAATGATTGCAGGATACGCAGAATGCAGTGTACATACACATGTATCCAATTGCTTAGCCATGAATGATGTAAATAGATTGATAGTATTTACAAAACGTGATGCAGGAAATCTGTTTACTCTAGACTAAACAGAAACAAGGAGTCCTAATTTACTCTCATATACATACAAAACATGTACAGCTGTAGAATAACTTGAGAGTGCACATCAAAAAAAAGGCTTTTTTCCTGATAAATTTTATGTGCTATTAGGACTGAGGTATAAAACTATATATTAAGGGTCCCTGCCTAAGGAAAGCATATAAAAGAAGTTCAGTACCTTATATTTGCACACAACATAGAAACATACATTAAAAATATGAAAAGACAGGGGGAACATAACATAATAATGTGAAAATATCTGAAAATATTTATCACACAAGCAGGGAAATGTGTCATCCTTTCTTCAGCATGTCTAGTGTGAACTTTTTGCTTAGTATTTGAAGACCCACAGACACAGCTGTGCACAACATTCTGTAGAGAATTTGCAGCTGAAATGTTCAGGAAAAGTCCTGTGAAGGCCTAAGTTTATGTCTGTCTCACAAATATCCATGCTTCATCCCAGTATGCTCGCCTTAAATTATGGTTAAATATCTAATTAGATTTTTAGTGGTGTATACATCTCTCAAATGCTGGTCACACATCTTTTGAAAAAGCCCTCCATTCAGACAGTTCAAATAATAGGAAAAGCCACATATGTGATGGTTTTATTTATTTAAGTGCTTATGGTCCATTTTATCATGATGTCCTCTGCTTTCTCTACATTAATTTGTCCTTCAGCTTCCAACCCCCCAGCTCTGCTTCACACCATGGTTTTCATTCCTGCTGCTTCCTGCATGCACCCTCCCTGTTCTGGGTGTGCTCTTCAAGAACAGGAAAGCCAAACAGCTCACAAACTCAGCAAACAGAGAGTAGCCAAAGGCTTTCCTTGTAGTGAACCTTGCTGACAAGATCTGTTCTTTTTCACCCTTTACATATTTTGACTAAGATATTCTAAGCCACCATGTGGCCACACAATATTAGCAATGAGAGGGAGGATTTATTAGGTCCTAGACATGATCTCAGTTTCAGGTAATCAGAAAACAGTGCAATAATAGTTCTTTTGCTATTAAAATCAGGTCATAGCATGTAACTGGTGGAAGGAAGGGTAGCAATTTAGGTGAGAGGGACTGAAAGAAAAAGGCATTAAAAAGAAACAAAAGACTAAATTGCAGATTCCAGAAGGAAATTTTAGAAATCCTTCTATACAAATACTGATGCTTTCTGACACGTGTTAGTCACAGAGCAGTTTAAAAGAAAGAAGTTTTTTCCCTCTCTTTATCTGAAGAAATATTAGTTTTAATTATTATAATACCAGTGGTGAATTACTTGCCTTTTTAAGTGTTAATTTTAAAGAATATTATATAACATCTACATATCCATATTTTTGAAATATATATCCAAATAATACTAATTGAAATTCATCATCCCAAATCACAGTTTCCCAGCTATCTATAAAGACAGAGAGAAACATGCTATTACAATCACATTCTCACACAGGGCTTGCATACATGAGGAGACGAGGGAAGTTTATATGAAATTACCACAGTGTAAATTTAGAGTGTGAATTATTCCAAAACAAAGGTGCCTTTTTACTGATTAGAGTTATCCACTTCTAAAGAAGAACAACCTTTGCTGAATAGTTATCCCACACAAGCCATACTGTACTTTGCTGCCATTTGTAATCCCTCAGAAGTCTAATCCATGCTTTCCTAGTAAGGGATATAAGCAAAAGTGGAATTCACCAGCAAGGCAGACTAAACACAACATCATATTGCACTAAATTAATTCAGAAGTTAATTAATTATGATAAAAATAATAATTGTGCAATGTTTTTTACTTATAATTTTAGCCACATAGGTGTATAAATGCCTTTAAAATCACTGTCCTAAAAACAACTACTGCCAGTTCCCCTGAAGTAGTCATAATTATGTAAAAATTTGCTACTGAATTAGCCTTCAGAGATAATAAAGATGAATATAACCCTAGTGGAACACTATTACATGAAACAGGGCCTACCTCTCATAAATATATACATATTTTTCACCCTCCATGCAACAGCTTCCTTCAGAGTGATATTATTACTGTGTTATTAGCACATGTGTTGCACAAAAAGTGAGCATTAGAGGCATTAAAGTAGTTGGATCCCAAGCAATCTCATATCACAAAGAATATTCTGCCAGAGAAACTTGCATGCAGATCCACACTTAATTATGAGCTCTTTTTCAAGTCCTGTTGCATTCAAAGCATTAAAGTCAAATACAGTACATTGGTTCTATGTAATGAACATCTTAATGACTTCCATGCTTCAACTTCTATGTCTGGAACAGGAAACTTTCAGCCTCCAATCAATGTGTCTGTCCCTCTACAGACCTCTACATTGTCCACTCCAGTTGTACCCAGTATATAATTTTAGTCATTGCAGGAAGTCATAATTTTAGTCATGTTCAGGAAGGCACTGTACTTGAAACATTTCAAATAGATTTGACACAATCCAGAAAGATCTATGGGTATGGGAATCAATGTTTATTAGGATTTGAATCAAATCCTAAAGTGTCAAAGTGTCAAAACACTACAGAGCCTTTATCCCATCTTTATTTATTTGCCTTCATAGAAGTTGTAAGAATTTAAATTTTTAATCTCATTTCTCATGTGCTTGAAAATGGCTGTTGATTAAAAAATTAATAAGGAATCATATGCATCAAGTGCTTGTGGATAATGAGGAAAAGAGAATAAAAGAAAAGCAAAGGTAAAGGGGGGCATACAATGTACAGATGTACTCGATGGACAAACACAAACTACTTTTCTACATACATATTTTAACTTTCCCTTTTGGAGCAAAGGGCAAGCAGTTATTAAGAAACTAAGGATAGAGCTCTAGAAAAGGAATGGATCTCGAATGAGAGGAAGATAACTGTGGCAAAAGAATACATGTGTTTCTACTGGTTACATTCATATTAAACTGAAGATATTTTTAGGGATCACAAAAATTAGATAACAGTCTGCTAGTAGCAGCAGGGGGATTAAACTGGAAGAACTGCGAGAAAAAGAAACAGCATCAATAAAAATCCTATTAGAAAAACAAGTTCAGAAAGGAAGAGAAAAATAAAATGAGGATTGAGAAAGGAAGTAACTTGGAAAATCCAATGTCTGATTTCATGGAACTCAATAATGACAGAAAAGAAAAAGTTGAGAATGATGTCAAAGTCATAATGATGGAGATTGGAGAAGTGAGCAATATCGTTGGAGAAAATTAAGTGCTTCAGAAGGATAAACTTAGGAGCATGAGGACTTTGACTACAAAAACTGATCCAGTACTGGATGGAAATTAGTGGAAGGGAATGTAAGAGTTCTGTGAGTACTGATAGATATGCACAAGACAAGATTTTCAGCTGCTATATATCCATGAAAGTTCACACACATATTATAGACCAGCTTAGAGCTGAAGCTCCAATAGTACTGCTCACAAAGTGATTCAGTCACACTGTGAATCCAGTTAACACCTGGAACAGCAGGCAGCTGAATGCATGAGAACAGCCTTAACACAAGGAGAATAAATATAATAATTTCCTAAGTGTACAGTGACTCACTCTTCTTCCACACTGAGTTTCATGATACACTTTTCAGCTAAAAATTTGGGTCATTATTCTCAATTGCATATAATACAGAGTTTTTAAAATAAACAAACACACTTCAAACTCCATAGGCCCTGAAGATTAGAACAGAAATATACTTGACTTACTGAATCATTAGAGAAAGATTGTGAACAATTAAGCTAGTTTTTATTTATATAGCATCATAACTACAATCTAGATTTTATTGCAATAAAATACACTAAACATAAAACCAAATCCCTGTCCAGAAGGACTTAGGATATAAATAACAAATACAATAACTGGTGAAATATACCTGTTTTTTCATGCTTAGATATTTCAGAAAAACAGACAAAAGTCATTTTGTAAACTTTACAAAACTATCCACTTCTGGGACTGAGAACAAGGATGAGAAATTTCAGCTCAAAGAATGATTTTTCAGAAAGTTAATGGCAGCTGAGAATAGAAACTAATAGTGGAAGTGCCTATTATATAACTATTATGATGCCAGCACAATGCTATAATGAGAAAACAGTTAATGTTTTATTTGTTTGTTTGTTTCTTGGAATGTCTCTAGAAAGACGGATGAAAGAGAGAAATCCAGCAACTTGCCTGGTGTAAACCACCATAGTTTGAATACTGTTTTGAATGAGGTAGCTTGAAAATCATATTGCAAAATATACCTAGGATTTGTTTCAAGCACTCAGCTTTAGTAAATAAATATTTCCTGTACCATTTTAGCTAGGCCAAGCTCTCAAATCAACATGCTGAAATAATTCAATTTTTAGCTTGCTTTATATGATTTAGTAACTTAATCAGATAAACACTTGCTAATGAGGAGAGCCAAAGTGATGCTATCAGATCACCCAGAATTCCAGCAGACAAGCTTCTCAATGCTTCCCAGATCTGCTCACTGTATCCTTAAACTCCCTTTAAGATTAATATGTTCCTCTACATTTTAAACAGTTCTAAGAATTTGCATACAAAAGGTGATTAGTGAGTAAGTTAGCAGAATGATATTCAGGCATATTTTCCCTGAATTTGCCAAGGTTTATTCTTCAGTTTTCAGGTTGCCTTAACTGCATTGTTTTTGCAAAGTGTACACTTACTGTTTTCTAATAATTTGTGTATATATCTCTTTGTAAAGGCTAAAACCAACCTCTTTCTGCCCTGTTAACTTTCTTCCTTTACCTTTGCAATCAGCTTATACTAAGATGCACAGCTATGGAATTTCCATACTAGACAGGATTTAAATCTCTCCCTTTTTTTTCCCCTTCCTTTGTGGTTGAAATAAGATTGTATTGTACATCTTGCAGGTTTTGAGGGAATATGCACTATATTGGCATTGCCCCAGCCAAGAGCCTGCTTGTCACGTGCTGCAAACGGGTTGAAATGGCAGAGGTGTGGTATGAAGATCTGCTGCAGCTGAGGGGGGGGGTTGCCCCTGAGCACCATATCCACAGATCAGCTGCCCAGGCATTTCATGGCACCACCGTTCTCAGAAGTGGTTCAGAAGGTGATGGACTTTCATGAACATCCTCAGTCTGTAGTAATATAAATGCTGAAAATTGCAAAACAAATGGAAACCCAGGAAACAATCTTGTGCAGGGACATATTTCCAGATACAAAGACATTCATTGCTTTGACATTTTACAAAAATTTCTTAATCAGGATAAAAAGCCCTTTGAAAATCCCCTTTTTTTTGTACTGTAACTGTGTTTAAAGTTGTTGCTCTATACTTCCAAAAATATCTATGGAAAATAAAAAGTACCTACCCCATTCTGAAGATACTGAGAACCTATAATATTCACAAATATTCACAGAAGTTGCAAAAATTAAAGAATTACGAGTCTGAACTGTGATCAGCTGCAATAAGTGTGTAAAAGGTCTTCAAAAAGAACAGAACTTTCCAAAAGCATAACTATGTTAAAATGTGGATTAGATTTCACTTTTAGTTTTATATAATGTTCCTGAACCAAAGTCCTGACACATTTTATTAAGGATCATTATCTTGGTGGAAGGACTCAATGTTATGCAAGAACTTAACATTTTCTTTAAGTCAATGAGATTGTAGTGGCTATATTTACTGTTCCTATAATTTAGGAAGAAAAATTTTAGCCAAAACTAATTGTGAATTCTTTACCAAAGAAACATATTATCCCTTAGAAAAAACTATGCACCTGCTGTGGCATTTTTTAACTCTGTATGCAATCAAGTTTTTTAAACCTAATAGTATTTAAAATCATTCTTATTTTTTCAGACTGTGATCTATTGATAAAGAGGCTTCAGTCTGTAAAGAATCTAAATCAAAATTATTATCTGGCCTTCCAGACCTCATAAAATAATAACAACAATAAAATAATACAGACTTTGAAAATCAATCTGAAATCCGGGATATGTTATATAAAGTTATTATAAAATTATTTTGACACGTGGCTGTAAGTAGCATTGTTTATAAGAGTACTATTGCACATTAGCTAATGCATGTATTTTGGTCTATATCCTATATGTCTACTGTAGTCAGCAGTCACAACCACTTGATCTCATGATCTCCACAGCAGAAATAAAATTCGATAGAAAACATTTCTGTGGGGAAATAATAGATACAACATCATACGTACAACACATAAAGTTCATAGGGAATTTGGTCTGCTAAGAGTTGCTTAAAGAATGGATGGTCATTTTATGTAAATCTAACCTTTTGCAGAGTTTAACCAGTAAATTTCATAAAGAAAGATGTGTTCCTACAGGTGTGAATAACTGACTAATCTTATGGAAGGTCAAAGAGAGGACAGGTTCTTAATACTACGTTAGTAATAGCTGCTTCATACTAGCAAATTACAACTGCCTAGCAACAACAATGAATTGTACAAGCAAGATACAGCACATTAACATGATGAAGTTTATGTTTCCACTATATCAAACATCTTCATTAACACTCTTTTTCACTTGGTGGATCTGGAGGAAGAAAGCAATTAGAAAGCTTCAGATTTTGGGTCAGAGCAGGGAGTTTTTGATTGATGGATTTACTCATTGAATAATGCTGTTTTAAGAAACTTATGTTAAACTATTTAAGAAATTTATGTTAAATTCAGTTAATACTTTTAAGTAAAATAAAAAAGTAGTTATTGAAAAAGTTATATTTTGTCTCAAAAACCACATTTTATGAAAAATATTTTTTTTTAGTTAAAAATGCAAATTAAACAAAATATTACACTCAAGCTATTTTCTCTGCTTTTCATTTCAAAGAGAAATCTGAAAAACATTTTGTTTTAAATGTTTAATTCACCTGCAACGTGAAAAAAATCAATTATAACTCTTTTTATTAATATCCTATGTAGAGGAGTAGGTTGGATGACTAATCTTTTTTGTTCCTACATGCTGCTTCCACTTGCTTATATATCTTCTGAGAAATAGCAACCTTGAGCTTTTGAAGCCTCACAGGATTTTACCTGAAGGTCTTGCAGTAGCAATATGAACTTTGTAGAGAATGCGGCTGTGCCAAAATGAATATGTACTCTTCTCACATGTTGTAAATACTATTAGAAAGAAGGGTTTCTGTAGTAATGAAGATCAGCATTTAGACAAACACAACACCATTTCTGAGGGAGAACACTGAGTTTGACTTGTATGTCTTTTAAAGTTATATTGAAAGCCAGTTTTCTCCTCAAATATTTCTCTATATATACTATAAATAGTATAAATAAATATAAATATAAATATTATATATACTATAATAGTATATATACTATTTCTCTATAAATACTATGAAGGCATATGAAATGTTATGATTTTTGAGGGGATGAAGATTCCTGCTTGGGCAGTTGCTTCATGACTTCACACAGACATAAGCATTGTATGGTATGATAAAAAAAATCAAGAGAAATCCATCTGGAACCCAAGATCAGGGACACAGATTGGAGGTAAAAATCTGGGATGCAATATAGTGCATCTGCATTGTGAAACATGAAGCAAAGTAACTAGGTAGTAACACAGATGTAAAGACTATACAGAATTGTCAGAAATAATTTTGTGAAATATAAAATAATTAGAAACGCAGAGATCTTTAGGGAAGCAATTTAGTCTATGACAAATTTTCTAACCCTGACTTTATTCTGCTTCTGCTGTTGGCCACTGCTGCAGTTTGGATGACAGAGTCCTGGGATCAAATCCTATGTTCCTGTTTCACTCGCATCATAAAAACCATGTTTCATAAAGTGAAACAGTAAAGTACAATTGACTGCCCAGTATGCTATCATAAAGCCTATATATCTGTAAGACCTAACAAAGATCTCAAGATGTCATAACTTTAGTTGTTTACCCAAATATAGTTCCTTTATTTACCTATATAGTCCCTATATTTATCTTATTCTTCCTCTGTCATTAAAAGAGTTTAAAATTATCTAAATTTAGGGAGATAAAATGAGCATCAGCACACATTCCAGTCAAAATATACCATAGAGAAGACTTGGAGTACTTTCTAGGAGCTCAGGGCAGCAGGACATTTCTTACTCAGTTTTTTAATGTGTTTGCATAGTTCCTTGTTATCCACTGACATAATATGAGCACTTGAGAGTGTCCAAGAGGAATCACTGTTTATTTAAGGTATGTACCCCCACATAAGGAAGATACTGAAAGGCCAAGCTACTGACAGATAACTAATGTGCAGCTAGCTTGTGAACCTAAATAAATCCATTACACTTCTTAACACTGATTATACTCAGTACAAGTAATCACATGAACGTTTGTAGGCTTAGTAATCCTGATCACCAAAGACTGCCTCTCTATATTATCAATCTTTTGAGCTGTGGCAAAATGTTTTCAGTCCTGATAAGTGATTGTAACGCAACACACAGAATAGAAAAACTTATTTTCTTTTTTATTCCTCAAAATATCTGATAAGTTAAACAAGCTCTGGACACTGCTTTTGCATGAGATTTTCAACTCAATAAATGAGAATATCTAATTGGTCTAAAGACTTAGTAAAAAGCCCAAAGGTAGGACAGGTGAGATTTTACAAATTCAGGTCGTTGCACCCTTTCTGTGGCACTCTACTTTAAGATATGAATAAAACTGTGTTTAAAAATATGATGTGAAGAAACAATATACTCCCTGGAAAATTATATCAGCAGTGAAGACATAAGGAATGGAGACTGAAACAGCAAAAGAGTGAACTTATTTTTCCTAAATGACATTGCAGATCTTTGTCCAAGGCAGGATTGATGAGTTCTAACTACTGAACTAGCTGTTACTCCTTCTTGTCCATTTTAAAGCCTTTAGTATTAAGAACATGTTCCAGATGTCCCAGTTATCAGAGTCTCTGCTCATCTTCATGAGACCTATTCTAATTTCCCAGTCTCAGGAATATTTTTGAACAGCTGCTACTTTTCACCCTTTTAGGAAACCATAGCTTTCTTTCCTACGCAAGAATAATATTAATGTTTTCTTCTTCACCCTGAATGTACCTGTGGGTTTTAACCATTAGTATCCTAGTGAGACAGAGGTTTTTCTATATGACCTCAAAGCCCATAATTTCATGAGCCATGTTTTCAAATTACACTTTATACTGCTGAAAAAAAAAAAAAAAAAAAAAAAAAAAAAAAAAATTAATTACCAACACTCACTCTGGAATGTCCCAAAATAACATGCATAAAACCTGTGACAAGTTTATGCCCAAAGAAGTATGGATTAGTGTGTCATTTTTTACAGCTCCCTCTGAGTCTGAGCCCTGCCCTGGTGGGCTCATTGATACTAAGGCCCCTGGCCTCCCAAGCAAGAGGAAATGAAAAATAAGTCTCTGAAAAAAAAAAAAAAAAAAAAATCTACATAATTCCTTTAAAAGTATTTTTTTATTCTGGATTGGAAGTGTTGTATCTGGGATACACAATGGCATTTTGATGTAAAAGGCTTTTAAAAACATTTTGGGACAAACTACACATATGTGCATGCCTTCACACCAGAAAGAAAGCTCCACAGATTTTGCCTTATTCCTCATTTGCAGTATTCAGCTAATATTTACTTACGACTTTTAATTTTTATATATACTTTGGGATACTCTGCATTGAAACTGTAATTCCCTCTGAAGTCACTTCAGGCACATTGTCCCTGTTTTGCAGAAGAGGCAGGGGAAATATTTTACTGTGACCCATGAAGATTTGACTGTTGACATGGAAGACAGTCAGGGATTGCATGCAACACTGGTATAAAAGGGAAGATGAGCACAGAAGAGGAGAGACCATGAAAAGAGGAAAACTCAAAGAGAACTAGAAGAGAATGTATAGAAGAGCAGAATATTAAGGCTAAGTGGAAGGGATGTGTATAAAGGAAGAATAGCAATAGTGCTCCTGGAAGAGAAAATATCTTTGCCTCCAGAGTTTTAAAGATGAAGAACAAATTCATTTCCCAGTAGCCTTCAGAGTCTTATGCAATAACACAACATTACATTTCAGGATGCAGTAAGAATCAACATTCAGCTCTGCTTAAACATGAAATTGAGGGCTGGGAACACGGGGAGAATTGTATGCCACTGGACCCAACTAGATATCCCTTTATTGCCTTTGGTATTCAGATGACATTTACTCTTACCCTTTTTTAAAATCCTCAGGGAATCACTGAATTATATATGCACATATATATCCAGTACAGAGAGCTGAAAAGCACAGTTTGCCTTCAGGGCCTGCAATTAGGGATTTGCTAACTCAGCTATATGCAGCCAGGGAATCAAGGGAATCTCCATTAGAATGCCATTAGGACCTGCAGAAAAGCTCTGCATTTCTTAGCCTTCTTGCTCTACATACACTCAATCATACTCCAGAAAATTTCCATATTTTTTGCAGAGACATTCCTTCTGAATGAATATTATTGCAAATTCTGATAGACTTGTTTGCATCAGCATAAATGCCCTTCATTCATCATACCTAAGGTGGCCAGACATGGGCAGTCATCTGATGGGTCTGGCACCCTTCACCTTTTGTCATGTTGAGCTTTGGCAAGATTGGGTTGAGCACAGTTCACACAGAACTGCTGAATCAACCATTTGATACCATAACACTTTCTAAAAATGGTCAGTGAACAGTCAAATCAACATAAGCAATCATGTTAGATTTGCCTGGTTTGCTCTCTGACCTTCAAACAGAAATGTTTGCTCGTAAACAGCTGGTTCTTTTAATCTCCACATCATTGTTTTGTGAACATTTATACAAAAGGCATAAAGGGAGCAATGGAACAGAAGGAAAAGAGTGGAGCTTGATCATTTCTTGAGAATTTTCATGGTGATATTCTTGGTAACTGTAATCTGCCTTTGGTTTTATTTCACTTTAAGGTCTAGGAAACAATAGGAGAGATTTAAATTGTTGCCATAAAGTGTAAAAGTATCTTGGTTTTAACTTGTAAAATAAACTTGAAAAATGCTTTATGTAATTTTTTTACTCACTCAGAACTTTTATTAGCATGAATAGGCAGAGTGCAGTCCATGCATGCTTATATGCATATGCCAAATCATATATGTACACGTATTCTATGTACATGTTGCACCTGCACAAGTGCTCCCATGTGACCAGAATGGGTTTGGTCAGCTGAAACTGGTGAGAGTACTGACTGACCTGAGACCTCAATGCTTTTATTCCTTGGTTCAAGTGTTTTGTGGCATGAGCTACTAAACTTTTATAGAATAAACTACAGAGGCTAGAAATCCCTCTTGCTGTAGGAATCTCCCGTGGGAGGAAGTGTCTTGACCAACCAAACATGTTTCATGAACTTTACAAACATTTATTTTCCCATGACATTTTTTAAATTTATTTACTAGAAACTGTAAACATATGTCTACTGTTTTTAGTATTATCAGATGTAAGATGCTACAACATTTAGGGACCTCTGTCTATTCCTGCAACTTGGACTTGGCCATTCTGGTTGCTTCACAAAGCATGCCACTTATTCGGGATAGATCAAAAGATATGAATAGGAGTTGGCATAATCTAGGAGGATTATGGCATAATCTAAGCCTTCCATGATTACTTCAAATTTATCATGGGGTGAAGAACCATGCCTCCAAATCCTGTAATTTCAACAGTTCTTAAGAAAGGCACAGAGTAAAGGAGTCAGCATTTCTGTCACTCACCAACCACTTTCCTTATAGGGTAAATCTATAATTTAATATTTAATTTAACATATAACGCATATTCTGCACTCTGTAGAGTTTTCACTTGATAACTACAACCATTCCTTCCCTTCAGTACTTGCAGACCTGTCAAGACCACAAGATTTTGGATGCTTTGTGGAAAAGCAGATGAGGAATTTCATGTAAATTATATAACAGATTCAAGCCATTCACCTGAATCATGTAAAATGTATGAAAGGGGGAGCTGTCTCACATAAGTGATGGCAGAGCAAGGCACTGCATCTTGAAGAAAGGTTGGCCAAAGGAATGGAGTGTACTTACAGATCAAACAACATTATAAAGAAGAAAAAAAATCAAGCATTTTTACATTTCATTTTCCAAGTTTCCCAAATGCACTAATCTACAATTCAGACTAATGGCTTGTAAAGTTTTCCCTTAAAAAAACAAAGCATTATTGAGTTGTAGCAGCATAAAATAATGTCTGAAACCAATATATTCCATTTTTATACTTGCATAACTTAGAGACAATTAAACTGACTTTTTTTTCCCATAACCTAATGAAAAAAAAATCCAGTATTGGTTTAAAATCTTTGCCTGATCAAAAATTTTTTTAGGACTGAGTTATGAATCCATGGAAATAGGATATATAACAGAAACCCCCACAGACCTATAACTACAGAAGTGCTAAAGAGGCACTGGTTGGAATACAAAACATGATTAGCTAACTTAACTCTTAATTAATGTCTCTTGATAAGTGTTTGGTTGCCCTAAATGCTTTAGATTTTGTATAATTTATGTAAATCATTAGACACCTGTTCTTGTCCCATAAAAGAAGGATGTAGAACAAACCCTTCAGTTTAGCTTATTTTTGGCTTGAGTTGTCATTATTTTCTCAGCAACTACAAAGAAACTGTAGTTCCCTAATGGTCAGATTTTGTTGGCAAAACACAGATGTTCAGAATCTACCACTGGGAGGCTGATGTATTTTGGTGATTTTGCTGAGATTATATCATTAAAACACAATTAGCGATTCAGTTATGGAAAACAATGACAAATAAGTTCTCACCATTTGTATTCCCCTTCCTTGCAGATGTTGCAGTACTGGGTGATGCAGTTCGGTTGGTTGTGTCCTACCTATCCCAGTTTTCTGGAGGACCTATCATTAAGTTGCTTTAATGTGTCTCTCATAAACTATTATCTGGGTTGTTTCCATCAGGACACTATTTTTGGAAAAGCACTTAGGGATAAGAGAAGTCCCTAGAATAAAGTAAATTGGTTGTACTTCTAAGTTGGAGGTCATGGTATAATTTAAAAAGAACACGTTTCATATACAACAATACAATAATATTTTTGCCCTTTCTTTGTCAATGAGAGAAAATATGATTTTGTTCATGTCACCTTACAAACTGAAGTAGCTGCATGTCCTGTGCCCTGAGCCAGTTTTGAGAGCCTGCTTTTAGTTGTGAACTGCCACTCAGCACTAGGAGAAGAGGAAACTTTGCTCAGTAACCATAACCTGTTCACTAATGGGACTAATTCAGGTGATCATGAATTCTAATAAAATTCATCCTACCTACTTTCTGGATCCTGTTCTTTCATTGTGTTCAGTAACACCAATGAGATGAGCTGAAAGAGCTGAACCCAAAGACCCAACTTGCAGCCAAATTGCCCTTAGAGCATCAGTGAGTGGGGAGCTCCTGTCTTTCAACACTCTGCAGGGAGCTGGTTGGGGATTTGCAGTGGACATCCTATAACTCTAAAATACACAATGCACAGAACAACAAACACAACTTACTGGAATCCATCAACCTTCTAAAAACTATAATACTCATAATCATTCTTACTAGCTTTTTGTTCTATGGCCTCTTAAGGATGAGCTCTATTTCTAATTTAATCACTCAGATAATTTTTCCTGGTTTTTTATTTCTGCATATGGACATTAGCTTTGTTCAATTTTTTAAATTTGCTATAAGACATAAACTGTTATGATTACACTAATAGAAAAATAACAAATAATCAAATTAGATTATATTTTTATTACATCTCCAAAGTTATCATTTTAAGTTTGAAGATTTGAACTAGTTTGTAAATGCCTGACCACTTGTTGATTCTGGCTTCCCACACTTTTAAGTACTCCGTGGGAATGTACAATCTGGTTTTCAGCTGAAAAGGGGTTATTTTCATACCCATACATTACACTTGTCTAACAAACAGAAATAAAACTGAATGCATTGCACTCAGAGAGAGGAAGAACAGCGATTCAACATGGTAATGAAGGCTGGCACATGCTGATAGGCTCAGCTGTTGGAATTAACCTGATGTAGACAAGAACTTGGCCTGCCTTACTACAACACTGCCAGATCTTATGCTGATTATAGAGGGTAAGAGACGACTAATTTGAGCTTTGTCAAAGTTTCATTCTGCTCTAGCTGAAGTGGACTGGACAAGTGAAAGACAGAAAGGTTAAATGAAAATAAAAACACTATACTTCTTCAAGTAAGCCAAATTTAAATTTTCAGGTGCTTTCACTTCTGTCACCTCTTAATTTGCAGAGACCAGGTGGGACTAGAATAAGAACCACACAATGTAAAAAATTTAATTTGATGTGTCAAAACTGTGCTAGACATCTGAAATTTTCCATAAAATATAGAGAGCAGAGTCCTGCCTGATCTCCTGGCATTGTGTGATATTCTTTCTCAGGAACATTAGTTTATCTTCCTAAAACTGTGCCCTGAGCACAGAGCCTAATACAGGAATTTGGCCTTCCTAATCTTTGCACAGCACACAGAATCTGTTCAGATCTCAGCACATATGTGTACACTCTTAAGCCTTCCCCCACACCAGCTGATTGTCTTCAGTTTGACAGTAATCCCCTTTCCTAGGACATAATTCCTGTCTTTAATGTGGAATGAACCTGAAAGCTGGAAGACATCCTCTTTACTTCTATAAACAGTTGTAGATGAATGCAACTTACCCTGTTCAACAGTTTTAAAAAAGGTTCTGTATGTTTTTTATTAGTATTTGAGTAACAGTGGCTCTTTACCTTTAGGTAGCTTTAATGTTGGCATATTAATGTACTTGAAATAGTAAGAATATATATTTAATAACTATTAGAATATTTTAATAAAAAAAATAACGATGCACCATCAGAAAAAACTCAAGTCAAAATATCTCATATATAAAAACACAACACGTAACAAAAGACAAGTTATTAAAAAAACACAAACAATGATTTGTGTAGCAAAAACTAAGTTAATAAAGGACTCATTTTGGTGCAAAAACCCCTCTCTTCTTTCACAACAGGACTGGTATTTTTCTGTTTAACTCTGCTCTATGCAATTTTATTAATGACTTCTGTCAGGCTCAGAAGGGGAGACATTAAAAATGGTGTTTGCTGGTACTTCTAGTATACAAAAACTGTTCCTGGGTAATGGTCTTGAGCATCAAACTGCACCTACAGGGACATTGGCAAAGCAACTTCTTTTCTCCTGTCTAACTATTGGAGGTAACCCAAAAATAAAATACAAGCCAAACAAACTGCATTGTTTGTTGTAATGAAAACTATTGTCCTTCTTCGCATCTGGGCAGTATGTGCAATGTTACCTTAAGCAGAAATGTTTCCTGCTTTTCCAAATGAGTTTGGCTGTGGATAGTGCTTAGTTTGAGACTATAAAGGACATGGTCTTCACAAACATATACACATCACTTTACAGTCTTGACAGAAACACAGCAACTGTTTAACAGACCACAGCACTATCCATTCTGTCTGACTGAAAAAAAAAAAAAAAAAAAAAAGAATGTTGTATTCATATCTCTCTGAATACACCCCTCTCACATATATATGCAGCTGTGTTATGCGTGTGTGTGTGTTAATATTCACAGAATTGCAAGTCATCATAGCCAGAATTACCACACTCAGACTTTGAACCAGAACTTCTATGGTTCTCAGCTACACCAGAAGTACACAAAGATCTAGCAATTTAGCAGAGTATGCCTTGTAATTGCTTTAATCATTGTCAGCATGTACCTACAAACCAAATCAATTATTCATCTTCCTATATCGATGGTGTTTTTCTTAGTTGTCTTTTGAGTTAAGTTTTCTTTGGAAGTGAGCTGACATCCCCTGTGAGAAGCAGGAATGCAACTTTCCACTTTGTTAAGACGTGCAAACAGGGGAGCTACTAGGTCCCTGTTATCAAAAAGCAGGTTTGGCATCATTTATAAATCAGCAAAAATGAAAGGATTAAGACATTTAGAAGAGCAATTCTGCAAATGTTTGACAGCAGTAAGTAAGAAACAAAGATAACTTGCGGCAGAAATGAGAGTTGGAATTGCTCCAAAGCTCAGGGGTCTTCTGATCCACAAATCTAGTTCAGATCCATCTCCATTTTTAAGTGGCTGATGGTGATTTTAATAGTCAGTTAGATTTTCTGTATAGAATGGAATAGCAAGTGCTTAAGAAGGTGAGAGAGAGATCCAATCATCTTATATTAGTGTGAGATATGATTGAAAGTGCTTCCCACTCATTTCCAACCTGAGACTTTCTCCTCAGGTATTCTGTCACATCTTTTCTCAAGGTAATACAAGATTACCAGAGTCTACTAAGATAAACAATGCAAAGGCGTTTACCAAAAGAGAATTTGACCCAGCATAGTAGCAGTCTCTGGTGGCACTGCCAGTAACATCCAGGCCCAGCACAGCTCTTCAGGTGTGAGAACACGTCCCAAGTGCAGCAGCCTGGTGAGCTGCCATGGGAGGGTTTAACAGCCCTGACACCTCTGTGGAGATCAGCCAAGCAGTGGAAGCAGCGTCAGTGCATGATAAACTGCACAGCTGTCTTGCAGAGGACCGGGGATCTAGAGGAAAAGCTGCAAATAGAATAACTATTCAGGGACAGATTGACAGAGAGTGAAGGTCACAGAATGGTTATTAAGAATGGAAGTGGTAACAGCAGCAGCAGAAGCAATTTCTCCTGACCAGAACAGATAAAAAAATTGTCCTTTATTTTTGTAACAGCCCAAGAAATTCTCTTTATCTGCTTCTCATTTGATGGGCCGAAGTTAGGAAAAAAGGGAAGAGATTTCCCCAGAGTCCAAGTGTTCCTTCTCCTCCTACAGCAAAGGGAAAGGAGTTAATTTCATTCTGTTGTGGTGCAATAATGCTTAAAAGGAGCAGTTTTAGGAAAAAAAGAATCACTTCTAGTCATTTATGATTTATGCAGAGACAGTGCAATGCCAGCATTTCCAGATGTTTAGAAGCCTGCTAGAAAACAAAACATATTTCTAAAAATTCCTGGGGCTAGAAGTGCAAATCTCATTCACACCCTTGAGATCTTACATAAACACTGTTCCATGACAGGGCTGCTCTTAAGCACTCACCAAAGTAAAGGAAAATGGAAACCTGCATCTCCTGTAAGGTAAACCTCCAGGCCTGTGTTAGTGAGCTGTAGTTCTCACACTGCTCTAAATGTACTTGGCTGTAATTAATCCCCAGTTCAGTTATTCCCCAGCTCAACTGTTCCCACTTACACCCACTAAGGGTCTCTTCATCAATGAGGAGAAATTCCTTGGGCTCATCTGTGCTCCAAGTTTTATATTCAGTCTCCCATGTGTGCTCCTTTTTCCATCTGTAGGAAATTTTGCCTGCTAAAATACCTGTGTACTGCTTTATTCCAAGAATAAATTAGGCACTCTGATGCCTAATCTTTGTCACACAAACTGAGTTTACAACAAGATTTTTCAGACTTGGGATGGAAGTTTTGCCCTGAATTGAATTAAATACACTCCTCTATAAATTCAGATATCTCAGTGGGCATATTCACTGGATGGAGATAGTTTTATTATGTATGCATGTGCATTCACACAAACTAGTGCCTGTATATAGAACCATGGAATCATTTATGTTGGAAAATACCTTTAATATCATTGAATCCAGCCATAAACCTTACACAGACAATTTCACCACTAAACCTGGTCCCTACGTGCCACATCTACATGTCTTTTAAACATCTCCAGGGATGGGAAGTCAGAGCCATTTCCCTAGGAATACTTGAAGTCAGAGGAAGGAATACAGAGCAACTACTCTTCAAACCACAAAGTGAAATTAAGCTTAAAATAGTGCTTATAACCTGTTGTATTCAAGCCATTTATTTAAATTTATTAAAGGCTCATGTCTGGAAGTTTGTCACCAATAAATTTTTCTTTAATGCTTACAACTCTACTGTAAAATTTTTAGATTAATATTTAAAATATTATTTCAGTATCCACTGATAGAACAGGAATAATGAAGTGGTTTGGAGGTTATTAGAAGCACTGTTAGAAGCTAGAGAAAAGAGAGGACTATTCATAATCATCCCCCTGCATGAAGCCATTTGATTTTTGTGGCACAGAAGCTACAAATAGTGTTTGTGAACAAGACATCTTGAAATTTGGAACAAGAATATGTTCATTATTCCCTGTAAGTAAGACCCCATTATGAGTGATGATGTGTCAGAAGTCAGAAAAATGTTGAAATTCTACTTCAGCTGAAAAAAGCATTGCACAATGAACCTATGTGTGAAATGTATTAAATGTGGTCTAGAATAGTATTTCTGTCTCCATTAGCAACAAGCACCCAAGAGGATGTAGTGAGTGACTTAAAGAAAAGATTGTTTGTGATATGAATGACAATTTCCCAGAGACACCAAAGTGGTGGCACAAATATTCCACCTGAGTCTCCTCCCCAATTCCCAGTTCAAGTGGGGCTTCAAACCAATAAGGCAAGCACTGCCAGCCAGTCATCTTTGTATTATTTATTACTCTATATTCACACATGGAGCCTTTGAGTTAGCTATTAGCAATGATTCAGTATCACTGCAGGTTATAAGTGTATGAAGGAAAGTTTACTCCAGAGATCTCACTTTAGCATTGGCTTCTCTACATTTTTTCTCCTCTCTAGTAGCTCTGCCACCTATGATCTTTTTCACTGTATTTGTTCCTTTACTGAAAATTTACAAAGTTGTCTGACAATTCAGGTTATCCAAGGATTAATTTTCAATGAACAGTCATTTGAATGAATTTAGTTTACTTGAAAAATGAAAGCTTTCTGCAGAAAGAAAAAACAGTACACACAGCCAAAATTTCCAGAGATTATGTTACTGCTTAGAAGAAAACCATAAGAAATCAAATGCTTCACTATATACAGATCATTGATTGCCTGTCCCTATACGTATGTGAAATACTTTTCATGGTCACTCATACAGATATAGGTCACTTGAATAAGTAAACAGCCCTGCTAATAACTCTCTTGAGGAACTAAAAGCTCTGCATCATGTAGGAAGTTTTCATATACTCTTTTTAAAACTTTTTATATATGCTTATCTTGTATGCTCTTTTTAAATATGCTTATCTGCATGCATCAGAAAGCAGACACATTATTAATACAGGATGTATACAACACTAGCTTGTCTGTTCATTTATGTTCTACACATACATGTTAAAAAACTTCATTGGTTTCCATTTCTCATTTCTATTTCCTCATTTCAGTTAGTTTTATAACCATAACAAACTACATTTTCAGTTCAAAGTCATTGTTTAGTTTCTTTTTTTTTCCACCCTGCTATTTTTTCCCTTTATGTTTCCAAAAATCTGCTTGTGATTTTGCAGATAAGCATTCCTAACATGTAAGACTCTATTAACAGAAGTTCAGATCCAGAGAATAAAAACTTTTTGTGAAGAAGTGCATTACATATGTGAAGAAAGTTTGACAGTTTATTTTGTAGTGAGAAAAATATATCAAATTGAAACTACCTAATATTTTGGATGCATAACTTTTGTAATGACTACATTTGTTTCTATAAATTGGAATCAAATTTTCCATTTTCATGTGATCAGTCTTCCAAGTTTGGCAGTCTGTGTTAGACAACTGCTTCAGTTCTCCAGAGCAAGCAAAATAAACTACTGGAGAGGACTCCAAAATTAGGCTTAAGAACAACCACATAGTCACAGAGTAGCACCAATAGGTGTCCTCTGAGGTACTTAACTTTTGGCATGGATGTGTGTATAGCAAAGGAACAGAGCTTTTGTCTAATCCACCACATATACTTTATTTGCAGCTGATCCCTTTACACCCTGTAATAGGAGCTAAACCTTCACACCTAACAGATCCTGCCAAAGGCCTGGGGACCAAGCAGTGTGCAGGCTTAGTCCCTTCCATCGTGGTTTAACAAAGCCCTGGCAACCCAGTATTTTTGCATTAAACCTTCACAGGGGAGTGCACTGCAAAAAAAATGGGTAGTTTTTGGTCTCATTTTCCCTTTCCACAGTTAGATATAAAACTGCTGTTGTCAGAACTCTCTATCTTTGGGAATCCTTCACGGGTCCATTTTATCAAACCAAGTTGAAATGGGCCCCCTTATAAGCTTACAGCAACTGGGAACCTGAGCCAGAGAAGAATGGCAGTTAGTTATTAGCAAGTTCTTCCAAGGCAGCCTAAAGGGGATTGTCCACCAGTGTTTGAATATCTAGCTATCAATTCACTGCAGTTCTAGCAAGAAGGGGGTAGGGGGAAATCTAGTAAATGACTAACACATGTGCTCAGAGCAGGACCTTAGCTCTAGATGTACTAATAACTGTGACTTTTTGTACAATTTTTTTTGGAAGAGGTCAGAGGAATTTAACAAACAAGGTACTACCAGGTTTCCTGTTACTTGTAATTACAAGAATGGGCAATCTTTCATTTTAATAGGTCACATACTTTTGTTTCGCTTGCGTTTCTTATAAGCAGACAACGGTGTTAAGTAAAAAAAAAAAAACAAAAACCCGTTGCCATTTAAAACTTTCAGACTAAACATTACCACTGCTGGCATGCTAGAAGAAATTGGGACAAATCCACAAATCCTGCCATAACTTCAAGAGTGCAAAGGGCCACCTAGGAGCAACACAATGCATAAAAAATGAGCTGTCTAGAAAAGGTAGGAAAAGGACAGCAGAAGAGGAAGAATTGCAGAGATGCGGGACAGTATGAAATACTGTTCAAAGACTCATTGTAGAGGGGTGTCTTAAAACCCTGTAGGTATGCTCAGCCATTACTATTTCCCCTCAGAAAATTTAGGCATAATAGATCAATAGAAATACAGAAAAAAAATGCTGTCAGCCAGCTGGAGTAGGCTTTTTACAAAACCTTTACTGTAGTCTACTGCTTATATCTGCTAATCCAGCTCTACTTTTTCCACGGAAGATCTGTTTTTGCTAAACAATTAAGGAATGATTTGGTGCTTTAGTTGTATGTATGTCAACTCTAGATGTCATCTGAATGTGTAGTTTAAGATGTAGATTGAGACACAGAAGGAAGACATCAACTTTCCTAGGAAACAAACTCAAATTCTACTTTTTCTTTAAGGCCTTGAATATACTAAAGGCAATGGAATACTAAGAGAATAACTGATGATCAGCATCATTTACCTGGTAATTACCACTGAAATGTTTCAGATAACACTTAATACCTTGGGTTCTTTCTGCTTCTAGTGAGACACACCAATTGATATTATTGCTGCAGTATATACATATAGCTTTGTTACAGTTATTTTTCAATACACATCAACACCTCCCAAATAGATTATGCTGAAAAGCAGAAAGAAAATAAAAGTAGGAGAATAGCAGTTGTTACATATCAAACCAAAGAGGATCTTGCTATCATAGTATTCATTATGCAGGGCACAAACTGGTAGAGAAAATATTTTGTACAGAACTGTACTTCTAAAAACTACCCATACTGAGTATTGCTACTGAAACAATTATGAGAAAATATGCTACTGTTGTACATAACTTTAAAAAATATCAATGCTTCATTAGTACGCCTTTAATAGTACATTTTTAAAAAGCTACCATTAAATTTCACCTCTCAAGAGGATGGAATAGCTCATGGGATTACTAAATGGTTCTACACAGAGCTCACCTCACTCCCACCTCCAGTCTGCAACCACCTGAAAGGCCTGGCACAAGGCACCACCTTACAGCCCTGTGAATAGGTATTGCCATAAAGCACAAGCTATACCACAAGTAATTAGCACCCTTGTTTTGTCAATAAGCACAATGTTAAAAGACTGAAACATTATTCATCCAGTTGCCACTACAAGTGTTCCCTGATCAGGTGGATTTCAGGTCTCCAGGCTGTGAACCTCCCTGTAGGGCTGGTGGCTGCAGCTTCCTGTTCCCATTGCTGGCCCCTGGCCTTGCAGAGAGGCTGCAGATGCTGAGCTTGTCCACAGCATAAAATCAGGTTCCAAAGCATCTTGCTCAGCTGCCAGTGGCTGGTTTAGATGTTAGACCTCCAGTGGTTTGAAGGCTGATAGTGAGGAGCTGTTGCATGAGAAGTGCAGGAGTACTGTGCTTGCAGGGCCATTTTTTCTCGTGTCTTCCAATGGCAGGTTATTGTGCAACAGATAATTTAGCAGAGATGACAGACAAAATGGTCACTCGAAACTGACCCAAGCAGTGGACTGCAAAAGCACAGAACATGTAGGGCCAGGCTGACAATGGTAACCTCTGCAGACAGCGACTGCCCCATGTCTGTGGTGTTTGTTGGCTCTCACAGTCATTAGCAGCTCTGCCATGAATAGGATGAAATGGAGGTGTCAGAAGTCCTTCTGGAGGTGCTTCTACATGACCCTGGCTCTGGGTATGTGAGTGGGACTAACAGCATTAATGAGCCAATATGCTGGAGCAGATTGTTTCTCAGAGGTATACTACTTTTCTGTGAGTGAAGGCTGCCCCTACCACCTGATCACTTGCTCTTCTTTATCATTTTCCTTTTTAGTGCTTGATTTTTAGAACACAGAAAGAGGCACACAAACTTTGCTCTAAGGAATACGGGGATCTCTTCACACAAGTGCTGGGATCACACCTACCCCACTGAGCATTTTACAGCATGGCCCCATGCAATTTTGACTGCCAAGAAGAGCAGTGACAGCTGGTTTGGTGCTTGTGGTGTCAGTACTGATTGCTTCAAATGAGAGAGGAGGCTCTCCACCAGGGCTGAGCAGGAGCAGGAGCAGTGCACTGCCTCTGCTGGCATGGTACGAACTGTCAGTAAATTGCAATTTACTGGAGTTCGGGGCCTGATCCTACAAGATGCTGAGCACCATATGGCACATGCAGAGCAACCTCTTTCCACACAGCCCCTAAGAAATCAGCAGTTTTTAACTTTTACTTTTCAATGAAAAATACTGCTGGTATAATAGACTAAATTTTGTAATAAAAAGTGAAAGGTAGCAGCTAGCACAGCACCATTTAAAGCTGCATCTGGAATACAATTGCTGTTTAAAATCAATGGGGAAAAGCAAGATATGGAGCATCAAAAGAGGACTTAGAATGGAGACCTTTAAAAAAGAAGAATGTGTTATAAATAATAAACACCTATATAGTCATAAATGATACAAAACAAATTCTATTTCAGTGCCTTTGTGGAATTAATAAACCTCTCAGCTTTATTCTCCTGGTTTATGAGATCGCCAGCACCCCTCTATGGAATTACATGCTTTTCCACCACAATGTAAAAAATCATTAAGACGGTTTTTCAATATTTTGTTATTGTTTGACCTACAGATTAATACGCCTTTCTAGAATTTGCATCTCCCCTATTGTCTTAGAACAAATTACAGCACAATAAATGCTGTCTGACTAGAGAGTATTGTGTAGCATTTTGCTGCTTGTTGCAGCAGAGTTATGATTGGCTCCTGCATCAGCAAAAATTATTAGAATAAAAAAGTTAGGTTTTAGGAGCTCTGAGACTGCAATGAGGTTATAGATCAGAAGATATTTTGTTGCACTAGTGCCCTTGGGCTCAGGAAAACAATCTGGCTGTTAAATATTAATTGCTAAATTAGTGAAGTCCAAGCCACATGGAGGCAGGTTCTTCAGGCTGGGATGACTATTTTTGTGAAAAAAAATAAGGAGAGCTCTGTAAAATATTTTCTGCAAAACCAGAAAGAACACAAAATTACCAGTATTCAGTGTCAATTCAAGGCTGCATTCACAAAAAGGTTTGCTTTTCTCTACTCTTGTTTTAAGGAAAAATGTAGGAGTGGTTTGGAGTTCTGTACTGAAATCAGGAAAAAAATGCTATTTTATCTGGTTTAATGTGAAACGTTAATTGTCATAATTGTCAACATTAGTTTCTCTCACATGGATGTTGCTTGACAAACGAGATCCTTTGTCTGTCAAAACCATTTTCAGTCTGAAGATCATCAAATAGCATTTAGGAATTTTAGAATGGGGAGAAAGTAAGTGAGAGCCTGGGAAGAAGTTATCAATAACTGGGATTGTGTAGGGGACAAGGAGCAGTGCAGGAAAGAAGCCCAGGGTGTTTATGTGAGTAGAGAAACCTGAACAAAAGCCAGGAAAGCTGGGAGAAGTTAGACTGTGGAGCAGCAGGAGGATAAAGAAAAGTATTAGGGATTCCATGAGAGGAAGGAAAAGGTGACATTATCAGAGATGAAGTGAAAGAAGCAAAGGTGACTTATACTTAGGAATCAGAGACTGTCAGAGAGTTAGTGTGAGAGAGTGATGCACCAGCTGTAGTAGTGGGACAGGACTATTGTCACTAGGGACAAGATACCTGGGAAAAGTGATGAGGAGGAAGTTATGCATCCAGGGATTGAGTCAAAATCACTGGCAAGTCTATAATAAAAAAAGTAATTCACAAAAGCGTTAAAGAATAACAGGGACAGCAAACAGGGTGGCAGTAAGTTATTTGCTAAATGTAGATCTCTCTTTTGTGCTATAGTCACTGAAAAGTTAAGCAAAATGAAAGAAAAAGAAACATGTATGGATACACAATACTCCTTAACTACATGTGTTTAATGACTGTAAGGATTTATGTATACTGAGCACAGCTACAGTCATGCTCATGGGATGAATGATTTTCACAAAATAAAAACAGCTGTGGGAAATTTTCCCAAACTGTAATAGTAACAATAAAAGCAGTAAAATTAAAAGATGTACCTTAAAATATTATTCACACTGACAGTCCATACGCAACTATCTTTTTATACCAGATACAGCTCAATTAAAATGCAATTATAACTACAATATTTGCTCCATATTTTGTGCATGCTCTGAGAATTGCACCAAATACTCTAATATAAGTTTATCTTTTTAATGAGCTTTGGGTTATTCCATGAACATGTGTATCCTAATAAGGACTGAGCATTATACCCTCTATGGGACATTGAATAATGGTCCAGTGTAGGGATGGCAAAATAACTTGGATGGAGTGAAATGAAGAAAAGTGGAATAAGAATGATGGAAATTTACATATAATAAAGTTTCCTAGCAATGTAATAGTGGGAAGCAATGTGACTTCCAGGGTCTGAAGGGAGGGGAATTCTATTCCAGAAGTCTTTGGAGAAAAAAAAAAAGTTTGATGCA
This sequence comes from Phaethornis superciliosus, assembly GCA_023637945.1. Taxonomy (NCBI): domain Eukaryota; kingdom Metazoa; phylum Chordata; class Aves; order Apodiformes; family Trochilidae; genus Phaethornis; species Phaethornis superciliosus. The sequence goes on along the minus strand of JAJQWJ010000009.1, from coordinate 17,533,566 downwards.
TTTCTGCAATCTGTTTGATGCCAGGCCTGGCAAGGGAAATTATTTTTCTGTTTGTCAGAGTCTCTGAGATTTCTAAAATTCCCCATTCCTTCCTGAGATGGACCTAGATGAATTGGGGTGAAGGAACATGTAGGAATTAAAGTGCTCTCCTTCCAACATGGACATGAATGGCATTCTTCCACTGAGTGACATTCATCCATGTTAGTGTGTAACTAAACCTAAAGGATATAAACAATTTGGGGGGTTAGCACTTTCCTATTGGAATTAGTTAGGCTGGACTATATTGCACACATTTCAGGGCCACTGAGAAGGTACAAAACAGCAGGCAGAGGCACATATGGAGCATGTCACCAAGGTTTAACTCCTTGCTTTGTGAAATTCTGAATTGTAGCTTAGATTCTCCAATGTTGATGCTTGTCCTAATAATTTGTTACTTGTGAGCTTTCTCTCTTTCTTTGTTTCTCTCTCTCTCTCTCTCTCTTTCTCTCTCTCTGTCTCTTTCCTTCTCTCTCTCTCTCTCCTTCTTTCTCTTTCCTTCTTTCTCAGACTCTCTCCCTGTCTTGCCCTTTTCCACTGCTTTTAAAAGCTGGTAAGTTTATTCTCAGGAAACTATTACATTATGATCCCCCTCCAAACTATTTTGCCATGAAAATGAACCATTTTTTAAAAAATTATGATCATTATGAAGAATGCCATCAGTAGCAACTGCAGGAAATATCACAGTTATTTCTGTCTTTTACTCCTTTTTTTTTTTTAATACATAGGAAACAAGATGTCTTGCACACCTTTGTTACAGTAACTGTTAGTAAAGGTTAACCTTTTAAGGTCAGTCATTGCCTGTGTGTCATGAATTTTTCAATATTCTTTCTTTTTGTAGTAGTTTTGATCCTTTTTTAGTCTTTGTTTCCATGATTATGCCATTATTATAATCCCACTGAGGCCTTCTCAAGTAGAATTAAATCAGCACTTAATTACTGGAATTAGAAATGACAAATATCACAGTTTTTATCCGGTTGATCTTATCTAAGCTCTTCTGTGCATGAACTTGAATAATCTTGAATCGATGACTTCTAACATTTTCCAAAGACTTTAAGAGGGTTGTGTTTTTTCTCCTCTGTGCATACTTTCTCCTTCTTTGTTCAAAGTAAGACTCTTGTGGCAGTATGTGCACTACCTGACAACTTTGTCTAATTCTGCTTTACTTGGTGACTAATTCTGCATTACTTTTTCTTTTCATTTATTGTAGCCCTACATCACTAATTCCTCATTTTTACTGTACAACAAAAAATAGGTTCATCCATCTGCAATAAAATCACACCAAATATTTGCTCAGTCTCTCATAATTCTACCTGGATAATTCGTGCCTACCTGGAACTTTTTCCTTAGCTCTGAATTCCACTTACTTGATCTGAATGGCTGCAAACTTGTTAAACCAAATATAGAAGTATTAATTTTAATCATTGCTGCATTTGATGCATTGTTAGATAAACATGATTTGAATACGGCAATATCTGAGTTTTCATCTAAACAAGACTGCATTCTTTGCTACTGAAATTGTGTGGGAGAGAAAAAACTAACTGCCCTAACTACTTTTTCTTTTCTATTACACATTTCTCACCTTGCTGCTTTCCATTCTTAAGCTGTCCATCCGGCACCCTCAGCGTTAGCCTGCAGTGATGCTATTTTCTTGTGAAGAAAATTACAGCAAAGTATTCTAAGTCCCTTTAAAGGAGAGTAACAAAATTTTAAAAACCCTCTTTGGTGATGCTAAGTATAATACGGGGATAAAACCAAAATCTCTAACGCTGAAACAGATTTCCTTCTAAGTACCAGGAGGCCTGTTCATATTACTCTGAGCACAACAGTAGGTAATAATTTAGTGCATCTAAATTGCTTTAATGTGCTGAAAAGCAGAGATGTCTGAGCAGATGTGTTGCATCTGTACTGTGTATTATTTCTGCTATTTTAAAACAGTTGTATTCTAAACACAACTATGAAAATAGTCTGATTTTTTTTTTCTAAGTGCTTCCAGTCATGCATATGTTTACTTCTTCTCAAAGGATTCTCTGAAGAATACCATAATTAGCCTTGTATAGAAATATTGTCTGTGTTACTCATTATTTAGGAATACAGAATGATTTGAAGATGCTCTTATACTAAATCTTCACATATCTTTTTTTTTTCTGGTTAGCATGCACACCCCTAGAGTGTGTCTTCCTTCTCGTTTGGCATGAAGTAAACTTCCCAAGGTGATAATGTAACAATTTACCAAAATCAAGTGATTGATAGACAGGAACTATATGGAGTATTGTGAATTATACTGGAGCGTTCTCTTCCACTCAGTTTCACAAATATTACAGGATTTCCACTTCGGTGTAATTTTTTTCCCATTTTCAGCAGCCATTTCTCCCTCACTACTAGACTTCTAGACTCCTCCCCACAAAGACTAATTAAATATAGTCTCTCTTTGGTAGGACTAGAGTTTCCATAGCTACTTTCCCCACTGTTCTACTTCAGTGTATCACTTCATGCATCTCCAATTCTCTTGCAGTCCAAACCATACAAAATACTGAAACAAAATAGCTCTAGTTCAGAAGATACTCAGAAGATGGGTGAGAAGTACTTTCACATAATTTGTTTGAGTAATAGAAAAATATATAAAGAGGGTAGAAAGCATCTGGTTTAAGGAATAAATGATATAGGAAAGCATGTTTTAATGAGGAGATCATTAGCTGAAGGCCTGGCTTCAGCTCTCCCTCCATGGCAGTCACAGTTCCATTTAGTTCCATCCAACTCACCGATTTCAAAGGGAATTAAGCACCTAAATACCATTGCAGATATGGGTCTGAGCCTTTCTTTTTTTCCAATTACTCAGCTGTAAAATAGGGATAATGGTACTTCCCTTGCTTCTCCTGCAGTTACACTTGGGTATTGTAAGGATGAGTACAATGGAGAATATGAACTGCTCAGATACTACTGTAATGGGAGCTGTAAAAATAGGCTAAAATAAAAAGAAAACTATAAGAGTAAATCATGAAAGTCTGTTGAAATGGAAAAAGGCAGTGAGGGACTGCCATAGACTTGGGAAAAAGGTCTGGAAAGGCTAATGGATATGAATTATAGAAGCTCTTGTGATGTGGAAAAAAAAAAATTAAAATACTGGGGAATGCATCTGAACTTCTGGCTTCTCCAAAATGAGTCCCAAATCGCTCCCAAATTAGAGAATTTTTTGTCTTCCTATTGCTAGTCTTAGTGAATAGATGTTTGCCTCTATAATGTCGCTTTTATCCTACATCAACATATTCAAGTATAGAATCATATTACAATAAGAAATTCCTATTAAAGGATCACATTCTAAACTGAAAACATTATCTTCATTGCTTTATATCTTGGAATCTTTTGTATGTGAATGTATTCTAATAAATTTATATATTTGTGCATGAAAAAGATATTTGTGAGAGACAAAGAACATTTCCACTGCATTTTATGCAAAGAGAGGAACTCATTCTTCAGCTACAATGTATTTCCATTCCTTCACATAATTGGCAATTTGTGAATGTTTGAAATTAATTTTTAAAGCATACATCTCAGTTTGTAGGGTAATGTTGCAGGAACAGAATTTGCACTTCTACTGGGATATCTCATTTTTAGAGAGGGTACATCACATCTGCCAGTCATAGCTCACTTCTGATGCAGACAAGAAGGGATTTACCTTGACTTCATTTGTCCCTCCCATTCACCCTTGAGGAGTGCAGATGGACGACACCAGGATATGATCTTTGCCCAAGCTCCCCCTGGGTATTATGCATTTGCCTTTACAAGGTTAAAAACACAGTGTCAGAAACTACTTGGCCTTAAAATGTTTGTCTTCAATTTGTGTTTAATTTCTGATAGGTACACAACAACATTTTTGGTCTGCTGCTACCAGGAAAAAGATTGTCTTATACGTGTTCTTCCCAATTCTGTGCTCCTCAGTCATTTACAGGTTGTCAGCAATATGGCAATCTGGTTTTAAAGGACTTCACAAGTTTTGTGGATTAAAAAAGAGAGATGTTTACATATAAAGAACAGAGAAGCATTAGAAAATGTCTCCAAGTCCTTTGCTGGATTTCATGAGATCAATGGCAATTTGTCATTGCTATGTGTCAACCATCCAGCACAGTTCTTGTATTGTTTTGGCTATTAAAATAACAGCTTCCTGAGCCACTTTACAATCAAAAATAATTCACAAAGCAGCAGTGCTTTGTACCATAAAAATAGATGCCAGAGATAATTGGGCAAGATGGTGTCATGTCACATGTGTGCAGTTCATTAATTAAATGCTTGAAACTGCTATAAAATAATAGCCATGTCATCAAGATGAAACTACAAGAGTGCAAATAAAATAAAAGTGCACTAAGAAACAGAACAGAACAGCTGTTATTAAAAAACCCTCAGGTTACTGTTAATTTTTACTGCCCCTGTCTCTGATGTTTTTGGTGTCAACCATGAACCTAAACTTGTATCCTAAAGACCTTTAGTTTATATTGCTCCTGGCAAGCCCCCCCTCGTCTGCACAGAATCAATTTGAATTTACACTGTCATGTTTTAAGTGCACAATAATCCTGATTCACAAAGGTGCACAGTTGACACTTGGAGATAATTAAAAACTTGCCTGAAAGTTGATGGGCAACCTTCACCAAATACAACAGGGAACTTGGGGAGTTCATTCTTTGGAGGTCCTTTCTCTGGGGCAGTTTTAATTTTTGCAGAGCAGTTACAAAGTTTTATTGCCTGTAAATTTCTTTTTGTATCATTTTACTCTACCTTTTAAATACCCAAAACATGAAAATCCAAGAACTCTACAGCCTGGTTTTGCATTCCTGATGTTGAGAGTTGAGGCAACCACGTCAGAATCTATAGTCTAAAGCCGACTCCAAAAGTGCAGAGGCAGCAAAACCCCACAGGGTCTTGGGTCTGTGTCTCTAATGTCTCAGTACCTCACTTACAGATCCTGACATAATCTTACTCTCTTAGTAGGTTAATTGTTGATACTGAACTTTGCATGCCAGAACAATGCCTCCCACCTCAAGAGTCTGTGTTTGTCAGGGTTAATCTTTGGTGGGCTATTTATGGAAGTTTACCAGCTGCTTTAAAGAGAACAGCTGGAGTCAGTCTATGAAGTAGGCCTAATTTTTAATTAGCTTTTCCTACATAATATAAACTTAAAAAAAATATTATAAACAGACATTAAAGTCAGAAAACAGTCAAGCCCTAAGAGCTACACATGGACATGAATTCCAGTCTAGTCCAGAGATTGTTTCTACTTCTATAATATAACCAATGATCTGACTCTGTTCAGGAGCAGTAGAGCTCATATTTATCCAGAACACTGTCAAGCTTTTAGATGCAGGTGTTGGTCTGGTTGCAGAGGGTGCTCTGGACACCACTGCCCTGAGGAAGGAGCAGTTTGAAGCTTCCCATCATCAGAACCTTTTGGAGTCCCCTAAAGAACCAGTACACTGACATCAGTTGACTTCACCAGTCTAAAACACTAAAAAGTAATACAGAGGAATCACCTCCTCAGCCTGCACAGTGAATTCTGTTCTCAGCTCCACATCATGTTTCTCCTTGCTAGGAAACTGTTACTAAATAAATACTGTGTCTGTATAATCAAAGATTTGTAGCATGTGCGAGGTTTTAAGTACAAAGCACTCTATTAAAAAAAATAATAATAAAAATAAAAATTTCACTGTTAACATGAATTATTTGTATTAACAGAAGGGAAACGTATCTACAGTGACACATGATGATCTGAGAGCGATTATGCAGTACATGTTAAAGAAAAGTAGATAAGTGGGTTGTTAGAATTACTAAATGTATTACTAAATGAGACATGGCACTGTGTGATGAAAAGGAGAGTATCTGGGTAAGCAACAATGATGAATTTCTTGGAATTATGCCATACTTTAGCCCGTTTGATCTCTTTTGAGCTCCTAATTTAGGTTTGTAGAGTAATGTTTTACGAGGCAACCGATCACACCATTATTGAATATTTGAAAAAAAAAAAAAAATAGCCCTAATAGGAGCCAAGATTTTTCAGTGATTGTTCATAAGCTTAAAGAGATGAAATATTGCTTGTCAGTGCTTATTCCACACCTGACATTTCTCATATTTGACCAGTTAATGGTTATTGCCCACTATGCTACTTTAAAAGGTCAAACAAAAAAGGGTTGTTAAGTCTTCTTCAATTGAGAGACATACTGGAAAAACCTGTTCACATCTACATATCTCTCTTTTGAGAGGCATAGATATCAATATTAGTACTTATCAAAAACATACTTAAGATAATACCAGCAACATGTCTGGATGCTCTCCAAAGAACAATCTATGATGTAAGATTACCATATATATTATTTTGCTCTAACTCATTCAAGTTAGACTAAGGTACTGAATTCAACAAATAATTCCTTTTAAACTCATTCACTACATAAAGGCATTCTAGCCAGATTATTTCTAGCAAAGATGAAGAAGAAAAGGGTTTCCCAAAATTCCCCAAATTACAGAAATTTTCCCATGAGACAGTTGAGTATAGTTGGTGGTTTTCCAGTTGTAAATAAAAACCACAAAGATTTGAACATTAACTCAGAAACTTTGACTCTTAACTCAGAAAATTCTTTCTGGAAAATGTTCTGACCATTTTTAAGGAAGAAATATGCAGATGACTTCTCACACAAAAATGAATGAAACTTTGAGGGTTTTTTTTTTCATTCTTGTTGTCACTTTTGTTTAGCTGCATGCTTTGGTTCTAAAATGAAGAAAATAAGTATTTTTTTAAACAATTACTTTGGCCACATGCAAGGATGCTAAATTCTTCAGAGTTCTCAAATCTGCACAAGTGCTGAGAGCCACTCTGTCCTGATAACTTCTTCCCAAAGCTTCAAGGACAGAAAATAAACAAAAGATCATGGAACTGAGTGAGTAAGCAAGTTAACTCTCACAATTCAACAGCTTTTTGAGCAAGTCATCATTATATTAATTTCTAATGAAGCTATTACCTCTTAGAGAAGCATTCATATTTACTGATAAAAGAACTTTTTCCTGGTGTGATAGATTTGTCAGAAAAACATTTTGCTCTCACTGCCAGCCTTTTCACAGTTTTACAAGTCACCTTAATCAATTAAGTTTCCTTGTGGCTTTGCTAGAATGGTTGCCCTTGTCTGGGTCCGAAAGACCCAGTAATTGCTGTTTAACTCAGAATAGACTAAATCAGCTGTGAAATAAGAGACTGAAATAATTATTGGACTACACAATCAGTGATAATGAATATTGACTGTCTAAAACAGAAATAAAGCATCTGCTGGTCAGTTAGCTGAAGAAGCAGAGCTTTTTGTGAGGCACAGGGCAGGACACTGCCCCGTGATGCATTTTTCAGCAAGTCTTTGCAGATCCCCTCCTTTGCATATCTCTGTCTCTGTTCCAGGAAGGAAGGTGGGTTTGCTTACCTTCTTCTGAAGCACATTTCAGCTATGGGTTTCACTGTTAAACTTTGGCACTGTATGAAAAACTCCCTAATGTTGCTGTTATTTCTATGAGGATCTGAAGTGTGACTGACTGCACTGCATATTTCAGTGGTAGAGTATAAACCTTCTCACATTTCTTAAGTTTTGACCCAGGTAATTTTTATCTGTGTCATGATATATCTGGGTCAACCTATAGATCTACTCAAAAAAAATAAGACATAGGAAGTGTAAAAACTTGGAAACATACAATGAACATGGAAGTGTTACAGAGTATTTTGCAAACTCTGCATTCAGCAGAATGTGCATGTGTATTATGGAGTTTGTGTTGTAGTTTCCCAGTTGAGACACCCTTTAAACTGCCTGCAGACTTTTATTTTATGAATATAAATAAAAAGGTAAATCCTCATCTCTGCATTAGAAATCTTTTATATATGACCAACTACAGACATGAATCCCTCCATTGCTAACATACAGGTCCTTCTGGTGTGAGAAAATGGCTATTGTTTTTTTAGTAATAGCATTAAGACACTTGCTTTTTAAAAGTAAAATTAAAGAAAAAGACTAAGAAGTCAACTTATAGTATTAGGACAATTTTATTATACTTCATTATTTTATATCTCTCTATGATGTCTCCTCTTATCCATCTCCTTTCTCAACTAAATATGTATAATTGTTCTAATCACTTGAAATCTTTTATTTTAGCTGTCCTTTTCTGACACTTTTCTTGCTATATCCATTTTTAAGATAGGATAACCAAAAGGGAAGATAACACTGGAAGTACGTACTTTCATTTTGTATACTGGCATGTATGATGGTTTTAAGGTTCATACAGGATGTAAGTCATACTTTTCCTCTTGTTAATTTTTCAAAATTCAGTCACTTCAGGACTTCAGATATTCAGAAGAGTGTAGAGGTAACGGATTATCTCAGCTCTACCAAAGGGCTTACTGAAAGATCCATAAATCATGATCAACAGAAACAGACTTGATCTATGTGGCTAGTTTTTTTTTTCCTATGAATTTGAGTAGGGCTTTCAGCAACCTATAATATATGCTAAAAATGCTAAAAAAACACAAGTAATATGAGTGTATAAATATCATATATCTAGTTTAATAGCAATAAAGATTTTCTTTGTATTGACCCAATCACTTTGCTTTGCAAATATAAGGTATGCTTCCTCTACACAGTGGTACAAAAGAACATGAGCCAACACCAGCTTGCCCCAACATCATTAACAAGTCACTGTTGTGCAGCTTACTATCACTTTGAGAAAGCAACCACAGTTCATAAACAGTTCTGCTTTTTGGTTAGGTCTTACTAGCCTACATGCATGACATACTAAGAAAGTGAAATTCTTTTGATTCTGTCAATCAGACATTCATCACGCATTTCTTATTTAAATATATTCCATAGCAAAGAGTCCTGACCCCAAACCAGGTAATGAACACCTACTTCACTGTAACCGATCAGCTTTGAAAATCAATGGACTTCACACTTTTCCTGTCTTCCTGTGAGTCCTTCTCCAAATCTTCATAGTACAACGTGCTCTGATGTCTCCTGAGACACTATTTGAGCTGACAAGTCCTGGATTACTTGGGAGTCCAGCTGTAATGTATTGTACTTTCATGATGCATTAGAGGAATATTGCTTTCTGAACAGGGAACGAAGCAGCTGTTAGAAACACCAGTTTCATTTAGTCCTTATTCTGTAGCTGGTCCTACAAATGCAGGCATGCAGCCTGTCTCAGGTCTTACTGAAACCAAAGATAAGTTGGTTTTTTTCCCCCTAAGTACGAGTAATGGTTCACTGAGAGGATGAATACAATAAATATGGCACAAGGCTCCCATAAAATACTACTCATAATCAACATCATGTGAAAGATGCTGGAGTTAAAAAGATTAGTTCATCAGTTGTGAGCCAGTGTAAAAGGCAGTCAACATTGAAATGAGATTTTGCAGGCAGGTGTCCAAATCTAATCATGTAGAAGAGAATACTGGGCAAAGAGGGCATCATGATATTTGCTCAAACTTGAGATCAAGAGCCATGAACAGTATCAGCCCATGCAGAAGGATTATCCTACTTGTTTCTCCATACTTCTTAACTGTGAAACCAAGAGCCTAATTCCAAATCAGAGGATCCTTTTGACCTGGAGTGCCACTTTCTCATTGTCATTGTAAAACTCCCAACATCCATGGCTTTCCTTAAACAATTAATAACCATCTTCACCTCAGTTTCTGTGCATGAGTGGGTTTTTCACATAAAACTATATTGCTGTCCAGTTTCCATCTCAAATTCCCTGTGCTTACTCATCTTTTCTTTACAATTAGAGCCCATACATCCTACTGGTACTATTCATATTGGTTCACGCTGAATGATGATTTCAGCATCACATTCTTTTTGCCCAGCTTTTTTTCTCCAAAGAAAAAAAAAAGCAGTCAAAAATTCCTTTTCCTCTATTAGGATTGTGGCAAATTAGTGATTTAACAGTTGACACTACAATTTCTTTCTGGCAAACATCAAAAAAGTGCATGCTTGTCAGAGCTTTTGGGTCACAAGTTATCTGTCATGCTTTCAAGAACACTCCTGATTTCCAGAAATGAAGCAAATGCATCTCATTTTTAAGTGAGGTGAATTATGAAGTCCACTGGATAACTGTGAAACACAGTCTGGATAGAGGGGCCACAACTAGCCCTGGCCCATAAAAAAGAATGTAAAAAGGTGGCTGTAGCAGTTTGTGATTTATTTCAAAGAAAACTCAATCTTCTGTCTAGTTCAGATGAAAGAAATATGCTCTGCCTTCATTATCTCACCCATGCTCATATTTGAGTGCATCATCTGGAAAAGATGCCACATGTAAGCATAGCACACTCTGTTTTATACAAACTCAGTACACGGGGATGTTTGACATTAATTGGATCCACCCAATCCTCACATGGAGAAAAATTTGGCACAAAGAAAATTTGTGCACCTTTCACATGCAAGACTGGAATTCTGCATCAAGTTTATACAAACAACATTCACTAATTAGCAGCTTCTCCATTGTCACTTCCAAGATAAAAGTTGCCAAGTGCCCACCCTCTTGTTTCAAACTACTCTTTGGCAGGCAGTGTTACAGGCAACATGAAAACAAACCCCCTCTCCAAATTGCTCCAAGGTGACTTGTACCTAAACCTCAGCAAAACTGCCAGTTTAGACTACAGGGAATCTCCATCTATGATGCTCTCCTTAGTTATATCTGGCAAAATCCAGTTTAAATTAAAATAGAAACTGAGAGAGATGTGCATATGAACGAAAGCTTAACCAGCCTTTTTTATTTCAAGTAGCGCAAAGTAACGGGTCTGTAAAGGACAGAATTGATGTAAAACAGTTTCAGATTATTGCACTTTACATAAAAACAAACCAGAAAGAACAAAGCTAATTAGTTTGCAAAAACAGAGGGATGTTATTTGCTCAATAAACATTCTCTGAAATAACATTCATGCAGACCTTTTAGCATATCACATCAGGCAAAATGCAAAAAATACAATAATTAGCAAGATTCAAAATACACTGATATCATGTGTACCATTAGTCCACCATTTCATATTCCTTCTCTAAAAAATACAGTAATTAGTAAAATTCAAAATATACTGATATCATGTGTACCATTAGTCCACCATTTCATATTCCTTCTCTAAATTATGTTCAAATTGTGACCTTCAGTGGACAAATCACAATGAGTCCTGAAAAAAAGCATAGACAAATTATTGCACGGGAAAGACAAAAATCATAGTAATATAAAAATCATTGTTTGTTCTCCACTTTAGTCTGCTTGTAGGAGCAGGGAGATTGATGACTGTGTAGCAGCAACACAATGGTATCATAGTCTGTGATTGGCATTTTTATATGTGATAGCCATCATTATTAAGTCACACATGAGATGCTACTATCAAGTCAGAAACTATAGAAACAAGCAGAAAGCTGCACTGCCTCGAAGTCACTGCTTGTGTGCACCAGCATCAGCTACATTCCTTCCCTAATAAGACAAAGCAGGAAGGTACCTAAGGAATACACTCATCTGGCAGAGATCATGGGGGAAAGTAAAGCCGTAATAGTTCAAACACATACATCTACTTCAAAGGAAAATTCTGTTTCAGGAATCAATACCCTGTGCAGACATCTTTAGGCATTTTTAAAATAAATCAACTCTTCTGACAAAGCTTTGGCCATTCTGTATATTACCCTACATGCTAGCAAAACTAAATAGCTGTGGTGTAAAAAGAGATTACAGAGTATACTAAAATGTTGGTTTCTCCCTACCTAGTGATATTTCTAACAAATTAGAAATCAGCAGAGGGTGAATCATCCTGGTAAGTGGGATTATGCAAAACAGAAATAAAAGAGAACACCACCACAGAGGATTTTCTGTTGTTCACTTAAGAGTCTCTTCCTGGACATGCACAAGACTTTATGGAATACATTAATATACTGCAGAAAAGTCTTAATAAGAATTGGAAGGACATATTGGTAATTTTTCCGTATCGTTTCATTAATATAATGATTTTTTTTTCATTTCTGAGGATTCAAAGAGTAGTAAGGCTCATACCATTGCCAAATCAATTTAACAAAATTGTTAACAGTTTGACAATTTTTTAAAAATCAGTAGCTTCACAATGACAATAAAACTTTAAAATTGTCTGTTTTTTTAAACATTTTAAAATACTTCGTGTTCCAAAAGCATTACTAGTACTAATAATATATCTCAACCAAAAGCAAAGAACAGTAAAGAATTGTCTTGGCAATCCCTTTTCAGGAGAAACTACCAAGTAGGGCCAGACTAACATTATTTTACCCAAAACAGTTTCTTAAAATATCTTGGCAAAAATCATAGAGAACAATCTCTTGTCTTTTTCAACTAACTTTTACTTCAAGGGAAATTCTGAAGGCCCATAAGGTTTAAACAGTTCACTCACAGATATGCTTTATTGTAATAAAGGTAAAATTAAGTATGTTCAAGATTTTAGCTGATAAGAATGTCCTTTGTTAAACTTACTCAAAGTTAGACCTGTGCAGCTTTATCAAGGTAAGGAAATGAGGACCTGGGTTCTTTCCTGGCTACCAGGATGCTCTCCTGGGGGGTTTCTATAGTCTGACCTTGATTACCTGCCCATGTGAGTGCTATTACCTGTACACCAGAGGCAGTGTCTGTGATTGCAGTGCCTCACTCACATTGTCAGGGTATGCTAGCTCTTTTCTAAATCTGGAGACTGATAAATGTCTACCTATAGTTATCTACCTACTCCCTTGCTATTCTCTATGTGTGTTTTTAAATGTGTACATGTATATGTCATATAGATACATATATAACACTAGTTCTGTACTACTGACTTCTTTATCCAGAACTGGAAAACAGTTCATAAAACAATTTATATTTTCTGCGGTGTGTGGATAAGTGACAAGAGGAATGGATGGATAGGTGGGCAAGTGGATTCACTAACAGATGTGTAGAAGCCACACAATGTACATTTTTATGTGTAAGTAAAATAGTACTGAGCTGTTTTCTTACGAGGGGAAAAAAAACAAAAACAAGCAGAAGAAATGGGCAGAATGTCATCCATCTTTAAGAAATAACAGAAACCTTAAATGAAGTCATATTTACAAGGTAGTCCATGTAATAATAATACTAATAATAAAAGATTGTTTAACCTAAAAACCTCCATGATCACAGGTGATTACATACACGATAGACTTTGATTAGTCCAGCCTCCTAGTTTTTCTTTGCTCTACCATACTTCTATTCCCTACTATTTCATGAGGGAACTCAGGTTTGATTTTCAGCACTTGGCCCCAACAAACTTCCCAGAGAGAAGTCATTCCATCAATATGAAAGAAACACAATAAAACCAAGAAAGAAGATGGATGATCTGTCAAGCAATGAGTCTTTTCTCTGTTGGGAGAGTGCACCACTTCCACAGTACCCTGCATCCTTTCCTGATCATGGAGCTGGTGTCAGGGTCACATGAGCCCAATGTTATTTAATATAAAGAGTAATAAAGGGTATTAATCTCATGTGATTAATGCACGTGAAATCTCACATCATATTTATTAGGAGGGCAAATCATGAATTTCTAGCCTAATGAGAAAGATTAATTGAAACAAGTGTTTAATTTCCTCTCTTTAAATCATATCTTGATGATTCATGAATTCCAAAGCAATGTCATTTACATCATTGTATCATGAGGAAATATAGTTGGTTGTTAGAAAAACAAGACTGGGAGGTTAAATCCTCAAATTTCAAAAGACCGTGTTTTGTTCAAATGCAGGGAACATGTAATGGGCACAGTGAACTGACCAAGACAAAACATTTGATCCTAACAGAACAGCAATATCACTTGCATTTTTTGTAACACAAAAGTATGGCTTTTTCAAACCACTGTGACACTGCACTGAAGTCTCCTTGTTCATGTAGTGTGCACACCAGGAAGCCTAAATGTTGAATAATCTCTGAAATTGGCCTAGAAACTCAAGTTAGCTTATTAAAGTGGGGGCTTTTCCCATGTTTGAAAAAATTCTTTGTTTCACTAAGGGCAAATCTCTTGTGTTTTGTACCATTGTTATTGAACAAGTTTAATGATTTGCTGAGGACCTCATCTAGCAGCATTACCAAGCAACATGAGATTAGAAACTTATGGAGATGTAGGCTCTCCTAGAATAAATGAAAATATTTTATTCAGCTACCAAGAAGGGTCTCATGAGATCAAATTAGAAGCTAGCTGTGAAGGGAGATGTTTAGGCATGCTCTGGAATTATTTATCAGCATTTTCTGCTGGTGTGAGAATAAGAAGACATTAAGTTTAAATTAAACAAAGGAGAAAGAAAACAAGGTTTTTTAAAGTAATTTGACTGCTAATGATATTTCTGAATTATTCTCAGTTTAATAGTTTAAGTAATCTGCAATGATAATAATTGTTCCTGCTAAAGCTCCAATAGTGTCAATTCTATCCTTGCTGAAATGAACTTTCTTCAAGATCTTTAATGGACAAGTAATTGAAAATATATGGTAGGCTTTGTTAATTTTGTTTTCTTCTTGACATTCCTTTTAATTTAATTTTATTTTATTACATTCATCAACAACTAGAGAAACTGACTTAAAAGTCCATTAAGAAAGAATAAATGTTTGGGATTTTTATATTGCCCTGGTTTATCTTTATTTATAATGAATCTGTGCTTCCAGATAGCATGAAGGCAGTTTAATTATTACATTTTAACAGAAATGTATGCTTTCCTCACACTTTTTCAAGACAAATATGTTTTAAATTCTTCTCACCCACCTAGAAACTGTTATTGTGATTTTATTACTCAGGTACTGCAATCTGCCCTGCAAAATACTTGGAAAACTATGAATGTTTTTAAATGGAATAGTCAGGGGGCTGAACTTCAGCATTGTTAAGCCTGTAAGTAAAACCAGAAGAGAGGACAGTTGTTCCCTAAAGGAAAATAATACCATAATATATATCAGAGATACTCATCATAAGTGAATTGCAACTCTATGAAAAATCCTGTTCTAGCTAATTGCAATGAAAATTTCACCCCACACTTGTCCACAGAGGATACAGCTATCTCAGAGTTTGCAGGTATTTTCAGGTACCAGAGCAATTAAGTTACATTTATTTGAGTTTCTAAGGGAGTCTACATTGTAAAGATTTGTCCAGTTGAAATGTTCCTTAGGATTTTGTTTACTCCTATATGGCTGTAACAGCTTGGAGGTGACTACTGGGCTACTGCAAGCCCTGCAGAGGGTCTCCTGAAGGCACATACAATGTCTTCTACAGCAGGAGTGGAAGACATTCCCAGTCCCATAGAGGTATGCAATTTTGCTCATGTGTTTGCAAGTAGCAGTAAAGGAGAGGAGACATTTCTGATACCTTTAAATATCATATGGCAAGACAAATGATTTGTTCTCAGCTTGCTGTTATCTTGCTGTAGTGTCTTTTTGTCTCTAGCCATGGTTTAGGATGGGTTATGTGCTCCAATAGAATGATGAAACTGTCCTTGCTCACAAAAACTTGCAGTGTGACACTGACCAAAATACCAGAAAGACATTGATTTAGTGCATAAAGCAATGTGCTATTAGAAGCTGCATTGCACCTTTAGTGTCTTTTCTTAATTCTTGATCTCCACCCCTAAATGTCCACTGCTAACTTGAAACCACCTGAAAATGAAGGTATGTAATGGAAAAAGTGACAGTCTCTCACATGCTAATATAACAGAATGAACAGACTCCCACTTGTGCTTGAGCTCTCCATTTTATGAGGGAGAAAAGGAGAAGCAGTTCTTGGCTCAGCATCTCCTCCTCTGCCGTTCTGCCAAATTAAATTCTTGACAAGTGCAATTTTACAGCAAATGCTCAATGTGAACATAATGTCACCATGTTTGGCATTAACAAAAAAAAGTTATTGGAAAAAATAAAAAAGGTAGTAAAAATGTTTTGGTTTCTTGCATGTCCTTGCAGTTTTCTTCCTGCTCTCATTTCCTTTTCAAATTTCAGTGAAACAAATGTTGAACATCTCAGAAAAGTAAAGATGCTTTGTGCCTTCTGCCAGAAGCACAGCCAGCTGGTAACATTTTCAGACTGTGACACAGGCATCTGCAGCATGAGGACCACTGCAGCGACTGCTTGAGGATATCATGCTTACAGTCCCAGCAGGGAGACTAGGAGAAGCTCTACAGATTTCCTTCTGACCTCCATAGGTTGTCCTTGGAGCCATTAGACTAAGCCCACCTTTAGCTGGAACATACTGACTGGGCAGGCAAAACTTTTATGCTGCTTCTCCAGTTCATCTTGCTGCACAGAACTGACCTTTTGCCCTAGAGAACTGTCATTCTGGCACTTTTCACAAGAACCAGAGATATGCCTCTGCATTACAGAAGTGCACATTTTCAACAAAGAGAAAGAAAAACCATCTATATGACCTCAGAATTAGAGAAGTCACAACTCTTAAAACTACAAGCCCTGCACATGTTTAGGCTGCTCTGCACTGTGCTTATGACTTACAAGACCTAGCTCAACCTTCTTTTTTTCCTATATTTCACTATGATTATGAAAGAAAATATGCATTATAAAATAATGTGGTATGAAACTCTTTCTACAGAATCTATGACCATTATATCTAGCCTCCTTGTGAGCATAAGTAGCTCAAATTATTAAAAGGGTTGCACAGAACTTGGCTTAAAACCTGACATTCCTGACTCAAGTGAGTATACATTATTTTCCTTCCTACTCCCTGTGGAGGGATAAAAAAAAGACAAAAACCCCAAATCAAACAAACAAACAAACAAAAAACACCAGCAGCCAAGGACAGAAAGAAAACCTGGAAGATTGAGCCTGCTATACAAGATTTGCCTCAGTGTTACTCGCTAAATCATCCCTTCTCAAGGGAACAAGTGATCTGAATCTCTGTACATTCCTACAAAGCCTTTCTAAGACACACACCATTTTCAATACTTGTGCAGATATTGGTTACCATATTTAATGAACCCCCTTCCTCAGATGAGATAGTGAAGAAAGAATATACTCTTGTGGAATCTGCAATAAATTTGGCTGGAATAATTTTGTATTTTGTCTTGTCCAGCATCAGCGACCCTCATCCTCATTTTGGAATGCCAGATGCCAAAAATTTGGTTCTCTCCTCTTATGTTCTTTCAGCTTGACTGATATAGCTCAATAAAACCTTCTTCACCAACCTACTCTGCTCTCCCATCTCTCCATTCCTGGGAGTGTCTGTATAAAAAACCACTGATAAAATTATCTCCAGCTATTCTGCTTCAATCGTATCAAATATCTCCTCAAATCTTTTTTATCAGTTTCCTTTACTTTTTTTTAACAACATCAAATTCAAGATAATTTCCTGTTTGAAGTCCCATATAACTTCATTATAAATCATACAATAAAGGTGCCATTTTGCTTTAATTTCGGGTTTTGTTTTAGGGTTTTTTGGTTTTCTTTATTTTTCTTACATTCCCACTAGTTACTGCATTCTTTATTACATTCTCTAACACTCCTGCTTGAGTGTACAACAAACCAATTTGTGTTCTCCCTGCACCCACCTTTTATCACCTTCTTATCCCCCCACAAATATTATTTTCTCACAGAAATTCCTATCTTTTTTCCCTGAAAAATAATCTTGGCATACTTTTCATTATTAGCGCCTGTCTTTTTGAGGCTTGTCTCCAGGGCATGTGAGGGTTTCTCTATGCTCTGTCATCATATGGAAGTGATTGATAATAATAAGTAAGGTATGTAAAAACTACAATTAACTGCTTTTTCATAATGCTCTTAGCTTGGTAACAATATAAATAAGATATATCATTCTCTATAGATTCA
This sequence comes from Phaethornis superciliosus, assembly GCA_023637945.1. Classification (NCBI taxonomy): domain Eukaryota; kingdom Metazoa; phylum Chordata; class Aves; order Apodiformes; family Trochilidae; genus Phaethornis; species Phaethornis superciliosus. Next base: position 17,515,701 of record JAJQWJ010000009.1, on the reverse strand, counting down.
TTTCTGCAATGAATGAATGAGAGCTTAACAAATTAATTAAAAGCAGTAAGCTGTTTACGGTTCTGTCACTATACAAAACCAATACTGTGGAACATGGGGTAACATTTAACCCAATGGTGCTACTGGAGTGGTTCCTAGAAGAGACCACTAATGGGAGTAGGAGCAGTTTCCAAAATGTACTGGGCACTTACAAATTTTTGTGTACCACAAGTATATACAGTGCTTCATACCTGTCAGCATCAATGGTCTATACATAACATGTGAAAAACATGGATCCAGATATTAAATTTCACCATGATATGTACAACTTAAGTGAAAGAAGTCTGTGACAAAAGTTATCATTTAAGCCTGTAACTAGTCTGGCATGTTGAACTATGCAAAATTTCTCACTTGTACCAGTGAGTGTTTCCTTCCACAAATCATCTTCCTATTAAAAGAAATTGCCATTACCCTCAAGCCTTCAAAACCACATGAATCTTAAAAACAAAACAAAACAATTAGAAAAAACCCAAGCAAACAAACAAAAAAATAAATGAGAAAACTTGGGGAACATATATACTGTATTATATATATATAGATATATATATACAGTATACACAGTTTAATTAATGGTTGATTAGTCTTTTCTTCTATGGTATAGTCTTCTCCTATTAGTACTTTTCTTCTACAGTTTTATTTCTTTATCTCTCCCCATTTTACTTTCCCTGCCTTATTACATATAGCCACAAGATTTTCCCAGTAGAATTCTTGGTGATTAAACATGAGATTCCTGTAAGGAGAACAAAGAGGGAAGGAAATGTTCCTCTTTAATAAACCTACATCCAGCCAAGATGCAGCCTGAAAAAATGGTGACTTAGGTTTAAGTTCCCAGTTGAAGGGCTGCTCCCTTATCCTTTACCTATGGCCAGGGCAAAACCTTTTAATTGGACAAACGAGAAACTTCAGGATGTGGAAGAGGAACAGGTGAAAATGTAACTGATCATTATCTTGAGCTAGTAACTGGCAACCAGATGCTCCTGAAATACATCAAAAGATTGACTCAGTAATACAAAGCTTACTGCTCAGAGGGAGTAGAGTAGGTTGCCTTCAGCCAGAAGAAAGTGATATACAACTACATTTTACTCTATTTTCACTCTGCAAAATTTCTGAACTTTTACTTGTCAGGCAGGACAAGACCAAATAAATCAAGTTATCATTTTGCCTTTAGCCTTGAATAGATTTTTTTTTTTCTTTTTTTAAAGCTGAATTAACTAGGTTCAGTCTGTAGCTGAGACAGCTGGATCTAAACTATTGCACAATCTGTTTCCTTATCTAATTCTGTAGAATGACAGAAAAAGAAGGTCTTGGACTCTACATTATGCAAACATATATCCCTGGTATTGTCACTTAGGAGACTGCAGATCTAATCTTTTAATTTTCTTACCTGGTCACTTGTTTTTTTTGTCTCTTCTCTGTAACTTCTAAGTAAAAAATTAAACCCCTTCAAAAGAATTAGCATTTGAATAATTTTACCGTTTCAAACTCGATTAACAGTTGGTGTATGCAGTTGCTGCACAACACATGCTGACAGAAAAATCCTAATGAAAGATGATAGCAATTAACAAGAATTATCAATGTTAAATTTCTTTGGCAGAGTGAAAGAATAGATTTCTATCTAATAACCTGAGAACAATATCCAATTTGTGAGCATTATCCACTCTTCTGAGACCTCTGAAACTGTAGGGTTTTTTCTCTGAGTTAATTTTAAAGGAATTCCTAACATTTTCATAATATGCTGGTCATGAGTTTTCATTTGGTCTTTTTAAAAAAAACAGATTCACATGCTATCACTGTGGTGAGTGAAAGTGGGCAGGTTTCCCAAGAACACACCTGAAACCTGCTGGTTTGCTCCTTGTTGACAGTGGGATGACATAAGAACTGTAATAAAAAGGGAAAGACTTAGCAAGATGACTTAATGCAGATGCCTGCGACCCATTTCACTGAACCAGGCCCCAGCTTTAATAGAGAGGTTGTCACCATTGTTTGAAAGGCTGATCTAACACTCCAGTTCAAGTAGGAACTGGACAGGCTAAGTAGCTAATTGTTATTCTTGGCTGGCCTTGCTCCACTACTCTGACTCCACAATGAAAAACAACATTGCAGGACTGTGAAACATCTAAAAAAGAAAACTACACTCAATGATTCTGACTCATACCAACAAAAGCAAGAAAATGTAGAGCCAGAGAATTCTCCCTAGTCTGATTTGTCCATGTTGTGTCTGAGTGTTGCAAGGTTTTCTAATATAACAAAATGTTCACTGAAGAGCCATGATGTATCTTTGTCTCTGGGGGGTGAGCTAAGGGAAACTCATATATTAAGTTTCCAGTTCTAACAGTGCCAGAATTTAAGTACAGATGAACCTGTCACTGTACTGTGAAGGAGCAGTACAGGTTTAAGCCATATACCCTTGGCTTTCTTTGGCTGGTTTTCAACAAATACTGCAGGCAAATCCATTTCGTGGGGTTTCCCAGCTCCATGTCCACATGAAGATTTTACTCAAAAAATCAAATCAACACAACTAAGGCAAATCACTTGGCTTATGGGCCCATGCCTCTGTCTAGCTTTTTCAGTCTTCTGGTAATATTTGATCCAGATAGCCCGAGGCAGACCTACCTGTCTTTCTGGAAGTGTTTCATGATATCTCAGGGATGTTCACCTTTCATTAACTTTTGAAAAAGGTCTAAAAAAATAGTTATGCTGTCTCCCAAGTCATTAGCTTCATTAATTACTCGTACTCACTTTTGGCGGCTGCATTAATTGCCCACTGCCATTATCCTCCAATGTCCCTGGCAAATTTACCTATAACACCAAAAAATACTCTTCAATAGCTCAAAGAAAACGAAGACTATGCACACGAGGCTTTTTCATACAGAAACATATGGAAACGTATCGAGCACTGGGGAAAGGGAAGCAGAGAAACTCTTCACTGTCTTAGCAGGAATTTATTTAAAACTTTCTGTTCTGTTTTCATCTGCCTGATTAGAGAATAGAATGCTCAGAAGCCATCAGTGCTTTATCGGGGCAATAATAATTATATTATTACTACATAGCATGGCAGTATCTAAAAGCCTCAACTAAGATTATGGCCTCATTTTGTGAAGCTTTGGAGAAAAATATGATACATCCCTATCCCTGCCCTGAAGTGTAAATAGGAAGAGAAAACAATATTTCAAAAAGGAAGCTCTTATCTCTGATTTATAAATAAAGCAACAAACCATAGACAGCCGAGTTACCCAATCACAAGAAACCTGTGGCAAAGTGACTGAATTCACTTTCCCCAAGCCATATGCCCTAACTACAAAGCTATCTTTCTTTTCCAGGAAGCAAGAATTTCAAGTCATGCCACTCCTGATAAAATATACAGGCTTGCTGAAAAGGAGTGATTGTCAATTTTCTGATAGATTAGTAACCACATAATTCCTGTGGACAATTTGTAGGACATTTTTAAAAATAACAAGCATTAAAAATAACAAATTTTTCACTGTAGACATTATCTATACAGTATTTTAATATCCATGTATAATTCAAAACTATACAATTAATTAAAGTAAAATATATGTCACGAATATTTAGTACATCTATAATTTATAGAGCTGAAAATGCAGATTTATAGTCAGTAAGTCATGTGCTGGTGAGATGTCTGCATAAAAATGCATAAACATTTGTGCTGTAACAACTCTGTCAAAAGAACATCATGGTGATCATTCAGCAACGTATATGTTGACTGATGAACTTTGCTATAATTAATTATTACTGCTAATGAACATTTGATTAAATTAATTTTCTAAAATATATACATGGTTAAGTGAGAACATGAGAAGACTTACTGCATATATTGATAACAGTAAATTCTGTCTGGCATTTTCCTGTATAATGAAATAGTGAAATTATAAGAATTTCAAAACAAACTTTTTGAAAGCTCTCTTCTAATGTACATTTATCCAGGCATCATTTGAATGAGTTCAAGACAGCCATAGTACTGAAGACAGTGATACTTTGACTGATACTTTCAGTGATACTGAAGGTAGTGATATAAAATGCTGCAGAAGAATATTACCGGAACTGGAACAGTATGAGTGGTGTGCATATCCACAGTTACTGCCTTTGGTTCAAATTTGGGGCTTAGCATAGGAGACCTTTATCCCTCCCAAAACACTGGCTGAAATACGTAGTATTTATCATGTGTCCAACTTTTTAGCTTGCTTAATTTTACCCTCTTGTTGTAGACTGCATTACAGGGTTTGTGTCAGTGATAAAGATAGATGAATATATTTTCACTAAAGTAAGAACACATAGCTATAAACAACTTGCAACAATTTTTGAGGTTATAGTTCCACAGAGAAAGTTAATTTGCTTATATCTTAGGACACATAATGCACAAAGGCTTCCTTGGTATCAGACAAAAAGAGGAAAGAGAAATCTCCTTCATGCTAATTATTGCATTCTGCCAATAATGAGGATGATTGTGGGAATGTGGTGCCAAAACACAAACCCTGGAAGCCATCATCTGTCTCTTGAAAATATGAGTTTATGTCAGCAAGGATCCCACAAAGTTCTTTGAGATTGGGAAGTCAAAAGGAACATTCAGAAGCTCTCACTTTTTCATGGTCACTTAATATTGAACGTCTTTGTTAATAAGCCAAATTGGTCAAAAGTTTTTGGCTTGAAGGCAGAAGAGTATAGGCAGAAAAATAGTATGATAACATAAGCCACTGTTCTTAGGAAATAAGGCTAAAGTTACTTTTTTCTTACTGAATCTGAAGGGCAAGTCAGATTAAATATATGAATATTGCTCCCTGTGCAGAACTTGTTGAAACTTAGCTTTCATGGCTGCTCAAGATAATAAGTGGGCATAATCCTACACTTGGCTTTCAGCATCCTGTTACTTTGCTTCATGCTAGCAGTAATGTGAAATAAACTAAATTTCTGAAGTAAATCAATGTTCATTTTGACAATACATGAGAATTATTAGTAATTCAATTTTTATAAATGATACATACAAATGCAACCCTCAAGAGAATGAGAAGCAGTGATAACAGGATACATAGGATAACATGTTCAATAATCAGTCATAAACTTAAATGAATTTTTAATTTGTACTTCTGTAAGAATGCTGAACTTTCTGCACAAGAACATTCACATTCCAATTTATGTAAAATGTGAAGTTTGCAAGGATAAAATTTTTCTATCATGAACTTGTAATTTATTTTTTAATGTATCTAAACCCCACCAAAAAATGATCAGTGGGTGTTTAATCATCAACAATTTTGCCACTTCCCTCAGAGCATAACCCTCACCTTAATTTCACACATAGCCACCAATACTTTGTACCTCTACAACTTGCTGAAGTTTTCAAATCTTTTACAAGTATCAGCAACTTAGTGTACCCTGCTTTCATGCACCAAGTCCTTTACAATAGCTGTGTTTGAGGCTACAGAAAAGAGACACTAACAAACTATTTTCCAAGACTGACAACACGTAGAAGCAGAATTAAGCTGTTGTGACTTCTAATCACATACTTTTGCTGCCAGTCTGTTCTAGAATTTGGATTCAGGAAGCACGAAAAAAAAGAAGCCTTTGAATCTGAATTTAATCAACCAACAGGTATGGATTCTTCTTACGGATCCACCTTTAGTTTCTAGCTGACCCTCTGTGGGTGTGTGCTGACTTTCTCTTAGCTCTAAGATCAACTTCGGGCTGTTAGTGTCTAAATTCAAAGCCCTTACTCATACAGATAAAGCATTCCCTTTCCACACACAAGCTTCCTAGTGATTTTGTGATAGAATCTGAGTAAGACCATTAGTGTTTCATTGTAAGAATGAAGAATTCTTCTGCTCAGAACAATGGTGTCTGTGTGTGTGTGTATCACAAACATTACAGCCTTCCCATCTGTCACATCTTTAACAATTTATATTAACTCCAGTATTGTGGGGAAAAGAACCTAGAAATTATTGAAGTACTTCAATTTTCCTTACAACATTTCCCCACTCATTTAGCTTAAGGATGCAACAGCTATTGACATACGAACTGTGGATCAAGAGGGTTCTTGTAGATGTATCTCTAATTTTGTCCTCTTAAACCTAGCAGGAGATTTGGATTAATCATAACTGGCAGGAACGATATAAACAGACAATTCATCTTGAATCGTTCAATAATGTTCAGTAAATGATTAATACACTTTTATTCACAGAATATGTGGTACCTTCCTGTCAGTGCTTTTCATGAGCTTAAAAAGATACATTACTGCAAGCTACAAATCCAATTCTGTTTTGTTAAGTCCAACTGGAAATGTCTTGGTTTTATTTAGAAGAGGAAATTTAATGACTAATTTTTAATTTTTTTTTTGAGCCAAGGAAAAATGATTGTGCAACATTTTGCTGATTTTCTTCAAGCTAGATCTAATAAAATATAGAAAACAAGTTGGTATTTTTATTAGGGAAATCTTTGTTAGGTCTATCCCATCCCAACTAAGTGAACTCTGTGAATCCAGGGTGAGTAAGGGTCTTTCTTTAGGGCATAACAACATTCTTTCAGGGAAGTTTGGTACTCATCCATCATCAATGCTCTCCTTGGAGGTTACCATGCATCATGGGGAAAGGGCCTGCCCTCTCCCTACCAACAATATTTGCCTTGAAGGAGAAAAGGCACACAGCTCTAACTTTCTCTGACAAATCCATAGTCCATCAGGAAGTGGCAAGGTGCCTATCGCTGCCCTTTTTGAATATCAGACCTCTGGGCACTTCAGCTTGCCACTATACCATGAGAAATGTAGGATGAGGCAAGAGACAATGTAACTTAAATGTCAAAGGTTTGAGTTCAATTTTGTTTGAAGGATGGCCAAAGGCTCAGATCACTTCTGATTTTAAGCAAACTATTAGTAATATACATTGTCATTTTGTTGGTCATACAGCATGCTGCATTTGGCTGTCCAAACAGAAATTGTACCCTATCCTAAGTGCAGAAAAAAGCTCTTGTGTGAGATTCATTTAACTAATTCTATATTCTCTTCTATCTCTATTCAGTCCTGGTTAGACCACAACTAAGAAAATACTTATTGTGTCTCAGTCTTCACTTTTTTAGTGACAGCTTGCTTCCTTGAAAAACCTTAAACAGAGAAACACACAGATTCTGCTTTCTACAGAAAAACTTTTGTTTTTCATGATTCTTCCCTTTAATCTCAAGTGCCATTTTGCTTCCCTGGCACAGTGGGCTCCATGAGACAAGCTTCTTAGTGCTACCACAATACTGAAATAAATGTGCATATTTTGCTCTCTCCTAGGAAATACAACATGCTTGTCATAGCATTCAGGAGTTTGGGGTTTTATTATTTGTTAGAATAGGTGATGTAAAACAAAATACCTTTTAAATATGACATAGGCTGTTAGAAAAATTATTAAATTACACTACTTATTAGTGAAACTGTTTATTTAATCCAAAATTATATTTTTCTTCACAGAACTTCAAAAAAAAGGAGGGGGGAGGGAAAAAGACTGCTAATAAATTCTCTTTCTTTTCATTATGCTCATTACTATGCACTTTTAGCACTAATGTCTAACTGGCAACCTGTAATTGGATGGTTTCATTTGCAGACTTAGTTAGAGGAAATATTTCCATTTGGAACAGCTAGTAAATTGCCAATAAAAATATCCAGATCTCTAATGGCCTCCAGTATTTTCTCTCAAATCTGCCCCATTTTGAAAATATATTTTAAAGTATCATTATTGTGCAATGACACTCTATTTTGAACGCGATTACTCCAAATTTTTGCCCCACTGGTTGGCAGCAGGATTCTACTGACTAAATAAAAGTGAGAGGAAAAAATGCATTGATTTTTCTGCCATAATAGCAAATCACATAGAAATGCTCATACTGCAGCATACTATACACTGTTCTTGTATTTAATTACAATGGATTATGAAATTTAAGATTTTTTTATTGTAGTACCCATAGTTATTCTCACAAGAAAAGCGGTCTGTCCTCTTCAAATTCTCTTCCCCTATTTATAACCTCTTCATCTCACCATCTACACTTTTTTTTTAATCAATTAAAAGCCATTGCTGATAACTAATCTTGAATTCAAACCATACCAGAGCAATAAAAACAACAGTGGTCCAAACAAGTGCTGGGCCTGGTCATCTACATTATAATAAGCTACTGATGTTCCTACTTAACAATCATTCCTGATGCTTCCCTTCTTGTCTAGCAATATATGTGGAGAAAGAGTGATTTACACCTGAAGTGCTTAGCTGAGAGAGCAATCTGGAACAAGAAGGCACTTTACTATTCCCTCATGAAGGTAAAATACGTGGAGAGTATTTGGACTACATGCTTGCAGCTTGATGTAATCAGAGCTGTGGCAAAGGAAAAATCCACGTGGGTTGCAAAGTGTACAAACTGCCTCTCATCTCCCACAGACACTTGTGCTGTTAGTCAGTTTTCTGGTCCCAGAAGCAGGTTTTTCAGGGAAGTTGTGGATGCCTCGTCCCTGGGAATTTTCAAGTTGAGACTGGATGGGACTTTGAGCAACCTGGTCTAGCGGGAGGTGTCCCTGCCCATGCATGGAGGTTGGAACTGGATGATCTTTAAGGTCCCTTCAAACCCAAACAGTTCTATGATCCTATGAAAAGGCCTCCAAAGAAATCCAGGCTTCAGAGGCATGGGGGAAGGAAAACTTAGAGAAAGCAACCTGAACTCCAAACCTTGCTGTGCCAATTTTACCTCCTGTCTATCTGATTTTAGTGCCTCATAATGTTTATGAGGTGACACAAAAATCTTTCTAAAACTCTGTAAAATGTTCATTCTTTCTAGATTTTATTTGCAATGGGCTTTTTTCAGAACATCTTTTTTGTCTTATCTAAGGCAAAAATCTCAGTATTTCATTCTTGGAGTAAATTATTTTAGAGTTGGGGGGGGTTTGTTGCCTTTTTTGTTGTGGTTTTTTTTTTGGTTTTTTTTTTTTCCCACATCCCAGTTCCCATTTCCACCCATTGGTGAGTTCACATGTTTATGTTGGCTGCAACATTATTCAGTCTGAGCAGGGAAACCATAGAAAATATTTGTATATGAAATGCCTGTAGTCTTAAAGAAGGCCCTGTCTGTCAGCCACCCAGAGAGCCTATATCTATGTACATCCATCTTTGGGCATATACATGAAAGGGTGATTTTAAAATAATATTTGGAATAATTATGGTCTGCCAAATTCAAAGATGATATAAGCAGGTGTAGTTCCATTGACTTGATTGTATCCACTTAACCACTTGTGGGCTTATTTTATTTAATTTCAAGATTTAGTAATACTGGCACTAAGACTGAAGTCTGTTTTGTCTGTTCTGAAAATGAAGCATTTTCCTGTGTCTGCCATGGGTGTCTCTCCTGCAGGGAATAGTGACAATTGGTGTCATGGATGAACTGAAGCATATTCTGTGAAATCTGCCCCCTGGCCTTCTCTCTGTGGCTCCAGGAATTTAGAGGTACCTGAGATAATGGATAATAAAAGCAACATTGGAAAGGAAATTTTCACTCCTAATTAAAACATTTGCTCTGTAGGTAACTATCAATTATCAGGAACACATTCCTTAAACAAATAGAGTGAAGTGGAAGCAACTGGCAGGTGTAAGCATCAAAGGTATCAGAGGTTGTTTTCTCATTGAGAAGCTGAGATGTTTCTTAGGGAATCATTTCTGTGGGTTAGGACTATTGCTGGCAATTGCCTATGCCCAACAAAAAGAACAGGCTTGCAGACAGTACGTAAATTAATTTAAGAATACAAACTTGACTGCAAACTGATCAAGATCCCTTGGGGTCCAGTCTTCCAGGACTGCTTTTCCCAGATAATCACTAGTTTCAAATGGACCTGTAACAAGAGTCACGTTATCACTTGCTTTCTCCTCCTGCCCCATCTTTGTGCCCCTAAGAGATATACATTAAAGTGATAATACTGAGGAGAGAGCTACATCCAAAAGGCCATGAAAATACACCAGAGTTCAAAGGAAGAGAGCAATTCTGAAAAATTGCTGCTCTTCATTGCATAGCTACCTGAAGTGAACAGGTTGCTATGAAATATTGTCATGTCTGCTGGTCATGAAAAACAATCTATCAAAAACTCTGTAAGTCTGTCTGTTTAGCTGCTTTTTTTAAGTAATGCTGATGACTTGCTAGAAACAATCTGAGCTAATTCTTTTTAAATACAAGCAAATGGCAAGTAATTATACAACCTGTGATTAAGAAATTGCTGGTAATCACTACAATACAGCAAGTAACACATTACAGTGTTTCCAACAATTTAAAAAGGTGTCATTTTCCCCTGTTCAATCCAGTGCTTTAATTTCATTAATATGCCATGCTACCAAGAGGGCTAGTCCCACTCCTTCAACTGGTTCAGTCTTGTCATGTGTTCTGTGATCATCCACATTAACACCTGATCCTGTGAGGCTACACAGAGTGAATCACATGTGTTATAATTGCCAAATTAAGACTTACATTGTTTACAGATGTTGGTTCTGACGGATCTCAGCAACTCCTCCTTGCTTTTGAGTGCACCTTATAGGTCTGTTTCATGTAGTTCTTCATGATTCCACAAATAACTTGCTTTACATGACCTAGTTTAAAGCTAGCCATGTAGAAAAGCAAATGGCAAATGAAAGTTTATTTCACATCTGATGCTTCCACAAATGTGTGTACCTCTGATATAAAGACCTGGGCTCTAATTTACTAGAAAGCAGAGGCTTGATCTTGGTGCTATGCTGGGAAGGGTGCCAACCCACAATTTACTGCTGGCCTATATTAATGATCTGTGAGGTAACAAAGTACACTAGTTCAAAATTTCATGAGAGCTATAAGAACTGAGCTGGGACAAAAGATTTCTGTAATTCTTAATCATCATTCTTTCATGGTTACATCCAAAATCAATATTGTTTTTCTCATTATTAAGAGAAGAAAAAAACAAATAATAAAATATTACCAAGTCTTAAACTTGAGTGCCATGTTTTTGTTGGCTGTGTGTCATACTGAAAATTATTTTTAAAATTCTGGACAATTTGTAAAGTGCATTATAACATGCAACATGATACTGCATATTTATATCCATATATCTACTATAAATTATGTCTACACAGGTATAATTTCACTCTGATGAGACAAACAGACATTCCTAAAGAATTCCTCATATGCTGCACATAATGCAGCTTCTACTGTACAAGTGGTTCTTGCTACACAGAGCTGTAATAAGAAGTGTTGTTTTAAGGAGAACAATTTACATTTAACTGCTCAGGACCAAAGTTCAAAATCTGATGGGCAAAGACATATAGATGAGAATGGATTTTCAGACAGTCAGTAGCATTTAATCTGTATTTAAGAACAGCACTTTGACCCAGTCCTTCACCCAAATTTCATGCAAACAGGCACAATTCCACCATGCACAATCTTATATACTTATTCTGGCACAAAGATATAAGCATAAATGAACATGATAAACTGTGGTAAATAATAGGGGGGTTTTCCCTGCTATATCAACAAGCCAGGAGCTATTTATTCAGCTGTTTCAACCTGGCATAAATTGCCTTATAGAATAGTTTGGAAGAAAATCTGCTAATACTAATTTGGTGAGTAATCCTACAAGCATCCTACTTACTGCCTACCCATTTTTTACCTTTCAGTTCACGTAGTGCATGCTGACTGGCAATACTAAGAAAACGCAGGCTGGTTTCACTTGTTAGGAACCACAAATCAGTGCACTTTTATACTATTTATGGTGCTTATCCCAGACGAACATCCTTTGCTCTGGCTTCTCCTGAAGCTGATGAACTAGTGGAAACAGAAGAAACCACAAGTGAGCTGTGCTAGGTCTCTCGGAGAGGTCCTTTACCTCTGTTGCAGAGCAGTTCACCTCACCCAGTGATCACCTACCATTCATCTAAACAATGGCAAGAACAGAACTGCTACTGTACCATACCTATTTTAAATAAAAGGTTAAAAGTTTATTGTGATTAACTCTGTAAAAAGTAACAAGTTATAAATGTAGTATTACAGATTTTATTATCAAATGTAAATTAAACTGGCAGACATCTTAAAACACGTTAAGTGAAGACTGGAAAAATATATAAATGGTTACTACTCATGTTCTTTTAAAAAAGGCTCTATAGCAGCAGACACTGAATTTATGATACTTGGGAAAAGAAATGGTCATATTTGTGTGGCAGTTTGGTTACAAGATACAACTAAAATGGACATAGTTTCAGAATGTAGCAGATCTGATGGGTGTAGTATAAATCAAGAATTACAGTGTTTTGAAGCCAGAATTTCTGAGATTAGAATGAGGTGCTGGCACTGTGAAGCTGCATTTTTCAGTGATGCCATCTACCAGCTGGCTTAAACCCTTCTTGCTGCTCAAGGTTAATTCTGAATTCTGAGCCATGTGAACTTTTTATTGTTTTTCTGTGAATAAGTCTTTTATTTCTGGTTTGTTTTGTTGTTGGGGGTTTTTTGGTGTGTTTGTGTTTTCTTTGGGGGGGGGGGGTGGGGTTGTGGGGGTTTTTTGGGGGGGTTGTTGTTTTGGTTTTTTTTTAAGGGGAGTGAGGTGTTAGGAAAGAGAGAAAATAAAAGGGCTTTAAATTAATAGGAGATTAATTATAAAAGAATTTTTCTTTATAAGTACTTTTGAATCACTTGTCTCTGAATCATGATTTAGAAATGAAAAAGAACCATAGGAGACTTTAATAGGGTACATGATGTCTTTCCTAAGATTAATTTACTAAAAAGAAATCTTTTTTATATGTAGTATGTGAACTGCCAGGCTAAGATTTATGCATGATGTATATAATTATATTATATAAAAATTGTCAGATGAAGTTCTGACAAGAACCAAGAAACTATTTTTCTTGGTATTTCTTACTATAAGTAGGAAAAAGTAATCTATGAGGGATCATCAGTAAAGAGCACAGACCCTTATTGTGCTATAAACTTCTTAGTCTATTTCTAGTTATTCCCCAATCAGCATGATCAGTTGTTTTTGTACATTTAAGACATTCAGATTCCCATCTTTTTTGATACTATGTGGAAAATGTAAAACTTAACAAATGGCCTAAATTTTTTCTCCAAAGCACAGAAGAGCCTTATCAACCTTAGTCTTGGGGTGATGAATGCCATTGTCCATATTTCTGTTGTCCCAAAATTGTAGCCCATTTCAGCAGTCTGTCTTTAATAGTGGCAGTAGCTGAAAGAAAAACAACTAAACTATCCAGTCCCAGTATACAAATCTCATATACTACTTCTAATGCACTTTGAAAAAGAATCAGGACAATTTCTGTGCTTAAAATGTTCACAGATTAATTTTGCTTTTTAAAATGCAACACCCTGCCCTTCTGTGTCGTGCTGAATGTTCAGTACATGTACAGTGGTAGACCCGTAAGTGTGTTCAAAATACCTGATGGAGGCCAAAGTAAAATTCCAGAACAAATCCCTTCTGATTTTGAAAAATTGAGGTATCTTTCTTGAGAAAGAGATGGAACTGTCTCCCTACAGTGGGTGACTGTGTTCAGTAGCCCAAGAAAAATGGACATCCTCTTCTTGACAGCAGAGAAAACATGAGACTGACAGTACTACAAAAATGCTGCTAAGGAAAAATCTTCAAAAACCCTGAAAAATGTGGGAGCCCCTCCAAAGGTCATGAAGCAAAACATAGCAATGGATCTTCAGTTGATTCAGACCTGGGATTCTTCTGTAATTCACACATTATTCCGAAACAAGCTGTGTGTGAAAAGAAATTAAAGAGGAAAAGCAACTTTGCGCTCTGTACAAATATGCTCCAAGTAAAAAACCAATACAAACAGATTGCAAAACACATTTCAGTTCAGAAGATGCAGCCTTCCAGAAAGACAAGCAGACAAAGACTTGCAAAATAAAAGTACTTCACTTTGGTAATTATTTTAATTGGCTGCTTTTTTTTTTTTTTTTTTTTTTTTAATACATTTGTGATTCTTTTTCTGTGACTTTTTCTATTTAATCTTCTACCATAGATTTGGAAAATTACTTTCTGGTATGCAGTGGTTTTTATATTTAACACAACTTCCTAGATTTGCATTTCCAGGCCAATGCATGGGTTATGACCTTTTTTTTGTCTAGTATCTCAATTGCTGGGAATAATGAATTATGCCATAGATACCCAATGAAGTAAAAGGTTTGGGAGTCACAACAGGAAGACACAAGATGCACATAAAACCTTCAGTTCACCCATCTGCACTTTTTCTGAAGTTTAAAAGGCTGAGTTTTTTCTGATGAAAGCTATTACGACAATCATAGATTTATTTTGGTTGAAAAAGACTTAAGATGCCACCTTTTTACTAAGACACTAAACCATCAACTGAAGTTATTAAAAAGTGGCATTCACCATATGTTTAACAGAATACAAAGACCTGGAAAATGCTTTGTGATTTCCTTTTCTTTGAATTTGAGTTTCTCACTGTGTTCCACCAAAGCCCTAATTTTCCAGTGGAACCAGTTCACATTTCTAATCAAACTGGGGATTCTCTAACACTGCAGCTGGCTATGTGGTGCACTTGATTGGATGTGCACACACCTCAGTGTGAGCAAAGGTTTAGTAAGTTTTTTATTGAGAAAATATTTTTACATTAATTTAAACTGAAATCCCTTAGGGATTCTAGAGGAAGGCACTACAAAAATATTTGTATGGTTTTCTTTTAAATATATTTAGGCCAAGATGAAAAGAGAGATGACTTCTATTTTGCAGTGATTGTTACAATTCTTACAATTCTTATTTTTAACTCAGACCATCAAAAACAGTGGTTTATAAATCAGAAAGGTCAGAAGAAACTCCTACCTTACTTACTAGTAGCATCTTTGGATACCACTCTAATTTCTCTCACTCATCCCAACATCTGTTAAGTACTCACTACCTTTTAAATAAATGTAAATTAATTTCACAGAACTCAATTTATGTAAGAGGAAATTTTCCTCAGTCCCATATTAATAATCACAACAACTGAAGACAAGAGTATTTCTGTTCTCATGAAATTTCTTTAAAAAAGAAACATTCTACAGAACTGGTTTTAGAAAGTCCTAACAAAAAATACACAATGTAAATGAAATGTTAAATCCTTTTAATTTTTCAACACACTAATATAAACAATACTATTTCCTAAAATATATTTATTGTCATGGTATCTATTGAAACCCATTATTCACAAGGTAACAATGGTATATTTCCTGCTACATGTATTCTTTAAACTCTCAGAACATGTGTTTCATTCCAAGTATGACCACAGATTTTATATTACTAAAGGGGACTTAACATTATTTATATATTTTCACCATCATGTAAATTTTCCCTCCACTTGTATCCACTTAACCATTTCATACAAATCTTGAAGTATGTCTTTTTTTGTTCTGTTTACAGAATTCTATGCCTTGGACCTGAAAAGTGTATGGGAAATAAAATTTTTTATTTACATTTGATATCAATGCTCTTTTCCAGACCAAGAATAGAGTATTTGCCCACCATTACGAGAGCCCTGATCTAATGAAATACGTATATGCATTTAAGGAGGATGGAAAGTACAGGTGTACACCTTCAGCTTGAAAAGCAGAAGTTCTTTGTGAAATGTCTGGGTGCAGCTGATATGGTGTCAGGACTCTAGACAACAGGATAAAATTCTTCAAGTAAATTAGTAGTTCTAATGATTCAAATAACAACTTGCAGAGCCAGTTTTCATTCAAAGTCCTTGGTCTCTTTCTGGTTTTGTTAATCATTTACTGTATGGCTATGGAAATACCACATTTCCAGTGTATCAGTCAGAAAATGTATATAATTCCATTTGTAACAGTTTTTACAAGGTTCACTTCATTACAGCCAGATTCTGATGATGTATTGAGTAGCCCCAATGAGTTTATTGAGTACTTCCAGTGACCCCTTGTAGGAAAAGGCGCTATTAGCATTAGGAAAAGTGGATCAATTGATTCCTCAGTGTTTAGGAGATCATTTGAAATCCCCAGGTGCTAGATAAATGCAGTTACATGGCTGCCATGTATAACTCATATAGACTATGAGAAAATAATTCTCATGCAGAGGGGTTCACTAGCATGCACCCTGCCTCCCGCTGACTTCATTAAGTTCCCGTGTGTGAACAAGAGGCTGCATTTGCAGATCCATCTGAAGAACTGAGTCTTTACAAGGTAATCTCAGCATACATCATGTTTTCACCAATGAGTTTGATGGAACATAAAACAAAATTGTGGTGACAAGCAAATCCATCAATGGCACACCCAGTAGATTCCAATTACGTTAATTAGAGTAGACTTTCTAATGAGTGGAATGTCAAACACTGGATCCATGCCCAATGCTAATCATTCATTCATTTTGCTGCTGGTTCTAATTCACATTATGCCAAGGAGGTTTCATGCATTCTGACACCAAACTGCAAGCGAAGTGCTTCTGCTTTAGAAATAGAAGTACAATCACAAGTTTGACATACTAATTAAATACGCCAGGGTGCAAGACATACTGCTAAATGTCATTCTGTCCTTATAAATGCAGGCATCAGCCAAAATACACAAAAGGAATAAAGCAGTATTTATAATAATTCTAGAGCATCAACAAGACAGTGACAGTAACTACCCTGTTATTCTGATAAGTCTACTGAAGTGGCATTCAAATAATAAGGACAAATCTTAGAGATAAGCCTATTACATTAAAAAGGTACTGAAGTAGAAGGGTGTATCTATGTATACCGAAGCCGTGGAGTGATAAAGGCATAAATACTAACATGTTATTCAGCTGCATGCTTTGGATATGACTAAAGGAAGAGAGTTCCAGGAGGATACACTCCAGAAATACAGACTGCTTGCATTCAGGAGAAAAATTCACCCATACCAATAGCATTAAGACGCAAAAAGTCAGCTGCCATCTGCTGATAATTAAGTGTGTTTGAGCTTATTTTGTATTACCTTCAACAACTGATGAGGATGGATGTACACTAGGGCACCCAGCTGTGCACTGGAGAGGCAGAAGCACAGACACACATTCACCTCTTCTGGTGGTTCAGCTGCAAGGACTGCAGCCTTCCCCAGAGCAGGAAGAGGGTAGATGGCAGTAAAATCTTAGTTCACAACAAGTACACTATCCAGACTCTGATCCCTTGAGTTCACTTTCTGTAATTGCCATCTCCTAATTGCACAGCAACTAACTGCATTTTCAAGCTCAGCTGCAGAAGATTATGACTTCAAATCCATGCTCAGGATGCAGAGGCACAGGTGATGAGTATCTTCAGTATGGTATAAAGGGAAGTTGTTTGATTGTTCCACAGTCTTGGAAGAGAACTGATTATTGATTTAGTTCTCATGCACTTTTGGGTAGCCCAAATTGTTAACACTGAATGAGAAATAGTTTTGTCTTAAGGAGTATATATATATAACGTATACTTGTCTGGAAGGAAGCTGATGTTAGATTTTTTGGTATTAAAGTCATAGTTTTTAGTTGCTCTATAGATACTCTTCTGATTGTTTTCATGGAGCTCTGGTTCCTCAGCTTCTACTCTCTCATGTGCTGGTGTTAACAGGCCCAAGTGTTTTGGGTCAGTGCAGTGGTGTTTAGCCAGCAGACAGGCCACAGGAATGGCTCCTGTGAGAAGGTGCTAGAAGTTCCCCTGGCCCCAACTGCAGCCGCACCTCTGGCCAAGACCAAGCAGATAAGGGAAGCTGGATGTGCCTCTGTAACATAGTCAAGAAGGGGAAAATGAAACTGCAAAAAGACCTGCAGGGCAGAGGAGAGGGGGAGGTGTGTGAGAGCAAGGCCAGAGCGGAGACACCAAGATCGGTGAGAAAGGAAGTGGAGGAAGTGCCCGAGCAGAGATATTCCCCCTGCAGCCCGGGCTGAGAGAGCATCTGGGTCCTGCAGCCCATGGAGAAGCTTGGTGAAGCAGCAGGCTGTGCAGGATCACAGAGGGGGCAGATGTGGATCTGCAGCCATGGAGGACCCCGTGCCAGGGGAGGTGACTGTTCCCGCAGCAGCCGTGACTCTGTGGGCAGCCCGGGCTGGAGCAGTTCCTGAGGGACTGCACCTCCTGCGAGGGACTCATGGCCCAGGGGTTCCTGAAGGACTCTGTCCCATGAGAGGGACCCCGCGTTGGAGCAGGGGAGGGATGTGAGGAGTCCTCCCCCTGAGGAGGAAGGAGCGGCAGAAACACCGTGTGGGGAACGGACCCAAACCCCCCCTGCCCGCACCCTGTGCCCTGAGGGGGAGGCAGCAGGGAAGAAGGGAGGGCTGGGGGGAAGGTACTGAGGTTTGGCTACCTTTTCTCTTTCTCCTGATACATTAGATTCACTTTGTTCCCCCCCCACTCCCCGAGTCTTTCTGGTTTTGCCTATTACCTTAATTTGGGAGTGAAAACCTCCGGGTCCTTGTCTCGATTCATTCTTTCTTTTCGTTGGATTTTCTCCCCCGTACCGCGCCGTAGAGGGTGGGAGGTGTGAGCGGGGGCCCGGTCAGTCCCGGCTGGGCCTAAACCGCAGCACCAGGCAAGATGGAAAGTGAATCAGGAACTGCCTTGAGTAAGGTGATACACCAGGAGACGATGACTGCAGAAATGTCTAAATATTTATCAGAAGCAAGACCTAAAAGGATAAATTTTTGGTATCAGCTGTGTAATTGTCTTTAATAATTATTTTTTTTTAAATTGTTAAAAGGTATGTGAGATCCCTGGAGGTGCAAAGAAATAAATGTAAAGATGTAATGACTTTTCAAATTTATGCTTATTGTGTAAAACATTACAGAGTGATCGAGAATAACTGCCTCTTGTTTGAACTTATGGATGGATGAACTGATCTGTATAAAACAAAAATCTACTTGAAGTACAGTCCATGCCTTTTTCAAATTTGTCTACTTTTTAATCTATTTATTTAAAATGGACAATATATTATACAGGCACAAAAATACCCTTAACCACTTCAAATGATACCTCTCACCAAGAAAAAAATCACAGTCAAATTATTTGAAGGATATTAGAGGAATAAAAAAAGTAATAAACTGAGTTTGAAATGTTTTAAAACAGAAAGCAGGGAATAAAGTTAATTACTGAAGAGCTGTTTTTCATTTTCCTCTTTTTCAGCCATACTGTTTCAAATTTTGTATTTTCTTTTAGTTTTTCAGACTTTCCTCTTAAACATTTTTTACACTGGAAATAGAAGAAAAATAAAAGAACCTTTCTAGTAACAAGAGAGTGTTTAAAATATCTTGGATTATATTCATAATATTAATAGAATATCAGAAATTAATTGGTGAGCACCGTATTTGAAATGTAAAGAAATTTGGAAGGCATTAGCAAGAATTGACTTAGCAAGATTTCAAGCTTCTTTTCAGACATATACCTCTGGGGAAAGCTTCCAGACTTTCAAGTATTTATTTGGGCCCTTTTGCACATTTTATTTACTGCTACCTTCCAAGATCCTTATATATAACGTAGAGCTTTGATCTGTAACTGACAGGTCTGAAGTAAATGATGCTACTCAGTCATTGTCAATCTCTAAGTAAATAATCATCAGTCAGGTGAACAGGCATTTAAGTCATCTGAACTTGTAAAAGTCAATTTTTTAATAGCATACACAGCACCCTTCTACTGCAAGTCAGATTGTGCAGGAAGGTGCATAAAATCCGTAAGGCACAGACATGGAATGAGATCAGCAGTTTCCCCACATGCTGGAGTTTTGCAGCGTGTTTCAGATATTACAAGATCACATGCTCCTCTTCCATCATCCACACAGCTACAGGGACCCAGCACGGGATAAAAAAGAAATGGAAAGAAGAGGGTACATTTCTTGGGTTACCTCTTAGCTGCGATATGGTTTATCCTTAAGATGTGATATGATTCCTCCTCATATATGATTCTATTCTGCTGGGACTGATAAAGGTTTGACAAATTACAGGATTCATTTCAGAGGGACAAATGCCATAGGAATTTGTTTATTTTGTGTGTGTACTACCAAGGAGCATAGTTTATGTTTTGGCTTTTCCTTTTTTATTTCTTTTAGTTATTAGTTCTTTTTCCATGTGCTATTTTGTTGACAAACCCTTTTCTGTCTTGCTTTCTCTCTAACACATCTATGATATCTGGCCTCTCTTTAACAGATCTGCCTTCTTTTAGGTCTTTTCACTATTTTTGCTTCTGTACAGATGAATTCCAGCAAAAAGGAAAACAAAACATACTAGATAATATTACATTAAAATTATACCTACTGACTTGATGCATCATATAATGCTTTATATTTAGATTTCAAACTACCATTTCAGCCTGATAAGTTCATCTTTTTATGGTGGTATCTTCGTAGCCTAGAAGCTACGAAGCTTACATTTCAAGGACTGAGTCAGCAGTCTTTGAAATTAAACTCAGAAGTTAGTATACTCTGCTAAAAAAGTCGTGCTTCGTCAGGAACTGCTTATAATAGACATATCAAATACACTGGATGATTTGTAATACATGCAAGGATCAGTGGGTCACATTAAATAAAAGTAGATTTAGTAAAATTGTGTAGCTTACACTGTATCATAAATTATTAAAATTAATGAACCTGATCCCCTCTGCAGATTACTCCATGGCTGACACTGATATAATTTCATTGATATTAATGATTCACTTCCAGTTTCACAGTGATGTAAAACTGGAATAATAGCATGATGATTCAAGTCTAATACTGTTAAATTAGCTGCACCATTTACATTAACAGATGGCAGGCAAATATGTCTTCCTTCGTTCATTCAACCCAGGTGATTAGGGAGTTCTTTTTTCTGTCCACTTTTATATGGCTCATTAATCTATATGTTTCATATGCACCTATATAACAGATTTTGAATCTTCATCTTCAGAAATGTAATTTTAGTATGGTGAGAAGTATTGGAGGCTGGGATGAAGGTAGTGTCAGAAATGGAATGAAAGTTGCATAAGAATAACACATCTGCTGTCTCAGGGCTATCTCCCTAGCCTGATGCATGCCTTTGGTCTTAAATATTGCTAATGAACTAACCAGTATTTCACTGGGCCATTTCACTCTGTGGGATAGATGTAAGGCTCTGCCACTGGATGGCACAAACCCATCTGACTGTGCTTGATGGAGTTGCTCCTCAAGGCCAAATGTAATAATCAGATATAGTTTTACCTTCACTTTCTGCTTTGAAATTCAGTGAGTGAAAGAGCAACACTGTCAGAGTGCACTGATGTTTAAGCTATTACACAAGCTAAACCTAATTAACTCATTGCAATATTCTGATCACAGGCTTTTTTTTTTTTTTTTCCACTTAAACACAGGCAAGCCATGTGTTTGGCTTTGGAAATTTAAATAAGGAAGAAATATGCTGCTCATGCCTCTGCTACTTGTCCACGCCATAGCTGCTCAACATGACTAAAAGTGTATTTTATAAGCAAAAAGCTCTGTGACTGAATATAACTTTTAATGTGAGTGCTTTTGACACACACTTTGAGTTTGCAATATTTTTATTGAAGAGTATGTCTTTAAATGGAGTGATTGAAAGCAATATTGTTACCCAAAAGGATTTTTTAAATCCTTATTATTTCATTAAGATATATTAAAGTGGAATGGAGAAAAAATATATTGTAAATACTAAAAGGATCTATGCAGCCAAAATTAACAATATCTTGCTTTAAAACGTGATTATTCTGAAATATACTTCCCAGCATAAAAATACTGAAAAATATAGAGTTTTCTTCAAAACTTGGAAAAAATATGTACACAAATACTTATAATTTAAACCTGACCATTTGAAATGGAGTGAGTGGAACATTTTCACAAAACATTCCTGTTTTCAGGTCTATAAATACACTACGGTCATCCAAAGCTGAGGCTTACAAAGGAATATTACTTGCTTGGTGAACAACTTATTTTCTGCAAGTTGGGCACCTTTAGGGCAGTTGAGTACCTGAAAGTCTACCAAATAGTAATGGCCTTCTGTTGAAACCAATTGGAGATGTTAACTTGGATTATTTTAGGTTCTGTTATGTAGTGATGGAGTCACAGTTAAATTTTAAAATTTCATGATAATATGGAAATTAATTATACCCTTCGGAGTAAATGGTTAAAGATATTTCCACTTTAAAATATTCCTGAAGTACTTAAAGGTCCGAATTAAAAGACTTCCTTTCTCTTCTGCTCTTCTGCTAACTTTTCTAGTAGTTATATTACTGCTAATTTTTCATGATTGGTCATTATTTGCATATTCATGTTCATCTTTCTACTACAGTTATAGTATTTGTAGGATGTCAGAAAAGCATAGTGCAGTAACACCTTCATTCTAATATTGGCACTAAGTAGATGTCCAGTTATGCAGGATTCTAATTGATTTCTGTTGCCAGTTTAGCAAGTGACTGCAACTACAACAGTTTTCCCAGCTTCTTCCCATTCTGCTCTCAAGTTTGTTCTGAACCAAAGCACTGCTGTTTACAGAGAAGTTTGGTATAGGTTTTGTTATTGGCTTTATTAATGTTGGGATAATTTACATAATTTTAATTTCTGCTGTGCCCTTTGTTGTATTTGAGTGGCCTCAGGTCCAGCCTCACTCCAAGAACCAGCAGAGACAGCAAATGAAAAGCTGTGAGTTTGAACTGCTGGTGAAATAGCTGACACTAAAGCAAACGATGATGATGACGTGATGGTAGATACCATAGTATCTGGTGCTTGGTTGCCTGTGGTTGAAATATGAAAGGGGATTTTTATGTGGGAAAATCATTATCCAGAAGAGATAGAGTGGTTTATTATGTCCTTACTTCAATAGTTCTTCACCAAAAATAATGGTGCAGATATGTTGCTGAAACAGTACCACACAAATTTATTTCTTTTCTAATAAAAAGCCTTTGTGTTTTGTTTTTGGGTTTAATTTAAATTCATGTGTCATTAGCAGTAAGTAAAAACAATGATGACTGCTTTAATTTTTTTTTTGCTGATAAATTGTTTCATTTTTTTCCATTTGTAAGTTGCAGTACCTGCATTTATATGTAAGCATAAAACCCCTCACTTGATATATATTATACTAAATAATTTAATGAACCCAAGAAAAAGTAAAATTTCCAAAAAGAAAAGGAAACCACACATTCCCTGCAATTTGAGCTATGATCTTATTTATCTTTGAAAAAGAAGAAAAAAGACTTTTTAACACTCCCTAGAAGTCAACACTCAGCCTCTCTCAGAGCCAGGAAGGAAGCAGATTCCAAAGATAAGGAAATATAAGGGGTTTGCCGGAAAGGGCTCCCCCACCCCCCCTTGTCATCACCCTTTCATTAAAAAATTGCTGTTACATTTTTTTTATTATTTATTTAACTTAATCGTTATATACTTACGCCTTCAAGAATACATTCTAAATGTTTCTTCTCCTCTGATAAGCTATTTCTTTAAATCTGGGACACCATGAAATACCTTCAATGAGATGTTTGCAGTTTTAGCTGATTTATCTCGTGCATGTAACCTGAAGCATGTGTTGTGTCTCATTAAAAACAAAAAATAAATTTTAAAAAAGAATGAAATTCTTTCTCTAGAAGCATGTAACAGCTGCTATTGATGTGAAAATATCTACCCTGGAGTCAGTGGCCATGCCAGACTCTGAATTAGAGTGTTAAGCACATTCTCTGTTCCTGTGATTGCATGTTTATGCTAGAGACTAGCTAGATAAATGTGTAAAACTTCACAATATGAATATGACTATCCAAAATGCTGAGTTTTGTTCCTTTCATTTGGAATGCATTTTAAAGGCCAGTGGCATTGTATGAAGGATTTTGCACATCTTCTTCCAAAGTAATACCATTCTCATTAAGATTTGATCTGCTGCTGGCATCTATTTCTTCTGTTTAAATACATAAGTCTAATGAAAATGAAATTAGGATTTGAAATATCCTAATATTTGACTCATTTTTCATAGAGACTAGAAGGCCTATGGTGATCTCTTCCTCCATAGCTCACAAAAGTTTTGAGTCCTGTTTAATCTTTAAGTTTGCTCTATGCTTTTTTTTCTCAGTACAGCTTTGCTTTTAACATTTGCATTCTTGACAGATTCTACAACACATTCCATCATTTCATGCAATACCCTGGGGATGCCCATATCCCCCTTTGACTGCCTCTATGTAAGGTGCAAACAAGCACTGTAAGTCATTTAGTTTGCATTGTCTTTTATGTCATGAACATCCTTTTAGTGATTCTGTTGTACAGCCCCTATACATCTATTGCATCTGAAGTAATAAAACTGCGAGTAAAAAACAGGTAAGTTTTCCTCTTATCATAAATCAAAATAAATAAAAGTTCTGAAATAACAGAAACCTCTACAGCTTCAGGCAGTTCCTTTCAGTAACAGCATTTTAATTAGGGTTACTTAGACCCCAACTATTCTCAAGGAAAAATCTTCTTCGAATAAGAACGAATAATGTGACTGTGCTCTTGAAAGAAACAGCCTTGTAAGCTGTACTGTGCCTTTCTGTCTTAGAGATTCTAATACTGATTAAAGTAAATTTTGAGACAGAGATAACAATCCAGCTTTGGAAGTAATGTCATCTTTGAGGGGAAAAAATTTAAAAATTAATAATTTGCATATAAGCCACTAATACTTGTGTCAAAGCAACTGAGCATCATGGAGAAGCTGGAGATGATGAGTTAGGCTGAGATTCAAAGATTCTGAATGTCCTCTTCATGAGAAGACAACTGGCTAATATAAATCTCTCATGATTTGTTCTTCTATGAGTGAGAGTTACTTGAGTACAAAAGGGGATACTTCATCCTTTTTTAAGATAAAGAAAGAAATATACTCAATACAGACCAATTATGATGATATTCAGGTATTTTGAAGTCTGTTGAATAGGAAACATTGAGCTGTACTTGTGTGATGATTAGCTTCATTGAGTTCTACTAGTAAATGTAGTACTTAACTTCAATCAATGCAGACGTTAGGCAAAGGAAGTGTACTGTATTGATGGATTTCATAAGGGATATATGGAGCCATCTGGAAAGGAGTCACTCTTATGAACCCACTGAAAGAGCTGGCACTGTGGATTTCATAGAAAGTGGCCACAGACTTCATCAGATTACTACACCTGAATCATGAGACAGCTGCATACTCTCAATCTTACCTTACTTAAATACTACATCATGCAATTACTTGCAAACAACTATTGATTCTGTTAAAAATAAATAAGAATCTATTACAGGGGAGAGTGTTGTTTCTAGTGTTCAGAAATGTTTTATTGCCTTCCTGTTGAAATAGCAATGTCTTGCTCCAGGAACGTTTCATTGGGGAGAAAGGTCTGGAGACTGCATCACTATTAAAGAGATTCAAGATCAAAATTATGAGCTAATATCTGAAAATGGGAATCCCAGGCAGCTGGGAATCTAGAGGAAATGGTAGGGAAGTTTAAATGTTTAACTGCTTAAAATTTATGTACATGCAGGTGGTCAGCTTCAAACTGTTAGAAGCTATGAAACAGTATGTCTTTGTAAGCCAAAAGAGGCAGGCAAAAGGAGATGTCTATGCTAAAGCTATTACCATTAGTAGACATTAATATAATTAGTTTCTTTTAGCTTGTTTATTCATTTTGTATTTGGTAGTTCATAGTGTTGCTTCTGTAGTTACACATGCTTGGAATAATCATTAATAAATCCCGTGGCTAACTAGATTTTGTCTTGCACTAGACACTTAAGTACACTGCATTTGATCATTTCCTAAATACATTTGATTTTGCGTCTGGTGAATTTTTCAAATTATATCCTGTGCAGAGTCAGATTACATCAATATTTAAATGACAAATATACATTGAGCCATTTGAAAGGGAGTCATCTAGAAATAACTAACATTTATTGTCTAGTTCTTTTTCCTGCCACCACAACTGAAACTGTGCACAAGCACACTGCCAGGAGATGCAGTGCTTTCTTCTTGAAATCTCTGTCTCTTCAATAAGGTTCATCCAAAGTCAGGCTCTGGGCCACTCTTCTTTGAAGTCAAGCTAAGCCTTATCTTTAAAAATAACAGAATGTCAATGATAATAATAGCTGTGTCTGTCAAACCAGTTGCGGTGGTCTGATGTTACATAGCTCATTCAGTAACAGGAGGGAATGAAGCTCTCATGTAGCATTTGGAAAGGCAAACATAGGCTTTCTGTACTACTGAGTTCTTCTAGGTCAAGCACAGAGTGAAGTTGTATACCAGCTAGAAGGTACAGAAACCTGAGCTCCTCATCCAGAAAAGTTCTTTTATTTTTAATTTCTTTTTCAGTTTATAATTATGAAAAAAACTGAAGGAATCTCTTGAAGCGTGTATGTTGGATTGAAAAGTATTAAATTAATAACATGATAAACATTTGATTGAGGGCAACCTGAAAGATACTGTTCAAATATTCATAAGGTCTAATAAAATGAGCAACAGGAAGGCACAAAGACAGTATACAGTTAAAGCAAGACTTGAGATTATTTAGCTAAATTCAAGAGCAATTAGAACATGAAAGTAGGTGTTGTAGGCAAAAATTAAAATTGTGTAAATCTCACTTAACACTTTAACTTGCATGAAGATGCACATACTGAGGTTAAAATATTTATGCACTTCCTTTGAAAAATACAGGTACTTTCCTAAAAGGCCAATAAATAACTTTACTCTTCTGCTTAACATTAAGGCTATTTATATAAACTGCATACATACATTATTTTTCTGTATAATTTCAAATGCAGCATTTTTGAAAGTTCATTGGAGTGGCAACAGCTTTAAATAAAAGGAGACTGAAATCAGAAATAGATGAAAACACAAGTATTGCTACATCATCAAATAGAGAAGTGCCAGCAATTCTGGGTAATCAAGAGGCATCTTTTTATCTAGAAGACTAATTCTATGTGTTTGATGCATTTAGATGCTATGTGTAATAACACAATGGAATCCTGGATTCCTCTGGAGTCAAAAAACCCAAAATGTAGGATTTGGCACCATTAATTGGTTGAGAATCTTCTAAATAATTTTTTAAAAATATAATAATACTATGAAATCCATACAATCAGTTTGTTCTTCAAAATGTCAATGTTTCATCTATTTCATCTCAATTAGTATTTTGTCTTTCAAATCAGTTGATTGTTGCAAAAGGTTTGACAGTTTCACATGAAATGGAAATTTCCTACAGCACAAGGAGGCAGAGGGAACTGCACTGTCTGCTTGAGTGAGTGAAATCCCTTTGTGTAACCCACTTCACATGCTACAAAAATTTCTTTCCATAGTGTTTATTTGTAGAAGTAAAAACATAGCACAACTTAGACACATTGAAAACCCCCCAAAATGGATATATGCAGAACCATGAGAAGAGGTGAAGAATAAACTTGCTTTTCAGTGACTGTAAACTGCTTTCAGCATGTCAGTAAGCCCACAGCTAGCAGTCAACACAGAAGAAAAACCTACAGCCCGAGTATAATGTTCAGGCTCCAAAAATCAGTGAAGAACTTTAATATTTCTATGATAACTGCTTTTTTTAAGGAACAAAATAGATGATGTGGAAAAGGTGCTACTGCATTATTATTTCAGCCTCAAACAGAGGCTTAATCTAGTCATTTCATAGCCCATAACACCACGCTGAGCTCTGTGTTAATCAGTTTCTTCAAAGCCTCCATTTTTAGGTAAATTAAATTCTCTGTCCATTGGCTAAGGCATGCAGCATTTGTGTGGGATAGTGCTTTCAAAGTTCCCTGCAAACCCAGGTTCTTTCAACTTCCAGATTTCCAATATTTTTCTCAGTTCTTAGGCCTGCTGCATGTAACTTTAATTTATGTTAATGAATGATTGGATTATGCTAGTCTTGCCAGAGCATCTGATATGTCTGCGTAGCTCCTCTGTTCTGTGACAATGCCTTCAGAGATTATCTGGGCACATTTAAACACTGTTTGCACTGATGTATAAACTTCTGTGCAGCTCTTAAGCAAGCAGACAGCAGCAAAAACTTTGAGTCTGTGGCAGGCAGAGAGACGAGTGCAAGGCATCGGTGGTGGAATAGTTTGCACAGCTACACTGAGAGAAAAGATTAAATGTTCTTCATTTGCTAGTTCTGTTGGAGATCGTTTGCAAGTAGGTATAGCCTTCAGGTCTCTCTTTTCAGTTAACTCATTAATTAGTAGTCACATCTGTTTAATCTATTTGCATGTTTAGGTGCTGTATTATATTGATCTGCAGCAATTTCTTCATCCCTGTCACATCTAAGCTGTATTCGCAGAATATAAAATTATCTATGTTCTGTTACATGAATGTTTTTTAGATTTCCATCAATCTCCTCACTCTTAGCTAAGAGGGTAAAAATCAATTAATGCTAATTTCAAAAGTGGATCCTATTTATTGTATTTTCACAGTGTTTTGTCTTGCACTTTTAAATATAAGCCAGCAAGA
The DNA here is from genome assembly GCA_023637945.1 of Phaethornis superciliosus. NCBI lineage: Eukaryota > Metazoa > Chordata > Aves > Apodiformes > Trochilidae > Phaethornis > Phaethornis superciliosus. Next base: position 17,487,266 of record JAJQWJ010000009.1, on the reverse strand, counting down.
GTTGTTATCCAGTCCAGCAGCTAGTGATTGATGACAGATATAGATTGAATTTGCCTGAGACAGGAAGAAAGGGAACTTGGATCTCCTGCTTCCTCAGTTTTTGTACCAAACACTAATGTACTAATCTAAAGAAAAAAAAAAAATCCTTCTCTGGTGGTGTTACAAGCACTTGTCAACATCCATTTTATTTGAGCCAAATCCATTTATTTGTGTTACACTAAGAAAGAATTTAGCTGCAGTCTATTAATGTCTCTGATATGTAAAGCTTGGTATTTTCCTCTGTAATCCCATCCTACATCCTTCAGTGAAATCTAAAAAAATTGTTGAGAGTTTTGCCACAGGTGTCACTTGGACTGTGAATTCAACCCTGTTTCACGTAACCCAAGATCCAGCCATGGAGTGCCTCTGTAAGCCCCTGTTCTGGTGATTCACTGTGGCAGTGGTGGAACTCCACATGTGCAGTACTGTGAATGGGCATATGTCCTTAAAGAATCACTTTTTCCAGAGGTTCAAAGTACCTTAGGAGTCTGAATTTCATTTTCAAACACAGTTTAAGCAGTACGGAGCCTTTGATTCAAAATTAATAGTCCGTGAGCCATGTAGGAGAAAATACATGAAAAAAGATTTGGGTATGGCAATGCAACATATTCTTCCTGTCCCAGCCCAATATCCTCGACATTTGGAGTTCATCTACGAAGGAAGTATGAGGTCAGAGCCCTTCTCTTACACATTATTTACTTATTTATGCCAAATAAAATAATTCAGCATGAAATGTTTAGAAACACCCATCTGACACAGTCCTGGGCTCAACAACAAGTACTTTGTGATTTGGAAAACAAGTACCACCCCCATCTCCCGCAGTAGTGTGTTAATTACATTGGCAGTTGAATCAAAGACGTCACAAGCATGGGCATGCATGCACACATAGACATGCAGAAAGCCTATCAGTTCCCCAGATCTGACAAATTCTAGCATTTTCCAGTTCTCTTTCATATATTTTGAACACTTACTTAGTGTATCTTGCAGTTAAATATGTTGTTTTTCAAATATCTTAAACGAAGTACATCTTACATGGTTTTTGTAAACTGTGAAATATATTGTTTTGAAGTCTTTCAGTACTTAGAGACTTCTGCATTCTTATCTCTCTGTGTAAAGCATAAAACTTCTTTGGAAGTCTATGGGAAGACATCACTTTACAGCAGCAAAGGAAATAGTTGGCTCAATGGATTGCACCCTCAAATTTTTACATATCTTAAATCAATAATTTTTGCTTCAGAGAACTCACAGCTCCATGTCTGGTAAATGAAACAAGAACTCCTTACTAATACTATTGACAATATTTATTTGAGAAACTGAATTTAATAATGTAAATGAAATGGAAGTAGCTCTTAGTAAACATATCCCTTAAAGGCTTTAGAATGAGAGCCAGCTATGGAAATTATATTTCTCTGTAGAATATCAGTTTTAAAATTACTACAATGATTTGTAGGGTAAGCTATTAAATTGTACTATTTGTGTACAATGGTTGCTTTTAACAGCCTCACAGCATCTATTTGCAAGTAATTACCCTCACTGTGGTATTTGCCATGTACCATCAACTCAGCTAGCCGTTACTTCTAGAGTAAGTAAAACAGCTTGTGAGCTCTTATGTGAAAGGTAATGTTGAAAGGTTTCATTGTGGACCACCATGTGCAAAATAACTAGAGTAGAAACAGATAATGCTGATGAGGTGTTTTAAGACTCCACTGACCTTATATCCCATTTCTTAACAATTTTCCAGTGATGGTAATAACAGTTGTTCCACGCTTCCTCTTCAATACTTACTCTGTTGGCACAGTTGTTGAATATTAAGAACACATGGCTCCCAGGTTTGGGGACAACTTCTGCTGCATTATGCTTCAGGGAAACAGGTTTCTTCTGTATGCCAATACAGAAGGGTTTTCCCACTGACTTGTAAACTCAAAGCCCACATATCTGCAGCAACAGAAACTTGAGGCTCCTCAGTTTGCTTTATGGTATGTATTATTATTCTGTGCACAGATCCACAGAGCAATGGTACAAACTTTTTCTAGAAGGGCATTATAATGTGAGTCAGCTACAGCCATGAATTTTATTAACTTTTTGTTAGGAACTGCATTAAATGGCAACCCTAATGCACAGATGAGCTCTGCAACGTTCCTATTCCAACTCTGAGCAGATGGCTGTTTCAATGTGTGCTTGCTTTCATGTTCTCCATTTCATGCACTGTCCCTTATCTTAGGCAACCCACTTATATTTATGCTGCCAGTGAGCCTTTAAACTTGCTGGAAGTTTATGGAGTAAAGAGATGGCATGGTGGAAAATCCAGAGGGAAAACTTAGATAAGACTCTGGTTGTGCATTCTCCTCTACTTGATTAACTTGGGAAGCTGCTTAGATTTCCATCTTCTTTTGTGGTGATGGAGGAACTAATTTTGTATGGAAAGCCCAGCCAAACCCTTTTTCAAAACCACAAAAAAACAGAGGTCTAAAAATTTCCAGCAACATTCTCTTTCTTTCCCAATTTAATTTTTGTTACTTTTTTTTCCCTTTTCTTTTTTATCTCAGTACAAAGACCAAATTTACATCTAACTGTAAAATAATTTTTTGAAGGAATAAACAATTCAAACAGTAGAGAACAATAAGAACTACAGGTGCACAGGTCCTTTGAAAAGTGACTCACTGATGTTACAAGAAAAGTATTCAAACTGAACCACTGAAACTTTAGAGGCCACTGTTCTCTTCCCAGTGCAGCTGGTATTTTCCTTCTAATTTGCATTTATATGCAGTTAGATCCAGATAGTCACTCTTCTTCCCCTGACAGGCTTCTATTGCAGGTGCTGCAAAATGCCCAGCTTTTTTTTTTTTTTTTTTTTTTAAATTGGATCAGTATCCAACAGCATTCTTACATGTTCCTCAGTGATACATGGAATTATGGAGCTTTCCCATCTTCCACGTGGCCCAGTCCACCCTCTGCTAATAGAGAACATTACAGCAGGAAGCCTGTGGATGAGGAGCTGTTACTTTGCCTTATTACCCCATCACCTGACTGGTTGTTGTGACATGAAGTGGTCTGGTGCAACTTGCATATGCTGCCAACTTGTTAGTGTAGACAGAGGCTATGCAAATACTATGGGATGAGACTGATATGCAGCTCCCCACAGTCTGGCTTTAGTCACAATGTGGAAATCTGCACAGGCTGCAGATTACTGGCAGGGCCTTGTTAAACTATCTTCTGTTAGGATTTGAGAGCAGAACCTGAATCACTAGGGAATGAAGCACAAAAAACAGTGTTAAACCATGTTAAATATAAAGTATGCTTAAATGATAAACAGATTCACATTCCACCTGCAATCCCCATGCACTCCCAATATTGCATTTTATTTCCATAGTATCCTATTTAAAGTAACACAATCATGCAATAATAATGATGAGTTTGAAGAGCAAGTGAAGACCTAGTGAAGTACTGGTTCTGGATCCTACTGATTCAGTTTAACATTAAAGTTAGTGTAGAAGGACATGGAATGAATGGACATGTCCTCACTGGAATGAATGTCCACAGTTCTCACCATCTTTCTGATGCCATTAAGACTTTATATGTGAGGAGGAAATTTTTAGATATTCATAACGAACATGGAGAAAGTAAGGAGTAAACAGTGAAACACTTCTCTAGCTCGAGCTTCAGCCAATGAGCAGTTGTTGATTGGCATTTAGCATTTATTTTTCTTTAATCATCAAGCTCCCAATTTCTCTTTATCTGTTCTGACACTAATGAGCATCTTAGTCACACATACCTATTCCCCTGTACTTTACTTTCTGCTGTTTCATACAGGTAAAAAGGAAAAAGATTCACAACACCTTGTTGAGGCCTGGAGAAATTAAACAATTTGTTCAAATTATAAAAGGAAACTGATTAAAAGAGTGTAGGTCCTGTGCAAAAATCTCGATTTCAGTTTCTTTTCCTGACATACATGCATATCATGTGTCAACAATAGGCATAAATGCTTTCTTTTATTTTTATTTTGAAATAATAATTTACTGGTTTCGCCTGGTAAAAGTTTTAAATTATCTTCTTCTAGCTGAACATCACGGATGCATGATGTTCATGAGCATGGACTGTAAAAACAGCCTGAAAAAGTTAAAGGCACTGCCAGGAAATCAAAATTAACACCCATTATCATCCGTATTCCTTTCTATGTAAGGGGAAGAGTCTTTTATATCAGCTAAACTCCTCAAGGTCTTGTTCAGACACGAAACCCAATCAACCAAAAGTAGCAGGGGGAGTAATGCCATGTATTTCCAAAACTCCCTACAGCTGGTTGCATGCCCTTTGTATCACACATATCCAAGCTTTCACAGCCTAATTTAGCCTCTTTTTTATTTTAATATTTTTTAATCCAACTAGAAAAATTGTATCATCTATGCACAGCAGGATGTCCCATTATATGTGAAATAAGCTTTACTGGTATTACAGAAATGACAAGTTCATTCTTGATTCTATGTACAAAGCATAATGCAGTTTTGTAAAGCTTACTGCATTCAGACAACCCAATAGCATATGTGAGCCTTATGTTATTCTGCCCTTTCACAACATTTACAAACTGATACATATCTCGTCAAGAGGATAAATGTTTTCCTAAGTCAAAAAAAAATGTCAGCTTCAGCTTGGACTGCATTAGCTCTGTTGAGTTCTTCAAATACACACCAGGTTAATGAAGACTAAACCATGGTGGGCTGTGCTTTTTGATAAATATTGAAGTGCTCTTTGATCATGATAACCCACAAATGTTCGGCATGAATGAGTTTTCATGGTCAGCATGCAATGATTTTGATATTTGACTTAATCCGTGGCCCAATGTGGTTTATTTTCCTTATCTGCATGGTATGCTTAGAACAAGAAAAGGCAGAGAAATTAAAAACAGCACAGTAGCAGTGTTCAAAAGCGTTCTTCCTTTTTTTCCTGTTTTGCAAGAATTCTGTGTCAAGCTGACCTGTGGCTTAAAGATATCTCTCTACACAATTCTTTGCAAAAAAAAAAAATAAAAAAATGCAGTGCAATGCCCCTCCTTACACTGGACAAACAGTCCTCACTTTTGCACTGGGGACTGCAGTTCAGATTTTCATTCACTCAGTGGCTTTGTATCAGACTGGGAATTAATAGTAACAATATTTTGTACTTGTATCAGTGCTTATATAGCACCTTTTTTATCCCAGGCTCTCAAAGCACTTTGCAAACATTAATTAATTAAGTCTCACAACAGCCCTGTGAGGCAAGGAGCTATTAGGTGAAATAATTCCTTTCGGTTTCTTGCCTTTGCCATAGGGAAAAGAACCAGCATAAAGAGCTGAGTTTATGCCAAAAAAATATAGCCTAGGAATAATGCTGGCAGGGCTGTAGGTCTCATCACTGCAGGAAGCAAGTACTTCAAATACTTATGCATTAGCAGAACAAGAAGCAGTACTACAATCCAGGAGCTGATGGAGAGGCAAGAGCCAGTAGTCTTGACGAGCTGATCACGGTGCCTTTGGAGGCATAGAGGTTATTATTTTTATCAGAAGAAATAAAAAGTGTGAGCTTGCTCGCTAAGCTTTCTAATGCATGAGTCCTCAAACAACAGTTAAGGCCAGCTGGTTCATAATTTAAAAGGATGAGAATTGCCACATCTCTAGGCATGAAGAATTAACAACACAACCAGAAGTTGTTCCCTGGATCTGATAAAATTAGCACTAACCATGTTATTATACAGACAAGCCAAACATGAAAGACACAAATATAAAGGGTGACAAATAAACACGTGACAGAACACTCTTTTTAAAAATGAGCACTAATAATTCAGGCAGCGAGTTCACATGCCAAAGCACAAAACTTCAAAAATAGTGCAGTGATCTTGATGTCTGATTTAGGGGCACATTTTGTGGTTTCCGTTTTGTTTGGAGGGTGGTTTTTTCCATTCTAAAGGGGCAAACTGGGGACGCAGAGCTGACAAAGAAAAAAACCATAACTTACAAAAAAAGAAAAAAATCTCCCCCCAAAAAACTCTAAACCTAGTCTTACAGCCTGTAAAAAAAGAAAAAAAGAAGAAAAAAAAAAGTCATCTGAATCCAGTGTTTAGCCAAGCACTATTTATCAGGGTTTCATTCTGTGCACTAAGAACATAAATGGTTTCTTTTTTCCTGGGGCCAGATTTGGATCACTAACTTGAGTTGGGCCTGAGGGAGAAACACAGCATGTATGATGAGCTGATTAATTACCAGAAATCAAATGCCTTGCAGTCAGGAGCAGCGTGCTTGAAAGAAAGCACTAGTACTATAAAAGTGGTGCATATTTACATGCATGCATGGCCAGGCAAGAACACCATGGGGATTAGGTTTCACTGTAGCCTGAAACAAAGGATTTAGGAATGATTGTTTATCCTTGACAGTGTGACCTGTGCCAGTCTTTATTAACAAGAGCTTTTGGTATATGTCATTTAAAGTAACAGAACTCTCTTAAATAAACCTCAGAAATTTACCTTCTTAAAACATCACTGGGATTTCAGTTTCTTTTCAGAAACCACTGCAATGACTCATAATTAAAGTTTAGGATATGTCTTATTTCAAACCTTGTGTGCATAAATATAATCCTTTTGAGTCTGTCACTTAGGAAGAACTCATTTAAAGCGTAGTTAAATCGATCAGTAAGTCATAAATGAAGGTAGAATCACAATAAATATTGGGAACACTGTATTATCTAGCTTGGAAAGTTGTTGGGAAGTAACAGAATAGAGTACATGTCATAACATTTTAGTAAATTCTCCCTGTCTTTGGAAGTCACCTCTGTATGTATGCAGATGCCTAGAAGTATTTTATGTTTTCTGTACAGGATTATTTCACAATTACTTTCTCAATCATGAAACTCAGAAAAATCACAAACTCATTCCTGTCTTCTAATGTATCATTTCATACAGTTCTCCAAAACAGAGATGTCTGGATGGAAGTTTTAATGGATGATTTAATATAAAATATTAGTCTGCTTTTACATGTTCTGTTTACATTTATATTTATTTGTTCCTTCCACTATTTGCTTGCCAAACAATAAATAGTACATTGTCACCTCAGAAAGAGTGTTTCGGCAGTTGGAACATTTTTCCTTGAACCTATGAACTACTCTTTGAACCAGTAAATGTTTCAAAATAATATGGGTGCTGTAAGTGAGGATGTGGCAAGGAAATGACAGGCTGACTGGTAAGCAGCAGAAGACCAAGGCAGATGTTGGTTTCCTAGTTACCAACTGTAGTTATATAACCCTGGAATAAATTTTTGCCTAAAAGACAGTGATGGACATGACATGTCACTATTTTCAGCTGGATTAATTTAAAATTAAAATAAATCTTTTATTTTCTCCCATGTTTCTTTGTCTTATGACAAATATCTCTGAAGAAAGGGCATTTTGTCCACTCCTTTCCATTTCTACTTGCTATATTTTCCATACATCTAAGAAAATGAGAAACTGTAGCGACCTTTCAAAGTTCCCAGTCTCTCTGGCCTTCTATACAACAAATATTTATAAGTTAATTTTACTTTTTCTTTTTTTTTTTTCTCCTGTCCTAATGACATGTTTTAAATATCTGTTTCTGAAAACAAACAAACAAACAAAAGTAATACCACACTGTTTCCAGCCACAACTGAGATTATTTATTTTTTCAGTATTGCGTGTATCTGTCTTGCTTTCAGCCCCAGTGACCAACATGTTCTTTGACCTGAACTGGGAATCAACACATTTTTTAAACTTCTTTCCCCATCTGGGAGTAAAGAAGCATCCGGTGGAATTAGTTTGGCAAGTTTCTCCACTAAGCATTCACAGAAAGAGAAACAAGGGAGATCGTTTGTATCCCATGGGCATGGTTCCTCAAATTCAGCGAAACTGGGAAAGTTGAGGACAACCTTCAGTTTTCACTGAAAGAAACTTATGCAAAATACTACTGCAAGTCAACTTTGAAAATGATTATTAGTACCTCACTAGTACATGTGTACCAGGTATATCTTTTTTTTTTTTCCAAATTAAAGCAGTTTTGTATGGCATGGCAGTATGTATAGCAAAATATAAAGAAATTCTGAGCAACAACTGGCACCCCTGCATGTGGAGCACCCATAAACACCTTCTGAAGTGCTGGACATTACCTTGTCACCTACACAGTCTCTGGTCACAACCATGAAGCTCTGTAGTATCAGGAGCAACACTGGGATAGTAACACTAACATTCATTCTCGTGAACTACTTGCCTGCTTCTTTAGCTTCCCCGTATCCTGGTGGAAGGAGAACAATACCATAACAGCACTAGGCAAAACAATGAAATGAATGGAAGGCAAGCCTTCACACATGCAAACAGGGAGAGAAAGATGGCATGAAAGAAAGAGGTTTTCCCCCACCTTGAGCTACAGTAGTTGTGGGGTACAGAGCTCAAAATCTTCAAAGTAAAAGAAACCTCTTATCTAAAGATGCAATTTTCATCCCCAAGAACTGTAATGCTAATCCTATTAGCATATTAGTGTGTGATCATGGCTCTAGAGTTACATACAACATTCATACCAAATTTGAACATACTGTGAAAGCAGCTGTGAGGGCTTGATGAACTCAAGATAAAACGAGCCGTATTGATGAGCTGTCGGCAGCAGGAGCAGCCCCAAGCTCACGGGCAGACAAAGCAGGGAGGAGCTGGGGCTGCACAGCTGTGGCTCCAGCAGGTCACCTTGGCTAGTGGGCTGCTCTCACTGGTGGTGCTTGTCGGGCTGCAGAAAGATCTAATGCTCTTCTTACCTCAACAGTAAGCATATGCTTACGACCCTTACTCTTGTTTCAGCAGCTCTGTAATCCAGGCTTCAAATCCCTTGCAGTACTGTGCCACAGGTACAAGGAGAGTAGGAAGACAACCTGAAACGGGGCACTGAGATAAGCATCTGTGTTCACCCCTGTGTCATAATGTCATGGCAAGTCAAAGTCTGCTGAGATGAAAGGCAGATGTGAAGCCTAAGATGGACGTGCAACAGCTCTCACTAGGCTGGGGAGGGGGGCTGAACACAGACAGCAGTAGCCTGCAAACAGCAATTATCTGTATTAGAGCCACTATTTTAAACATTAAAGAAAGAATTCCCAAAAAGAATATGAAATGTCCTTAATTCATATTCTACTCTTCCTTTTTTATTATTATTTATTGTTTAAATTAACTTTACATTTTTATTTAAATCTCAATAACTAAAACTGCTACATGCCCATCTCACCACTCTACTTTGGACACTTTTGTCCTTAGTGCCTAAAGCAGCTGTAGTAATGATTCTTCTCCATAGGAACTAGATGATGAGTGAGTCTTTGATTCATATCATGAATTACAGTAAATGAGGGGATTGTTTACAGCTCGAACTCCACAGCCACCACCCTCTTCTGGCTCCTCACCACCATCACTACCACTTACATTTTTTGGCAGCCACCCACTTAGTGAAACAGTGCCTATGCCCAAGTGTGAAACTGTTGCACTCATCTTGAATTTCTTCCACTGTTATTGTGCCACTTCTCTCCTGATGAGACTCTATGACATCAGCTAAGTGAAACAACACCTGTTATTCTTTTTTTTTTTTTTACTACTTCTTTATTTCTTAAAAGTGGAAACAATAAAAAATATTCCAAAAATTTATTTTAGCCTTTATTGTTTCTTCTTATTGCAGATGTATTATGTTGAATCCAACTATTATCTCATTTACTCCCACAGGCTTTGCATGGGAAGTGTCTTCTATTTCTGAGAAAGACAGTAAAGGAGGCATTTTCAGAACACCTTAACCAAAAGTTTTCTTCTGCTCTTTCCCCTCCAACATGAGGTACTTGAAATGAGACATATATGATTTACCCCTCAGCATTATCACCTTGTGTGCTCACACCATCCATATGATTTTTTTTTTATTATTTGTTTTTAATCCTGCTAGAACCAATGCTGCCTTTTGGCAAAGACTTTGATGGTATAATTCTTCTTTGTTGTGGAGACAAATATTTCCATTCCTCAGATTTAAATTTCATCTTCTAACCAAATATCCCTTTGTCTGCGTACTATGAGAAAGCTGGAGCTGAATATTCCACTCTCTGCTCTCTATGCCATAAATTATTTTATCAAGTTTTATCTGGCCTCCTTGAATTTATCTTTCCTCTAAAATAAACAGTCCTTTTCTTTTTACTTTCTTCAGTTTTCTTTCATGACTTCCGTTATCCTCAGAGATCATTGACATTTTCTATTTCTTCTTTCCCTCAGCTTTTTCAAAAGAAGTGACAAAAAGGTTTTACCATAAAGCTTGTTGATGGTTCATATAACGACATGAAATATTTACTACTTTGTTTTCTATAATTTATAGATGGTATTCCTTAAGGTATGTTGGGTTTAATTAAGGCTGCAAAGAGCATGATTCCCTTAAATACAAATAAAGGGGGGGCTAAGTCTTATTTTATATTATACCTGTACTCTTTCTTAAATCTGTCATGTTTATATATGTTTATTATATATGTTTGTATAATAACACTGACTGCCTGTACTTTCTAGAACCTGCAAATGTCAGATAAAAAAAAATGGTTTACACTTTACTGATAGAAAAAAAATGAATTGCATTTGGATTATTAATTTCTACAGATGCAAACTGCCTATGCTCTTTAGCTAGATTGGGCTACAAGATTAAGAGAGACGGATCAACACTTCACAATTCAGCTGCGAGGTCCATTTTGGTAGTTGTATTCATACATGTCTTGTCTTTTGGCTGCCTCCTCTGCTCCCCATCTGCTGCGATGGCTGCCTGCCTGCTTCTGGGCTGGCAAAGCCCCGGCTGCCGTGCCGGCATGCTGGCATGCTGCTGTGCCACCATGCAGCCATGCCACTGTGACACAGTGCTGCTGTGCTACCACTCCACCATGCTGCTGTGCCACCGTGCCACTGTACCACTGTGTCACCGTGCCAGCGTGCCACCATGCTGCTGTGCCTCTGTCACTATGCCAGCATGCCACCATGCTGCTATGGCTTTGTGTCACCGTGCCAGCGTGCCACCATGCTGCTGTGGCTTTGTGTCACCATGCCAGCGTGCCACCATGCTGCTGTGGCTTTGTGTCACCGTGCCAGCGTGCCACCATGCTGCTGTGCCTCCACGGCAGGCAATGGAGCCACCAGGGCAGTGTGCACCCTCCCTGCTGCGGTAGGTCCTCACTGATGTTCATGCTAAAACATTGGCTTCCCATGCCCCTTTAAACATTGCTGCACCTGCCTGACATTTGCATGCCAAACGCACAAAATGGAAGCACAGGAAAAACTTGAAACACAGAGAATAAAGTGCAGTTCATTACGCAGATCTTTGATCTGAGAAAACAGAGAGCTAATGCAAGAGGACTAACTCTTGATGAGCAGCGGGGGAGACTACAGGGGTGGTGTCACACGCCCATGAAATATCCCAGAATTTCCAAGCCCACTGGCACAAGCTATGGCCCTTGAAGGACAATTACACCTAGATAAATTACAGAGAGCATAAAGCTGAGTCAAGCATGTTTGCTTGTAACCCTGTGCACTATTGAACCGGGCTGGCTGGATTTGAAAAACCTTAAGAGACCTACCTGGATGTTTACTGTCTCTGATATCAGTGCATGATGGTGATGGATGGATATACCTCTAGATATACACTGATACATATTCCTTGTAAAAAGACAAAAAAAAAAAAAAAAGTACTCATTTCCACAAAGATAATGGACAAGGTGAAAAAAGGATACACACATGTCACACATACACAAACACATACCATACAAGTGCTCACACTCATTGCTTGCTCTGTCACCTACCAGTTTTCTTATTATCAAAATAATGAAACATTGTTTAGACAGAAATCTGATTTTAATTTAGTTCTTGTCCCATATGTTCTACAGGATATTTCTAAACAAAATTCTGCTTGTTATCTGGTACAGCTACTTAGCTGTATGCAATTCCATGCTGTAATCTGGGAAGTGGCAATGCCACAGTAATTTCATTCTATTTATTAAAAAAAAAAAAAAAAAAAATTAAGCTACAAAAATTACTCATGTTGTAGAGTCAGAAAAGCCCAATCAAAGTGAAAAACTGTTAATATTTCTCACTATTACTTCATCTCCGCTGGAGTTGAAAAGCTGGTATGCAATGGCCACTGTTTTTCTTTTTAATAATTTGCAGCCTAAATGCCTAACTGCTCATTTTAAAACTTCACAGACATCTCATTAACATTAACAATCCCAATTTTGCTGAAGTCAGAGATTTTCAAGGTCTTGGGGAAAACAAATGGACTTTTTCAAGAAAGAGGTCTGTAGATTTTCTACTGCTTTCTAGAAATATAAAAAGTATTAAAAATATTTAATGGGAAGCTCCAAATATTTTTGTGTTCTCCACACCAGTGGGCACAGATTAACAGGCTCTGTTTTCATATAGATCATGTTGACTTTAAAACATTTGACCAATTGTAAGCAAAAGATTAGTTTTTTTCCTAGGAAGACATGATAAAGTCCTTGGGGACTTATTCATTAAATAGAAATTGAAATTATTCATACAAGTAATTCCATTTATTTCAGTGAAACTGCTTTTTTTAGAATGTTTTGAATAGTCTGGTCCATGTTGATGATATTTTTATATATGCATTATCACTTTTCCAAGTATCATGAGAGGGAAAGACAGAAACTAGGAAAAAGCCGGGTTTCTTCCTCATTGATGTAAAATATGATGTTACCTATGAAAGCAAAATAGCCTTCTTGACTATCATGTGAAAATTCTCCTTTCTAGGGGACAAGACAGATAAAAATTTGTAGAGCTGCTCTGAGGTATTCAGTTCCCAGAACCCACAGTTCACAAATGAAACTGTTCGCTGTCCATTTTCAAAAATGTCAGCTTTGCCATTCAGGAATTAAATTGTATCAACAAATATGTGGGAGACAAAAACGTACATACATGAACACAGAGACTTTCAAATGTGGGAAAGTTGTTTTCCTGGGCCCATCCACTTGCCTTATTAAACAGATGGGAGGATTTGCCCTTCATTAGAGAACTGCTGATAAAGTATAAATTACTCTGATGATTCAGAAAAACTTTGAAAAAGAATAAGTGTCTCTTATGGCCTTCACTTTCCTGCTGGTTTCTTGCTAACTCTGTTACAGCTGGCTATCATCTATGACCCTCAAGGGAGATTTTACTTTCCAAAAAAGGACTTCTAAGAGAAAAAAAAAAAAAAAAAAAAAAAAAAAAAAAAAGGGAAAAAGCAAAATCAAAACATGCCCTGTTATCTGTTATGAGATAGGGAAACAAAATCATTTTCTTGTGTATGGAAGAAAACATCTTTTACTTTACTAGCCTGAGTGGAGGTATCTATCCTCTTCCCCAGTCTACATTCTATCCACTAAAAAAAATTATTACTTTGGGAAGTAATTTAAAACAAATAAAAAATATAGTCAGATTGAAACTGCTATATTGATTAAAGCTGTATTTTTATGTTTTAAAATATTCAGAGTATAAATTAAATTCTATACCAGTCTCAATAATTCTCATTTACTTACCACATATCTTTCAGCAGTTTCTCTATTGCCCTGTCTAATTTTTCTTTAGGTGCAGTTAAGCATGTCATTCCACATCACTCCTCCTTTCAATTTGTCTAATCAAATATTGTGATTTTTCATATTGGTTTCCATATGGATTGAAAAGATTCTTATTCTTTCCTCAGTACTTGACCACTTGAGTCCAGTAAATGCCGGTGAGGTCTCAGTGATATGTTGATAGGTCTACATGTTACAAAAAATCCCATATACTGGGATAAACTTAACAAGGAGTACATTTGCATATAGCATTATGAAAGTTGTTAACAGCTTGAAGAGAAAAGAGTATCTAAAATCAACATAAATAGGTAAGCAGCCCGGTTATGCTGGGTGTTATATGAAGCCTCTCTAGGCTGAAGATCCTGCCATTCAAACAGAAAACAGGATCAAGTAAAGGTGAATGGACAGGGATGGGGTGGAGATGAAATGATGGTGAGAGTAATTGGCTGATGTAGAGAAATTCCAGGACAAAGGCAGGGACTTTGTTCCCCAAACTTTCAGCCTAAAGTCTTCAAAATGTGATTTTTCTTCTACATGTCTCCCGCATTTCTCTTTACTTTGACCCTCTGACTGCTACTTACTGACAGAGGTGCTCTTTCAAGTAGCTCTTTTACATAAGGAGTCAGAATTTCCTTTAATGAGAATGAAAACAGTTCAATTTAAGTTGTCAAAATATAACACAATTGAAAAGACAAATTCTTATGTTCCCCAACTAGAATTCACCTCCTGAGTGCCTTGCAATTACATTGAAAGTGAACCCTCGGAAAGGATGATATTTAATGATATGAGGGGTGTGAGAGAAATGAGCATCAATTTTTTAAATACTGCATTTTCTCTCTGGGTTTTAACCTTTGGAGAGTACAATGCACAATGTGAAATGTGATTGCAAAGAGCAGAGTGAATAGAAAAGCCTATTTAGTTAGAGTATAATATCATAGCTGTGTTTAAAATTCCTGAAGCACTCCAGAGTTCTGGCTGCAGGATGTTTTCCCCAAAGTACCTAATGTAAACATAAGCCTGTTTATATTTCAGTAGGTGTGAATAAACTCAGCCAATATTCAGTGCCAAGAAAATGAAGTGCTTTTTCTCCCCATCACAACAATTGATGTAAGTAATCAACTTGCTATGTGTTGCGAATGAGGCCTTCATTCTGCTGTCTCCAACAAACAATATTAATTCATGTTTGAGAAGCTCAGAGAAGATAATTTTTTACAGAGAAGAGTCTCAATTTTTTCAGGGTGTATTTTTTTGTTTGTTTGTTTGTTTTTGTTTTTTCAGTAAAAGAAACCTAACATAATGTTTTACAAGACCAAGTACCTGATGTTATGATAAAATTGCAACAGATTTTAATGGCTAATCCTTAGTCTTGTCCCAGTCTGGGGCAGGGGGGTGATGGCTTACAGTGAAGAAAATAGTAGTAGCCTGCAGAGCTACTGGCCTTTGCTTTCTCTGGGGACACTGCAGAGACAATCCAGCCACAAAAACACGATTGAGCTTTTGACAGATCTGAGGGGAGGAGCTTGAGTGGGGTCAGAAGAGCAAAGGCACAGTTTTTCTTATATGTGGGGAGGCAACAGCATTAGATTGAACAGAGTTCCCTGGGCTAGCAGCAGCTTTTTTAAAATGAGATGTTTCTGGGGAACCAAAACATATAATCTGTAGCCAAGAGCACAGAAGGGAGATGGCTTTGTATTTTGTGAAAATAATGAAGCCATACATCCAGAGCCAAATTTTCAAGAGGATTCTAAATTCTGTTTTGGGGAAAAGATTATCGAAAGAACTACCAATAACCGTTTTCACCTCCCAAAGTATCAGTGCTGAAAAAAAAGTACTGAATAGCTTTCCTAATCTTTTCTCATATTTTTTTTTCTTTCCTTTTTTTTTATTTTGGTTTGTTTTGTTTTTTGTTGTATGAATTCAAGCAGAATGTAGTTAAAGGCTCTATTTGCACTGAAATTACAATTTCTGAATACAACTTACCCCAGAAGACTTATTTTCTTATTTTCTCTTTTGTTTTTTCTTCCCTTCTCTTCCCTTCCCTCCACCTCTACCTTCTCCTCCCCTCTCCTCTTGCTCTACAGTTAGTAATCAGTATTTAATTATTGGACTGTTACATGGCACAAACTTTGAGACCACTACTTGCTGAGTATTCAAAATGAACTGTTCAAAATGCTCAGCAACTCAAATTGCTTTGTTACACCTACAGTAAAGGGGAGGAAAGGGAATAGGTTCCAGGGGCTTTAACTTCCACAGGTTTGTTACACATCTTGAAATCAGGGACTGCACCGAAATCAAACATGACCTGACAAAGGCCTTTATGATTTTTAGCTGCATATGCATACACACTCATGCATACTCACTTCAAGTTTGCAGTGGGACTTCACACAACTTTCTGGCTTTGTGCAAGCAGAAAGAGAGCCTTCAACCTGTGTGGGCTCCCACCCACTCCCACCCTCAAATTTTACTATGAGGTTTTGAGTTCAAGCAAGCTTAAAATAGCAATGTGAAACACCATCAAAACCAATGAGTTTTCTCTGGCGTGGTTTCAAAAGTGAGAGAAACTGCACAATTTGCACACTTGGAATATGGCTTCATGGGAACATTTTAAAAACATTAATCATCCTTTCAGGAGACTTCAGGTCTTATATTTTATATTTTCTTACACATATAAATCACAAATTTGGAACATCAGTTCTGACCTCAATTATATTTGACACAATTCTCTTCTCATCAGTTGGCCTAAATGTATCTTACAGTGGGTCCCAGTCCGATAAACAGTTAAACCATGCAACTTTCAAATTAAGCACATGGATAAAAGCTTGCAAGACTGCAGTCTTGGTTTCAAGCTATGAAACTTCAGTTTTCAGACTGTAAAATTGTTGCGTTATAGGATCATTTTTCCAGTTTTCTTATTGTTTTCTCTATTTTTAGTTAATAATAATTCCAAGTAATGTCACACTAAATTTCAGCGGAAGCTTGAAACATTGCATTGTTTGACTAATTAACACTAAAAAGTTTCTCTTGAACAAAATGTCATATCCCTTAATTATATCTAATGAGGAAAAATATAATTCTTAATAGGCCTCTTGTAAATTAAATAGCTCCTTTTGAAAATAAGTAAGCAGTGTTAATTATTTGATAGAAACCTGTGCTAAAACTCTATTGAAAATTATGTATTATTAAAATATTACTATCTAAGTAAAATTGCAATTAAAAATTGTAAGAAAAGAGGAAAGGTTGTTCAAGAAGTTAATGGTTTTCTGTAATTCCATACAGAAACAGAGAAACAGAAAATACTGTCATAGCACCTTTCTCGGCTATAGAAAAAATTAAGACACCGTGTTCCTGCTGCTTCTTAAAAGAGAATTTACAAAGCTGTATTTAGCATACTATTGATATTCTAAACTTTCTGAAGAATCTTAAAAGCAAATTTTGGAAACCAGTCAGAAGTTCATAGCCAAAAATTTAGAGTTTAAACAAAGCAAGTTGTCTTAGCTATGACATAAGTAACTCCCATTTTACTGACCTCAGTTGAAACAATCAATTAATAGCTCAAAAATAGTAGTAATTCAGTTTAGGTTCTAGTTTCAAATTTTTTTTTAACATTAAGTGCAGAACATTTTGTCTGTCTTCTGTTTCTCCTAAACTGTTGGAGTTTGCAGTGGTTGCGTATATTTTTTTGAGTATTAGTATGATTAGTATTGTTGGTTTTATTTTTATTAGTACTTATACAAAGGCATTTTAAATATCTCTATGCACACAGAATCTTTGAAATAAATTCTTAAAGGTGGAAACCTGAATGTCACACTAGAGTATCCATGAAATATGTTCTACTCATGCTGTTACATAAAGGCTTCTGGGACTGGTCAAAGTTCCCTAAATCTTAAAATAATTTCCTCTGCAGTAAGCTAGAAAAAAATTTCAAGAGTTTCTTTATCCACTGAAGAAATTACTTAGTTCTCCTCCTCCTTCCCACCCAGAAGCAATATCTTTCAGGTTACTTTGATATCTGTTCATGATGGATAAAAGCAGGAGCAATTTAGGTACTCAAACAAGTCTGATTAGTAGTCTGAAAGCAGAAGTCATTAGCAAAATGCTATCTGGCTGGATGCAGCTTAAACATATATCAAAATCATATACATCACATATGATTTTCACCCATTCAAAGTCATTTCAGCACAATTCTTAGCTCCCATTCAAATGAGTCTAAGAAATTTTATCTGTGAAATGGAAAGATTTGTGTATGTTAAAAGGGAGATTATGGAACATTGTTTTTGCAGCTGTCTGAGCTCTTGTTAAGTTAACACATTTTCCATTTTATTTCCCTTCTCTGAATTGTGGTTTACTGGAAGAGACTTAATATATTTTCTCAGTTTAGTCTAGTTTGGACCTCTAACTTTTAGGAGTAAACAACTGACCTAATTAAACATACAGTGAAGATGTTAAAATGCAGTATGGTCTGCAAAATGCCGCATGGTGGGCAAAATACTACAGACTTCAAATCAAGAAAAGCTGCAAAACATGCCTGTAAAATTTGGTTTTACGACAGACAAACACAATCAGGTTAGTAATAAATGTAATCTTAAAAACTGAAGGTAGGTATGCTTCAGTTCAGAAGTCTGAAAACGAGAACAGCAGAGGGAAACCTCTGAAAAAGGTACCTTCTCAAAAGAAACAACTTTGTTTTCTGAAGCAAGATTAGTTATAGTACCCTGGATGCTGTAGGGAAATGCTTACTAAAAAGGAATGAAGACTGTATTTCAAAAATAAACCTAAGAAACAATCATCATATTTTTTATGGTCACCCTTTTATAGTCACCCTAAGAGATTTACAGCCTCTGTAGCTGTAAACAGTGTGACTGAGTGATCTCTCAGTGAGAACTGCCACGGTACTGGAACTTCCCAGCAGGCAGTCCAGTCAGATGATGTAGAGTAGGCGTAGGGAGACAGATCCCATTTGAATGCATGAAAAAAAACATGATGCTGAAATTTCATAGCTGTTGTAGAGTATATTCTAGATGCCTGATCCCCTTTTTTTGCATGCTGGAAGCTTCCATTCAAACATAATGCTGGATTTGTGCAAAACTGCACTCTGATGCGTGTTTGAATTTATCAGCATTTAATTTATGCCAACCCTGAATGCACTGCAGGGCAGCACAGAAATCACAGGAACCACACGTGGCTGATGACCAAGCTGCTCTCGGGCCTGGGGCTGCAAAGGTATGCACCCTGGCCTTTTCAAAAAAGCAGAGGCAGCAGAAGCAGCACTCCTGAAATTTCTTACCACAGATGCCTCATCTGTAAATCGGGACAAATAGCACTTCACTATTTTGAGCAGTCATTAATGTAGAGTTCACATCTCTCTGATAGATTCCGCTCTGAGTGGTTTCTCCTGTGTCCAACAACCTGCTCCTGCAAAAGTTGCTGACTAGTTTGATAAGAAGCTGGATTAAGCTATTTGTTATCTCCCTGTATTGTACCCCAGATACTTACCTATCTAAGGTACTTATATCAGCACCTTTACACCTAAGCACTTCCCAGTCTGTAATGGAAAGTATTTTCTTTATCATAGTCCTGGAAATAGTATTCTTTTCAATTTATAGATGAGGAACTGAAGTGGAGACAGTAAATGACTTTCCTGCAGTTTTAACAAGAATCCTGACATGAAGGAAAGAGCTGCCCCTTGCCTGACTGTGTCAGGCTGTGGCAGCAACCACCTGGCAGGGGAAACGACTGCAAGCTGGGGAGAGGGAAGAAAAGATGCTGTAATAAAATGTATTATTTTGGCTAATTATCAGCCATATATCTGATTCCATAAATTGCCCTACTCAGAACTCATGAAGGGAGCTTATGAAAACCAAATTATTGGGTTTTATCTGTTTTGGATCATATTGTGTCAATAACTGCATAACTTACAGATCCTTATGAAGCCTGCATGGGTCTTTAGGATCATATTTTTGTTATGACCTATAAATATTCCTTTACTGAGGGGGAAAAAAAAAAACAAAACAAAATAACCCAAAACAAACCACGCATCCAAGTAAAGTAAGGTCTAACTAATTCTTTTGTGATCATGTATACTTATGAACATTTATGCTTTAAGGTCATAATATAGTCCTAATTGTTTCTTAAGACAGAAAAAAATTTCTTCAAATAGGAAAATTAACCCTAAAGAGACAACAATCTTTCTACCAGAAGCAATCACAATTGAAGACATAAGTGTTGCTTTAATTATATTCTGATGGAACAGAATTCTGAATTACAATGAGAATAAAATCAACTATTTTGAAGTAATTGGTCAAAAGTAATTAACAATTAACAATTAACCAGACATCAATGCTTTTTGTTCTAGCTGCCAATTAGTAATTATCCACTAGTTGGGACCATATGTCACATATCTGCTATGGAAATTAAAATGACTGACAAAGGAAATTAAAGTGACTGGGGTCACTGATTGTATGGAGCCAACTGAGTATGGGCCAGGTTAGTGCATCTGTATTGCATATTATGTTTTGTGTCAAGTGTGATTGGAGCTAAGGGAGAAAGGCTGTGGGAGGGCTAGAAAGAGCAAAAGAAAAGGCTCCTTCCCTGAAAACAGCTGTACCTGTGCAGAGGGGGCTCTCACAGACAAAGCAGAGAAGCTCCTTTATCAGAGAGAATCTGTATCAGAATCAGAGAGAATTGTAGAATCCTTTTGGTTGGCAAAGACCCTGAAGATCATCAAGTACAACTGTTAACCTTGCACTGCCAACTCCACCATTAACCATATCCCTAAGAAAGAAGATCCATGGCCAAGTCTATGAGAGATTTTTCTAGGGGCATAGTGAATACTGCAGAGAGTTTGGGCACTCTTTAAGGCAACTGGGAAAGGAAAGGATTGGTCCCATGAGGACAGACTGATAGGAAAAAGATTGTGTTCCTGTCTTTCTTATTTAGTCTTTATCTTGTGGCGTGTCTGAGATTATTTCTTTATCTGAACTATTTTCCATATTATAGTTTTGTTTTCTTTTGGTTTATAGCTTGGAAACCATCTAGGTGTTTTATGTGCTGCTCTTGAGGAAAAAAAGCAGACAGTTCCATGCAGAGGTCTGGCAGGTGTGTGGTCCCATCACTAAGTTTCGCTGCATTGGTTCATCTCATATACTTCAGCAGTGGCATAGCATCCCACGAGAAGTTACTCTCTAAAAAACCTCAGAGATGAAAGACTTTTTCCTGAGGTGCCTCAGTAACTTTATCTTCCACGAAATTATACTGCAAGAATCAGAAAAAATGACCCCGAGAGTGAGCAGGGTGGCTGAATACAGGTAGGTGACTCAGTGAGATGTGAAAATTTTCATTCATCTCCTAAGAAAGGTATATCCAGCTCTGTTACAAAATACTGATTTTATTTTCTCCTTTTTTTTTTTTTTTTCCTTTGTTAGAGTGGCTACTCAGCAGAAATTTCAGTTTGATTCCTGCCAAAATTAGTTTTAAATATAGAAAGATGTCAAGTTATTCCTTAATGTCAATACAAAATGTAGTGCAAAAAAAGCAAGTACCCAAAAAAACCCCACAGCATAGCAAAATTAAACATACTTGTCATAACTATTTAAATTATTGCCATAAATTTTATACCACACATTTTTCTGAATAGTAACTGATTTCAGGAGAAAGGAGGTTTTCTTTTTTATCATTTCTATCACTTTATATTGCATGTCCCTGTCTCACTATGTTGTGGGTGTGTAACACTGGCTAGCGCTACATTGCAACATAGTCTGGGTGACATCATTCAACAGAACAACTGTGATTTAAAATAAAAATGTTGTTAAGATAAATCAGTTCTTACTACAAGGGCTGTTTAGCAGAATTATTAAAAGAAAAATGTTTCATCAGTTACAGCAAACTGTAGTCCTCTGACTCTTCTCTGGTTGAAGGTGCAGAGAAGCATTTGCACAGACTTTGCTCTACAGAGATTCCTCTGAAGGTGATCCTTGCACACAAACCAGCCCCTGGACACTGTCCCACTTACTGCAGTTGATATTAGCTAGAGAGCCTCAGCTTAATGGTTTATTGTTTAAAAAGTGCTCAGGCTCTGTCAAGAGTGGAAGTGTCCAAGCAAAATTTCAGGAAGGAGTAATGATGCTGCCTTGAAGTGAAACAGCCCCTGAAGACAGCAGCTCTTTTCCATGGAGGATTGCATAGCCCATGCTCTCCCATCAAGCCAGTTGGGCTGCCTGGGACCTGAAGTGGCACTGGGCATAACCCAGATTATTTCAACAAGCTAATGTATTGGCTTTGTGACAATGACCATCTCTGATATCTAGTTCATATGTTGAGAGTATCAAAGAGAACTCTCACAGATCCATGTCTTCAAAAGAATAGTGAGATTACTGTTGGCCTTGATGGCATGTGGAGAAGTGAGCAGGTCAGATAGGCAGGAGGCCCTAAGGCAGGGGGCAATCCACTAAAGAAATGTTCTGGAGAGCAGTGATCTGCCTGGATGTGCCAGACCTGATTTATATGATGGATATGAAGTATCTGTGACATTTTTGTTAAAACGTCACTCTAGGTAACCCTGGAGTGGGCATGATGTTTGCATTCATGTTTAGAAATGTTTGTACAATGTTTCTGGGAGACAGAGGTCGTCAAAAGCTCTGTCAAAGTCTTCAGTGATTGCAGAAAGGAAATGGAAAAGAAAAGGGCAATGGAAGAGTTTCCTTTCAGGTTTATTGCTTTCTAGTGAGTGCTGAGAGTCTGGAGTGTCACTGAAATCTACTTGGTATACTTACTGACTTGATGTATGGGTTTTTAAGAGAAAAGGAGGTGGGGCAATTGCAGTGATGCTCACTGGAGCGAAGAAACCAAAAGTGACATGGAAAGCAAGTGAGATCCCCTGGGCTGGTTTTAGCAGTAGAGAGAAGGAAGGCTGGAGGGGTTCCAGCAACCCTACTGAGCTCTGGTCACTGGAGCAGCTCTGGGTAGATCCTGCTTAACAGTTATATGTCCTTAACAGATATATGAACTAGAAACCCAGTGGACTACATGCAAATTTAATCAGAGGAGGAAGACCATATCATCTGATATGCCATCATCTCTGTCCTGCTGGAACAGCCTGGGGCAGGTAGACTTGCTAATCTTAATTACTAAAGTTTCAAAAGTTACTGTTTTCATGTGTCTCCCACTCATTTATACATCTTCCTGTTGATTAGCTCTGCTTAATAATCCCCTGGTTTGGTTTTTTTTTTTTTTTTTTTTTTCCTTGTACTTGGTCATGGATGGAATATTAAGAAAGTTTGCTCATTCTTGAGCATAAAAATAGTTCAGTTTCATTTTCTTCCATCGGTGTGCCTTGCTCTGTTATTCAGATTTTGATAGGAACACAAAATATAAACCCCTCCTCTCTGAATTGTTTGGCACAGGGTAGCAGTGGGTCGAGCGTTCTTCCACTTCTGAGAAAACTGTCTTGGGGTTTTATGGTTTTTTTAATAAAATATGTGAATAGTTACTCATGTAAATATTCTACTTTAATTATTGATAGGATTTCCCTCCTACTAATATTATACCTAGGGCATCGTACTCAGTGCTTTTGTATTTATCACTCTTTATAGAGAGAATATACGTATTTCTCACTGTCATTTTCCATCTGTATGAAACAAGACATCGAGTTTTTGTCAGCAAGGGAATTGGAGACAAAAAAAGCGCTGGACTCTGTTGACAAGTTTTTGCTTTCCTAGTAGGAACCTTCACTTGGTTTATGCTTTATTATTTCAATTAATTGGGCAGCCAGATATTAGTTAGATTAAAATACTGTTGAGTTTATGTGAGTTCCTAATTTTACCTTGAAAGGTGAAGTATTCTGTCAGTGATTTTACAAGAGTAGACAAGCATGAAATTAATTTTATATATTAGCACTAGGTAAGCTTGCAGCTTGCTAACATTGTAGAAATTTTACTAGAACTGTAATATAAGACTGTGGGGATTTTCCCCCCCTTCAGCTGGGTGAATTTCTCCAGCAATTGAAACCTCTAATAACTTTTAAATAGAGTATCTAAATTTCTATACTGGGACTTCTAATCTAATTCTACTCTGCTGCCTTGTGTGTGTGGAGCTGTGATATAGAATTTTGTATACATAATATTATTATGGAACTGTACAGTTAGATTGGTGCCATGTTGAGAAGTTTTGACTCACTGAATTAGAGAAAGCTTTTTTTACAGCTCAGTTTAGACTGTGAAAGTAGGGTTGAATAAACATGAAGATGTTTGTGCACTATTCTAGTATATGGGCTCCTGTTTTAAAGCAAATGAACTGCCAACTCAGTAGAGCTCAAGATATTCTTCAGAAACAGCTGTCCCCCTCTTCCCAGGAATACTGAAGAGAAAGGTTTGTATTCTGTGACCAATTTCTACCCACTGGATAACTTAGTTCATCCTGACACATCCAGGTGTGGTTGATCCAGATTCCTGCATAAACCTTTCAGCCAGATACAGCTGAAAAATGGTTCTATCTGAGAAGCACCATGTCTGTTATATCTTTCTTTTCAAGTCATTCTTTATTTATATGGTTGTCTACTTACATATATTACAGTACAAACCATTCTAGGAATTTGTTCTGTGAGTTATATTTTGTACGAGTGCCTTTCTACCATGATAGATTTTGATAACATCTGTCTTTCAGCAATAAAGCAAGCAGTTTAAATTTAACTTAAGAAGTACTTATAGAATTACAGAATCATAGAATGTCAGGTTGGAAGGGACCTCAAGGATCACCTGGTCCAATCCTTCTAGGTAATACTATACTTTATATGAGACATCTAAGCACCCTGTTGAGCTGAGACTTGAAACTGTCCAAAGCGGGGGAATCTACCACTTCCCCTGGGAGACCACTCCAACACCTGACTGTCCTCATAGTGAAAAATTTTACTCTTGTGTCCAATCAGAATCTTGACAGGAGTGATTTGTGCTCATCACCCTTTGTCTTTTCCATATGACTCCTTGTAAATAGGGAGTCACCATCTTCTTTGTAGTCCCCCTTTAAATACTGGAACTTTGTAATAAGGTCTTCCATAAGCCTTCTTTTCTCAAGGCTGAACAAACCTAGTTTCCTCAGCCTCTCCTTGTATAGCAGGTGTTCCAGGTCTCTGATAATCCTTGTGGCCTTCTTCTGCACCCTCTCCAGCCTGTCCTCACCCTTTTTGTACAGCAGGGACCAAAACTGAACACAATACTCCAGGTGTCATCTGGCAGGCTCTGAGTAGAGCAAGATGATGACTTCTTTATCTCTGCTGGTGATGCCCTTGCTGATGCAGGCGATCATCCTGTTGGCTTTCTTTGCTGCTGCAGCACACTGTGCACTCATGGCCAGCCTGTTATCCAAGACCCCTAGTCCCTTTCCACAAGGCTTCTCACTAGCCAAGTGGATCTCAGTCTGAATTGCACTCCTGGATTTTGTGTTCCCAGTTGCAAGACCTTGCACTTCACATTGAACTTCATAAAGTTCCTGCTAAACCACTCCTCCAGGTCATCCTCTCTACTCACCTTGGTTTTATCAGCAAACTTCATCAGGGTGGTCTTCATCCCAACATCCACGTCACTTATGAAGATGTTAAACAGAACTGGGCCCAATGCTGATCCCTGGGGAACTCCACTTGTGACTGGTTACCAGTTTGAGGAAGAACTATTTACCTTCTAGGTATGGCCTGTCAGCCAGTTCTCTATCCACTGCACAGACCACTTCTCAAGGCCATACCAAGTCAGTTTCTCCAGGAGGAGGTTGTGGGGGACTGTATCAAAGTTACTTGTAAATTGCTACTACAGGGTATTTTTAATTATTTAATTACAGCATATAAGGACTTCTGATTGGTCCAGGCATGTTACTAGGCAGCTTCTAATACAGATGTATAATCTCATCTTTTTCTGTTCTTTGAAAAGGCAAAGTAAAGCAGTATTTTTCTGCCTTTTGTTGTAAATTATAGTTTTAAATTATGTGGCTGTTATTTGAATATGCTAATTATTCTATATTATTTTACAGTCCATTAGACATGCCTATAAAAATGTGTGTTATGTTCTAACCTTTTGATTAACTTGTTGAGACTCAGTATTCCCCACTACTTGTTTAAGACTGGTAATTGGCATTCAGAGAGGTAGCAAACTGCACCTGCCTTTCTGACCACTGGTGACCTTCATTGTGAATTAACTGCAAAATCCATGTCAGGCAGTTAATTGAATGAAGCTGTGAACTTGTAAGTGGTAATGGTTATGATGAGTGTATAACATGCCATAACAGTAATGATGTAATCTTGGTCTCAAGAGACTTAGGTTTGAAGTCTTGGGGTTTTATATGCCAAATTAAAGGGGATAAATTACAAGTAGGAAGCTTGAAAGGGGGAAGAGAATCTTCTCTTCTTCTCAAAGACTCTAAAGATAAAAATGTTTAATTGGATTTGAGAGGCTGGTGAACTTTTTATTCCATCAAAGTGCTTCATCTGTATTTAAGGTAGAAGGAGCCATCAGCAGCCCTTTCATCTGTGGTAGGAGAGGAATTTGTCACTCGTGGATGGATGTGAGGAGTACCATTAAAATCACTGGGATTTATTGTTGTTTCAGGGAGCTGGAGAACATGCATGGCTCACTGGGACACATGCTGTGCATAGGATGTTCATGTGGACTGGCTTATATGCTACTTTGTTGTTGGATACTTTCATAGTCATTACAGTAATGAGATTAGTGATGCAAAGCTGCTCATGCTTTCTTTAGACCTTACATTTTTGTATACCAGTGACAAATATGAACTGAGCAGCCAGAAAAAGACTTGATAGGGATGATGTGGGTACATCTAAGCATATTCTGCACACAAGGAGGAAGAGCTTTTGTAAACTAGAGGGATCCTGCTGGGCTGTTAGCTTTAGAGCCCACAGATAGAAAGGAACTTGGCTTTTGTGAAATTTCCTTCTGACTCCATGCCCTGCTTATATGCTTGTTAGAATATAACATCTTGCAAATATACTCTACAAGGAAGTTGCTGAACCAATAAATGAAAGAAATTAAGCTGTTCATGGCTGTTGTATCAGGCCAGTAACCAGCCTGCTCCTGAGCTGAAATGGAGCATATGTCTAGAAATGCCAAGGAAGGCTCTGCAAAATGCTGCAACTCTAGTTTAAGCACAATGTTCTCAGTTTAACAATAGTTGCAATATTGAATCATCAAAAGTGTATTTCAGAAAATCTGTATACTTACATTAACATTAATTATGTAAATAATATTTAATATGAACGAGTTATGGGAACCAAATTTAATTAGAGTTTAGGAAGAGTAATGAAGTAATAATGTAGCTATCAAAATGGTCAAAGATCTGCATCGTAGGAGTTACATTAACCTTACTAGTAATTTAGTGGAGTTATTATAATGGAGTTAAGCTTACACTTGTCAGTACATTTGTGACCTAGCTATAATAAAACACATATTCTGGCAAGTAAGACTAAGACATAAGCATATGCCTTCTTTCCGCAGTTCACATGAAAGCTTCATCGTGGTTGTATTAATGCATATAAATGCATGCATTAAGTAACGTGACCAGACTGGATACCTGTACGATTACACCAAAAATAGAAATCAAGTACCAGCTAACATGATGAATCCACTGTCATGCTTTATGAGAACACAGACGGGCTACATTAATTCTGTTTGTTGTTACCAGAGTACAGATGGAACTTTTTCTTTCCCCTTTTTTTTTTTTTTTTTTTTTTAATGAATCCATCCTTTACATGCATCATATCATCATTTATATTGTTCTGCATGGTTTTTAGAGGTTTGTAAATTGCCTCAAATTTATCTTTCCAAGCCTAATTGTATCAAATGATTTTTTTCCCAAAACACCTTCTTTGCCCATTAGTTGATCCCAACAGTACAACTTTTTTCTGTATTGTATATTGCTTTCTGCGCTCTCACACTTATCTTCAGCTTTGTTCCTTTTTTTGCTGAAGTTACTGCAGTTCCATGAGGTCTTGGTAAAACTCGTAATTCGAGATCTTAAATAAACAGCTCACTCTTTGGTCTTGTTTCGGAATGAAAGAAGTTTAGTTCAGTTATATTACTGTCACTTAGAAACCTTCCTGACAAATTAGATTGCAACAGACACATTTTCACAAATTACAGGTGGAAAAAGTCAGTTAATACAGGGCTTGTGATGGTAAGAGGCCATGCAGGAGAGAGGGTCTATTAGCAGCTCTTGGAGAAAAAGTTGACATGAAGCCTATATTAGGAGTCAGAAAATCCATACAGAGAAGACATTCAGAGAAGTCAGGATTTATTTTGTCTTGAATATCCCAGTCAAATAATCTGTAGGAATACAGGCTGTCCTATCTGCAGGTCCCAGAGCATCCCTTTCTTCAGTGGCCAGAAGAAAGGACACCAGGGCCTTCAGTCCTAGAAGTGTGAAATTATGGCAGAGTAGAAGTTATGTAAGATCTACATTAGGAGCTTGGAAAGCTGAGTGGCATTCAAGGTTGGGGCTACAGGGTCACAGCCAAAGCTAAGAAGATATTTAAAAGGCAATTAATGCCTGAAATCTTGAAAAAACTTTCTGGCTCTTCAAAGCATAGGATTCTGGCAATTTCTTCCCCCAAAAATTTCTTCTGAAACAGAAGTGCAAATCTATGCATGGGTAAATCTGTATCCAGAAGTGCTGTCAGTTTCAGACTATGTAATGCATGCATGTGTAAAAATGTTCCATTTTTACACTCTGAACAGAATCCAAGTCCACTTCTTTTCTATGTTCAGAAAAAACCTTTGGCTTGTCTGCTTTATCAACAGATACATTATGGTTAATTATCATATGATTGATAATTGTTTTAATATTTAAATTTTACATAATTTAGTTATCTACATAATAACAAACATAATTCTTAAATGCAGTTACCTGACCTCTGGAAAATCTAGATGTCAGTACTGATTGTACCATTAATGAAAGTTATTTCAGAGCCATTGTCTTTGTCTTTAGAGCAAATGCCTGTATTTGATAAAGTTCATTTTTTTGGCTTAATTTACAGCTCTGCACTGCAGTTTGAATCCCTGACCCTGATTCTGCCAAGCACCGAGTTCCCCATGTGAAGTTTTTCTGCTGTTGTCATTGGTGAAAGCTGAAGGCACTCAGCACCTGGCAGGAACTGGCACTTTGATGGCAAGCAGGGATATTGCAAAGCAGGATTAAAGTGCACTTGCTGACAGAGCTGTTTGAAGAAGCTTTCAGAGCACCTGCCCATGCTGTGCCTGACTCTAGACTTTGTTATCGGCCCCTCAACCTCATTAGTGCCAAATTCATTCTCAAAATAAAATAAATAAAAAGCATGACAACACTCTTTATCTCCTGCAGCATAGCTAACATATACCCAAGTAATACAATATATTATAGAATCATAGAATGAGTTGGGTTGGAAGGAGCCTTAAAGATACTCTAGTTCCAACCCCCCTGCATGGGCAGGGACATTTCCCACTTGACCAGGTTGCACAAAGTTCCATCAAACCTGTCCTTGAACGCTTCCAAGGAGGGAGCATCCACACCTTCCTGGGCATCCTGTGTCAGTGTCTCACCACGACCTAAATCTACTCTCTCCCATTTTAAAGTGTCCTATCACTACGTGCCCTTATTAAAAATCCCTACCCAGCTTTCCTGTAGGCTCCCTTCAGATACTATAAGGTGTCCCTGGAGCCTTCTATTCTCCAGAACAGAACCCCAGTTCTCTCAGCCTCTCTTTATAGGAGAAGAGCTCCAGCCCTCTAACCATCTCTGTGGCCCTCCTCTGGAAGTACTCCAACAGCTCCATGCCACAAGCTCCCTCCTGTGTTAGGGGCTCCAGAGCTGGATGCAGTACTCCATGTAGGACTGTGTATATATATGTATAAAATATAATATCTTACTGTTCTTTCTTCCACAAGAAAACTTAAGGAATATAGTTTTTCTGAATGCTCTGAAACATAATAGAAAGAGGAAAGATAAAACATTAAAAAAGGCCTGAAGTTTCTTTAGTTTTCACTAAAGCATAGTTTGCCTTTTTTTTGTCCCCCCTCAAATCAAGAAAGCAAACAGAAAATAAAATAAAATACATGGTTTGAGGGTTTTGCTTTTTCTGAGAGATTTTTGTTCTCACTATATCCTGGTGGTGACTATTATCATATTAAATCAAAACGGGCAAGAGAACAATACATTCTGTACAGTTGGTATTGCTCCCTACCCTTTGGACTTATCTTTGAATAAAAAATTATTTCTTTGAACTGATAGGTGAATTTGAATTTCTAGAGGCAAAGAATATAGATGAGGTAATTGGTTTCCTACAAAAACTTTCAAGATCGAGAAGAAACATTGCCATAATAAATGAAACTATTTGGATGGAAAGGAAAAGGAAAAAGGAAACATGAAAACCAAGTACTTGGGGAAAGTTGCTACTTTCTTGTAATAATGAATCTTTAGTTCAGGAATATTCCATTCATTTCTAATGAAAATTTCATATGCACAGGATTTTTTGTAAAAGACTACTGGAGACATCTATTTTTTTATAGAAAATGGAGTCCATTCCCCTGATGACATAGAAACAGAGCAGAATTTTGCTACGTTTTATTGGTTATCACTGTCTTCAGGCAGGAAAATTGGTTCCTCCACAAATTAACTTTAGTACTCACAAGCAGCTCTCTTCCATAATAGCAAAAACTGCACCCTCCTTGCCTTAACATCACACAGCCACTTTCCATAAAGCTATCCCAGCTAAGACTCCTACCTCAAAATCCAAAGATCTTGTGAATTCTTAAGTGATTTGCTGATATTACACAAATATCTTCCATATAATTTTTAAATGGTTAACAGTAACAGAATAGACTAGATAGATTAGGGAAGGAGGAGTGAGTAAAGCTCCAGACTTAAATAAATTGAAATTTCTTACACAAATAAAGTGCCTTGATTTACAGGTTTGGTTTTAGGGGGGTTTTTTTGAGATTTTTTTTTGTTTTTTTAATGGCACTTATAAAGCCATATGTAGAACGAGATCATTTGCTTCACGTAATTTGTGAAGTTGCTGGTGCATGTGTGTCCACTGACTGGCTCAACGGCTTCTGCAACATCACTGGGTAACTGCTAGAATCAATTTAAATCAAATTATGTGCATAAATCTAATTATCTGCTATTGTTTATAGAAGCAAGCCCTGAGGAATTTAACAGACAGGAAAGCAAAGTGTGGAAAAAAAGCTTTGAAGTGGATGATTCTGTTCCACTGCCCCTCAGTTTTTAGGTGTTAAAACTACAAGAAATTAAAAAAATATCACTGTGAATCTCACATAGTAAACCAGACTTTGATTGGTTATTTACATTTTGTGCTACAGTGCCACTCAGATTGAAAGTGACTCATTCTTGACTGGAACATATTTAACATTCAAATCAGGGAATTAGGAATTCCATCTCTTCTTTTCTCCACTAAAAATACTAGGGAATACAAACGAAATCTTATTTTTTATTTCATTAGTTACTATTTTAAAAATGGCTTTGTCATGATTTTGTTTGTTTTGAGACTTTCAGAATATTATTTCTGTTCCATTCTGTATTTTTCACTGATGTATCTAATTTCAAATTCTTCAATAATTTAAGAACATCTTGGGGATTGTCTTCTAATAGTGTAAATTAGAAGTACCTCAACTGAATTTAAAACAGATGCAATGGGCTTGAAAATCAAATCTTTTCTCTACTGTATTATCTTTTAAACAAAGTTGCTGTTCTTGTTTTTAACTACATGTGCTTATTTCATGTTTGCTGTGTTGATTAGATCTCCCTGGATGGCTGAAACAAGCCTACTCATGTTATAACAGGAGCGGTGCCTATGAACTTAACTGACAGGAAATGCTTTCCAGTCTTGCTGATGATGGCAAGTCTTTTACCAACACTTTGTTGTCTGCTACAAGACACAACAGTTTTAGAAGGAATTGCATTTCTAATTGATAACATCTAATCAATAAATTAAAACCACAGAGTTCTAAAACCGCATGCAGTTTGTATGCTATTCTGTTGTTTTCTCAGAAGTTTTTTTTTGTGCTGGAAGACTGTACCATGTACCATGAACAGTTTCATGAAGCTTTCTGTAAATTATACTGCTTGCTACTCAGACAACCTTTGAACTTCTTTCTTCCTCAGCATGTGTAGTGCTATAAATTAGAGTTCTCACAAGCTATGCTATTCATCTTTTTTTAGAGAAGAATACTTGACATAGAACTCTAACATCTGAATTTTAAGAAGTGTACAATCATTGCATTAGTTTCTTTCTTGTTGCTTAGCAGAGTAGGTATAAAACTGATTCAGGGAAAACACGAAAGAGGCGGTCAGCTTCTCTGGACATGATTTCTCATTTTAAGAGTTCTCTGAACTTTGCCGTTCACTCTTCCATACTATAAACAAACTTTAATTGTTCTTAAATACCTAGGTAGCTGTTAACAAAAATGAAATAAGTTATTGCTCAAAAAATGTCTGTAATGCTTCTAGCAAGGCTTTATCTTTCTGACACTAACGATAATCCCTTGTGTAATTAACTGTAGAGTGGTTATGCATGCAGTATGCAGTCCATGACAAGCCTCATAGAAAATACATCAGTATTAGCCACAGGTGAATTCATTTAGAAAGATTAATGACTGCACCTGAATTTTAATGTCTGAAAAGAGATGGAACACTGAATCCTTAATTAAAAAGTTGAATGACTGGTATGGTTTGTTTAACATCACAAATTTCAACGGGAGATTTTTATATTCAAATGAAGTCTGCAAAGGAAAACTTTCGTTAGAAGGTGGTGGGGTAAGGGTGAAAAGCAAAAATGTTTTATGTGCTTTACTTTATGTAAATCGATACATGGATCAGTAGCTTTGATATGGATCAAATGCAGTATAATTATGGCTTCTCTCTGTTTACACTGAATATGGGGCAAAGAATTCTTAAGAAATGCAAGGCATTGCTATGCTCCTACCGTTATAAAGTTAGATAAGAAGAGCAGTAAAATTGACGAGTGATCTTATTCTTTCCTTAATGAGACGGTTTCCTCTTCATTATTATTTTACAAAGTTTTTAATGAAGAGAATGTAACCTTGAAAAACACCGTTACAATCCCATTCCCAGAAGATGCTTAACTCACTTTTTTCTAACTCAGCTTTCAATTAGTAAGTTAGTTAAAAGTAATTCAGAGAATCACCATTATCAATGCAAACAGTGTCTTTCAAAATTTTCTTATGTTTTAATATTTAATAAAAAGAGAGGCTAGATTTTGAGAGGAATAAATAATTGAAGGAGAACTCTCATACCTGTTCAGAAATGCTAACATAGGGGACATCTGAATATACTGTTGCTGCAATGCCTGAAGTACATCTTCAAAAACCCTCTGCTTACTGCTTTCAGTTAGTTTTAATTACAGGAAATGTATTTTAAAAACTGGAGGCCTGGAAAGCTTATTTGAACAGCAAAATGGATCAGTGTTTTCAAAAGCAAGACTATGGCATTTATCTACTGACCCAAATAGATACTGAAGGTCAGTTGTCTTACTTTTTTATTCTTAACAATGAGAGTCACCCAAACTTTATTTTTGATAAGATCTCTTTCCCTTTAACCGCAGTATCAGGAAAACAAGTTTGCAAGTAAAACCAAGAAAACTAGTTCAATCAAAGATTGTCTTCCTAATAACCTAATTATGTTTCCCATTGCTCCACTTTTATGCACTCAGAGAAGGAACATAGAATGAAAACTTTGAAATGAGAGAGGAAAGAAATGGGAAATCAAAAATCAAGGAAGGCATGCCAGTGATTTATCCTGGGAAGTGCCTGAAACTGCTACTCACAGCTGTAGGAAAGCAGATGGTGATGCTCTTTAGCTGCAGCACATTGCCTGCTGTACCACTTCCAAGCAGAAGCATGGCTTTATTCCTGACTAGTTTCCAAGGAAGCATATTTTTAATGAAATGCCATTAAAAAAATGTGTACCTTCTTGTAAAACTCAAAGGAAGGGAGGAGGCATTTGGAAAGCTCCGTGGGGTGTCTATGTGTTTGTGTGCATGTATAAACACTCATGTAAACTACCTGCAATATTTGCCAAGACACAGAAAACTAGAACCTTATTTATATATATATATATATACACATATTGCATATATAGATAGATAAAATGTTTCAGCTTCCACATATTTGACTCGAAGAAGAATATATATAATAAACTGCTGACATTACTCATTTAGTGTTCAGCTTGTTTACAGCTCCGTATTTCCAGTCTCTGCTGCAAAACAGTCACTAGCATATGAACTGTAAGTGGTTTTGATACTCAAAATTTAATTTCCTGGAATTAAACACTGACATTGGAGGATAAAAATAGAACAGGGAAAATATGCTGAAAATGTGTTGTGATGAACTTGGTTAATACACTCAGCAAAAGTCAATAGCAGGATACACTTTTAAGTGTGGTAGAGCAATGATTTTTTTAATACCAACTAAAATCTCTTTCAAAATGTGTTATTAAGCCTATAACGTGGAAACACTGACTGGCAGAAGCAGGTTAAGTCCCTGGCCACGCAAAATATTTTTCTTGAAATATCAGCTTAGTTTGGGTAAACCTCAAAAAGTACATCAGATGTATTGAGCACAGATTCTGCCCTAATTACTATGATCAAATGTTTTTGGGACGTGAACCAAAATCAATAGGCTTCCTACTATTGACTTCAGTGGAATTTGGACCATTACAACCTAGGAAAAAAAGGTTAATAACATCTTCTGAAACAGGGAACTTTAAACTTCCTATTCTTAGATTTTAAATGTTAAGGAAGGTTGTCACTGTAAGAGATTGGACTGGAATGAGAGCTTGTCTCTTGGTCAGTGTTGCAAACCACACTTTTTTTTTTTTTTTAATTTATTTCTCTAGGCAGTAAACAACGCTGGAAGTCAAAATTTAGGCCAGACAAGAAAATAAACAAGATGAGAATTGACATGATACTAAAAGAATGGAAAGTCAAAACTAGAAATAAAAATTTCAAAGTTGTTCAATTTTTCCTTAAATAAACATTTTGATATTTCTCATTTTATTAAAAAAATCTTTTCCATTACTATTCTGGCGATTCCATATGCTTAGGAGAAAACAAGCTCTTGGTAAGCACTTACTATACGCACTATATCAAAGGTCACTTATAGTTGTTTAGAATTCCATGTGCAGACACATTCTTAAGGATATGGGGACACACATTCACACACATGCCACTTCTGCAAAAGCAAATATCTGCACCCTAGGACTCTTGCTTTCCAAAGAAGAAGGGGCAGGTGTAATATGGGCACCATCTTTCCCTTCACTCCTTGAAATGCTAATGAATTTGCTCAGAAACTTCCCTCAAGTCTCAATATTCTGTAACATCCAGAAGGTGACTATCCTGCCTGTTTAATGGAGGCAAGGGTTAAGTGTAATCTTCATTCCAGAAACTGCAAGGGAAAGCTACCTAGTTTTTACAGCAGTTTTTCCATTGACTGTAACAATCTTCTGTGTCTGTTTCAAAGCCCTGATTCTTCTGTGAAACTTTCCATTTATGGGAATGACCTTTCCTAATGTCACCCATTTAACTCAGCACACCATATTTTTAAACCAGAAATGCTTATAAGTTCAAGTTAGTACTCAGCTTAGTAGCTAGGTAATTTCAGCTTTCCCCAGGTCACTTTGTCTAGTCAAATAATTTCATGTGTATGTATTGTATAAACATAACTGAAGTGATACTTTAAGAGTGAAAAGGAAAACATTTCTAGAAAACTAAAGTCTTGGAAAGCCGATACCCTTAGAGAAGCAGTGGACAAACTCTTCAGGGTGGACCACATGTCCTGAGGTACATTGTAAACCCCCATGTATGTTGTACTGTTAGCCTGTTTATCTGGAAGCCAGACACACTCAGTTCATTAGTGGATCAGATATGAACCACTTTCTTTGCTGAAAGAAGGAATAGAATGCTTTTTGCCAAAAACTGAGCTCAGTAGTGTATTTCAGCATTATCAGTACAATGCAAACTCTTTTGAACACAATTTAGAATTGTGGATGCAGCAGTACTATCTAAGGGGTGTATTTTGAAAGAGTCATGTTTCTTGAGGTAATCACTTCAACATATAACCTCAGAAAGAGAAGTCCCAGCAAAAAGCTATTTGAAAACAATGTAGCCCACAGGGCACCCTGAGATAAGCTGATTCTCCTTTCATTACCTCTTAGCCATCCATTAAAAGCTAAGCGCTCTATTCTGCCCCTGCTTGCACCCTGCAGATCCTGGAGGTTTGTACGACGTGAATGAAAGGCGCGAACCCAATCTGTCATTCAAGCTACAATTAGACATCCATCTTCAAGAACCCAGGGCATAAAGAAAATACAAAATAGAGGGAAACAAGGGCTTACTCGGGAAACTAGGAAACAAAGAACACATGGCCCACATAGGCATGTTATGTGTGGTTTTGTTCCTGAAATGTTTTGTAGGCTTGCAAAAAAATTGGGTGCATAGGTTAAAGCAGTCCCTAGGCAACTTCAGCTTGCACAGCCAGCATTTACTAAGCTGATCACCATCCGTTATCACTGACCTTGGCAATTCTACAAGAATCCTATATTCACACAGATAAACTCTTCTCCCCAACTTCACCAACTTATTAGGGATAAACAGGCTTTACTTCAGCATCTGCCATGTGTGATTCATATCTATCTATTTTTCATTCAGGCTCCTCTTTCCATCTCTCTTTGGACAGTGATTGCTTCTCCTCCGTTTCTCCTGCTGTGTGCTATGTAAGTAAGTTTTCAAGAGATCAGTTTATTCAGGAGAGAAAGCTGACAGTGAATAATATCCAAGGGAGTGCAAGCTTATGTTACTCCAATTAGTCATGAAATAGTACGCAGAAAAATATGAAATTCAAGGACCTAACTAAGACTGGAAAAATCTTTTACATTAGGCTAAAGTGTGTAGAAGATACAGTTACCTATTGTATATTGTCCTCTACTTGATAATTGAAGAAAAAACCTGTGTAACTGATACAAACCTGCTTTTTAAGCACGTCTCATTACATTCATATTTTAATTCAGAACCTAAACTTTAAGTCAAATATGGATTTCTTTACTGTGAAAGTATGAAAAATATCTTCATGTATGTATAAATACAATATAAGCTGATTAATATTGAGGAAAACTAGCTGTGGCTAGCACATTGACATTATATTAAAGACCATCTCAGTACCATTCTTGTGCCAGTCTGTTTGTACATCTGATATCAGAGAAGTGCATGGATAGGTATTACTGAAAAATAAATTATTCTTATAAATGATGAGATTGAAGCAAGCATTGCTGGAATTAAAATGCAATCCTTCAAAGATTAGTTAATCTTTAAGATCATATACTTCAAGAGGTGTTTCAGTTTTTCTTTTTGAAGAGCTGTTGCAGTTTTAATATTTCTTCTATAATACCGCATCTGTGGGAAAACAAAATAGAGCACTTACTGCTAAGCCATTTCTCATATAGTTTCTAAGTCTATTCTCTACCTTCTGTGTAGCACTAGAATTCATTGCCATTTTAGTAGAAACTGCGTATTATAGAAAATAAAGAGCAGCATTAAGGCACAAAAAATGTAAGGCATTATGTAAGTATTTATTCTATATGTGTATATCCAGATTTTGAACATCAAAATAATTTTTTAACCAAAAATATGCTGCGCAGTCATATGTTTTACATACCCAGCAAAGCTGGAGGTTTACAGTTTTCACATTTAACATTAGTACTCTGGGATTATGCAGCTGAAGAGTTGGACTGATTAACAATAGTGTGTTTGTGTATATGGTGTTAAGGTGAAACAGCCCACTGACAACTGTATTATTTCTTGCCTTTTCAGCTGTCCACATTCGTTCAATAAGCTCAACTTCCTGTCAGGTTGCATCATGTATCCTTCTTATTATCATATTGTGTGAACCTGTGTAGTTGTAAATTAGAATGACTTTTTTTTTTTTTTTTTAAAGTTGAATTCCTCATCACAGCAAAGATTCCATGGCTATCATGTCAATCAGGAAGAGATAATCAAGTCTATAATAAGGGATCTCAGGTATGTTTGGTATCTGGCTGGAAAATTAGTTTTAAAAGTTAATGCCACCAGGACGGTTGAGAAAAACGGCTGCAAGTTAGAACCTGGAAATTTTTTATATTTTTTTAAAAGCTCAAGGAGAACACATAGGGTAATGTATGCTACTTTAAAAACATTAGCATATTTGATTGTCTCTCACATACACACATTCCTATTATCCTTCAGAAAATTCCCTTTGAAAATATAATAGCAGTATTCTGGTGTGGCTGATCAGGACTATCTAAACACCCCACCAGGATTAGTATTTGTATACTGTGTTTGTCACTGCAGTGTGGGACCTGTAATATTTGCAATCTTCATAGTCTAAATTTTCTTTGAAAAGTAGTTAGCATCACAACACAATCCCAGAGCTTGACTTATGTTTGTTTTCATCAGTGTTCAATAATCTGTTCTCACAGGATGGCTGCGTGAGCTGCAAAGTGTAAATGCCATTTTTGCCTACCTTCTCATTCCAGGTAGTAAACCAGCTATTTCTTCTTTGAAGGAGAATGAATCTGCTTGTTGTCAGCAAGCTGAGATTTAGATGCTAATTTTTCCCCTTGTGTTGCTGGGTATTGATCTTCTTTATCCTAATTTCTGTTTGTTTGTTGTTCAGTTCACTGTCTCTGAGTCAGCTAATCTGTTTAGACTTGTATGTATACACATAGCTTGTGTTTGCTTTTGGATGGAAGAAGTTCAAGAGTGACCAGTGTGTCTGTCACATGAGGCAGGCTCCCTAGTATACACACACCCCTGGGGAAACTGGGAACCTTTGATAACTGGAGCTTCGTCATTGTTTGCTGGTTTTAGAGGGTTTTTTCCATGATATCTGGATTTGGTAAAGTGCAATTAATTCAAAACAAAACAAAATAAAGCCAAAAAAATGAGGAATGTAGGGCTCGGAGTCACCAGAAGACCCCATAATCATCCGGCTCACCCCCTGTCCCTCTTGATGGGTCAATATGTGACTCCTAACTGTAACTTCCAGATACTCTCTTTTGCCAAAATGCCATTCCTCACTGCTGCTTCTAAGAGCCATTAAGGTCAATGTGTATTTTCTCTGCTGTCTGTGTCTCTACCAATTGCCCCGGAGGCATAAAATAAAAACAAAGAACAGCGAACAAGTAAATAAATAGAATGGATTGACTCCCTCAATCCATTATGGAAAAAATTGCTAATAATTGCTAGTAAATTGATGGTAATTGCTAAAATTCATAGCAATTTGTTTGCTTTCATACAAACAAATTACTAAAATATGTTTCTGTGACTTACATGTCCCCATTTCATCTCACTCACTAAATGGTTACTGCTCCACACTTTGAAGCAGTGTTTATATACAATTCTGGAACAACCTCGCTGTATGACAAACTCACATTAACATCTCTAACTTGGTGTTTGGAGCATTTGCATTCACAGAAGGTCTGTCTGGAAGGCCCCTAAGATCAATGAACATTTTTTTCCATTGCTTTCAATATGCTTGCTGTGAATCTCAAAGTGAAAAGTAGCTTGCAGGGAGCCCGAGTATTGAGCAGGCTGGTACACATAAGTAGAAAGTGCCAGACTGTAAATTTCTGGGAAATGTTTTTGCTTCTAAGCCAGACTGATGGGTCAGTGTGAAACTTCTGCCTGTGGTTTCTTGTGCAGTTGGAGCTACCAAGCATTTAGCAACAGTGACAAAGAAGGCCTAACCTCCACTCTAGCACTTTGGCTGCATTTGGCTTGTATTGCTTTGCAACACAAGATAATTTTAAATAAATAAATACCCTAATAGTTCTTTTATGCACTTCAGTATGAAATTTTCTTTTCAATGTGTAGCATATGCTACGTCTATGTATTTTCCTCTCCTCCATTGCCCTCTCTTCTCTCCACTTTCTTAGAGGAGGGAAATTTTAAAACTTTTTCCTGTGCTGTGTGAACACCATTCAGACTCATGCTCCATCAGTCAAAGCTCATCACTCCACAGTCTGGCATATCGGTTTAATCCTGCCACAAAGTTCTGACTTTCTCAAAAGCTGAGAACTGAGTTTGTCAGCCAACAAACAGCATCAAACTCTTTGTTTCTCATTCTGAATGATGAAACGTGTATACTATATCTCTTTCTGGCTTCCAAATTCTCAGCAGTTCATGTGCTTCTGTGATAGGAACTTCAAAAACCCCCTTTAATTATTAGTAACCCCGGTCAGAGAAATATAGATGAAATCATATTCCTCTAGAACATTCAGCTCTGTCAACACATTACAAGGTCAGCTCTAATTTTGTCAGAATTAACTTTCCAAAAAAAAAACCCTGGAACACAGTTGTCCCAGTGTTACAGCACTCGATTTTTAACTGTTTCTATTTCAAAATGTTCTGTTTCTCATAACAAACTAAAGAATCAAAATCAAAGTAACTGGATTCTCTAAGCAAATTCGAGAATACTCAAGTTGCACTTCTTACCTCTTTCTAATTTGAAATTTTTTTCATAAGACAAAATGCCCACGTGTGATGCAGAAAACTTCAATATAACACTAGCCAGAGCAAACTCTAATATGTATCTCAATGATACTGCTGGCCATACATGTTAATAATGTCTAATGCTTCCTATGTGATCTAATAAAAAGATAGAAATGTTCTGGAAGTAACAAGCTTGATAGAATGTGTTTGCAGTTAGTATTTTTTAACATACGCTACACAGGATATTGTGGATCATAAAAGGAATGCAAATCCAATTAATTAGATTAGCCTAAGTAAAGGACAAAGGCAAATGGCTTTTGCTACAAAACCCAGGTAACCATGAACCTCATTTAACAATCCTAAAACATCCCAAAGATTTCAGAATTTATCAGTCTTCCCTATTTTTCAGTGTGGTTATATAAATAAAATATTTCAGTAAAAAAAACGTAAATATACACAAGCACAGATTCAGACACTACAAACACTAAATCTCACATTCAACGCAGGTTAAGTGGCACCTAGCTCTTCAAAAAACATCAAGAAAAAAGATTTCACATCCATCATTAAAAATGCATAAGAAAGCAAAATATAGGAGAAACATACAACTTGAATACGAATGAGGAAGTTTGACAGACACCAGTACCTTTGTTTGGAATACACAGGTAAATTCTGGCATGCCTTTCTCAGCTTTCATTTCAGTATCCTCGCTGCTCCTCTATCTAACTTGCTACAAATTGTTTCTAAACACTAGCTTCCAATAGTGACAGTTTTCTACAACTCTACACTGAAAATTCCTGCATGTTAACTGCTAATTCAATAAGCATGGGGCCTGCAAAACAATGCAAGCCTTAGGTCTAATTTTTTTCACGCTGTCAGAACAAACTGCATTCACTTAGTCCCACAGCTCCAGATTAAAATTTAAAAATTAAAATAATGAAAGTCACTGCCCTGTGAGCAGGGTGCCCAATTAAAAATCTAGGTTCTTTCTTCCTGTTGACTTTACTGGCTTGAGTGAGCCTCCTTGAAAAGCTTTGTGCTGTCCTCTGCTAAGTGTCCTCTGGCACATAAAAAACCAAATGGTTAGAAAGGGAGGTAAAATCTGTTTGCGCTTGTCTTTTTCTAAGGAAGGTAATTATAGCTGTTTGTTAATTCCACTCAGAGGATCAAATTCTGTTCTCTAAAGACAGTCTAAGTCCAGTGAAACCCTTTGAGTTGCTCTGAATTCAGCCCAGGTAAATGCTAGAAGAATTTTTCCCCTGGGACTACAATGGCACAATGTCAAATGCACTGAACAGGAAATCAGAACACCGAAAGACAAAGAGTTAATTAATACACAGCTGAATATATAAACTAAATAAATTATCCTGGACATATTGTGACCAAAGAAGTGTAGTTATTTTGAAAAGCTGTCAGATGGATGCATTTAGTGCATATTTGCATAGCAGCTATCGACTGCTGAATGCCTCTGTTGAGCCTGACACCACTGAAGCTGTATAACCTTAACAGAGATCCAATTCCAAATTCTTCTCCCCTTTTTGCTGTTGGTAGCCACATCTACCTGTGAGTGAACAAAATTTCAGATGTTGTAATCCAAAACTGTAACCTCCCCCAAACTGATATGTGGTAGGAATGCTTAATATTGAGACTGCTTGGAAAGATTAAAATAGTACTTGTCATCTTGTTCTTGAAAAAGAAAATAAACCTGATTTCCTAAGCTGAAAGAAACCTAGTTTAATTATGTGACAAAGTGAATACCAGATGCATAGCACCAAAGCAAAGTTTCTAAAACATAAAAGCCAAACAAATCATCCAAGTCTGTCTGCTTCTTTCCTCATTCCTGTTAAAATAGTTGACATGTATGTGTAGCCAACCGTATGTAGCACATCTGCATTCAGAGGCCAACTGTCTCTCTCAAAATAATTGTAATTCTAATTTTGAAAATTATGAAGTCTGCTAAGACTCATACCAATGACATGAGTCAGCAAAAAATACATCCAGCTGTTCTGTCTTCAAAAGAGAGGAGAATGCAAAAGTTCATCCTTTTTTCCTTTTCGTTTTTTTTTTTTTTATCTCAGGGACCTCTGATCAATGTTTTATTTTGTCCTATTCATTAAGTTCATAGGATAAGAATGATTTCACTAGAACATCTCAGTAGAATTCCAGTTATGGGTTAAGTTTGGTGACTCCTGCTCTTCCTACCTCTCTGAGCTGTGAAACAGACCATTCTCAGCCCACCTCTGTGCTGCTGCATTCTCTCCCTGCTGCACTGGCTCTTCTCCCACATTCTGCCCTTTTGCCAATGCTTTCACATTACACTGGTTAAATCCTTTGACTATTTGGCACTTCCTTAGGATGCATTCAGCATTTTGCTTTGCTTTGAAGAGTGCGTCAACAGAAGGAAGAAGAGAGGGTATGGTCAGGAACCTTGGATATTCAAAAAGCTACTGTCGAAAAATCTCCTTTTTTTAAGACTTTCACATTTTTCTCTGATTTACTCTGAATGATTCTAATCAAAAGTAACAAAATAAGAAGTTGCTATTATTCCAGGTAACCACTACAAAAATAGCTCTGAAAGTAATTTTTTCCTTTAAATTTTTATTTCATTCTAAAAGATATTAATTATTTTCATGTTTTGCTATGACATTTAAATGTTATTAGAAATCGTAGTCGTCAGGTTTCTGCTAATCGAAGAGGAGATTATAGCAGCGTATTCCTTGGATATATTGTT
Source organism: Phaethornis superciliosus (assembly GCA_023637945.1). Taxonomy (NCBI): domain Eukaryota; kingdom Metazoa; phylum Chordata; class Aves; order Apodiformes; family Trochilidae; genus Phaethornis; species Phaethornis superciliosus. Next base: position 17,444,398 of record JAJQWJ010000009.1, on the reverse strand, counting down.
TCTTTGACTGTATTACTATGACTAGCTCTGTCAGTAATTGAAATCAAAGTACATCCCCTTATTTAAACCTGATGATATAATATATACCACTACTAAACTATAGGTGAATCCTTAGGCACTGCAAATCGAATTAATTCTCTTGAAGCAGTGGAGCATCTTAACCATTCATTTATTTTAAAAAGCATTTAATTGATTTATTTGTTTCCCTGTTCATGGTCAGTTAACCGTTTCTGTTTTTTCACTGAAGTAGGATATCACATACAACACATACACTCCATTTGCTACTTCCCATGTATTTCTTTACATGTAAAAAAAGTGTCTTTTCTTTAAGGACATGCCTTTTCTGAAAGTTTGCAGGGATGCAGCAGGCCTTTTTATAGTGTTACCAAACTCAGAAGAGCCCAGAAAGGGGAAATGTCCTTTCTCATACTGAGGACCTGACAGGGAGAAAATCAGTGGTTTTCCGTAAGGGAGCTGCTTGATTGAAGTCAGATAGTTACTTAGGTCTCATTATGTGTGGTTAGTTTGGCTAAGAATAGACACATTCAAAACCAGACATCAATGTCTTAAAAGCCACTCATGGGATAAACAACAGCTTCTTTCTTTAAGCCACTTAATTTTTGCCATCAAATTAATATTTTATTATCCCTTAGAGCCCCTGGCATAGTCTTTATGGATTTAAAATGTGCAACACACCATATACACAAATTCTAAATAGTCTTGCAAGCCCATCGAGAAAAGGTGCTGTCACTAAACATTTTAGTTTACAGCAGAAGTAATTAACTGTGTATGATGTTGCAATAGGTCATTTTTAGTAAGAAAGAGCAAGAGAATAAAAATATAAATAAATGCATTTCTGAATTGCTTATCTATAAAATTGGCTTCTGTTTTCATCTCTAAATATCTTGTTTAAAGATGTTGATTGAGTCTCCTGCTGGGAAGCATATATTTTATAGCATAAATAGTTCCATATTTCACACAAGAGACTTCATAAAGGAGACAGATTTATAATTTGTTTCACTTATCTCAAAATTATGTTATTTTTTATAGAATTTTTTGCATCATTTACTGAGAAGGTATTGATGGCTTTATAGATACTTTCTTTTTTAATCAGTCGTTCAGAAGTAAAAGATTTATGAAGTCAAATGTTTTTTACCATGCTCTGATTCATACAAGTATGTTGTCTCAAACTGGTGATACTTCAGTCAAAATAAATGTTCACAGCAATGAATTTATACTTTTTAATAATGCAGAATAGATAGTTTAAGAAATAGGATGGCATGAATACATAGACAAAGACAAATTAATATGTGCCAAAATTTTCGAAAAGGACTCTCATTAATGACTTTCTGATTTGTTTAATTTTGGGGTATTTTTTCTGGATTATTGTAACTAAAGAGGAAAAAACTACATTTTGAGCAGTGATTACATCACACAAGCAGAAAGGCAATAAATTGTTCTAATACAAATCAGAGGCCAAATAATTAGCAACTTGTAAATAACGTGGGATTAGACATGCTCTTAGCCTAAATTTAGCACATTTTGGAAAGTGTTCTGCACAGCCCCCAGGGCATGTGCACCAACACTGATACACTCCATGAAGGATTTAGTCAGGTGTTTTTTAATGAAAAACACCAATGGTATCCCTTCATGTCTCTGTAATATGTGCTTCAATAATAACAAGCCTTTAACTAGAATTTACATGAGTCTGGCTCCCAAGACGTGTACAAGAACTGTTCAAAGCTTAGTATGGATATGCTCTTACCATGATCATTTTACACTAGTGTGGAAGTGTATATGTTTTACAGAACATGAGATATTCACAGTATAGCTTTCCTATCAAAAATATGCCAAAAAAAAAAAGCTGCTACCAGTCTTAGTGTTCATTAGCAAATATCTGGATTAAATTCCATGCAGAGGGAACCTGATTATCAAGACAGCTTTCTGAAAATGATGAGCAGACTGATTATAGAAAAGCACAGAGGATTACGGGAGAATGACGGTATCAGAGCAGAAAAGAGCAGAGTTTGAGAGCTTAATCTGAGCTGAGTGGAACAGGCCAACTGCAGCCAAGTAGGGTAGGATGGCTCCATCAGAGCATAACAAAGTAGGCCAACAGTGCTGGCAGTGGGAAGAGGAGTGTGAGCCAACTCTATCAGGAGAAAAAGAAGAACTGAGAAGACCAGTTCCTTTGATGAAGAGTGGAATGAGCAAGCCTCTTCAAAGAAAGAATCAGAGCTCACTCCACAGAGAATTGTACAGCTACAGCACTTAAAAAGCCTGAAATCAATATTACTTGATTAGAAAGAATGATGAGTATTACACCAGAAGAGGCAGCTTTGGGATGGAAACAGAGTCAAAACACATGAAGTACTTCATGTAAAATATCTTTACATGCAGTGTGCTATAGTGAGACAATACACTAAAGCCATGGCTTACAGAGCTCTTGGAAATGTTTGTTGATCAATGCTACTAACAGCAAGATCAGTGATTCAGCAAGAGCCTCTCACTGTATTTACTTTCCACAGAATTCCAGAGGATTTCTATCCTCTATCTTCCAATGATAAATTGAAAAGAGGAGACACGTAATCACAGAACTTTTCAGGAATTATTTTGAGAGAAAGGGAATCTTGTGGTGCTTTCCCTTCATTACAAAGTATGATGTAAAGGCAAAGTGAAGTGTTTGACAAGAGCTGTTCAGTCATAGACAAATGGAATCCAGCTGTAATGGTTTCAGGTAGGTTTTTTTTATGTATGTGAAAGTAAATATTTTCCTTTTTATACCTCAGAAGTTTCTATTTAGATATCTCTAAATAGGTGTTGGGGAGATGTTTCATGCTTCCTGTAAAAAACAGCAATTCATGGAACAACATCAGAATAAACATATTTGAGATTTAGTTAAATACCTTTTATTTTCCTTTATCAATTTCACCATTACTATGATGATCTTCTTCAGGCTCCCAAAACAGTGCCCAAAGACAGGATAAGGCACAGCACAGAGCTGTCACTGACTTTCACATTCCTTAGTGCATGTCTAGTGGTTACTGTGGCCAGAAGTCCACTAGAGTATCTCATCAAAGACAAACTATCTGTTGGAAGCTTGGAGGTAATTTTTTACAAAAATAAACAATAATCTGATGTTGTTACCATCCATTATTTTTTTAATTCACATATTATTCTGGATAAAGAGCTGCCTCATGAATCCCTCTAGAATGATAAATGGTGGATGTTTTCTTACTTTCTTCTCTCTCAGAACTCAATCCACGGTTATGGTAATGAGTAATCGCTGAGTATTCATTAGCCCTTCTGCATAATCCTGATCTAGGAATGACAGTAAGGAGATTCCTTATAATAGAATGTTGTAATACTCTGGGAAATTAGTCACTGAGAGTTCCAGTACAATAATGATATATTACAGACAGAGAATCACAAGAACAAAATGTCTTACAGTGACACAGCATGTCTATGAAAATTTCTGGGTTACAGAATCAAAGGGTTTTGTACAACCTCCTGTCCATATCAAGCTTTAATAATGCTTCCCATCATGACATGAGACAAATCAGAAATTTACATTATTCTAGTAGCTTCAAGCCCGAACTGCATATCCTTGTTGTATTTGATAATCTCAGTTAAAAAATAAAAAAAAGAAAGAAAAAAAATCTCTTCTAATTCTCCAGGGACTATCAATTATAGACAAATAACTTTCAAGAAATAAGGTGCAATCTGTGGTAAATTAACATTCCTGAGAGTGAATAGTGGCTGAATTTCTTCCAGAGAATGAGCTTGCCATGGAGACTTACATGTGATGCTAGACTTGACAGTCCAGGCAACCATCTGATGAAGTTTTGTTTTGGCCCATGCCTAAAAATAACAGTGAAGTCATAAAAGATTCAAAAAGGTATGTGTGAATGCTATAAGAAGGAAAAAGAAAAAAAAAAAAAAAACAAACAACAAAACAATTTCCCTCAAGTATGTACAGCAATTAGCAACCAAAAAAGATGCAAAAGCATGTGGAAAGATCACTGTTTTGTGTTTAATAGAAAAGAAGCAAGTAGGGAGCATTGGGAGAGAAGAAACATGATAACATATCGAATGCCCTTACTCTATCTCAATTTAAATCTAGCCTGAAAACTTTTCTATTTGCACTAACTATTCAGGTTTTGCTTCCTCTTTCCCCATTTTATAAAGGGCTTTGAACTGACTGCTTGATGTTAAAAGCAGTATATAAATTGAAACTCCATTATGCTTTAGAACAGATAAAGATATTGCAAATGCAAAGAAAAGCTTTCAAACGAGACACACTACAGATGGAAATGCAAACCACATTAACCCAAGAAGTTTTGTTTTTTAGCTCTGCCAAACGAAGAGAGGAGAGGTCAAGGGCAAAGTTTTAAAGAATATAGAAAAGGATATGAAACAAAAGCATAGAGGATAGTAAAATAGCTGAACAACAAATGAAAGAACATACTGTCAGATGAGTCCAGGAGACCAGGCAGAATGCCAGCAAATATGGTTGCAATATTAAAACAAGGGATGAAAATCATCAAGAAAATTATACATATTAAATGTCTGCATGTGGGGAAGGAAGAGAGCAAAAGTAAGTGACATGGAGGGATGACAGCAAGGGGTTGTATTTTACAGCATGTGCAGAACACTCAGGGATTGTCACAGCTCGTGCAGGGCAGCTGTATGAACAACCTAAAAGAGGTAAAATCTGGCCATATAGGAGCCAATGTGAGTTTTGACACTGACTTGGACAGAGCCAAGATTTCATTCATTAAGGAAAGGCTTTAATACCCACCTCAGTGAGATAGTAAAAAAACCTACTATTTCATTTTGCAGAGAAGAAACCTGGACTCCAGTAGAATTCGTCATATTCTGTAAAGATTCAATGCTTCTGTAAGTTTTAGAAGACAAAATTTTAACAGCCACATGTCTAGCACATGGAATAAGAACTCAAAATAATATTTAAGTGTTCAGCTTTACACTATAATATGCACATGGAATTAGTCGGGTGACTTAAATCAAGAGACCTCCCTTGAGACAAGAGTAAGTTTACACCAGACATTGAAAAAAAGCTTGGGCTTCCCCAGGCATGCCTAGCCAAAAAACCTGTTTTGTGTTTTGGTTTTGGTTTGCTTTTTTTAAAGCAAAATCTCTATAATTGGGAGTAACTGTGAAATGTGTCTAACTATCTTGGGCTTGGTATGGCACATACACAGGCATGCAGTATTGATTAAGGTCAAGAGGTACTTGTAGATCACCAGAAGAAATGCCAGAGGAAACATTCATTGGATCCCAAGTATATAGATGAGGAATGCCTAAGGAAATTGTAAGTAAAGAAGTCTGTAACCCAACCCTTCAAATTCAAGGTAAGAGATAAAAAACTCCTAGGCATAAGCATTTATTTGTATTCCCTGAATGGACCGTGCATGACTTTTTCTCTTTAAAGATGCTGGACCATTTGTTGAATACATAACATATCAAACAATTATTGACAAAAATCCCCTTTGAAATAAAATGCAAGGAGTACACCCTAGAACACTTCCTCCTTTACACAGTTGAATACCTTGCTAAAATTGAAAACTGCTATTTTTCTTGCTGGTGAAGCTAGTCTTGCTTTCTTTGTTGTATGCATTATTTCTTATGACACAGTGTTATCAAAATAGGAGAAGTATATTAATTCCAGACAATCTTGTGACTTAGTCATGGTGGTTATGGCTTGTAAACCTCCTGACTTGGAAATGAACATCGCTCAGTATCCCAAGTGCTTCTTTACCTAGATTTTGGGCTTTTTTTTTTGCTTACATGGCTACATAGCATAAGGGATTTTAAGCATTATTGGATCCTCACCCTTATCTATGTCTCATTTTCAATGTGTAAGGCATATATGGACATTCCCATTGCAAATGGTTGAAACATCAAAGTAGCCCAGCCACTAGACTGTTTCCAGTCAGCTGGAAGCTCACTCTGCTTCCCCTAAAACAGAGACTACATATGCACTCCATCCAAAATTACTGAAGTCTTGGCTGCTGAAACCGTAGCTAAGAACATGCTCGGTTATCTTTGGCTAAAAATAAAGGAGGGATACCAAGGCCTGTCCCATTATCTCAGTTGCAGCTTGCAAGGGTGTAGTTGTAGCGGGATGAAGGAAGGACATCTGCTTGTGCCTTAAGCTTCTTGGACCTTTTGTCTAAACAATGTGCTTTTGATCTCCCAGATCTCTGAAAGTTGTTGTTTAATGTACTAACCCTCCACCTTCCTTGCTGCTGGGACATTCCTCATGACTATTTGTCCTGGAGTCTGGCAGTCTCTCCCTAGACAGCTAGTACATGAATTATTACAATGTTTCTACTGCAGGGACCAACAAAACACTGTCTTATTAAAAACATGATTTTCAAACTTATTATTTATGTATAGAGTTGCCAGCTAATATGTTTTTTTTCAGTCAGGGTGTTTTGTTATATTTCATACATTCCATATTCTGTTTATCAGCCAGGGACCGCTCTTTTGGAAGGCCAGATCCTTTGTAAGGAAAAAATTAAACTGGCAAGCAAAACTATTTATTCCAAATAATTTTTTAGTTCTTGACCAGCTACAGGCTTAAGATTGTCTATTCATAAATCATGGAGGCATAATACAGAAATGTATATCACTCTGGAGCAAAAAAAAAAATTTTTTTCTTTTCCCATAAGAGAAAAAAACCCTATCATTAGCCTAAGTTAGTAACACAGATTCATGTAAAATTAAGCTGGATGGATTTTTCTACATTTCTAATTGTTTCTTCACCTTTAACTACTATAATGAAAGCTGTACTGCAGATGAGAAGGACACAAAGGTTAAGTACCAATACATTAAAAGTAAAAAAACCTCTTCAAAACACTTCTTGAATATGCAGAGCACAGGTTACATGAAAGTAACTGAAAAGTTTTATTTGTACTAGCATTGGCCAGGCTATATAATTCACCTCAGTCTGCACTGTTCTCATCTTGTACGCCTTGACAGTGGGTGAGCAAGTCTCAGCGCATATAAAAGACACAAATAACCGATCAGCTGTATTCACCAAGTCATTTTGTATCATCTGCCTCCTTTTATTTATGCTTATGAACTAAGTCTTGAAATTGTCCTCACCAACTGTAACACAGCTCCAGCCTGCACCAACAATGTAGTGACTAAGATGCAACATATCCCCTAAAGGGGAAATCTCTAGGAGCCAGTCTTGTGGTCTCTCCTTCTAGAATTATCTCTGGATGTTGCTAGAAGTGATGGAGAGAGATGCTGAAAAATGCAACAGGATGATGCTCATAACAGATGCTCAGTTCTCCTGGAAATTAAGTAGTTGGATACAGAATTTGCTCATGTTGTCTTGCAGATATTATTACAGTTTCAATGTGCTAAAATTTGAGAGGTATCATAATGGAAAATCAGTTAAAGAAAACAACACATCAACACACTTTATTATTATAAAATAAAAATATAATTCATAAAAGAACTATAAATTTTTTAACTTAAGGCCCTGCGAAATACATGAAGTACTTGGAAGAAGTGTTTTATGAGTATGTTACAGTCATTCATTGAATGGATTATTAGCTTAACACCTCAAAGCAAGGAATGCCTCCTGAGAATAAGATTTAATTTTGTTTATCCTAAACAACCTATGCCAATAGGAAAATTTGAAGGAAAAACCCACCTAATTATAAGAATGAACACGCAGTAGTTGGTATGTAAAACATATTCTAGCATTTTATATACAGGATAAGACATAGACAAATATTTGTTAAAAAACAAATATTTTAACAAATATTTGTTAAAAAACAGAAAGAATAAATGTAAATTTAAAAATAATGGAAGTAATTTTTTATAAAAATGGAAGTACAGGTGGGTTATTGCATGCTGGATAGTCACTGACAAAAACTAGCAACATTATAATTTATTTTTAATTCTCAGTTGTGCCTTCTACAGGATTGTAGAAAAATTTGGGTTGAAAAGGATCTTTAAAGGTCATTTAGTCCAACACCTCTGCAGTGAGCAGGGACATATTCCCTGTCCAACCTGACCTTGAATGTTTCCAGGGATGTTACACCTATCACCTCTCTGGGCATCCTGTTCTGGTGTTTGATCACCTTCATAGTGAAAAAATTCTTCTTTCTCATGTAAATCTACCCAACTCTCATTCTTTCTTCACAGGAGATGTGATCAAATGATCTCTGATAATTTTTGTGGCTCTCCTCTTGACCCATTCCAACAGGTTCCAGGGCTTTTGTCATTCACATTGTTCTTCTTACAAACCCTAGTACTATTAAAATTCTGTTGATATGAATGGTAGTAAAGATTCAAGATTTGCGAGGTTTGGGTTGGTTGTGAAACAGATTAGTTGTGTAACTCGTTCAAAATTGCTTCTCCATTGCCTTTACATTTCATCCTTTACCCCCCTCTCTAATAAATGGCTCACAAATATTGGCTATCATAGATTGCAGTTCCTGTATTCTAGGAAAATATATAGAAGTGTGTGAATAATTTGAACATTGAGTATATATGTAAGTTTTAAGTCCTTCCAAGATCAAGCCATAAATTTTCAGTTAAGAATTTGTCATTGTCTCCAAGCTAGTATAATTCTACAGTCCAACATAAAAGGGACTTCTTCAGTTTTTCAGCTGTTCAGGAAGAAAAGAATATGCTTAAAATCATGTGTTTGAACAGAAAGGAATTAAGTTAGAATACCTAACTGAAAAGCATCCTATTACCAGAAAAGAATGCAATAAAACTTAGGCAAGTTTCCTGTGATAAAAACATATAACGAGTACAAAAATCTACAGAGAACTTGAGATCTGGTTTGCAATGGTGTCACAGTTCAGGCCCAGCCGGCACCAACCAGGCCTCCGCTCACTCATCCAGAGAGAAAACAAGAGCCCCCCACTGCTCCCTCCTTCCAGCGTGTCATGGCTAGAGCCCCGAGTCATTGGTTTAATATCAATTTAATTTATCCTTAATCAAATCTCAAGAGGGCAGAGAGCAGACTCAAACGAGCTTAAATCCTTTTCCCCCACCCCACCCTTCTTCCCGAGCCCAAATTACTTTGTTCTTGATCTCTCTTTTCTCCTCCCCCCAGTAGCACAGGGCAACAGGCAGTGGGGTTCACAGTCCGAATGTCACAGGTTGTTTTGTGCTGCTCGTTCCTCTTCAAGGATTCCTCACAGTCTTCCCCTACTCTGTCGTGGGGTCCCTCCCACGAGAGAAACCCTTCACGAACCCCTCCAACATGAATCCTTCCCACAAGGCACAACCCCTCAGGAGCAAACTACTCCAGCATGGGCAGCCCACAGAGCCACGGACTGCTTCGGGCACAGTCCCCTCCACAGCTGCAGGTCCACGACATCTGCTCTGTGATCTTCCCCAGGCTGCAGCTCCACAACAGCTTCGCCAGGATTACTCACGGGTGGCAGGCACACACCACCTGCTCCGCCGTGATCCTTCAGGGTCTCCACCGTGATTCTCCACAGGTGCAGGGGCCAGGCTGCCATCTCACTGTGGGATGTAGAGAATGGGATCTACATCACCTGGGATGTAGAGAAAAATTTCTTCAGGCACCTTCTCCCTCTCCTTCCTCACTGGCCGCAGATCTCTCTGCTCCGGCATTCCACTCCCTTCTGGTGTCGTTCTCTCTTTGCCCACGTGTTGCTTTCTGGCACCTCCCCGTTCTCCTCTGCCTTGCCTTTAATCACCGTATATGTCCCCTTCTTGGATATGTTAATCACAGAGGCACCCTTTTTTTTTCACTGATGGCCTAAGGCGGGGCCGGGAATCTTGTAGCAGGGAGAGCTATGAAGAAGCTCTTTCCATGAATCATCCCTGGGAGAGGGGATCCCTTCCCTGCTACCAGAAACGGCACCGCACCAACCCAGAACACTGGGCCCAAATTACTTCAATCTTGTCTCCCTCTCAGGGACACAGGGGGATGGGTAGTCGGGGATTAAGGTCAGTTCACCACACATTGTTCCTGATTCTCCTTCCTCCTCATCAGGAGGACCCTTCAGAGCCTTCCCCTGGTCCAGCATGGGGTCCCTCTCATAGGAGAAAGTCCTTCAGGAACATCTCTGACACGAGTCCCTCCCACCAGGAACAGGCGGCTCCAGCGCGGGCTTCCCACAGAACCACGGCCTGCATCGGGAGCAGTGGCTTTCCCAGGCATGAGGTCCTCCATGCTGCAGACCCACATCTGCCCCACCACAGTCCTTCATAAGTTTGTACACTGTGCTTGTCCATGGGTTGCAGGGCACAGCTGCCGTCTCAACCCGGGCTGAGAAGAAGAACACAGAAGAACAGAGAGAAGTCTCTGTTTAGGCACATAATCTCTGCTCTGGTATTGTTGTCACCTCTCCCTCCTCTCTGCCCCACAGGTCTTTTTGCAGTTTCGTTTTCCTTTTCAGAAAAGGCACATCCAGCTTTCCTTGTCTGCTTGATCTTGGGCAGAGGTGGGGTCAGAATTGAGGCCTGAGGATCTTCCAGCAGCGTTTTACAGGAGCCACCCCTGTGGCCCCTGCGCTGCCAGAAGACCACTGCACTAACCCAAAACAAATGGAAAATGCATTTTTCACTGACCTAAAATAGGTTTTGCTTCCTATGGAAACAAAATAACTGCCCTTACTCGCAGCCTCTCCAGACCTCACATAGTTCAGGACTTCTTAGTGTGGTTCTAGCATTTAGGAATTCCAAGATTTGCTAGAGTTTTTTCTGTTCTTCCATCCCTCCCAATTCCTCTCGTTCAGAATACTGTCATGGAAAAACAGAGAACACATACAGGCTTTAATTAATAATTAAATAAAGTACTGGCATTTGCAGTCCTTCATCAGTGGTTCCAAAATGAGATAAATAAAGTTGCAGCCTAATTAAACCACATCCATTTTATCATATTTATTTCACCAGAAGTGTCCTGGACGCTACAAAACAAAATGTCAAAAATGTTTGGCCTACAAAACATGTCAGAGATGTCTACAGCAAACTCTCATTAGGGATCTACTATTAAGCATATAAACTCCTGTCTGCCACATTCTCCCACAACGTGCAGTTTTACAACTTTTTGTATCGAAGAACCAATAAGGTACTATGTAATGAAAATTATAAAGACTTGTTGCCGGTCCATTGCTAGCATGAGATATTTTTCCAGTGACAAAAAGCAAGGGAGTCCCATATGGAACGCCAGTTTTTCTGTATTATCAACTCTGAGATACCACAGATCCCAGTCGATTTGGTGTTTACCTCATCACCCCTGCTTTAGTGGTCACGTGCCTATATAAGACTACCAAATTTCACACTAAAAATAAATTCTCTTTTATTCATTTTGTGGTGATAATTGAATCATTACTTTTCACAGCTTGGGTTGCTGGTACAGTTTCTAGCCTACTTTAATGACATTATCTAATAGCAATAAGGGATTTTGATACCTAAAGCAAAAACTCAGAAGTGTGACTAGAAGTGTAACTAGCTCATTCTGCAGAAATTTAGTAGACAAAACTATATTTCAAGCACTTGCCATTGCTGCTGTTTCCAAAACCTGTGACTAGCACCTTATTTCATCCCCAAACATGTAATTTTGACTCATTCATCAAAAGCACTTACTTCAGTCTCAGACAGCTGCAAAACCATTTGAGGCTATCTTGCCAAAGAAAAAGCCTTCATATCCTTCTCAACTTGAAAAGCACCTTTGCTCTTTACATACCGGAAGGTAAATACACTGTAAAAATGCCAAGGCCTACCACAGTTCAGGTATTTGAGAGCCTCATGAAGAAAAAGCACACAGAGAACCTGAATAGATGCTGCCCATGAACTTTTCAAAGAATGCAAGAACATAATTCTTGCCTCTCTGAGGTGAGCAAGTCATCATCTCACTCCTAATTCATTCGTTTCTTAACAAGCTTGTAGAGCAAACCACTACAGAGTGGAGCGTACATTAAAGAGATCAACGGCAACACCACTCCCCAGCTCTGCTGTGAATCTTCTCAGGAGACAAGAGCTCTGCATGGCCTTCCTTATAGAACAGTGTAGTGTTTAATATTAAATGTAAGCAGCCGCAACAATATAATTAAAAATTCCTTTCATTTCTTTTAATTTGCAAAGCAAAGGATGAATAGATTTGAACAGTGTTTCTAAGGATAGAGCAAACACCTAATTGGGCTGCAGAGATAGGGCTATCATAGTGAATGTGATGTCCATGTCAAGTTCTTCCTGCTCATGAAGACAGAAGTTCCTGTCAGAAATGGTAACAGATGCTTACAGTTACCAGCATTATCAGATACCACTTTATTAAAGACAGCATCTGAATGAATTCCCCGAGTTTGAATTTCATGAAGTTTGTTAATGAAATACTTTTTAAAAGAAAGGGAGAAAATGTGTTTTAATGCTATTCACATGTTTCCCCAAAGAGCGAAAGCTGATATGTGCAGGCGTCAAAAGCATTACATGCTAATTTCATTAAAGTGGGGGAGGGTACAAAAAACCTACAAAACTAAATGCTCTTGATCTCCCTGACAAGAGACTGAAAAAGAACCTGCTCTGGGAAGCCAAGACTTTTTGCCTCTGTAACAACTAGGTAGATGATGGCTGTCTTGAAAAATCTGTGGTATCATTTTATTTATAGCAGATGTCCTTTAAAAGCAAACAGTTTTGCTTTGTGCTACACAAATCTTACCAATAATTACAAAATGTAATGTGGAGGTTCAGTAATGCTACACACATCCACAGCATTTTCTGAAAGGGATTTTGAATGAAAAGCAAAAAAAAAAAAAAAATTCCTGATACTGATCTAAGGCTTGAAGATAAAAGGTTAATCAAAACAAGACTTTTACTGATGCTTTCTAGAAACTTGTTTTAAGGGGAAAAGGTAAAAGTTGAAACTTTGTATAGAAGCCACTAATTAAATTATCATTTACCCAAAACGAGTCTTGCAGTTCCAATAAAGATGGTCAGATGCCAAAATAAGCTTTAAGTAGTATGAGTAGTTACAGTCAGAAACCTGTAACCCAAGAGTTTATTTTGTACCTTTTTTTTTAAGCAGGGAAACAATCTTGGATCTCTTGCTCTATATAAGATCTATCAAGTAAAGTTCAAATCATCAATTGCATTTTCCAATGCAACCCATTTCATTTTCTCAAACTCCTTTAAGCTATTGTGGCTTTCTTCTTACAAAGGCCTTGCTGTCCTAATAAACCAACTGCTTCTTTACTTCTGACGGATTTGATCAAGACAGGAACTGAGTTGTAAACTTTACACTGTTTCATGTGCTCTTCTAAGAGTAAATTTAAGAAAATTTCTGCATCTTAGAAAAATTTTATCATCTCAAAAGGACTGAAAAAAATCAAAAGCAATTAAACCAGACATTATAGTCCCAAAGAAAAGTTTTACCAATAGAGAAGCTGATTAAAGAGGAAGTGCCACCTTTCTATATAAAAATTTTAATTTCCCATGTTAAACTCTTTCCAGTTTCAAATATAAAACTTGATCTTTCAGGCCCTTAAGATGTGAACAAAACTGCTGTCAATGTGGTGTTTCCTTCTCTAATTTTTCCCCTTGATTAACAAAGTTCAAGGTGAAAATAAATTTTTTGAAAATGAAATACAAATGAACAGAAACAGTACATCCATTAATTCAATGTTTATTATGCATGGATTGCAAGAATGCATATTTAAAATAGAAAGTTATTAAAGTAATTCTGTTCTGTTTTGCAGGGGTTTTTTATAGTTTAAGCAATAAAAATGATTTAATCTCTTCAGATTGTAAAAGCAGAAACCCCTGACAAGGACAGAAGATGGCCAGAATTTGTAATAGTATATTTTTACTTATGTCACATATTTGTAATTTCAAGGACATGATTCACAATGACCCTGTTGCAATGTTGTGTAGACATTGCTCTATTCTGATTTGCATTAACATCTACAGAAGAGTTTCCTTTTTTTAGTACTGCTTCAGAGGATATGCTTGTCATTAAAATTCTGATCACAGATGTGGGTTAAAATATCTCTAACCTTTACAAATGTATTATGTGGCACTACTGACATAGCTTTTATTGCAGATAAAATCTATAACAAATTCTGTGTGTGACAGGAGAGGAACATGATTTTGTATTAAACTCAGATGATAGAGATGCATTCCTTGATTATACTTTTTAAATGTTCTGCATATAGTATCAATGAGTTAGGTTTTCTATTCCATGGCAGCTAGAAAGCCATTAAATCTATTCCTTTGATTTTAGCTTTGGTATTATAATCAATTTTTCTTATTTTTTTCTTAAATTTACTCTTAGAAGAGCACATGAAACAGTGTAAAGTTTACAACTCAGTTCCTGTCTTGATCAAATCCGTCAGAAGTAAAGAAGCAGTTGGTTTATTAGGACAGACTATCTCATATCTTTCACTGAAAAAAAAATTTATAACCTACTTTAAACACAGCCCACAGCCTCTACTTTTGTTTCCTAATTCTCACTGACATCCAGATGCCTAAAACTGTTACACATTAATGTACTTTTTTCCAAGTAATTTTTGGCAATTTTTTGTATAAACAGCATCCTGAACATCACTTCCACTTTCCCCACACATGCAGTAGAAAAGTAATATTTTCCTACTTGTTATAGTAAGAGTCCACATTGGCTTTAGTCCTGGATATATTACAAGAAAGATGAATCAGTTTACAAACTGAAGGCATGCATTTAAACCAGTGTTTAACAGGTATTGTGCCCTGATGTGTTTTTTTTCTGCAAAAGAAGAAACCTTTTTTGTTTATATCAACCAAGGCTGATTCCACCCTTGCTTCCAAAATGATGGTTCCCAGTGGATAAAATGAAAGTTTCCATTGGTAGTTATATTGGCATAACTATCACTGAAATCTCACAGCCAGATCTACCACTGCAATTGCCATGAAGGGTGAGGCTGTTGTGCAGCTAGAGAGGGCTTGCTGAGAGTCAAGACCTGGACATTGTAAACTTACCATTCTTACCTTGCAGGGCTGAAGACTTCATTGGCTTGTGATTTCAAATATGCTGTTTAGGATGAGCCTGTCCTAATGAGCACAAGGGAATAGTCTTCCATGTCACAACACGGTATCAGGGCTTGTGACAATGTTCATTCATTACACGTGGTTATCCTAAGATTGCTTAGAACATTTTTTTTTCCCTTTTTTAAAGAAAAAAGGGTCACACCAAGTGACTATTACAGCTTCAGCTGCCAGGGTGGACTCAAAAAATAAGTTTGAATCTCGTGTTTACAGGTGGAGGGAGATGTATCTATGTTAGTTAATATTCTGTAACTACAAAATGTTTTCTTTGGAAAAGGGATTGGAAAAGGGGGCTAATTTAACAAAAGAATGAAACAAAACAAAATAAAATAAATTTTAAAAAGCAAAATAACTAGTAATGGCAATGACAT
The DNA here is from genome assembly GCA_023637945.1 of Phaethornis superciliosus. Taxonomy (NCBI): domain Eukaryota; kingdom Metazoa; phylum Chordata; class Aves; order Apodiformes; family Trochilidae; genus Phaethornis; species Phaethornis superciliosus. The sequence goes on along the minus strand of JAJQWJ010000009.1, from coordinate 17,428,985 downwards.
CTTTAGTTTCTACCCCAAGAGCCAGGGTACGGCATCAGAAGTGAGATAAGAAAATCCCATCCTACTAACAGAGCTGAGCTACAAGGATGTTTCATGCAAGAAGGGCTGTTCTGAAATAAAAGCCAGTGCTAAGACTATTCAGTTCAGTCCAAATGGGTATGTGAGAACTGGAAAAATGCTCGTATGGGCATGGAGGATTTCATTTAGATACAACCAGATCTCTGGATGTTTGATTCTCCAAGCAGTTTTTTCTCGTTTTACATTCCCTAGCATCTTGGACATCCAGGAATAGTTTATGGCTATGGGGTAACTGCACACTTACAGATTAAAAAGCTCTTTGAAAAGTTGACACCATTGTCTGCAGACCATTGGAGAAGCAGCCTGATAGTACTGAGGAGAAGAGAATGAAACAAAAAGCAGTGAAAAGGTGGCTTAGAAAGTTATAAAATTACTGAATTTTGAATGTGACAAGAGGTGGGATTTGGCTGTTAAAGTTGATACATACTTGCTTTTGAAGGCTTCCAATTCCCTTTTTTTATACAAGAGGGAGGCATTCTGAAAAGGAACTCTCAGTCTCTGGTTTATGAAAAATATAAATTGTTCAGCACTAAGGTGTCGTTGAGTGTGTACTGCTTACCAATGCTGACATGGGACAAGGATTGATCAGATTTAGAATAATTCCCAGAGCACTAGCTGTACACTCAGAATATAAGCAGGAAAAGTAAAAGAGACTGCTCATTATTTTTAACTGTTAGGCTGTTCTTATTTAACCCCTCCTTCAGTGCAGTGAGAATTTGTCACAGTAATTGGAGATTGGGTGTTCAAGTGCAGGAACTGGGATATGGCCCACCACTGAGTTGCCATCTGCACCTCTACATTCACTACAAGGCTGCCAGCACACTACTGAGAGCTAAGGCATAGGTCATGATAACAGATGCTTTGTGCTCCATAAGTAAGTATTCAGTTCTTCCCAGTGCCCTCTCACTGTTAATGTTGGCTTGTGATGTCTTAAGTCAACTTTTGTTCATAGCAAATCCCACATAAGTATGTATATATTTTGACACTGATTTAGACACAGCAGAATGTATTCTTAGTGACTCATTTCCTCATCTGGAAAAGAGTCCATTAAAATCAAGAATTCTCATATTATTTCAGTGTCTCAAATTATTTAATTGATGAGTTTTCAAACCCTTTGAACTCAGACCAATAAAGTAGCCAGAGAGCTGTAAAACAAAATCTTTTTAAAATAAATCAATGATAGCAATGAAATGTTTCTTCTGAGAAGTGCAAGGATGTGAGGGGCTTCTCAATGGACAGAGGATTATGTAGATTGAGAGTCCCCAACACTGCTGCTGAATTTTCTCTGCAGTTCACTTACCTAATAAGATTATTGAAACAGATACTTTTTTTTTTTTTTAATAATTTGTTTAAGTTAGTCATGATGCTAAATCATTTCCAGAATCCTACATGAAATATAGTCATTTGAGATCTGCAAAGAATGCTGGAGGAGGCCTTTTCTAAATACCAGTTCTCTCTGTCTGTAGAACAGGAATAATGATGTTAAAACTACTTTTTTTTTTAAGTTTACAAATTTGAGGAATTCTAAAAAAACCTGCTATATGAAGAATATACATACATAACGTTCCTATTACAATCCATATCCAAACAATGCATTTATATAAACATACACAATATTAATAACAAAATTGTGATATTTAATTTTTTAATATTTATTCATAGTGTTAATATACATTTTACTATCAACACCAAAAAATGATGAAAAATGCTGTTAAGATTCCCACTTACTGTTATGTACTTTCTGACAGGTTCTAACACTACTGACAGCAATTTCATGAAGACGTTAATGAATTTTACATGATATTCATGAGAATGAATGTATTTCTCATCAAATGAGATGTACGAGATTTTGGACAGAAAAGAGTAACTGAGTTTGCAAAAATATTAAAATGTAGTACATTTCTGAGAGAACAATTTGCATTCCACGTGGGAGAAAGCTGATAGCATTTGTTCATACTGTAAATTATATAATGCTTTTCTATGTAGTATTCTCCTACTGGAAGAGAAGGAATTTGCCTGGCTTTAATGTCTTTTTCAGGGGCGCTGAACACAGGAGGATACATTTATATCCATCTCAAATTTTGTGGCAAAGAAGACAGAAATCTGCTATAAATAAAATTCCAAGCCATTTCTGTCTTCACTGTCATTAAAGACTGGATGAAAAAATCATTTAAAATTTTTTCGTTATAAAAAAGTACAATGAAAAGTATTTTTGTTTAATTTTCTTCTTATAAAAGTAAACGCAGAAAAAATATTACTGAATGTCTAATGTTTCTAAAGTTCCTTTTGGCAAAAGAACAATTTTATTTCTTAAATATAAGAAAGATTTTTTGTTCCATTTTCTACTTGATTGTCAGTGTTCTATTTCCTTTAAATACAATCTTATCTTTATAGCTATAAGAACAAATTCAACCTGATTCAGGTGTGTGACATTACCATTGAAGTCAATGGAGCTGTCTCTGCAGGACAAGGATTTTTCTTTCTGTCTTTCCATCTGTCATACATAGTCATGTCAATGTGATTCAAGATGAATACACTCTCAGCACAGGCCAGATCCTGAAAGGTGTTGAATGCCCAAAATTTAAAGCAGTTTCAAAGGAAGTAGTCATTACCTCCTAGCATATCGGGCTCAAATACAGAATTCCCTTCTATTTCTCCATAATTACCCTAGGAAATACTTTGAATACTACAAATATTGAGTTTAGCCAGCTGCCAGGACAAACACTTAGATCTGTGAAAAGTTGCATTTGGCTTTTTTTTTTTTTTTTTTTTTTTTTTTTTCTGGACACCCTTTTTATCTTCACTCCCTTCTCCCCCATGCACATGTAAAACTTTTTTGTTCAAGTGATCATGTTCACTAAACACAGAACAGTCTTTAGAGGTCTTTTGGAGGGTGGAATGTAGACTTATGCTGCACACAAAGGCTGAGTGTGTGCCGAGTTCCCTGTGTTCCTATGTCTCTGTTTTTGTTTTGGGGTAGGGAAGATATATATTCCCACATAACGCTTTCTTTTGGCAAAAGCAGAACTCAGCTGCCTCTAATTGTCATCAGCTTGAACCAGTCCCTGTCACCATAAAGGAAAAAGCTAGCAATAACCTCATTTCCTCTGCATGAATTGAAATGTTTCTCTCCTTTCTCAGCCATCGTTGATGTTCACAGTTGTCATTCCTCTGAGACCAAATTTTTTTTAAAACCCAACCGGTACATCCCAATAGGACAGGTTTTTACAATTTAGTATTATTCCCACACTATGAGTTTTGGAGCCAACTCACTGAAGTAGCAAAAATTTGCTTACAGATATAGATAAGGGAAAGAAGCAGGGCTGAATTATTTCAACCTGAGCCAGGACTGGCAGAAGTACAGTAGGCTCTGTAGCTTACCCTGCACAGTTTGAAAAAGCACCTGGACATGACATGACTGAACCTGCCCTCAGCTTCTTCCTACTACTCAGTACTGCCATAAGGAAACAGCACCCCAAATAATCCAAATTATATCTTTACTGATAAATGTGTCTATGGGTTCTAGAGAAGAACAAAGCAACATAGTCCTGTTCTCTACGGAGTTTTGTAAAGAGATATCTGCATAAATCAGATTAGCTGAATAGAGTTCTCATACTGTAATAAGACCATGAATATTATTAACATGACAAATCATACAACAACGAGTCACTTGAGAGTGACACAGTAACGAAAAGGTGTAGAAACTTTACACTCTTCATCGAGTAATTTCTTTGCCTTACATAACCCAATGGAAAAGGCTAAAGTGGTTATTTAAATTCGATCCTGAGTATTGCTTCTCTGCAAAAATAAATGTGATGAATTAAAAAGTAAGACTTACATGAGGAGCAGGATTGCCTGAATTCCTGAGCAAACAGAAAACTAACCCAGAAAGATCTCTTTAAAAACCGATTTACTGATTTGTTTGAACTTATTATCTCTTCTTTAGCAATTTCGTTGATTTTGCCCATCAGCCCTCTGTTTCAAATCAGCTTCAAGACTTAAAGGTAACACGATTCCTTGGTAGTATGCAAATCACTTTTAATGAAAATGAGCTTCCTGAAGGCACCCAGAAAACTGAAAGCTTTAATTCATCCAGGTGCTAAAATTCATGTCTGCCTCAACTGTTTTCATTCAGTTCTGAAAGGGAGAAGAGGATTTGGATTGTTAAAACAAGAAGACGAAAGTAATTTAGGAAAACAGGAGTCCCTGGTTAAAAAAAAAAAAAAAAAAAAGTCGGATTTCCCATTCAAAACTCTTGCGATGGGATTCTCAAAACAATAGACACCAAATTGCCAGTAATTAGAGCATTAAAAGTGTACCAAAGTCCATTAGCTGCCTGTGAAAAAGATCTGAAAAGAAATACGTTCATCTTTGACACTGCAATCCCAGCACTGCTCCCAGCATTCACTAGAATAAAAGACCACAGATTCATTTAGTTAATCCATCTACTCTGGAACCTTCCTGTTGCTGCTGCTTAGGTGGAACCTCAATTTAAAGGCAAAATGAGAGGTTGAGGCTCTTGCCTGCTTTAGATGACCTGTATTGCTCTTTGAAGGAATTTTGAAAATAGAAAATCCCAGTTTTGTAGTTAAATTAAGTATTTAATGTTGAGTTTTATTTATATGCTTCAGGATTATCAGGCAACTTAAAATTTCCCATGTTTAAAAATATTTCTTTATGCAGTTCTTTGGTCTTAATCCCATGAAATAAATATATTTGTTAAATTTTATTACTTACACTGAAATTACTAGTAATAGAAAACAGGCAACTGAAGAATAACCTAAACCTTTCAGGATTCAAGGTATGAAATGGGAACATTCTCAATTGAGTGTTATTTAATATACTTGATTATGATATTGTTTATGAAATTGCATAGCAAATCTCAAAATGGTGCTTACAAAGTGAACATTTCATATATCAAAAAACTGCATTGGTAATGGGGGAAAAGAGTGGAGATTGCTGTCTGATGTTGGTGTAAGCATTATTGTGTTTGCTTGACTGATCTTCTATAACACGGGATGGACCCAAACCAACAGAGGCTGCTGGGGGTGGTCAAACAGGAAAAGAAACATGAACTAATGCCAGGAAAATACCAAAAGTCTCCAAGTGAATCAGTCACTGAAAACACCTATCTGTCATGTTAAGGGAACACTTTTTTTTTCAATTGCAAAGACAAAGGTCATCAACAGTGAAGTCATTATTCAGTAGATGCAGCAAGGGCAGTAAGAGGAGCTCCTGCTCTGGGGACACAGTGCAAGGTGAGGAGCTGGGGGGGAAAGAGTTAAAGGCCCAGGGAGGATGTTTTAGATTCATTGCCACTCAAAAATTGTATGAGGTAATTATCAGATATCCAGCTCACCCCTTGAGCCATTCCAGCAATTAAAGGAAAAAAAGATAATACTGTATTTACAGAGAGAAGAGACACTTGATCTTTTATAATGACACAATAGATGGACTCTTGTTTTGTTTGATGACATATTCACAGGGCACAGGTGGAAAAGCCCCACATAGCTTTGTAAATACAGCTACAGCTACACAAATACTCACAAATTCCTTCCTTTCATGGAGTTTATTTCAGTTGGTCACTCAAAATAAATGAAAATTTAAAACGACATGATAAAGCTGTACAGATTGTCATACTCTAATACCAAGCCATGTAGTGAGATATGATTGCATCTTTAAAGAATTCACTGTGAATTCTGATACATAATCTTGAAGACTAGTTGATAAAACTTCTAAAATAGAGTTTCTAAAAATTGTGCTAATCTTAGTAAAACAGAATCCTACATTAAATAAATCAAATGCCTTAGATTTTTGTATTTATTATTTATCAATGCATATGCTGGTCTTTTAACTCTTTCTTGCTGAAGTCCTTTATAGATACAAGTTTAAATTTATATATTTTAAAAAACAAAACCTCAGACACTTTAGAAGGTTAGCATATCTTTTGTTGCCAGGAGTAGCTGGTCTCTGAGGTAGACAATAAAGACACAATAGTTTTACACAAAGAAAATAAAAATCTAAAATTCTTTTTGTTCCAAATTATACCAAAATGCACGAATGATTAATTTCCATAGATTTTGCAATATGTGTTTTAAATTTGTTCAAAATATATTTGCAAGTGAAGAAGAATTATTAATAGAATAAACTTTCCCATATTGCCTTTTTTTAATCTGTGATTATATTTATGGGTAGAGTGTTACATACTGGTATTTGAAATACTATGGTCATCTGGCATTTATGATAGTTTTTTGTCTCCCTGTTTCCCTGTGTTTTGTTCCTTTTTGATGCTCAGAGCCTCACAAGATATAAGACTGCTCGTCATGATAAATTCTGAGGATCAGCTAGCATAATTGTGTATAATATAGTATCTATGTGAAGATATTGTCTTTAACATAAAGGTATAGTATGTTGTTTTATACTATTTTTTCTGGTTTCTTTTCTTGCCTTCTGTCTTCTATATGCCCCGTTAAACATTTCCTAATTTTATAAAGCTACATTGAAAAAATATTAATTCTATTATTCCTATTCTTTAACTAATGGAACTAAGTGAATCTCCCATTTGACTATTTTTTGCCTTAGTCTGGTTAAAAAATGTGTTTTGTTTCCTTTGGAGAAAGGTAACAGACTGGCACTGAGAAATGTGTTGAGGCCATTTATATGCAGATGATCTGCTGTCCTGCGTCTTTCAGTAGGTGCCATAAATTAGCATTCAAATTTTGCTGCAGTTTTGTCAGGAATTTTTTTATTCTATTCATGTGTATTTATTCCCACATCAGTCTCATTTTTTTTGCAATATGTGCCGTATTATATCAGCTTTTTAGCTGCCACTGATGATTTTCACATTCCTTTAGTGTGAGTTTTTAATTCTACTAACACTTTTGTTGATGAAATATATTTCACTTAATGGAATTAAATGTAAAGTCCATTTATTTTTCATTACACTACGCAGTCTTAGAGTTTGGATTTAAATTTCACCCCTCTCCTATAAAAATTATGCACCACATTTTGGCCTAGCAGGCACTCTATGCTATGTGTAAAGTGTGGGAAAGCTGTCATTACAGGTAAAATACCAGTAATAGTTTCAATATGCTCTGGAATGTTCTATTTCATTCTTTTTTGTCCTGTTACTAAACGTGTCTAAAATGCATTTTCCACCATTCTTTATGTCGGGTTTGAAATCTTGAACTAGCAATTTCATCACCTACAGATAAAGTAGGAAAACCTCAAAGTATTCAAAGCATCCATTCTTCCATTTTTTAATACAAATTATGAAACTACTTCAGGAATTCTCTCCAAATTAGGAAAAAACTCACACATATCTGCCATCATACAGAAGAATCAAAATGATGCCCAAATCTGCCAATGAAAGAGTTTCTCATCAAACACCAACTTTTCCTTTTTTTGCACATTTTGTGTAGTCCTTGGCTGGTTTAAGATTGATCGGTCTCCACATTGGAACCTGAAGACTGGCTGCTCTTAAGACAGGTGGTTTCTGAGGTGGTTCATTTTGTCTTTTATGAAGATGTTGATGCTAGTTGGGGTAAAAAAAGAAAAACTTCAGGAAGTTGCGGATTTAGTTGTAGGATTGTTTTCTAGCTTGGTCCTGCACCTACAGACTTTGTGATAAAGGTCTCAACAGAATAGGCTTATTGCAGGTAGTTGCAAAGTGGGAAATCTACCTAACAGAGAGGGTTGTTTTTTTGTTTAAATAAATAGAAGGAGCTTTTTTTATTTTTTCCCCCTTATGGTTTCCCCATCCTATAGCTTCTCAATGGAAATTATGTTCTTGTCAACATCTTTGTGATGATCAGTGAGTTTATCTGAAGCAAAACAGTTGCCCACAGTTACATATTTGAGACAGGGAAAACAGGGTTCAGAATTCATAGCCAACTGCATCACTACTACATCACATTTTTTTTGCCTCTGCAAAAAGACGTACAAGAATCAAAGGTTTCCTCAGTGAGTTTATCTGAAGCAAAACAGTTGCCTACAGTCACATATCTGAGACAGGGAAAACAGGGTTCAAAATTCACAGCCAGATGCACCACTAGTACATCACATTTTTTCACCTCTGCAAAAAGACCTACAAGGGATCAAAGATTTCCTCAGAACCTTCCTTGGAATCTACAATACTTTTTCAAAACTTCTCCTTTTCAACAAAGCAGCTTTTCTCAATGAAATTCCTTCAGCCAGAAAAGTTTTGACTGGCTCAGCCTCCTTCAAGCAAAGGCTTCATTTAGGGGGTCCCTAAGGATTTGTTTTCTTCTATTTTTCTCTTTAGCAAATGAGATCATAGGCTCTTCTATCTGGAATTAATCAGCTCTGTCTCTGTCAGAAGTACTTCAGATAGAACCTTTCCATATTTTGGATATTTTGGGTTTATTTACAGTTTCTGTATGCAGTTCTGATAAGTTGTGAGCTTTTATCTGAATGCATTCAGTTATTCTTGATGTTCAGTCTGTCCATATTGGAAATGGGAATAAACAAGAAGAGCACCACCAGCAGCTACATTCATGCCTTCGCATATTAATCTGACATTGTACTGAATTATATCTGCTGGACTTTCCAGGATGTGGCAATGTTCCATCAACATGATAGGCATTTGATAGAATGTATTTGGCTTTTCTTCCATTATAACTATGATTGGTTCTTTTCTGCTTTCCTATTGTCTAATCAACAGAGAATTGTTAACAGGTTGTACAATTGCAGAGCAAGGATGTTCACGTGGATTTAAATAAATCAAAGGACCCTCTTGTATAAGTGAATCAAAATCAAGCCTCTTGTAAAGTTAAAAAATGTTTCTGAATTTCTTTGTCCATTTTGTCTACTCTTTCCTACATCCTTCACTTTAACTCTGCATGATTCACTCTGTGATCTCAGTCATGCTAAAAATAATATGCTTTTCTCATACCTTCTGCTCTTGTAATATTTTCCTTGTAAGCTGCACTCTTGTCTTTTCCCACTAGATTATCTTGTTCCTTTCAATGCTCCTTCTCTTTTTATTAGTTATCTTGGATGGAGGGCCTAACAGATTCTGTACTGGATGCTAAAATAATTGTTGTATCTATAACATAATCCTTCTTTATCAGACATGTTTCAAAATGAAGGGTTGAACTGGGAAGAATTCACAGTGGATCTATGGACAGCATATTCTGAAGAGTGACAGATACACCATTGAATCTGCTCAAGTCTTTAGCAACACCAAAGACACTGATTGGCACTAAAAAAGAGGGAGGGAGAAGACACATGACAGGTCATTGAGTTCAGTGGAATATATTATAGAATCTGGGAACAAAAGGCAAGGAAACTCTTGACTTCAGTCTTCTAATTGCACAGACAATGAGGTGAGATCATGTGTTTAATAAAACAACCATTCTCTATTAAACTGCAGTTAATTTTTTTTTTCTTACCCCTACTATAGCTATTAAGAGTCTGGAAAAGTCTCTTTTCTGATGGTTGGAATAATTTCTGTATTTCTTATCTAAGAATGAGATGCTCTTCCATTTGTCAGCCTTTTCCTATATCTTTATATGGCTATTTTCCAGCCTGGTGTCTAATAAATACATTTATAGACATCAGCCATACCCAATTTTAGTTCTTTGCTTAGCCAGATAAATTCTGGAAAGTATTTCACTCTCCTCACTGACTGGTGGGTCTCCAGTCTGCCAGAAGTTGCAGTTGCACCTCTCTGTTGTTATTTCAGTGTTAACATATTTTCCCAACTCTATGGGCTAAAGATTGTGCACAGAATTTCAGAAAAGGCTGCTCTCTCAGGCCTGTGGATGGCATGAATATTTATTTTTTTTATTGCAGAAAAATATAATGCCATATTTTACATGTGTGCATAAAATATTTGGGCACATGTACTTTATGTAATTTTTTTTTAAACTGATTTTTGTTTTGTAATTACTTTGTTTCCTAGCTTTATGGAAACTATAGGTTTCATACTTCTCTTTATGCCTGGATGTTAATAAGAGATTGATCCGAAGACTGATTTTCGAGGATTACTGCTAGTAACCTTCTGCAGTTTGATGATGCTTCTTTCAATGCCACTTGTTGCTGTCTATCCATTAAACAATCTATCCACTTTGCTACTCTTAATCCCCTGTTTCCTATGTGATGTTGTATCATATGCAGCACAGATATAGATAAAATGTATCCCAAATCCTTTGTCTAGAAAATCAGTTATCTTATTACAGAGAGCTAACAAATTCACTGGGCACAATCTATCTTTAGTAAATCCTTTTTGTATGCTATCCCATTTTCCACTTACCTCCCTGTCTTCAATTATTTTCTCCTTCAAATTTTCTTCTAAAGCGTCAGACTAATGGGTTTGTAGCTCCATAGGTCTTCCTTTTAGAAATGGGTAATATATTTGCCTTTTTCTGGTGAGGCAGTATCATGTGTTAGCTGCTTTCTAATAGATTTGGTATTTCATGTTCCCGTTCTTGTCAGAATTGTGGAATGGAGTTTATTTGATATCTCTCATTGGCCTGAATACACTGTGCTTTTACCTTTGCTTCCCGTTTGGTAACTTGTGTTGTCATGACTTTCTCATTATTTATCTTGCTTCCTCTTCAGTCAATATTACTGAAAACACAAAAAGCAGTCACGTGGTTTTTAGTTGTAGATAGATTTTATTTTTTTCTGTTGACTCCCCCTTGTATTGAAATCCCATGTTTTATTTGGTCTCATTTTATCTGCAAGATTGTTTTGCTGTTTGTTTCAATATCTCTTCCAAATTGTAGTTCAGTTTGACTGCTGACAATTTTTGCTTTACCTTATATTTTGACCTCTAAAGCACATCTGTGTCTGCTGATATGTCTTTTTCATTTCCCCCTGTGCCCTGCATATCTCTAATAACCTTCTTGAAGGAGTTCTTCATTTGTGTGGAATAACTCGATTTTTCCGTGCATTCTCTTCCCTCTATCAGCTACACATTACACATAGCTTTAGCACCTTTGATTTAAAGTTATTCCAAGGCTTTTCCACATTCAAGGTCTTGAATAGATCCATCTATTTGATTTCACTAACAAGACCTCTTACGTTATCAAAATAGGCTCTTTGAGCTATAAAGCCATACTTTTACTGAGAGTTCCATTTCATTTAAATGAGCTTAACTCATGAGAAGTTTTTGGATCGTTTTTCCCCGTGTCTGTATTGCTTATTAAAATAAAAAAATAATGACAGTAATAGTTTCATCTCTCGCTGGCGGTTGACTGCCACGTGTATTATTTGGCCCAAATATATTCTATTTCTATGTATGCCTTTTTTCTTATTTCTTTTTCATCTATCAGATTATGAGAAGGCAATTAAGCAAGGTTATTTATGCTTCCTCATATCTTTCTTGTACATATCAATACCATGGTTACCGTCTCTTTTCTTGTCATCCACTGATACTTCCTCAACTATGGCTCAATTTTCATTGATCAGATTCTCTTCTTGTTGTGTACAGTAAGAAAGTATGATAATGACATGAACCTCTGACAAAGTTTCCTTGTATTTCTTAAGATACTTCTTTTAACAGTGTTGCTCTCAGTCCCAATTGTTTCCATGGGTAGTCAGACAGATTCCATTCCCCTAAGCCTTCAATTTTAGACTTTTTTCCCCTACCTGGATCTAAATGATTTAGTGTCATCATCTTTGATTTATTCCAGTGGGAATTTCATAGTGTCATTTTCCCACTGTGAAGAAAATTAAATTAAAATAATAATAATAATTCTATATTCCTAACAAAATCCTTTTTTCCTTTTCCACCCACATCCCACATCCTCCTTGGGAAATGACTTCACATCCTGTTCTGAGGAATTCATCTAGTGACAACTTAGTTGTTTCTCTTTAAAATAGTCTCCCAGTTCATGTAGACATTATTTTTTCTTAGGCCATTTTATGTTCTATTCACAGACGACTCTGCCTTGTATTCTTTCCTCTTCACAAACTTCTCTACCATTCTCATTCCTCTTTGGATCTTAGTATCCTAGAATTGCTGCTGGAATTAACTTTTCCACTTGATTTCTACCTTCTGTTTTGGTGTTGTCTCTTGTACTTTTTCAGTTTCACAGATGGCAAGCATATTCTTTAGCTTTCCTCTGTTTCCCAGACTGTTCCACTTGTTCTTTTTGTTTCAAGCTTCCCTGACTCACCAGTCTTCTCTCAGCTGTCTTCACAACCTCTCACTCAACAAGTGTCTGAAAATCCCTAGATGTCCATTCAGTTTGCTTTCTCTTACACCATTTCCTCAAATCCCTGTCTTCATTCAACACTGCTTTCAGGCACATCTCTAGTAAAGTCTTTCCTTCATGCATTTTAGCAGATGACATTTCAGGCATACATACCCTTCCAGACAATAAGATACATCCCATAGATTTTGCATCCAGTTCACATTGTTCCTGCAATTTGCCTTGGACCTTCCATGGCTGTTGCAGTTCCTTAAGTAGTCATTTCCTCTCACCTGTACTTTTAAGGTGTAAATCCCTCTTGTTGCTGGTTATTTCTTTCTTTTTCTGTGCTTCCTTGATTTTGGTGACACACAGATTTGTGGGACAAAATAGTTATGCTGCTAGCAGCTTGACATACTGCAGGAGTGAGGAGTGTATTGCAGGATGCAGAGTAATGGGAGCAAATTTGGTTCACAGTCCATCTTTTCAAAGTCATCTATCAACCAGGAAGCTGCTTTCTAAAGCTATCATATACAAGTTTGTTATTGAGGCTAGGCTTCTGAGTGTCATGCTGGAGTCAAATTCATCTGTTATTACCTGGAGAGAGGTGACTGAGAGAAGAACAATTGAGAAAATAAGAAATAACAGCTGGAATCAAAAATACAAGTAAGATATGACCACAGAACAGGCTTAAGAAATTCTGGAGGTTCCACTGGGAGGGATGAGATTTCAATCAGTTCAAATAGTATCTGTGTAAACATTCAGATATAGACTCTAGTTGAAAGATCTTGCCCCTCTTATACTAAAATAATCAAATTCCCAAACCTTCTCCAGTGAACCAAGGGCATATCTCAGAGGAAGCACTTTATGGGGTCCAGGCAGACACCAATAACTGTGTCACAATGTGTATTAGAAAATCCAAACATATTATCCACTACTTTGTCCAAAATCTATGTGATCATTTATCTGCAGCAAATTTTAGTGTAAATGTGATTATTTCCAAGAAGCAATTTCTCATGACTAGATTAAAGTACAGTACTGACCATATATTCTCTTCAGATGAGGCATCATTCTGGAATCAGCGTTAGAAGTAAATGTTGGGATCCTGCAAAGTGAACACCTAGGGCTTTACCCCAGAAATATGATTTAGGAACAGGAACAGAACAGTCTCATGTTGGACTCAGCTTGATCTGTAAATGAGCTGAAGAGAGAATTTAGCCATAATTGTCTTTGCAGACTGTTTCATTCTGTTGATCTCTGAAGAAGCAGTATTTTATAGTAAAACATCCTTACAAAACAAAGTTCAACTGTTTTAGCTACTAATATGGGACATTTTGTCACATCAAATCTCAGCAAATAATAATGCTCAAATAATGTTTAATTACATCCATTCCTATTTTCAGGCAGTGATGAAAGGATGTGTGGCAAGCCATTCTTTCTTTTCATGATTTTTGATAGAATTTCTGAGCAGAATGAATGCATGTAGAGGTTCAAAAAATCCAGCACCATGGTGTAAAAATAACTTATTTGAAGTATTCTAAACAAAAGAAACAAAGTTTAGTTTAGGTTCCTCTTGGATTGCATGCTGGTACAAGAGGGTTGAATATATTCTCCTGTTTCTCTAATCAGCTTAATTACTGCATCTAAATCAAATCAGGATTGTGCAACAGGTAATGTTTGTGGTATTTATGGTAATATGGGAGAAATTCTGAAGTGGATGAATGCAAATTTTTGTCTCTCTTTTGTCTTTATAGATTTTAGATAATGTTGACAATACTGGCTGGAGCACACAGCATCGCGCTGCCAGCACAGAAGTGTTTTAAATGCTGCCTTCCCTTAACTGTGTTTAAGATACTTGCACACTCAAAAATTATAAATCTTTCAAGGTGCACTTGGAAATATCCCATCTCCATTTGTACAAGTTACTCTATTCCAACTATTTCTGTGTTTTAAATCATGTGGTAGGGTTTACCAGATTTCTAATCTGAGGCTGGCAGTATAAAACCCTGCTGCATGACAGGCTGAGTTATTAAGTGTTTATAAAAATCTGATCAAATGGACCATCAGAAGCCGGAGGGAGCGGGGGTGTAGGGGGGGGGAGGGATGGTGAAAATCTGTTTTAAACTCAGCCATAATGACAGCTTTCCTCATTTTACAACTGTGACATGAAGAGGGAGCTGTAGCTCTTCTGAGACGCAGCTCTGCCTCAACGCGCGGATCCAGCCAAGCGCTCCCATCTCCCATCTCCTCTCTCCTTCCTCGCTCTCCTCAGCTCCCCTCTCTCCTCCACTCGCTCACTTACCCTTCTTTTCTTCTCTCTTTTTTCTTTTCTTTCTTTTCTTTTTTTTTTTTTTTTTTTTCTTTTTCCTTTTTATCCCTGTGCCCCTGTGCCAGTTAATTTAAATGTATCTGTTCAAGTGGAGATAATCCATGCAAATCAGAGGCACTGGCTCCCAGTGCTTGATTCACAAAGAGAACTCAGCTTCAGGAGGTCACTCGTTCACAGCTGCTCCTCCCATTATGTTTTTCCCTTATTGCAGAACTGCTGCATGTTTACAGTGACTGAAAGGACTCAATTTACTGCAACTGCTGCCTGGTTTTACTTACAACTTTCTTTAAAGAGGGACTTACCTTCTCTCAGTCTTACTAAGGTAGGAAGTCTGATTCTTCTAAAGCCATGTAATGCCTCGAGTGTTTGCTCATTATCAGATCCCACTCTAAGGATGCATATTGTTGTCAGAATTAGGTCCTAATAGAATTGCGCCAGGTGCCTGATGCTTTTGTTACTCGTGTGTATAGGTGCAACTGTTTAAATGGCTGTTTTATTGTGTATTTAGACAGCTTTGTTCCCACCCCGTTTTCTTTTCTTTTTCATAATGGCAGGTAGAATCTTAGTACAGTAGCTTTCTAATCTACAAGCTTAATCTTTAGTCAAGTTTCTATTTTCTTTTTTAAATGTTTTCTACTATCTATGTAAGTATGCTGTGTGACTTCCCCCCTTCGCCTCCCCCCTCAGAGAAAAAAAAAAAAAAAAAAAATCAACAACAAAAAAAACCCCACAACCACCCCAAACAGTATTAAAAGACCTTTCTGTCCTGAAACCTTATTAAGATGCTATCTTTGAAGCAGAAAAAACTGCTGAAAGGGTTTAAACAAAAATTAAAAAGTCACCTTTTACTTTGCAGTGCTGTAAACAAGGAAACTCCAGGCCCCACTGCAAATGGGCCTGTCATAAATACAGACCACAAGATAAACATATAGTTAATAGAATTGCCAGCAGAAATAGTGAAATAGAACCCTCACAGTCCTCTGTTAATATCTGTTGTTTAGAAAGGTTGGAGAGCCAATGCTTGCTTTGCAAACAAAGTGCACCTCAGAAAAAACTATTTGGAGATGATGCTGAAAATACTCCTTAAGAAAAGAAAAGTTGGGCACTACTTCATTAGTTAGCTACATTCTAACTCTGAGTGTATATCATGTGAAATATTGAACTGACAGCATGCACTGGTTTTATAAAAGCAAACAGTAAATCTTGCATTTGTTTAGGTATATTACTTTGAATTTGTTGTCAGAATTTAGAGATGCAAATTATTAGAATAACTATAAAAACAACTTCAGATGCATTAAATCACAATAATGGAGTTGAAGAGTAATATATTGAAAAAAAAATAGAATTATTCTTGCTTACACTTGTCCCACAGTAAAGTTCTTGTTTGTTCTCTTGCACAGTTGGAGTTAAGAATTGACAATTATTAGATTTGGAGCTGCTGTGCTTTTGTATAGACTTACAAACAAACCAAAGTTAATCAAATAACAGCTCTGTGAAGCTTTAGAAAGAGTTTAAAATAAAAATGTTGTTGACCAGACAAGACAGAGCTATAGAAATTTCCAAACATATCCTGTCTAATTTTTTCAAGAATACTTGAAGCATACATTTTCTGTTTTACCCTTCTGGGTAAGATATTTTTAGTTAGCATGCTTCAGGAGAGAGTAATTTGTCACTATATTAAGTATTTCAGTGCCTAAAATGTGCATCTTTTCTCTTTGAAATACAGTGTGCTTTTTGAAAAGAAAACATTCTGGTTGTGGAGTACAGTATAAACCTAGAGAGCCTTGTCATTGTTAGCATAAAGAAGACATCTGCACAAATATTACTGTGCAGAGGGCAATCTTTCTTTCTCTGGCATTTGTTAGGTTACTGTACATAGAATTTAGCAGATAAATATCTTCTGCTTCGTGGCATTTTGGAGATCCTATTGGTATGCAGGTTACCCTGTGAGGATGGCAACTGAAAGAAGAAATATGTTTTATAGCAGTGTGTAATAAAAGCCCTTCACAATGATGTAAGTGGAGTCTGACCTTTCTTTCCTATCCTGTAATTAGAATTTTTATTAACTATTTCAAGTGCAGAGTTTTTCTAGTAAATTAATGTTGCTTATGAAGAGCAAGCATGTATTTTTGAGCTATAAGTTTAAAAAGTAAAATTTTAGAATCCTTTTTAGACAGAGAAAAATAAATATATTATCCTAGCAACTTACTACACAGAAAGAAATTTTGATTTATAGAAAAGGGATATTTGATACAGGCATCCTGCCTCCCCCAGAAGAAAGAAAAGGAAAAAAAAAAAAAAGGGGGGGGGAAAAAAAAGGCATTACTAAAAAAGACTTCTTTCATTTTGTGAAAGAAGAGGGGAATGGATTTTAGAGAAGAGAGCTGAACATAAGCATAGACATTAGGATCTTTTGTCTGACTGAATCTCTAGCCAGGATAAAGTTGGGAAGTAAAGGTGATCCCTGTGGAGTTTAGCAATATACAGAGATGAGATTAGATGACTCACCACTGGAGATATGAAAAAGGGAGAAAAAGGTCTTTTCGAAGAAGACTTTCTGTAAGTAGTTTAAAATATTGTTGCAGCAGACAGTTATTTCCTGCTTCCTTTCCACTTTTTACTTAATGACCAATGTCTTACAGGGACAAAAGTGTTCCTTGGTGAGTCATCAGCACCAATTCATACAGTTGCTTCCAAATTATGTACTCAATTCTCCTTGTAGCTTCACCAGGTTTACCTGATATAACTCAATTTAATTCCTTCATATTCTGAAATAAATGAGAAGAAATAAGGTGTTTATATTATTGAGACCTCTGAATATATTTTCAGGAAACTCTCAAAGGAACGAATCTTTGTGTTTCATTTCAGGCTAGTTTATAGGATACAGTTTTCTAAACAAGATTGTCAGTGTCATAGTATAGCCAGTTCCTTTTTTCTGTTGGTGTGTTTTCTCTCTCTGCCTCTGCTAACTTGCTATTGCTATAGTAACTCAGCCGAACAACTCTTCAAGGTAAGTTACCTGATACTCTGCTGTAGTGTGCCTTGCAGCACGATCTATAGCATGCAGTAAACCTTGGAGCTGTATATAATGCAGGGCTCTCACTCCCATCAGGCTCTTTCCTGCTGGTTTTACAGAAGACACTTAAAAAGAGAAATTACCATCTTAAAAGGATGCTGTAGTCATTGTTAATATGTTCCACCCAACTTCGTATAGGCAATAGCTGTTTTCAGCTCTAAACAGGTACATTTGCTGAACTATAACTTAAAAATAACTTAAAGGAGGAAGAAAATTTCAGAATCCTAAAAAGATGTGCTAGAGGATTTGAGAAAGTGTACAGCTATAAATGGGAAATCCAATTGTCAACCAATTCCTTGGCCAATAATTTGTCATTAGTGTTTTCTATAGTTGCGAAGAATGAATATGTTCCCCACACCTTCTCATAAAATTATGTACATCATTATATCATATTCTCTTTTTTTATCCTTGCTGGTACTGTAGAATAAATTATTGAAATGTAACATTGCAGAGTATAGACCTTGCGATTCTTTTGCAGATAAAGTGTGCTTCCATCTCTAGGGGTTAAAAGCTGGATCAGATCTATAACTTGCCTACTGACAGCCTTTGAAGTTGCTCTTCATTTATTTGTTTATTTATTTATTTTGGTCTAAATGTTTAGATTGACATCCTTTTACGTGTTTGTAATTCTTCAGCAGATGTAAAATGCTTGGTAATCACTGAATTTAAACCTGAGACTTTATATCCATCTTTCTCAGGAACTGCACTGAAGCTTTTTTGAATTGCACTGAAGTTGAGGCTTTTATGCAAACAACTATTCTTATGAGAACATTTACTTTTTCTGTCCTGTTTTAACTCCTTATAATTTCTAGAGGTGATTTAGGTCCTTTTAGATACTTTTGCTTCCCTCTCTCCCCAGTACCTGTTCTGCGGTGTCCATGTGAAAAATTTCGCAGCTGAAATACACCAAAAGAGGGGCAGATAAAAAGAAAGTAAGTGGAGTGGAAATGGATCTTTAAATGGCAGGTCTGTGAAACATTGAACATGGTTATCTGACATTATGTCAGAGAGCTTTATCTCTTGAGGAGAAATGAGCAAGAGCAGTCCATACAGGAAAATAGTTGCTTTACTTATGTCTGTTTATTTGGGAGAGCTTGAACCCTCTCCCACTTTCTTATTTCTCTCAGCGTGAAAAGATTAACTATTAGAAATGCAGCCAGTAGGCATCTGACTCAACAGCAATGTTCATTTGACCTTTGGACACAAAGTATCTTATGCAAACTAAAATATAAGCAACCTTAAACATCACTGAGTACAAGAAATATGCAGAATGTGGTTCAGTAGAAATTCAGTGCTTTCAGAAAGAAAAATAAAAAGCCTCTGAAATCACTTGGTTAGGTTAGCATTTATTTATCCAGTTCACATCAAAGTATCAGATGCTGAGGTTTTGTCCAGTGTACCTGAGGGAAAAAATCTGTAGCAAAGTTCTGCATTAGTTTTTAACTGTGACTGAAATGTTAGGGAGAGGAATAAAGGGGAAAAGGAGATGCCTAACCAATCATATGTATTTCTCAAAGGTTAGGTTTTATAAGAGACAAAGAGTACATAGGAACTAAGATGTATTAAAAGTTAGTGTGATGCTACTGCTTATTTAAAGGTTACATTTGCCATGTAAGTGACTTCATTTCTCTCATTCTTTTAATTCTGACAGTTTGGTTGGAGGGGGTGGTTGTTTTTTTGTTTTTTTTTTAACCTTAGGGGGAATGTTATATGAAAATGCACAAGTGTGAATTAATCCCACAGTAACTAGCCAATATTTTTTACTTCTCTTCCTTAGCAAGTTATGAAGGAGGAAGGCAGAAGAGAAAAAATGCTTCCCATGTGAGATGGACTGAAAGAGGGATGCATGTTCTATCTCTGGAGAAATAAAGCCTGTCACAAAAGGCCACTGGAGCCAGGACTTCAATATTGGACTTGCCCCTACAGAATAGTCTATGACTTAGAAACTGCACTCAGAGGAAGTGAGGATAGAATACTTGTTAAAGTCCAATAGCAGCCCCCGTGCAATTTGTTACCTTATCTTTGCACTAGCCAGGTTAGGTGAGTTCATAGAACAATAATAGTATAATATTAATTGACAAACTAAAATTTAAAAAAGGAAAGAAATGTCAGAATTTGCTCCAGCAAACCATGTCATAATTCCTGTCACCTTTACAGGTGAGGAAAAAATGTTTTACTTGGAGAATGTAGGGGAGATATATGAAGTTTTTATTACTGAAACTTCATTGTTCATGTTGAGTCCAAACTTATCTGCACAAAAAGCCAGCTGAGTGAGCAGGCAGCTCAGAAGGGGGAATCCACAGGCACCCCATCTGTGAGTTCCTTGTTCCATATTTCCTGCAGGTTACAGGACTGGTCTGCACCAAACTTTTTTACAGGTTGTATTAGCTTCTCAGGGATTTATCTATAACCTGGTGTCTCCTTTTTCACAGGAGGGAGTGATGGTTCGCAGAGAGATGCTTGCAAATGGATGATAAAGGAAGGGCTTGCCAGAAAATTATACAAGGCATGCTTAGTGTCATTGGTTTACCAAAGTCCACTAGTCAGCCTCAAAAATGTATCTAGAATTGGCAAGATAGAAGTGTTTCACAAATGTGTGTTATGTGTCCAGTTTTATGTGGAGCAGGCAGGACAGACATGCAGACACAGAAGAGTATTGAGGTAATCTGAGGGACAGCCAAGGACATTATAAAAGGCTACGTAGTGGTACAAGACATGGTTTCGAGCCAGAACATTTGGTTTTAATTTCTTAGAAATTACATTAATAGATTACAAAAAAGTAAATACAGCATGGCATATCTGGGGATCTTATTCGTCTTGTTTGGCATGTTCTTTTTTTTTAATGTTCCAGCCTCTCCCTTAGACTTCCCTCTATCGCCCCAAAAATCCACTAAAACTATCATAAAGCTTGTTTAATTTCCTACAAAAGATTACACTAAGTGTGCTTTTAATGTAGTGATGTCAGTGGTGGATAATAACATGTATTAGATATTGCAGACTGATGATTATCTGTCAGGATAAATCTGTTTATTTCAGAAATAGCAGTCTGACAACCCCCTGTTGTTAATCATGAAAGTACATGCTATTGCCAGGTACTGTTTGGATGGAGTCAAGGGATTACACTTGTTAGATTTTTGCTTTCACAATCTTTACACCAAGTTTTGCAAATTTTTGTATACATACACTTTTTCAGGTTTTTGTTGTTGTTTTTTGTTGGGTTTTTTATTTTGTTGTGGTTTTGTTGGGGTTTTTTGAGAGATAGAGAGGAGCGAAGCCACTGATTTACAACTCAGTTTCACAGCAAGTCAGAGGAGGGAGTGACTTGTGAATAGAGAGGGTGGTTTGTGGGATAATGCAGCTGTTTACATTATACCCACTGCTGGCTGGGCTCATCTTTAGCTATTTCAGTACAGACCCATTAGTGATGGCCATTAAAAAAAAAAAAAAAGCCAGGGAGTTCTTTTTCCCCAGGAGTGACTCCTCTTATATTTTTAATTTTTTTTTTCAGCATTTACAACACTTCCTAATTATATCCTGAACTAAAAAAACTGCATCCAGATGATGCTCATACCATTCTTCTTTAATGAGATGAATGGTGAAATGAATCAGCCAGTTTTTATAATGCTGTGAATTTGATCTAGCTTTTGTGTTGTAGAAAATAGACATTATGTATTTTGAGTGAAACATAAAGGGACTACAGAGGTGGTTTGCCAAATCTTAGGTGAAGAGGTATTTTTTCTGACTTTATTGCATTTTGATCGTTTCACGAATGCCATAAAATGCTGAATACCATAATAAAAAGTCATATTTATATTGACATTTCATGATTCTAAATAGAAGCTGAGAAAAATCTAAACAGGCTTCAGTATCTCTGCAGCTGTTCCTCCAAACCCATCTGAGTTCTGGCTAATTCACTTTTTCTCCCCACATACCCTCAATTGGCCCTAATATAAACATCTCTCTCCAAAGCAATTTCTCCCCGGAAGATTATGCACATCTTCATCTTAATTCAAATTTACATGTGTACTTTGCATATTTTTGCATCAGTATGTGTGTTTTAAATTAGATAAAGGTCACTGTCATTCATAATCAAGAAGAAGGTGTATAAAAGGTCAGGATTCAATAAAAAAAACCTGATTAGATGTAGAGGTTTGTTCATAAGATTCAGTATATCATTGGATAAGTGGAAATCATGAGTCAACAAATTAACCTTGGTATAATGGGTTACTTGCTTCATTAGGATCAGAAATGAGATTCACAATTTTTTTCCCAATGTACTCCTTGTTTGTCTCTGTAATAAGAAGAAATACTGTGGTGTTGATAGTTATACAACTGAGTATTTTTATAATTTAATTTGACTTAAAATGCAACACAAATGACAATTCTCGTGTTAAAAAAGGAATCAAGGCCTCAAATACATTTGCTACGAATATAAATGTTGATGAAATGAAAATTCTCCAATAAAAATAGGTAAGTTAATTTAAGGTAACGGCCTGTATGTTTCATATAGGGTTTAGCTTAAGTGTATTAAAGAGCCTGTGAAGAGTCAGGCTTTAAAGGTCTAGTGTCAGGAGGAGATCCAGAGGCAAGTGAGTGTGAGCTAAAAGCAAGAATAAACTTCTGCTTCATATGTTGGTTCTGCCACAGACTTTCCAAGGTTTACTTGGTAAACCACCTCCATTGACTATGCCTCCTCTTCAGCCTCCAAGAAAGGAAAAACAGTAACAGTGCTTATATTGTAGGAAAGTTCCTATTTTGGCAGACATGGATATACTTCGAGGGCTGAGGAAATTTCAGGATTTCCACCCCTGCCCGCTTCAGTAAAGTATATTTCTGGTCATTTACTGCAGACAAAATGGCAGGGCTGTGAATCTATGCAGCTGAAAACATCTGAGGATTTTTCACTAATATTCTCGATGGTAGATAAGAAATCAGAAGTAGAAGGAGTCCATATTTACTTAATGATCTGGCCTGTGAAAGACAGCATAATTTATACAAAATGATTATACCATATTCACAACTTCAGACTTTACAAACTTCATGCATTTTTTTCATTCCACTATATGTTTTTCAACACATAAATTTTTTCTGTGGGTTTTTTAACTTGGGTTTGGGGGTTAGGTTCAGGGTGAGGGGCTTTTTGGCTGGAAACTTTTGCAACTATTTCAGCCTGTACCATAGCAGAAAAGTCTGCAAGAAAAGCAACATTACAATTAAAATAGTTATACATGTCAATGTTTCAGACATTGTGTATTTCTTTAAGATTTCTCCACGTCTGTGTAGAATAAATATCAAGTTACTACTTGTTCACTTTTTTCCCTTGGGCAGCATTCTGTACCTATTAAATCCTAAGTATGAAAGAAAATTAGACTTGCTTGTTACCACTATAAACTTACACCCAATGGTTTTCAAATAACATGTAGGTAATCTCTCTTCTATAAACATAGAGACTTGGGGTTGCTCATAATTAAAGCTGCAAACATCACAATTTAAACTGACTCTTTTCTGATGTTCATAAGCCTCATTCTCTCGCAAAATGTATTGGAAAAAAATACACTGAACCATGGTAAACTTCCCTTAATTATGACTTTTTTTTGATTTTATGCAGTTTTAGTAAAGCTATTAGTCCATTATTAAATATTTCCAAGTCTAGTTGACTATGAGCAGGACTTTCAGATGGGGCTTTAGCAAGTGAGATTGTGGTGTCTTTTCTTGCCCATTAAAAGGATCAAACAAATTTTTGTAATAACTGGATTTAGAATTCTGTAACTCTGTAACTCAGCTTCTGTCTTTCACAGGCTTGTAGGCCTGAATGTTTTAACTAGTGCCCACCTTACTGAGTTACAAGGTTGGCAAACTTATGGTGTGTGCTGGTCTTGGAAACACCAAGCTACAAAACCACCATGGGAGTGCATTGCCAGTACACCTTGGTAAGGGTGCACATAAATTAGGATCATGCTTTTGAAGCAAATCTCATCCTTCCAAATCACTGAGCTTTGGCTCAAATCCAAAACCAGCCCTATTCCTTTCAGATCTTACTAAGCAGGAGGATGTTTCAGGAGTGCCTCTGATGGGATTTGACCAGTCATGGGCATTCATACCACAAGGCCAAGCTAGAACTAGCCTGAATTAAAATGCATGACATGTACATCAGGTTCTCAGTGTCTGATGGTTCAAACTACAAACTGATTCCTGTTGAGTGGCAGTACTTACTAAGTTAGACATACCCTGATATATCTACACAGAGAGCTGGCACTGGACAGAATTCACCAGCTCTAATCCTTAGTTCAATTTTAGGGATCCATATTTTTTTCAAGCCATCACTTCTTGGGGTTTGCTGGAAACATAAAAGGGAAGTTTGGCCACCTCAGCAAAGCCAGGAAGTCACACAGACCAAAGAAAAGCCTTTCTGTACTATGGCCATCTCCTGTGACTGTTAGCTGATGTTGAAGGTGCTCCTCATAGTCCCTCTTTTAGTATTCTCTGCACAGCAACAAGCAGGATTGGGTCCTATATCCATAGGAAGAACTCCTCATCCTTCACTGAAGTTGAGGAAGTGACCTTAGGAGACTGGGCAGGACAATCTGGAGCATAAATTCTAAGTGTGATGAAAACTAAACCATAATTTTGTAGTCAATAGCACAGCTATTCTATCCAGTGAGGGCTTTCTCTGTAACATGGTAAGAGGTAACATTCAAGTGAGTGAGAGAACTGGGTGAGGGAGTTAGTGAGTGGATGTAAAATGACCACACTTCTTCAGAGTGCTCTCCCTGAAGCAGTAGTGTACCAGTTATTTTTGCAGTTAGGGTGCTCTGGGAGGAAGGGATGTTTCTCTTATTTTTGCAGAACCTCATACAAGTCTTTGGACTATGATAGTGTGCAGTATTCCCTGCTCACCAGCTTTAGCTGCATAGATCTATTGTAGTGTAAGTGATTCATTTAGCCTACAATGTCTGTGCTGGAATCTCTGTGAAGACAAGGAGCTGGAAATAAAGAATCTCCTACTTCTGACACTGTTTTTTACCAGTGGATACCTTTGGAAAAGTCATCTAGGTGAATTTTCCAAACTCAAAGTTATGAATTTAAATTTCATGTTTAAGCATCTAAATTAGTGGTCTGATTTTAATGTGTGCTGACACTCACATTTTCAATTGACTTCAAAGGGAGTTGTGAGCGCTCAGAAGTCTAAACCTATGAAAATCAAGCCAGTTAGACACTCAAACTTGAAAGGTTTCTCCCATACCATTATTGTTATTTGCATTACTTTTGTAGCTTGAAACCCAGTTTTAGGTTTAAAATACAGTGCTTAGGCACTGTATTTTCTATCTTTCTTTATATCTTTCTTTCTTTTTGCATTTTTATTTATATGTAAAACCCATCACCCAAGGATGTTGAGACAATTGTTTGGTTAATGTTTGTATATATTGTTGAAAAATAAATGCTCTATAAACACATAATTGTTAATGGAAGAAAACAATATTCCTATTATTCATTCCTTTTTGAAATAAGTTCCTTGTATTTTGTATCTATCCTTAAAAAACAGAGATGATACTGCATGCAAAATACATAAAATAATCTGTGTGGACCAAATCAATAATTTGCTGTCAAAATGCATGCAATTCCTGTAGTAGTTTGAACAGTAAACTGAAATTAGTCATGTTCTGTGTTTAATCTGAACAAAAACCCCCAACATTTAACAACTCTTACACAATCCCGAGAGAAATTAAGTAGTATGATGAACCACAAAACTTTCCTTAGAAACTTTTGTCTTATCCCTTTATTTTAGTTATGCTGATCCCCTACTAGCAAACAGTAGACTCTTTGTAACTGGGACCTATGTAAAGCTTGCTTTTTTTCCCCTGTGGATTCAATAACTAAGCTGCTTGGAAGGAGCTTTGATGAAACCATCTTCTTAAATAGAATGCAGTTGCAGCAGTGCTGATAAATTTCACAAAATGGTGTCAGTTTAACTGATGGGTTTTTTGGAAACAAAACCAGGAGGGAAACTGGTAACACGTTTTCACAGCAAACCTTCGTGTAGAAATGTTTTCTGTTTAAATGTTTTTGATACCATAATCTTATAGAAAATGAAATTAAAATTGAACGTTTTTATTTTGTCAAAATGTTTTGCTTAAAAAAAATGCTTTTTTCCCTCACTAATAATTAAAAATAGTTAAGAGATAATTTTTAGTTTAGAACTTTATAAAGATTGCAATGCTTTGTGTATGTTTCCAACCTCTGAGAGGCTAATGAGGTCAGTAGCAGTGTTTCCATTGAACACAGCACAATTGCTGTAGCTGAGGAAATGCAATCACGAGCTGCTAGAAATTTTTGTATGCCTAAATGCAACATGCATATGTATAATCCCTCAAGTCCCTTGTTTTACATTAAAACAATACGCTTTATTGGGAGCTTTTACTGTTTGTTGCTGGTATGCCTCAACACGGGCATTTCCCAGTGCTATGGTACATGTAACAGTGTAAGTTGGGATGTGCATTGTTTTGGTTTGGTTTTGCTCTTCTTTAAAATAAAACATGTGGTTTAAATCTAGGCACTAACTGATTAATAAGTTTGGTCGTGCAGACCTTCATTCAGGCCTCGGGAATAAGTGCTCTATCTGCTTGATAAATATCCAGGCTAAACACAAATGTTGTTATTTGTCAAATAGTAACTGCTTTAATGGGCAATTCTTCATGATCTTTAACAGCTATAAATTGATCTCCAGAACTCAGATGTCACAGCATAGTCCCAGTATTTCTAAGAATCCAACTTTAAGAAAACTACAGTACAAATGAAGGAAATGCTTTAATTTACTCCAGGGACAGAGTATCATAGGCATAGTAATGAGCATTTTAGCAAAAAGCAGTAAGTCAAGGATATTATTTTTCTACAAAGCAGATAATATAGTAATCAACCTAGACAGCTATTGTATATCTTCCAATACTTAGGATTTTAGTAAAAGTTACCATCAAGAATTCTATTTAGACTTTCAGACCTTTACATCTTGAACCATTAAAAATAATGATATATTATTTTAATCTGCTTGGTGTAAACTGATCAATTTCTTGCTTGAAAATTGCACAGTCTTCAGATAGATCAATTTTCACATTTACCATATCTAATTATTTTCTGTTTCCTTCTTGCTTTAAAAGGCATAGATCATTTGGAGCTCCCTTTTCCTAACTGACAGTTTCTTGGCAGCAAATACAAATAACCAAATAAGCCCTGTAGAAGAAAAAAGTTGTATTTTATAAAAGGTTTAGCATAAGTGTTTATGTCCTTTGAGTACAAAGGGCTGTGCATGCTTCCTCTATCTTGTAGTCTCAGGTGGCAGCATTAACAAACAAACATTTTCTGCATTTCATACATAATGTTCCATATGATTACAAACCTGAGCCTTGATAGCTGAGTGAAGTTTGCCAAAAAATGAAAAGAAAGATATAAGCTCCTGAGAAAAAGGACCCAGACCCCTGTCTTCTGTGAGATCTGGGAAATTCACTCCTTCAGAAACTGCATGGAGAGATCAAATGTGATAATAAAGGCTGACAATTCTAGCAGGTTTCCCTAGAATAGTACTTCAGAAATGTGAGGTGTGAAAGAAAGGCAATCTGTGCCAGATACTGATTAAATTTCAGTCATCTATCCAAAGCATTCCCTAGTTGCTTGTAAAATGCTCTATGTAATTACAGTAACTACAGTTTTTAAAGCAATTTACACATTAGCCTTTATCTGGGGTCTCTCTTTGTGGGTGCATTTCTTCTTCAGAATCAATATCCTTAAAATATATGTTAATAAGTGATAGGAATTTGTAGCCATATAGACTCTTTAAAAATTCCATTTTTAATATATTCCTCATGGATTCCTCTTGGCTCTTGGAAAAGCTAAACTGTAATCAAATATCACACATTTAGCTAACATTGTTCAGTGGCCCCAGTGGCAAGTCACAGCCACTCTTAAAACTGTTAAGAAGTTATGAGTAATGCAAAATCAAACTACGATATATTACAATGCTGCCAGGATAAAATAATATTAAGGGCTAAGCTTTGTCCTTTCCTAGTTATTCAGGTGCAAATGTCAAACCTGGCAAATCTTTTCAAAATTTTGTGTGTACTAATCTTTCAGATCTTCTAGTCGTTGGGCATTCAAGATTTTGCTAATGCAAGGAGCCACTCATAGTTGCAAGTTGAACATTGGTCAAATAAAAAGGATCTGGCTCATTTCTGTAATATTCCAATTTCAAACTAATGTAAGTGTGAATTTTGGAAGGAAACTGAAGTGGCTATTTCATTAAAGTTGTACTGGCTTAAAACAGAAGAAACACAAGAAGTGAATCAAACTCCTCACAGTCAGTAAAACTGTTCCCACCAGAGTTGAACAGTGCAGCTGCAGGTAGCTTTAAACATTTTTTCTTGATAATTATTCTGTTTGTTCAAGGTGCCTTTTGTAACTGCCAAGAGCAGTAAAGCTCCTTAGTTATTCTGCATCTCATTGTTACCAAGGCTATTATCCTAGCTGGGGCTAATAATATGAAGCACATTTATGTTTGTGTAGGAAAACTAGGGTCACTAGAGATAATCCAAAAAGTTGTTCCACAAGGGATTATCTAGGATGCTGTTTTCCAAAACTGTCACATATCAGAAAAAGGGCAAAGCACTTTTAACTCTTGTGATTGATCCTCTGTCAAGTCATGATTGCTGTCACCAGCAGGTTACATTCCTGGAACAAAGCAGTAGGCACTGCTGCATTTTAAACTAAACCAGTTAGGCTTCCAGTGTCATATGCCCTTCCTTATCTTTCCATACGTCATTCACTCACATTAAAAGAGATAAATTTGCAACTGAAAGAGAAGATGTCATGAGCAACACCCTGTGTAGTACATATTACTATAGCTTGAAATCTGTGCCCCTTACATGCTGCCATTAGGTTTATTGTTCTAATTTATTATGCCTGGTTAGGGACCTGGTTGCTCACACACTGGCTGTTATGTTGGGAAGCAGAAGTATGTGTGACACCAACTACTATATTTGGGCCTAAGTTTTCATAATTAGGTTTATAGGCCCAGAAATCCCAAGGCTAAAGCACTTCATTTACTTGAGCTGTGAGGGTATGCAATGATTCATCTGTTAAAGGTTAAATACAGGATTTAGTGGCCTATTGGACAAAACTGTGTGTTTAAAATTCTCATGAAATAAGAGACGTTTTTCAACCTGATTTTGAAATTAAATCTTGTATGTGGTTCTGTCCAAAGACTCTGAAGTCTCTCTTGTATCATCAAACACCACTGGTTTGTTAGGCTGTAGGATGTACAGGACTTTTTGTCATCTATCCATTTATCCGGAGCACACTCCATACTTTTCTCATTCCCTTTCTTTCAGTCTTTGAAAGCGTTACATGGATAGACCCATGTTTGTCAGATATTTACATGCACTTGTCTAAACAATGTCAGAGATTTTGCTGAATTTTCCATTGAAGCCTCACATTTGTAAGTCATATTAATTAATTAATTTTAATTAAATAACTGTTTTTTTCAAAGGCATTTACTTTCAAATATACCTGTTAGTAAATCTGGTGAGTTTCATATTAATATATGAATGTGAAAATAAGATTTGAACTAAGCATTCACTTTTTGCTTTAAATGTTTTCCATTATCAACCCCTGTTTAAAAAGGTTGTCAGTTAATTGTTGATTTTCGCAAAAGATTCTCCACTGAGTGCCAGTCTTTACAAAATGGTCTCAAGCAGTCTCATCAGGCTAGATTTTAGCCTACCTTGCATAAAAGGTATTGCTCTGTCTGCTCTGACTTAGAGTTCATGGAAAAGCATTCCTGACTAAGCAATGGCTTTACCCCAGTGGTTGCCTTCCTCTGCCAGAAGTTGTCATCCTCCCATCTCTGGTTGTGGAGGAGCTTGTGTACATCTTCCTTAGCATTGTAGGCAAAAGTGAGCTGGGAAAACTTAATGTACTGTGTGGGCTAACCCAGCTCATTTTGTGTGAAATGGATTGAAAAGCACTCACATGGCCTCCTTCCTCTATCATAGATTAGAGGTAGTAGCTTCCCATGACTGAAATTGGCACCAAGTCAGTGAGTTCTTGAGGAATACTTTTGCCTGTGTCCCGAAAAGCAGGTTCATAAGTCACATGGCCTTTTCTGTAGCCTTTATGGAAAGACTTTTATCAACTGTAAATGAGGAGTTGACTTTTAAGGGAAGCTAAGCAGCCAGCAATGAATTACAAATAGGCAACACAGCTTTTTTCCAAAGCTATGGCCATAGCCTGTATTGGTCATTTCAATTATTGAATGTCTAAGGACAAAATGTTCAAACTCTGTAACAGAAGTAGTAAAATGCTGTCCCTGGCAAATTCTCTCTTCTTTAGATGGTGGTTCATTTTCAAAAATTACTGTCTAGGTGGCTGAGATTTCTATTATCTTTAGCAAAGAGACTTATGGAGGTGGAAGGCTCTTTGAAATAGGTACATCCTGACTCCTAGTTTTTAACCCATCTTTCTTTTTATAAGTATAATATGCAGTAAGTTGGAGAACCTAAAATGTCCACATAAACACTCCAAAACAATCTCCTGTTCTCCATACTCATGAATGCAGCTGATGCCTCCATATTAGTGAGGCGACTGATTCATCTCTGCTACTCTTTTGCCCTCTAATATGAGGTCTGAATCAGGAATTGTTAAAGTTCTAATTAGGTTTGTTGTGGGGTTTCATAATGAATTCTTTTTTGCAGGCTGGAGAGTCTTTTGATTTTTGCTTGCATATTCATAGAAGAACTATGTCATAAACAAAGTCTAAATCTGGTACTACTCTCTTGCTAAGACATGCTAAGACTGTGCTGTATCTTTCCACGCTATACCTCATAAGGAAAACAATGTCAATGCCAAGTATGGAAGGTGAAGAAGGCTGTTATTTAAAGAATAATTTTCTGGCACATGCAGCACCATTGGAAACACATCATAAACAAAAAGAAGGTACATTGCTTTTCTTCCTCACTGCAAAATTTTGCCTTGGTCTATGCCAGCAGAAAGGACAATACACTTCTCTGTGCGAGATTGTTCAGTACAATGCTCAGTAGGAATGCATCTCTTCCTATATTTACATATATAGAGATAAGAAAAAAATACACATATTTTCAGAATCCTTTTTTAGCCCCACATTCTCCCTCTAAAGAAAATGTCTACGTGAATCAGTAAGACATAGCTTGTCGACATGAAAAGAAAAGCATATTGTTAGATAATGTAGATGAATAGACTGGTCAAGCAACAGATTCAAGCTTAACTGATATGTTCCATTCAGTGGCAAGTTTATTTGCTAGTGCAGCAAAAAAAAAATTCTGTATCTCTTAATGATGTGGAACTGAATTCTTTATCTCCCCTGCTGCTAGCTTGCTTTTAAGGCAAAAGTGGAGATATCTATCAAAACTAAATAGGTATTTTGTAAATTGTACTTAACTTAGCTATCTTTAAGAAAAGTTCCAAACCACATATTGTATAAACATTGCCAGAGATTTTATCTTGCTTGGCTGGAAAAACAACTTAATGTTACATTCTTCTTGCCAATCAGCACAACAGAATTTTGTTTTCTGTCTACTCTCAGCAAACAGGCCAATGTTATGGGCAGAATTTTGACTTGCAGCTGCTGTTTCATTTTATACCATAGGCCTTCTTAGGGTACTCACAGAAATGTCAACAATAATATGCAAAATATTGTCATATGAAATGATTGATTAGCTGATCAGCTTTAATATATTTTTTCCAAGAATAATGATTATATTTATAGAAATATAATAATTTTCCATGCTAAAGTGAAATGCTATTTGACATTAACAAAAGGTCAGGTGTCATACTGTAAACCACAATGAGTATTGCTTTTAAAGATTATTGAATTAAGAGGTACATATATTTGACAAAGTATACAATTCAAATAACTGCCATAGTAGCAGTGCCCTTTTACATGCCATGGATTTATTGACATTTACTAACTGTAAAAATGCAAAACAGTTTGCGTGTAATAGGCACTATCAATTTAAAAAATAAAAATGTCTCATTGAAGAACACATCCATTTTGAACAATTCCTTCTGATTTTGCATGCACACGTTTAGACACTCAAATATCTGTGCATCCCACTGTGACTGTGGACAATGTGAACAAATATATATTCACTTTTTGAAGGCACTTTTGCCTTGTGCCTCATTTTTTTTCATTAAAAATATAACGGTACTGCCCTGTAAGCTTGATCCAAGGCATTTTGGAGAAGGAAGTCAAAATGAGTGTGAGGACAGCACCACAGCCTCTAGTGTGGTATTGGCCTACACCTCAGATCTGTCACAGCTCGGTGTGACTGACAGCCCTTAGCTGAAGTGCCAAACCTTTTCAGGGTCAGAATCATTATTGGAATTAAGCCAGTGCTTTCCTATATGAAACACCAGTACTTCAAGAAATGCCAGTATTCTTCAGGCAGACTAGATAAAAAGAAATTTTAGCACTGATAGGTTTAGATAATAATACGCTGCAAACATAGCACCTTTTATATGTGCTTGCAGTTATTTACAATAAAATGCTGCAGAGAAGGAGGCTTCTTCTATTCTACAAAGCTGTCCCACACACTATAACTCTTACAGAGATAAACCACTTATTAACCAAATGAGTTAACTTTCACTTTAAATGGAAATAACACATTCAAATTAATCTGTATTTTCAAAAAACTTTATCTGGTAATAAGAGATGAGTTGATTATAACAGAAGAGGTCTTCTAGTTTGTGGTGTTTGTTTCTGCTAAGGGGTGGTTTTTACTTTTTTCAATTTACAGCAAATCTTACAATATTTAGTGACACAGCCTAGCTAGAATTCCTTGACTGGTCACCTCCATGATCAATGTTTAAGAGAGAGATTTTCACCTTAAAAAAATGTTTTTTAAATAGTTTTCTATATGTAAAATGCAAACTAAAAGAAACACAGGTATCTAACAGCTTTTCACTAGTTGTAAGCTACTTCTCATAAATAAGGGTGCCATTCAGGGTACCCTTAACTCTCTCTTCCTCTCTTCATCTTTTCTTGCCCATTTGAGCTTCTGGTATTTCTACTTCTGCTAACTACAAGGCTCTTCTCTGGCCTTTTTAATTCAATCTCCCATCAGATACAAATACTCAAGAAATGAAAATTTAAATATAAAGGAACACTTAAAATTGAAACAATGTAACAACATGTGGTGCTTTCCTGTAAAATGATTTTTTTTCAAAAAACAAACTAAACTAAAAAAAAGAGTTTAGCATCTCTTAGAGTTGATAGTGTAGAGTACCTCAGGTTTTCTGTGTGACTTGCCATGATGGATAGATGGAAGGCTTGTTTTCACTGAAAAGCAGCACAAATATAGTCACATATA
Source organism: Phaethornis superciliosus (assembly GCA_023637945.1). Classification (NCBI taxonomy): domain Eukaryota; kingdom Metazoa; phylum Chordata; class Aves; order Apodiformes; family Trochilidae; genus Phaethornis; species Phaethornis superciliosus. The sequence goes on along the minus strand of JAJQWJ010000009.1, from coordinate 17,395,952 downwards.
ATTCAAAATCAGCATTCAATTTTCAAACATGGGTGCCTTAACAATGCTGCCAAATCTTGCATTTGGTCTATTAAATCAGTACTTAGCCAAATAAAGCAGCCATTTGAGTGACAATTTCAACATACTAATGAAGTATTCACATGTCAGCAACTGAAAAATACACATTGGCCTTTTGAATTTAAGCCAAGATTGGCTCTATGATATATTAAGAAGGTTTAAGACTTTAAAGAAGGAGCAAAATAATTTCTGAATTTATCTCAGTCTTTCTGGGAGAAAGGCAGATGGGATCAGATTTTTTTGTGAAGTCGGCACTGTTTCTTTCCAGTATTTAATGTAAAACTTTTCTTTGTCCTGTCATTATTATTAATTTATTTTCATTTATAAGAATGTGACAAAGCATCTTATGCAGACTTCTTCACTTTCTCTTTTATTCACTACAGTTTGCACCACAACACAATCTGTTCCTGTACAACATCACTTCTACATCACTGTGTTCAGCATTCTGTCTACATCACTTCTTCTGCCTAAAACTGTATTGCTATGGCTGTATTGCTTCCTATTTTGCCCTCTGTCTCCATCATCAGAAGCAAATTTAGCTGAGCCTGGAGGGGTCCATGTTGGACAGGAGTTCTGGCAGACACCCAGACCAGCTTTTTTTCCATCTAAATAGTTTTGTTTGTATACATATCATCTCTTTCACTTTTATTGTTGTTCTCTCTTTTTTGTGTATTTATCCATTTCCTAAAAAATGTTAAGAAAAATATTACAGCTCATATTTATCATAGATATGAAATGTGTCATGATTTACTTTTCTAAGAAAATTGAGTACAAAATGTTTCTTTAATTGTGACTTTGAGGAAGTAAACCAGTGGCTGAACTAGTCAGTATCTTTCTTGTTATTAACTTACTAGTAGTACCAGTACTCTGACTATGAGGCCTTGTTCTTGTTAGAGGCCCACTGTGCAAAACTCCTAAACTGACTGGAAAAATTCCCATGTTATATGTAAGTGCAAGATTGCACTAATAGTACAAAGTAGAAGACAATGAAACAAAATTCACCAACATAATAAGAAGTATTCTTTGCAAACTGCAAGCCTTACCACTCACAGGTGCAACAGAGCAAAGAGGTTTTAAGGAGAATTTTGAAGTGGAACAATGAAGTGTTATTTAACAGACAAATTAGCTCTGATATTACTGGGCATGCTCTCTGCCTATTCTGATAATGTAATCTATTTTAGCTTATTTGCTAGCTCCTTGAAATTGCTAGGTATCCATTTACTGGATTAATTAATTAAACTTATTTAAATTATGCATTAGTCATGGCTTTAGAAACTTAGAGTAAATAACATGGGCTTTATTAATTTTTTTTCCTCTCTTGTAATTTTCATATCCCCAGTCTCTAATTTTCATCAATTTTACTTTCTTTTTTTTTTTTTCTTCTTCCATTTAATTTTTTGGTAATTTTTAAATACTGCTGGTTCTGTCACCACCAGCTGAGAAAGGAGCAGGTGTCTTTTCTCCAAAGTGACACCAGAGCTGATCTGTGGAAGAACTGAGTACAGAGGTGTCCCTAGGGATGGAGTGCACCCAGTTTTTCCCAGGACAAACCCCCTTCCAGCCTGTCAGGGCTGGAGGCTTAATAAAGTAAAGGGTTTTTGCTTTGGTTTGTGGCTTTTTTTTTTTTTTTTAGCACAGTATTTCCCATCACTTTTATATTGTCAGAACATTGTTCTGGTCTTCTCCAGGAGACAAGGAAATGTAAATGTCAAACATTCACTTGTGTTTAAATGGGCTCATTATACTGCAACATGTTGAGGTTTTTTACCTACCGGCCGGTTCTTTTCACTGTCGTATCCTGTAAGCACTTTCCCTGCACCTGCCTGAGGAGACTAATCCTCTATTAAAACATGTTCAAACTGAGCGAAGGCAGAAATAACAGGCATTTCACTCAAACAAAATTAATCAAAACCTTGTAAAAATAAATAAATCAGGGTAGCTTTGGTGAAGACATTTGGCTGCTCAGTCTGTAGTTGCAGCCCTGTTACCTCACTATTTTCCATCTGGAGAGCAGGACTTGCCCTTAGGGCATGGACCTGTTTTGAAAATACTGAGAAGAAAACTCCCCAAATATAGGTCCTTGGCTGTGATTCGAGTAGGATTGCTCTACAGATTTCACCAGTCCAGGGGTACAGTCATCCTTCAGTGGTGCACTCCCCAAGGATCATCCGTGCACTCCTTTTCTTCTCCAGGGTCACAGCTATTTATTTAGAGGGAACCATAATTATGGGTAACTATAAATGTTGCATATTTTTCTCCCCACTTTGGCTCAGTGTTAGACTCAACTGGAAGCTGCAGAAACATTGCAGAGGATGGCAGTGTTGCTGACTGGTTCACTTAGGAGAGGAGCTGCTGCTCCCAGATAACAAAGAACTACAGCCTGACAGGGCAAAGGAAGAGGGAAGATCTGTTCTGCCATGGTAAATCAGCAGCCTAAATTGTGTGCCTGAACCACACTATCAAAGACCAGAAGTCCTGTGGGGCAAGCAGCCTTCATCAGTGTAAAGCACAGGACTGAGCGTATTCACAATGTTCAATAAAGGAAAATATTTTTAAAAAAGGAAAAACAAACCAAAACCCACCAACAACTATAACAACAGATTAAAAACTCTGCTGCAAACAAAGTCAGATAATTTATATACCGGCTCACATTTTTCTGTAACCAAACCCATTTCTTCTAATGAAACTGGCATAAAGATCAAGGATAAACAGTGAAATGTTTAATTTGAAGACAGTCAGATTGTACGAATAAGTGTTTTCATGCCAGTTGTAGTGAATTTTCAACTTATAAGCATTTTATATCTTTCCAAATTGTATCTATGGATTCTGTTGATGTTTGATGACAGTAAATGATTTATAACCAAAAAAGTCATTTGACAATGCAATATAGTGTTCTCTCCTATTTGTACAACTTTTATTCTCATTTGTTTCATAACATTATCTTTCATAAGATGGCTTTTGCTGTGCATTTCACTGAGATATTTGAAGTCCCTCTGTCTTAAAACATATCCCTCCCAAAACCTCTCACTTAAGTTGACCCTGTAAGAAAGGGAAAAGAGGTCTGTGTTGTTGCCAAGAGACATACCATACAATCTTAAATCAAGACAAAAGAGAACTGGATGCCAGCTATTTTTCTGGATGCTCAGATGCATCTAGATACTTCTCAGAGAAATTTGTTGTGGAACAGCAATTTAGAATAATGTACAGTGAAACCAGACATAATTAAATCTACAAACAACTCCCTTTCCCTTTCTGAAGCATTAAGGCTCAAGTGGCTTGTTACATTATTTTGATACCAAGTATCATGATATATACTATATAGTCTCTGCTGAAAAGATTTCTTTCATAATGCTGTGTTATTTAAGACAAATTCTAGCCTTTAGAGACTACCTTGTGATTTCAATCCTATACAATAGTATAGTTCAATCTACGAAGCAACATGTTACTAGTAGGAGAAAACATTACATATGTGGAATGGTGGAAATTTTTAGGACCTTGGGAAAAATGCAGTCATAACATTGCTGAATTGAGGTTTGTTATTTTAACAAAATTAAATATTTTTTTTTAAATGTAACACTATACAAAGGATACAGAAACCATAATTTAAATTGTGGATAGATACACCATGGATATCTGGATACAGCAATTGTAACACCTTAAAATTTTACTTTGTCTAAAAACCTAGGTAATAATTTTCTGTCGTCCGTTTCAAAAACATGGACTATGATTTTAAAATCTGACTCTTTAAATATTATACTCTTCATTCCTGAAGCTGCAAGATCCACAGAATTTCAACACAATATGGCATGCTAATATGCAATGAAACTGCACTAACTTTGGTAGAGCTAATCCTAGGGCAGATGAAACATCACATTTTATTGTTCTGGTCAACTTGTATAGCAGTGTTTTTTCATTTATAAAGAAATATGGTTTAAGATATTATTCTTGTTCTCAGTCCTGCTTTTGAATTACTTTAATAACAGTTGTAAATAAGCAAAGCTCATATGACAGTCCTATTACCTTCTTATTAGCTTCAGGTCCTGCTATGGGTTGTACAGAGTATTAGGAGATCGGCACTTCAGGGGACCTGAATGTGATACATGCATGTAGCTCATGTTAACATCAATGAGAAACTTAGCATATCTCATTAAAATATCTTGCACATAACATGATTAAATGAAAGACCTTTTACTTTTTATTCAACAAAGCGTGGGACTGAAATGTGCATCCTCATGCCTGGACATGAGAGGAATATATAGATTATAAGATATGTGGTAAGAAAAATCACAGATTCTTTCCATTTCATTCAGTGTTGAAGGCCTGTAAATCATAAATGTCCTACTGTAGCCAATTTGAGAGACTACAGGGATACAGAAGACTTGTGCTGAGACTGTCTTCAGAGATAAATGCAAAGCTCATTTTCAGCCAGGTGATCTGTTTGTGTAATACAGTCCTTTTTCTGCTCTGTGTGTGTACAGCCTTCCTGTCTCACTTTTGCAACCCAGAGTTTCCTTTTATGCTCCCCCAAAATCCTGGTCTTTGGCTCAGATCTTTAAAAATCTGTCCGGCCAAGGAATATCCTCACTTCCTGCTGTTCAATACCCTGAGCAGGGCTCTAATTTGCTGCCTGAGTTAACTTCATCCAGGCCATTGGGCTCTTGTAAATCCCATCACAGGGACTTTATGTTGTTCTTAGTTTTATTATATTCTGAAAACCCCTGTGCCTAAGGTTATCAGATTATGGGAGTTTAATATCTCAGTGAAAATACAAAACCCAAAAGCTAAATATACAAAAAATAAAGAATCTAAATTATAGTTGTTGAAGAGGTTTTAATCTCATTATTTCTGATACAAGCCCTTGATTTTACAAGAAGCATAAATCATCATTTCTAAACACTTAGCTATTCTGTGCCACTCTTTGAGGAAAAGTATTATTTCAGGAAAACGAATTTTGTATCTCATCTTATGCCATTATTCCCTGTATTTCAGCGAAAAATGTCAGTCCTCTTCATGCTACTAATTTCTGTGATTTTCTGTTTGGTCGTGTCTAATATCTTAAGAATGGTATAGTTGAAGTCAACTGTGCAACTGATAAATTCTGTATACCTAACGACATGTAATGCTTTGTAATGCCTAAAAAGTGTTATGGAAGTTTAACTGACAGATCTAAGGATTCATCTCTAAGAAAAGACACAGAAAACAGGAATGTTTAAAATCACCTCATAAACAAATGCCAAAAAGGGAAGGTGGTTTATTTTTCCCTTAACTGAATGTCTTCATTCTACTCCAATGACTATTGTTTGTTAATTTCATAAAAACACTTAAGAAATTAGAATAGATCTTGAAATGGAGATCCAGCCAGGCATCTCTAGTGTGATACTCAGACATACTAAACAATTACATTACATAAGCCAACCATCTGAAAAGAAATTATAATTAAAGTATTTCATTCGTGTGCTTCATTGATTTATGAATTTGTTTAATGATTCCTGTTAGAACAGCAGAAGCCATTATGCATTCACTGATTTTAAGGGACAGTATATAGTTGAGTGACCTTTCACTACAGAAGAAAAGTAATATTCCTGAGCTATCAAAGAAATTATAAAAGAAGTGTTGCTATGACAAACTTTACAACAATTTGAAAATAACATCCCAAACCCATTAATTTTCTTCATGCACAAAGCTGTTCCCATTTACACAATACTATTCAGAAAAGAGTAGAGAAATCTGCTTAGTCAATACTTGCATGTGGGTTCTTGTCTGAATCAAATAAAAGAAAAGACTCTAGGGCTGAATATATCTGAATTTAATTCAGGTTCAACCCAACCAAGTACCCCATGTTCTTGGCTGAAAGGTAGTGGCCCAGACTCCTCAATTACTGTTATTCATTGGCATTTGGAGTGCCCACCCAAAATCAAAGCGCCGCTGTGTGAATTGTGGTTTACACGTAGATAGAAATAGAGCCTCTGACCCATTGCACTTATGATCTAGACAGACAGTTGGGGAAAACCCAAGCATACAAATGAAAGCATATAAATAATAACCTCCTGCTGAAATCCAGGGAGATTTTACCCTCTGTTTCAAGCTAATTCTCAGTGATATTGAAAAATCTCACCCACAAAGAACAAGCAAATATATTATCTTGTTGTTACGGGGATGGGGAGCTTAAGCAGAAAAAGATGAAGTATATGATCCTGCTCTGTGCAGGAATTTTGTGGTAAAATTGAGTCTTAAAAACAGGATCATGTATTTTCTGAGCAGGTCAACATACCTGCTTCCCTGCCACAGATACATCCTGCTCTGCCCACAATAGCTTTTTTAAGAGGGTTCTGTCCCACCCATAATGCACATCCATTAGTGCTGCTGAAATCCACACCAGGTACTAAGAGTAAACAGTATCAAATGCCTGCAAACCTTGACACAGCGGGAGGCATCCTGAAAGTAGGGAAGGAGGAGCCTTTTAAATTAGCTGTTGTAAAACAAATGGAAGGGTCCAGAGGGTGCATTTGACATTTATCTGTGTATTTCCTTTCTTTTGTTGTTTTCTGTCATTGTTCTATCATTCCATTCCCCTTGATTTTTGTGTAAACTTCCTTGTTTGTTTGCTTTTCTGATAACTTGTAAAGTAAACTACTCCTTCACAAGAGAAAATGCAGCTGGGAGAATAAGGAGGGGGAAGGGTTTCTGGCTGGAAAACTTTCAACACAACATCATAGTTGCTTGTGACTTTGAGCACTGTGAAATATTGTTTGTCTTGCTTTCTTTCCTTGCTTTTCACAGTCCTCTCCAATCTCCCAAGCAGCTGGGAGAGAGAGAATCCTCTACAACACTAACCACATTTTCTTATTTACTGTTAAATCTACATTTTCACACATAGCAGCAATTGCACATGTCAATATATCTTTTTAATTGAATGTGGAACTTGTCACATGAGGTTGTAAGTCCCTTGAAGTTCCAGAGCCCATTTTGGACTCAGTTGACACTTCAAAGAAGAAAGGGAACAAGAATGGGAGTTCTTTGAAACGCACACACACATACACACACATATACACACAAAAGACTCCATCAGACTTCAATCCTGTTATCCTTTTTCCCTGTGCACTTTGTCTGCCAAAATTCATAAGTGACATTCAGAAGGGCAACATGATGATCTAGAAACCATATCTCAATCTCTTCTTATGATTTTATAATCTCATCTCATTCAGGCAATTGAACATTTTTTGTATGAATACAGAGGTAGACAAGAAACTGTGAATTTAGAAGAGGAAAAAACTTTCATTCCTAAAATTGGACTATGTGACAATTTTTTGTCATTAGCTGAGACTGCCATTCACATTCAGTATGTGAGGAACAGTAAGTTTTACAGGTGGAAGCATGGGATGGTCCTACTACAAGTATTAGGAATCCTTTAATTTTATGTTTTAACTACTGCTGTTGTTACTCTAACAGTGGCCTGTAGTTCCACAAACTTTAAAAGAGAAGAAGGTAAGGAAAATGGACATTTTTTCAGGTCTGAATCCATTAGGACCATCACCATTTAATAATAAGAAAGTACTGAGATACCATAAACCGCTGAAGCTACATCAGTGCAAGAAGAATGGGGAGAAGAAGGAGCTGAGAGATTGCCTTTGCTACATGAGCATCCAGCCTGCCCTGCAGAACTGTGGTGGCAGGGGAAAGCCAGCCCCCTCCCCCTGAACTCCACTAAATTACCTGCAGATGGAAAAGAGCCATCTGCCTCCCTAGCCCTTTGTTCACCAACTTGGTGTGAAAACCAAGGGTTACAGCAGGAGGGGGATCACCTTGCTCTCACCTCAGAAATGGTGCAGGAGCTGATGCTCACTTCTTTCCTTAAAGGCTAATTAAGGCCAGACATGCAATATTGAATTTTTGTGTCTTTTTCTGCTGCAGACATTTAAAGCCAGGATAGATATTATTCTAGGATTCAAAATATTGTCCAGAAGCAGTTCATGTGTTAACTGCTTCTTCAGTCACTGTAAGTTGTCACATAGGTAACACATAGGTGTCTGGTTTTAGACCATTCTCAGGGAATATGTGGATTTTTCATGACTCCTCCACATTCTTATCTTCAAGTGTTATAGGGAGGCCCACTGAAGTTAGGAGTAGGCTTTCTAATTTACTGTGTATCGTGTTAAGCATTTTCATAATGCCTTGATGGATCATTGAGCAAGCTGCACCAGTGTAAAAGTTTATCACCATTACTGGCAGTAATTGGCAAACTCTCAGCAGTGCAGGTAGAAACCACAGTCAGAGAGAGACTCTTAAATCTAGCAGTAAAAAACCTGACTGAGATCCCACTTTAAAGAGCAGTTTGGAAGCAGAGTTTTGAGTGAAAGCAGAGTATCAGTGTGAGTCTGAAACTTATTCAAGCTGTCAATCTCGATGCCTTGTGTTGGTTAGCATGCCCAGCTCTCTTGTTATTGCTTGTTTACATGCTTACTAAACTATAGGCCTACATTTTTCTATCATACACATACTTCTAATGAACAACTTCCACAGTCAGATGTAATTGGCAGTTAGCTTATACCAAGTGAATCTTTAAGCATAGGCCAGTGCTGGCTTTGCATTATCCTCCCTTCATTTCTTCAGGTAGCAGATGTTTCTGTGTCACTTACTAAAACAGATCGTGTTGTTGGTAAACTACTTAAATACAGAAAAATGCATTTAGACAGGTTTGCCAAAGCAGTAAAACCAACTTAATTTTAATGTTCAACATCTTACTAGCTGCCAGCCTTATGTAATGAGGAACAGCACATCCTGTTTCAGAGACAGCAGCATATCTTAAATTCTGGGGCAATAAATGAAAAAAAAGTTCAGGGTACACGATGTAAAATATGAAGTCTCGGAGCAGAAGACTGAAACAGAAAAAAAAAACAAAAACAAAAAACAAAAAACCCCAAAGCTAATCAAAAACAAAACTGTGCAGCATAGTGATGAAATAAAAAGATTTGGGAGATTATCATGGAAGAAATGTTGATGTCTTCCACTAAGTGGCTTCATTAAAAAAAGGAAAATATGAAGGATAAACTAACCCTAGAGAGAGGAAGTCAAAGCAACACAGAGAACCTGAGGTATATTAACCACAATTCAGTTTAGTATAAATTTGCCAAGGAGAGCAAAAGGCTTTAAGGTAAGATTATGACTCTAGGCAAGACATATTATATAAACAGCATCTGCCAAGAGCAGTCACAGAAAGCATTTTGCACTAGAGAGCCCACTGAAAAATCACCCTTCCACAGCCTCACGCCCACAAAAGTTGAGAGGGGGCAGTAATTAGGAGCAATTAGGAGTTACAGGGAGCAGCTGTGGTCCAGCTGCTGGGTGGGAGCAGAACCTATTCTGCTCCTGCCCACAGAGACTTCCCAGGGTCTGGGGTGCAGGATGTGTGTTAGAAGGGGACAGCTGAGTATGCTCTCCCCAGTGCTTGGCTGTCTCTGTGGCAATGAGTAGATCTGTGCAGTTTTTAACTCCTATTTGAGGAGAAGTCTCAGTTGTGTCCTAGGCTGTGGAAAGCACTGGAAAGAGTATGAACTGGAGCTACTCCTGAGGCCACAAAATGGCTTTAGTGCTGTACACAAGGAGAGCAACCTGCTTTGGCAGCAGAGGTAGGTGGGTTCAGCTGCTTGGAAATCTGCTTGGGTTAAGAAGAAATGTTGGTGTTTTCCCCATGTATAACCTTCTCCTGACAAGTATTGGAGGCAGGTGCTGAAAGCAGCTATCCAACAGGCTGTTTTTAACAGATCTTTTACCTGCCTTAACTTTAAACTTAGGGACTCGCTTTCATTAGTTTTGGTCTCACTTCCTCCATCATTCACTTCCCTAAATTCAGTTGTGTTCCTCATTTTCCCTGCTGTCTCTCAATTTCCCCTCTTTCCAGAGGGTCTGCCTGAGGCCTGCGTTCCCACCTCATGGGCTGGGTCACGCTGCTGAAGGGGCTGAGCTGTTCAGGGCTGTGACTTGCTTTCCCCTGAAAAATAAAATAAAAAATTTTAAAAGGCCAAGATGAGAAGAAGCAGGCAGATTGGTCTAAAGAGGTATTTGTAAAGTTTGTCTCTCAGTATTTGAAATAGAAACACGCTGCTGATAACTTGAAAAAAAAAAAACCAAAAAAAAAAAAACCAAAAACAGAACCAAAACAAACTGTGAAAAAAGGCTGCTGAATCAATGGTTTTAGGTTGGTTGTTTTTCTGTATCAGTAGAGTGGGCCATATGCTTAGTGATAAAATCCATTTTTTGTACCTTTTATCTCTCATGTATAGCAAATTACACAAGGCGGACAACTAGCACACTTTTTCAGTGTCATTATTTGAAATTTTTTTCCCCACAAGATTGTTTTAAATACCAGACCTTGTTTTTATTTCTGAAGTGGCAGAAAAAGCGAATTACCTGAAATTTCAGATCCATATTTTCTCAACATCAAACTGATGATGAGTTACAGTTTCCCCTAGAGGCCCTCAAGTCTTCTGTTACTGAAAAGAGGCAGTCCAACAGCACCATTGAAGATGCTCTATTGTGCAGTATCTTTTCATGTGGTGCTGCAATATGTCATCTGATTGTGCAAACCTCTCTGAAGTAAGTGGAATTCTTGTTTCACTAATTCTAGCTGAAAATAATATTCTCTTTATGGTGTATGTATTAGCATTCTACAGGAACACTAAGAATAAAGTGTTTACCAGAGCATTACTATGATTGAGCTGGCTTTTGAGTAGCTTTGGAAGTACTGATTTTTTTACTATTTAGTGGCCTCAGCAGCACATCACCAGCTTCATAAAGTTTACATAGAGAAGTTGCCAGTGAATGTAACCAATTTAAAAAACAATGAAAAACTTTTCAGTTTTGTAAATAGATTGCAATATGCTGCACTATAATGGTGCAAATAAAAAAACCCACCACCCTAAGTGGAGCTCAGGGCCAGCAAGAGCTGGCCTTTGTTTTAGAAAACAATGCACAGACACTTCAGGAGTCTATTGCCTTGTGAGCCCTAGGCAAGATGCCTGCATTTTCTGGAAAAACAGAATAAAGATGGAACAAATAATCTACAATAATGCTTTAACTGGTTGGATCCAATTAAAAGGTGAATTTTACTCAGGAGAAGTAAGGGAAGCTGAACTATGCATATATACTTCAAGCGTTTGATGTGTGATATGGCCTCATGTGACGCAGTCTGTGTCTGTGTGCTTTAGTATTTCTGGCTGGCTGAGTGCCTTGCAGAGCATCCAGGCAATTCAGACACCAGGCAGATTAAGAATTGAGGCCAATCAAGTCTGAACTGTAATATTAAAAATAAGAGGCAAGAGGTACTGTTCTCAGGGAAATAAGCCGAGACTGAATGGTGGAATTAGGAAGACTTACAGTGCCCTTAAAAGCAATTTTTTCAGCATTATTTTTTTCCTGGTTTGACCAAAAAGGTGAACAGCACTGTCCTCTTCCAAACTTACATGCTGCCATGATATGTGACTTTGGCAAGAGTATTTGGCCAAAAGTTTATAGTGCATCTGGATTCTGCCTGAGCACCTGTTTTATGCTGATTTTAGTGGAGATAAAAATTCTTTCTGGGAGTTTATATGGCACAGTTTATTGATATTTATAAAGCATGTAGGATTGTTCACATTCAGTGCTTCTAGGGCATTTTTATTCAGGGATGGCCTTTGTTTTACAAAACAATGTACAGACACTTCAAGAGTGACTCAAGGAGAGATCTTCAACTCTCTTTTAGCATTCCCAAGGCAATACAAATGCCTGCTTCTTCCTCTGGAGAATCTGACAGCTGGAATGCTAACGTAGTTATTTCCTCTGTGGAAAATGTGAAGTTTGCAAGTTATGGAGGACTAAATGTGGGTAATGTTTTATATATAAGGACCAGTGATAAAACATTCTTCTAATTCTTGTTCTGTAACTTGCCAACATGCTGCCTATCTACAGGCATGATATGTGGCCACAATGTGACTTTGCCACAATCTCCTTAGGAAACTTCAATTGTGAAGCTCAGAGTGAAAGGGAAGGGCAAGCTGCACTTTCTGATTTTCCATAGCGCAACACTTGTCAGAAAAATAGATATTTAAAGACACCAAAGAATCTCTGCTTGGGTGCAGTAAAGTGATTTGCCTTCTTATTACATAATCTCACTGGATACTAATGTAATTATCTCTTTAGTGCAAATATCACATAATCTCCTCATTAATATATACTTGGTGGTATTAGAGATAGATGACTTATGAAAGTTTTCTTCTGCTGGCACTAGCAGGCTAGTAAAATCCTAGTTGCAGTCCTGAGCTGTGGATAAAGACAGCTTTTCCCCTTCCATATCCCTGCACCTAAGAAAAATTGATCCCTGATGTCTGTGCTGTCTCCTAGTCTGGATAGCTCTGTTTGTTTTTGTTTAGTGTAAAAAGAATTGCCTTTTTCTTTCTAAGTCTGTGGCAGTACATTTTACAATTGTTTCAGTTTGTATTTTTAAACTGATTCCTGTTTGGTTTTTGTTATGAGGTGCTTGGGTTGGTGTTTTGTTTGTATTTTTTTTCTCTTCAGATATTGCAATATCACTATATTTACACATGTACTCATATTTCTGTAACATTCAGTGATGCTTGAGCTGCTGTCGTGTCAGGGAAGTATTGTCATAAAGGGTCTTTGGCCTCAAAGTTCTCCTTTTTTGGCATTTAAGCTCAAACTACGCATTTTTTGGCAATAAGTCAGACTTCAAGAATGCTCATTTCAATAGTGTTTGGCACTAAGATTTTCCTGTCACTAGTATGTTTGGGTTAATAGTTCTGTGTAAAGAAAAATTGCACTGTATACATTGTCCATAAAATACCAAATGATAGAATTATGCTTTGCATCATCAAGGAAAAATGAATAAATAACAAAAAAATGCCAATAAAAAGCCACTCAGTCTGTAAGCCCACTAATATAGCTTGTAAAAACACACAGTGCATGTTTATAAAAGTTCCCAGAAATTCTCAATATATTGCAAGCATAATGATTACAGCAGAAGGTAACAATGATCAGCGTATGATTACCATGGTAAATTTGGACCCATATTTAGCCCAGTCCACAGAAGTAATGCAGTTAGTTTTGACTCCAACCATCTAAAAGCAGAAGCAGTGTGTGCTGTTATCTGTCCCCACAACAAACACCCTTCTGTTGAAGCTCACTCAGCTGCTCAATCTCCAAATCTTTCTAGTCAGAAATACTTCAGTATTGGACAATGTGCAACAAGTTTCACTGCTGGTTTTCAACAGGCAAAGGGTAAAGTTTACAGAATATGGGTGGATCCCCATCTTTGAGCTCTGTTCCTAGCAAGCAGTTGGGGAACCTCTGGTTTTCCAGGGTATGGATCTCACCTGTGAGTGTTGGCAAGAGGCTGGGTAATGCTGTGCCAGTGCAGCAGTCTCCTCCTTTCTGCTCTTGAAGCTGTATACACAGGGGCAGTGGACAAAGATTGATCCACAAGTCAGATGAAATACTTGGGGCATTAAATGTGAACCCTGATAGTTTGAAGTTACTGAATTAGGTATTGCAGAAGTCCTACTGATTTCAACGTTTGAAACTAGGTAGAAATCGTAGACCTAAAGTTATGCATATTTTGCAGCATCCTGCTGAGTTGGAGTTTTCTATACTGGCTGGAGTACATTATATTCACAGTTCTCTGCTAAACTGTGCCACCTCTGAGGAGTTTGTAATTGTCTATATTGTGATTTGCTCCAATATGACTGAGTAGGAAACTTTTTTAAGCTCGCAATATGATCATCTCATAAGTGTCACTCATAAGTGAACAGGAATTAAAACTTAATAAACCCAGTATTTATTAGTATACATTTATTTAATATATTTTGATACTTCTTTGCACAGGTAGTGATATTCTGGACTTGGACAGAGGGCTATAAACTTAGAGCTTTGAAGGAGTCATTTCAACATTCATCAATACCATTGCCAGGCCAGGTCTGTAGTTACTGTGGAGGCTTCCTGATGCTAGTGTACAAGAGAAAAAAAACATTCCACAGTGTAAGCATCCTCTAATTTGATGAAATGGCTTTATTGCAGCAGTAGTCATTGGAAAAACAGCTGGTACTATCAATACTGGTGCATGGGGGGAGCTGTAGTGGCAGAGATTTGGTTCTCACCTGTAAGAGGAGCTAGCATCTGAGCCTCTCACACGTGGGTGTTTTTTTGGTGTTTTTTTTTCCCTGCAGAAGATTTAATATAAAGTCACTTTCTGCATGTACAACATTTATATTTTAAACATCACAAGGAGAAACCAAGAGTAAATTTACCTTGGTAATACACAGCTTTTGTCATAGCTGTGTATTTTGAGACTGAGAATAATTGCACTACATGCTTCTGGGAAAGCCACAATGTGGAATAGCTGTTTAAAAGTTTTCAGCTCATATTCATTTTTTGCAGAATGAGATACTAACCGAGGATTCACAAAAGCAAAAGGCATCTCAGTTAAGATGCCAGATGTTCAAAGCAACAATAGTATTTACTTCACTATGTACTTCAAGATCATAAATTTCTTACTGATAGATTGATTATCATTGGAATTTTTTTTTAAATTTTAAAAAGTAAATAAAAAGATTATGGCAGACTTCAAGAAGAGGCATTAATGCATGCAACAAAATCTTTTTATAGCACTTATCACACACCTTTATATAAAGGTCATAGATGGAGGAAAAGCAAAATGTGCCACCTCCCATGTCAAATGCAGCAGTTCTTTAAGGAAGCAAATTGTTCTGTTACCTGAATCCTGTATCCATTTGGGATTAAACAATTTTTTCTACAAAGCATTCAAATATATCTTGTCTCTGGCAGAATGTATCCATCACTGTACTGGAACTATTGTTCTAGCCCTGAAAGCAGTTTTCCTCTGTTTATGACTTTTTTTAAAGTGCCAGTTGAACTGAAAAGCCATATGCTTGGGTGGGGGTTCTTTTCTGTGTTTGGGTATGAAGCAGAGGGGATGAAGGTCAGGGAAGGAATGGAAGAAAAATACATTAAAGCATCACTAGAATGTGAAAGATTCATGTGCAGATTGTATAACCATGTAGAAACAACTGGACCAGGATTCATATTAGAATTACATATTTTAAGCTTTTCCCATCCCTGTTATTATTGTGACCTTTGCTGCTATGATACTAGTGTCTGAAAGAAAGCTGTTCAGACTTGCAGAGCTAGTGGCATGCTGGGTGGTTTCCTCACTATGAGGATGCCATTGGTTACTCAACATCTTCTGCACCTCTGTTACCAATGAGTTACTCTCAATGGTAGCTGTACTTTACTGGCCAAGAAAAAAAAGCACATAGCTTCCTTTATTCTGTGGTGAAACAAAGTGGTTTAGACACTGCTTATACAGTACCTGACAGAAACAACAAAGACCTTAACTAATAGTATGTCCATATATTCACCTGGTCTGCAGAATATATTACTTCAATTGATGTCTGTCTTTTTTTGGACTGGTGTGATAGAAGTTGGCCTTTGGCACATCACCAGAAGTTATGGAGCTGGGAGGAATGGGGTTTTTATAAAGCTTACATTGTTAGATCAGTCTTTTAACATTTTGTTCTAAAGAAATCATGTTTAAGATAAAATCCCTTAGCCTTCTACAAATAATGCTTTTTGTCCATGTTATCTGTGACACAAAACTTCATATTGTAACCACTCATTAAAACACTGCTGCATGCAAGTAGACTGAGGTTTCCGTTACCAATTTCATACAAAAATGGATTGTTTCTGTAACTTTTGGTAGTGACCTCTTTAAGTCTTGTTACATAATTTAGGATTTTGTTGTTGTTGGGGGTTTTTTGTTTGTTTGTTTTGTTTTCTTTTTAGAAAACAACATTTTTTCTTGGAGAAAGTTGATCTGTATTTTACAAGTAACGCTGTTTAAAATTGATTGCTTCAGCAATATTGTGGCACGAAAGTATTTCAAAAGATTTTTTTTAATGGCACTAGCTACTTTACAGAAGCCTTTGAAGGTCTTAAAATAGTATTGTGTTTTTATTAACTACTATTTTTCTCCCTGTGCTCTATCTTAAAGCTGTGTTTTCTTTGTATGTTTTTAAAAGTGAAGTCATTCTCCTTTCAAACTAAATCAACAATTGCCATGTTCTATTAATCAGTCTATAAAACTAATTCTGGCCCCAAGGAGGGAAACAATAAAATACAAATGCAAGAAGGGGGAGAACCCAACACAATCCACACTTAAAGATGAAAAAGAAGTTCTAGCAGTGATTGGAATGGAAACTTATCCTCATCCAATTTCTCATATGGCTCTTCCTACTAAACACACTATTACATGCAAACATCTTCCAGAGCTTATTTTATAATGAAGTATTTATCTGATACTCTCTGCCATTCATAGAATGAGCCAGTATGGCTCTTTAAGAAATACAAAGTTTTTCAGTTTCTAAACAGCCTTGAATTATTGTAGATGAGATTAAGGCCTTCAGGGACTGTTCAATTGAAATAGCTAAAACCAGCTTTTTGTTAAACTAAAACACACATTTTCCTTAAAACTTTTCCTGAGGGAGGGAAATAGTTCTGTGTTTCACTGAAATGCTTTGATATTTTTTTTTTTATTGTTTTTTAATCACACATCTCAATTAATGAGACATGTCAGGACTCAGCTCTTTGGGCTTTCTGGGCATCTCCAAGCCACCTCCTGCTGCACCTGCCCTTCAGTGCAGCTACAAGGAGCACCCAGGAGATGGGGCCACCCCCACTCCTTTTATGGGGTGGCAATAATCTAGGATCAGCACAAGGTTTAAGGAGCATCACCTGCAGGAAGAGTTCTTTGGTAATAAGTATTGACTTACACCTCCAGTACCTTAAGCTTTAGAAGAATTCAGGTTATTATAGAACAGTAGGGGGGGTTGTTTTCTTTTTTTTTTTTTCAGCCTGTTTCACCAAGAATCAGAAATGGTGACACCATCAGAATCCTAATGAGGCTTTCTTGTTATATGATTATAGTAAGATAATACTTGTAATCATGATTTATAAGTGCTTCAGTGCTTGCAATAGATGTGCAAGTTTTGCCATTTAGTGACTTCATGAAGAGAGCCTTTAAAAGGTTAAGGTCAACTTTCTCAAAGGCTTTGTCAATTTTCAGAGGTGCCATATATGCATGTGGCTTGACTTCTTCAGAGTTCATGTGTGCAACTTGCCCAAGGATCTGAGCTGAAAAAGACTGAGAGACAGGGGCTTGGTTAGCTCCTGATAGCCTCCTGTAGGAGGTTGGGAATGCTATGTCAGATAGATTAATATCAAGTAACTATTTTCTTGGATCAGCTGCCTAAAAGCTGGAATTAAACAGAGTAGTTAATTTATCTTCTAAAAGCACAATTAAGGCAAGATTTGAATTCAGATATGATTTAGAAGGTTTGCAATCTCTGTCTGTAATATAAACAGCTGAAATTTTGGAAATAACTTTCCACAGTGCCTTTAATTATTTTAAAATCATGTTTACACAGTTGAATATACAAAGCAAAGTATATTAAAAAGAAAAAAAAAAAAAACCAGAATATTTTTACTTTCTTCCTATCTACTAGATTTTTAAAAATAGAATCTCTCAATAGCCTCTTTTCAAATCCACAAAAAGTGCATTTTGATCACAAATTTCCCAATACAGCATGATATGATATTCAGTATGGCTATTAGTATGAAAATGGTTAGCGTCCAGAGCTAATTACTGTACAGTTATTTTGCTTTTGTAAATAACTGCTGGCTTTAGAGATCTGTGCATGGATACAGAAAAAATGCAGCCTTTTGATACTGTTTAATTTCTAAATAGATGGAGTTTTTGTCAGGCCAGTATCATGTAGTCAAATTATTATAGCAGTATGATTTTTTATGGAAAAAAAAAAAAGGGTCTTACCACAAAATCACCAAAAGTAAACCAATGCAAATATTTCAATACATAAGGAAAATATCTCTCAATATGTGCATAAAGTAAATAGTCCTTATTTGGCAGACCAGTATGATTGTTATTATATTTTAGATCTATATGGTTTAACCTGATTGCTTAATTGATGACAATAAAATCTAATCCATGACAATACCCATGAACCAATTTATTAGCACATTATTTGTGTGCTGTCTGGTTTCTCTTGGGGGTAGGGAAACTGAGGATTTGTAGTACCTGGAAAGGAAACATGGCTAAAACAGAAGTTTGGTAGATCTAGAGAACTGGAGTTCATACATTTGGCTCTGGATTTTCTTTTCATATGATGAAAATGATTTGGCACGAATTTAATTGAGTTTTTACATGCCATTCAATAATACTTTGCTCCCCTAGGATTCTTCTGCATCCTAGTCTCATCTATTTTCACCAACTTCCACTCACAAATGCCTGAAGACCACCTTAATGCTATCAAAGTGTCTAGCCTGGCAGATAAACCCTCAGGGAGGCAAAAAAGAATTATCTATATTAGAGTGGCATTTCAGAACTAATCCCACATTCCAAAAAGTGGCATATTTGGGTTTAGCAATCTGCATTAAATAAGCAGGAGGTAAATTTGCAACAGAAGACTTATCCTGTCCTCCCTGAAGGAGTCTGTTATTTGAGAAGCCTTGCCCAGTAATGTGATGTGGGTCTGTGTCTGAGCTGAAGTACTTCGAAGTCCAGTGGGTAACAGATAGCATCAGCTTGTTTGATTTCTTTTTATTAGTTCTGCCTTTGAGTTTGAAGTACAAAGAAGGATGAAACGATGAAGGTCTTGTAAAGCTGCAGGATTTGGGAATTTAGATATAGAGAAATTTTTCTATGTTGTGTTGTTTTTGTTTCTTTACTAAGGGGAGCTGGGGGGCAGCAAGGAGAAAAAATGGAGTTTTCTACCTGGTAAGGAAGTTGATTTAACCAAGATATTCAGTACGCTAGAAATACCTAATATTATCCTTTCAAACTTGGTTCTTTGAACTGTGACTTCCATGTTTTCCATTAAAATGTATGATGAGCTATCTCATCCCTTGTGATCAATATTGACTGACTGTAACACCTCTAAGATTATGTGATGCTCCCTGACATGTTTTCTGTCTCAGTGACAAGATCTCAAACAGGTGCAAATTTCCATGTGTTTAAATCCAAACTGGGTTCCAGCTAGTCTTTTCAGTTTATTCCTGAATTATCCTGCATTCAATAGCCTGTAAACCACAAACATTCAGTCCTACCACAACTCGTTTTGTGTTTGGGATCCTGCTAGCGTCTAATTCCCTATTCATATGTGTTATGCCATAGTACTTAGCTACTCCACTAAAAAAGACTATATTATGCATAATGGAGCATATTATCAATCTTCAGACAACAAGCTATTGTCATCACAACACTAATATTTGGTATTAATACTTCATATTATACCTTTCTATGACATTCTTTTCCTTCCCACAAATTTGGGGAAACAAGGTGATGTATTAATGAAATTTTTGGCTCAGCTTGAGGAATAGGGTATTCACCAGTCAAGGCACTGCCCGTAAAAGGAAAATTCTGGCTATTAATGCAGGACAAAAAAATTATTCCAAGTCTTAACCCAGTACTCACTTATAAATTTCAGGTGTGTGGAAAGAATTTTCTTTCTATTTAAAGTCTGTCTTGTTTTATGTCCTACTGCTTACTGCCACAGTTTACTGGAGAAAGAAATAAAAAGGCATCATCAGAAGGGCTACTCAAACAGGTCGTCTGTCCCAAAGACAACACAGGAGTTTGAGAATTCTGTGGGAGTAAATTTAATTTAGACATTTCCTGAGTAATTTTGCAGACACAGAAGGGTGGCTGGTGCAGATTAAAAGCAGGATAAGAAGCTAAATTTAGGCTGTATTTATTATGAAATCTTTGGAGTCAATACCAGTGTAAACAGCTTTTAGCTATTTGTTGTCTGTATATGCCCTTGAAATTTCCCCTCTCAGCTGTGCCATTATCAGCATGAGGGAATTGAACCTGGGAACTGATCTAGATTTTCTGACACAATTTTAGTATAACAGAGCTGGGAAAAGGAAAGGTTAATAAAAGGATGACAGAAAATTTAAACCATTTTTGCCACTGAGCATTGCATGTTGTCAAATCATGGCCTTAGAAATAGCTTTGTTTACTTATAAACAAATATAACAATAAAATCACAGCTGATTGCCTGTGTCCTTAAATGTTCTTGGAGTAGTTCTCTAGATGACAGTACACAAAAAATATCTCATCCTTTTTATAAATTCTGATTATATGAAGTGATAATCTTCCTGTGCAAGAAAGTGAGAGCTTGGCTTTTCCACTGACTGATCGAGGCGTGATCCCATAAATCATGTAGTCTGGGGAATATACAGGTTAGATTCTTCTGGTTGCAGTATATGGTATATAAAACATCCATTCTGGGAGCTAAATCCAGTTCCAGTCTAGGCAAATGTAGTGGGATCCTCAGAAAAAGTCTGTGTGGAGAAAGTGCTGAATGGAAATAAACTAAATAAACCTTCCCGTATGGCTCATTGAGAACACCAGGATCTGTGTTTGAATGTCTAAGTCCTCATCTGGATTCGCTCAGTGGAATGTGGCTTTATACAAGATACTTCTTATTTCCTACCATTCTTTAGAAACTCATAGTGCGATAAGTTCATAGGGAGCAACAGTAATAGTTTTAAATGTGCTCTGATTAATAGGGACCACCCTATGTCTCACTTGCTTCACATCTGGAAATATCTGTTTAGTCCTGATGAGACAGCAAGAACCTACAGTTGTTAATGGTTACTTCTATGAATTTGCTTATTAGGTGGGAAGGCTGCTATTTTTGTGCTTAGTAGTATTTTTAATCATGTGATAAAATTTAAAGTCAACACAATTGCATTATTGATAGGATTCAAATACATGGAAATTCAGATTTCTGGAAAACTATCCTGACTGGAGGCTGCCTGCTGTTTCGGATGATTATCGCTTCCCCTGTGGAAAGGCAGGGGGAAATGGTTGAAGCAGGTAACAGCTTCTTAATTTGCTTTCTTAGAGTCTCACATCATCCACATATGGAAGAAGCAAAATCAGGTTAACACCCAAATTTAAACATAGTAGAGATATATTCTCATGATGTCAGTAATAAAAGTATGTGTAAAGCAGCATGTATATTCTGGAAAGGAAGCTAACCGTTAAAGCCAAGAAACATAGTCTGGAACAAATCTTATTACAAGTCCAAAAAGACTTGATGATATACAGATAGGTGTAGCATAACAGCAGAAAGAAAAAGGAAAAGGGGGCTGGGCAGCTGTCTGCTGTGTTAGTTATACCAGACAGTGCCAGCTAGTGTTTTGTGTTGAGAGTTACTAAAATGGGTAGTAGTGCAGTTCCACAAAGCTATTGCTTTGTTTCACTCAGAGTTTGGAATAAGCACATTCCAGCACTAGCAAGTTTCTGTACATAGTCAGGATCTGGCACAAGCTATGAATACAAAAATAGATGGAGATTCCTCAAACTCTCAGGAATTCAAATTGTATTTGGAGAAATGTAAACCTGTTGTCCTTGTAATTGCTATGATTCTTATCAAAAACATTAGCTCTTGCTTATAGAGAAATATTCAAGGCATTTTGTGGGAAGAATGTTGTTGCAGTTTCAGACCTGGTGGGGTAGGATGCAAGATGTAAGAAGTGAGTTTCAGTCATTCTGAAATTCATTCAGGTAGAAAAATACATAAGCAAATAAAATCAGTTTTAATAACTACATATTCATAACAGACATGTTCTGAAGATATCTGCCTGTTTGCTATGATGCCATGCACAGTGCACAGGCAAAAAATAAAATTTTTTGTTTAATTTAAAGGACTAATTTTTTCCCTCTGCTTTATTTATTGATTATATTTCATGTTGCTAGGGTAAACACACAGTACAAAGGAAAGAAAAACAAGCCTATTTATTGGCCTGGTTCAACAAGAACTTTTACAGTAAACCTTTGCAGTGCATTGGTTTTGGGAGGAGGGAGTTGGTCTTCTTGAAATAAAATTTCTTTCATATTTTCAAGCTCATTGCTAACCAGTTTTTCCCTAGTAACACAGATATGCAGCTATTTACAAGGATCTACATGTCACCAATAGTAAACAGAGAAAGGTGAGTGGGAGGAACATGAGCTGCCCTCATAACTGCTGTATGAGATACAGAAAGGTCTGTCTGGTTTAGTGCCCTACTTCTGGCAGCCCTGCACTACTCTGAAGTTTTACCATCATGCATTTGCACACCAGTTTTGAAAATCTTAACCCGCCACATTCCCAGCCTTTCCCAATGTAGTAACTCCTAGGACCAGAGCCATGAAATCAAAGTAGGTGGTTGCTTAGGGTAGAAGTTTGCCAGAGGCAGCAAAATCAGCCAAGGCCTTGCTACTATTTTGTCTGTCCCAGAGCCCTTGAAAACAAGACTTGTCTCTGAAAAAGTGGTCTGGGGGGGTGTGGGAAAACTGCTGCTTGTCCATTACCCTTACCAGAGCTGGACTGGCTGGCACTGATTCTATTCCATTATCCTAAGGATAGCAATTCTTGTTTTCTTTTATTACTTCTCCCCCATACTGGGAAGCTTTGAGTTAGATTCTTGCCTATTCTTTCAAGACAATAGTGACATATTCTCTCTTTCTGTATGCTTAGCTGCTATGCAAAGCAGCAACTTAAAAACTCTACTGTTACATTTATGTTGTCAATCTACTGACACTTGCAAGAATTAAGGAAGTTTCCAAATCTAAACAAAATTACAATAAGAATGAGCAGATAAATTACTTATTAATCTATCCAAAGCAGTATTATTACGGCTTAGTATCTCAGCTTGGTAGTGGGGATAGAGGAAGGGGGAGCATGATAAATGACAGGGGAAGGACGTGCTTCGATAGAGCTCTGCTTTGGTCTGCAAATTAAGCCAAAATGAATTGGGCAGAAACATACTTTGAAACAATGTCCTCTTGCCCCCTCCTTTTCCCCCGAGTACGTTAATGATTCCAAGATGTGGGATAGATCTCTGAGCAGCAACAAGAGCCTGCCTCCCAAAGAGGAGAAGAATATGGGAAGGCACCCAGAGGAAACATAAGTTAGCGTACAGGCTCTTAGCATTTGAAAGTACTATCAGCAACAAGGGATTGTAATACCCCACATGTATCAAAACCAGGCTTTGCTTCTGTATTTTTTTTGGGATGCTTAAGGTACAAAGGAGCACTTTGAAATAAACAGGCAATTGCCCTTCTTTTTTTTCTAGCAGCTTGTATTAGAAGGTCAAAACTTCTTGACTTTTCTCCACTTCAGACGTTAATGTAACAGCACTTTTTATTGGTTGAAGATTAAATGGCTTTCTAAGACTTAATACTACTTTATAGTTAAGGAAACTGAGGCACAGAGAAGTGAAATAACTAGCACAAATGGCCCAAGTAAAACTAGGTTCCTTGAAATTCAGTCTTCTGCCCAGTTCATTGATTAATGCTGTGTGGCTGGTGAGCAGCCTTTTGTCAGCTTTTAGGTGACTTTTTTTCTTGTTCTGAGAAGTAAAGCAAATTTAAGAGAGGCAGAAAGAGAATGCTGTTTTCATGAAACAACATAAATCTGTCTCCCTGTGCCTCATTATTTTCTTCTCTGAGACATCTAGAAGAAAAAGGCCATGCATTTTCTATCCCTTGCACTGTCTTCTGTGAATGTATTTGTTGTGGATGTATTAGTCTTAGCAAATGGCATTTTTCAGATTTATCTTGTTTGTCCTGCAGATGAAAGGATTCACAGTTTTGGGTTTTGATGTTATTTGGCTTAATTTAGTTTTGCATATAATTAATATTCTGATATCTGCACTCAAGCAGTTAAAATTTTGCCTTATGTCTGGACTCTTCCGTACAAGGAGATAGCCAGATCACCACAGAGACTATTTTATTTCTTCCTGTTCTTATAAAAGAGCTCTTCTGTGGATGAAACCCTGTCTGGTGTTCCCAGAGTAAAGTACTGTTGGACTGGGACAAAAGAGGTACTGTCCCTTATCTTAGTATGGGACTCACAGTACAATGGGTGTTAGTAATGATGCATTGGCCACAGAGGTGTGGGAAGCTTCCTTCTAAGATCTTCAAGAAGTGTTGTAAATTTAAGTGAGCTTCCTTAGCTCTGCACTAGGAAAATATGAACCACTTTTTGCAAGACATGTCTCTCAAAGTCTCTTTCCCCTCTCTCTTACTGGGTTGCTTCTCCTTGAAGATGCAGCTCAAAGATGGCCTGAAGCTGTTGTACTGGTCTTAACATCTCTAAGGAGTAACATACCAAGATTTGTAATTCAGTTTCTAGTTTGGATAAATCCTAAGCTATTTTAATAACAATGATATAGTATTGCTTAAGTTATCAATAAATTGTAGTTGCATTTTGCTACTTTATTGGGAGTTTAATGGGACTAGAGCATTGTTTGGATTCAGATTTTTCTCTCTGGTCAGTAAACACATACTGCTACAGATACAACCAGACTTGAGCTTTGTGTGATTTATTCCGTGGCTATTTTAGCAGCCAGAAAATGAACACTAGATACCAGTTTTCTTTAATAATAAAAAGCCATTACTAGTCTAGGATCTGGACAGTCTCCTTTTGTCATTACTGCCTCCAGAACGATTATAGGTTGAATTTGTGTACAATCTATCACACTATCCAAGGGCATTCTATGAATAGCTTCAAGCCAGTGCTAGCTTTGGTGAAGATATAAAGGCAGAATATCAAAGTCAACAATAACTTTCAATAATGTGTTCCAGGGATAGCTAATGTAGATCAAAGTATTCATCCATGTGATATGTCAAGCCACAACAAACTATATTACGGATCATATATCTTCTTCAGACAAAGTAATATCCAACAATGGAGTAAGTGTTTATGGATATGAAAACAGAGAAAATAATTTGATGTCTATATGATGAAAGAGGTATTTTTTAGCAAATCGAGAATTTCCAACTATTTCACTTTCTCACTTCTAGCTTATTCTGAAATTTAAAAACACCAAACCACTAAACAGTAAATTTGCTGGTTCCAGTTCATATTAGGTATTCACTTTACTCAACGTACACTTTCATGACTTTAGATATTTTTTTTCCTGAAAAGAAATCTAAATAAACATCCTCTAGTAATTCTGCTTTTTAAAGAACATGGAAATCTAGTAATTTATTTTGCTCATATTTATTTGGTTGTTAAAGATCTGCTTTCAGTTTCTTTTCCACATTTGGATAACAGAGATGAGAGAACAAGTCTCCAAAGATATTATGCTAACTTAATGTAAAAAAGTGTTAGCATAGGCACTAATAATGTGCGTTTACCCAAGAATTCTGAAAAAATTCTCATCACTAGGTACATGTGCATTGGTTTTTCTATGTGAATGGATATGCAGGCACTTATACACATTGAGCAAATGAACACAGATACATCCAATGTTTATATAACTGGGTTTTGCCTTATCTCAGGCTGTCATTTCATTGTTAGAGGCCATCCTTTAGAAGCTGAGAGATCACTGGTAAAAACACTTGGATTTCTCTCTTGATACTTGAATTAAAATAGTTTTCTTCAGTTCTTTTGGATCATCACCTTGTCTTTCTCTCCCATCAGAAGTACTGGTCAGCCACACTAACTTTGAACAGGGAATATTGGATACATTTCATGGCTTTCATGGAAGCATCCTCATTAGCCCAAGTATGAGTCACCACTGTCATTATCTCATAGGATTCTTAGAATTATTTCAGAGGCAATGACGTTAATTTTCTCTGCGGGACTAAGAATTTACACCAAACAACAGAATGCAGTGCAAAAGCATCTTCTGGGGACGTAGAAGTTTTCAAAATTATGGTATCTCCCAAGTATCCCCACCAGAGATCCCATTCCCTTTAGAGAGTTGTTGGCTTGGATTTGGATGTGGGCCTGAATTTGCAATCCCAAAGGATTTCTACTTTGTGAAATTGTGATAGCAGCAGCAAGGAATAGGAGACTGACCCAGTGAATGGGGGGGCTCAGAGGCACACACTGCCTGGAGGCAGTGAAATGCTGTTTCCTATGCTGTCAGTACCCTTCCTTGTGTGTGGTGGGATCCATGCTGACTTTGAAGGTGTGGTGTTGTGCAGATGCACAAAACTTCAGGCATATCTGTCCAAGGAAATCCAGGCTCTTCGTGTAGGACAGCTGTGGTAGGGTAACAAAAGAAATCCTATTCCACTAAAGGATCCTTCATCAGAAATTAGCCAAGGGAAATATGGAAAGTACCAGGGGCATGGATGCTTTGAGGGGCTAATGCTGACAATAGAGACAACCAGCTTGTCAGGGAAGATGCAGTATAAAACTGTTGGGGGAAAGAAGGAGGGAAAGTGTTCAGCTTTACAAATCCAGGGTTGGTTTTGTGAAGCTCACTGCAAAACAACTGAGGATAGACAGCCCTTCATGACAACAGTTAAGCACTGGAGTCTGGGGTGCAAGAATTAGAGCAGTGTGTATAGAGGGAAAGAAGACCATGAGTCATTATAAAAAAGAAGAGTCAATAAACCTGAATGTTTTGAATACAACTGGCCTGATCCTAAATGTTGACAGAAATCCTAAAAAGGCAGAAACCTAAAAACAAAGCAGACCGTACATATTGGGAGTTAATAGTCCAATACTAGTTTTAATTTTTTTACAGTACCTGACTTCAGTGCAGTAGGCATGGGGAAGGGGCAATTTCTTTTCAAGACTATTTCATCTCAGAAAACTAAAAGAGGAGGAATCCTACTACAGTTTGCTTCTGAAATAAAAAAACTTGGCTCCCTTTTCTTCACATAAAAG
Organism: Phaethornis superciliosus; assembly: GCA_023637945.1. Lineage (NCBI taxonomy): Eukaryota > Metazoa > Chordata > Aves > Apodiformes > Trochilidae > Phaethornis > Phaethornis superciliosus. The sequence goes on along the minus strand of JAJQWJ010000009.1, from coordinate 17,369,136 downwards.
GTTTTGAGAACCTGCATAAAAACAAGCTCCTCTTTGAGCACAATTTTTCTGTTTGTTTTAAATCCTTCATTTATTGTCCAAAAGTACTGGGTTAATGAGAACAACGGTTATGTTGTGACTTGGCAAAATTATTCTGCCCTAGTGGCTGTGGTAGACATAGCAGCCTGCTTTAGACTTGTGGATCTGAAATGTATTAGCAGGAATGTTTTCCAACTACCTTATAGGAATTGGGATGACCAATAGAGCAATAGTTTTCTATTAAACTGAGTTTCCTAAACAGTTCCAAGCTGCTTGTAAGAAGGCTTGGCCAGTCAGTGCATGCAGCTGCATCCCTTGAAAAATGGTCATATTTCAGTTGGACTTTTTTGGACCTATATGTAAACAGAGGTAAAATTCTGCTTTCAAATAAGCATCAGACTAACCTCTGAATAGATGCAGCCTAATGGCATTGTAAGCATTCTGCAGCCCTCCTACCTCCACAAGGGTTTCTTTGAGCCATAATAAAGCCACAATAGTTCCCCTGCTGGCATTGGTTTGTTATTGTTAAAGGAACATCAATTTCCATATCATGTCATTTGGAAATTGTAATGTGAAAAAAAAATAAAAAGCAAACAAAAAAACCCACAATATCAAAAACCCTGTAAAAAAACATCCCCCCAAAGCCCACCAAAATGTTATCTGTCTTGAAAGATCCAAACACTTACTGAAGACAGCTCAGGACTTGCAGGTAGGGTTTTACTGAAGAGTGGGAGATAAGACTGCAGAGAAGCACAACCCAGCCCTGTATATAGTGGAGACAAAATGAGTAAATACTTTCCAGGTTTGTTTGTTTTTGTCAGAACAGAGGTGGCAATTATTGCTCAAAATTTAGAGATGCTTTAGAGAGCATAGTATAGCATTAGTTAATCTCAATAACCTCTCTGCTCAAGGTTAGTTGTTCACAGAGTTTTGTCTAGCAAGAGACATCCATTTGTGCTCTATTACACCTTGGGATGCCTCCTTCCTTTAGCTGAGGTAATTTCATAGATAAAGTGCTGACCGCAGCTGGTGCACTGCAGTTTGTCTCCTGTTCAGGTCTGTAATGTGTGGTGTCTCTGCCGCCTCTTGTTGTGGCCTCTTGCCTGCCTGTGCTCCTCTCAGTATGCTGAGGTGCAGCTTCAACAAAACCCTGCTGCCCCTCAAGTGACCACGGTGGGAGGCTTGGCTTCCTCGGTGGCCAGCAGAGAGCCTAAGTGGCTACCAAGGCTCTCCTGTGTCCTGCAGAGCTGTGAGATTCACACTGGCAAAGGAGACTCCAAACTGAATTGTTCCGGCTGCTGCAGGAAAAGAATGGTGGCTGGAGTCATGCCACCCTTTTGGTTATGCAAATCGGGGTTTATGCAAAAGAGCTATTGGAGTCTTGTTTTATTTTTGCTTAATCGGTTGTCAACATGTTTATACTCTTCAGTCGCTGTCATTTGCTATTGTTTTGCCCTGACTCTGAGTTCCTGGAGGAGTTTATCACAGGGAAGGGCAGCTATGGGGGTTGTTCCTATCAGAAGCACCCAGGTAAGGCTTGCAGGCAAACAGCATTCCCCAGAGGCACAGGGAAACTACCTTCCTAACCAGGCATTGCAAATCCCATGGAGCAGAGAAGAAAACAGAAATTGCCAACTCATAAATCTGCCTATTAAGCCTATGCCAAAAATCGGTCCCATTTCATGCTGGCTTGTCCTAAGAGATTCCTGTCTTAACGAAAATTGGTCAGATTTGGAGTAACTTTGTCATCTGTAATTGAGTTATTCTAAATTTGCTCCACCCTAAGGTTGGTATGTGGTTCAGGGCCCCTGAGGCAGAGCCTCCCTCATGGTAGGAGGAGGGAAGGATGAAGGCAGCATGAAAAGAACCTTAATGTCTGCACTGCAACCTACCTGGGTGCTGGGTGCAGGAGAGACTGAGACAGATATAAATGAGAGTTACTCCCACTACACAGACACAGAGTACAAGCCTATCAACATTATCAAGAAATGACTGAATGAAACTAGCAGTGTTGACCCACTTGTTCTCATTAGCATGAATCCCATTGGGTCTGAAGACTTATACCAACATAGAAAGCTGTAATTCATATTTCACAACACTAGCTCTTGTAAATATGATGTGGAAATTAATAAGTTGATTTTTTTAACTCATGTTCCAGTTCTCAGATTATTAGATCTTACTTTGTACAGATCTTATTGTGTGTTCTGTCATATCACCTAATTGTATGCTGATTCTTAAAAAAAAAACACCAACCAAAACCACTTGCTTCCTTTCTTGAATTACAGAAACTCTGAAAGAAAAGGTTATTTAGTTCTCAAATTGCCATGAGTTGTGGCAGCTGTGGTAGGTCATGGAGGCAAATTGATAGTGTGTGTTTTTCTGAGGCTTTGGGTTTTTTTTACTTGGGTAACTACCAGAATATACAAGTACCCTCAAGCAGTGTGTAAATGATGCATCCAGTGTCTACTAAAAATTGGTCCCTCAATAAAGAATAACCATGGAATTATACCTATTAAAACTGGGACTTGCACAGTGTGCAGAACAACAATTCCATCACTCAGCTAAAATGATTTTTTAAATTTTTTTTTTAATACTTGAAAATCATACAACTGGTGGTAGGTAGGAACAGTGCTTTGTTCTCATAAATGAGAAGAGCTGTAAACACTGATTAATCTTCATGTAAATTCCTTTTGCCACAGCCCTGCTGTCATTATTATCCTCTCAAATGCTTGTCTCTTTAGCCATGCTGCCTTGCAACTTTGTCATACTCTATTAAGTAAACTGGGTTGTGTGTGGCTTGGAAAGGAGAACAATAGAGACTTGGGTGTTGCAGTTGGAACTGTTGGCAAATTAGTAGATGACACCTCTTGCCACTTTTACAGAAGCAAGAGGAGTACTGAATCAGTTCATCAGTACAGGGCTCAGAAGTTGTGTTTTGGCTGTGTTTACCGTGGCTGATGAGACACGGAACTAAATTGTAACAGTTGCTCAGCTCCTTGCATGACTGTTAAGCCTAGTATTTGGCCAAGTTCCATTTTGGGTCATTAAGTTGTCCTTTTTGCTGTTCCCCACTGTACTTTCAGACAGATTTTTTTTTTTTTTTTTTTCCTCTTCCCCTTCTGAAACCTGCTATAGTGGTGCTACTGACACCTTTCACTGGCATCCTAGAGGGTGACTGCATGTCAGGGGTACATTGGGGATGTGAGGGAGTAATCTTCATCTAAAGCCTATAAAGCACTTAATGTAAAAAGATGAAAGGACCGTAAATAAAGGAAGTGCTATCACTGTTATTCAATCACACATAAAATGTAGTTCCTATTATCAACTTATTGAGGTTGACACCTGATGTTCAAGGAAAAAGTCTTTTGAGTTGGTTTTGGTTTTCTCATTCATATTAAATGAGGTCTGATGGTCTGAAAGCCTTCTGGACAATATTGCTTTTCTCCAGCCACTACTGACCAATAATGCATTTATCACACTGCAATATTTCAGAGGTAACACTGTCATCCAGAGATGAAAATTATTGGATTCAATTTCCTCTGCACAAATGACATTCCTCAGTCATAATATACATGGTATGCAAATTATTGTCCATTTAGCACTGAGCAAGGAAACCACCCTAAGTTCCTAGTAGCAGAAATATGTATGAAAAAAGGAAAACTTTCAAATACAAAGTTTTCCTGAAGTGCTATGGTTTTAAGTGTAGTGAAGCAATACTCGTTATTATCAACCGTAGGTAGGATATAAGAAATGAAAATGAAATAGAAATTATTCCACATACAACTATAAAGTAGTATACATATATTTACAGAATATTTCTTTTGTGTAATCAAATACTTAGCATTATCTAAAATCCTTTTAGCTTTCAACATTGTTAAATAACTTTGTCCATTGTATGATGTTCTTAAGCAACCTCTGTTTATTTGTTTGGTTGGGTTTTTGTTGAATTGTTTTACAAGCTTCTTGCTAATAATGTGCAATAGTTTTTGTCCTTTAGTTGAAGGAATAGGACTAAGTATTGCTTAGAGAAAAACAAAAGACATGAACATGCTGACCTCATTACAAAATAAGTAGTTGCAGAACAAATATTTCTAGCTTCTTCCTTAGAAACAATCTGATAAGAAACTGTTAAGGATGGCTTCTGTTCAGCTTGTAAACACTTTGCATAAGTGTAATTAAGGACAAACTTTTTTCTTTTCCCACAATCAAGACCTCTTTCTTACTGAGGCCTTGTTTGATGCTAGTACTCTGAGAGAATAATAGAGGTGAGTTCCTATGCAGAAACTGAGGCATCAGATTATTTTTGTCATAGGTCACATTTCATTTTAGAGTGAAGATCCAAATAGCCAATCTTATAAGATGACACTGGCAAAAAATTTAATACCATAATTCCCCTTTTTCTTTCAAGAAATCTAATTGTAGAATAATTTCTTCCTTGAGAGGTACCAGAAACTTCTAGGAGTTAATACTTAGGAGAGCATATATACCGGGAGGGACAAGGGTGAATTGAAACATTAAGATTTTAAACACCATTCTATCTACCTTTACTTTTCTTCAGCAAAACTGTAATATAACATTCTCTTTTGATTAAAATCTTTGAAGAAACTTAGCACATAGGATAATATAGTTTGGAAGGAACCTCAGCACACATCAATTTAAAAAAAAGTATATATGCTCTTTGGGAAAGTGATTATTTGAAGACTTTGAGCTGACTGTATCAGGACTCAGCTTTTCTCATAGAAAATGGAAAAGCATGCTACTTGTGAAATAATTCTAGTAGTTATGGCAGCTTGCATTTACTGTCTAATTACAGAAAAACAAGAAAATGATTAGTGAAGCAGTGGACAAGATCATGATTCGAATGTGATTAGAAGTTTAAGAAAAAACATAACAAGACAATTCTTTATAAAACTATGCTATATATATATACTAACATGCTTGCATTAGCGTGGAGGGTAATTTTATGAGGCTGAGTGTTTTACAAAAATCAAAACTATGATTTAATAGTCTTACTAAATTGAAAAGTAAATGTAATAAATGAAAACTGGTTTGTTTGGGTTTTTTTTTTGAGACTTGTTTGAAGGGTTAGGACTTCGGGTTGGTGAAGCCTCTAGAAAGGCTTTACAAAGACATATGGTGGGCTGGCAATTTAAGTTTTCTTTCTTGAGAAAAGAATGATAGCATAGTCTAAATTTTTTTTAATATATAGTTGGGTAAATATCATGAATGTTGTTAAAGTCAAAGCCACTTCTTAGGAACAAGACCTAAAAACTTCAAACAGAGACAGAAAAATTAGACTGGGTCCGTGTTAAAGCCAATATATCTGGCAAAAATACAGTGCAGCACAGGAGTATCTAAAGGTTCAAGAAATGCTCTGATGTTAGTGAAATGTGAACCAGACTTTGGTATGCAGTAAGGAATGAGTCATTTTTGCCTTCCCACACATGGGTCTTGGGGTAGCAGGGTTGTGGAGTGTGACAGTGTCTCTGTTAAACCTACAAAACTACTTAATCAACACAGCAAATACATTAGCAAATGAGAAGGTGTCTAAAGAAGAATTTGAGCATGCCAAGAGATAAGTTGCTCTGTCACAGATAGGTCACGCCTATGCACTGTAGACTGCCTTGCCTGCCAGATCCTCCTGGCCTGCTTCTGTGTCTGAAGGTTCACACGAAAGAAGGGAAAATTTGTGGGTGGGATTGGTTACTCTGCCAGGCTGATAGACTATGTGCCTGTGGCATGTTCTCTCTCCTTTCCCCTACCTTCCGTAGGATCTGACGCTACCACCAAAATGATCACACACTTATGTGGATAAAACCTGCATAGGAGGAGATCTCAATAAATGGCATGCATAGTCCTGGTCACAGGACAGCAGCTGGTATGTGTGTCAAATCAGGTGACTTAGATGCTCTTTCAGAGATGACACATACTCATCGTATGATAGGGGCATATTTATGTCTTAGCTTGCAACATGTAATCCAGGTCCTAGGGACGATTTTCCAGATAGCATTTGCAATCTTGATTCATCTTCTGGAATTAGATACCTGGGCCCTTAAAAGCAAAACTATCTCTATCCACCTAGCACTTTTTTCCAGCTCTCATCAGACAGTTTCAGCATATTCACTGGCTATGAGATATTGAGTTGCTGTCAGAGGTACAAATGTATCTTTCTGCTGAGGAGGTCATAACTGAACCTCAGCCCTGCCATGTTTCTGGTGACTTATCATCAGGGCAAGTATTGTTATTCCCCTTTTATCTAGTTTTTTTCCAGATAAATGCCTGTCTGGCTATGAAGCTGGAAAGTACCTGTTTTGAAAATACAACTTAAATACACTTAATCATGGCTAGCAAAACCTGGAAAATACCAAAATTCCTATAAGTTAAGCAGCCACCAAAGCAACTAAAGTTCACAGAACCCTGGAAGAATCTGCCAGAAAATGTATTCTGTTGTATCAGAAGGATCTGGGGATTCAGTCTTTCTCCGTAAGGAACATTTAGAAATCCTTAAGGTATCAGAGTTCTTCAGTTCCTTTAAAAGGAATGCTATGGATTGCCTCCACTAGGAATCTGAAAGACCTTAATACCCTGTCAGAACTCTAAGAACTTGCGGGCTTTATGTAAGAAAAAACAACCCTTCTAGTGTTTGTGGACTTCTGCCTTACCTGCAAATGCCTCCAGACATGAGGTGTTCCAACAGCTAGGGATGACCTGAGCAGGTTTTAAAGTTTTGGCCAAGAATAATTAAAATGGAGCTTAAACTGTTCTTTAGCCCATCTTGCATGGAAGAATTGGCTGTGTAAGACCCTTAGGATGCCAAGAAACGGCATCAGGAAGAAGAGGGTTTGCTTTCTTCTGCAGTGTTTGTTTACAAACACTGGCAAGTATAAGTGCCTCTTGGACCATAACTATCCAGTTGAAGCTGCTATATACACAAACACAAAAAAGCATTCAAAGCACTATCATTTCTTTAATTAGGATACTGAGTTTTGGAAGATACCAGAGCAAAACCAGGGAGGATAAAGCCACTTTATAAATCTAGTTCCTGGCCTTTTCCTGCTTAATGCCACTTAGGAAGTGGCAGTAAGTGGAATATTAATTAGGTATTATCTCTTTGAAAGAAAACAATCAGCCAAGCATCCCAGGGATTCCTGCAAATATTGCATGAACTTCTGCCCCCCAGTTGTTAATTTATCTATGTGTTTGAAGAATGATGCCTAAGGGAAAACCAGGACAGGGAGAGTCTTACAAGAGGAAGAAAAGTGGCCAAGTTTAACTTAACCTGATTGTGGAAATACAAAATTGATAAAGCTTGGCAAGAAGTTGTATGTGGTTATACTGTTTACCTTTTAAAAGAAATCAACACTTGGAAGTAAAGCAGTGTCCATGAGAATCTTTCTAGACTATAGAAAGGTATCTTACTAATTTAGCATAAACTTTAGACTTAGCAAAAAATCTCTTCTGAATCTTTACATCTTTAAGGAAAATACTACAAGTTAGGCTCAGTAATCTTGGCTAAAAAGGAAGATCTGAAAACTGAAAAGAGAGGTGAATTCGGTCCTGTTGTCCCCATTTGCTATAATAATAATGATATGGAGTAGAACACAAAATGGAGAACCCATCCACAACTGGTTTTGGTATTTTGACATAAATTCCAGTAATGCTTTCTGTTTTGTTCTCTGAAGAACTTTTAATAGTAGAAATAGCATCACCAAAATTATAATCCATATTGAGACTGAATAATAATAATGAAGCAAGTTCATATTCTTAGATGTGGAGAGAAACCAAAAGAAGTGAAGTCGCATGTAAGTCCTGATATACATTCCTGTATTTTAAAATTGCATTATGCTTAAATACCTCTGCTTTATAAGCTACTGATAACAAAATTTATCTTTAAGTTATAAAAATTTCTTTGATCTGCTGTGGGCAATGAAAGGATTAACTAGGCAATGGTTGTTGCTCCATGGCCTTGCAAATGTAATGAAAGTACATAATCCACTTCTTTTTCTTGCAAATCCTAATTTACAGATGTTGGTAGGAATTGGAGGTAAATGTAGTTTTGCTATAATCTACTTTCTGTTAGATCTCCCCAAGAACAAAAATTAAAGTAGAAGATTATTGCATTAGCAAGGGCTTTTTATTTAAAAGGTCTTTTTAAAGCAACCTATTTGATAACATTCCTAGCACTTGCAGGCTTTCTGTTTCAAAGCAATGGAAAGAAAAATCAAAAGCATGTCTAAAGGCTTGCATTTAAGTTGCTGGAGTAGTGGAATACTAGTTTAGTTAAAGCACTCAAAGTGGAGTTCTGGGGAACAGCAAACCTGCCTCGATAATGCAAGTTTCGTACTAGAAAGAGATCATACATCAGCTTCTGCTATGTCCCACCCTACAAAACTCTTCCTCTCTCTCTCTTCTTGTTTCAAAAGAGAGGTAAATAAAAAAAAATAATAAAATAATAAAATCTTCCTTTACAGAAGAAACTCTCTTAGAAACATAAACCCAGTTTTCTCAGGATGAGACTTTGGAATGTTGGTATTAAAATTATTTCAAGTATGGTTTCTCTTTATATGGTTCTGATTTTGCCAGAGAGCTTGTTAGATAATAGATTAAATTATTTTCATCCACCAAAGTTTGGGAATGTGCTGTTAATGCATCTAGTTTTGACTGGAAAGCCTTTATTCTAAATAATTAAGCATTCTTTTCAGGACCTCATGGGTGGAAAGCAAAGTTGTTTTTCTCTTTCATTCTCAGTACTTAAGTGAAGAGCCAGATGGGTCCAGTAGCTAGAGCTATAAAAGCAGCTCTCCGTTGCCTTTGGTTGGAAGTTCAGTGCTGTTGCATCCCTAATAGCAGCTGCTTCTTTTTGAACCCGGGGTTATGAAAGATGAACTGCATTAAATGGTAAATCACTAAATATCAACTGCAAAAAAGTACGATGGTGTGTTGGCCTGCCTAAATTGCCAGCATTTGTCTCCTTGTGTGCAAAGAGCTGCCCTTTAAAATAATGCAGTAAAACACTGACAGGAGGGCCAATATTCAAGCCACACATGCACACAAAAAACCCTCAAATAACGTGTTTTAGTGTTTCAGCCAGTGACTAATCAGCATATATCCAGATTTGTTAAAATTCCTAGGGTATGTACATATGTGTAAGTACACATATGTTGTATCAAGTATATAGAAACTGGTAATTCTGCTCTTGTTCCAGTTTCTGTGGTTTATGTGACTGTCATACCTTAAAATCTGTTCAAATTTTACCTGCCTGATATCTGAGATTTGTTGTGAATGCTACATTTGCTAGTTTTATCTTGCTTTTATGTGGGGTGAGGTCCATATACAGAAAAACATATGCTATTTGAAAATCAGATCAAATCAGGAAAGATGCTGATGGCCTGAATAAAATTGTTCCAAACTAGACCTTTATATGTGTGCAAGAATTAGTTTCTATAAAATGTCAGAACAGATTAGTACTGGAAAGCTCCCCATTGTGTATAGTCTCACAGAGCCCAAACAGATTGGCTGTGGCTTGTGTGCCTTTGCAGCACGAATTTTTTTGCTCAGCTCTGCTGTTTTGTGTGTTTGCAGGGTGTTTGTTACTGCATTTCCCAGTGTTTATGCTGTCAGTACTTTATCATTTTGCATTGTTGGGTGTAACCATTACCATGCAGCTGTCAGCTCAAACTTCTATGATCTCAGCTATATCAAAAGCCAAGGAAAATGTGAAATGCCCACTCCCTAAATTAATAATGCTGAAATAAGGTAGTCACATATATACGATAATGATTAATCTTCCCTGTTTTACAAGGCAAATTATTATCTTTCAATTATTATCTATCTTAGAACTTGCATGAAAATTTTCAGTGTTTTACCATTGTTTGTATGGCATGCATAACAGGTGGTTCTTGGGTTTTTAAATCAGAATGCAACTATAACCACTAGTAATGTTCCACTCATTAATACAGCCCCATGGAACTGTGTGGATAAACATATGGGACAGAAAGTGCTGCATGAAACAGTAATTCTATCCAGACTTACAGATGCAACAATGCACTGCAGGCTTCTCCATAGCTTAAGATTACAAGTTACAGAACACGAGATCAGAATCCCTCTATAGTTTCTTCTGTATCCTTCTCTCTCTTGATGTAAGAAAGATACAGGGTTCTGAAGTTAGTATAAAAGATCCTGTAAACACAAAAGCCAGTGCTGCAAAGAACTGTACTTTTTAACTTTGCTCTCTTCACAAATAACAAATTAAATCACTATGGCTAGGGAACATACTTTTCTGGAACACGAGACAAATACAATTTAAATAAGTGAGTGCATTTAAGGGAATGCAAACCTATGATATGTACATATAGTACATCATCCTTGATACTTGCTGAGGCATCTGCATACTGTCTTAAAGGCAGAAATTAATGGGAATTGCTGTCTGCACTCTTGGCATGGGTGCATAGTGAAAACAAGATCCAGAGTAACTTCTGAGCAGTGAGAGATTAACCCTCTGGTAGCATCTCTTGCATTTCTAATGCTCAGACATAATTATATAAGTATTTGTGACCAGACTGGGCCATTTATGTTCCCTTTGCTCTCTGAAGTACAAATACCTATTAACTGATAAGTGCAGATTAGTTGGCCACATCTGACTGTCCTGATCTAGCAAGGATGTTGTCTGACACTGCAGTCCAAGAATAAATGAAAAAATAAGCACTGCTAAGTTATGATGATAGCATTTGATTCCCTTGGTAGCTTGCTGCCACTGGAGGTCCTATTTTGGAATTAAATATTCAATAAGTTCATAGAATTACTTGGGCTGAAAAGGCCCCCTTCAGGTACTGGTAGGCCACTATAAGGTCTCTCTGGAGACTTTTCTTCTCCAAGCTGAACAACACCAACTCTCTGTCTGTCTTCATAGAAGAGGTGCTCCAGTCCTCTTATTGTTTTTATGGTCCTTCTCTGAACCCACTCAAACAAGCCCTTGTCCTTCTTGTGTTGAGGACTCCAGAACTAAACACAATGCTCTAGGTGGGGTGTCATGAGAGCAGAGGTGAATCACTTGTCTCAGCTTGCTGGTTGCACTTTTTTTGATGCACCCCAGGATATAGCTGGCTTTCTGGGCTGCAAGAGCACATTTCCTGCCTGTGTTGAGCTTTTCATCACTCAACACCCCCAAGTCCTTCTCTTCAAGTCTGTTCTCAATCTGTTCTCTTCCTAGACTGTATCTGTGCTTGGGATTCTCCTGAACCATGTGCAGGATGTTGCACTTGGTCTTGTTAAACTTCATGCAATTTGCATAGGCCCACCTCTCTAGCCTGTCAAGGTCCCTGTGGATGGCATTCCTTCTTTCCACCATGTTAACCGCACCACACAGCTTGCTGTTGGAAAACTTGCTGAGGGTGCACTGAGTTCCACTGTCCATGTGGTCCCAACACAGACTCCTGAGGAACACCACTTATCACTGATCTCCACTTGAACACTGAGTGACTGACTGCAACTCCAAGTACAACCATCCAGCCAATTCCTTATCCACAGAGCGATCCATCTGCCAAGTCTCTGTGTCCCCAATTTAGAGACAAGGTTGTCATGTGGGACAGTGTTGAACACTTTGGACAAGTTCAAGTAAATGACATCAGTTCTTCCCTTATCCACCAATGCTGTAAACCTGTCAGAGCAGGTGACCAATTTTGTCAAGCACAATTTTCCCTTAATGAAGCTACATTGGCAATCTCAAATCACCACTTTATTTTCCATGTGCCAAAGCATAGTTTACCAGAGGATCTGTTCTGTGATCTTGCTGGGCAGAGAGGTGAGATTGACTGGCCTGTAGTTCCCCGAGTAGTCTTTTTTTTCCTCTTTTTTAAAAGAGGGTTATGGTTCTAGTCTCTAGAAACTTTACCTGACTGTCACAGTTTCTTAAGTATGATTGATAGTAGCTTAGCAACTTTGGTTGCCATGTAGGTTTTTTATGTTGAAAATAAGTGTCTGTGATCTTATTGATCAATTACAGGTTCATGTATAGACTAAGTGCTCCTTTCCTTTACTGTCTTAACAGCTGAAGGATAACAAAGGAATACCATATGGAAAGTGATTGAAGTTGGCCTGTCTCCTGTCGTTGCCCTTAAGTCCAACAGAGTGAAAAGACATCTGGAGGACCTTCTACTTGTTCAAAATCTGTAACCAGTTATCAGTCAGCTGTATTCTGTAGTAGCCAAACATGACTAGTTAGTAAAGAACAAGTTAAGTTTGTGGAAGTTGGTGTCTATAAAGATTATTTAAGACATCTTATCTTTCATAACTTTACACACAAGGCATAATTTACTACTGAGCTCTAAAAATCAAGTCCTGCTTTTGACTGTACCCTCACACTGTCACGGAACCATTCTGCTATTACTTCCAGTCCTAAATTTAAGTTTAAGCTTGATGAATTAGATCATACTTCCTAATTTTGGTTTCTCTTTCATCACGCTAGAAGGTGTGTCTTGCTTACTTAAGTACTTGGTTAAATATCTCCTGGCCTGTTCAGCAAGGGCTGTTGACAAAGCAATGTAGGCCTTCCCTTTTCTTTCATAACTATTAAGGTATAAATTAACTTGTAAATCACATTGTTATTAACATGAAAAAAATAGACCTTATAGTGAAAGGGCTTCATCAAGTGTTTGTGCAATGAAACACATCAGCTGTGTTTGCAGTGATAGTCTATGGACATCCTGTATTTAAAATGAATTGTGCTGGAAACAGTATGATAAAAATGTAACAGCCACTCCTAGGTCAGGACAAAATGACAGTACCTGCCATTGCTAAATCTTTTCTAATCCCTGTGATTAAGTACATTAATTTATCCATCTCTTCTGTCTCGGTCTCCTATCTATCATTTATTTTTGTATCAGGAACCACAGTGAGTGGGAATGAACCTTGAGAAGCATGGAATGTAGTCCCCTATGTGGGACACATACAGGGATTGTCTCAGTTTCTCCATACTAATTATAGTAGACTGTACTATTATAAGGCTGTTTTAAAACAACAAACAAAAACCCAAACAAACACAAAGGCAGTCTCATGTCTTCCATTCCACAATCTGCTGCTTCTTTCAAGTCGACTCAAAAATGCAATAGGAGTAAGCTTTATAAACTGAAGATAAAATGCTAAGCAGCCTGAAAAACTACCTGAAAAACTCAAAGATACTGTGTAACTTTTAACTATTTTCCTTTTTAAAGAAGCTGTGCTAATCAATACCTTTTCAAAGCATGCTCATTCCTAGCAGTTTCCTAAAACTGGAGAGAAATTGCTGTTCTTTGTAAGCTAAATCAATCTCTGAAGAGCCTTATAAGAATAAAATAGCTTAAGGATGAAACAGCAATAAGAAAGGAGATCCATCTACCAATTTATCAGTCTATCTATTTTCTAGCCATATCTATCTATAATGGTTAAAAGTTTTAAAGGACACTAAATTTAAGTATTTTATATTGCTTTTCATAAGGGCAGTTCAATTTATCTCTATTCCTTTGGAAAGATGAATATTGTCACTGCACATTGTAGGCTTGTGTTGGCTAAAAGGAGTCAGGGGCATGACAGCATTTATAGAAGGCATGAGCTCAAATGTCAGTAGGGCATCCAAAAATGGATGAAGCATCACCCAGCCACTGCCATCTGTTGAGTGTTTCATGACAGCTGTATCTCCTGTCCAGAGCTGGTGCAGATAATCATGAAAGGCACAGAGGAAGCATGCAGCAGTGATGCATGGGGAGGGGGGAATTCCACCTTTAACATTGTTTTTAATTGCACCATAATGATTTTTTAACAGACACAGTAGTATGTAGCTTAGACTCTGGCCTGATTTAAAGCAAACAATAAACCACAGTGCAGCTGAAAAGCACTTGAAAATTCCTTTGTGAGAAGGTTTTGTCCAGGCTGAGTATTTAATAGTTTTTCTCCCAGAGACTTTGCCCTAGAGATACTCTTGCCGTAATAAAAAATATAATAAAACTGCCTCAACTATTGTGCGTCAACAAGACTATCAAAGCAAATATTTTTGTTATTGGTTTACTAATGTGAATGTGGGGGTTCTAAATGGTATTTCTCTTAAAGAGGGAGGAACTTTTGGCCATCAGAATTGACGTACTATCACTATAAGGTGCATTTAAACTTAATGCCAGCTGAAACATTAAATGACTCTGAAAAAAGAAGAAAATCTTTCTAGTTTTTCTGTCATTTTCCCTAGCATATGTATCTACTTTCTTCCCTAAGGCATAAAAACCCACCATCTGACTTTATTGTTTCTGATACAACCTCCCATAAGCTGGGGAGCCTTCTAGATGAACTGGCAACCCGGACAAGTCATGAAATCAATGGCACAGGCAGTAGCAAAGGGTAGGTGTCATTGCGAAGCAGTCTTTGATGTGAAAGCCTTCTCTTATCCTCTTATCTAACCCTTGCCTCCCTATAGCCGTGTCTCATATTGTTCTGTCATTTCAGCATGTCAGGGTCTCTGTTATTACAGTTTTAGGTTATCCAGCAGATGTTGCTGTAAACTTGTACAGCATGAGCAATTGGAGTTTAGTTCATCCTTTTGATAATGTTAATAAAGCAAACTGAAAATAGAATGGAAAGAGAATCGTTTAAAGATATGTCACTTATGAACATATCTTTGCGTTAGGAGCTGAGGCTTTTTTTCAGGTTCAGATAACTTTACAAGTCTATAACTTTACAGATAAATTTAGATAACTAGATAAACTTCAACTCTTAACTTATTTTAGACTATAGTAATTCAGCTGCTCTAAGTATGGGAGTTTTAGATCTTCATTGTGATTTAAAACCAAATCATGAAACGGCAATCACAGCATAGTGAACACGGATATGCCTGAGTTTGCAGGTAGTCTGAGATTATTTAATAACTTGTTGCTTTGCTGATATGGTTAAACCTCAACAGATTGGGTTTTTTTCTTTTGCACAAGCAGGGGAGGTTATGACTGCTGCCATGTAGCTCAACAAGGCCCTCAATATCTCTGAAGAAATTATGCCTTCTGAATCCACATAACAGTTGTTCATGTAATCTATCCAAAACCAAAATTGTCTTGAGGACATACAAGCCAAAGGTCACTTGTAGGACTGGTTCCTCTATTATCAATCCCAGAAAGATGTCAGGCTGTAGTGAGTCTGTAATATCCTTTAGGGCAGCATTGTTTGTTTTTTACATTCATTCAAACACTAATAAGATGAGGAAATGCATAATTAATAATAGTGTGATCAGGGGTGCCAAAGGCCATGACTTGACTTCATGATGCATTGTGTTACATATCTGAACTGCTCTGCTAGTTCAAATACCTTGCACAATGTTAACCTTATCTGCCAGCAAGCTTGTGTTACTATTTGAATTAGGAGTGGGTAGGAGTAATTTCTAAGATATTCCACAGTGTTGGGTTACACTTAGAAAAAAGTTTAATTTCAAATACAGATATGTTTAAAGCATACATTAAAGCAGTTCAGGTTTAAAATACTGGTCCTGCTTCTAGGTCAGTGGGAGGCTCTGGTTTACTGCTACATTAGCTTTTACATAATTGTTTAGCATTTATATCTTTTTATTTTACAAGTTTACTCTAAAAGAAGCTAGTGAAACAAAACATAAGTCTACCTTTCCCTGAAAGTCACTTTTATGTTTCTCCTTTTTTAACATGGCAAAGTGGTTGTAAAATGTACTCTTGATTTTTAAATAAAACAGCATGTAAGCAGAATAGGTATGGGAAGTGGGCCCCTTACTTGAGGTTTTATAGACCGCACAGGACCTCAAACAGGAACACTGATGCTAAATGTGGATTTTTAATTTTTTTTTTATTTTTCAAGGATTTGCAGAGAGTACTTTATATTATGAGATACAAGAGAGAATGAGAGCAGATATTTCTAACAAACTGTTAAGCCAAGGATAACTATTTCTCAATAATCAAGATGACAAAATTAAGTTCAGTTGCAATATAATTCTGGAAGAAATGTCTGATTTCAGAGCAGCTATTCAAATTCCTGTGAAAGTTAACAGGCAGCTGGATTGCCACTACAAGAAGAATAGGACAGACCATATAATTCGACATCTGGGATCCAGGAAGACCCCCAGTTGAGACTACTATTGAAATTCAAAACCAAAAAAGAAGTGTGTGAGTAGGAACACTGAAATAGCTGCAATTGTGATGCCTGCCTTGTTTATGATTAAGGCTGATTAAAAATGCAAAAACTACATTTCATTGTAAAAAACAGTGAACTGGAAGAGGGGAAACAAAAGGCTTTAGGCTTCAATTTTGTAATTTTAAAATCCTAGGATTAAATGTGGAAAGGAATAGAGCTGAATCATTTTGGGGATTGTGTTTCTTTTTGTTTAAGACTGCAATTGTGTGCTCTTTTTTCCAAGGTAAGCAAATGTTAAGTACACTGAGACACTATTGCTCCGTGCTTCCATGCTAATAAGGCGTGCTTCCCACAGTGTGTGACAGAAAGGATGAATACCATGCAGTGCTAATGGTTAATTTGTAGTGGCATGTGTGTTCCTTGAATGTTTGTGAAGTTTCATGATTCACCATCACACAATTGAATCGCTCCTTTTTTAAGATATAGTGATATGTAATGAGATGAAGCAATGCTGACAGGGTTTTTGAAAGATACATTGTACTCCACAGCCTATTCACTTTATAATAATAATACCAATACCCCCTTAAATTTGTTAATTTCTCACGATTTAGGGGATAGAGTGAGTTCTCATCAAATAATTTCAGCATTGACCACGGTTTAAAATGTTAATTACTGTGGAATCTGTCACAGATAGCATCAAACCACAGTGATGCTAATCTATGTCATGGATTTGAAACTCCTTTGGGAAGCACATATTTAGACTTACTGCTGAGTGAACATGACTGCTAGGATTACAGAGGCCATGGACAGTGAAGAAAAGCAGTCATGCTCCTTCTGACTAGAAAGTAAACAATAGGGTGATTGTCTGCTTACACTTTGGGGCTAAACAGCCCAACTGCTGAGAAGCTCTAGGTAAAAAACTGCTATCAGCAAGGAGTCTTGATGTTTTCTTCATGAAGCTAGATGTTGTCAAGGATTCAGCTGAGCCACCCTAGTGAGTGTACAGGAAGCAAAACAGGATATTCTTGTACAGGCCCTGTTTTGTGTAATTATGCAACACTTGAACTCTTGTGTATATTCCAGAACACACCTCTAAAAGGAACAGAGAGCCATCAGCAGCAACTAGTGAGTGAAATATTCTTATGAAAAGTGCTCTTGATTGAAATCAGTGTGTTTACATTTTAATTTATCCTTGGTAAGGATTGCTCCACCTTAATGCACCCTCAAAATTAAGAAATTATTTTCACCCGGTTTCATTTCCTGTGTTTGTTTCTTTTAACAAGCAATCTAAATCATTTCAGCTGTCTCTTAAAAAGGAACAATAAGGGAAATGTCACTTCATCAAATATCCTCAGGTATTTATCAGGAATATGCTGGATTTGATGAAACACAGATAAATTCCCTGAGAGGCAGCTGAGGATCTTGATCCATTTTAACAGAGGCTTCTCTTGGACCTTGTGACTCCCAGATTTGTACTGGGAAGACTGGATACTCAAAATCCTGGCACATGCACCAGGCTTTTTGGGCACACTAGGTTCTTACATGTAATACCAGGAGCCAGAAAACACTGGACACACTGGATGGATGTGCCTGTACCCTCACATGTGTATATACATAAGTATCCTATCTGACTAAGTACTATGCTGTTTTTATTTAAATTATCTGTTTCATTTAGAGTCCCTTTTGATCTGTTTCTGTAAATAAAAAACACATGCTGACTTTTGAATAATCTCTGGTTTTAATAGCCTGAATCTTGCCATGTCCTGTTTGTACCACAGATAGTACTGTGACTACTCTTGTGAGAAAGAATCAGGGTTGAATACCGGAAACTTAGATTAGTTTTCAGCAATATGTTTTTTTTTTTACTTTTTTGTGTCTGGCAATAATGTTGCCCAAAGAAAAATCTTAGGCTACTGCAAAGTAAGGGACATATTCTGTGATTTGTGGATTATAGCACAAGCACAGATTTTTCCATTGCCTTGTAAGAACATTTGAAAACAAGACTGTCCCTCCTAGAAACAGAACAAAACCAAACCAAACCTGTTTTTAAAATAATGGTAGTGATGTCATGAAAGCACCTAAATTCTAACTCATTTGTATACGCAGACCCAAATTCTGCTTTAAGGGAACTTGAAGTAGTGAATGTCCGTCAGGCTGCAACAGTGTAAATGAAGGCAGAGGATGGCAAATGATTTGTAATTTTTTCTGTTCCTGGGCTACAGTCTAGCTGATGGCTGATACCATGCCTTGTTCTGTGCTCAGTAGAATTCCAGTCCATAGTCTAGAAGTCAGAGCAAATCTCAGCTTTGGTTCTGATCTCCTGCTTTTGTTAACTGTTTTCATAGGGGACTATAACCTACTCCTTTGCATAATTTTTATTTACATGGAGAATGGCACTGCATTTAATAATTGCATATTAATGAAATGGGTAATAGTAGAATGGGCAGAACAGGCACAAAACATGAATTTCTCTTTTCTCCATAGCTCTGGGAATGTTTTGAGTGTGAGGGTTTGGTAGGACTCTTAAGTAGTCTCACTTCCTACTGCGTGATGTTTTTTATAAATAAACAAAAAATTTCTGCAGAAAGTTTTTTACAGAAGAAAGCAAAACATTCTTTTTTAATTTGGAGAGTGGGGTGTCAGACAAATGCTTTTTTCAGCACAAGAGAAGACCACGTGGCTGGCAACAAAGCAGGAGAGTGAGGCTTTGACAGCACCAAGCTGTCAAACTGGCTCAACCATTGTGTGAAATCTCAACCTAGAGGAGTACCTAGGCAAGAAATCTCTATTTTACTGTGGTTTTAGCTTAAAACATAATACTTTTGATAAATTGTTAAAATAGAATTATTTTTTAAACAGTATTTTTCAGATCCTTCAGTCAAGGCATGCATAAACACTGTTTTAGTGGTACATAGATAAAATGAGACTGTTACTGTTTTTTAATTTGCATGTAATTTTGTTTTTTTCCCTCTTTATAATATGATTTTTGTGCCATTTTGAAAAATATTTTTCCTTTCTGTATTATTTTGGATTTTGTGAAGGATTCCTCCTTCATTTCTCTTCATGATTAAGATTCAGTAAGTTCCTTCACATTTGCTTATTCCCTGAATTCTTGCTGTAGTCATCAACTTTCAGTATCTTACTGTGAACTTTGTAGTATTTCAGAGTTTTATATTTCTTTATTTTCTTGCCCCTAGACTTGTGTTATTTCATGACCCTTTCACTGAGTCTTGACTTCTTATTTATGTGTTATTTTGTAAAGAAAAGTAAGCTGAAAAATACCCAGGATGTATGACCAAGAAAGACAGAAAAATAGAAAATACAGTAGACACAAAAGTTTTAAAGTAGTCTCCTGATTCTTGGGTGCCCAACATATTTTTGAGTGCTTTAGATGCCACCTTCTAGGTTTTAACAGTGCAATACTTCGAGGAATTTTAGGCTTCAAATGTGGATGTGAATAGATGGGAGATAGGTGACATGGTCTCTGCTAAATTTACTGCATGGGTAAAATAGGAAGCTTTCTGGACAAAATTTTGATGTTTTCTTCAATCAAACACAGCAGACTAAGGTAGAGTGTAAGTTGCAGTGAGCATTGTACACTAGCAATTTTTTAAAGCTTAAAAATCTTACTCTTCCCCTCTACTTCTTACCAAAAGTGTCTGGAAGAACTATCCTGGTCTGGATCCAAGTCTCAAGTTATTGTGACTTCTTGGGGTGACTATTCAGTCTCTCCAGAGTTGCTTCTATGTCAGCAGCCTCCCCTGAGCATTACCACTGCAGGTTCCCACCAGTAGGTGTGGTGGACCAAAGTACTTTCAAAAGGTTAATCAGCAGCATTCATTAATAGCTAGGTAACAGTATCCAGCCTGCAGGCTACTGGCAGTTGGCAAATCGCTGGCATGGTGCAAACCTTGTAGTTTTTGTTCAACTGGTTGAGTGCCTTGTTGCCAGGCTTGCTGCTGGAGGAGGAGTTTGGCAGGACCACTGGGGTGTGTTGTGCAATAGCATTCATTGAACAGCTTGGCTGCTGGCACCCCGGGGACTTCCTCAGGCTTCGTGTCTCCATGCTGAGCTTGCTCACTGGAATTTGGTATTTTAAGCAAGACCAGAATACCCTTCCTAAGGATTCTGATAAGCTCTTGGCATGATTCCACTTGCACTTGTGTCCAGCTTCGCTAGACTGAAATACAGGAAAATTTACCTGAGAGTTGGTACTCTTTTGATACTTTCCCATGGCTCTGTTTCATGTGATTAGAAACATGGGTAAGCCCTCCAATGGCTCATTGAGAAAGAAGAGGTCATCTTACAAAGGTACAAAAAGATCTCCAGTATGTACTTGTGAAGCAACACACAGCAAGTCTGCCTCTTAATGGTGTTATTGTCACATCTATACGGGTGAATGAGGCAACACAAGATGCAGTAAATAAGGGAGGGCTTTGCGTCAGGCTAATCACTGGGTAAGCCAAAAAAGGTGCTCAGCCTGGGTTAATTGCTGAGATTGTGTCCTATAATGATGCTGACTAATGTGCTTTTGAGACAGAAGTTTCCCTTGTAGACTTGGCCTCAGGTTTTACGATTTTAATATTACTGTCAAAAACCAACCATTTCTTCATATATCATTATCTATTCATTACATTTTCTAGGGTACACAAAATACTAATTTTCTAGATGGATTTCTATATTAAGGTGAAAAACAAACAAAAGAGAAAATCACAAACTTTGTCTTTGTTTGGAAGATAAAAAACTGCCTCAACAGCAACAAAGAACATACCCTTTTTTAAGGCTACATAATTACAAAAATAATATTTGCATTAACTCTTAGGATTTTTAGCCTTAGTGTATCAGACTGATATTTTTCCAACAGACTTATGGCTTACTCTGAGTGATTTTAGCAACTCCAGTGGGGCTAGTTATGGTGTGAATTATTACCCAGCATGAGTAAGGAGATCAGAATTAAGCCCAGATACGGTCAGAAGGAAAGAGGGTTTTGTCTGATTTGTCTATGATAGATCTGCCCCACTGCTAACTCCCTGGTCTTTCATTTAGTTTCTTTTTAGAGACTTTTGTTAAGACTTCCAAGGAGTCCTGAGAGGACAATTGAGCTTTTATGGGCTTTTTTCAGACACACTGAGAAACAGTCAAGTTGCTGGTTTTCTGGTAGTGTTTATTTCTTTTTCTGCTCATCCTGCAAATATTTTTAGTTAAAATTATTTTAAAAAAATACTAAAAATGCTAAAGAAAACCAAAAGCAAACCCAAGAAATCAAGTAATATATATCAGGCTTTGAAGGAAGCAAGAGGGGGAGCTTCAGGGTTAATCTGCAGTTAACTATTTCCCAAGTATACAACATTATGATCAGCCCTTCCAGAAAAGAGGGTTTTGTTCTGTTTTCTGAGGGAATGGATTTCCATCTGATCTTGTCCCTGTTCAGTAAAGCTTAGTAACTAAAGAAATCAGATTGTTTCTCACAAGATGCTACAAAAATTACACAAACTGATTTCTACTCTGAAGTTAGTGGCTCATTTGCTGGGCTCAGTGGTGCAAAATGACTCATGTGACTACCTGAAGGCTTCCCCTTGGGCAGCCTCAGAGCTCAGCTTCCCCTCTGAGCAGGGAAAGCAACCTGGCCAAACCCCTGCCACCCAGGGGTGAGCCCTTGGGACCAGCGTGCAGCAGACAGGGGCCTTCCTAACGCCCCTGCCTCTCAGAGTAAGCCTTGGTTCTGGCTATGGGAGTAGCATCATCTTGCTAAGAACTGTCTCCTACTCCCTCACCCTTACTAGTGCTCGTATTGATCAGCTACAGCAAGCCAGGGAATCTGCATGCTGCAAGATGGTCGAAAGAATTTACAGCCTTTGGAACCGAGGGGACTAAGTTTGCCCAGGATCATGCCCTTAGTTAGCATCCTGCAGCAAAAAGGCCTAGAGTTTAGTAAGGAAATTCTCTTAGGGATTTATACTATTGAATACTGTAACCAAGCCTGGCAGCCCTTGGATCTTGCAGCTCTCTCTGGGCCTAATCAAAGGCCATTGACGTAAACTAAAACATTTGACTTCAGAGAGCTGTGGATCAAACTCTGTGTCTACACTGACTGAGTTTGCCCTCCCCTCAGACACAGCCTCACTTTAAATTCTTTTCTTCTGACAGGGCTGCAGCCTCATTCTCCTCTCTTAAGCTGGGAGGGCGTTTCACAGCTCTCTAAGATGCCCAGAAGTGACTTTTCCCTTCTCACGGTGCAGTTTTACATTTTGCCTCATTCAGCATAACTTCTAGTTGACCAAAAGTCCCATCCTTGTTTTCCTGATGTCAGGTTTAGAGATCATATGATTTTAGCAAGATGACTTGACAGAAAAAGTAACCCAATCCAACATGCCAAAAAGGAGCCACTCTCATTTCAGCAGTTTTCTACTCCTGGCATGAAGTAGTGTAATGTGACTCTGTGCCATGAGTCTCAAAAACTCTGCCAGGGGCACTACATAAAAGCAAAGTTAATTTGGATTAAGGCAAAGAACCCAGACAAAGAAAACATTAAGAATAATTCAGATTAAAATTACATTAAAAGTATTATTACCAGCATACAAAGTCTGGTCCACAAGTATTAATTAGATACTGATCCAAAGATAATGCTTAAGATGGATATTACGAGTGTGAAAACTATACTTAATAGTATGTTATTATATTTACTATGATTCTCCTTTCTTTTTTTATTTTTCTCAACCCAGTGAACTGTCAGCCTTTACCATTCTGACGAAAGGAGCTTGCTCTTGATTTTCAAGCAAGTGCTCCTGGGTCACTGCAAGTATATTGTCACAGCAAACAGGTGAATGACTCTCCAATCTTTCCTCTTTCTCCTACACAACCTGAAGATTCCTTCCAAGCCCAGTTGCTCAGTCTTTGTTGTTAAGCTGTCTTTTACAGCATTCTTTTGCCCAGACATTGATGCATAAATTACCTCAGATTTACATTATTATCTTAATTTTTTCCTTCACTTCAGATATAAACTCATTTTAATTTCTTTCTTTTAATTTAGCTGGTGTAAATGTCATCTACTTGCATATTATTCCCATTTCAAAGTATACCCTTGAACCTCACTCAAAGGCTTGAACTCTTTGGATATGCTTGTTTTGAAAATAAAAGCTCATAAAAGAACTACGATATGTGTTATTAACTTCCAACTTTCAATACTTTTAACATGTCTTCCTACCCCTATTGGGAGTCTAAGCAAATGTTCTTAGTTTCCCTGGACACACTAATAAGGAATTCTCCCTATGTGTCCTCTCTTCTCCATGGTTTGAAAATTAAAGCTCTGTCTTGAGCTGTAAGGTGTGCAGGATATCTTTCTGAAAGATAAAGTTCATATTGGATTCAAGCTACCCAGCTGTTCCAGAGCTCTGCTTTTATGTCAGGTTTTTGGATTTCAGGAGGCTGGAAACAGACTTGCATATGAAAAGGAAAATTCATAGGAATTGTACCTTTTAGTGATATTTATAAGCAGATGAAATATTTAATTTTCAATCTGATTTACTATTTCAATTAGGAAATATGTTCAAATTCATTCTGCAAAATCTCTCGGGGGGAAAAAAATCAGGAGAGTACTTAGAAAAGAACAGATGGAATAAAAGTTAATTTTTGAAGTTGGAGGTGAAATAATTACCCTATACAGCTTGTGACCACCCTTACTGAAATATGTTTGTAGTTCTGCCTTCTTTCAATTACATGGTTTACATTTACTAGATAGCTTACAACATCTCACTTTTTATTTACCTCAGATCAGAACAAGAAACCACTAGAAAATTAAGTTGTGCAGGCACTGCAATCCTAAGTGAAGGTGCTGCTAGTGCCTTTGTGAAAAGATTCACAAATAAGATGACTGCAGTTTCCAAAATTGTCAAGAACTGAGCAGGGTTTTTATCTAACATTTTTTTCACTTTGCACCTTCTGTGTTAACTGTGACTTGCACAAGTTTGTCACTTACAGAGAAGCTAGAGGTTTAGATTTGTAGCTGTGCAATGTAGCTTCTGATTCAAGTAAATGGAAAAATATATTGGTATGTTAACTGGTTGGACTAAGATGAGGTTCTTGCTACTTGAGATACTTTGGAGAATTGCAGCCGTATGATTTTTGTGCAGTCATGACCCTGAAATTTCAAGTTGGCAGGGAAACCTGTACCATGAGTGAGTACACGTACGAACTCTCATGACAGAACTACCTATGACTCTTCCTTGAGAGTAATTTATTTCTTTATCTTCCTTAAGTGATTCTACTACAAATACAGATTTTTCTAGTGATACACTGTCTAAAAATTATACTGCGGGCCTTAGAAGATCAGAAAGCCTCTAGCTGTTGTATGCAAGTGGGAAAAATATAAAAATATTTCCATCCTTGTCTTTATATTTCTGCTTCTGGGAATTGCTCTAGCAACATAATCCCATTTCTTGCTCCTTCATCAGGGACCTCCATAAATTAAAGAGTCCAGGGAAACACCAGGGTTGGAAGGGAAAGGAAAAGAAACACATGCTTTGCAGAGCCTCATCTGTATCTTGTCTTCCATTGTCATGCTCAGTGACTCTGTCCTTACAGTAGGAAGTACAGGGATGTGTTTATACAGAAGTCTGCCAAAGACTGGATTTTGTCTGTATCATCAGGAGTTGTGCTGGCTGAGCATCAGTTTTACCATTTCAGGTCCAGATTGGGATTAGGACCTTTAACTCCATGTTGACCTTGTTGACTCCTCGTGTTTGTCTCAAGTGGTTAGCCATTCTCTCTCCCCTCTGTTGTGTTGGTGCCATTTCTCAGAAACTGGGAGATGTAAATAAGTGAACAGATGGTGGGGCTGGAAAGGGGGGAATGTCTGTGCTTTTCAGGAAGAAAAAAAATCTATGAAGGGATAAGAAGTGGAAGAAAGAGCTGTATGTTTTGAGTGGTTTGAGAAAGATGTCCTCTACTAGTAAGACAGAGAAAATGGGAGGTATCTCTCTCTATGTAGCCTCCAAAGTCACTTGTATTGTCCTAGAACAACTTTAACCAGTTTGGCCCAACTGTACCATGTGCATATAGTGATCTTTCCAAGATTACACCAGCTCAAAATTTCCAGTAGTAGTGCCATACCAGCACCACCCATTTGAATGATTAGCTACATCACTGAGAAAAACTTGAACTTGGGATGACTTTTTTGCATGCTTAATAGGCCAAAACATGCCATCTCAAAATCCAAAACACACCTATAGAGAATTTATGTTTTGTGGGCTATGCATCTGTCCTGGTCAACTTATGACCCAGACTTTATGTTCTGCCAAATTCAAAGTGAAAACTCTGATCAGAATAGAGCATGCTCAGCAGACTACAATGAGTCTCAAAACAACCCCTTTAAAGCTATTTGGGTTTTGCAAATCTTTGAAAGGTTTTTGTGAGCTCAAAGAAGGGCAACAAGTTTCCAAACAACCATGTTACTGCAAAAAATGATTTGCTATCTTCTGTTCCAATTACATGGCTTCTCTCAAAACAGGTGATTTCCTTCTCAGAAACCATGTTAGTGGCTAAAGACATGGAAACAGTTTTCCAAACAGCTATTGCTCTACTTTGTTGCTCAAAAATTCTGATTACCTTGCAGTAAGTTCCACTTCTAAGTCTCCCCTGCTGAATAAATAAGGAAAGGAGGTGTATTCCATCAGAAAGTTTTCTGTATCTGCTTGTTTAAAGGGGTAAACAACTAGTGTAATGTTTGCCTTTATCAGCTATGAAACTTAAACCGGAAGATTTGCAAGCTACCTTGATTTTCCTCATTTTTATAGGAAAGAATTCTTAAGACTCATTCTGTGAGTGAAAATTTGGCTGTTAAGTGCAGCTGAGAGCACATTATGAGGTTTCCCAGGGTATTTTGCTCTTCTTTACCTGATTTTACTGGGTCTTTTGAATCCATTGCATTCATAGCTTCTAAAAAAAACCTTCCTTTGATCATTTGCTTGGAGTTCCTTTTTTTCTTTTAATGTACTATAGTTAAGGGTTTTTTTTAATTAGGTATGTCAGTGTGTACGATCACTGAACAAAAAGCTCTATCAATTTTACCTTTCTATTTGCAATTTGATTCTGAGATGGTTCTTCCCAAAGCTGCTCTGAACTTTCTCCCTTAAGACAAATAAAATTTTCTCTTCCACTGTGGAAAAGAGTACTACTCCCTTACCCAATATGAAATAATCTCAGGAGGAATAATGTCTTTTATTCAGATCATTGTATTTTATCATCTTGAGAGACAGGCATTCAGTCACTCTTCCAGAATCTGCTCTAAGAAGAGCTTTAGAACTTGGTCACGGGGCTGAATTTCCTATTGTCTTGAACCATACCTAGTCCTTCAAATGAGTGCAAGATGGATCTAAAACACTACCATATCAGAATGGTTGTACTGTATTGGTCTGAATATAAGGTGAGGTTGCAAAAGACTGAGCCCAGGGGAGGAGGGGATTGAGAATCCTGCTTTCTAAATAGCTGGATTAAATATGTCACCTGTAACTGTATCTTCTATTCTGTACCTCCTTCACCCCCCTGGAAGTGCTGAATTTTAGGCTGGAGGAGGTAGTAAAATAAAATGGGGTCTTGCACTCAGGACACCATCTCTAATGCTGCTTTGCTGAGGATCAAGGTAGCAGGCAAGTGATCAGCAAGACTAAATAGGCTCTTGGCTTCATGTGAAGAAGACTTGGTATGGGCAGGGTGGCAATGTAACAGTGCCTACCATTTACTTTCTGGAATAGAAATAGTTTCTCTATCACTTTTAAAAGGAAGGGAGATTTCCTTTTATTGCCAGCTAATAAGCTGGAACTTCCAGCTACTACGGGTGCTGGTAGTATTTATGCAAGGTGCAACTTTTAAGGGCAAAGATGGCCTCAGTTTCTTGGAGAATAAGCACAATAAAATCACTGTGTTCTATTTCTTAATGACTGTTCATACAGTTTTTAAAAAAGCAATAGTATATCTGAAGCTGAATTATGTAAGCATAATCTCTAGCAAATTCTAAAGCTGTTATGTTTAAGCTTGCAGACACACGACTAAATCACAGCATCTTTCAGTGAAATGGACTAAGCTTTCTGCCACTGTATGAACTGACGAAGAATACTGTGCCTTTCCTTTATTATTAAATGTTGCCTAAAACTATAAAATAAGACACTGAAGTATGTTAGGTTTATTCTTGAATCTTTTTTTTTAAACAAAAAACAAAAAACAAAAGAACTGTAAAAGAAACTCTCCTCTGTGGGCCTGTAAGTGTGATACCACCATGTGTCTTATATGGCCTATTCAAGATTAAAGATACGTAAAAGAAAAAAACAACTTTTTTTTAATAGTAACTGTAACCTTGATTTGAGGAAATTTCTTTCTAACAAGTTGTTTTGAGAATTTTGACTTGTACTTAAACTACTGAAGACCAAGGTATTTTAGGATATCTGTTGAACCCCAACTGTTCTATCTCCCCCCACACTTTAAAGACAGACCACTCTTAAAGAAGTGACCATTGCCAACCTGAGCCAGAGGGCAGCATTCACCACCTTATTGTAAGCTACAACTCCTGATGAATCTCAGCTTCTTTTAACTCCTCTTTCTCTGTTCAATACTAATAAATGCATTCAAAAAAATGTATTGCCTCATACAGCTTATTACAGGATTGTTAAGTGAATAAATTACATTGCCATTAGTTTTCAACTAAAAGTACATCGGAATTTTAAATGGAACATATCCAGCTTCTCTGCTAGAAACCAGCAGCTTTTGCTTTCAAAAACCATGCTTCAGACCCAGGCCTGCCATAATAGTAATACTTAACATCAAGGACATTAAAGCTTTGTAAAGAAGATAGTACCAATATCACAATGTGCTCCATTAGATACAGATACTAAAGAGGTTTCTTCCTTGAAGGTGCAGAGTGATCAAAATTGATACAAGATCAGGGTTCCTGTGTCTTAGCTATTAGTTGCAGTTTATCATTTACTACTCTGGGTATCAATTCCAAAATAACTTTAATTCATGTTTGGATTTTTCTACAAAGCTATGATTATCTTTTTCTGTCCTTCGATAATAATAAAATCTTTTGTCCCAGCTTAGAATTGAATTCTTGTAGCAAATATATGGTGGAGAATGCCTTGAATACTCAGTTAATAATTCCAGTTTTACATTCGCCTCCACCATAACCCTTATGTAATTATTTCTTCTAATAATTTTTTTTAACAGATCAGAATTCTATGGAAGAGTGGAAAATATTTCTTGGCTATCAGACACATTCATATCATTATTTTTAATTCTTATTATTTAAGACAGAACAACAGAAGCATTTTTAAAAATAATAAAAATTGGTAATGAAGCACTTGTCTGTTTCATTTGGCAAAAACCCGTAAATCTGGAGCTTTTGTCAAATACCAGGAGTAAGTAGAGGGAAAAGAGAAGGTAGATGGAAAGATTATGAAGGGGATACTCTGCTCTCAGCTAAGCATGTGGAACAATGAGCTTAACCACAAAGCCAAATCCTCAAGTAACTTCACTGAATCCAGTGGAAACTTGCAAACTTCCATTAGCTGGGAATATAACATTCTCTGTATTGGTTTCAAAATAACTTCTCCAGATCTGAATGAAGCTAGCTGAAAATAAGGCTTGACCAGAATTTCACAAATGATGATGAGAGGGGTTTCAGTGTTTTGTTTCATAGCAAATGATGAGTGAGTTTTAAATCTGCAGCAACTAAAATGATTTTGAACCTACTTATAGCTGGCCACAACTTCAAAATTTGAGAGAACATATTTCGGAAGGTTTATTTCAGTCACAGACAGAAAACAGTGGGGTCCCACAGCAAGCCAAGAGCCTGATTCTTTTAAAGCAGCACATGCCACTTCAAGGAAAAAAACAAACCCAAAAGAAAACATGAAAGGAAGCAATGGTGTGCAAATCAAAATAACTCCTTTGTCTTTCCCACTGGATCCATGCTTGTGGAAGAAAAGACTGTAGGGGTAGGATTCAGACCTGTCTTTATTGAGCCTCTGAAAGCAACTATGTTCCCTCTGGATGAGAGAAAATTCAGTTTTAATGGTGGTGGCAGGGTTTCACTGAATTACCTTAATTTTCAAGATCAAAACAGGTGGCAACAATGTTTGCTTCAAATAACTAATTGTTAAAAATTACAAATTGATTGGTTTTGGGGTTTCTTTCTTTTTATTAATCTCCTTCCACTGCTCCATGAGATTCAGCAGTTTTTCCACTTTCTCTGAGCCACTAAACTGAGCTCCTGGATTAATTTATCCACCTCTTCCTTCCTCCTTCTTTATCTGCAACACCATTCAGCAGTCCTCAAGATTCACTAACCAAGAAAAATCCTTCACATCCTTCCTGTTGCTAGTTAGGGATAGATTAATTTCTGGCTGAGATATGACTGGACTTATCATGTTGTGCCTTTCCAGTGCTTGTAATTTTGTACTTGAAATTTACTGATACATTGTCCATGTTTGGGTTTGTACTTCCTGCAGGTGACAGCATGCCAGAGACATCTTGTTACCTGAAGCTGAACATTGACATTTAATGCTGGGTAACAGATCCATAAGGGAGTGGAGATCCTACTGTGGCAGATTTACTTGCCTACTTCTTCATCATCAAGCTGCGATGAAGGTAGGCCCCTCTAAACTTCACATATGCACTTATCTCCTAGCTCAATTAACTCTATCTTTGGCAATTTCCACCACTTTTATTCAATATAATGCTGTCTGTGAACTCTCTAACCCTGTAAGTTAGCTCAGGGCTCAGGTTGAGATCCCGACACTGCAGCAAGACATGCTGCCACTCATTCAATTATACATAAGGAGGCAGGATCCACAGTATAATATTCACCAAAGAGCCACAAAATAAAATAGTCATACTGCCTTGGCAGCCAAGGGGTTTTTGCCAACACCAGGTGGTGGGAAGCATGAGGCAAGTGAGAAGGGTGACTTCTGGCACTGTTTCTGCAGCCATAGTGACAACTGGAAAAAAAAAAAAAAATTAAAATGCTGTTTTTGAGGGAGAGTCCAATAACATTTGGCATCTGGTGTCAAGAGGCAGAAAAGGATGTCATGAGGCTGAAGAACCTTGTGGGGGTTCCTAATGAACCATTTTCTGTGCTCCCTGTCCTACTTGAATGATTGTACTTTCGCTACTGTGCTCTTGTGTCCAGTTTTTGCCAAGTGGTTATCTTCCTGCCTGCATCTGTTTTTTCTGCGACAAAAGGTTATGCGACAAAATCTCATCTTTTTAACTATGGAACGTAACCTTATTTGAAAGAATTATCTGTCTTCAGGAAAATGTGTCTAAGAGAGGTTTAAAATGTATTTAAAAAGAGGTTTACTTGGTATTTCATGAAAGCTAGATATGTAAATGAAGTATTTGCTTTTAGATTTTTATGGTCATTGAAGAGATTTTACCTAATTCTTTTCTTTTAAAAGAAAAACAACACAGAGATTTTAAGCACAAGACTGGGATCCAAAGGGCAACGATAATGGAGACTCCAATAGCATTTATAATAATTCACTTCTGTAACTAAAATACAGTCTCTATTTAGAAAAAGAAGAATATGTGAAAGATGTCTCAGTGATTCTTCAGATTTTCCTTCTATTGGTCAGAGTGGAAGGAAAAGCCTTTTCATACACCTAGCTCCTTTTTTTCAGATTGTGAATCTCAGTACTTTTTCCATGGAAAGGCTGTATGCAATTATGTCTTGCTAGTAAACAAGGTAAAATAATACAATCCCATTGCATTGCCTCAGAGACAATATGTTAACTTACTGTTTTACTTGATCAGCAGGGTGGCTTAGCACAATGAATTCCTGTCTCCTGTCTTTAGCTTATCTTCTGACTTCTGAGAGACACAACAAAGAAAAAAAATACTAATAGCAATAGTCTTTGATTTTATTTTCTGTGAATATTGTAATAAGGGAGTCTCATGATGGAAAGGAAAATTATTGTGTGTACTACCTGAACATCAGCGGCATCAAACCCTGCAGTGTGACTCTGTATCAAAATGTTAGATTTATGTGATATTAATTGTACAGGATAATAAAATCATGTTCAATATGCAAGCACTTCTAGCCTGGTTATAATGGCTGCCATACCTAAAGGTCTGCCTTCCTAGAGCAGGCCTCGTCTAAGTAGTAAACATAAATGATATAAATCCCTAAACAACTCCTAGTTTTAATATTTTAGTTCTTGAAGTGTGTCATTTTGGACTATACCTGTCAATTACTGCAAACTTTTCCACAAAAGAGGCAGTGGCTGTGGATCACATCTACGAAACTTTCCTTATCCATCCAAGGAGAGAAGTAGAATCATCAAAATTTTCTTTTCTTATGAATGTTTTCTCAGTAATAGGCAGCTTCTGAACTTCATCTATTGATTTGTCAAATATGGTTGTCTCCTCTCTTTGAGCAATCAGAAAGCAAACAGGGCATCTCCCACATGTTACCTTGCATGGAAACTCTTCCCTGCTACCAGCTAGGGGTTTAGTTTAGTCCATGGTTGTTAATTTTTGAAGAAGACCCTTGTTTAAAGCATTGTCAGCACATAACTGATATTAGGGAATTAAGGAAGATTATAGTCTGTTTGCCACACGCTCATTCTTTTTCCATGAGGTGCTGTGAAAGAAATCACAGGTACGAAAGGTATTCACCCAACTCTTGCACTGTAGAGGCAGTTTTCACCACAAATGACCACAAAATCCCCTCAGAGCCATGCTCAGGAGATTGTAAATGCCTATGCTGCAGTCACAGACTAGGGCTCTACCATTATATTAGATGTTGAAATTAAACACCCTAACTTTTCTGGTAGATATCACAAGATAGGATCATTCAGAGAACTTGCATTGCATGTCACAGTGGTGTCCTTCAAAGTGTGTCCAGTCCCAGCTTCTTTCCCTCCTCCTGTCCTTCAGGAAGCAGCAGAGCTGGGCTGCCTCTAGGAAGGGCTTTAAAGATCAACCTCACCGCAGTTCTTTGCGAGGGGATCTTGTGCTCTGCTGAGGCCACTGAGGAGCTGTATTCCTGAGCCTCTAATGGATGCAAATTGTGCAGATGAAGGGGAGGAAGCTCCAACAGCCTCTGAATGCAATCTGTGAGCACTACTGTTTCATTTCTAGTGATGCTACCTAGGCATTTGCACTTAAAAAGGAAAAATAAAGAGGTGTCAGAACAATCGCGAGGCTGCAGAATTTAAACAGCAGCAAAGACGTTTTGAGCCATGTGAAATTTTCCGGCAAAAGATTTGCTTTTTCCGTTGCTTTTTGTTTTTAACTGAAGGCTGTTCTAGTTTTGCTTGTTTTATGACACCTAATGATTCATTTGCCTTCAAAGAATCGAGATGCAAAGAGGAAGGGAAACAAATTAAGTCAAAACTGCAATGACTGGCGAAAACTGCACAAAGTATGTCATTTCTCTGTTTATTTTTTTTCAAGCAGCTTTGCTGTGACACTAGATGGTTGATAAACTAACTTGCAGCCAACATCTCGCAGATAGCAGTAGAGATACTGTAACGTTTAGGTGTTACTCTTGCTTTCAGGACAAAGGGACAATCCTCTCTGTAGCTATGCATGTAACATGTCAAGGATCTAAACTGCAGTTTAGATCCTGCATTTCAGACCTTCGGTTTGGAGAAAGGATTTAGGATAGGTGGGAAACTGCACACTAAAAGAAATTCAGAAAAATTATCTAGTGACTGTCAACCAACAGACTGTTACTGATTAACAAAGCATAATGGGCTTGCATTTAGTGTCCTGTTAAAAGCACAATAAGCTGTGATTGTGAGCATGATTATCTGTGAGTGTTGCTACTCACCAGCTGCAAATGTGAACGCTATGTGTGACTATAAAAAAAAAAGGAAATAGAAGCATTTGTTGTTGTACCACAATAGGTGTGTTCAAAGTGCCCTAATCCTATACAAATGGCCTTTGAAAGGGAATATGGAGTCCAAAGAGGAATATATTCTTCGATTTGTAAAAAAAAAAAAAAGCTGAAGAAAGTTATATAAATGTTAGGACAGGATTGGCTTCTTTGTAGCTGGCGCGGAATAAAATGCATTATAGGACCTGTTGTCATTCTGAATCTTTTACGCTTCCTATGGTATATTATTATCTGTTAATATCATTCCTTTGTAGTGTAGAGGCCCTGGTTGAGACTCAGTCACAGTAATTTAGATTTATCCCAGATTTTTTTGCAGAGACAAGATAGGCAATTAGCAGGTAAATGTCCTGCAACGCATGGAAATTTAAATTGCCTAAGGCCTTGTCATACCTTAATGTTAGTTTGTTTGGTATTTTTGCTTTCCTCAGTAAAATGAGTGATCTGCAAAATGAGAACGAGCTGTTCTCATCTTTCAGAAAAGTTATAGCATAACTAATGATAGTAAAATGCTCTAAGAGCCCTCTAATTGATATATTAGAAGTTCAAAGTCATGATGTTTTTCATATAATATGGATTTGAACTGTGTGAGTCTTTTGAATCAGTAGCTTTTAGTGAGGAATGTATTTCCCAGGGAAAAGGCAGGGGTGTGGGGAGGGGGAGGGGTGGGCAGGCACAGCAAGAGTGTTTATTTTAATAGTTCTGTCTCTATGTGTGTCTGTATGTGTGAGTGAACAAGAGATCAGCAGGGCAAAATGTACCATAAATGCTGTAAAGTCTCATACAATTGTGTCAAGCAGTAAACCCAAATGAACTTGCAAAGTCATGCACTAGTTCAATTTTGGAAAGGAAAAACCTGGCTTTGAAGCCAACTAAATCAATCCCTAGTTCAAATTAAATTTAGAGTATCCTGTGAAGCTCCAATACAAAACTCCAATAACAATCAGCACTTAAGGTGTGGGCAAATAATGTTTCATTTAAAAGCAATTGAATGAGGATTACTGACAGAGAAAGTTTTTTATGATGTTTTGTCATTAAAGTCAAATTATAGCCTTATTGTCTTAATCCCATATGTCTCCATCATCTCACAGTCCTGCTGTCTATCTTTAATGTACAAAAAGCCCTGTGCATGGTTGGCTTTGTGTCTTCATTTCATTAAAACCTTGCCATACAAATGTATCATAAATGTTGCCTGAAGACTTCTGTCTCATGCAAAATTTAGCTTAAACTCTACTGGCATCAAATAATTTGTTATGCACAAACCTTCTGTTTGGTTTGCTGACATTCCTTCTTAGCTGACTCTCATGGTGATTCATTATCTTGTGATATAGATTTCCAAGTATCATCTTTGTATTGATTTTTATATCTTTAATAACCCCTCCACAGAAGATGGCTCCACTTGGTGTCATTGATCGCATCAAAAATTCAAGGCTTACAGAAATACTAGAGGGCTAATTGGTAGCAGAACATTTCAGACTTAATCTTAATGCAGTCTTAATCTTCTGCACTAACCTTACTTGAAGATTTCCTTTTTGAGGCTAAAGGGAAACTAGTGAATAACTGGAAATTAACTGGTGAGAGAAGGAAGACCATGAAGACTGTAAATGTGGAAAATGGAGATAATAAAGACTAGGTTTGAAAAATAACCTTCTTTTGTCTCTTCTCTACCTAAGTATCTTCCTTAGAGAGGAGGCAGTGCATAATTATCCTATTAACTGTGTGGAAAAGTGCATGTTCACTGTGTGCATAGATACGGTGAAGTGGGCGAGTGGGACTGAGTTTCCATCTTCATTTAAAGAAGTGTGTTAGGTCTGACAAGTTCAAAGATATGCTGTAGGTTATGTTTTTCAACAAATGAGAAGAGGTTGGTAATTTTCATCTGTAGTTTCTTATGTAAAAATTAAGGATTCTATTTGTAAGCCTAAGGCCTGAGACAGTCAAGTCATGTCCAGGTCTGAATTTAAAGTATTTGAAAATGTGGGTCAGAACAGAATCTGGGAGTCCTTCAGTCGATTAAACATTTTCAGTTTAATTTGCTCTAATGTGTTGTTTAAAGCTTTTCTCTCTTGT
This sequence comes from Phaethornis superciliosus, assembly GCA_023637945.1. Taxonomy (NCBI): domain Eukaryota; kingdom Metazoa; phylum Chordata; class Aves; order Apodiformes; family Trochilidae; genus Phaethornis; species Phaethornis superciliosus. The sequence continues at coordinate 17,334,059 of JAJQWJ010000009.1, read as the reverse complement.
TAGGTTTTCCAGCAACATGTTCTGTCAATGACAAGGAGGTGATATACATGTCCATATTTTTTCTTGACTGCATTTGTGACAGCTTTTCACTATGTTATACTTCCAAGATTTTTGCACTGCCAAGTTTTATTGTAAAACTTCAATGCAACTGAAAATAAACCACAGTGAGATACAGGGATGTTTTGGTTTTTTTAGAAAATCCAGTGATAGACGATGAACGTGTAGAGACAGCAACATGCTAAAACCAGGAAAAATTCTCAGAAAATCTGCCCTTGTATGTTGTTAAAAAGCTGTGAAAAAAAGTATTTCCCAACAGCCGCATGGTCTGTATATTAAACATAGCAAGGCAGATTGGCCAGCTAGTACTATGAGTATCAATCAAGACTACTAAAGAATTTCTTGCCAGTAAAAAGCGTTGAGTCAACACCAACTCTGCTAGTTTAGTCAGGCATTACATGCTATCTGTGTAAGGAGAACTACCTGGTATGCTTCCTGAAAGAAGAGAAGAATGGTTAGAAATGTGGGATCTCCCATAACAATGTAAGACACATTTTATGTCTGGAAACTTTGTGAGAATGAAAATGAAATATATTCGTAGACTAGCCTGGAGTAATCTTGGTCCCTTTTTGAAAAATTTCTGGGGAGATCTCTGTCCACAAAAACTTTCATGGTAAACAGACCTCTTTATGAACTAGACTATCACATCTGTCATCTTAGCTCTACTTTTTTTGTGAACAACTTAAATTTGAAGCTGGCTGTAAGAAACTCACAATATTCTCTCAAAGTGCAATTGAAAACACATGACACACTTAATGCATCCATACCCCGCATGCCTTTATTAAGTTTCTGTGTTCACTCTCAGATTGACAGGAGGTTGTCCACATCAACAGAATCTATCCAAACAGGAATCTAGCTGCTCCTTTAATTTCAGACTTTTACTGTGTTCTTTACTGTTACCTGACTTAGGAATATATTCATGGAGTAAACAAATCAGTATGGAAAATGCTGTCACCTTAATGCCAGGGAGAGGGCCAGAAGATACAAGGTCAGTTTGTATCAGTATACTGCTTATTCACAGTGGTGAATAGTGACTCTCAAAATTTTTGTTCAGCTCTGCAGAACAATTCATATGAATAATTATATATTAATATATTCCTTACCCATCAGCATGGCTGAGGGATTTATGGTTTGGCCCAAGGTCAACAGGTAGACTATTTGATGAGGAACAGAGATAGAGCTGAAATGTTGTCTAAATCTACTGATTTCCAGCCTAGTATTTTTCCTTTCTCTTAGTTTAGAATTGGCTTCCATTTAAAAAAATATTTCATTAAAAAAATTTGTACATTAAGTGACACTTACTATGGACATGATATATAAGATCTGTGCACTATCTGCCAGCAAATAGATCTGGAAGATGCAACGTATTGACAAAGACTAGATGGCTAAATACTTCTACCTGAATTCAATTATAAACACAGGGGAACCCTCTCCTCTCTGCTCCCCTGCAGCACATAATACAAAAGGCTCCTAAAGATGAACCAGAGCAAACACGATCCAGATGTCTATTGAATCTCTGCCTTTCTGTCCTCTTAAGACTTTTTTCATCATTACTTTTTTCTAGCTATGCTGTTAATTTTTCAAGGATGGAAAGTGAGCAAAAAAGTTACTGTTTCCAGAAAAAAAAAAAAAAAAAAAGCAAACAATGAACAGTAAAAGCTTAAGAGATCACTTGTTTGCTTTCATTTCTAGGAAAACTTTTTATTTCATTCATTGTTCTGTTTTCTGAAAACGTCAGGTTTGGGAAGAAAAGACCCATGAACTCATGCCTTCAGTTACATGCTATGAGAAAAAAAAAAGAATTTCAAAGTATAACTTGCACCTTTTTGGAAATGTAATTTTTCAGATCTCTCCCTCACTTTGTCCACCTGTCAGTGTTCATAGTTCATGACATGTAGCTGTGAGGCCTGGTTGTGCTGCAGGACATAAAAGTAATTCCCATTGATTTCAATGGGTATTACACGCATCCTGCAGTGGGAGAGTAGGGTCCTCAGGTTTCACTGAATAGCAAATAGTCATGCAAAATCCACGGGTCCTATTCCTTCACTGCAGGATATGTTGAAGTCAATGGGAGTTACTTGTTCGATGCTGTGATGGGAAAAACTTATCCTTATAAGATAAAGCTGTCCATTCATTGTCACGGTTTTATTTTTATTTTTTTTTTAACAAAGATTTGTAAACAAATCTCAAGCAAATCTCACCTTATCTCGAGAAAATGTATCAGCCTCTGACCTTTTTTATTCCAATTTATAATTTTAAAATTTAGAAAACAATGTATGAAATCACCATGATTTTAGTATAGGTGCAGAACTTCTCTTTGTGAGAGATTGGAATGTGGTTATTCCCCAGAAATGCCATCCACTCACACCAGGTATCCCAACAAAAATTTCCAGTGCTGATGCTACTGATCTAAAGTGATCTAAATAAGAACTTGGCAAATCACTACTGAATTTGGAATCTGCATTGTGTGACTCAGTTCTCATCAAATCAAAGTTTGTACCTAAAGCAGAATTCAAATATCTCCTTTGTTAGGATGTTATAACATTAGCAGAAGGAAAGGGTTTCTTCCCCTCCCTCTGCCCTCTCCTACTCCTCCACCCCAAGTGTTCTCCTTGCTACTTTGAAAGCAGCAAAGAACTTAAAAAATCTGGGCAGTCTATCAGTTTGCTATGGTTCATTTTAGCTAAGCCAGACATCCAGCACAGCAGGGGGAAAACTGCTGTATCTAGTGAAACAAGAGCATGAATAATTAAAACTCTGTTATTAATGAACTTCTAGTCGTTATGTAAATGAAACTGATTTCAAGTCTAATTTGTCAGCCTGAATTCTTTTTCTGTTCTCCTTTTGTCTAGGACAAGAACTCATCATAATGGACTTGATAATAAAACACTGGCAGACATGCTGTGTGCAGTGCCCATCTGAGTTAGGGCTTTTAGCATGGTTAATTGATACAGTTACTGCAGGATAAGTCTATAAGGCAGTTTGTATGGCTTTACATTTTACAAGCTTGCTTTTTTTTTTTGCTTGCTTTTTTTTTTTTTTTTTGCTTTTTTTTTTGCTTTTTATTTTTCTTTTTCCCTTTTGACAGTTCTAGCTATTCTGTGCAGATTCTTCGTTATGGGTTACCTTTACATGAGGGGTGGCTTGTAATTACTGGCTGGTAAATACTTTCTTTCCCATTTCATGTGTTGTTCAGAGACAGCAGAGTTCAGAAAGGTCTGTGGGAAGGGAAATCTGTAGTTATCAAACAATGCCTAACAGTCACCAGGAGAAAAAGCCTGTCAAAGCACAAGGAACTGGGTCCTTACCCCATTGTCTTCGATACAGTGTCATTCATCATCCTATCCACTACATTTACTTTGATATGAAATAACCAGTATTGAAGAAATAACCAGTACTATGGAAAGGCACTCCACTGGGGAGGGGGAGACTTGAATCCTAAGAAAAGCAGGAAATTTAATTTTTTTACACCCACCAGATACGTCTAAGGTCCTTTGAAATAGTTAATATCTTACATGAATCAATCCAGTGTCAGACAGCAGAATTCATTGAGAATTTTATGGGACTGAAGGACTACTAAAAAAAATAATGAAAATTATATTTTTGAAAATTCCTGTTACTGTTTCCTTTCAGATTTATCAGTTAAGTTTTTTGTTTATTTTTTTTCTTGTTAATATATTTAGTATATTTGGCCTATTAGTGAGATTTATAATGTTGTCAGGACCAAGTATTTAATAGAAAAAAGATGCCAATGAAGGTTCAGGAAGTAAGGACAGACAGGAGCATAAGCATATAGTTCCATAATTTGTGCTAAGAAAGGAAGAGGTTAACAAAAGATAGAATATTAAGAAGAAGAAGAAAACAAAACAAAACAAAAACAAACAAACAAACAAAAACTCAAAACAAAATAAACCTAACAGTGTAAGAAACGATGTCTGCAATTCCCTTGCACCAACCTAGGTCTGATATCAAGGGGTGACTGGAAACTGACCATTTCACTTGCAACAAAACTGTGAAGTAAGAACTGTTTATTTTACCCTGTGTCAGAAACAACCCATCTATTTGTCTTCTGCTCTTAGGCCTTTTTTTCTTTTCCTTATATATTCAACATGTTCTTTTTGTATCAATTTTTAAAATCAGCTTGCTTTCTTTACAAAGGACAAAAAGCAGTGAAGGATCACTGGTTCTACTTATAGGAAATTGAATAAGGGTGAAAAATTTCTGTAAAGAAGTGGGAAAGATAATATCTTAAAGGGTCCTTCTATAGTTTTTCTTTTTTTATTTCCACTATAGGTTTTCTCTCTTTGCAGTCTTTCCGCAGAGGTCTAACTAATTGCAAACAGCATAATGCTCAGAATTACCTTTTGAGGCATGTCTAGAGCCAGACTGTCCTCTTTGGCCTCGTGAGACAGGTCAGTGGTGTGGGTGTGGGAGACCTGAGGCAAAATGTGGAGGCCTGGGAGCTGGAAAGAATTAAGGCTGAGGAAGACAAGAAGTAGGCAGTAGGCATGAGTATGGAGGTAGCATTTCATAGAATCATAGAATCACAGAATCATAGAATTAGCCGGGTTGGAAGGGACCTCAGAGATCATCAAGTCCAACCCTTGACCCACCGGAGCAGTTGCTAGACCATGGCACAGAGTTGGGAAAACACTAGTAGCAGAAACCTGGGTAATTATGAGTCTATGGGTATGGATAATAGGGAGACAGAACTGAGGCCTATAGGAGAGTAGCAGCAAGCAGGGACAGAAGGTGTGGGAAGCTGGCCAAGCAGAGCCTGCAGCAGGAATATTTTTGCATTGGTTGAAGACTGACAGCAGATTTTATAACAGTCAGAACCTGAGTGTTTTTGTTTACTCAGTTTCCTTGAAGATTCCCGTGAAGGAGGAGATTTTTTGCAACTGTTATGTGTTTGGTGTTAGCAGGATTCTAAAGAAGCTATTGTTAACTGGAATTATTTTTAAATAAAGTTTCTGCCATGAAATCATGTTCATATATTTTATCAGTGCTAACCTATGAAGAGGCTAGATATAAACTGCTACATGAAGGGTACAGAAAGGTCTCTCCAGGCTTTTGGGGCACCTCTCAGTTCTCAGGGCAACTTTCCTTGTTCAGACTCCCAAACCCATGGTGCTCACCTGAAGCATGCAAAGGGAAATAAATGCCTGTCTGCCATAACTTGGTGACTGGGAGGGTTTCCAAATGTGCCCTCAGCCTACAGTGTCACATAATAAATTGTGGTGTGTAAGTTAATGTTCAAGGTTACTTATCTAACCCTGTCTTGCCTGGAAAAGGCACAAATATACCAAGAAAGAAAAGATTGGCACTTGCTGGGTGGGACGAACACCATTGTCAGCCTTTCTTCTGGATAGCTGTTGGGGACATTTCAATTCTCATGCTTTCTTTCCTATGGAAATCATAAAAGGTAGTCAGAGTATATTTTGCTGTTTCTGTCAAAGGAGAAAAGTTTTAAAAGCAACTCCTTCCTGTCACACCTTGTACCAGGAACTACATGGTGCTTTGAGAACTGTGTAAGAATTGCTATGGGAATATTACTGGTTGAGAATATCTATTAGATGTATGTTTGGAGGATGTCTTTTAATATCTGGTAGCCTGAGTTTCTTATCTTTACAATAGTAAGAACTAAAAAAAAAAATTAGATACTTATTGAAGGTTTGAAGTGTTCTTGCAACATAACCATTGTGTAAAGCTGATTTAGTTGTAAGGCTTGAGCTGAAAAGAAGGAAAAGAGAAGGGACGGAAAGAGGTTCTATATTTCAAGGAAACAAGTTTTGTAGAACAAAGCAGGTGCTTATAGAAAGCTTCATTTTAATTCAGCACAGCTAATATCCCAGTTTATGTTGTTTGGAGTAATAACAGTGTAACACAGAGCTGTAGCAAAAATTTGCAGGTTTCCTTTAGGTCAGTAACAGTTGTTAAAAACATGCCAGGCTAGTTTTTTATTATTCTACTCCGTCTACATCCAGAAACGGGGGGGGGGGAGGGGAAGGGGAAGGGGAGAGGGTTAACAATCTTTACAGTTTAGAAGGCTTTTCTTTTTGTCACATTTAAACTAAATATACACAGGTGGCTAGATGGCACTGTGGATTAATGTACTTCTGAATTAATGTGCCTAGAGTGGCTTATATCACAAGAGAGCATATCTGAAGTGCAAGCTTCCCCTCAGATTCACCATGTGTGCAGTCATTTGAGTTGCATTATTATTTTTATTAAAATCACTAATCCAAAAGAATGGGCACTGTAATCATGTGAGAGTTATATTGATGAACCAGTGTTTTGGAGCTATATGCTGCTTTGCAGACACTGTGATGGATCTTATTGTTCATTTTACCTGTAAGCAAGAGAAAGTAATCTAAACTGCAAAAAAATCTTTATAAAATTTAAAAGAAAAGAATTCTTTTCAGGTGTTGGACTTTGAGTAAAAAAAAAAAAAGAAAAAAGAAAAAGAAAAAAACAGAAATAAAAAAACTACTTCTCTAACACTACAGACACTGGCTGTGTTCTAAGGCTGGGAGCTGTGGGTTCCTGTTGAAGCAAAAAGCATTCAGAATCACAGGCTGTAACCTTACTGAAATCTAACCATCCTAAGCAGGCAAGGCAAACATTGCCCAAAGCTATATACAAATTATACCTCTTGCAAACAGTTTTTAATGTAAATATTACAATTTTTTTTCAGCAGAGGTCCTTCCACTGCAATGAGGGGTAAACATAGATTCAACAAGAACTTTGGTCGAAGTTCCTGACTGCAGTAATGTCTATCTAAAGGCAGATGAACCTTACTTATCCAGGGAGTTTCACCAACTTGAAATATTTTGATTCTCTAAGAAATAGGAAGTAGAATTCATATAACCAATAAAAATCAATTATTGCACATTCTTATCCTCCACTCGTGAACTCCAGAGGTAATAATCGCTATAGGGATTTCTAAAAGATAATTACTGTATATTGCTTAATTATAGTTTATTAAGATCAAACATACTTAAGTATTTAGTTGATGTAACAGGAAAGCAGAGTCTGTGTTTATAGTTTTAAAAGCAAACAGTGCAATCTGCACTGAGACTTAAATGTTTCTTAGGATACAGGTTTAGATGTCGAGACCATGGAATTAGCCACTTTCCCCTTTGTAATATAAAATACAGCACTGTCCTGTGACCTGAGGCAACAGTGGTTTGTGATGCATGGTATGTGCTCACTGTCACTACTTCTTTCTACTGAAGTTAAAGGTATAACCTAGGGGAATTGCTCAGGTACAGAGTATTAACTGCAAGATATTCTTGCATGTGTATTACTAGTTAAAGTTGTATATAATTAATTAAAGAAACGATGTTGTAAAGAACTATGTGCTTGTAAAAAGAAAATTGACTAAAAAGAGAAATACCTGACATCTGACTAGATCTATTGTCCTTAAATTGAAAATGAAAGCTACTACTTCTACTAAAGACCATTGCAGCCAAGAGATTTCACAGCAGTTCAGTTAAAGCCTAGTTAATGAATATAAGTTACTTTGGTGGATTTTAGCTGACTTTGAAACTAAAGTCTGAGACTGCTGGATGCTGCTAGCAGAGCTAGACTATAGTAAAATGGACTTAATAAACTCCATTGTGCAGTTAGATCCCCAGTGAGATTTGCCTTCCATCCATGACCAATTGGTATTATTTTTTTGGTGACTGGTACTTTTGTCTGTGAGACTGGGATTTCTGGGAGTGATTAGCACTTTTCAGCAGTGATTGACAGGTTGTAGCAGCAATGAAACAATAGGAGGAATCATTAGGAATTCAAATGCAGATTTTTGTTTGCATGCTTTAGGACTGATTTGAGTGGAACTGAAATCCAGATATGAGGGCAGAAATCAGCTATTATTTCACCTATTTTTATGAAATAAAAAAGGAAAAATTAAAATGTGGTGAAAGAAAAAGTGGAAAAGAGAAGAAGATAGACAGTAAGATCACATTATTGTTCAACAGGATTCCCCTACTACATAAGTTTTGCTGGGGTATGTTTTTGGTTTGTGTTGGTTTTTTTTTCTTTTTTTCTAGGGAAACCTCTCTGAATATTTTGTACAGTTTTGAATACATGTCAAGTAACAATGCTGCTTTAAAACTTCCAGAGTTTGTAGTTGGAATGTTTTTTGCTCATAGTGAAGAAAAATCACAAGACAGTAAAGAAAAGTATCGCTTTGCAGAGGAATTGCAGGTAGTAGTGCTGTGCTGAGAGTTGATAAAACTGTCTCTCTTGCATCTAAACAAAAGGCTGTAGGGAAATAATTACAGTGAGTGATTCCGAGCATTGACCAGCAATTGAGAGCTGGCCACAAATAATTAGGAAATAATGGCATATCACTGGTGAAAATTATGCAAATGTAGTGGCTGAATCTGTAGATATGCATTCTGAGTGTTTTATAAGTGATATTTTTATTCCGATTATAAATTTAATATACTGCATATGACAATTTAATCTTGTTTGGTATCAAAGCTACCAAGATAATACAGAATTATACAACCCTAATCAAAGAGGGGAAAATCAGATGAACATCATTATTTTGGAGAGGTGGTTTAATGGGAGTTGACATTTTCAAAAGATCACGGATTCTATTTTTTTTTTTTTTAGACAACAATTAATCTGATCCAGGTTTGTGAAGCAATAGCCTAACAGAACAAAACTGACTGAAAATATAAGATATGAAGTATACTTTCTCATCTTTAAGGTATTAAATATTTAAAATATTATTTCATATAGTCTGTACTGTTTGCATAAAAGGATCACAGCTCTGGATTTTTATTTCTAACATGAGCGCTTTTCAGGGAAAGGGCTGTCTATTGTTTGGATTGTGACTGATTTCTGAAGTTTTTGTCATTTTTTCTGTCTCTGTTGATAACAGCAAAGGTCTGTAGCATTTATATTTTAGATCTTAATGCATTGAGATTAGGTTAAAAAGCCCATTATATCATCTTGCATAAACTGCACAGAAACGTGTAAGGAGTTCAAAGAATAAAATCGAGTGCAAAAGAAGAAGGGATTTTATAAATGCTTTAGCTCTATCTAGTTAGTTGGGGTTTTTTTCACTTTTTAACATATGGGCTGAAAGATGTTTCAGAATTACTCAGTGATGAAATTTAGTCCTGATGATATTTTATCCCACAAACTACATGATATTCACAAGGTGATCATTTTACTACATACAGTTTAAAGAATGCCCAGTATCGGTAAGAAACAGATACCTGTCATAAAGTGAGTTCCTGGGTGTTGATGCAGTATAATTTCAAAAACTTCTAGAAAGTGCCAGGTAAGATATTCTGATCATCCAAATGTATTTGGCTCTAGCATAGTACATACAAATGGGGTAGTTGTTGTTGCAGTGTTGTGGATATTCATTAGCATGGGAATGGTTTCAACTCATCTCTCTACCTGCAGATTTTCAGTTTTATTAATTGGATTTTGTCACCCAGAATAAACAGAACCTTTTAATTTGCTCCTAATATTCAACATGTATTTTTCTCCCACTGAAGCTGGTACTGTGCATAAAGGCTTTGCTGATTCAGGACCTGTAGAGGTGTGGACACTTGCTCAGTACGGATCATAATAGTTAGGATTAACAGATAAGGTGGAAGAAAGAGGGAAATGTGGAGAGAAAAGCAAGAGAGAGCGATCTGTGGAAATGCTGCAGTTATTTTTCTGTGTCCTGCCAGTCCAGCTTAGAGCACCTGCTGATGCTGTATGAATTGTAGTTCCCACTGTTCCTAGTAGTGAAATCACCCTGCCTGTACTTGCCTGTCAGCACTGCTAAATATTCTGCTTTTGGTCCTTTTAGAACAAGATACTGAAAAAAGACATTTTATTTAAAAAGAACAAAGAAAAGCACCTAACTTGCCTGCCAAGGAAAGCATCCCCTTGCTACCCTATTTTTAAGTCAAGAACAATTCTAAATTCAGACATATTCTAAGCAAAATCTTAATATTTTATTTATTTTATTTTATTAATTTCAGTGCATTTCCAAGAAACAGCTATTTGCTTATTCTCACCTAGCATTGGAAGATTTTTATTTTTTTTTGCCTTATGGGAATTAGTTATAAAAGACATCTTTTCTTTTTTAAAAAAAAAAAAAAATTAATCGCTCCTTCTGCAGTGGTCTAGACATTCTAAGAAAACTAACTAGGGAAAAATATATATCTGCATTAAAAAAAAAAAAAAAAAGGTAATTTCAAAATAACTCAAAGATAAAGTGGACATATGGTACGAGATAAAACATGTAACCTAACCATATAGATGTTTGGATTCACACTGCCTTTTTCTGGCTCTGACAGTGCTCTGTGTGGGGAGATAAGGGCATACTTAGAAGGCTAGGATTCAGTAGAGGCTATTTCGACAAGTTCCACTCAGAGATTCTGTTCATCAACCTCTAATTAGCACTTCATCGCTTTCAGCTTTGTGTCACCCAGCTGGCTAGAGGAAGATGACACCTCTAACTTGAACTGGGCTTTTTTCCATTTTCTTGGAGCTCATCAAGACATGTGGTGCTTTCTTAAAGTGCAGCTGGTGCTGGCACTTCCATTGTAAATTTAAATTGCTATGTTTGGAAAAAGGTGATAAGAACAGTTTGTTTCATGTCCCTGGTGTTTCGCCTGAGGCAATTCCCAGCAAATATATTCAAGTCTCCTTCTGGTTTGATCTGCTACACTTTTTTTGTATTATTATTATTATTAATAACAATGTCAGAAAATATCCACCTAAAAGAATACCCTGCATAGTGTATAAATATTTTCCCACAGTCACTGAAGTTTAAAAGAAAACAAAAACACTTTAAGCTGCAATTAAGATGAATAGCAAAAATATGAGCTTTGTTTGGAGGAGTCAGGTTTTTTCAAGGTTTTAAAAATTCTTTTATTAACATTTAAAGGTTTTGTCATTCCACTCTATTACAGATAATGTGTAAGAGTAGTATATTACATGATTTTTTCCTGCCTGTCCAGTTGTTTTATTAGTTATGAAATAATGCTCACGAAGAAGGATATGTATATATTTTGTGCACGTATGTCTAGAAAGCCAGCTTCCAACTTTTTTTGCTTTGTCCGTTATACTCAGTTCTTTCATGCTTATGGGTGTGCATTCAAACTTAAGTTCTGAAGAACTGCTTAACTGATACATTTTCTACTTTTTAAAGTTTGTGCCAAAATTAATACAATGTTAAGAAAATGGATTAAGAATTTGCATGTCAGATTTTTCTATTTTCAAAATTCCCACATTACTATGCAAAGCTTTCTTCTGATTGCCCTGTATTCACAACTTAGTTATTGAATCAACCAAATGAGAGGGATTCCATCTCAAGAGAGCAGCTATTGTATATTTGCTTAGGGAAGCATGGATTCTTTTCAAACTCACAGTTAAAGATAATGTTTCTTTTTGATATAGAGTAGGAATCAAAAATCATGGTTGATAATCTTTCTTTCTTTCTCTTAATATTTTTATTAATCCGTGTCAGGCACAACCTTTAGAAATAAAGCTCATATTAAAAAGAATCTATGAAATTTTTACTGGACTTTTCTGATTTGCTTTTGTGTGCTTAAATGTTGTTTAAGACCTAGGTCGTAAGTATTGCTGCACCACAATAAATGGCATTAAAAGTCTAATAACCTTCTATAATGACCATATGGAGTGAGCACAGAATTGTGCCTCTTCATCCAGGGAGGCAGAAATGAATGCATGCATGAGAAAAAATTTGCTAGATCCAACTTAAACAGTCAACACATTGGCTGAGATCTAATTAATTTTACATTCTGACTAATGGTTCTGGTTTAAATTGCCATATTTTCATTGCTAGAAAACTTAAACTCTCTGATTTCTGTATGTATGGAGAAATGGAACATGTAGATAATGGTACAATTTTGTATTTATGATATTCCATTTTTCTATAAATATAGATGTTCAGTGATTATCAATAGAGCTTCTCATTAAAATTCAGACTTGGATACAAATGGTGCCATTTTGTATTAATATTTGAAAACCTAAAAATATCTCTCATGCGCTCTGAAAATCTGTATTTTAGCATTTACATGCAGCAGTTTATTGCAGCAGGAAATATTTCAAACAGAAGAAACAAATTGTCCTGTCAAAGTACTCTAATGATTCAGAAGACCATTTTTCCCCAGCAAATCAAATATTAGGAATGAAGTTTAATCAAAGATCTAAGCTGCATTCCCATTGAAGGTGGGAAATAACTGATTATTTTGCTGAGTTTTTGAGAATCAGCCTTGTTAGGAATAAGATCAACCTCAATTGCAGTCTTGCAAAATTGATGTCCTCTTTACTGCATCCCTTATACAAATGGTTTTACGATGTGAAAGGCTTCCTTTAATGATTGTTTGTTCCTCTGACAATCTAGCTAATTGTCCACTACTCTATTAATCTTAATTCAGACTCATTACGCTTTGGTTTTTTTCTCTACTCTTCAGCAACTCTTGCTATGGCCTCACACTGCTATCACATCCAGCAACTTAAAATCATTTTTCTGTTGTGCTGCAGGGAACTTCCTTTGTGCTGCCTGCCAAGCAGACATTGAGCTAAATGGGCTGTCTCTGTTCCATGTGCTTTAAAAGCTCTTTCAGGATCTCCCATTGTTACCTTCCCATTTTAATACTCAAAATTACACTTGGGCCATTTGCTCTCTCTGGTTACTGACTACCCCTGAGCACTAAGCTACCCACAGGGCTCTCAAATTAATCCTCCTCTAGCATTTGAGAGGTTGGGTGAAGGTCGAGGTGTATCCTAGAGAAACCCCTGTGACATAGAATCAGGGGTTTTTTTGACTTTGAGCTCCTGGCTTCTCCCTTCTGCTACCTGATTCCACGTGCCAGATGTAGCTGATTTGGAACCTGCAGTTGCAGAGCACAGGGGAAGCCTCTGCACTGATTAAGAAATGCATTTGATGAAGGTCTGTGTGCAGAGAGTTTCAGGCAGGCAAGCATCTCAATCTCACATTCAGTATGTGGGAGCTGACTAATCTGAACCTCCTTGTCTCTTTATTGCCTTGGTTTTCTGCCATTGGTAAAAAGCTCTACGTGGCAATTTTGAGTTTCTCCCAAAATTCCAATTAAAAAATGAGTTAGATTCATCTTGTTGCCTGAATTGGTGTTAGTTTTACATCTTCCAGTAGCTGTCAGAACAAAAGTATTTTATATACTTTGGCTGTATAAATATTTCTGTGAAGGAGTTACTTGCAGTTTTCACATTTTGACCCTCACTATGTTGTGATGGAGTGGTCTGAATGGATTGACAATTGATGATACATAATAATCTTCATATTAAGTGGTGATAAGAAATATTTCTTGGTGAGGGCCCAATTCTCCACATGGAGAATGTAAGGTGGTAGTGTGGACTGTTTGTTGCTAAGCACTTAAATCTTCCTTAGACCTCAAGGACTCAGCATGGAGAACAGCTGAGATAAATAATTTGTGCTGGCTGTGTCATCTCTTGCTTTTGCCAGAAAGTGTCAGGTTTTTCTTGCCTAGTAATACCACTTGTGGCAATTACTGCATTCTGGTATATTTAGTACAGAGAAACAATGTATCTGTGTATAAATGTATGTTAAATAAACAGAAAAAAAAATACTATGGTCATGAAAATGCCTCTGTAAGCCAAGCCCTATCAGATAAACAGATAGGCTTTTTTCAGTGTAATTCAGCACCATAATGATAATACAACAGTAAAACCAGTGTAAGTTTACTTACAAAGGTATGATATGAAACAACATACTGTCAGAACCAATAAAAAAGATTTAACAATGTGTAAACAGGATAGATCCACAAGAGGCCAAGTACGGCAGTCGTTTATTATACACAGCTACCTACTGAAAGCCATATATATCAGAATGTTAAAGAGACAGAAGTGGTAAATTTCTGATGGCTGGTTTTATTATTCTTGTCTTTAAGAGGGATCTCTTAAATTTGGAATTTGCATTCCACAAGAGTTCTGAGTCTTTTGTGAGTCTGATTTTAAGAGCATTTAGCATTTATGTAACTCTTAATTCATGAACGGACAAACACAAACTCTCAAGAGCTGCAGTAGTGGCTCAGATGAAATACCTGAAGGTATTCACGTAGTGCTCTAGGTGAGTACAGCACTAAACATGGGCTGGGCATGGAGGTCTGTCCTTTGTGTCCCCCTGTGCAAGAGCCAACTTTGGTGTATCTCTGTGCAGTTACTGTTGGCTTCTCTGTATTGGCAGCACAAACTTCCCTAAAGCTATCTCGGAGATGTGGATGACAGTAAGACAATTTTTGCTGCTTTTGCTCTTTCATGTAGTGAAGCTGGCTTCATAGTTTAAAAAAAAAAAAAAAAAAAAAAAAAAAAAAAAAAAAAGATCACTGCCTGCATGCTTTCCTGAAGCTCTTTCTCAGCATGTATTTGCTCAGACCTCCAGGAAGCAATCGTACCAGTCTGAACATTAGCAAATTAAGGTGACACATTTATGCATTATGGAATTGGCTTGAAAGTCATGAAGCTGAAGAACCAGAGGGGAAAAAAAAATCTGTATTCCTTTTTTAGTTATTATTTGCTTTAATTTTTATGAACTTGCCACCATAGTAGTAAAGAATCTAAAGAAAATGGGTATAATTGAGCCACTGTATAATAATAATAATATGGCCTAAGTTGTAAACTTTAATTCATGATGATTTTGAAAGAATTAAATTGAAAGCAAACACCTTTGACTTTGAAGAATCATAGAACTTAGGGTCTCCTTTATTTAAACCCTCTGGACAATATAACCTTGGTCCTGTTCAAGTCAGGCATATGGATTTCTTTCAGACCAGGATTTAACCAGTAAGCCTTCTAACTAATCACATTTCTAAAAAGTTTAGAATCTGGTCTATGCTATTTTTCTGCTTGTGGATTCTATCATGCTATTTTTACTGTGAACATGGGTGCCTTAGAGTTTATTTTCTCAGAATGGATGAGAAGTACTTTCTCTAATAATGCTCACTGTCTTAGCATAAATGTCTTAGCATTCTCTACTTAAACTTGATGGTCTGATATGTGTCTTATATGTGTACATCCTTCTGGGGAATCAGTTATATGTATACAGATGAGGATAACTCCCCTCTTTCCCTGAATTGTTTTGCTCTTAGTGAAGCTAAGCTTCTGCAAATAAAAGCTTGTATACTGAGTATTTAGTCATTATGCACATTTACAGTCAGTGTATAAAAATAAGTATTCTTAATTCTGAACTCCCTGTTTCATAATGTGAGTGCCTTACAAACCAGAAACAAGTAGTAATGACTTAACTGTTCCAGCAAAGCACTTCACATGGGGCACAAGTTTGGAAATGAACTTCAGCACAGACCTTGTAGACATCTGAACTCTATAAATCCACAGGTGTTTAAGTAGCCCTAAGGGCTAGGTCAGATAGCAGACTTGTTTCAGTATGACTTTACAAGGATTTAGTACTGTGTAAACAACACTTGCAAGGTTTTCTCTTTACTGCTGAGTAAAACCAGTAGCAAGAAGAGCCACCTTTGATTCTTGTATCATAAAAGGTATAGTGTTCTTTTATTCCATATGTAGTGTTTGGTAGGGTGTCTTTGAGCAAGGCTACATACAAAATTAAACTTCCTTAGCCAGTGTGTTATGAGACAAGATGATATAAACTGGACAGTTCTTGAAAAGAAACTTCAGAGTGACTGGGGAGTTTGGTTTTTGCTTTTTTGTTACTTTTTGGGTTTGTTACTATTGGTGTTGACTTTGGTCTTTGTTTTGAAGGAACTTTCAAGTCATTATGGAGGATTATTAGACTAGTTTTATGTTTTATGTTTGTGTAGTATGCACAGTTGTGAAGTCTGTGCATTTCTACCTGAAGTAATATTATTAAAATTTTGTTAGCAGATGGGCTTGTTTTTCCATAAAATAACCCCAAAGCTAGCTTGCACAGAAATATTGATGAATTGATGTTAGGACGGGAAAAAGAAAAAAAGAAAAAAAAATGCAGAATGCTGAGAGTTCTATTTTTACCCCCAAATCTGGTCTAGTAGTAACAGTGAAGGATTTCCATCAGTACCTAAAAAAACCCAAACCAACCACCACTAAATGACTCCCCAGAATAACATAGTAAAACAGCTTGAATGGGGAAACAAGATCCTGAGCAAGCAGAGTAAGAAGCTAAAAGGAGCAAAACAGTACTCAGCCACTCAGAGAGGGAAAACATGGTAATGGGAACCTGAGTGGAGTATAGCAATTATGAGCTGGAGAAAGAATTTTAATTCCCTAGAGGATTCAGTATCTGAGAAGGGAACTGAGACAAATCTATTGAGGTTTATGAGAGGACAATTAGTCCCAAAGCTTAATTAACTCATGTACAAAGCTTAGTTGAGTCTTGTCCTTCTCTTTATACCAGTGTATGACTCAAGAAAATACAAACCATTTCTTTAGCAGATAATGAAAGCTTAGTGATCAGTGTATTAATCCATAGGAGTTATAGCTAATGATTAATTCAATCAAGTTTTCCTGTAATATTTTGGTTTCTGCTCCTTTGCTCCTTATTTTTTAGTTTTAAAAATATTTAGAGCATAGATAGTAGGGCTGGGATTTAAAATGCATCAGTTGCCTATGTTATATAAACAGCTTTCATTGTACTTGACTACAGTATTTATGAAAATATTTATAACTATTCAAGGTTTTTTTAATAGTCACCATAGAGATTTGCAAGAATATGTTGCAGAGATTTCTAGATCTTTGCTAAATTTTAATGGCAAAGGGCCACAAAGAAGTTGTTTTTATTACTTTCTGTCCTGGATTGTGCTTTCTTAGAGAAGTCCAGACAAATTTGTGCTATGTGGCCTTTTTTTGCTGGACTTAAGAGTGTGCCACAAATATACACACTGAATCTGGTGTTCTGAGCATCTTCAAGCTCTCAGCTATCCTGACAGGTGTCTACTGCTCCCAAAGACAGTTTCCTTTCTCAGTCAGTGACTGCCCGTAATGTACACAAAGGTATAAATTCCATCAATTCTACTTAACTGTTAATTACTGAAACTGTTTCTTGGAATGTGATGAGGAGAAAATCTTAGCACTTAACTGCATATTACACAAATTAATTCTATGGAAATATCCCTAAGGCTGCATAAACCAGAAAATACCAGTGCTGAGAGATGTCAGTAATTTAAGACTCTAATATATAAATCACAGAGAATTTTATCCTTTGTCAGTGAAATGATCAGATTGTGGCATCTGCAGTAGGCAAAAATATGATCTCAGAAAATTTTCACCTTCTCTGGAGCTGGACCCAAATTATGACACCATTAAAAAGGTTCTGAATTTTTTTTTTTTTGTCATGCGTTCATTACTTTTTTAAATATAAAAAGAAATGTACCTGCAATGTTGTCTGTAAAACATGTTTTGAGCATTGTCTTTTGTTTTTTCCCTTCCATTCTCCACATTATTAAAAAAACCTACCTCTTTGCAAGTCATATTATGTTTGCTGTATGTTGAATGTTTTCAACTTCCAGAGCAGGCTATATGGACAAGTTTCTTGTGTGTACATCAAGTAGCATCCTACCTAAGTGCAATGAATTTGGTTTGTGTTAATTGCCAGATGCATTTGATTTTGTCTACATGATAGATTTACTGTTCCAAGTAACATCATATGCAAATGAAAGCAAATCCTTTTCTCCATTTCATAATGCAGATGAGAAATACAGTATGTTCTGAAAAAAAAAAAAATAGAAATGCAGATATGCCAGTGGCTTTCTAGTCTGTGTATACCCACTCTCACCAATATAAGATAACTTAAATGAAACTGAATTATTTTGATGTTTACGCATGGTGGTGTTATCTTTTTTTGACACTTCAAAGAATGGTTCTCAGTCTAAAATCTGAATCTTAAGGAATACACAGGAAAACAAGCTCCCGCAGACCATTTAAAACTGGCCACAGTGACATTATTTTACATTATGCAAATACACTTACGAGAGAGGCTCAAGGAGCAAGTGTGTCTAGATCTTGCTTGGGGGTTCCAAGATGCTGCTTCTGGTGCATAGTGGTTTTTTTTTTTTCCTTGTAATTTTGCATTATTTATTAATTGAAAATCCTCTTCATGCATCTACCTGGAATTTAAAAGAGAAAAACTGTAGTGAAACCAATTTTCTGGTACTTGTCTATTGCTTAAAAGAAATTCTCACATCCAGCAGGATTCACTTGATGTTTAGGTATATAGTCTCACTATTTTTCTAATTTTTCATGGTGTTTTTATATTTTTTTTCTTTTCGGTTTTTATTGGAACTTTTTGGTTTGTTTGTTTTCAAGATAAATGATATAATAGATATGCAGTGAAATTGGATAATAAATCTGAAGTCTCATCTTTATCACTGGCATTTCATATGCTTGAGTAAATTATAAAGATCTTGATGCTCTCAAATATTAGTGTAACTAGGCCTGAGCAAAGGGCCTGCAAAAGATGGTGCATTCATGAACCAGGGATTTTAACAAAGGCTGAAAGTTTGCCATATACTGATGTGATTGTAAGGCAGTCTATGCAGAGCTAGCAAAGGGTTATTTTTCATTTCCCTGCAGGTACCCCAAAGCTGAACTCTGTACAGTTGTTGTTGCAGAAGTGGAAGTATGGTGTTTTTAACGTGTAAATGTAATTGGTAGACTTTCCTGGATTTGCTGGCTGTTAATAAGGGAGCAGGTTAGAACTGGTGCTGTTACTGTACCTTTCACTTGGAGATACTCTGCAATTCTCTGTCAAGAGGAAGCACACTGCCTTCCCTACTTTCCCCTCTGCTTTTCAAGAAGGACTAGTGTCTGGTGTTATTTTTTAGAAAATTCTTGCTTGCATAGGTAATCAGGTTTTTGGGTTTTTAAAGTAGAAATAAAGAGCCTGAAAATGGTTAAAACTACAGAGACACATTGAGGAAGAGATTAAAATATTCCTACTGCACTTTGAGACTGTGTACTTAAAGAGACAGAGCTTCATGTGGTAAGTGGTTTTAACCATTAAACAAGCAAGCTGCATTGCATAAAGTTTTAGCAATAAGGCATGCTTTCATTAGGAAGAAAGAGAAATACAAATGCAAGAAAAGAGAAAATGTTTGTCAATTAAAAGGACTTAATATTGCACTATATGTGTTTTATGTGTAATACACTTGACCAGCAATTGTGAAGTGCCTATGGTGTGAAAAATAGCACTGCTGTTTCAATAACTTCTTCTCCTCTGTATTTCACTCGCTAGCTAACTATCTTTAATTTGGTGTTAAGGATTTTGTCTTATGAAATATTAAGGTACAATTCTGCTTCTCTGTTTTTATTCATGTTTCTCCGAACTGTGTGCTTTGTACAATACATCAAAGTAAAAATAAGGTTGAGAGCAGTCGTTGAAATTTGTGGAACCACATTGGTGTTGATTATAAAATTGCCATTAAAATTAAGTCTGAATTCACAGTCTTCTACTGAGATAGGAAATAGTGAATTTCAAAGACTGATCCATCTTTAAACGAAAAGAAGCTGTAGTTGCTTTTGCTAAACTCCAGGATAACCAAGTCACAAATGCAGTGAGCCCTGTAATTTATGGTTTAGTTTAGTTGTACCTCTAATTAAAAGCAAACACAAAGTGTGTTTGTAAGTTCCTTCGTTTGAATGAGAACAGGCAAACCCTTTCTCAAATAATTACTCTTTCTTCACATTAGTTGCAGCTCTCTTTCTGAGAGCTCTGAAAGGAGGTGAAGTTAGTTGATAGAAAGTGGCTCTGGATAACTAATTCTAGCAGGGAGGTAACTGCCATTTCAGTCTTTTGTATTGTCGTTCCACTTTTAAAAAGACAAGAAGAAATCAGAATGCTAATCAGAGGATGCCAAAAAAGATTATTTAAAAAAAAAATAAATGGTAGAAATGGTAGGCAGAGGTTCTAATGTCTGTGCCTGCACCAAAGGAACAGTCTGACTGTTATGTTTAAAAATCATTTTGTATTAATTTAAGTTTCTGGTTTCAAAAGTAACAGAATGGGTGATCTTGTGCTTTGGAGATCATTATAGATTGCTTTCTAATCTAAAGATTGTATCTACTTTCTTTAGAAGGGTCTCTTTTTATAGGTATTATGAACTAATTCAGAGGACTTCTTATAGAAGCTCTCTTTTAGTGTTCATTAACAGTATTTCTGAAATAAGTATAGTAAAGAAGTTTTTTATTCCTAAACACCAATTTTCCTTAACATTTTAAAGGTTACTTGCTTCTGGAAAGGCTGCACTTAAGTATTCAATGCAATTCTGTGAATGCTGTCTCTGCATTTGTCTGTGCTTAGTTCTGTCGTGCTACAATGTCATCTTGCTTATTTTCTGTTACTCTTGTACAAAATGGTCTTTTTGCAATTAGCATAGCTATTTTAAATCTGGCATGTACATATAGAACAGCAGAAAATTGGCATCCTATTAAAAAAAAAAAAAAAAACCAAAACAAGCATGCACATAATTATCACTGCGTATGGTAAAGTTGTTATTTGAGGCCAGTACTTCATTTGAGAGAACAGTTTTAATTGAATTTTGATACAGCTAAATAGCAACTTTGCTAAAAATCAAAATGACCTTGTGTAAGTACACTTCAGAAATTCACCCGGGTAAATAAAAGAACAGGTACAAGAACTAAGTAACTGCAATGCGTTTTACAATGTTGTATTTTCATTAAATTGATCACAATGAAGCCCTCTGTTTTTTCCCATGTATTGTTCTAGGGAGGAGTAGATTAACAATTTCCATTTTTAAAAGGTTCTTGCTTTATGAATTTGTTCCCTTTTTTTCAGATCTTGTATTTCCACATTCCAGATAATAAATGTGCTCACAAAAGACTTGTCTGAAATAATGAAGCTGTTAAAGAACGTTGTCATTTTTTACTTTAATAAAATTAATCTGGCCCTGTATACCATTGGAAGGCAAACTTGCTCTTAGAATGCATTGCAGTACCACATTTGTGACACTGATAGATAACTATTAACTCCTTTTAAGCTTTAAAATGCTTCGGAATGCCAGAGTAGAGAATCTAAAACTGTGGATCTTATTCAAATGAATCAGGACAGAGCAGATGGTTGAGGAAGGCACACAAGCAAGAAGTAAATCTCCTCTTCTCCCTTTCTGATTGCTTTGCCCACAGAGGAATAACGATTCAAAGAAAATCAGTAATCATGGTGGATGTCATTAGCATATTCCCAATAAGGGAGCTTACATAAAAATTCCCAGAGAAAATGAATGGCTGTAAGTATAGATCAGTGTGCAAACAGTGCATTTCCAGCTGCTTCCCAAAACATAGATTTTCTGGGACTTTTAGAAATTAAGTCTGAAAAACTGAATTAAAAGAATCCTACCTTTGCTTAGAGCAAAGATGGATATTTTATTAACTAACCAATACTGCTATATTTAACACTATTGACAGCTGTAATGCTGAGCTTAATAGTCACAAAAAAGTTCTGTGCTTAAAACTAGGATGTCATCAAACCTGCAGTAAAAAGCAGGGAGAACCTTTTGCTGCTTCATTGTTTCTGTCTTGAGAGGAGTGCACAAACTGCTTTAAATCCCTTCCCCGACGTGTTTTCTGGTTACGTTATCTTGAATACACGTGGTAAACGCCTGCATTTTTGTTGATTCACAGAAGTTAATTTGTTCACAAATCAGTGGCAAAGCAAAACACTTTCTTGTCCATAAGCAATGCGTAGCCCATTAGCCTGTGTAAATGAGCATAGCACTATCTGAACGGTCAAGCTGCTGCCTTTCATTTATATAGAATTAGGATTTGGCCTCTTATTTTCAGCTTTTTGTTTGGGATATTTTGAAAACATTTTACTTTTTTCTTTTTTTTTTTTTTTTCCCCCCTTCTTTTTTTTTTTTCTTTCCCCAAGGAAAATGTACATAAATTCAAGAATTGCATGCAGGATTGTCATGTTCTCCTACTTAATATTGTTCAAAAAGTAGTGTAATATTGGGTTATTCCCATTCACTTCAATTCCATAGTATAAGCAAGGTCTAAGAATAAATCTTCACTGCTCTGGCCTCTGGATTAGGCAGTCAGCTGCCATTGTTGCAACTGGAAAATGCATGTCTAATTTCTTGTGTGCCAGGCTGATTATCTCCTATTGGCTCCCAATCCAACAACAGACCAGCAGTCACTAAAATAAGTGCCATCACCTAGATGATTGATAAATCTCCTTACAAAGCAGCCATGAGTCATGGTATTGACAAGATTTTTTTTTTCTGAAATGAGAGAAACTAGGTAAAGTTGACCATGTCCTGGCAGATGCCAACATTGATTGTGCCAGCAGGAGGCAGATGGTTAAAGAATAGAGTAGGAACTGTTACAATAGTTTCAATTTGATTACTGAAACCCAAACTTTCAGTGGCAGTGGACAGATTGCCTTCATTTTTCATCCATGAAACACCTTCAACATTTCGTTAAAAAAAAACCAAAAATCTTTTAAACTAGTACTGCAACCAATAATGCCTTTTATGTATACTAAGATGGCAGAAACCATTAATAAAATCCCTGTCAACACCACATATCCCTTTTCTCTTTAGCAAAAAGGGAAGAAATCATTAATTACAGTTTCTGTCACACACAAAAGATGTGGGTTTTGTTCTGGTTTCTTAGCACTTTAAAAGCATGAATTCACCTAGTGGCCACCTATTCTGCAAAATTTGAAAAGGGATGTGTCCTTATCCATCTATGCAAAACCTTCTGAAGACATTGCATGTGTCTGCCTGGGTAACAAACGCAGTATTTTGGGTTGACACTGAAAAGGAGGATTATGAATATGGATAGGATGCAAATACTCCATCTATCTTAATCAGAATACAGGAATTCAAGCTGTTGTAGAAGGAGGGGGAAGGAAGGAGGAGAAAAGCTTAGAAACCTAAGCTGGAGGGGCCTCATTCTGCTCTTACCACTATCAGCTGGAATTTTACCACCAAAGTTATTAAAGTCAGGATTGGGCTGTAAATTTACAGGTTCTTTTGTAAGGTTATCATTTTACATACTGCCCTGCCAAATATATTGCTTTGATTGAGATTGCTTGCTCTACTGAACTTTTATATTTTAATAGTGAATTTATATATTTTTTAGAATCTGGACTTAAAAATCATTACAAGTCATTCATTTGTCGCATCTGAAAAGTATATAATTGTGTAGATTTTGGTATAGAAAAATTAAACAAATATTCTACATATGACAAAGGTGAAAAGAATGCACAGGGAGATGCTGGTACTAACAGATTCTAGTTGTTACTATACCGATTTGTCTAACTAGGATAATGTCAACAAAAAAGGTCTTAATTTCTAGGCTTTCCCTAGCTTACCATTCCCTACCAGTTTATTGGCTGCCTGTGATGAATAAAAAGGATACTAAAGAAATAGCTTTAAAATATTTTTTTCTATGTAATTTATTTCCATAAACTGTGGGAATTGTGTTTTTTTTTTTTAGATCTATGTTTTTGTTCTATGCTATCTAAATATTTTATGAGACTCATACAAAGGATTCCTCTTGCTTTTGAAAGAAGTCATCACTGAAATGTGAAAAAACATAAATAAAAATATGTTTTCATTGTGAGCATGAGAGACTTTTTTTTCAGCCTTCATATCTAATGAAACAGAAAGCAAATACAGTACTCTCATTCACACAGAACATACATCTATTAGAGACTTCTGAAATGTGTCATTTATGTTTTTCGGTTTCAATGTGAGTCTCATCAATTGTAAATGAAAGGCCCAAATTGTGTATTTGGGTCTTATTCTTTCACAATATCAGTTTGGAAAAAAACCAAAACCCAAAACATCTTATTAGAATAGAAATGTAAGACTAGTTCCTCAGCTGATACAGAAGCAGCGTAGATGAACAGGTTTCAGTATGTGTTTTGGATTATAAATGCAGATTATAATTCTAGAAAAAGGAATGTTCATTACCTCTTTCCCCTACACTTGGTGTCATCACTTGCAGTTCCTTGATTCAGAAACATTAAATTTTAAATGGCTTGTTTGTCATATTGTGACTACAATTAGGTATTTTTTGTATAGTCCAATATATGAATACAACATTTACTAGAACAAAATCCATTTTAGTATCTAGCAACTTTAATGCTGAAGTTAAATGGATTTCCAATGAAAACCATAATCAGAAGTTTGGGCTTCCATTTCTTGTATGTGTTTTTATGGAGGATAGTAAAGACCTTTAATCACCCATAGCAATGTAAACAAGTAGTTTTAGCTCACGTGTTCCATATTACCTGTTTCTGTGATTACGTGCCAAAATCAAAGTAAGGACCAGTCAGTCCTACACAGCTGAAGTCAGTAGAAATCTTATGGTGCATTTTAAAATAATGGAAATTTAATCTTTATGCTTGTAAATAATTGTTTGGCTCTGCCATGTATGGAGTTAGTATATTCCAAATTTGCCTGGATTGTAGTCCTTTTACATGGATGATTTAATTTGAAAGTAATTTAATGATTTTTTTTTCCTTGGTAGCACAGAGTCATATCTGTGATGTTCTTGCTCTTATATCAATGAGAGAATTTTGTCAGAAGAGTCAGTAATTTTGGTCTGGGTATGGACTAGCTAGACTAAGGGTTTTCATTCAGTAAAATACATAATTCATATCACTGAGATATATAGTATGAATGCAGCTATTAATCTGTCAGTTCTGAAACAGAACAACCAACCTATGAGCTACAGATACTATTTTTACCCAATGTGTTTTTAAACCTCTGGTGAACAGAATATTTTAGTAGCATTGGTTAAAAAATGTCGTGTCTGAAAAATCTGGTAAGTGTTCAGAGTCATTTAATCTTTCACCAAGGTTTAATCAGAATAGTCTTATATCTCTTCTGTGCATTGTCAAATGCTCACCACAATTTGTCTCCCCCCATCATGGACTGACAGATTGAGCAAATAAGCAAAGAGCCGGAACATTGGACTGTAATTGCCATGTCAGCACTGTTAAACTGTATTTATGAGAAGAAAGTTAACACTATGACATTAATAATTTTATCAGTTTTACATGTGTTTGCTTCATAAACAATCAAGTTACTTTTTATAAGTTGTCTGTGACCAATACTTAACTTCTTCTGGAAGAAGGCTACAGATCACAGAACTGTCAGAGTTGGAAGGGACCTCTGGGGGTCAGATCATCCAGTCCAACTCTCCCACTGAAACAGGAGCACCTAGAGCACATTTCACAGGACTGCATCCAGTTTTGAATGGGTTTTGAATATTTCTAGAGAAGGGAACTCTGCAGCCTCCCTGGGCAGCCTGTTCCAATGCCTCGTCAACCTCATAGTAAAGAAGTTTTTTCTTACATTCAAATGGAACTTCCTGTGTTCCAGCTTGTGCCCATTGCCCTTCATCTTGTCACTGTGAACTACTGAGAATTGTCTGGCTCCATCTAGGTTGCTCCCATCCTTTAGATACTTTTTAATCTCTAGGCTAAAGATTCTCAGATTCAGTCCCCCAGTCATCTTTGTCCTCCTCTGGACTCTCTCTAAATCTCTATGTATCCCAGATTTGAAAGGAAAACAGGCATTAAAAATAGTTTTGACCTATTACTACATTTTGGGAATAAAAAAAAAAATAATCTTTTACATATTTGCCCTAAGCCAGACTCTAAACATTGAGTTTCCTGCCAACAAGCAAAAAATTGATAGCTAGAAACATACAATAACAGCCAGGGCTAGGAAGTGTAGCATTTTGTCTAGCTGTACTGTAGCTCTAAAATCACTTTAGATAGATACATGAAGTCTTTCTTGATACATGAAGTTTTTCTTGACTTCAAACTACTAGATGCTAACCTGCACTTTCAGTGATTTATGGCAATATATCTAATGTACTGGCTAATAAAGACAGTTTGTTATTCTCTAATTTTGGAGGGATGTAACACATGAAACTGTGACACATGTAATACATGAAACTAGATCTCTTAACTACATATTTCACTCTATAAGGGGAAACAATAAGAGAGAACATGACGCGTATTAGAGAAGTAAATTACAGTGTTATACCCTTTGGTCCAATAAACCACTCTTGGCTGTTATTCCTCTGAAAACTGAGGTGCTGGTTTGCACTATAGCTTAATCAGCTGAGTCTAGGCTGCTCTGTGGTGTTCATGTGCCTCAGGCAATTTAAATGCTGTGATTCACATGCATGATCACATGAACCTGTGCTGTGCATTTTATACAAGTTAAAATAAAATTATTCGTTAGAATGA
Source organism: Phaethornis superciliosus (assembly GCA_023637945.1). Taxonomy (NCBI): domain Eukaryota; kingdom Metazoa; phylum Chordata; class Aves; order Apodiformes; family Trochilidae; genus Phaethornis; species Phaethornis superciliosus. Next base: position 17,307,769 of record JAJQWJ010000009.1, on the reverse strand, counting down.
TTGATCACATACTTCCTAGCTCCTTAAATTATGAGAAGGTAGAGTTTAGATATATAAAGTGATGAACAAAATTTTAAAGCCACTTGCATGTGTAGTCAAACTCATCTACTCATGATGTTAGCAGAAGTGAGACTTTATCAATAGGCTATCCTGGCTATGCTGTAGAAAAATGCAGCTGTACTAGATCTATAGCATTTTTGAGATGGTAGCATACATGCTGCAAAAGTGAAGTAGTAGGTGTTGATATTAATGTAGTGTTCTCGCTTATTTTTATTTGTAAATAGATGTGTATGCGTAAATACACACAAATAGTCATCAACTACATACACTTATTGTACTTCAACAAAGTTGCAAATGTCCTGCACTCCCTGGGAGGGGAAGAGGCCAGTCTCACATATGTTCTTTTTCTGTTTATGCACCAAAAGTGTGGTCAGCAGGTCGGGGGAAGTGATTCTTCTCTCATGAGACCCCACCTGGAATACTTTATACATTTATGGAGGCCCCAACACAGAAAGGACATGGAAGTCTTGGAGGAGGTCCAGAAGAGGGCCACAAAGATGATCAGAGGATGTATCTCTTCTGGCACGTCTTCTACAAAAGCAGGCTGAGAAAGTTGGGGTTGTTCAGCCTGGAGAAGATTCTGAGAAGACATTATAGCAGCCTTCCAGTACCTGAAGGGGGAAGTCTACAGGGAAGCTGTGGAGTGAATTTTTACAAGGTCAGGTAGTGATAGGACAAGGCATAATGGCTTTAAATTGGAAGAGGGTAGATTTAGGTTATACATTAGAAAGAAGTTTTTCCCCATGAGGGTGATGAGACACTGGAAAAGTTACCCAGGGAAGTTGTGGATGCCTCATCCTTGGAAGCGTTTAAGGCCAGGTTGGATGGGGCTTTGAGCAGCCTGGTCAAGTGGAGGTGTCTGGGGGTTTGGAACTAAATTATCTATAAGGTCTCTTCCAACCCAGACAGTTCAATGAGTCTATGAAAATATAAGAGAAAGAATTAAATCAGAAGAGGAATAATATCAGGTGGTCACATATTGTTAGTATGTTTATTTCCCTAAGATCTAGTAGCTGCACCTCCCCATGAATTTTCTTACCCATACCTCAGTTAGAGCAACAGGTACATGGTAGCAACAACTACCAGGGCAGCATGCAAGAGACCTTTTTCTGTAGGATCCAGCATATTTCCATCTGGTTTTAAATCTGTCCAGCTAGTGTCCACCTCCTTTAAGAGACTCAGCAGTACAGTGTGTCAATCTATGTTATCTGGCCCCAGCAATCTCCTGAAGTTCCTACACTTACCAGAGCAAATAGTGTGGGTTTCTGTGATTGTTGACAGATCACACATATGGAGAAATTAAGTTTTCTACTCTTTAATAACTTTAAATCACTAACAAAACCAGGGATGCCTTAATCATCTAGTAAGAGTGGCAAGAGGATCTTCCAACAAATAGCACACAGGAAGCCAGTCTCCAGCAAACCCAAGAATTGTGTGAGTCTTATGATATCTCCTGACAACACAGACCTCCTTGGCAGCCAACACATCTAGAGATTGCTTTGAATTTCTCCATGTCTCTTTCAGTCCCTGAGCTGTCATGTATTTCTTCTCCAAATGTAGGTCTCTTGCATGTCCAGAGATGGGAGCCTGACTATAACAAGGAAGAGAAGTAAAAAAAGGGGCAGGATATCTTCCTGGATAAAACATATGTCATTTACCTTTCATGTGTCTAGAAACTCATCACCTCTGTTTTTAAGTGAGGATAGTTGAGCTGTCTGAAATTTTACCACATCACAAAACTAGGATAGCTTTGTGGTATTTGGTGCAATTGATGTTTTTGGGTGAGGTCAGGTTTGAGTAAGCATGGAGAGCGAGTCATTTGTCACCAAGAACAGATTCCAGTGGGAAAATATAAATGTATTCAGTGGGACAGTAATGGGGAATTCACATTTCAGCTGCCTGCTTTGTACCTTGCCTGTAAATAATTTGAAAGCTGCTTTCTGTTAATAAGCTTCACAATCCTCAGGCTTAGTCTATATTTTCAAAGGAAGATGGGTTAGAGGCTGGTTGGTTGATTGGAGGCCTTGTTAAATTTTACAGATTAGTATCTCTCCAGCCAAGGAATGAGTTTTCTGGTGGAGTAATACAAGGAAACTTTTACTGAGATAGTCTTCATTTAACCTGGCGTGTAGGAAACAGAGTTGCCTCATTTATTTCCTACTACAGTGTCTATTACTGACATAACCTTTAGAAGGTGAAATATTCATGTGAAATATAAAAACAAATTAGTTTGCAATTAGTTTCAGATCTTGATGTGAATAACTAGAGTCTCTTGAATATACTAATACATAATGATTGAACTCAGTGCAATTAATTTGAATTTGTTATATATTCAATCCAGTTGGATCAGTATATATGTATTTGTGTGCTTATTGTATCTGTAGTGTGAAGTTCATAGCCATCTACAGTTTATACAAAATATTGGTAAAACACCTCTTTTTCTATTCTCTAGCTTAGTGGAATAATTATTATCCAAGCTATATTTTGGTTATGATACTTAACAGACTAGTTCTGACATTTCCACATCTTAATCTTTCTAAATGATTAAACACATGAGAATTAGATGATTGTAGATGAATTCTTGAAACCAGAACTGATGAACACAGTGCCCTGAATAATTTTAACACGTAGAAGAAAAGAGCCTTTCCTTCTGCCTGGTGTTGTAGCTCCATCCTCAAGCCCCATGCAACCCTTTGCTCCATGTATGTTGTCACTGTTACATGGAAGATTGCTGAAATGAAAAATGCACTTGACTGGGTAGTGGGGGAGAGAAGAGATGATAAGAGGAGGCAAAGATCACCACAGTGCATTTTGTTTCCTGTCCTATTGCCATTGTGTAGTTACATTGACCTTCTTCCCCATTCAGATAACTGCTTTGTAAAATACAAAATGAACAGCTTTTTGACAGTTATATATGCATTTACTGTAAATCTGTCTGCTCACACTACAGTGAAAGCCAGGTAGCTAGCAGGGCCTAAGCAATGATGTTGGAAACCAGTTTGACTCCCTCCCTGAACCCCTCCCTGAACCCCTCCCTGAGCTGGACCTACTTCCACATGCTGTGGAGGATCATTCAAGCAAGGAAGCCCTTTTTAACTCTCATCCATGGAAAAAGTATTAGGCTGAGTATGGTTGGACTGGCACACTCTCAGGCAGAGCCTCACTGATCAGATGAATTGCTTGAGCCAGCTATTTCTTACATGCAAACAGGGAGAACTTGTTCAGACAGTACAGTCACTCTAAAATGGCACGCAGGGATTTAGCAAAGTGCATGCACAGGACAGCCTTTTGAATTCTCGTTAGGCTTTCTACAGCAGAGCACATCCAGGACTGATGGGAAATGGCTCTCAGTCTTTTACAGCCTGAAGAAAGTAACAGAATTTTACAGTTTGTTGGGGTTGCTCTGAGTGTGTTTACATTTTCTTTGTGTTAATGCCCCTATTGAAATAAAAGATTTCTTTTAACCTTTTTCTTAAGATGAAACAATCTCCTGTGATACACTCAGGTTAATATTTTCTGCCTCTTTCAGACTGAGCATAAGGTATTGACCAACAACCTAATAGTAACATTGATTTTATGTACTCTGGCAGTATTATCTTTGTTGGGAAATTAATATGCATGTGAAGACAAAATACACAGTGATAATTGTATTTAAGAGAACCTATGTGTCAGTTGAAAACAGAGAAGTATACTTCATATATACTTCAAGTATGCAAAAAGGTTTTTTTAAAACTTTGGGGCTAACTAATGTTAAAAAAAGATTTGTTCAACCTCTTCATGGATAGGATTTCTCATGAATACATGTAGTATTCATTTTCTCTCAAAGAAGAATTACAAGAAGAGACAATATGATTCTTCAAAGAATATAAAACTGACGTGGACATACATTTAATCTTCTTAATTTAAAAAAAAAATACAAAGATAGCAGAAAAAACTTGCAGCTGAAATATGATGATTGCTCGTGTGTTTTAGTGACACTGAAAAGTGAGAATTATCAATAATCACAACAGCTGGGAGGATTTTTGTTCCATTCTATTATGGTCAAGGTGCAAAAAGAATGAAAAAAGCAGTTCCATGTATTTTCTTTTTAGTACACTTTAACTTCATAGTTCTTTGATTGTATTTGCTCATAGCTTGTGAATTTACTCAGAACACTTAAAACAGCTGATTGTGCAAATGAAACAATTTGTTTATTGTTTGCAAAAATAAAGCAGGAAAATGTAATCTCTTCAAAATCAGTAACAGTAGAGTTTATTTTTAAATCAAATGTAAAAATATAGCAAGGCAAAGCTAACCAGCTGCATTCAAGTATGTGGAATCAAAATGAGCCATATCCAGCAAAATGTGTAGAGTTACATTTTGATATTTGATCCAAGCCTCATACCTTTTATGGAAAGTGAGGCACTGAAAAACATTAATAATTAATATCATGTCCAACTGAAAGTTATGTTCAATATTTTATTTACTGACAAATATTGTTGTTCCCATGTTTTGAACATCAAATCAATCCTTCAAACAAATTGTAGTAGCCAGTCTCAACAGTGCTGATTCTGTGGGAATGTTAATCTTCTGTTGAGTCAAGGGACATATATTTATTTGGAGCCCATGTGAAGGGAAACAAAAAAAGTAGTTGGAGAATGAAAAGTTAAGAGAAAAAAGATAAAATGAAATCAAAGAAATGGAGTGTTGGTTTATTTATTAAAATAATAAGCAAGCTTTGATGCTGTTTTCTTAATTTCAATTGAAGTTTATTAAAAAATATATCTTATGGCTGCCACTGCCTTACATCTTAAAGATGTTCCTTATCCATAAATGCCAGAAATTAACAAGAGTAGTGAGGATGATTTTTTTTTTTAATTAAGTTTTTTCTTTTTATCGTACTCTTCACATGCTTTTTTTTTGTACTGTCACAATACCTTATCATGTCAAAATAACTAACAAATAAAATCTGATTCATGTCACTGATAACTGGAGTGACTTTAAAGAGCTGTTTATCTGGAATTAATTTTTACTGCTAAGTGTTTAGGATAAGGGCCATATCATCAATGAGTATTTGTTACCATAAATTTATGAAATGGTAAATTTGTGTAGTTGATGATAAAGTGTAGGTGCTAAAAAAAGTGTAGTGTTTAGATAAAGTGTAGTTGATGCCTGTTCTCATGAAGAGAATCTCAGTGGAAATGTCAACCATTGCTTGTATGTCCTATGGCTGAGGAGCCCAGCTGCCTGTGCAGTGACAAGCACAATAGCACTCGGGTCTAGTCCTTGTTCACTGATGATTTATTTTAAGAGTTGAATCAAAAGGAAGATTATTTTGTCTCCAGTAGAGATTCAGCATTTATAGAGGTATGAAATATCTCCTTTTATACTCCCCTTTTGATTCTTGCCATTCCTTTAGCTATACCTGCTCATTGTAACACTGCTGGGGGTACTATGTCGCTCTACCAGTGATCTAATGGATCTTTGGGCATCTGCAGAAAGGATCATAGCATTAGTCCTTTCCAGGTGCCCCAAAATCTCAGACAGGTGTCCAGAGAGCATGCACAGATTGATTCTATACTTTGTGTACAACTGAATCCAACAAGTCTAATGCTTACAGAGCTGCAAGATTCAGTAAGTGAGGTGAGCAGCAAATGTTTTGTGTTCACCTGGGAAAACTTCCAGTGTATGTGCTGCATCTCTTTCCATGCAGGAGGATATGCCTCACATGTGTGTCCTTTAAATGAAAATGAATGGTCAGCGGCCATGGTGTGCTACTTGTTTAGTTCTCTCCTATGGTTGTTCTACATGGATTAAAAACAGAGGAGAGAATGCTTTAGATGAAGAGTTTGTTTCCTTGTAATCTACTGCCAAAAAGACCAAGGTCATACAACAGATTTCTTTTTCACTCTGGCTTAGCAAAGAAGACTGTGTGAATGCAAGTTCTTTTATCGGTAGTGGGAACTAAAATTAAAAAAGGTAGGCTTAAAGAAGTGCAAAATGAGGACTGTGTCAGAGCAGAGACAATATAATTGTGGTATAGATCCCCATATGGGACTGAATTATGTAGATATTAGTAATGTCAGCAGTTCCATGTGACTGCTGGAATGCAGCCAGTGTGCCACAGTTGCTTCATTTTTAAAGATGGTTCTGATTCTACACAATTTTAAATATGCAGAATGGTAAATTTGCTCTAACTGACATAGTGGCACTTCTTTGCTACGTAATTTTGCATGCAATTTTATTTAACAGAAACATAAAAGTAGCCTAGAATGTACCCTAGTCCAAAGTAAAGTTGCTGAGGTTGGCCCAGCTTGCTGTATCTTCAGAAAAAGACTGCTTAGTTCTATAGGCACATAACAAGGTTCTCTTCCTTTACAGTGCATTCCATTCAGTAATACTATTTTGTAGCAACTCAATAAAGCTGATAGTTTTTCTGGGTAATTACCCACAGCCCCCTGCAGGACAAATTAGCATTCATGACCTGAATAATGCTTACTAGAAAGAGTTCAATGGAATTTATTTAATCAGAATCATTGCTTTCTCGTGGCTACACTATTTTTAACCTAGTCCCTATTGTGTGTTAATAGCAAAAATCCTGTCAGTGCCAGGTCCAGCTTGGCACTGGGCATACAAGAAGAGAAAGATTATGGTCTTCAAAGGTACAGTGTATTTTTAGTGCTTATGGAATGTATTCTTCACTTCTTTACTCAGACTTTGCTTAGCTAAAAGTGCACTGAAGTCAGTAGGAGATTTGTCAGATGACGGAGTGTTGAATCAGACATTATGTAAAGAAGTGTATATATGTTTGCTAGGCAGTCCATGATTTATAATTTCGGGTAACCATGAAAGGCTGTTAAAGAGGACTTTCAAAGGTGTCTTTTCTTTTCTGAGCTTGTGAGAAGAGAAAAAGTTCCTGCCTGTTTCAAGTCATTTGGGTTGGTTTTCTTTAATTACCTCTTATGTTTTCCAAATTATATAATATAGAAATAGGTAATGCTTTGATGGTTTTGATGTTTCATGCTTAGCCTTCGACTTCCTAAGAGTGTGTAGCACATCAAGGTTAATACAATATGGGTGAGCCCTACAGTGTCTTAACCAGATACTCACTAAAGTAGGTAAGGAAGATCGCAGAGAATTTCTGAAATATTACAGAGATTATGTGCATGCATGTAAACACATGCAGACATCCGCAACAACCAATAAAACCTGAAAAATACACAGCAGGAAAGTTATGTGAAGACAATATACCACTTCTCACGAAATAGTTCAGTGTTTAGTTATGTTTTCTTTTCCTGTGAACCAGTCACAATAATAGGAAATGGACCCAATTTACATGGAACTCAGAGACTTTGCCAGTGTTGTTTGACCAGTAGCTTCAAACTATGGCCAAACAGCTTTAAATTCCTTGCCAAAGCTACTTATGTTAAAGAAATCATGAACAGAGTTGCAGTGCTTTTATGTACTGTGACCTTTTAAGCAAAGGTCTCTTACAGTACTCAGTGTGCACTTGGACAGTAAAATGTAGCTAAAAGCAAATTTTAATGACTGATTTAATTGCCCTGGAAGTGGATGTTGACAATAAAGATATTTTAAATACAGGAAACATTGAAGGATTCTTCTGGGCTATTGTCTTAGTGAAAGGGGGTATATGAATGAGTAGCAATATACAACAAACATATGGCATTCGGTACATCAAAAAAAAAAATTTTCACTTTGGTGGCTCTCTCAGCTCAGCCTACAGGAGTCAGAATAATCCCAGGTGAGATTAAGCAAGAAATGAGACAAGCTTAATAAAAACAATGTGAACTGTTGAGTAAGGAGACACTCATCAAGGCCAAATTTATCCTCAACTGTATGTTAGCACAATCCAGTTCAGGATGATCCTGACTGACTTGTTTTTGTAATTGTCTGGAGGTATTAAGTACTGCTTCTCTGTGAGGAATGGAGTAATAGCATTGCAGCTAGCATTCTATTTTATTGTTCATAGGTGCAAAAAAAAAAGGGAGGTGTCCTTTAGATCTATATTTCTCTTACTTTGGCAGTAGATGCTATGACAGGATGTTGAAGGCAGGACGTTACCTCTTTGCCACATTGAAGAAACAGTCTGCTCAAGTAAAGCAACACCAATTGCTTCCTCAAGGAGAGTACTCCAGTTTCTAATGTATTAGATGAAATAACAGGTTAATTTATTTTAGATGAGCATCATATTGTTTATTTGAAGAGAAGATGTAATTACAATGGAAAACTTAACACTAGCAGAATTTACAAAGAAGTCTTAGTCACTAAGGTGGGGTTTGTATAGTCTGTTTGGCTTAGGTTGGACTGACTCATTCCCAAAGTAGACTCTGAAGCCTTCCTCTTGGATAATATCACCCTATGCCACACCCATCAATTATTTAAAACTACTTTTCTGTATCTTCACATCCATCCTTGAATTAAAACCTTCCCAGAAGGCAGCTAAAATCAAGTTCAGTTTTTACTTTTAAAATTCCTTTAACAGATTCATTTACATTTAAGACTAAATGTAGATTTTTTTCAGGTTTATATCCTTAGGCAGAGAGGTTCAGAGAGGCCATCATAACTGTAGAGAGAGCTTGGTTGTAAAAATACTTAGGAAGTCTTAGTTTTGCCTTGCCTTCAAAGTAGCCAGGAAGCTGGCCAGGGCAACTAGAGAAAAAAAAAAATGGGTAAGACATCTTCCTAGGAATTTATTTTGTGTTCCACAGCAGTATTTCTGAACTCTTTCCTTTCAGTTTTGCTTTATACAAAATGTTGCTAAATCAGGCCTTTGCATTCCAACATGATAATAAAATTTTTAAATATAAGTATATAATGCTTTTGACATTCTTTTGATTTTTAGTTTGTATCATTGTAATTCATATGGTTAAGAGAAAACCTAGAACAATTTTGAGGTAAATGCTAGAAAATAAATAGTCAGCAGATGTCCCATCTCCTAGAACTTCACGTTTTCCTTTCATGTTGATGTAAGAATAGGACACAGATGCAAAACATTAGATTGAGGTTCAAATTCATTTATTAAAAAATGAACTTGATCAACCACTCCCATTAGGGCTGTTTACTGAAGACTACATCAAACTTGGATATGTATTGGTGGAGGAACAAGTAATGAAACTTCAGTCATTTCAAATACTCTGTTTATTGCTTGTAGATTCAAAAAGGGGATATTGCTAGTGTTTAATATAAAACAGTTATAATTCTTTCATAGATACAGGTGCACAATGAAGATTGCTTCAAGCAGTATTCAGCAATATCTGTCTGTATGGGATCATAGTTATTTGCCCAAGAACTGTTTATTCATTCTGATGCAACAGCTATTACAAGTCACCCACACAGAAACTCTGAATGCCTTGACAACAATTAAATTTACAGTAGCCCTGACACTGAAGACTAACCATGAATATTTCCTTGATTCCTAAGCCCGTTTTGCCTGGATGCACTGACCTCTGGAATTAAATTCTTAGTTCCATACTACTTACAGGATTATCAGAGTGCCTACCTTGGGCTCAAAGTGGTGCAGCAGCACTCTTACCTTGTCAATATAAGATCATAATTCTCAACTCTACTCATGTACCAAGCACAGAATTAAACTGAAGCATCTTAAGCACCTCAGAAATGTTTACAATTCCAAGGAATGAGGAAGAGAAAGACATAAAAAATATGAATTTAAAATTACTGCGGCAATTTCCCAGCACATAAGAATTAGAGTCCTTCTCTCTGACATGTGCTGATCCTGGTCATATCCAGTATCCCGGGTGGAGATAAGGGACCGGTTTTCCTTTGCTCATGAAGAAACAGGAACAGCAGGAGTACTGTGCTAGCTTCTCAGGCAGCCAGTCTGGGAACTGAGATAGAGCTACTTGATTAGAAGTGAATAACTGAGAGATTGACATGACTTCAGCCTATCTTGCACCATGAGGTATAATGGCATCTGATGATTGAAGGAAAAAAGTTCCATTAGGAAGACACTGTTGTGTTTGCTGTGTATTTCAGGAGAAGAGAAGCTGCCAGTATCCTGCCTTCCAAAACAGCTAAGATTATCAATAGTCCAAAAGATGAGTCAATATAAGACTTGATGGTGAGCAAAACTATTAATCACAATCTAGTTATGCTGTTCATTTGTTTCTATATGTAAAGGGAGTGGGAATTTGTACAAAAGAGTTACTGAGGGAGAATCAGGCCGTAGAGGCCTAAGGGTTTATATTGGCAAACAGGGCTCTCTTTAAAGTGTTTAAAGGGCTTTTACTGTCCACTGAATGTGTGTGCTTTTTAAAGTGGGTACAAGCATGTATCTATGACTTTATCAGAAAAAATATGAACTATCATTCCTCAAATTCTTAGTTTTTCTTGAACAGTAAGCAAATATTCTGCTGTAATGTGAGATAAGCAGTTTAATATTTTACCTCCCAAATGGGTAGGCAACTTAAAAATACATATTCAGTATATCTTCAATGAGCTCAGTAAACACTTTTGCCAGCTGAAACCTGAGTTAGGCAATGTTCGGACGTTAGTGTTCTTCATAAAATATTCACTGAACCTTCAAAAGATCTGGTCATTGCATAGTTGCACGGCAGAGTCCTAATAGATTACATTATTTGATTCAGACATTGGTTACTGTTGTGTGGTGATACAAATGCCTGCCTCCAAGTGTTCCTGGTGATGGCTTCTGTATTCCTGTGGTTATTTCTGCAGATTGGAATTTTCATGCCCTTCACCATGCTATTGCTCATGCTTCAGAAGACACATGATTAACTTCCACAAACATGTTTCATTAGCCCCCTTTTAACTCTCCCTTAATATTTTTTGCTATGATATTATAAAAATACGTTACAATCGTGAAGTTACAGGGATTTTTATGCCAATGGTCTAACTACTATGATTCCATTTTTTGATTTTTGAGCAGAAGATTATTGTTATTGGGAAAAATGGTCACAGTCTTACCCAAAGGGCCAAAGGATTTGCAAAGGGGAAACAATGTTGGGTGAAGCCATGCATAAAAATCTAGTCCTTTCAGTGTGATATATTTAACTCATCCTTCCCAAAGAGTGGATATACTTAGTGTTACATTCAAAAAGATTATCCTAGTAATTAATAGACTTTATCAGTGTGTACCTGGTTAAGATTTATTTATATTTTGGTAAAGGTTTAAAGATATTTATTTATCAATAATGTAGTTTTCCAATCACAGGAGTATGCTGGAGACAATGACTGTTTGAAAATAATGTTTAGTGACATTAATCTACATCTAATAGAGGGGTTTGTATCGTCATATTGGTTTATATCTACATTATTGTAGCACATAGACTGTCACTTGCATTTATATAACATGAGACTGATTGTTCCTTATCATGCACAAAACACAGACCTCGGAAGAGTTCATTTTGGACCATTTCCAGGGGTATGTGTAGCATGTTACGAACAGAGTACTGCTTTTAAAGCTATTGAGTGCAATTTGCACTCTTTTTTTCTTCAGTATGTCTTGTGTTTGACAAGATAATTGCCCCCCATAACACACACACATCCTAGAACACATTCATTACAAAGCCATTGTATTGACATATAGATACAGATATCAGTGGAGGAATGTAGTTTAAATTCTTGATACAGTATGATATATGTGGAACATATCTTCATGAGTAAAATAGAAGTTAGCAATTGTAATAAACTGAAGATGAAAAAACAATTGAGAAACTTGCATGTGTAAGTGTTCCACTTGTCAGAGCACACAGTGCTCATAAATAACTTTAAAGTTTTTTAAAAGTTTGTGAGTATTCTAGTTTTAAGACTACTGTGTTGCTATGATGCCTGTGCATATATACCTACCTTTACATGTTCTGAGGGTGTAAATTTCTGGAACATAATATATTCATACTGGAATATCTTATCTGAGTAGTTCGTTGTTTGTTATTTTTACAATTAAATACATTAGATATATAAAGAATTAACAACACAGTATAAAAATGAATCTGTCTTCAAATATTTGTAAGTTACAAATTGTATTTCACACTCATTGCAAAGTCCGATTTCATCAAACTTTACCAAATATGCAAAAGTTAATTTCAAATTAATTTGTTTTCACGTAATTTGGTAGGCACGCTGACTTTGCACTTGGATTATATATTATAAGATACTAGTTATATTTACTATTTTGCCTTTACAGATTAATTTTTCTTTGGTTTTGGCAAAGACTATAGTCCATCTCTTTATGACTCACTAGCAAAAAAAAAGGAAAAAAGGGCTAGATTTCCATCCTTTATTCTGAACGTTCTATGCAGGTCTTCTGTTAGTCCTTTGATATGTTTGTAAATAACTTAAAGTTTGTTAAAATGTAATAGAAGATCAACTGCTTTGTGTTGTACTTCCTATCTATCTTAAGTTACATTTTTATTGAGTGATATAATCAAAGATAGCACCATCTAGATCTCCCAATCTAGTTTGGTGAGAGCAGTAGATATGACAAATAGCAGGGAAAAGCTCGTCATGTAGAAAGCAATCCATTCCCTTTAACCTCTGAAATGAATTGTGTTAGGTAAGCTGTGACCTGCTATTCCTTTGGAAAGCAGTTTGCTTATATCCATTCAGGACAGAAACAGTGTATGCTGCGGGAAACATTATTTCACATTATTTCCACAAAAGTAGGTTCAAGTAAAACGAAATAAACATATATCAAACAGAATACTATGTGGTATTGTTCTACTGAAACTCATATTGTGCAATTCTGAATGTGGATGGAAAGAGACCTTTCTTCAAAAAGGGCTGCATTTGCCTGTGAGATGCACAGTATTCCTCTGTTTGGCAGTTACAGGAATTATACCTTTGCTCAGCAGCCTTGATTTGTAGCTGCAGCTAAAAGCAGCTCTGTTCAGTGAAGGTCATTTTTGTTCTCTCCTAAACCTAATACAACATTTATGAAATCAGTGACCCAACATACTCAACAAAATTTGTTTTATAGTAAGGAGTTCCCAGCCAAGTAACCTTTATTCATGCCTCGCATTTGCAGCACCAGCTGTAACAACAATGAGCAAGTGTGTTCAGACACCATTCTGCCCGCTTAGTGCTACTGAGTGACAACACCATCGTGAGTGAGGTTGCATTACATCAGTCCAGCCAAAAAAGTCTGTCTAAGCACAAACTGAAAGCAAAAGATTAACGTTCTGGTGCACTGACTCAGTGGTCTGTTCTTTTAATTTCAGTCCATATATAAAATTCAGAGCAATTGGAAACTTGGGGAGGAAAGACTATGTCTCTTACAATAATGATGAAGTCCATGTTGAAAGTGACAGCTTTATAAGGACAAAGAATATTTAAGTTTTATTTTAACACTGGCATCTTTAAATAGCTGGGTTTTTTTTACCAATACCCTAAAACTAGACTCTTTTTCTAACTGTTTTTGTTGCTGAAGTTACTGTTCTATTTCCTATGTACACAATCAGGGGAATTTTCACACCCACTTTGTCCTAGGCCTTCAGTTGACTTTTGGAGTGGCCATGTTTTTTCTACAAATTTGAAATTCACTCATTACTTTTCAGTCTAGTATAAAAGTTTCTTTGCTGTTCAGGAAAGTAATTTTTAATGCATTCAAATGTTATTTAAATCATAGTATTTACAAAAAAGTGAATCTAGGATAACTCCAGTGAAGTCAGGTTTGCATGAAAATAACCGAGTGTTCACACACAGCAATAAGTGACATGCACAGTTTTGCATCCACAGACTATCACTCTGTATTAACTCTCTGATTGTGTGCACTAAAACAGTTAAATCCAAATTAGCTTAGGCTGGGAAGAGTAAGGCCCCAGAGAATTTCCTAAGTGTAATTTGGAACATGTGAGGAACATGGATTAGGTTTTTATTTTGCTGTCTAGAATATTTCTGTTATAATATATGTTGTGGATCTATGCTGACAACAAAATCTGAGAATAAACAAATAATCCAGTGCTATGCATTTAATTTGAGTGTTCAGTAGTTTTTCATGGGACCAGGTAGTCATAAAACTGGACATCAACATTACAAAGGTACTGAATTACATGTGCAAATTGCACTAATTATACATGAAAATTAAGACTATGCTACAATTTTCTTTTTGTACGTGTAGATGCATGCTTGCACAAAGTTTAGCAGAAGCACTCCAGAAAACGTAAAGCACAAGTGAACCACGTGCATCAGTAAGCAAGCAGCCTAAAAGTTCTGCTGTACATGATGTCATGCCTTTGCTGTAGGTCAGAAATAACTATGCTGTTAATTATAGGTATTTATCATAGTTCATATGATTTTGTGGGGCCTTGTCAGTGATCAAAGGTGTTTCTTCGGACACCTGTCATCAAGTGAGTTAGTAATTGTAGAATAGCTTATTTACTGAATCTAATATGCCATTAAATAGACTTATTTTCCCCTTTCAGCAGCTAATAACGTTGAGAAAAGGACAGTCCCATTTTAGTAAAGTTGATGTGTTGCAGTCAGGTACGATAATTACATACTCTTTATACATGCTATATGTTTGTGCATTAACACATGGAAGTTACATTACAGCAACTTTAAAAGTCTATCTTAGACTGGTAATAGGCAGGGACATATGAATTAAGGTGAAATGGCCTGTGGAATCTTTATTTTCGAGTGAATTAAAAATACAAAAACATAAGAGAGTGAAATCACTATCACGCATGCCTACACTGTGCCCAGACTGATTCTTGGAATTATTGTAAAAACTGAAGCTGGAAATTTATACCTCAGACAAAAATGCTGCATTTAAGAGATGAAGACTGATTCTATAAATAATAATAATGAACATATGGAATACAAAAATAGAGAAGGATTTGAACTGGAAGTGAAGTAGATGTTACTACTATTAGATAGTTTCACAGGTGGGAATTTTTTTGCCCTGCTTCTCTGAGCCTGAAAGTACTTTTGTTCTAACCTTGCACCTGGATTCAGCTTACTTCCTTTGAATTCACTTCCATTCTGCATGGGAAACCCATTTATGTGAAGAGTGACCTCTTTCCAGATTTTGCAGCTTGTTTGTGGTGTAGATGAGTGTGCCAGTTCAGAGCCCTCTGTTCAGTGTTGACTAAGACCTTAAAGAGTTCTTCAGCCCCACTAGACCACAGAAGAGCCTATTGAGACTGCCAGCCTTTTTTTCCTGTCAGCTACTTTTTTATTAGGCTGATAAACTCCTGAATTGTTGAAAAGCAGCTGCTATGAGGAGGATTTAGCTAATTTGCAGGGTGCTTCTGGGTGTGTGGGAGATATATGTACATCTGGACTACGAAGGTCCCTTGCATTGTTAGACCTAGGTGACCTCTTTCTACATCAAAAAGAAGTTGTTGGAATGCAATTAAAATGCAGTGTTACTTTCTTGTAAAGCCCCAATAACCCAATCAACAGTTCTCTTTCCCATCTTTTTGTCAGTTTTTCTGCTTTTTCAGATTTTATTCCTAATTGAAGTTTTGTCAGAGCTGTAATTTGGTTTTACCTTACTGTCAAATGCCTCAGATAGTATTATTAAAACTCTTTTAAAAATTATTTAATTTTTTTTAAGTGAAAAAAAAAAAAATTGCCCTGCCTTTTAACAGCCAGTTCTGTGGACTTTCTAGCTATTAATTTTCACATATTGCTCAAGTAAGCAGAACTATGTGCATTTGATTTTTCCCCTAATAATCTCAGATGTAGTTTTGTTGTAATGTAGTACACAATTCATATTGATTAACATGTCTGTAAGTGAGATATGCATTTTATAGATACATTCCAAAGCAAAGCATGAAATCGAACAGTAAATAATCACCTTTTTTTTTAAAGGGTGGGCTTTTTCAGTTCCATGGCAAAATTTGTACTTCCTGAAACAAAGGTTTGATTAAAACTAAAAACAAATTTACATTCGTAGGAGTTTCAGCACTGTTGTTTGCAATTTGTTATATGCCTTTACCTGGCATGCTATTTCACCCTTCATGACACACATCAATACCTTCTTTATGTCTGGCTATTACCACTCATTTAAAAATCTATTTTACACAATTCTTTCAGCCAAAAATGGACCATAATGACATAGAATAGGGCCTGTGCTTCATAAATTCTGCAGGAATCAATACTTTGGCTGGGAATTTGTCAGTCTCACAAAGTTATGCATCATTAAACTTTACTATTATTACAGTGGACTTTGCTTCAAAGTTCACTACCTATCTGATATTGGATGAACCCATTTAAACCAAGGAAGAGATAGGAGATACAAATGCTTCTATACTGACATGCATTTATCCAGATAATGTTAAATTTATGAAATATAAGTAGGTCTTAAACTGTTCATTGGTTTATGGGCAAAGTTCAGCCATATCATCATTAAAGATTATATTCTGATTACAAGTTATTAGCAAATTACTTTAAACTGAATCCATTCACATTATTTCAAATATGACTTACTCTGCCCATAGGATCTTATACATTAATCACACAACAATGAATTTGTAAGCAGAATCATCCATTTGAATTCATGGCTGTTTCAAGACAAACCACATTAGGACGAGTTTTTGTTGTTGTTAGATATAAACTGGGGTTTTTTTCAGTGTACGTATTTGTAATATGGGGTTCCTTAGAAAAAATATAGGTATTTGTGAAAAAAAGTATTTGTTACACACTATTGATCTTGTGGCATGCAACAGTTTTTGTGCAGTATTCTAGATCTTTTACTAAAGAACAAGGATTTTTACATGCAGTAGATTCATAGAGTTGCAGAATGGTTTGGGTTGGAAGAAATGTTAAAGATCATCTAGTTCCAAACTGCCATGGGCAGGGACACCTCCCAGTAGACCGGAATGTTCAAAGTCCCAACCACCCAGTCCTTGAACACTTCCAGGGAAGGAGAATAATGAATAAACAGTGAAATTCAGGAATATATGAACGAAACACAGGAAGAGATTTATTTATTTCTACTCCTCAGCATTATTAGTAAATACTGAAAACATTCCCACCAATCCGGATTAACTTTAGAGCGGTTATAAGCAGAAGAAAAGCTAATTCAAAAATAACATTTATATGCAATAAATGAAGCAGAATGTATATACTGCCTGTCTCACCCACACACTTGACCCATTCCAGGACTTGAGACCTATTGGACCCCTTCAGTCTTCTGCTCTTCCACAGTGCTTCTGACCATGGGCCAAATAGCAGTCTGCTCAACTGAGACTACACCTTCAGATATCACAGTGTACCCATCATGTACACGTACTTGAAAAAATACTTAGAATCAGGATTAACTAAGTATTTTCTCAAGTACAAGGATCAGGATTAACTGAATTGGTTCAAGTAGCTCTTGGCTCTTCCTGCTTCAAAGATTCATGGATGTATGCAAGACTCCAGTGAAATCACAAGCTTCTAAAAGGGAAAGTGTTTTTGTTAGTCCCATGAGAAGTCACCTGCAAAAAGATAAAGGACAAAATCAGTGGTTTGTTGTCAGACACACACAGAGGCACATGTCCTCTCTATCCTCTCCACGGGGTTACCACACCTGCCTATCTGCTGTCTCAGCATCATTTCTCTTACTCAGGACATCAAAAAAGAAGAAAACAAAAAGGGTCATTAGTTAAGAGGCGCAGGTGTGAAGAGACTTTCTAAATCATAGACTTTGTGCACCTGCTCCAGGGAGCATTGCTGAGAATTGGGGCAGGTGTACTGATCTCCAGGCCTTGCCGGGATTGCTGGTATGGACACTGGATGTGATGTGTATGCAGGAGAAAATAGAAAAGGGCTGATCTCACTGCATCTTTGTGTTGTGATCCAGTGCATTCACAATCCAGGACAAATTATAGTACTGTGATCTCTTGCATAGCTGTACATGAGCTGGAAAATTAGCTCTTGTGTAAAGCTAGGACAAATTCTGCATGTCTCAGATCAGCTATAAAACTTGCATTTAAAAAAATGCACTCCTGCTTTGATTACCTTGTCCATTTCTCTTCTAAGTCTTAAATACTGAACAGAACTAAAATAGACACAAGTAGGCTGCAATATTGCACTCAAGTTTACCAAGCCTCAAACATGTTTATTTCAGTTGGTTTTGTTTGGTTGGTTGGTTGGTTTTGGGGGTTTTGTGGTTTGGGGTTTTTTGGTTTGGTTTGTTTTGGTTTTGGTTTGTTTTAATTTTGGGGGGTTGTGGTTTTGTTTGTTGTTTTTTTTTTTTAATTTTATCTTTTTAGGTATTTCCAGAGTAGATTGGGTTACTGGCTTGTTTGCTCATGTTTTGATAGTATCTTACAGGTATCCATAAGATCAGATTTATCATTCTAGGCCAAGTTTATATGTGGATTTAGTAAAATGCCAAAGTAACTGTGCTGAAATCAATGTTCCAATAGTGCAAAAGATGCTGTTTGGAAATCATTAACGTCCCACCAAAATCTGCTGTGTTTACATTTCATTTGAAGAGTTCTCACGGCTGAAAAGCAGACATATCTCTGATCTCTCATGCACGCACTCTCTTTATATCCACAAAATATAGGTTTCTCATCATTACACAGGAGAATACTTGAATTAAATGTAATTAATATGGTTGAAGTTGAATGTGAAAGAGGGTAGAGAATGATATAAAAAGAGGATGACTTACAAAACAGGGGAGTACATGGCATGGTTGATACAAAATCCCTAAGGTTTCAGAGAATCTATTCAGCTTTTCATTAGTATTGAGCACTTCCTCAGGGACAGCAGCTAGACAGACCTGGTAAGATAAATTTACCCTTTCACACACAATCCCATTCAAAACCTTGCACAGCATTTCCAAGTCAGAAGATACGACAAGGTACAAGTGCTGTCTTCACTATTTTCTTGGTATTACTTCACTTATAACACATATTTACATGGATGACATTTCACAGAAAATAGGCAATCCAAGTCTTCTCTTACTGGCATCTTACAATCTAATCTAATCAGCACAAATCACATTTGAAGCAACGTGTATCTAAATAAGTGTATGTATGTCTCTGTGGGGAATAAAAAGGTGTTAAAAAAAAAATAAAAAAGAAAGGTTATCTAGGAAATTTTTCTTTTTTTGCTTGATTTTCTTCTATCTAATTGCTCTTGTAATACTGACCTGTTCAAGAGAAAAGAGTGGCAGTGGGCTGTTCTTAGGCAAGGGTAAGAGGTGGAAAGGGAGGATGAAGGAAAGTGAAGTAAGAAAATGAGGACCTGAAGGAGGGGGAATGAGGTCATTGGATGCACTAGGGAAATGTGGAAAGGGGTTGACTGCTTGAGGTGGAGGGAGCAGCCAGGAGGAGAGTATTAAGTTGCAGAGAGACTGAAGGAGCAAAGCGCAGGGCAGAGTCTGCAGACTTGGCTGTGGTGTAGGGAAGCAGAAAGGAGATGTGCATGGATTGGAGTCATTACAGAGATCCCTGAATATGAAGAACAAAGATTACTTGTTGTTTTAAAGAAACAGAAAGCTGATTCATAAAGTAAGTGCCATGAATGGGCAGTAAGTGTGGTAAATGTGAGCTGAGCGTGTAAGAAAAGGCTTTGTTAGCTCCAGATACGTGGAAGTTTGTGGGACAGATTCTTCCTTCAAAGTACTTGTATAAATGATGCACAACTATTGCTACAGGCTATAGCCTGAAACAGCAGACGTGTTTTCATCAGTCTTTTGAGTCTAAGACACTTTGTGACACATGCTGTTACATTGGGCCAAGCCAAAAGAAACATCCCTCCTGTCCCTCCCATAGCCTACTCAGCTTTTGGTCCCTAGCTGCCTGAAGATGCAACCTTTCAAACCTCCTCTGCAGGTCATCTTTTTATGCATGAAGTACAATCCTGACCCTTTTGAACATTAATATTAAGATTCCTAGAGATGCGGTGGAACTAGATTTTCATCTAGGCTGTCAGTGTCTACCAGCAATCCCAGTGTTTTAAAGGGTTTTTTTTTTCTCTAATGCTGCTACGTAGGGGATGCAGACATACTTCTCATTGACTCCAGCAAGTATAGCTTCAGCTTTCTGGCAGTCCTACCAATGATGCTTTCGTCTTTCAAAGATCAGAATTAGGAGTGATATTTTTAACTGTCTGCCTAACAATCTGTTGTGTTGACATATGAGGAACATCTAGTGTATTTTGAGCAAATGTATTCTTATGTGAAGCTCCAGTTAGACTGCATGAAGGTTAATTTGATATAACTATATGTTATCTTTTTTGGAATAATGTATTCCTGTCCTTTAGAGTTTAAGGACCTGTTTTTATGATAAGCAAAATTATCTTTGTGGGTTTTTTTATGTTCAGTGCACTGGCAAAACTTTTAGAGGAAGTTATGGACACTGAATTCTTCATGCAAATGGCTGAGTATTAATAAACCCTTTTTGATCCGTCATTCAGTAAATGAGTAATTTTTTCCTCTAAAATTCATCAAGAGTAAATTGTTAGTGGGAACACCTCCCTCCCTAAATCCATGGTGCTTGAAGTCCTTTCTATGCTGATTTTATCATACTTGCAGAGTTCAGCGATTCCATATTTGATTTCAATTTACAAAAGCTCACCACTGGGGCAAAGGTAATATATTTGGTGTTTTGATATAATCTATTTCATGAGCACTACTGTCAATATCTATAAACTTCTCTCAATGCACCACACAAATGCTAACGTTTTCTTCTTCACTGTTATTACCTCTAAAGCATCAAGGATGTTCAGGAGGGAAGAGAGAGAGGGATGTTTTGGGTGATTTGTCAGTTACAGCCCAGGGGACTACAGATGTGTCTAGGCTTATTTTCATATTTATTGTAAAATTAAATGTTGACATAAGGTCTGAGGGATTTGCATGAATACAACAATGTCAGTATTAAACAGCTGGGATCTTTGAATTTTTCAAAATTAATTCCAGGGGAAAAAAATGAAAGTGGAGCTCATGTGATAGTGTGTAATGAATAGTGCCTCTTGTTTTCTCAAGAAATTATTCTGCACTCTTGAAAAATTATCAGCAGTGGTAATTTCAGTGCCTCTTTCATTTAATACTTTTTTCATTATTCACATGAAGTCTCTAAAGCCGTGTAACAGGCACATTGATATCCTTTTTGCTATACCAGGTGCCAGTTTTATTGCAGAATATAAATGTGTGCTATACAGAGGCCCATTTTTCTCTTCAGACAATAATGAGATATGTTTGTGTTGTTTTAAATAGCATTGGTTGTATTAAAACATCTGGTTACAGAGAAGGGTTGTATTAAGCAAAGGGTTATGCCTGTCTCTCCTGGCATATTCAGGACACAAGGTCAAATTTTGCATTAAATGGGTGAATGAGGGGTGAGACGTCAAAGACAGGTGTCCCTGGCTGTGCTGTCAAATATTTAAAACCTAACATCTGCTGGCAAACTCCAGCCAAAACCAGTAATGGACCAGAGCTATGTAGTTGGTGTATGTGCTAATTCCTTCCTCACGTAGCTGATGTGTCTTTTATATGTCAGTCCATAACCTTAACTGCCCTCCTCTGGTAGAACCTCTGGGCCTCAGGGAGCTGTAATACAAAGAGCTTTTTGCTCTCCATAAAAGTGGAGGTTCTTCCCAGAGGCCCAGCACTCTCAGTGGATTAAGTAGAGCTGCATCAGCTGCCAGCTTTGTGGTCCATATACTCACCATAATAACCAACCATACATACACAAGTGCATATATGTTAAAAGCATGTAGACTCATTGACTGAAATTCAGGAAGTCTAGTATGCATCCTGTCATCCAGACTGCAGATAATATATAATTATCCATTTTATACTATTACATGCCACCCAACTTGTGGTTGCATCAGTGTAGGTAATTTCATTAACCCCTGAAAGAGTCCTGTTGAATCCCTTCCCTTTTCATTTTGTGGGCCACTGAAGGGTCAGTATAACTGAGAAGCCCAAGACAGGTGCTACTAATTGTGGAGTCAACTATTAGAAACTCCTCTGTCCTTCCTGGAGCATCAAGGCAGATTGATGTTAACAGCTGTTCCTGATGCTATCAAACACTCTTACCCCTAGAAAACACCTTATTCAGTAAGTGTTGCATACAGAATATTGATAATAACTGTTTCTGCTTGTCAATAAAACATCTTAGTAACATTTCCAAATTTCTATAATGAAAGAGTTGTCAAAGATTCACAGACAAGTTCTCTTCACTCCCTTTCTCAATTTTCAAACCTACATTTCTTCTCAGTTTACTGAGATGGCAAAGGATGCCAAGCTGCTATTCAAAAATCCCAAGACTGACAAAAAGCAGTCTATTCAATTATTCTTTTTTTCTGTCTGTTGTCAGTCTTTCTTTCAAGCACGGAGTTTCGGTATTAACATTTGGAAAGCAAGGTCTCCTCATTACAGTTTGCTGGATTCCAGAAGACTTTGCAGCTTGTCAGTAGAGCCTCCAAAGTGTTGCAGACAAGAGAGTGCAATGCATCAACATCTTTCCAGATTTCATTCACTTCTGTCTTTGCAGTTCTAGGGAAAATGGAAATTATGTTCAAATACTTATCATATTCCGCTGCACCTATTCTGTCTGTCTTGTGTTCCTGTTTATTCCACCAAATAAGGGAACAAAAGCTAATGCTGCTTACTCACCTCCTTATTCCAGCTGTCCAAACTAAAGGCTGTACACTGAGCCAAGCTATTTCCTCACATCCGTTTCTTTATGTGAAACTGGGTAGAAAGAAGGAAGGATGAGCCTGATCTTTGTATCAGACCTCTTCTTCCCCCAGATAGACACACTCCTCCTATAGTGGATTAGGACAGCTAGCAAGCCAGATGAGGGGAAAAAAACTCTCATTCACAACTTCAAGAATGTAGCTTCTGTGGAGCAAAGGAGCAAAAAGCAAAGAATTATTTATTTCTTAGCAATGGAAAAGTTTAATTGCTATGTCAGTTATAGAATGGGAAGAGATCACTGTAATATCCTGTGTAACACAGAATACAGACCATCCCTGAAGTGATCCCTCCTTAACTGCAACAAATCTTTCAGAAACCTGTGATCTTTCATTTTTTTTAAATTCCAGTCTTGGAAAATACACCACTATTACATGTCATGCCTTATTCATGACTATATTGAAAAGTTCTGTTTCACTTTTAGGGTTTAGGAGATACATATATCCCCCTTAGTGGTACAGAGAGCCTTTAATAAAGCAAATGCTTTTCTTCCACTGAGCAGAAGGAAAAAAGGAATGACTGGAAAAAAGCCTTAGTGAATTGGGGCACGTTTCTAGGGAGGTCTCTAAGCTTCAGTAAGCAGAGCTGAGGAAAGCTGGGACGAGGTTGATCTAATGAGTGCATCATGACCCAATGAATCAATTGGTCATTCCAGCAGTGCTTTGCCTCTGCAGCTTATTTGAACTGATTTGTTCTGCCAGTTTATTGGTACAACTGAATGATTTTCAGAACCCATCCTTGTTTTGACTCTACAATTTCTCCCTAATTATGTCATCTCTACAGTCATCTTTATAGTTTTAGTCTCAGCACAACTGTGTTCATCCCCTTTCCTGTTGTGCAAAGTGGTTAGGCCCTTGTTCATAGCAATTTGCACCACTGACTGTAAAACTGAAGGGTCTAAGTTAAAGCCCAAGCTGTATTTTACTGAAGATGGTACTTAACAATTCACAATCTTTTGAGTGCTGATAGTCTGCCTCTGATCAGCAAATGTCCTGCACAAGACACATGCAGTAGAAATGAAGTTTCTTACCAGAAAATAATTTTTAAATGTTTCATCATAAACAACAGTTTGCTGTGGCCTTGACATTTGCAGAAAAAGCAAGGATGTATAACACAGAAATACTTTGCTGTGGGAATCCTTATGCTCAAGCTGAGCTAACCTGTGAGTTCAGATATAGATGCCAATCATTTGAAATAGATGTGCAGTATAAACATTCTGGGAATTAAAGTACAAGTGCTAAGGCATATCCCAGCTTTTTTCTGCAAGCTTTGATTACTGTAAAACTGTAAGTTTTGTTACTCATGTTTACTGAAAGCTAAACAAACTAATCTGTCACTAAAAAAAAAAACAAACTGAGGGCGATGTGTCATAAAAGACATAAAATCAGATAAATTTAAATTCAAGATGAAAATTATTATTAATGTCATCATTGGATCTTTGAACATGCTTCCTAGAAAACTAAATTAAAGAGGTTTTTGAAATTTGAGGATCCTATATTGCATGTTTTGAGGGGGAACATGTTTTATACTCACGCATCTTCTGGAAATTTACTGTAAGTCTTCTTGCGTAATTTTGCAGAATTTGGTAGCTCAGGTCTAAGTCACCACATCATGCAATTCAGGAACATTTTAAAACTTTGATAAAGGGTTTCTGCACCTTTTTAAGGGCCACTTACACCATTTCTTATATGTGAATATCTGTGAAGTGGGATTCTTCCTGTGAAATTGGTTTTACTTAGTGCATAAGAAGTAGAGAATATTGAAGGAGAAATAGTTTGTTTTGATTCTTAGTAAGTACCAATACAGTTCCAAAGTTAATTGGGTTATTCAAAAGTTTAATTACTCTACTTTGCTCCAATCTGACAAGAGCTACAGATAAGTGTTGCTTCTCTGTCTTTCCCAGAACTGGCATCACTATCTGTGTCTCTGAACTTTTAAACATAAATATTTTATTCTTAAGATTTGTAAAAGTACTGCTTTTTACAAGGTAAATGGTGCCACTGAAAAGAGGATGTCTTGTCTTGTTGCAGACAGACTGAAGATAGGGAAGCAAAGGAAGGTTAAGTGATTGATTTTCAAATCTTCCCTCAGTGTCCAAAACTACGTGAGTTGAACTCTCATTGACAGACAGTTACATGATTCAAATTTTATTCAAAATGTTTAAACTTAGGTTTTTAAGGTAAACTTAAGGATCTGGGGGCAGGAGGGTGTGGTGGGTGATGTAGATGGTTTGACTACCTAAGTACGGAAAATTTTCAGTCTCCTTTAATTTAACATCAGCACCAAAAAAAGTAGTCACATTTTGTTGCAGTGCTGGGAGAAGGACTCCATTTCAGTTTGGTCCACGAGTTTGGCTCCTACAGCATACTCTTTTTGTTTGAGCTTCTTGCAGCTTCATGATACTAAGATATAAGGAGTCGATGAGAAAATAAAAAATACAGTTTAGCAAAAATTTTAAATTATCCGTTTTATTTGGCTTGATGTGTAGTTCTGTCTTTTGATTACAGAAGAAGTTATAGATTCATATCTATCACTTACTGAATAATGTTTTAATTTAAGCATGGCCAATTGTTCCTAAAATTAAGGTATTGTTTAGTGCAAAAAAGACTACTACATGAATTGTACGAGGATCTTGAAGTTTACTGACATTCCTTCAAAACTTTAAGCAGCTTCAGGTTTTTTAAGAGACAATTAACATTGATATTAAAATCTTTTCTGTCTTCATCCAGCAGATATACAACTATTTTATTCCACCCACCATGACTGATGTGGGTTGTACCTCCATCTCTTTGTCAGTTACTGGAGGAGCATATACTACACCAACTGTGTAGTATATGTTATGAGAGACAAGACAGGAGGTTTAAGCAAGAAAAGTCATTTAAGCCTCTACCTATGAAAGCTATTTTTGCAAATGTATCAGCAATGTAAACTTCTCCATATTTCACTCTCTACATACTTCAACGTTGGTCATTCCATCTAAAAAAGTTGATGCTAAAGGTGCATAGTAATTAATTTTTTGACCTTTCGGTAGACTGCAAGTAATTCTAATTGTGTGATGGTTGTTTTTATGGTGGGAGCACTTATTTCCTGAAGTTGGATTTTGATTGACAAACTCATTTCATCTTAAAATATCACATAGCCATCAGGTGGTTAAAAGCTTTCAGCTGTTTCTAGCCTTGCCTGGATTTGAACCAGTGACCTAAAGGCAAAAAGCTTTGTATCTCATTAGTAAAACCCTGAGCTATGCTGTGCACCCATTCAATTCAGATGAAAAAATTTAGCTGTGATATGAAACATGAGAGGTGTTTTACATTTAATATTTTGTTGGTTTGAGGTTTTTTTGTTGTTGTGTTTTATCTTTTTGTTTTGGTTTGGGTTTTTGCTGTGGGTTTTTTTTAATGTTGGTAAATGGAGTTTCGAAAGACATGATTTAAAAAAAAAAATTAACATGTAGCCACTGCCATGACTGTTTAAACGTCAGAAAACTCTAATCTAGGCAGTGTTGTTTCCTGCTGTGACTAAAGAAAAAGCAGAAAAAGCAGCTTTGCTTCTTTGCTGTTCTAACATATTTCTAATAATAAAGATCTCTTTTAAAGAGACTCTTTTGAAGAGTCTTTGAACTCTCACAACCTTACTCTGCTCTCCTTTGCTAAAGCCATTAAAATGATTAGAACTTCAAGCAAGGTTACAGAGTTAAAATGCTTGACTTTTTCCTTTCCCCACACAGAAAAGGCTGGTTTTAAACATGGCACACATCACAGAAATCCAGTCTAACTCTTCTATCAGTCTGGCTAAATTTCTTCAACATATTTGCCCAAAACTGTGTCAAAACCATAAATCACTGGATTAAACTTGTAGAGAATGATGAAAGCTGAATTCATGTATATACATGTGGTGGTACAAATGGACTCTTTTATTATTTAACCTGAATGGAAGCAATAAATTTGAAACAGGTTTAACTGATGATATTGGTAATCCACAACAGATTTCATGAATGTTGTTGAATGAGCATTGGTTTTGTTGAGTAGTCTCTTAGATTAAAGGAGGGATAGATAACTCAAACAGTCTGAGATTCATATGGTTTTCCTGTTTAGGTTTTGCTCTGGATGAAAACTATAGTTGTCACTTAATTTTTTAGTTATTAATAACTAGAATAGTTGCTTTAAATACCTATTGAATGTCTCAGGACCCCATATTAATCCTCTTTAGACATTCTCAAGAGCAGACAATCTTTTCATTGAAGTTAGCTTAGCTCAATTTAAATGTGGACTTTACTTTCAGATTGGTAATTTGGGGGATTCTTTACAGACTGTGTTCCCTCCTTGGATTGCAGGGAACATGATTCTCCTGCAATCAATATATCTTATAATTTAGAAAGCTAAAAGTAATTGTGCAAAAGCAATATTTAAATTCAGGGAACCTCTATGGTGATTTGAATTTTCTAGGCAAGAAGGATTTGACTATAAGCTATTGTGGGTGTGTGCAGACAAAGGCATCATTATAGCAATTCAAATATATAGCAACAATATATTTCACCAATGTGAAAAAATATATTGAAGGATGAATTATTATATCTGTGTATAACTCAGATTACCCAGATGGACTGAAGCACTCAAACTGGAAACTTTGAAAAATAATGGCTAAGACTTGTCTGCCTTGAAATCAGTGAAAGAGAAAGAAGCAGCATTTGCAATGACTGCAGCAGAGCTAGGAGTCTTCTACGTCTTCTGCATAGGTGTAATTTCAATGAGAGGAGATTTAGAATCAGCCCTATGGAAACTGATTTTCTTAGGGAGATATTTTGACATTCATCTTTGTCACGTTTGGATTTTTAAATGAGATACATACTACCATGATTCAGTTTTTATATTTAACCAAACCACTTGGCTGTCACAGCTGAAGAGATATGTTGGTGTGTAATCTGTGAAAAGAGCAAGGCAGATTGATTACTAGTGAAGTGCACATGGATATGTACACATATTCATGCACATTGCAAGGAAATCAGGAAAAGGAACTGCAAACATAGTTGATGCATTGAACTTCTAGTAAGTGTTGCATCACATATTTTATGTATTACCTGAGAATATTCTGCACAGTCATTACTGTGCTTCTCATCGAATGTCATTGATGTGTATATTTGACACATTCAGTTATTTAGGTGTATGATTATTTGACGGTGCTAAAACACTCAACTACTTTTTTTCTCCAGTACCAATTCAACAAAATATTTAATTATCTGCTTAATTTAAAATATCCAAGCTATCTCGTATGAAGAAATGTGAATTCTCACATGGTTTAAGTTAGGTGCTTAAATATCTTCCATGAGCTCAGTGATAACAATGTAACTAGGGTACAGTATTTCGAATGTCATAAATGTTCTTTAAATATTTCTTGCCTGTCACTAGAAGTAAAATTTGCCCCATGTTGCTTTTTCTCCTGCTGTGTATGTTTTAATTCCTGAACCACACTCTCCACATTAAATATTTCTCTATGACAATTCCAGTAACATTTTCTAATCACAAAATAGTATTTACCATCCTCCCCCATGTGGATTTCAGAACAGAGGGAGCTGCTGCAGTTCTGTAGAGGTCATGAACCTGCTTGATGAAGCGCAGATGAATATAAAGTATTCTACTGCACTTAACAGGGTTTATTAATGTGCAGATCCAATACAGATTTTTACTTAAATTCATCTAAAGGCTAAAGGACACATTTTTCAATTGTTGTTTTGCATTTAGTTTTGTGAGATCAGTTTTGCATGTTTTTAAAAAGAACTGTGATTATATATCTACAAATTACTGTCAATTTATTGTAGCCACATTACCTTATAGTGATTTTGGACTTTTTAAGAAAGGATCAGCTAGCAACTTAAACTGAAATAGGTTTGCTTAGAATTCTCTGCTTCTTGCACCTAATCCATACATTCAATCTCACTTGTAACTAAAACACAAACTTTTTTTTTTTTCACTTATTTTTATTTGAAGGGTAAGAATTAATTATTTTAATATAATTTTTCCTCTTTTTTAATATTTCTCATCCTCTAATAGAGTTCCATCCATAAACAGGAATATTTTCCTGCATTGCCTTTGGGGAAAACATTTTCTAAGGGTCTATGTTCATCTGAGTTTTAGTCAGTCATACCTGATATATGACTAGTTTTCTACAGGTACTCTAAGTAATTAAAGATTTAGAGAAGTTAACTGCTGAGATTTTTCATAAATTGATTTCAGAGAGAAGCAAATGCCTTAACTCCAGTGGATAGTTCTGTAAATTCTCATATTATATATATATTTAAGCACCTAAGTCTTCGGCACTGAAATCTTTGGCGCACATTTCCTTTGCAGTACAACTCCTCTGTGTGATCTTATCCACTGTTTCTCCACTGCTGGAGATTGCTGCTCCCACTGGAGAGCAGGCAGGCTGGAACACACACCCATATCTCAGTCATGTCAGTAAGGATTCTGAGGGCTTTACTTTAAACTGCTGGCCAGGGTGCCTTTAATCTAAGATCTGAGACTCTGCATTTAAGCAGCTGAGAAACGCATAAGCATTCCATTCCCCATACTCAGCAGAGGGGCAAAGCAGATAGTGGGAGCAGGTATCTGGCAATTTTCTGCAATTACATTTGCTGCAGCCTATTGGTAAATGCTCTTACTCATCTGAATTCCCATTTTCAAAAATATCCTAGGCATTCCTAAGGGATTAGCTCTTCTTAATATATTTAGATGCCGGAATTATAGCAGGTTGTTGCCAAGGAGTGGCATGTTACAAATCATAATAGTAAAAAAACATCTGAATAAGTTCTAGCTGCTATGTCTGTCTTAGTGTTCAACCTTAGAAAGAAATGGAGCATTGCTTCCTGAAAAGTAGTACTGAGATGCCCACTGAGCAATTTTGCAGATGCCAGCCCTGCAATCTGGCACAGCCCCACAAACTGCATGCCAGCAATATATCCCACACAAGCTGAAATGAATTGCATACAACATTCCAGTGCTCCCTTTATTTATCAGTGGAGAAAAGATATGTGTGCCAATTGGGATTAAGCCATTCTTTCTATAAGATAAAGGACCCAGCCAAAACAGCAGAACTTCTGCTCCGTAAGTAGGTACATTTTCTGAAACTCCAGCTTCAGGTGCTCACCAGCTCCACCACTCCATTTTTCTGATGCCCTGATAGGGGCGGACTAGCATTCATTTAGTTTGCACCCATTCCCTTCTTATTTGTTCTAAATCTATTGCTAATAAACATGCTTGATTTCAAACGTGACTTTCATTTCAGTGAAGTTTTAGCTGCTCACACTTTAAATCTGTATTTGTGAACTCTTGGCACTGACACCTGGGTACTTAGCTTACAGGACTAGATCTTCAATTGCAGAAGGATCTGGTAAAGCTTGGGGATTTTATACTTTTTGATCCTGAAGTATTCTAATTTGAAGCATGTCAGACCTGTTCTTTGGCTGCTCTGTGGCACCAAGGAGTCATTGCATCAGCCTGAAGCCTGCATAGATGCAAACTCATCCTTCCCTCTAGCCACGTCATCTTTGCTAGCTGAAGGGTTTCACAGGGAAGTAAAAGAGTTTTGTTGTCAAAGGTGGTTTTAGAAGACCTTTTCATCAGTGGAGAAAAAACGTCTTCCTCTGTTATCAGAACATCCAGCATTGGTAACTGATCTTTGTTATGCTACTATATATACTTGAAGAAAGAAGTAGAAAGCAACTGCATCTTGTTGCATATAATCATTGCAAGCAAACCCAGTTACAACAGGCTTGCCAATCTGATGAGGAAGCCTTTAAACTATGTTGACCAGGGTATGGCGAAACAACCTTGTGAGAGAACTGAGGCTGTGGTATTTAGTATGTAGGGTAGGTTGATAGGAGGAAGGGAATGACCAGAAAGGCTAAATCTCACCCTGAGGGCTAACCTCAAAATTCTATACACAAAAGCACACAGCCTGGGAAATAAACAGGAGGAGCTGGAGCAACATGTGGTTGCAGAACCATGTTATCTTTGGGACAACTGATGGAGTGGAATGGCTTGTAGGACTGGAGTGCAGTTAGGGTGGATGGTACAGACCTTTTAGGAAAGGCAGGAGAGAGG
Source organism: Phaethornis superciliosus (assembly GCA_023637945.1). Lineage (NCBI taxonomy): Eukaryota > Metazoa > Chordata > Aves > Apodiformes > Trochilidae > Phaethornis > Phaethornis superciliosus. The sequence continues at coordinate 17,276,998 of JAJQWJ010000009.1, read as the reverse complement.
AGTGCCATTTGCAGAAATAAACATGGTTGAAGGAATACTTTTTTGGGGGAACTGGTAGATGGGCATCCCATGGGAACCAGTGCTGAAAGACAAAGGAGATCATGAAAGCTGGCAGATCTCTAAGGACAGCCCCCTCAAAACACAACAGCACTCATCAGGATATGCAGGAAAATGCTGCCTATAAGGAGAACATCTTGGTTCAGCAAGGATGACTGAAACTCATGACTGAACTCCAATTCAAAAAGGAGATTTACAGTGCTCATACACAAAAACAACTAGAGGATACCAAGGAGGAATGTAGAAGCCTTTCCTAGGCAAGCAGGGAAGGTGTAGGAAAACCAAAACTCAGCTACAATTGAAACTAGCAAGTGAAGCTAAAGTTGGATCTGTCAAGGTATATCAAACCAACATGAAGAGCTTCTACAGTTGTATTCCTATTCCAACACAAACACTAAATGGGGATACCTGGACTTGCTGCTAAATCCTGGGAAAATAATTGTGTGTTCTTGAAAGCAATTTTTGGTCACATGAAGGAGAAGAATGTGGTTAGAAATAACCAAGAGGAATTTATAAAGGTACCTCATGCTTTATCAACTCAATTACCCTCTATGTTGAAATGAGTACATCTGTAGGTGGCAGGAGGTGTAGTAAGTGTCATCTTTAAAGGTCTTGGCAATGGTTTCAAAACAACTTCCCTTGTATCCAAGTTGGGACATCACAGTTTAAATGAGTGAACTACTAAGGTGAAAAAACTGGTTAGATCATCCAGTTCAAAACCCAATGGCCCTTGGTTATTACCTGATTGGAAAGTGTAGTTGCTCTATGATCTATACTGGCACTGTTTCATATCTTTACCAGTGAACTGGAGGAGGAGACACTCATGAATTTTTCAGGCCTAAGAACATGAAGAGACTAGGAACTGGGACAATGGGACCTAATTAATTTCAGCAGGAACAAATACAAAGCCCTGAATCCTGGGAGGAATTACACTCCTACATCACTATAGGCTAGGTACTGCAACACAGCAACTCTGGAAGTCAGATGGGGATTTAGCTGGACAATAAGTGACACTGACCTACATTGGAGCCATCAGTGTGTCCTGGCAGTAATGAGGACAAACAGCATCAAGGGGAACCAGGAACATAGCCCATAGACTGAAAGAAGGGATTATTCTCCTTTTAATAACATTTACTAGTCTAGTTTTTGGCCTGGCAGCACAGGACAGGCTTTGAAAAACTGGATTAAATTCATTGGAGGGCCTACAAAATGTTCAGAGGCAGGAGCGCTTGGCCTGTAAGGAGAAGCTGAGGGACAGGAGCTTGTTCACCCTGGACAAGGGACCTAACAGCAGCCAGGTTCTTTACAGAGATGTACAATAGAATCATAAGAGTTAGCAGTCATAAACTGGTATAGGGAAGGTTTTGTTCAGATGTAGGAATATTTTTTTTTCTTATGCTATGAAAATAGCCAGCCTCTGGAGGAGGCTGTCCAGAGAGGTTTTGGGATTTTCCAAGAGAAGAGATATTCAAGTAAAAAAATCCTGCTTCAGACTAAGTTCTTAGTTACTTGGTCTAAATTCAGTGTTAAGACAGGCTTAAACAGTAAGTTAGACGAAGGGATCTTGACAGGTCCTTTCCAACCTCAATTTTTCTAGGATTTTTGATTTTCAGAAGTTAGAGTTTTTAACTCTTGTTAAGCAAACTTTATCTTTAGAAATTTTTGACATGTAGAGTAGATCACATGTACAAAATCTGCAGGATCTCTTCCATTTTGCCAATATACATATGAAAAAAAGAGGTAAAGAGAAAAACAACCCTAGAGCAATAATTGGGTGGTGGTTCAGCCTACCTGCTCCTCTATGCTTTATCTCTCAGCCACTGTATGCTAATGTTGCATTTCTTCACATCAAAGAACTGATCTATTTTGCTAAATTCTAAGGTGCTGAAGATTTTTGCAGTAGCTCAGGAAGAAAAAGCTGTTTAGCACAGATGGTTCTGTAATTGTGATGTGTTGGGAGAATTCAGTGGTAAAAGATCCTCTGACTGGCTTTTATATGCACTATGATGAGGAGTAGGATTCAAATTAGTACATTACCCTGAAATATAAATTATGGAAGGGCAGAGGCTGGCTCAGGTGCCAGATGGGTCAGATAGATTACAGCTGATTAGACTCCTGGGTCACATATCCTGGTACGGAACCATTCTTAGCTGAAATACACTAGTAGAAGTTGAATTCACTGTGAAGTGGGGATCTTCTGTTGCAGTGCCTTTGTCATCATCAGTTTAATTCAGATCTGTAGCATTATATAATTGTGATTCGTTGTATTTATGCTGGAAAACACAGGTGATGTAGCTTGCTGTTTATGAAACTCAGCTGTTATGAAAAAGTCCAGCAGTGTGGCTTGAAGTAATGTGAAGTTCAGTAGCCCTTTGCTACCCAGACCTTGAGACAACTGAGCTTAGAAGCAAAATGAAGGAGAGAAAAAGCAGATGAAGTTGTTGCCCCATCCAAATTTTTGAATGAAATGGCCTGTTAGGAGCTGTCAGCTCCTCTCTGCAGTTTCAGTTATGTGGACATAAAACTATAAAATATCCAAATACTAAAGAAGCTTTTAATGTCCTTCCAACAGTTCCAGCTCCTACTTTTCCACATCATGGCTGAAGTAGCCACCTCACAGAGTCAGTGCAACAGAGTCAGTTGCAAGTGTCTGATTTTCAGAAGCAAATCCTGCCCTATCTATGTATGTAGTGGAAGTAATGCAGATTCTATGGGCAATACAAAGGAAAATTGCTGTTCAGGACTCCAGATCCAGCTGGCTCTTCTGAAGCCAGTTTGGTACTTCAGAACAGCAGCAACTTTGCTGCTTTTTCATTTCTTTTTTTTTCGGACACGTGCATCTGTCATGCAAAAGAAGTTGCTGAATTCTCAGACTCATGAAGCTTTTAGAAGTTTTTGCCATCCATTAAATCTCTACATAATAAGCGAGATGTAAGTGCTAAGTTTGGATCATGATACCAAACATAACTGATAGTAACCTTGCGGCTACCCACTGGCTTTAGCTAAATTTAAAACTTCCATTCATAAATACTGATTAAGTGAGCATACCAACCAATATAACATAGCTGCAGTCCCAGCACTCGGATATGTCTGCACACATGCACACACCATTAGAAGGGAACCTCTAACTCAGGGAAGTTTTATACTCGGGAGGCTCTCAAGACTCACTGGCACAGTCCCTGACATTGCCGAGCCGAGTATCTGCCATGGTATTTTATCCAACTACTCCAGGGGAATCTTAAATGCATGTGGGAAATATCTGTCTACACCTAGCATTCTGACTGCATCCACCAAATGAAAATGAGGATATTCAGTCTTAAAGCATTTTTTATTTTTATAAAGAAACAAAAGCAGTTGCAATTAAATAGCAAACAAAAGAGGAACTGGAATCCATAAAACATCAGGGGCAATATTAAGGCAACCAAACTGAAATCAGTTCAGTATTTCTTTGCTGTATTTATATACAAGTGCACCTATTTTTAAAGTGCCCTAACACTTAATTTTGCTTTCAGTTGTATTTTTTTTATTTGGATTACATATGGTATTGTGATAGGATATTTCAGAAAGCCATAAAGTGTTCTTGCCTGTAAAAGCAATGTCCTTTCTTGTTAATGCCAAGAATGCTTTTCCCAAAACACTCGTTCCCTGCTCAAGACACTGTAGCTGCTAATGAGGAAAACACTGCAAGTAGCTCATTCAAATGTTTTCTTTTGTTTATCTACAGGGAGTTTACTGTGTAATAGTGAAGAATCCCTGAGTATCAATGAGTCTGAAAGTACTCATATTCTGCCAAGAATAAAGTTGTAAAACCTTGTGTGCCAACACTTAAAAATAATCTAAAGTAATGCAAAGGGGACTGTCATCTTGGAAGGCTTTTTAAAGCCTGATCACTATTGTCTCACTTAATAAGACTATTCCATATAATTTACATGACTGCCTCCCTCTGTTGCCAATTACAGTGTCAATGGATGATGTCCCTCTGAGGACATACATCAGAACTGATAGGAAGGATGATATCAGCATGTGACGAAATATATCTTCACACAAGCAGCTTTGCAAAACGTTGCTAATTTCCTAGGCAGCTCTGCTTACTCACAGGCTTCTTTCCTAAACACTTAGTGCCCAATGCTAATCAGTCCCTTTAGATGGCTTTTATGAAGTAGATAGTGCATTAAAAGGGCATAGAGATTGAGAAACTATTTTTTATGGTGAAACAAGACTAAAATGCCCATTTCAGTTTCATACATAAAACGTGAATAATGCAGTAACTCTCACCACCACTATAGACAGCTTCACATTTTCTCTGCTGAATAGTGTTTAAAATCTACATCTATCACAAACACACACACACACACACACACACACACAAAAAAAAAAAAAAAAAAAAAAAAAGAGAAGAGAGAAGAAAAGAAAGAAATAAAGAGGTAATAAACAAAATATCATGCCTGCCAAAATACTTTCTTTATGTTCCCATCCACAGGACTCTTAGTCACAGTTCTGGCCACAATATCCTCATGCAATGTTGTTTAAGAGCTTTAAAAAAAACACAATGGCATTCCCATGATATATGAACTTTTAAAATTTGTATTTCTGTATGGCCAAGGCTGCTGTGTTTTGTTATAAATATGTGAAACCAATAGATTGCCCAGGTCTCCATTTTTACAGAGGAGACTGCATCATTAAGTACTGAAAGAATATAATGTAACTATTCAAACTGCTTAAAATATTTTGTAACCATAAATTATTATCCAAAAATATTTTTTGAGTAGATAAAAAGAGTTGTCAATTCTGCATAGTGAATGCCTCATAAGGGGCTCATTTATGGTTGAAAACTGAATAAAAGCAGTAAATTAAGAACAGACGTAACCATAGAGAAGCTGTAATCCACAGCAGATTTCCTTGGTGAATGAAGTATTGTTGTGTGGATTTATCCTCCTTGCTTGTACAGTTAACCAGTCACATCTGTGGCCAAAGTACTGTCTGTGCACACAGACAAGTTGGGTTCAGTAACCCCATGGAGGTAAGCACATGCTGGTTTACACTGTATTGATAAAGTGCAAAATAAACTTCACTGGCTGTTTCATTGGGGCATGCTATGCTGAAGGGCAGATATAATATTTGAACTGAATTCCTGTGACTTGGAGATTTTAAAATGTTAGGACATTTGAAAAATTGGAAGCACCATTTCTCCTAGATCTTATATTAGTATTGCAGGCCTTGCTTTCTGGGAAGTTACAACAGACTGCATTGCTGACTCACAGCATTCGTGTTTGTACTTCCCCAATACAATAATGAATAGGAGCTGCTTGAGCTATAGTGTTTGTGAAGGGAAAGCCACTTGTTATAAATATTCATTTGACAAAATGTAAATAGTTTTATAGGAGCGTAAACTATTGCAAGTTATTTGATTCACTACAGTTGTCTTTTCCATATTGTCACAAAGGCCCTTAATGAACTAGCCAGGATGCCATGTAGACTTGACAGTGACTTAGTTTAGCCTTCTTGCTGTTTGTTTAACTTTGTGATTACACGCCAATCAGATAACTCATTGCATTTGTCTTGAGAAAGCTGCAGCAAGTTCCATATTTCCTCTGTCTCTCCATTTCTTTGCTTGTTCCAGCATTTCAGCGTATCATTGGACCCTAATTTTGGTTTTATATAGGAGTGTGTCTGTTGCAAGATCCCCAGCTTGTTAACTTAGAACATTAAAACAAACAAACAAACAAAACCAACCTTGTGAATTTCTTTTCAGGTTGGGGGCTTTTCTTAATTAGAAGGCTTGCCTCCCTGACAACAATAGAACTTATTTCAAATAATCTTCTTTTGTAGCCATGTCTGAAACAGAATTTTAAAACTTACACTAAAGCTAGTAACAATTATTGTTATTTAAAATTCATCACTTTAGTTATTCAGAGCCCACTGTCTTCATAAAGCTTTTACTTTCTTTATCCAAGCATAGAAACACATCAAGATTTATACTTCCTCTTTAAATCATGTTGGAGAGCACATGATAAATACAATCATTTTGATACCAAAAGTGAGCTCTAGCACCTTTGTCTTACAAAAGACAGCTACTAAGTTTGTGGTTGTCATGGATTCAGTCTGTTTGTAAACTGAAACAATATATGTATAAAATCAGTCTCTTGCTGATTTCAAATATGTACTCATGTTAATGTGGGTATGCACGTACTTAAGCATTATTACTGCATACATGTTTGTAGACAGAAGCTTATTAAATTTCTTTTTATAATCAGGAAACATTAAATGTCCTTAGAGGTCTGATCTTTAAATTGAACTGAGTGAAACAGAGTTTGCAAACTCTTGTGTCCCTTTAAATTAATCATGGGCTTCGAAGGGAGTGTGAGTTTGATTTTGCTAACATAATTATAGTTTAAGATCATTGTTGTCATTTTGTAAAGAGGTCACAACTCTATGCCATCTACAATTTTTGTACAACAGAAAATTTGGCTCAGGGCAGTTTTGCCATTAGATTCTGTGGTCAGAATCCTTTTATATCTATTGTTTGGTCTAGATTCTGTTTTGTCAAAATATTTTTATATCTATCCTCTCGGTCTAGATTCTGTTTTCTCAGAAAAACCTCCACAAATCTAGTGCTTTAAAAGGTCAGGTGAATAAAATACTTTGTCTCTTAAGTTTTGTCTTGAAATATTTTCTGGGAAGTTTACATTCTGGAGAACTTAGTAAGATATCTATTTTAAATCCTGTTCCGAAGACTTCAAAAAGGTTTCATACCCTTAGAGGTTGCTGGGAAAATAAAAGACTGTATTTTAAACGAGAAAATATTTTTTATGTTTACTGAAATTTATCTAAAAAACTTATAAAGAATTTAGAGGAGCAAACTTAGTTGGTGCTCTGAAGAATAATTTTCTGAAGTGGTTGCAGATTCACTTAGAACTATCAAATGTAGGGAGATATGTAATTTCTTTAATTTTATTTTTTCATTTAGTAATATTTCTTTCCAAAGAGGTCAGCAGGACTTTTCTGAAGGGATTTAATTAAAGTTAGCAAGTAATTTTGTGTTCTGCAGCATGTTACATATTGTGAAAAGGTTATGGATTCACCCAATGCAGCACATCAACAGTGTAAAGGTGATAGGTGAAATTCTTTTTGTTGCAAGTGCTGAGATATAATCATTTAAAAGGTCACTTGTACTCAAGAAGAGATTTTATTTAAGAAGTAACTTGTTTTGGGATATGCTGCATTTTTAAAGGTTAAAATAGTGGTCTTGCTGACCAAAGTGATCAGTGAGAAGAGAGTTGTTTTTTTCCTTTTTTAAGAATATTACTTTACTGTTTAGAGTATTTATTAACATCCTCTGCAACACGTCATCAATTCTAAAGCTCATAACTAAGATTTTCTACAGAATTACTAAATCTTGAGATCTAGAATACGTTTATGTTATTATGTACATTGTTATGGTAGCAAAACTTTAACAATTCTAAGCGTAAAAATACAGGCAAAATGATTTATCACAGTTCAGAGTGTGTTACTTTGTGTATAAACAGTTGTTCTGAAAGGAAATGCCAATCATATAACATGAAATAGAAAAGGCTTACTTTTTTTAAAATAGATCATATACGTATGATATCTACACAAAAGTGAATTATATTTTAAATGCTAATGTGAAAGACCAGAGGATCTGAGAGAATTTTAGAGAGATGAAAATGAGGATTTTTTTTTTTTAAAAAAAATCATTTAATTCTTACTACATTTATGTTAAGGAGATTATATGCAATGAAAATGAAGTTGTGTGTTTAGAGTTTTTCCCTTCTTTTTAGAAACATTTCAAATTGGCATTAAATTATGTTAAGTCACAGTGTTCTTTCCACTTGCATTGCTCAATAATCCGTAGACATCAAGGAGGAAAGAGAACTTTGGTAACTGCTCTTTGCTGAATAAGATGTCACGGTCATTCTTTTCCTTGATCTCAAAGATTGCCAGTACAGAGCAGCATTTTGTTCATAATTTGTTTAAAATGCTTTTGTTGAACCATTATCCTGTAAAAATTATACTCACCATGAAAACAAAACTATTTTAATCAAATACTATTGATCATTTATATCCACTGAACATCGTGCATTCCAGAGTAAATTATGTGAACAAGAAAAAAAAAAAAAAGAAAAAGAAAAAAAAATTCACATAAGGAATTAACAGTTAAAAATGAATTACCTAAATTTGTTTCAGGATAGTTTTTACTCAAATAAAGTCATCCTCCTTAATTTGCCTTCCTTTCCATTTGAAAGAGGGCAAAATCTATTTCCTGGGCAATTTTGCACAGCACAGATATTAATACTTTGGGGTTTAATTGTATCCTGTGTTTAAATACACTGTGGGTGAAACCCTAGACCTCTGCTTAATTGCTGTGAGAAAATAGCCTGATTTCTCTGAGATTAGGCACACGCTTATGTATACTTTGACCCAAGAGTGCCTCCTTCAGAATTAATCTTCTAAGGTAGTGGGATTTGCTTTTGTACGTGCAGTAGACCCATTCATGACAAACGGTGCCTAATAAACCAACTTCACCCTCCAGACCTCTCTTTTGCTGTCAGAGTTTTTCTTCAGCTATTCATTTCACACATCCCTTGTCCAGTTGCTTATTAGCAAATAAACCTTAAAGCAGGCAATGGGAATAAATTTAATGATTCCCCTTAATTAGAAAGGCTTAAGGCTTAAATAATGTGCTGCGGAACTGGAAATGTAAAGAATTTCCATTTGATTGTTAGGCAAAAATATTCTGTACTTTATCCAAATATGCTGGCCCGTGGAAGAAAAATTTCCACATATTTATTTTTAAAATTTCCTCTGTACTATAACTCAGTTGACCTATCTGTTCCATAAAAGCACTTTTCTCTCTGTCAACTGCATTAGGATTGTTTCTATAAGATGTAACAGAAAGTTATGGTTTTCAAATATTTATATTAGTCAAAGTTAGTTCTGTTTATACTTTTTGGCAATATAACTTTTTCCTTAAAAATGAAGTACTTCAGTTTAACTAAACAAAATGTGTTGAAATGGATGGTCTTATAAACTTAAGTACACTTGGCAGCAGAAAGGACTATGTCTCCAACCTGAAAACACTGACTCAAGTGAGTAGCCCCTACTCATACAAATAACTCATTAACTTCAAAGGAATAATCTGTGTGAACTGGAGTTTTCAAAAACTGGCACTAAGGAACCAATACTGACTGCAAACACTTAGACAGATGTACAATTCTTCTGCATTTTATTAATGCTGTTAAAATCAGGAGTTGGGATCATTAGCAAATTATTCCTTTGTGGTTTTCCACAAATAATATGAGCTCTAGCAGGATCATGTCCTAAAAAGACAAGATAGACATTTGTTTCAGTGTTGCATTAACATTAGACGAAATAATTTTTTGTGTTTTCACAGTTCTGCAAAGCACTTTGCTGTGTTTGCATTATAAATATTAAATTCAACATCCACATATTACATTTTTAAGAATTTAGATGTAAGCAGTTTGACTTCACTTTTTAAAATCAGTATCATCACAGTAGCAGAAATAATGATGTAATATAAGAATAAAAGCCCAGGTTAACTAATTCTTTTCATTAAATAACTGTATTGAAAATTATATTAATAAAATATTATTTAAATACTATAAAATAATGTTTTTCCAGCAGACTTTTCACTAATTATAAGTGACTTTGATTTTTTTTTGTCTGTTATTTGTCTGTCATTTTCTAAATAAGTGATCAAATGATCAGAAACAGATTGAAATGAAAGGCTGGGGTGCTGGTTTTTTTTCAATTGGTTTTGTTGTGGTGCTATTTTTTTTTTTTTTTTTTTTTTTGGATGGTATACCCTCTAGCTATTGTTACAGCAATAATCCTTGGTTGACTGATACTGAACTTAGTGAACTACTTGGTTAGGACTCTCATATGGGAAATGCAGTCTTCATTTAAAAAAAAAAATTCCTTTAACAGCAAGACAAGCTTGATTAAAATCATATACAAGCGAAATAATTTCTTTACAATTCCTTTGTAGTTTTCGGCATTCCCAATAACCCTTTAGGCTTAATAATACTTAGCAGACAGCTGGGTTAATACTTAAGATTCTGTTTTTATTTCCAATTACTGCTTGGAATTCAAAACACTATGTATAATTTCTGTTCAAATAACTGCAAGTTCATTAGTGTGATATACAAATGTGAAATGGGTTGGGCAAAAGTAAGCATTACAGAAAACAAGGAATTATGGCTTGTTGTCTTATACAGTATTTTTCTGTAAAATCTAATGGGCAGAACTTTAAAAACAAACAGGAAACATTCTGTGAGTTTTGTTATTGTTACTCTAATCAAGCTCCGAGAGCTTATAGGAATCTTAAATTACTTTGCATTGTAAAATGTAGGTTCCACTTTTCTTAATTTATATTTGAAAAGTCATTAAGAGTTTACACTTCCTAAATTTATAAGCACAATGTAAAAATAAGCAAACTTCACTAAAATCTTAGGAAACTAGGAATTCTTTTTCCTGGCATCTAGTCAGAAAGAAAATATTGTTGGTAGTATTAAACAAGAGAAAGCAAAACAACTGTCTTAAATCTCTTGGTTAATTTTATTAGCCAGAGTCCAATTAAGTAACTATAATCCTGTTGATCTTTATTACTAATGTGCATTCCTTCTATAGCATAAATCTCTATAGGAGAGAGCATATGACTTCATGGATGGCAGAGGCCCATTGCAAATGACAATTCACTACTAAACAAAGCAAGAAAACAACTCAATCAAAAGGTCAAATTCCTTTCTGTGGGTGATGATGGAAGGATGATAAGAGGAAAGCCTTTTTCTTCTTTTAATGCATCCCTTCCGCAGTAAAGGCAAGTCTTTAAACAGCCCCTAATCAACAGGACCTCAAAAGTGGGTCCACTTTACCCTGCCAGCTAACAAGGCAGTCTGGAACATTAGCCACCAGTTGTCAGAACTGGTAGGATAGGTTGATATAAAGCTCCTTTTTCAAGTACTTACAATATTTAACCTGCTTTTTCATTCCCCATCCACCCACACCCATTTCTTCTTTACCTTACCAGCTGTTAGCTTCTCTAGACTGTTCCAGTGAAACAGCCTCTGTACTCACTCACAGTGTGTCATATTCCTCAAAGAAGGATTCTAGTATCTTATCCTTAAGACATACAGGAATTTTTGTTCATAGCTGTTACCAAATAGCATGTCTGAGCATGCAGAGTGGCTGTGTGTTTGCAATACAACTCCTCCTATGTTCCCCTTGATAATCCAGATACTGAACTATTTCTACTGTGAGTCTGCACTCACTGCTCACTGCCACAGAATTGCTGTCACCTTCTCCCCATCTGAAGCAGAGTAGGGATTGTACCTGTACTCATTTGTTTGAAGAAGTTTGTATGCAGTTCAATCGGTTGTGGATGCAATTTTTTTTTTTTTTTTACTGTGTGGAAAGATTTGAATCATGGATGTTTCTGTGCACTTTTCAACGAGATCAGAAATAATGCTGTGCTAACTCATAAACTCCACTGAGTCCCCAGAGACTGTGTGGAAGCTGTGAAGAACCAGTGACAAGTCACAGCAGTACAGAGAGCAAGTTATGCATCACTGTAGCCCTGCTGTTCAGTATTTCGAGTTTTTTCTTTCTTTGTTTCTTCCTTCTTAAAAAATATAGACATGGGTTTGTATCTACTAATCCTATCTAATCTATACCTGAGTATCTGCTATTCCACAGGCACTGCTGTTTGTGTTCACAGCCAAAGCAATCTCCTGGTGCAACATTCAGTAAAAATAACCAAGTAAAATATCAAGAGTGGTAAAGGAAGGACTGTGGCAGTTTCTTAACTACCAAAAATCAGGCAGCACAGCTGAAGCAAATGGAGCTGCACCAATTTTTGTTTGTTCTAAGTACGACTTAAAGTTTTACAGAATAATGCTTTTTGTTGTGCTCTTTACAAATCACGTTTGTATATTCCGTGTCACATACGTGTGCACTCAACTGTCTTAGTCTGGGAAGATGAATAAAAGGAAGCTAGGCCAAAATAGATATCAGTAGAAAGGAAGACCAGCAGATACAAATAATATTACCTTTTCAAATAATTAATATGCCCTCTGTGATTCTAATTGAAAATCAAAGGAAGGGATATAGGCCATTCAAATAAGCCCTTTTTTAAAAGGACATTCCATTTACCAATAAATACTAATACATCGAGTTTAAAGTCACAACACAAGGTTTACAGCATTAAAACTTCCATACAACAGAAAACAAAGAGAGGAGAAGGCATACTTGCAAGTAGAGAGCAGAAAAAAATCATATGAAAGTAGTTAACTAGCTTTTCTGTATTCAAGGAGTTTACATGTTCTATTAATTTTCTTTTAAGTCATTAACCCATTTAATTTGCTTTCTAAATTTTCATGGTTTCCCTAATATCTAACCTATTAGATCCAAAATGTCTACCGGTACTTAATTTTTCCCAAGGAATATTTTTTCTAAAGAAAGTTATCTTTTTATTGCTCTATATCACTTAATAGATTACTGTTTATGCAACTAAAAATTTATAGTTTTCTTTCCTTGCCATTCATTTATTAATGCATGTATAAATATCACCAATCCAAGACAGTATTGTTTTGTAACATCTTTCTAGCTACGTGGTTTAAGCAATGAATGTACCTGTGTTCTAGCCCAACAAACTCTTTCATTTATTGTCCTTTTAGGTTCTTAGTTTCATGCTTCAAAAGTATCATGATCTTTTCTCAGGCAACAATAGTGAGCCTCTTCACCAACAATAGTCCCTGAAATGAAGGTAGATTGTAAATTGTCAGGCACTTTTAAATAAAGAATACACTGGGGAAGGACTTCTGAATAGGATTGTACTCTCGTGAGCTTTTAATACAAAAAAATCTTTTAGGTTCACTATCAAATTCCAATAAATTGAGCTGATTGGATCTAATTGAGAAACTTTGTACAGTTCAGCTTTCCTTTAATCACAATTCGATCTGTCTTCATCTGGGTTTATCAAAACTTACAGATGTGATATTTCAAAAAAACATTATTATTTTTCTGTGTACATCATGTTAAATTCTAATATTATTTCATCCCACAGCTGAAGTATTAACTGAATTGGCATCTGTTTGATCATCTGTGAAACATTACCATCTCCCAGAAGCATTGTTACAATTTCTCTTTTAGTATTGATAGGAAAAAAAAACCTGAGTTTTATTTACCATTCCTTTTATGGTAGGTCAGGTCAGCATCTCATTGTTAACTGAAACAAGGCAGCCCAAAGAATGTTTCAGAGCAAAACTGTTAAAAATAGTATTTTGCAGAAAATTGTTTCATTCAAGAAAAAAAAAAATCCTTGGAGAACTTGTGTTTGGAATTTCTTCAAGTCTTCCTCCTTCCATTTTGTGGGGCTTCTTATAGTTTAACTTATACAGATGCCATGATATCATTAATAATATCTGCTTTTATTATACAAAAATCACAGTTTACATGCCATTCTTGGTATTTAGATGAATGGGTTTTAGCAATAGTATTTCTGAGTAAAACTAATAATGAAGTCACTTTAACAGTACAATCTTCTTGATTATAGGGAGATCCAACTATTAATCTGACATTTAAAAGTTCCTTTTTCTACTTGAGTCTGTCTTTTCTGCTTCTTATCAATTTAACTAAAATTTTCCTAGTCTCTTTGTTTGCTTTTCTCCATTTTTTACTCTTTAGCATGCCTTATGCATAAACTCAGCCTGTAGAGCCATAGCATGCTTTAAACTTTCTTCAGATAGCTATCCATTGTGCAAACAGATCTCAAATTACAGTTACAACATATCATCCTCTTGCTGAATAGTGGCAAAATTATCATACACATTTTTAGGCCTCACTACATTAAAACTTGAACAGGGCTAACAAGCTAATTCCACTGTGCAGACAACTTGTTTCCTGAAACTCTGGCAAAAAAAGTACAAATTTGGCAAACCAAAATATCAACAAGATTCCTTTCCACTTATGTAGTCTTTGGTCTATACTACTCTTAATGTCCATTTACTTTAACGGCTGTGTTATCTCAAACTTAGTAAGAAAGTTAATTAGAAAAGTTTATAACATTTTAAAAGTTCAAGTCTATAACCCTCTATATATTTGAGATATAAACAAAAAGCATAGGAAGACTTTAGGTATTTTTGAGAATCTTGAAGACCTGTTATTATTTATCTGTGACATCTTAATTTCTGAAAAATGGGAGTATCAAATTACCTGTTGAAAACAAATGCACTGAAACAACTTGTAATTACATGCCTATTTTGTCTGCATTTGGGTAAAACATTAGCTTCTGCTATTTTTCTTTTAAGACTGATACATTCAAATGGAATGCCATCCTGACCAAACAGCATTCATGCATCCACTAAAGTAAAAGAAACAAAATAAGGCACAACCTGGCCATGTTGATTTTACCATTTGTTTCAGTATGTTTGCTTACAATTGTCATAATAATTGAAAGATTACCATAAAGAATGTGGAAGACAGGGGTAACTGCAAAAATGGTCAGAGCAATGTGACACTACTAATACACCTCCTCTCCAGGTGATCAAAAAGTAGGATCTGTTTCCCTGGAATAGTGCAAATAGTAGCACAGTGTTTTGTAAACCATATAGATTAATTTAAAAGAAAATACATTAATTAAACAGAACATCTCATGATAATCCTTGTTCCCTTTTTTACACCTTTTATAATTAAAAATGCATGTTTTCTTTTCAATAATATCCTGATAACCCTGGTGCTATAATTTGAGATTATTTATTTATAGTGTAGCTCATTGGTTTTCACAGAATCACAGAACTGTCAGAGTTGGAAGGGACCTCTTGAGTTCAGATCATCCAGTCCAACTCTCCCTCTAAAGCAGAATCACCTAGAACACATTACACAGGACTGCATCCAGGTGGATTTTTAATATCTCCAGGGTGGGGGATTTGAATATCTCAAGATATTGAATATCTCAAGGGGGCTCCACAACCTCTCTGGGAAGCCTGTTCCGGTGCCTTGGAAGCCTCATAGTAAAGAAGTTTTTCTTGTATTTTCTTATATTTAAATGGAACTTCCTATCTTCCACCTTGTGCCCATTGCCCCTCATCCTGTCACTGAGAACTACTGAGGAGAGTCTGACTCCACCCTCCTTGCATCCAACCTTTAGATACTTGTAGGTATTAACGAGACGTCCCCTCAACCTTCTCTTCTCTAGGCTAAAGATTCCCAGCTCTCTCAGTCTTTTCTTATAAGAGAGATGCTACAATCCCCCAGTCATCTTTGTCACCCACCTCTGGACCCTCGCTACTAGTTCCCTGTCTCTCCTGAACTGAGGAGCCCAGAACTGGATGCAATATTCTAGCAGTGGCCTCACCAGGGTAGAGCAGAGGTGAAGCATTACCTCCCTCAACCTACTGGCCACACCTTGTGCAACCCAGGATCCCATTGTCCTTCTGGGCAAGAGGGCACACTGCTGGCTCATGGGTAACTTACCATCTACCAGGAATCCCAGATCCTTCTCCTCAGAACTGCAGGTCCACCTTCAACTTATATTGGTGCCTGGGGTTCTACCTCCCCAGGTGCAGGACCCTAACTTGCTCTTGTTGAACGCCATTAGGTTCTTCTCCCAGCTCTCCAGAGTTGTCTTTATTATTAAGTATTGCTTCTTATTACAATAAAAGTGTCATTCCTTTAAGTTTCCCAAACAAAAGATTGCAGTGCAGCTGGTGAAGAGTTGCCCTGTATTTTGTAGCCTGTATGTCTATTTGGGCTCCAAAAGTTTGAAGCTTACATTCTAATCCATCTTTAACGATCTGGTAAAGATGGGCACCCGTAATGCTTAAACCACTCAAGTACTTAGTATTTTCAGACTATTGGATTTTAACTATGGAATAAACAAATTAAAAATGTTACAAAGAAGCAATAGGTGAAATTATCTAGGATGATGCTGTCTCCACCAGTGTGAGTCAAATGATGCCATGAGTCTCTTGCATGTGAGGAAACAGGCTCATCCTTTTTCTCAGCCTACCCTCTTCAGAGGGTACTGCAGATCTGAAAGGGAATTAGGTAGCAAATCTGAGATGGCCTATACAATTGCAGATATTTTTCATTACAGAACATCAAAAAAGAGTTTTGAATAGCAGGCACTACCAGCATACACCAATAAAGTCTGCATATATGGTATTGAAGGGAACCAAGACGGGGAAAAAGGAAGTAAATTACTGACCTACCTGAGAGTCAGGATGAGAGCAGCCTCCTTCACTTCTTATTTCTACATGATAGAGGGAGAGTATTAGGAGAAAAATCACATCTAAACTCTTGACAAGGGAAGCTAGGTGTTATCTGTTTGGATTTTTTTAATATAGAGTTTGCTATTATGATCTTGAAAAGTTTTTAGGAGGATGTTCCACAAACCTCTGTCTTTTGTTACAAGGGTGAAATTTCTTAGTAACTACCTTGTGTTAAGGTTTTCCCAGTAATCTTTCCTTACAATACAACTGAAGTATTGTCTGTTATGGTTGGATTTTATACTCTTGTTAGGTACAGTACAAATTATCATTAAAATGTTTATGTTTAATATCAAGAAATAAATTCTTTCCTGACCAATAGTTTGAATTGTATACGCAGACTTCCAGCTACTTTTAATCACTTTCCTTTTAGAACTTTAGCAAGTGGCATCCCCTGTCCCAGCCCCTTTATTAATGGCCAGTTGTAAATGAGTTTAGCAAATGGAGCACCATTTGTCACACTGTAACAAGTGACGCACTGTACTGTGTTTCTAGCCCTACCACTTAATTTAAGCACTGAGATTTATAGCTTGTCATCATTCTTTCTATCTTTCTGTTTCTTCTTTGTGCCTTCCCAAGTGCTAAAGCAGTTTGTTGGGAAACAGGTTTATAAGTAAAAGCAAAGACCTTTCTGCCTTGGCTCAGAGCACTGAAAAACACTCATTCAACTCTTTACCTGTGTAGTGAATTCTCCTGGTGTTTTTTCTTCTTCTGTTTAATTGCTTTTCCACATTTAACTGATATTTGATGAAAAGATCCCCTTATTTTACAATTTCTTTCAAAATAATCCCACTGTTCCATTGTGGTCACCTGTGTATACACTATGTTTGTGTGTTACTTTGAAAGACACATATGGTACAGACAGCAGCCAAGTTGTATTGCAAATTAAAAAGTTTTATTTGAACTTGAAATTAGTTCTTTCTTCAGTGTGCTCCTTTGCTCCATGCCATCACCAAATTTCCCTGGGCTACAAATTTGTAGCCGATTCCTCTGTCTAGGCTATATAGAGTTTTTTATAGATTACAGACTCTGTGTGTGATTTATATACTGCCACATGGAAAGTGGCAGACATCCAAGAAGTGACCCCACTCATTTAAAACGCCTATGAATCAAACATCTGTTCTGTGTTTGTGTGCATTTGTTTATTTGTTTACTTATGAACACTGAGCATTGGCCTTGCACGTGCTAACCCTGGCTCTACTAACAGAGCAGATTGCTCATTTGGTTTCTTTTGTAATTACAGTAGATAGCAGACTTTTTTTTCTTGTCATCCTGATATGGTTAGCAATCAACTACTCATTTCCCTCCAAAGTTATGAGACCACTGGTCTCTTGGTCAGCACTATGACTGCCTAGCTGGACATGAGGGTCCTGAAGGAAACATTACATCTGTAGCTGTACATAGATCTAGTACTCCCTAATTGCAAACATTTTGCCTGTTTCTCTACTGCCCAACGTATTGTGAAGTAATGTCACTGATGTAAGTTGAGTGCAAAGCATGAATTTAATGACACATGGGCAGCATTTCCAAGTACACGAGTGCTGCTATTATGCACTGGGTTTGCACAGTTGCAGCTTCTCAGAAAAGGCAAAGGATCAGGACTAGTAACATACGTTACACATGCTGTCTGACAGGTCAAAGACAGCGAACTTGACAGCCCACATCTCAGTCTCTCTGCAGCAGTTGTGTCACCCAACACGACCACCTCTGTTTTCTTCACTGAAAGAATGCTGAAACCATTCCAGTGCTTCTTTACAGCTACAAGCCTAAGCAGGGGCTTGTCATGTGAAAATGGTATAAGAAGCTTTCAGAAATTCCATATAAATAACGTCATATGACTGTAACTTTTCAGAACTAAAGAGCTAAAGATCAAGCAAATTGTTTTAGCTGGAATTCTAGTTGCACATTTCTACTTTTTAGCAGCCAGAAGGGCAGGCTGGATCTGTCCTCTCTGTGCCTGAGCTCTCCCTGTTTACTAGTAAGGCTAAGCAAGTTTGGGAGCTGCCTTCAGTCTTTTAGTTTCCTATGGGTGCTTAAAAAAACTAGCTCATAAATTGGGAAGGGAACTGAGAAAAGAAGAACTTGAAAACAATTCAGGAGCCTGCTTCTCTGTAGTGGGGTCTTGAAAACTTCAGGATGAATTCTAAGAAGTCTACTCTATGTGAATTGAGAAGTCACAGAGTTTCTGAAAAAATTAATCTAATTCAGTTCTAGAAAAAAGCAGGTAACTTTTTATTAAATTTTATGAAGCTGCACCTGTTTACATAGCTTTGAATTTTATCTCAGTAAACCACCTTGTAAATGCCTACATTAAACCATTATTTTCTAGAGCATATTCTCAAATGCTTTGTGTCCTTTGATGCAATTCCACTGCTTCACTTTGAATGTGATCCCTTTGTATATGCTGGCCAAAATCACATTTGTTTATTTTCCCAGTGCTATATCACATTGCAAGCCCTTATTTAATTTGATGTTCACTACTAGCCCTAAGTCTTTTTTTTTTTTAGTACTTTCCAAACACTATCTTTCTTCCACAGTATATTTGTGTTTCAGATTGTTTCCCCTAAGTATTTTACTTTTTCTTTTTCAATACTAAATGTTGCTTTGTCTTGTTTTCAAACTGATAGGAATTAACATCAATGCCCAAAGTATTTCACTGTGTACTCTCATTCCTGTATACATAGGAACATTAAAAGTTAGTATGATACCTTCAGATCTGCTCTGATGTTATCTTAATATACTAAACAAACATCTGTTCTCTGTTGGATGGAATCTAGCACAATAGTATGGACTATTTTCTTTCTTTTTAACTTCGATGTTTTAATTTTTTTTTTATGTACAGGAACCCATTCAAAAATACTGTACAGAGCAGTATCTTCCCTGTTACAGAAAACAAACATGCTAGCATTTTACCTTGTGTCAGAGAAGAGCTGGGTATTTTAGTTCATGACTGTATTAACTATTCACCAGACTAGAATGAAGCTTCAGTGCCATCATGATGTTTCTCTAAGCTGTGTTTTTCCAATTTCAGACACAATTCTAAGAGCATAATCTAAGACATTCCTTCTGGAGCTGCCTACACACACAAAAACACTTTAATAAGTGAGACCTGCTGGGGTCATCAAGACCAAAATGAACAAAAAAAAAAATCTTCAGTACTGCTCTTACTTAGTGACCCAACCTTACCCTTTAAATATAGTTGGATCAACATACAGGGGCATGACCTCAAAGAGCTGTCATGTCACTTTTACTCTGCTTTTCTTTTAAAATGTTATGTAAGTTGGGAAACTCAGCTGCAATGTGTGATGTATCATATGTCTAGATTTATTTCTCTGGAATATGGAAAATATCTTTGGAGTGTTTAATTATTTACAGATTTATATTGGTATTTTAGGACTGAGATGGCAAAACTGAAAAATAAAGCTGTCACGAGTAAATTTTTAGCAACCAAAAGTAGTCACCTTATTAGTATTTGGTGGTTCTGTCCAAATCCTCAGCCATTCTTTATTACTGCTCTCAATCCACTCCAGTTTGGTTCTGACTTGGGCAAATCTTTGGCTACATAAGTATTATTGTTACAGGATTGCCAAAGACTTTTTGCCATCTAAAATAATGTTTCTCCACCACCTCTATCCTCCTTTTTTATTATTATTTTGTAGCTAACAGCAGGAAAGTAACTATATTTTTGTGCTAGGGCTTTATTTTTTGTGCCACGAGGATTTTTTTCACACATATCTGAGGCTGGAACACAAAGGGAAAATGCTTCTTTTTATACCTTTAATCCCCAGAAACTCCTATATCTCTGTTCACCTAGCACATAAATTGATTGTATCTAGACATAAATATGTCAAGAATAAAACATTTTCTGATTGTTTGATTTAGTTGTAGTTCAGAATGAAAACAATTTCTTTCTTACAAAATCTGCAAATCTAACTTCTCTGCTAATAACTCAGAATCATCACATCTTGCTTCAGAATGACTAAATAATAATTTTTATTTCACTGATATACAGTTCTAGTTGTGACAATAGGCAGGAACAGCATTTTGATAGCACAAAATAATATTTCAGTTGTTGTTTTAGTGTAAACTGACATTTCAAGGATAAAGGCAGAGTTCCAGATATGGAATAATACATTTTGATTTATTATCTTTTCTCTTTTTTAAAAGCAACCACTTCTGTGTAGATATTTGTTCTTTTATTTTATTGACACACAGGTTTTAAAACATTGCTCTCTAACCAAAGACAGACACCTGCTGGGAATCTGAAAGTGTGAAATACAAACTTTCCCTGGTGTGCTTAAGCTTTTTGAAAAATAATAATAATTTTAGAAGTTCCAAGACCACACTACAGATGCTATTTGCATATTATGACCATTATCACAGGTCTGGTATGCATTAGGAAAGTACATTGTAACTCAAAAGATATCCAAAGGAATGGGAGAGGATGACACAATCTAAACACCCAATAGTGCAGTAACACCTGTATTCCCTTTCCCATACAAGGCAGCAGGATCTAACAGAAGAACATTTTCTTTCAGATTTTTTCCCCCAGTCTCCTTCTTAAAGATCAGCTACAAAGTAAGAAAAGGCAAGAGTTAACTCCACTATACTGCACAGAGTCTTAAGGAAATGTTACTTTCTATGCTGAATAAAGAAAGGCACAGACAAAAAGAGATCCAGAGTACTCTCTGGGATGATTTATAGCATTCGATGGGAGTTGTTACATTTACTGTTTTCTATGGTGGGTGTGAAAGACCAGTGATATTTGCATCTCACAGGATAAACCAAATCAGGTGCAAGTATAGTTTTGAAAGTTTTCTGTGTGTTTTTGTAAGAATATGGTATTTCATGAGTTTTTTTCATAGAAGGCCTTTAATCTTTAGACTGCAGATCATCATCTCAAACTCCATGAAAGAATGTGATTCAAAGGTTAGAGCATATTGTGTTTAGAACATGTATTTTCTTCCTTATAAACAAAGTAGATTTCTATTTTTTCTTATAGGTAAGTTATCACATAAAATTTGGAGTAATTTCTATTCTAATTTTTTTCCACTTCTGCTTTTTAAAGGCATTTTTTTCAGACAAACCTTTAAAAATTTTTTTTAAAAGTGCTGTGAAACATTAATTTAGAAGCACGGTTTAGAACACAGGATTTAGAACACAGGTTTAGTTTATCCTGCCTTTGGCAGGGAGATGAGCTAGTGCTGTTTTCTTGATCTTCCAGCCCTGCTCCAAAACGTCCATGGACTACCTTGACTCCAACCCTTATCCAATAGCTGGGGAAGAGGGGTGATAAATATAATATTTAACAGTTTGATGGTAAAAAATACCTTCATTTCATTGCAGTAATTACAAATACAGGTTCCCAAACATATCTGCCTACAGGTACTGACTGCAGTGGGAAGCCAACTCCCACTTCTGCCCACCTGTGGGTATTGAAAGCAGTCAGGAGCCAGGTTCTGGTTCTACCTGTTGGGAAACATTTGATCACAATTGGGAGGCAGTTCCTTAGGATGCCTGCTAGCTGGCACAAGCAGCAGTCCTGCAGCTCAGCAGTGGTCTACTGTTGAGTTACACTGGATCAGATTAACCTCCAGAGGTCCTTTCCAGTACTGTTTTTTAAAATACTATGATATGACTTGCAATAAATTTCAGTGATGTCAACAGGATTTTAGGAGAGGCTTTGTTTTAGAAGATGCTAATGAGCCCTGTTGATAGATTATCCCACTGGAGAGGAGAGAATGAATTTATTATGTCAGCTGGAGACTTTCTAGAAAAGTTGTATAAATTTAAGAGCTCTGTGAATTATCCTCTGTTGGTGCCCTGAGACAGGACTGTTAACTGAGTAAGTCATGTAGAAGACTCTCATGACAACTACAGAAAAGTCTGTCTGTGCCCACATCCATCTTAGAAAAAATGCTGCATCAGGTCACTGGTGATGGTCACCTTGGTTCCTGGAGGCCTACTGGGTAATTCAATGACAGGAATTCTGACTTCACAAAGTCAGAGCTGAAGGGCAGCAGAGGGAATACAGGTGCTCTGGCTCTGCCCCCTCTTCCATCTGCCATAGGTTTTGTCATGGAGCCTTTAACCGAAGAAGGAGCAGGATAACAACTGGAAATGAGTAAATGCTCATATATTGCCTGCCTTGATGAAGCTGAGACAGGCATGTTTGCACTCAGTGCCCACAAATGAAGTTTTCAATTCTGCTTACTGCATACTGGACTCAGTTCTCAATGTAGGGTCCAGTGTTGGGTTTTGTGTTTTTTCTGGATGATAATTATTAACAATTTTCCCTCAGTTAAATATGATCAGCCTCCCCTTTCCAAATGCAAATGCTATGTAGAAGTTGACATGGTTGAAAAAACGGGACTAAATGCACTCATCTTGTCCATAGATTGAAGACAGCTAATAAACCTGATTCTTCAGAACATGATCAAAAGAGTAATAAACAAAGTTTGCATCCAGCTCTTTGAGGTTATCAGTGGTCATCTGTCTTAAAAGTCACTGAAGGGTCATGATTTATTCTACAGAATATGTGGCTCAGCAGTTGGTCATCAGTATAGTCAGGTGCTTTTTTAGGTATGAGCCTGAAATCTAGCTGGAAAAACTTCTAATAATGGTAAGTAAGAGATGGAAAGTTTTATATAATCAAAGTCAGAATGAGAGGGTAATAAACAGAAGTATCTGAAAGCAGGAATTGTGAAGCAAGATGAGTTATTATATTCTTAAAAAAAATTGGTGAAACAGCTTTCAATAAAGGCATGAGCTAGCAATAGCTCTTGATATTTCTGGCTAGGCCAAATAGACAGCATCTCTAATTGCAAGGGGTAAAACATAAATGGCAGAAGGATATCTATTTTGTAATAATACTGTACCCCAGTCAAAACTAAAATGTAGAACAGAGGCCCTAATACTGCAATAAATGCTTTAGTTTTCTGTTATTTTGGGCTAACCAATGATGTCACATAGTATAAAATAAGATGTACACCTATCATAAAAGTAGTCAACTTCTGTGCTAATGAGGCTGTACAGTTTTAAGGGATGAACCATGCACCTGAATCTCACTGAATATTTGCATGAACAAGTGAGACTTGTCAAAATTTTAAGGCTCTGAATTTTTATTTCAAGATAAAAGAAAACACTTATTTGAAGAAAAAGGTTTTGGTCAAAATTGAGACTGGAAATCTAATTTTCATTAAATGTATTTTAGAATAACAACTACAAAAGCATAGTGTTTTCATTTCACATTTCCAAAGAAAATTTGTTTTTCTTGAGTTTAACTTCACTTTCAAATGACAATGTCAGAAGGTTATGGTTTCAGATTTCCAGGTTATCATTTATTTTAAAAATTTTAATTAGTCTGTATTTATTTATATCTTCATTTGATATGTTTTTACTTTTAAGATTTCAATTTTAACTACTTCCTGCAAGAATAAACTCTATTTTATTTTCAACTCTTACAAATTAGTTACTAGAAACTACTTAAAAGTACATAGAAGAAATAAAAAGCAATAGTATTTAATACATAACAAACTCTGAGTCGTTGAATGTATATTGAATATTGAAAAAAGAGAAATGTTGTGAGAGTTACATAAGAACATAGACAGTCATTAACTACTGAAACTGTTATGAAGTCCAGTGGAGCGTGGGCCTCTCTAAAGATTAAGAAGGTTCTTTTTCTTAGTTATTTGGATATTTTCACGCTTTTAAAACAAAACCATTGTATGCAACAATGTGTTTATAGAGTAAAAGAACTAATTAGTTGTGCTGACTGTGAGCAGGTTGCTGTTTGTAGTCTGGATAGAGGTTATAGACTGAATTGACCTTGTTTATTCTGGGGTTACACATATCACTTTATTTCTAGGGCTATGATTTCTGTTAGGCTTTCAGTTTTCTGCAGACTTTAAATAATATGGTAACAGGAATAAAACTACAAATCTGCCAAGTTTTAGTCTTTAGATGTGAGACCCATTTTATTATTGAGAAAAAGTCCAGAAATAAGTTGTTTTACTCCTTCAAAAAGATTTTGCCAGAGTGCTTCAATCAAGTATTAAAATTTCATTCTTTCCTTCCTTGCAAGTTTCCTTCTTTTATCAGCACTTGCCTGCAAAGTCTGAAAACACATCACAAAACATTACACTAATACACCCCTATTGGCTGTAATTTTCTTGGGAGAATTACAATGCTTAATAATAATGACATGAATTACAGAAGATTTGTAGTAACAGAGTTAAAACACTTATTCAAAAACTGTTGAGAACTTTCCAGAAGATTTTGGTGACTTTCCTTTTTTATCTGTTGTGGTTAAGTTCAAGATAATACTTGAGGGCATATACTTTCTAATATATAAAATAATCATTTAAGCATTTTGAGAGTAATAGAAATCAAAGGCAGTTAAGTTCCACAAATATAACAAGTATTTATCTTGCTGAGTTCAGAAAAGAAGCAGATGGAATGTATTTCCACTATTATTAAGCATTACAACCTGTTTAAAAGCTCCCGAATTTGCAGTTCAGTGTACCTGAGTCACAGATTGTATATTATTCCCCAGTCTCATTAGAGTTTTCAAGGAGAAAGCCATCCTTACTTCTCCAAGCTACTAGTGTGTCTGCCAACACAATTTATAGTGCAGAAGTGACCATTAACTCCTACTCCTTTAAAACATATTTTCTCTTAGAGACCTTGACAAGTTAGATGCTGGACAAAAGTGTAGTTTATTGACTTCTGACTGAAGAAGATGGAAAAGTAGTCTACAAGAAAAAAAAAATAAGCAACAAAAATAAAGCTTGAATTATGTATACTGTAAGGTAATAAACAAGATGTCCTAACTACTACATCCTCCCATGAGCATATATTGTTATTTATTGGTTGTATTACACTGGAGAACTTAAAGAAGGACTAGGGCTCTGTTGTGCTCAGTGCTGTATGGACAAAACAAAAGTATATTTGTCTGAGATACTTTACCAAGCACATTTTCATTAAATATATATTTATAACCCTAACTCTAGCGTATCTTTAAACTGTTATTCATAGCAGTCATCTATTATTACTTATCAAAATAAATATGTACCTCACTTCTCAAAGCAACATTTGCATTCCATTCATTGCCACAGACCCTAAACAAGGTGTGTAGTGAGAGGACAGGGGGAAATGGTTTCCAACTTTAAGAGGAGAGATTTAGGTTAGACATTAGGGAGAAATTCTTTAATTTGAAGGTCGTGAGCAGCTGGAACAGTTTGCTGAGGGAAGTTGTGGCTGCCCCCTCCTTGGAAGTATTTCTTCTTAATGTCTAGCCTGTATCTCCTTTCTTCCAGTTTCAAGCCATTAACCCTAGTCCTTTCACTCCATATCCTTACAAAAAGTCCCTCCCTAGCTTTCTTCAGGTACTGGAAAACCACTACAGGGCTTCCTTTTCTCCAGGCTGAACAACCCCAACTTCTTTAGCCTGTCTTCATAGGAGAGGTGTTCCAGCCCTCTGATCATCTTTGTGGCCCTCTTCTAAACTCACTGCAAGAGCTCCATGTCCTTCTTGTACTGGGGCCCCAGAACTGGACCTGGTACTCCAGGTGGGGTCTCACAAGAACAGAGAGGGAGAATCAATTCTCTTGAGCTGCTGGCCATGCTTCTTTTGATGCAGCCTGGGATACAACTGGATTTCTGGGCTGCAAGTGCACATTGAGTCAAGAGAAGCAAAATGAGTGGCTAAGCATCTGAGAGTGATGCATGTCAGAGGTAAGTAGAGAATGTGCAGCCTTCTGTCCAGATCAGCTCCCTGTTGTCTAAATCCTTGTGACTGGAATGAAACCTTGCTTCATCCAGCACTGTTTCCTCATGCAGCCCTTACTGATGGCAGTGGTCCCACTCATATCAGTTTGACAGACTGCTGCCAGCACCATTTAGTTATAAATATTTGCAGTATATGACTTTATTCATGATTAAATAAGTTTAGTAATGAAAAAAAATGTAATTCATACCTAGAGAGACACTAATTTTAACAGTACATTTTCTATTGTATATATTTGTACTGCTATCAGTGGGAATAAGATTAGATCTTGTTTCAGCTTCAGCCCACAGAACATGACTTCATTGCTGAGTTACAGCCACTAACATGTGGCTGTGGGATATTACAGCATGTAGTGGTATTTCTAAAGACAGACACAGAAAAAATTGTAATAGACAAAGAAAATAATGTAGAGTGCACAGTTTGATAAAGGTGTGACGTCTGAAACACTTAGCAATATGATCCATTTTCACTGGAAAGGGCTTAATTGTGCTTTTAGTCACATAGCATTGCTTCTGTGTGTGGGTTTTTTTTTTTCCCTAGCTCAAGACTATTCTGACTTTTTCATAGAGAAGTCAAAAAAATTAGTTTTCTTTCAAGCAGTCTGATTTTGATACTGGATGAGATGGTGGACACAGTCACTTCAATACTTGTATTATGACTTTGCTGTCTCTTCAAATTCATTACATCATGAATTACTAGTGAAACGGAGATCTTGACTCCAAGGAAATGCTGTTCAAAAACCTGGAATCTGCAGATAGGAAATGACATCTTACCCTCTTTTCTCATTTAAAACAGTCAGATGTTTGAAAACCTTGGTAAAAATGTCAAATAAAAAATTGAAGCTACTTCAAATGAAAGGTTTAATCAAAGCTTTGAAATCAACCAATAGGAAAGTCAGAATCTTTATAGTCTGTTACTGTTATGTTGCATCTCAAAAGCACAAATTAAATGTCAGAAAATAATTGATTTTCCCATCTTGGGACCGACAGCTACTTAATTTCTTTGATATTAAATATAGTATTAGAGTCATAGGAAACCCACAAAAGCTCCTTAAGTTTCACAGAGATTTTTCTGTTTGTTTTGCTTTCCTCCATTCTTTCTAAGCAGTAAATGGAAAACCACAAATCCCACAAATCAAGAAAGATCCATATGGATCTTGAATACTGGAAGTCTTGTTCCTGTGTCCCAAATCAAGGGCACACTGAAGAAACAATCCTAACTGAACTTGCAGAATGGCTAAGATTGTTGCTTAGGAAGGACATCTTGGAGTGAAAAAAAGAGCTCCTTGGGAAAAAAAAAAAAAAAAAAAAAAAAAAAAAAAAAAAAAAAAAAACCAAACCAATCAAACAAACAAACCAATCAAACAAACAAAAAAAAAACCCCACCATAACAAACAAACAAAATCCCAAAACAAACAAAAAAGCCAACAAACCCCATCCGAACACATCCACACAAAATAAACCAAAATCAGAGGTCAGGGATCAGCAGTGAGTAAAATTCACTAAGAATGGAAGAGGAGCAAACCAAAAACCCACTATATCTTTCTCCTTCCCTTTTTTTTTTTTGTTGTTGTTGTTGTTGTTTTAAAATTGGCATCAGAACCTCAACAGTTACACAGAAAAGCAAGTAGGATGATCAGAGGTGGGGAACAATTTCTGTACAAGGAATAACTAGATACTTTTCAGTCTGGGACAGATGACTGATGAGGGGTATGATAAAACTCCATAAAATCAGAGTACCATGGAGTGGGTGATTAGGGAACAATTATTCACTGTCTCTCATAATATGAGAAAAATTGGCATCAGATTATATTGTCAGATAGCAAGTTAAAATCAAACAATACATAATAGTACATAATAGTGCTTAACTACTTCTGAGGGGGTTGAAGATAATAGAATTTTCACGGATTGAAAAAGCAATTAGACAAACTCATGAAATCCACCAAGAAGTGACTCAGAATATATTTGACTGCAGGTGACTGAAAGATAGAATATCATAACAGAGAAACATCACTAGATGCCTGTCCTGATGTTATATTCTTTGCTAAGCATCTGCAACTGGGCATTGGACTACAGTGACTTTTGGTCTGAATCAATAATGCTAGCCTTACCTATTAGCTGGTGCTTCAAAGAGAAGACTTTCCTTCCAGTATTAGTCCCCACCTGTGGAGGGTTTTCATATCCACTGATGTTGCACTGGAGTTGTCCCCAAATATAATTTATGTCAGATTAGTGTCTCAAATATCCAGAGTTGGTTTTTTCAAATGGTATAGATTCTCTTCTACTAATTTTTACCAATGCTTTCCTGGTCACTTGATCCAGAATCATGAAACTATAAGGGAAAGCTGAAGTAGCTGAAGTTGTTGAACTAATCCTTTGGATTTGTAAATCTGGTTGTTGCCTTCCCTTTCTCCCCTTTCTCCAGTTGGTGCCTCACTAAAATACTATGTTATCCCAAAGGCTGGTGTTCTGTTACTTCTGCAATATTCATCCTTAATGTTAGATTTTCCTGTAATCAGTCCTCTCATATATCTGCAGAGAAAGTATTGAGCCTCATGCCTTTCAGTGAATGAGCATTGAAAACAAGTTAAGTGTATAGAGTTGGAGAAAATTCTTGCTTCCAACATTTTCTTACTTGCTGTAATCTATCCTCACTTCTCATTTCTTCCACCTCCCTTCCACCTTAGACTGCATTTTTAAGGTATTATTTTGTAGCAATGAGGGATAATAGAGAGAATGCATAATTTAATTAGAGAGTGTGCTATTCCACACTTTCACTAAAACTACGGACAAACAATAGTTGTGTGGAGAATAAGAAGAGTCACAGATCCCATCATGACATCTTACTCTTTTTTGTAGAGCAATAAAACATATGTCTTGAATTTATAAACCAGATTTGAAGCTGTCTGTAGAAAAAAAAAAAAAAGCAAAAAAAAAAAAAAGCAAAAAAAAAAAAGCAAACAGTACAAGGTTCTTTTCCCATTCCCACATTTTACTTCATGTTTTTATAGTACTACTGTATTTCTGCACATAGTTTTGATGCTACATAGTAATAGGAATGGCTTGAGAACTGGTCCAAATTGAGAAATAGCTTGGAGCTATATGAATTTTTTCAGTGTCTGAAATGATATAGAAAATACTGAGGTTAAAGTTTCTTTGAATTACAGAAAAATATAGCAGTTGTGCCTTCTTTTGGCTATAGGATATTCCACATTTTTCGTTGGAGAAAAAAAGGGCTGAAGTTTTTATGTCTTTTACCTCATTGGTAAATAGAAATAAACTAAATAAAGCACACCATAAGAGCTCACTCCATCATTCCTAAATCCACTTGCTCTACAAATAGGCAGGTGTTTGCTACATATACTCTGTCAGGCTAAACATACTTCAATCTGAAAAAATCCAAGGTACTGTTCATACTCTAAATACACTGTAATGTCTGAAACACAGAGAAAAAAAACACTATCCAAATTTTTCTGACTATTTTGGATAGACATATATTCTATGATATGTACAGCAGCAAAATTTCACCAATCTTTTCAAATTAACTATGAGAAAGATTCAGACCAACCAGCCCTGTTCTATTTGGTGTCACAGTGGTAGCCTCATGGTACCCATAAAACATTCTTCTTCCTGACATGTGGCAAAGGAATTAAAGCTTCTGTATGTCTTACCAGCTGCAAGCTATTGGTTCAGTTGCTTGTTGCTTTCATGAGCCATTACTTATTCAAAGTTTTAAGCCCAACATAGAACAAGCCAGGAATAAAGAAACAGCAATTTTTTCTTGACTTGCCCCTGACACTATGTAGTGTGCCACTTAGTTGTTGATGATTATTTGGATTTATATCTTTTCATTTTTTTAACTTACTGCCTCCTGCACATTTCTTACACTCTGGCCAACTTTGTTGTAGCTTGTTATGTCTCATCATGTTTTCTTGCAATTCATCACTCTAGCTTCCAGCAGCCTAATCAGATGCCATGCAACTGAATTTAACACAACAGAATGTATAAAAAAATATTTTTTTTCAAGTTTTCATCTGCCAGCATGCTAGGAACTGAGCCATGAATCTGTGCATAATGGGGAAATAGAAGCTGTATGCCCAGTGAAGTACGTCTGCTGTTTGTGAATTAATAAGCAAATCTCTCCAAAATAAAACAGTATTTCAATTTACAAACATTTGCTGTAGCTCTTGGCATGCCATTGCTTCATACTCTTGATATTCACAGATCTTCAAGCCAGTGTCTCCCTCCCTCCTTGTCCCTGACCAAAGACAAAACATCTTTCTCCTGAAAGGCAGCAATGCTGGTAGTCTATAGTTTGGATTTCCCTTTATTCCTATGAACTTCCATGTTTTCTTTGTTCATTTTTGTTTCTTGTTTCTGATGTTGCTTTACTTAAATGTAGAGATGATTCCTGCTCCAAAGGAATAATTAGGTGCAGTGTACACATCAGCTATACTTAGTTTTATAACTTAGCATCCCAAGGCTTGGTACGTCTTGAGGTATATACAGTATTGCAGTTGTTGTCCACTTTACTTTGTGGAAGATTTTTCTTAAAGCAGCGTATGATGGAAGTACTGCTCTTCACATTTTAGGAGAGGAGACAAAGGTGCAGAAAGGCTAATTGTCTGAATAAATACACATATATACAAAGTATTATATGTAAACTGCATATCACAGGACAGAGATGAGCCTAATACTTCTGAACAGTAAGTAGTTAAAAACCTTAGCTCCTGGAACATCTTTTCATCCTATCTTAATTCTAAGTTTTCAGTACACCTCTGTCTGATCAGTTGACTTTCTTAAAATATTTGTGGCCTTAGAACTATAAAGACAGAGCAGTTGTCTTGCAGAGAAGTTGACAGCATAGTGGACTTAGAGGGAAATAAGTTAAAAACAAATTACAATATAAGAAGCCCACAAAAGGAGGGATAGGTGCAACCACTGGAAAAGTAAATGAAATAACACAGGAGAAAAATAAAAAAATAAAAACACATTGCATTTGAAATGTAGAAAGTGTAACCTGATGGAATCAGATAGGGAAGCAAATGGAAAACACCAGTTCTGATGTGGTCAAGGCTGCAAGTTGTTGCAGCAAGGTGGTTTCAAGAACTGCCTTTAAGTTTGTGGGGAGAGGGACTAAAAAAGCTGGGATAGGGAAGAGTGGACAGAGAAAAGCAGATTTCCTCAGACAGAATAAGAGAAGGTTATGGACATGTCTCTGCTGGAATGAGCAAGAGTTTTTAAAAACAAACTTTGATAAGACCCTTGAAGGTTTTTATTAAAAAGGAACAGCTGCATACAATTTCAAATCTAAGTGGTACTAGCATCATTTCCTATAGAAATGGAAAGTGAGAGCATTGCCAGCAAATATCAGACTAATGTTTACACCATTTAAATGCCACATACATTAATACTGGCAGGAATTATCCCACATTTGCTGGTTTTACATATATTACCTCCTTACTACAAAAATACAAACAACGCATATGTAAGCACCTATACAGAAGTAGTGGCCTCTGGACCTGTCTAATCTTATATCCACCTTTAAAAATTAGAATCTCCAGCCCAAATAGCACTGGTTTGTGCCACTGTGGCAGCTAAAATACATTTATTTCCAGCAACAAACAATAGGAAAACTCTATGTGGCACTTTGGTTACACATTAGAACCCAAATCTCTAAAGAAATGCAATATCACAAATAAGTATTTGTAAAGGTTTGTCAGCTCTTATGAAGTTATACTTTTCTAGACTCCACTTTTCCTGGGCACCTCTGCAATTACTCACTTCACAGAAAAAGGATGGTGCCACTAAAATGATGAAACCTTAACATAACCTTTTCAGCAAGAGATAAAATATATTGATTGGTAACTGCTGAAGGACATCGTTAAGTAGTTCAATGTTTGATTTAATTTTTTTTTTCTTTCTTTCCTTTTTTCTTATTTATTATTTGGTTGCCCAGCAGGCATCTCTGTACTGACTGACCCTGCCAGTTCAACTATTAAAGAATTTATCTCTCTGAGGAGGCCTGATGTAAACATGATAATCTGTTTGGCGGCCCTTATGATGGCCTATGAATAAAACATATGACAACGCAGTTTGAGCTGAAGAGCTTACTATCTGTTACCAAAGAGAATGTTTGGAAGCTCCCTGATGGCTCAGCCATTCTGAATCCCAAAGGCTGTCTACTTCATACTCTGGTTAACCCCCTCATAGTACCCAGAAAATGTGTAGTTAACTATTTTCCCCTCTTATCATCTATTTTCCTGATGACATATTAAAACATGAACTAATGCAAGATACTGGAGGTTTCAATTGCATATCTCTCTTTGGTGAGAGATACTCTTCAAGACTAGATAGTGCTTCTAGAGCACTAGAAGAAGGAGAAGAACATAGAGAAGATAGAGAAGAAAATTCAAGGCAAGGCAAGGCAAGGCAGGGCAAAGGGAAAGAAAGGAAACCCTGGTTTCATTTAGGATAAATCCTACATTCCTTATACTAGAGCCTTGAAATAGCCACTTGAGCTGACATATAGAATATCAGTGGAAGTATGGAAGTTAAAGTCACAAAATGTGTGGCTCAGTTGCACTGTGTTTATGAACGACTTTAAATAAGTGAACCTTTTCCTTTGATTACCTGTTGAAACTAAGGAACTCTGATTCATGGTTCTACCCACAAGGCTGAGAATCACATCTTGGCAAGTTAAAGAGGCAAAACCTGTTCCTAGTTCTTAAGGTGGATAAAACCAGTGTGGAATTGTTTAGTGTGACCTTTCCAGCACAAGAAAACTGTTGTTTTTCTATTTCAAGTCTGTTTTTAAAGCCTAGTCATTAAAAAGTGCTTAAAACACACTTTTTTTTTTTCCTGGAAACCTCTCCCTTTATGTAGCAGCTTTTGCCATTAATCCTTTAATTATGTTCCTGAATATATTTAATTTTTGATCTTCTGTACTAGGAACCATAAAATGCATGTTTTATATAAAGGCTGTTTTATACTACTGCCTAACAGCTGCTATTGGCCAAACAACTTTCCAGAGACTGTCTCTTGTCCATCAACAGTTCTCTTTTCAGCAGCAAACAGTACACTGTGCAGAGCACTTTTTACCCTGTAGCTTCCTTATTTCTTGTTAGTTGTTATCAGATGCCACTTACTCCTTCATGGTAGTACTGTCCGAATAAAACCTGAGTAAAAATAAATGTTGTGGGGTTTTTAGTACATTCAGACCATCAAGATGTGCAAGTGAAAAGTTATTTGACTAATCAGTGAAACACAGTAAGTGACTGTCAAGGAAATACATAGTTTTAAAAAAATAAAACTAATGAATAACTAAATTTGGGGTTGATCACCTTTCTAATGAGTCTAATTTAATATATGAGATATTTCTGATGCTAAAACTCTCAAATTATTGTTTTAGGTGTCAAATAATTTATTCTCAATTTTGCTATTAGGAACACAGCACTAATATAAAAGAGCTCTAAGTCCAAAACTTGCAGAGGTAATTATTAATTAAAAAAAAAAAAAATTACATGCAAGTGATTGACTCACTTTTTTGGTTTTGTGGGGTTGTTTTGTTTTTTTTATTTATTTATTTACTCCATCTTCATTTACATCATGGCTGGTTAGAATGTTCATTCTGTATTTATGTTGTATTTTCTAGTATCTTGTAGGGTCCATTTTTGTGGTCATTCTTAATAATTTACCTGGTTATCTTCATCAGAAATGTCAAAATTAATGGGAAATATGTTTCAGTATTTAATAAGTAAAGAATAATTCCCCTCAGATCTGCATTGCCATTGATTTCAACAGTATCAGGATTTGATCCTCAGAGCTACCTCCAGTTAATACATAATGACATCAAGGGAGCATAAGGATTTAAATCAACAGAGAATCAAGACTTGATTCTGAGACCTATTGAGTTTTATCTGTCTAAGTTTTCCATAGCTCTTACTGTCTCTTTGTTTTTCTTCTATCAGATGTATTTCTTTCTTCAGGAAATGTAGACTGCCTTAAAAGAGCTTTGGAGTCTTGAAGAGAATAGAAAATAAGTTTTTGAATCTTGTTTGCCAGCTTCCAGCCATCAGAGACTTCTTTAGGCTTCTTTTTATTTTTTTTTTTTTTTATGGAAGTCTGTTTCGTCTCCTTCAGTTCAGCAAAATAACTGTTTGTCACCTTTATAACTTAAGTCCCTCTGCTTCTCAATTTCAGCCAAACTCTTCACTTTGACTCATGCATCAAGAGAAGGGCAATAACTCCCTCAGTGCTTTGCTTGGCTGCTCTTACCTTTGCTTGAAAAAAAGGTTTTCTTAATCTTTCTATTTTTTTCTTTAGGATATTCTCACATAGACTAGAACTTTTAAGGGTTTTGATAATGGTATTCCCAGTTTATTCTATTCATTATGTGTTTGTAAATTTGTTGCTCAAACATGCTAATTACAGGTGTCAAAATGGATGCATTATTATAGTTAAGTAACATATATGCTGAGCACTGTACCTGTGAGAAGAAGTGGTGGGATAGGATAAGTGTATTTGAAGATGTATTAGTTTTGCTCTGTTCTGTTTGAGAAGTAGCTTTCTAGCCTATGAAAATTAGTTCTACATATTTATTATCAGGTTCTATATACTATTATCAGGTTAGGTACTGGGAAAAATCATCAGCAAGAGCTGAGGAAGTGCTTCATTATATTGCCTGTGGAATCTCCATTACAGAATTTTTTTAAGATTAATAAGGGACATAACAATAAATAACAGACAAACGTCTGTTGAAAATTACAGAAAGCATAGCAGATCCCACCTTGGATATAAGGTTGAACTGGATAAGTTGTAGAGGTCCTTCTCAATCCTACTTTTAATTCTTAGTTTTCTAACATCTGTGTGACACAGCTATATGGCAATACAAGGATGATGGAGAAATTAGTTTGATTCAATGCAAATAATATTGTAGTCTGGATTGAGACATTCCACTTCACAGCAATCACATGTTGCACTTGCAGGTAGATCTGAAAGGAGTTTCCATGCCCATGGACAATTAGGGGGCTCCAGACTATTTCCTGGTTTGTGAAGATTCTTAACATCATGGTAGTAAGACTGAAAAATGAAATCCACTTAATAATTGTTTTTTAAAAATTGCAATAAAGGGAATAAAACATAGATTTCATGCTTATCATAATGCACACTAGAAGAAATCATCCAAATCACTTAGAGTTTATAGTATGTGACAATTGTCTTCTGTGTCTTTCTCTTCTACATATTAATATAGCATCCATGATGGAGTAGCATGTTCTTGTGAAGACTCTCATGAGGTGCTTCAGTGATATTGTGAGAGACAGCAGATTTCCAGAGTATATATTAAAATCAAGGTAGGAGTAAAAATTTTATGGAACGGAAGAGCAGTGGGGTTTTTGATGAGATATGAACAGCTGTCACCTTTGAAATTTCCCTCTCCAAACCACTTTCAGCTCTGAATGTTTTACATAGGCTGAACAATGCTGGTGTCACACATCTAACTACTAATGTTAGGCATGAACTGCTTCAAGGAATTGACACGTAACAAAGCTATATTATGAGCATCTTTTTTATAGCAGGCAAATTAGGTTTTGAAAATTAAACACTATCCAAGTGAAAACTGGAAAAATGGTATTGAGTGCAAACTTTAGACATAAATTAGAGATTATTAATTTAGGACTAGAGTCTTGTCCTTCAGATAGTATTGGATTCAAAGTGCCCAACAATGACAGGAAATTTTCTGGTAGCATATGCCAAAAGAAAGTAGAGTTCTTCCAGAGAAGGCTTTGATCAGGGAAGCCTCTTTATAAGGTATTAGGTGAGCAGCCAGGCCAGTTCCACTGCCTAATGCAAAAATAGGGAACAGGTGTAAGAGAGTTCTTTCGGCTTATTGTGTACCCAAGAGAAGGGTTGTTTTCTTTCAAGTAATAGCTCACCTATTTCCAGCTCTGCTCCAATTTTGTGTATCCCATCCAGTATGATTTTCAGTGTTACACACTCAATTTACAGGACATTAACATTTATTTCTCTCTCTCATATCAAATATTAAATATCAGTAAAGACTTTAGTAAGAGCTTTATAACAACCTATGGTGAACTTGCATAATCCATGCATGAAAGGCAAGAAGACGTGTTAGCATGTCAAAAACACTCTGATCAAGATTATTTGGGTCCTACCTACACATAGGCAGCAGCTAATGTGCCAAAGCTTTTACAGCTGTGTGGACAGTTAAATGGGATGTTCACTTCAGAGTAAACTGAATGAGTTGTCTATACAAACCTGTAGAGAGGATTTCTGTTACCTTATATAAACAATCCATGTTATGTGAACCATGCAATTGGATTTCTGACTGTTTTTTCTGTTGAAATATGTTGAAAACTATTCAGTATTTCATAGTTACTCTGAGAAAAATAATATTCAGTCTTTAGACCTGGGTGGGAAAAAAACAGCTGCAAAATTTAAATTTGAGAGTATGAACAGTTGAGAATGTTTCATTTTAAAAGTACAGCACTTCTATTTCTGTGCTATCCTTTATAAAAAACTAGAACTATTTATGAAAATCCTAAAACTTTTGATAATTCTGTCACAGATAATTTTGTTCTTTTCATGAGGAAATCACTGGGTTTTTTGCTCCTTCATCTTGAATAGACTTGACATCAATATAGCTGGGTTTTGTAACTTCAGCTTCTTGAAGCAAACACACCTTATCATACTTGAAAACCATTTTTTCCTCACGCACCTGCACAATAATTAATGGATGTACAACCCTGGAAATAGCATTTGGCAGTTAACAGCTGCTACCAGCACTCTGGAGAGTGCACAGAACCTTG
Source organism: Phaethornis superciliosus (assembly GCA_023637945.1). NCBI lineage: Eukaryota > Metazoa > Chordata > Aves > Apodiformes > Trochilidae > Phaethornis > Phaethornis superciliosus. The sequence continues at coordinate 17,240,022 of JAJQWJ010000009.1, read as the reverse complement.
CAAAAATAAAGCCATGGATTTGTTTCCCCTCTAAAAAGCCAAACAGAACTCCTGAATCATGTGTGAGGTATAGATTGTGCATCATAATTTGAGCTATCTTGTTACCACTTTGTCTAAGAGTGATAAGTTCAAATCCAGCTGACATATTACAATGAAAGACCTCTCAGAAAAGTGTCAGCACACACCTGGAGAATATTGCCAACACAAGCAAGGAATTTTAAAACAGTCATATTAGAACAAACTAAAATAGTTGCCATATGAAGTGTAATTAACTGGCACACCAAGATGAAAGTCTCAAAAGGAAATATAGAAAAGATAACTTACAAATAAATAAATTACAACTAGGACAGCAGCACTGAAGGATCCCTTCTTGCCAGTCACTGGTCAACATCAGGTCAGTATTGAAACCATGGTTATACTTCTGTGGAGTGAAGGACCCTATTGACCTACACCTGTGGCAAAACATTTGGTAACAGCTGGTAAATGAGAATCAGGCTGTCTGATTACATGAAACCTGTGCAACCAAGTCTTGGATTTACTATGTACTCAGTAGTAAATATTCAAGGTGAACTTAAAAAGAAAACTAGAGCTATTCTTGACCCTAAAGTAACCTGTAATATCATTTGTCACAGTGGCATACTAGACAAGATACTAATCTTTCAATTATGATAACTTCTCTAAAGTGAATATCTTCATGCCACAAGTTCATCACCTGAAGGTTCTCTAGAAAGTTAGAAAGTTTGGATTGGGCCTCAGTTTGGTTCCCATCAATTCATCAAAGGGTTATTGACCTAGATCTTCCAGTAGGTTTGCATATGCTTCCAATATCCCTTTAGCCTCAAGGAATTTGTAATTACCAAGGGACTGAAGGAAATATGAATGCTGATGTAAATGCCAGAGCTGACTATCTCGAGAAATAAGAATCTAAAGCTAAGTTAATGTAGTTTTTTTCTAGCTCTGTGCCAAACCTTCTTATAACTGTTGCTTTTGAAGGAGTTACATACGTGTTAGATACTGATGTCAAACTTGTGTTCTGCTCCCCAGAAGTCTACTCATTGCTGGCTCAAGAAAATCTATCTGTTTTATATTAAAACCTAGGACTTCTTGTCTTGGTTTATTGATGGCTATAAATAAGCAGTGTTGTTTACTCAGGTTAAAGTGTGGCCATTTGCAAACAGCTTATGTTTTCAAGTTCTTGCTGATCCCTAACAGTGGTAGTAAAAAGTTGGAGAGAAAGCTGGCTCTGTGCTCTTGTAGACATCTCACTCATGCTCTGAAGCTTTTTATGGTTTATTAAATAAATGGATTTAATGGATGTGCTGGCCCTCTGTTCCTTCTTCTTTATCTATTACCTTTGAAGTACTCTCAGTGCTAGCTGTCAACTAAGAAAAAAATATCAGTCAGACTAATGAATAGGCCCGAAGTTTCCCTCCCTATTCTTCTCCCCTGAGAAAAGGCCATGGCATATTGTCGAGGCAGTACAATCCAGATTTACTATTCTCCTCATTCACTCTCAGTTAAAAAAAAATCTTACACCAAACTGCAGATTAGTAGAGCATCTGAGAACACCTACTTGTCGGGGAGAAAAAGTCAGAGTAAAGATTTGACCACAGAATCTTTTGGAAGGGAAAGGAAGAGACTGTTTGAAAGATCAAATTCAGAAAATTTCTCTTCTAAGGAATTTGTGCCAAAGGGTCAATGGTAAAACACTGAGTTACAAAAGAAAACCAAGGGCTAGAGACACTGAAAGGAGAGGCTTCCCACTGTGGAATGACAGGAATGCCCCGAAAGGGAAGAATCTGTATTGACCATCTTGCTCGATCTGCATGTCAAAAGCAACTTCTGCCATATAGAAACATACTGCTGCTCCAAAAAATGTTGTGATAAACAAAGCACTGGAGGCCATGCCATTGTTCTCTTTCTCACTGTTTTCAGGACAGGTATATGTCATGAAGTAGCTTGTCTTTCAGAATTTTTTTTGGCACAAAAGAGATAATGAAAGTAAACAGTAATGGTCACTTTGTAATGATTAATTCTACCAGAAGTAGGAGGAAAGCTCACTAGTGTACCGTCACATTATTTAACTGCTAAATCCTATAAAACTAGATAGGATGTTTTATATTATCTTACAGTTTCACAGAATTCTTCAAACTCACACGTATTTAAGTCCAAGCAAGCAGAACACCCTCCCTAAAGAACATCTTACGTAAGATAGCATGTAACAAGGATGAAAGGTACTGGTAAACAGGCAACCATGGAAAAATGTTCTGTTACCTGAATTGTCCAAACATTTAGTGCACATGATCAGTGCTTTTCAAGCACTTCCTTACATACAGAAAGCAATGTAGCTTTTGGGGATATGTCTGTCCATTAAATAAACATACATCCTATTTGTGATGAGAGGATCTACTGTATGGAAAATACAGATTTTTGTCATTCTGACTTCCACTTATATCCACTCACACTAATTAGTTTTCTGTTTCATACTGTGTCATATAGATGGAAATTTGTGAGACAAAAGAGATTAATTCAAAATCAAGTACTCTCAAGTCATTTATTTGGGATGAAACTCTCAATTTTTTACTTATTCATTACGTTTCTCCTGCTTTTTAGGGCCATGAACTGTCCCCATTAGGTAGGATCTTTGTCACTGACTTTAACAAGAAAGTTAACAAAAAGCAGAGCCTTTCCAGCTTGTCTGCTAAACAGCTTTGTAGTTTTCAGTATAAGAGAGTTGATGCTGTTAATGAAGGAATCAATAGCAAATTGATCAATGAACCATCAACGTAGACATAGTTTTGTTCCTGTTTCATCCACATTTCTGTCTAAAGGATAAATCTGTCCTAGGTATTACTTAATTTCCAATCAAGGCTTCTGGTACTAAATAGATAGGTATAGATATAAGTATGGTTACTGATACATATTGTTTTCCACTAACAAATGAAAGTGTCTTGAAGCTAATAACTCATTTGCTATACTTAAAAGAAAAATATATTTGTCAAGATCTTAAACTAGAACTGAAGAAAAAAAATTGTCATTCAAAGATGAATGTTTTAAACTTCACTTAGTAGAAAGCTATTAAGGCAATTTACAGTTTTTCTGTGTTTCGAATGCCGTAACCAATGTTAACAGAAGAAAAAAGTTCTGTACTTGAAGTAGATTGACAGAAGATATCTTTGCAACATCTTTTTTCCCTCCCCCAAGTAAAATGAATACTAAAGAAATAGAAACTGTGAATTCAGAAATATAGATTTTATCATTAATTATTTGTAAGCAGAGAATACTACATAATCTAATGACTGTTTCCAAATGTTAGAGTATTGAAGGCTATAATCATCTGTTTTACTATATGAAATTTTCAAGAAATTGAAGCTTGAAAAAGCAAAATTTCTGAACACAACCCCACAAAGGTAAGCAGCTAGTATTTGGCATGTGTGGTGGGCATTATGGATGTACCTCATGTAGTACTCATTTGAGAAATATCATTATCAGCAACAAGGCATCATGGCTGCTAGAATAACCAATGAGATGGTACTATGTAAGAAGGCTTCTTTGAGACTGTTGACTTTAGAGGCTGATTTTAGATAAAGATCCAGGCATGAGCTCAGGAGATGATGCATTTTGTGTAATTTGAAACACTTTGAGTCTTAGTCAGAATCTGAATATTTCCAGGCTTTAATATTTTTGAAAAAACTATTCTTACTGCAGATTATATATTATTTTCCTATTAATAATATTTAGTTTACAAGTCATCTAAATTCTCAGTTGGCCTGAACATCTCTTTGCCAGCACCTTTTAGTAGTTGCTTACATGATTTAACTGTCATTTGTCCCTGAACTACCACATTCTGCCAACCCAAGACATTCCTCCATATGAAATAGCTTTTCAAACTCACAGGATCAATTGAGGTTGGGTTTAAACAATATGCAGGGTCAGTCTGAAACTTCTCCTTGGATTAGTGACCCTCGCTGTCTCCCAGTCTGATGCACAGACTGTTAGGCAGTGACACAAAACTAGTAGCCTTACACAACCATGCATGTGAAGTGCCTGGGCTAAAGGTAGCCCTGGGATCAATGAATTCACCTCCTCTTGCCCTGAGTGCAGCTACACCCACACTGCCAGGTGGGGGCTTGTCCCAGGGCATTGAAACTTTCCAGGGAGTAAGACTAATCTTTAAAAAGAGGCAATTTGTTAGTAACAAGATAGTCAACACATCAAGGCAAAGGATATTTTGTGTTGGATATATTGTTATTAGCAGAACAAAAGCAAACAAGATAGACTTAAGTTAAAAGAGAAGACTTGGAATGGTTGTTTGCTGGGGTTTATTTTAAAGTTATCAGTCATTAGACATAGACAAAAAAAAAAAATCACTGTGGGAGACTTGTAAAACGGTTCTTGCTATCCTCAAGGGCATTTCTTTCAGTCTTTCAACAACAGAACTGGTCTATATCATAAGTCTTATTTATAAAGAGGCTTTCAGGCAATTTCACACTGCTTTTCTCTGATGCCGCCCAAAAAAACATGTAAACCCGAGGGATTAGTAGTGACTTAGAAGGAAAATAGTGTAAAGTTACAGGATGAACTGAGCCAGTGCAGCTGCCTTGATGCACTGTTCCCTTGGGCTACTGCAATGAATGAAACTTAGATAAGTGCCCCAGTCCACTCCCACATCACCAGTGTACTGACTCTTTTGTTATATTGTGCACTAGAATTACTTAGTCTCAGGGGGCCGTCAGGTCTTTAATGGCCTGCAGTGTGGAAAGAGAGAGGAGTTCACTATCTAGGAGCTGAAAGGTAAACCTCCTTTTATATTTCTTTTTTGACAGTAACAATTGGGAAGCACAGTAAACAAAATGTTTACTCACACACTGCCTATTTTGAGAGCCTATTTCAATTCAATCATTTTCACACTATAACATCTTAACATGCAAAATAAATTGTGATGTTAACTATCCATTATGGGTCTGTCCTGAGTTACAGGTACCAATGATATTGTGTTGCAACAATAAGAGCCTTATTTTGAGAATATATTTCCTCCTTTATTAAATTTTATCTGCAAAGAGGCTACTGAATAGATAATAAGAGTATCTGTTTAAATCTTTTGTACAGCAAATTAACTGACTTACATCTGTTTAATCCACTTTACATTTAAATTGTCACTAAAAGTCTCATATAAGCAATTGTCTTTCTGTAAACACAACAAATGAAAACCCACACAAATTCCATTTTGGTCTTCAATATGCACAAGCTCTGTTTTTAAATGAAGATCTTAAAAATCCATCACCTCTAAAAAAATAAAGTTGATATAGCTTACTCCCATTTGCTAAATGAAATACTGATTTGTTCTAGTTATGTTTGGTTTACAGTTGTGCACACAGTTCCAACAGTTCCATAGGCTGGAATGTTTAGCACTCTACTTGTTAGAAAAAGCTACTGAGAAAAAGGTTAGGAATATATATTTAGGCCTTTCTAGTACTGAAGTAAGTAATAATGTTGTCTGTGACTTCAAAGTTGTAATATTTTTTAGTAGCTCTTAAGTCCTTATGATCTGTGTGCTAATGTTCCTACTTGCTCTGCTAGTAAGTGAAAGGCTATTGAGGATAGATGAGAGTAGAGTTCTGCTTAGTAAACAGTGCATGATCAGACCTATTCCTTTCTCACTGAAGTGCCGTGAGGATTAATTTGCTAATGTCAGTGCAGTACTTTGAAGGCAAAATAAAGAAAACAAAGTTACTCTGCTGATGAGCACCACAGAAGTGTCTATAAATGAATAAAGTGCTGTCTAAGTGCTAAGTATTATTATGATTACTGCCTGCATTTGCAAAGAAGTGGTTAAATACATGGGATGTGGGTGTAAAATTACATTTTAAATGGATCTATTTTTGAGATTACTTATCAGCATGATTAGTGTGATAATAATTACATTTATCATTAATAATACATCGTTGAAAAGTTAGGCAAAAAAAGCTAACAACTTTGATTTTGATTTTGCCAGAAATGTGCAGTGCTTTCCAAAAGCAATCTGTGGAACTTGTCTCTGGAATGCAGCTGTGTAAGATTTCACTAACATCTTGCAGGTGGAGCCTAATTTTAGTCCAGTCTTGAGAAGGGGGAATTGTTTTCTCTGATATGCACAGCACCATAACAGCAGCAAAGCAGGTGGAGCTTCAGACAAGTACTTGTTTACTTTCCTGTTTAAAAAAACACAACACAGATGATTCATATCATTAATCATACAGTTTCAATTTGATTTTAACAAGTCTAACAAAATAGTCTGGAGCACATTTGACCTACTGATTTTCAAATGTGGAACAAACTCAACAGAATGGAAAATGTTCAGAAAACGACTATTCAGTCCTAAATATAGTGGAGAAGGAGCTGGTAAATGATAGGAAGTAAAAATTAGAAATACATCTGCTCAGTCACAAAGAATGAGCTGCAGAATCAGTCTCAAAAATTTCTTTGTCAGCTTCAGCAGTTGCTTATTAGGACTCTGAAGTTAAGTTTTTGTAGAGCTTTGAGATTCTTGAGCTGCAAAACATGGAAATTAACCAGGACATAAAGACTAAGCAGCAACTTGTTCCTTTTATTCAAATTGGTATAACTCAGTAAATAAACTCAGTATAATAAATCTCATTCATTTGTTTTTTATCAGTTTATGCTTTAATCTCACGAAAACCCCTTATTAACTGATGATCAATAACTGGTGGCTTTTTCATCAGTTTTGATGAAATGTGTCAATATGTATGTGGCATAGCAAAGTAATCCCATAGTGCCCATGAGGTAAACAGGGTATTATTTGGCTGGCAAGGATATTTTGCTACTCGAACATCTTTTCTAGACTTTTACATTTTGGATTAATGTATAAGATGCATTAAGGTTTTCAATTTGTTGCTTCAAAAACCCAAGGGACCTTTCCAGATCTGTGTGCCTCATTTTTTTCTGTGGCAGACCATGGAGTTGTTGGTTACACACATGCTGTATCTGGTTGTTCTTGGTTGTTCATTTCAGATGTTATTAACTGTCATATTCTTGGGTTAACTGCATGTATCTCATTTAAACTTATTCTTTGACAAATTAGTCCAATGTAACATTTTTCAGGTCTACCAGAGAATAAAAATAGTTGTCACATATCACCTGTAAGGAAATAATAGCTACTGGATTAGAAAACCTGCAGCTCACTGACTCTTGATTTCTAGTAGTTCTTCTAAAAATAACTGAGTGGACAGGAGCTGGATCCAACAAAAAACTATTGTTTCTTCTGTTCCAAGCATCCTTTTGGGGAGTTCATACACTTGTTACACTCAACTATACAGAACTTGCCTTCCAAACTTCTCTTTCAATGAACAAGAAGAGGTGCAAATTTGTCTCCAATTTTTTTTTTTTTGTAATGTCTTGATGTTTATGCTGTTCCTGCACTAACAATTAGATAGGCTCTTTAAAGGTATATATGCATAGTTCTTGTCTTTTCTTTTGTTCCAGACAAACGTGGCATATCTAAATAATTCCCGAGGAAGACAATACTTAATCACTTCAGTAATCATCTATGTATTTCCTCATAACAGTGATAGCAACATTATGCTTTTAATCCAATGGTATCATAGCGCCTATCATTTTTTTAAAAAAATCCTAAGCCACCTCAGAAATGCTGGAGCTTAATGGCACAGACCTGCTCCTCTCCAAGTAATTCTAGAATGAAATTGCTTGGTAGAGGCATACCTGAGAAGCTCAGAGATGGTGAACACAGCTCATCTTGTCTTCTATCTCACCTTGTTTTAGCACTTACAAGAGGTCTTCTGAACACCAGAATAGAAGAGCTCCTTGGTTTGTTGACTTGCATCTGTCTTTTCCTTCTTCTGTATGTGCAGCCCTGTGTGAAGGGTCAGCAAAGACCCCTGGGCATCATTGACTGGATTCTAGCCTCATTCCTGTCTATTCCAACTCATGCAATTACACCTGGCTAAGAATCCACCCTGAAGTGATCCTGCTTGTGGAGGTTTGTTAAGGAAGAACTGGCATGACTTAGCAGACTGAGGACATGAGTTCACTGGCATTTTTTGAGAAAGTAATAATAATTTGGAAGGATTTTGTTGTCAAAATCTGGTTCATATTCTGCCACTGAAAATGCCAATTGTAGGGCAAATTTGTCACTAATGTTGAATGTCTTCTTCTGAAACACTTAATAAAGATTATAGCATTTGCAGCCAGTACCATAAAAATGAGCTTTCAAAACCACTAAGAATTATATCCCCAGTGTTGAAGAAGGATGGCTGTAAAGTAATTCCCTGTGGTCTACCATCTTTTTTGTATTGATTTATGCCTTCTCTGGTAGAAAACTCCATCTACATATGCAAAAAGGTTTTCTTTCTCCATTGGAGTATTAGAAATGTCGATACCTAAACCTATACAGATTATCACTGTAGTCATGGCTCAAAGAATGTTATTACCATGATATATAAATTAAAAACTCCACAGAATAATGTTAGTTTCACATATGATCTGAACTGCATCAGTGCTGGTCAGGGTGATATTCAGACTGTCAGTAAAGACAAGTATTTGGGCCTGGCATGTCAAAGTAGGGAACAGAAGTATGTGAATATACTGTAGCATTTGAAAAGAAGACAATGTTTAGAAAGGTACAACCTGGAATAGTTTTTGCCTCTGCCTAATTTCAATGTTTCTTGAATTTAATGTGGACTCACAAAATATGTGGTTAAGCTGCATTGATGCTGCAAATATTTGCCAAGTCTATATTTATTGCTCTATATTTCTGATGTCTTCAATTTCTGTTAACTCAAAATAAGTCTTTCTAACAGTTTCATTTTTTTTACTATGTTAAATCAATTTGAACTGTCATGTCTTGTTCTGATTTATACTTTTTCATAAGTGATGGAAACAGACACTGCAGGGATGAGTATAACAGCCACCGTAGTGTTTCAACTCAAGATAAGAAAGTGGGGTTTGCTCTCCTCAAGGTATTTCAACACTTCCTGTGTAAACTGAGGGAAGACAAGTTACTATGCTGCTTAATATTGTTAACATACAGAAGTGCTCCTTTGTAAATGATTTTTTTTCTCCTGTGTAAATCAGCATAACTCTTTTCAAGTGATGCACTGGCATGTTCTCAAACCAAGCCTTTTGTCATTACTGCCACAGTTAACTGCATTTGGCAAACAAGCTGTTTGGGGAAGTTATAGCTTCTGCTTTACAAGTATAATGGTATTGTATCATAGACCTTTTCCGAGCATCACACATTAAAAGTAATTTTAAAAGATCCTATGCTTCCTTTAAGTGTTGAAGAGAACGAGTCAGTTATAAAGAACAAAGTGATCAAGGTATCATCAACCTCTTTCATTAGACAACTATCCTCTTTCATTATCCTCTTTTTTAGACAACATCAGCTACTTTTTCAGGATAACCACTTGTGCATTTCATTTTGTCATATTTCGAAGGAAATTACTCTGCCATTTCCCAGGGCCATGTTCTGTGGATTAAAAAAGATCTGACCTTACTTGGGAGTGTGCTTCCTAGTTTTAAATTTGTGGTGTCTCTTGCTATGCTAAAATCTATTGGTACAAGTAGGAGAAGATTTCAAGGAATGGCTCTGCACCAAATCTATGGCTCAGAGGCAATAAAGCTAAAAAGTCTCCAGGAGTACTGTAGTTCTGTAGTCAAAGAGGCATTCATTCTGTCTGAAAATTTATAAATGCAAAACACCAATGGTCTTGATGATATTGTTTTCTGTTTCTGATCTTTATAAGAAAATGGTTTTGTTGCAGACATATTTGTGAGATAAACGATCACTGTAATATTTTAATTTCTCAGAGGAGATCTCTGCTGAAAAACTATATTAAGAAAAGATTTCTTTCAGACAAATTATAAAACCAAAACAGACATCTTTATTGTGAAAGAGTCTGTAACTCAGCACTGCTCCAGAATTCAGCATTTATGGTATGTGCTACAAAGAACTGTCTTTGCTACAGTTCCACTCTATTTGATGCTGATTCCTTCAGTCTTAGTCAGATCTGTCAGCTCTTCCACTCTGCCTCTCCAGTTCCCTGTTCTTGATCTGCAAGAGCACGCCTTTTAAAAATAATTTTAAAAAACCAAAACAAAACATATCAGGGAAAAATAGAAAGAGAAAGAGTTCTTAAATTAACATTGAAATTGTCAGAGACTAATTGTTAGCCTCAATTAAACACTGTTGATATTGTTGTTGGGTTTTGTGTTTTATAAGTTTTCTGTAACCCTTAATCAAGCATGGGTGAGAATCTGTTGAAACAATGTATGTAATTTGTTTACATTGTTAGCTGAGATAATTACAAAGCAAGCACAATGGAAATAGCTGGTTTCTTACTTTTATGTGGAAAGTGTCAGGAGGGGGGGGGGAAAGGGAAGGAACTCCACAACTAACCAGCAGTTGTCAGCTGCTCTCTAAAATATTGCCTAATTTACAGTTGTTGCATATTAGCATTGCTAAGAATGCTGGGGACATAAAGTGTCATGTTGAATATAGGGTGATGACTTCATACTAGAGCAAGTCTGGGGATATGACCAGTTTGCAGTCACAGAGAAATCAGCTTTAATTAATTTGAGTGCCAGCACTGTGTATAATTACACAGCGTGAGAGTTTGCATGCAAATTCTAAAATGCTGATTGTTGAAATACTTGCGCGTACTTATTAATACATTGGGACTAAGCAATCCTGGCCAGTAAGCAAGGTATAGAAAGAACACACAGTGCTGTCAGGGTAATTTGTGCTGCCCTATAGCTAGCATGTAGAATTCAGATAATTCTGCTTCCTAAGTTATAACATATTAGTCATTCTTGTGGATGACATACCTTGTAGCCCACTCTCAGTGTGCAACTAAAACAAGATGATCTATTATTATTAAAATTGTCAGAAACATAACAGCAGGATTTGAGCTTCATTTATTTTAGACACACTAGCTACAACTCAATCTTGCTTTTCAATTTCATTTTTTGTTTACTTATTATGCATTGTCACTATTCTCAATTAGAAAAAATGGCTTGCAGGCAAATGTAACGTAGAAACTGTCATAGCAAAATTAGCCCTCTTGTGTGATATTTTGTACCTTTTGGAGACAATGACAAAAGACCATATGTAGCTGTTTCTTCTCTAAGAAAAAAATTACCCGTGCAGGGCTTTTTTTGTGGACTTTGCAGTTGCTAGCATTTTCTTCTCACACATCAAAACTGGTAGCCCAAGTTGTGTATAGTCCCATCCAGTTTTTAATCAGTATGTTTGTCTTAGCCATGTGTGACTAATCCTGTTTGCAATTAATTTATGTCAGTATTTTACTGCAGCAATGAGTTTCACTGATTACTTATATGCTGAAAAATGAAATAGCAGGAGCACTGTTCCTTAATTTGGGTTAAACTCTTTTATCTCTTGATATACACAGGGAAATATCCAGCGGTCTTTTCTTGTCATTCATTAATTTATACATCAGCAACATCTGCTGCTACCTTTCTCCTTCGCCTACTCAGATTGTCCACTCTTCTATAGTATCTCATCCTATGGAAGCTTCTTCATCTCTTTAATCATGCTGTTGACCTTCTCTGGATCTTCTTAAAATACATTCATAATTCAGAAAATAAAGATTGAATGTACTCGCTCATTACACAGTGATTTCTGTACACATCCAGGTAACATAATAAAGGTTAATATAGGTGCTTACTTTCTTTGTATGCGTCTGAAAAATTGCTGGGTTTTTTTCTTGTTTCTTAAAGAATGTTTTTCATTTGCAAAACATTAACATTTGTCAGGGTTATTTCCAGCCACACAGAAAAATGTTCCTTTGTGTATTTTGATTATTTAAAGCAATTTTGTTTCTCTAATGCATATGTGCATCCAGCACAGCATGTTCACTGCTTTGAATGAATATGTGGGGAATGCTGTTAATTTCCTCATGTGCATGTACAGGAATGCTTTTATTGTCTGCTGCACATGGTGAGATGGGGTTGCTTTGTCTTCTCTTTCACATTATTTAGCTCAGACTTCTTCATATTTGAAATGTAATAACTACTATACATTACAAAGTTGACTGTAAACCATATGTGCTAAACACAGTTATGGTTTGGGGCTTCACAGGGTCCCCAGATTCATTCCAGAGTGCTCTGGTTGGCACAAGATCTTTTTAACCTGCTTAGGGTGCTGAGTGGCTAAGACAGAAGTCCCATATAACCAGGCAGTACCTGAAAGGTTTTACTTAGATTACAGTGAGAAAAAATACTGATGCTCTTAAAAGAAAAATTTGATTACTTGATTTTGTGAGTTTAAGAAAGCTCTAGAAAGCATTATTTTCAAATCTTTCCCCCAGGACATGCATTCTTCTGAGCATAGCAGATTCTGCTGCACAGCCAGCAAACAGTACTGAAGAAGGTTACACCTCCAGCATGCAAAGTCATCTTTCCCATGGGCCTAGGGTCTAATAGCTCAAAATAAGTGTCATGGAGTCAAGACTGGCAAGGTGTTGTGAATTGCTCTGTGACTATAGGTGTTTTCACTCACCAAGCTTCAAGTACAACTTGAAAATATCATGTTGAAAGGATTGTGAACTTCTTGCCTTACATTTAAGTACGTCTAAACACATAAATAGTTCCATTCACTTTAATGGTGATTTTTTTGTACATAATTTAAAATATGTGCTCAATGATTTAGTAAATTGTGCTCAAAGAAGGCATAAGAGGCAGCAGTAATAACATATGTTATGGGCCAGCTGGAGAATTCAGAATACAATGCAGAAAAATATGTTTTTCTTTCTCTGAAACACAAGTCAAGCACAAGACTGCAAAGTGGATAGCTATGATTTAGAACTATAGCTCAGTATTAATGGATGTGGCACATTCCTTGCTATGAAATGTTATAAATCACTCATTGAAAGAAAACAACAGAATATTTGAGGAGTGTGTTGGCACGGGTTTTGTGTGGTTCAAAGGTGACAGGGAAACAATGACCACCTGAAGACAGTATTATATCTTTGTGACAAAGAGCAACTCAAATCTGATAATTTCCTAAGCAGAGAAGAAAGACTGACTTCTTAATTGGCTTTTGATTTTGCTTTTATTCTGCTCTATCTTGAATTTATTCATAATTCCTCTATCAAGAAGCAGTAAGATGTTCCACTTCCATCATTCTTTCTTATAAGTTTTTTCTATCCCACTTTTCAGTCTATCAGACATGAATGTTCTTCACTGTGTCTGATTCTAGCATTAAGTGAACTGGCTGCTCTTAGAAGACTTGATTCTTCCATCCTTACTCCTGTTGAGATTGATTTAGATACTGACTTTACTATCCTGAATAATTTCTTTCTCAATATTGTCATTTAAATTAGTGGAACTATTCATATTAGTAGCTGCTCACCATGTAATGATGTTCAGAGTGTAGCCCAGGAAGAATAATCAATGGCTACTATGTTATCTACATTAATACAGGTAGCCAGATCTTGTCCACTGAGTAGCTAGCTCAGTAGCTCTTTCCTCACTAATTATTGTTTAGTATATTGGAGACAGAGCTGAATCTTAACATATTTTCACTCTATTGTTTCTTACATTCTTTTTTATTCATGAAGTTGGTCTATCACATTCTTTTTTATTCATGAAGTTGGTCTATCTGGCAAAATGTTCCCCTAGAAAAAGCAAGGTATGTGATTATAACCAAATTAGCAACTTGGAACCACAAAAAAAAACCCAAAACCAACAAGTCACATTTGTTTAGAACTTCTAAATGCTTTTGTTTGTTTCAGAAAAACCTACTACATTTAGTCTTAAATGGTACAAAATGACTAGTGTGATCTTATGTTCTGAACAATAGGAGTTGCTGTTTCTCAGATTTTACCTTATGTGGCTTCTCAATGTTCTTCATCAAACAACAGAACTTGTGAACGTTAATTCATGCATTCACCTTTTAATCTTACTGATCATTATAATGAATCTTAGTAGCTAAATGTTCATATCATACAAACTCTCTTGAGGTTCAGATCTTGGTTGCTTCCTTTTTTTAAAGACTTTTGGAACACTAGTAGTTTTCTATTTTGATTATATGTGTTGAAGAGAAACTTTGTTGTGAATAGTCCTTTTAATTTAAATAAATAGATACTTGTTTGAAAGAAACTTACACAAAAAGATCATGGGAAGATTACTATTTTTCCCATAAATGTCCTTGGTATTTTGTAGTTTCTGAATTTTGCTAATCTTTCTACATGTATAATTTAGATAATTGCTAACAATTTCTTTCTTTCAGCTCCTAAAAAGGGATATGTGCCCTACCCTAAGAGATGCATTTATATCAATAGGGAAATTGTTTATAAAAACACAGAGCACTATCAATATTATCAGTGCAGTTTTGCCTTTAATGTTCCTACTGAACAGATATTTCCATTGAGTACTGTGAACCTGACTATCACTAATGACAGGTTAATACTATAATTAACATACAAACCCCAGGAAAGAAATGCCCAGAGACCTTGAAGAGCTCTTAAGCATTCCATGTGTATTATGTTCTGTGTTGGCCTTCCCATGATGTCTTTTGTCTTTCTGCTACTTAAGATTTTTTATGAACCTGGTGGCATGGGTACCTTAATGTAGTGAAAGTATTCTCACTGTATCTTTTGTACCCCATTTTCATATCAGCTGAACTGGAAAAAAAGGCAGAACTCAACACAGTAAGAGTATTTTTAGTCTAAAAATGCTCAGCGTGTGCTTATGTATCTTAGGTTTTATCTATGTAGACTTTTAAAATACTTGCAAAAAAAATTTTGTAATCAGTAAACACGAAAATGTGAAGAAATATCAAAGCATTCATCCAAGTTCCAGTTCAAACACTTTATGAACAGAGGTAACCCAGATGAGTTAAATTCTGTATGTTATGCAGAGAACAGAGTGGAAGATCGTGGTAATGCCCCTCTTGACCCCAGACTCTCCTCACTGATAACAAGTGCTGTGACATATTCACAGACTGATGCTTTTGTAAAACTTGCCTTCAGATAAAAACACAAGGAAAATGATACAGCTTATTAGAGCTTAAACTGAGAAAAACTCTCAATAGCTGATGTTCACACATCACTAATAACCTGAAAAGCTATGGTATTAAAGCAAATTCCATGTGATACATTGCATAAATGCCAGTCCTATTCATACAAGGGTCCAAATGTTAAAAATGTATTAAATCAGCTTTCTGAATGTCCCTGTTCATTATTTTGCTGACTTGGAAACCTTGGAGTGTTTTGTATCCATTTCATTATCTCCAAAAAGCATGAATTGTAATGGAATTTACATAAAAATCCTGCTGGAGAGTGCAGACTTTACTGCACAGTCAGCTGCCCCCATAATCCAATCTTCCCCAATGCAGTTGTCCCTGTGGTTGCCAAACTCTAACAGTGGGGATCTCCTTTGTTAAGAAAAGTATGAATCTGAGCTTTAAAATGAGCAGAAGTCTTTCCTATTACTCAAGATGCCTCCTCTTGCTGAGTTTACATGAGATGTCTAGCAGGAGGTGTTATTAAATAGCCTCAAAAATTAGGCAAAAAAACCCAATCATCTAGAAAAGGGACACAAAAGGCTTAAAGAAATGAGCATTTGAATTTTCATTATTGAGTATCCATGGGACACCATGCCACTATTTGAATTTTGCTATTAACCCTTTACATAAAAAAGAATTTAATACTTTTAATCAGTTTTGAATTACACTTTGAGGAAAGCACAAGTTGAGAATTTTAAAAAGTCTCCTTCATTTCTTTCAGTGTTATTTTAGTGCTCTCATGTTTGCACTTATCTCAAAGAGTTTTAACTTTGTATTAGATTTTTTGTGAAGGTTGATTACATGGGCATTTCAGTCTCACCTTCATTCTTTATTTAGCTAAAATTCCTAATCACTTCAGTGGGTGGTAGACAGGACTCAAGTGTTCCTTTAGATGAATTTCAGTTTCTAAAAAAAATCTTGGGGGTTGAGTAATGTATTCTTGTTTATTTTTTCCACTTTACAGATAAAATCTAGAGAGTGTTCATCATCACCTGGAAAGAAGTGATTTAAAGCAGTTCACAGTTTAGGCTAGCATCTATTTTCCGAACTTCAGCAAAACATGAAATGGCAATAATGGCAAGAAATAAGTTATTACTGATTTCATGTGACCCTTAGAAAAGGGATACAGATAAAGATACACACACTGCTTGGGAATTCTACATGGATCAGGTCTTGCTTTATTAACAAAAAGCATACAGCTGCCCCACCTGAGGAAAATTACTTTTTTCAAATTAACATTAAGGAACCTATGCTCTTTTAATCTCCTGAAGCTAAAGTTTTATAGCAGTTCAGTTTCCTTTTTAATTCTGAATCATCCACTCCCAGTGCCCATATCTGGTCATGAGTGGAGTCACTCTCAAAAACTGATTTTGTTGATCAGTTTACTCTCTCAGTTCTGCTTTGTTGTTTCCTTCTTCTTGTTACATCTTCATATTAATTTTTCTAACCTCTTTTTAAATTTCTTTTCAGAAGCTCTTCTTTGTTATAATCCCTCTAAGAGTGGTGTTCAATTTGAGTATCATTGAACAGTGACAACAAGCTACTCGAGCAGAACACATGTAAGCTTAGAAGTGGTACAGTCACTAACTGAAATCTTCATTAGTTCCCTTTGTTTTTACTGGGGTCTATTGATTTCTACTGGAGTACCAGTCTTCCCAAGAGCCAAAAGGAGAGCAGTCTTTTGGCTGTCTTCCAAAATGCATTTGCCAAATAACAGTGTTAGAAAACTCCTGGACTTTCTAATAGAGAAGACAATAGCAGTGACCAAGAGCTGTACAGTAAGATCTTTCGAGTCTTCCCTTTTACCCCCTATGCCAAACTCTACATGCATTTAGGAAGAGATTTACAGAACTCTCTGACATCTGGATTTACAAGGGCAGAGTTTAATCATCTCTAATAGCACTGATGAGAATGACGAGCTATTACAAGCTTTCTTTTACCATTTTTAACATAGTTCAGCTACCAGGCAAATATGATACTGATACAGACTTATAGAGAAGATATATCTTTAGAAGTCAGTAAAATTTGGTGAATGTTGTTCTTTTTAGGATATACCTTGCTTTGTAAATGTGCTTTTATGTGGATGGAATCATAGAACCATAGAATAATAGAATTGCTAGGGTTGGAAGAGATCTTAATCACCCAGCTCTACCCCCTTTGCATGGACATGGACAACTTCCACTAGACCAGGTTGCTCAAGGCCCTATCCAACCTTGCCTTGAACACTTCCAGCAGCCACAACTTGCTTGGGAAACATGCTCCAGAACCTCACAACCATCAGCTGAAATAATTTTTTCCTAATCTCTAACCTAAATCTCCCCTCTTCAAGTCTGAAACCATTTCCCCTTGTCCTCTTGCTACACACACCTGCAAAAAGCCCTACCCCAGCCTTCTTGTAGGCCCCCTTCAGAATTTGCTTCTCCAGTTCTTTAAAATAGACCACAGCCTTTTTAATCAGATAAATACAATCTTGGCCTTTGTCTGCTCATTTTCTGACAGTGTAGACAAGGAATGAAGGAAGAATGAGTCTGTGCATGGCCAGGCCTCCTTGAACATTACTGATGAGTGCACAGTGCTAAGTGAACTGCAAAGGAACTGAAAGGACTGACGTTTGGTTTTTTTTTTTAAGTAGTACTACAAAATCAATGAAATAATGGGGAAGCCAAATGCAGAACAGCACTATTATGAGAGGAATCAAATATTTTGGAGCATTCAAAAAAGCTCTACAGAAAATCAGACTCTGATCTGCAAAATGGTCACTTGGGAAAAGCTTTGTTTGAAGATTTGTGGTAGTATTAATGACTGATCCTTATACTGAAAAAAAAAATACAACAGGGGAACCCTTAATATTTGTGTCCACATCTTTAGCTAGTGGAAAGGATGTAGTTCCATTAAGTCAATGTAACTGTCCTAATTTGCACCAGCTGAGCTCCTACTTCTTTGTTTGTGTAGCCTTGTCGGCACCCTTTCCAAGGGAAAGCAAACATTCAGTGTTCTTTCCTGGGTCAAAGAAAAGTCACTGCAGAAGGATCCCAAAGTTTCTTTTCTTTTTTTCTTTTTTGCAACTAGTATTGTTCGTATACAAATGATTTGAACTTACAGTGAAGAACTTCATGCATTTGCTTCTGAATGTACCTGACACAAGCTGATAGATGAGTAATTTCCATGAGTAGATTTCATGTATTGTCATTGTTTTATGCAACATAATTCAAGCTACATTAATTCAAAATGCGTAAACTGAAAAAAACCCAACAGTATAATTTAAATCACAATTACTCTCTGATGAAATTAAAATCACAATTTTACCTAAAGAGTTGATTTTTAACCATATATTTCTTTTAACAATCATTTTAGACCCTTTATTATTTTATAGTTGTAGTGTCACAGAACCTGTTCCCTAAGTGCTTTTTCCACTCAGTCAAGGCAAGTATTTAGATCCATGCAACACTCTGCAAACAAGTTGTTAGTGACTGAGGCATGATCATTGAGAGGCAGTTGATGGTGCCTTCATTTGCAGTCACACATATAGACTTTTATTGCACATTAAGAATTATATTGCTGCTACAATTTACCATATAAATACTTGCTCAAATTCTCATAGGATGCTATGTGTTCAGTAGAGTAAGAGTAGCTGTCTCGATTAAGTTGAAATACATATCATGAAGGGTTTGGAAGTTACTGAAAAGGATTTTTGAAAGCTGTTTTCAGGAACCAAGTAAGGAGAAGCTTCTTATCAAATATTGGTAGGTATTTCCAACCATCAAGCTTCTTTCATAATTAATCAGAAGGTCAATATTTAGTACCCCTTATTTAGTTAATGCTAATTATAATGAAAGAAATATAGCAAAAAAGAGAATCCTAGGATACATACCCTGCTAAGACATTAGAATACCTTTCAGGACTCTGGTTGAGAATTTGGTGCTACATGCTCCATGCAACTGTCTCAGAAGGGCTTGCAAATCTCATTACAGTGCTGTAACCAGAATAAAATGTGGTTTGGAGTGATTTCCTTGTCCCTGGTGGAAACCACCCATTCCCAGGATATAGCTATCTCCATTTTGCCAGGGACAAAATGCACTATCAAAGCACTTGGGAGTAAGGAAAATGTTTGGCCTTTAAAATAGACAAGGTTATGTCAAGAGTCAGTTATTTTAAAAGAAAAAAAAAGAGAAAAAAAAAAAAAGGAAAAAAAAAAAAGAAAAAGACCCTGGAGTGAGAATCTTTGCAAGTTTAAAAACTTTCCATTTTTCAAGTGGTGTTAGCTGAGCAGTGGGTTCTCCTTGGCTGTATGTTCAGCACTTTATTCATGAACGAAGTGTAAATATTTCCAGAGAACCCATTTCTATATTTATTTTCAGAGTGATGTCACTTCCCCTCTTTGTACAGCTGGTAAGAGAGCCTTTTTGAAAAATTTTTTGAGTAAAGTGAACTCTATTCTCAGATAATATTGGGACACAAAGCCAGTGTGCTAGCTCTGCAACTGCAGTGGTTTTCACTGCAAATGAAACAACAATACTTTCCAGATCCTCACCCAAATTCTCTGTATTTTTTTGGTTTAGTAAAGGCTAAAGAGCACATTTTTTTGAGAGGAGTCTCATGTGAAAATACTGACAACCAATCACAGGGCAGACTCCAGTAGCAATTACTCTAAGCTGTGCTGGTCCATCCAGTAACATTAATAGTTTTAGCAATTGTCTTTCCAAAAATAACTACAGTTTGTGAAGATCAAAAATGACCAAAACCATACAGTTCTCTGCTATCCTTGAAGTATTTTCTTAAACAAATCATTATTTAAATGTAACCAATGAAGCAAGTTTATCTGAAGCTTTGATCACACTTTTTATCAATATTGAAATATGTTTTATTACATTTTATAGAAATGCATTGTACTTATATACCTTTTATTTATTCTCCACCAGTTTATCCCTGAGAAGAGGCTCTTATAAGGCAGGGTGTTTAGCAGCATCCTACCCACATTTCAGCTCAAAGGTGTGTTTCCCCCCAAGGAACAAAGGGCTGCTTGGTTTGTAAGTACCTTCTCAGCCACTTTCTGTTTGAAAGACCAATGCCACTGGGGCTCAGTCACAAGGATAGGCAACCTTTTCTGTCTGGCTATGGTAAATAATAATCAGGTTTTACCTTCTGCAGGAGTCTGAGGGCATTAGCTGCATGATAGCCCTACGCTCAGGAAAGAAGGCATCCATCACTGCTTTTACATCTGCACAGTGCAATTAGCTGCATTTCCTGAGCTTTGGCTGTTTCATTAGCAAAGTTCTTTAGAAACATTTTATGAAAAAAGGGATTTCTTTCCTCTTCATCTGTTTACATGTAATGCTTACCTTGGATGGTATGGCCATGGTTTTCAGAGCTGTGTTTCTTATCTAGGCCAGTTAACTGGATGACGCTTTAAAGAAGCCAAGTAGTTCTTCAAAGTCACACATTCCTCCAGTAGCTCAATCAGGATTACAGACAGAAAGAAAACATTATATTGCACCCCCATAGCCCTGGGACTTGGGGCAGGTCAAGGGAGGGTTACCAACTGGTTAGAGGTAATGCATCTTCTTACCAGGAAAGGTCAATTTAATGTGAGATCACTATCAAAAATGCTAATTCAGTGCCCTAGAATTCTGGTTTGAGCCCCCAACAAAGGATTTCTGTAGCTAGATCCTCCATCTTTAACATTTTAGTGTTTGGATATTGATTTCCTGGTTTTTAGAACTTGAAGTTTTGGGGGAATTTTGTGTTGTGCTTTCCTCATTTTGCACGTAGTAAAATTATACCCTTTGAGGTGCTTTCATCATTAATGTCATTTACTCTTGAATTCTTATGAATGTTGTTTTGAAGCACTTCAGTTATTTTCATTTTAATGACACATAGTGATAACTACAATTATTAAAAAAGACATTCCCGTGCAAACCTAGTAACTCCTTAAGGATCGTGGAGTTCCTTAGAAAAGCAGCAAGGCAATAAATTAAAATTATATCTAGGCTAAGTGTGAGCCAATTTAAAAACCAATATTTTAGTTTACAGTTTAAAAGTAAGCATTTTCGTAATGTGATGTCTAAAGGAAAATTGATGCATCAGTTTCAGAGCAGAGAGGGTACACCCTGGTTTTGGTAAACCTTTGGAATAGCTAGAAAAACTGTGCTTCAAGAAAAAAAAATAGAAGTAATTACTGCCATACTACAGAGCATGCTAAGATCATGTACTAGGAATACTCTGAAGGTTAATTACAGAATCTTGAAGTCTGTTCAGTATTATATAAAGAATCAACTCAATGACATGAGACCAGATGAAATATGAAAAGGCTTCTTAGTCTGCCTTTGTATGCTGATGGAGGAACTTTCCGTCAGCAGAAACCAGTACATTCATTTACTTAGTAGGAAATTAGTAAAAAAGAGAACTTCACTGTGAACCATCTATAGAACAAAGTAATCTGGTGTCTTTCCAGGAGAGGTGACCATCTAATGTCCAAAATTCACATGACAAATTGCTGATGTATAGATTTATGCTAATGCTGAAGGACTATCAAAAGATAGAAAGGATCAAAAAATTCAGGTGAAGCTTTTCTTGCCGATAGAGCATGTGCTATGAAAAGTTTGGGGAGGGAAGGGGGATATAAGGGAAGCAGGACAAATCATGAAACCACAGCGTGCACTTATCCAGTTGAGCTTCAGGCTGAGCTCCCATGTTCAGCCAGTGTGACTGTGTTGAAGACCTTCAATATGCCTCCTTTATACTCATTTTAGAACATGGCCTATACCTCCTCTTATCTCCTATTTCACTCAATGTCCTCAGCAATTTATCTAAAGAAAACAAAACAGTTTTGGGAAGTGGACAGAGCAGCAGAGCGGTGGCGTCATGCCTGTGAAATTTCAGTTAAATGATTTCTTCAGTTAGTTGTGCTTTGCTATCTACAAATGGAATACACTATGAAAGGCAAATATTTATTATTAAGAATATGCCTACTCAGAAATTAAATGTTTTCATTGAAAATGTGAGTTTATATTGTTGTAAAAAAATGTTTTAAAATCCCTTTTTTTGATGTTCTTTCATTGATCTCCAAGTGGCTGGTTTTAATTTTGTTTAAATTGATTAAAAGCAAGTTAAGATGCAAAACCAAAATAGAACATTTTTTAACCTGGGTTGCACTTTTTTAAATCAAAGCAGTTCACATATTTTTAATCTATTCAGGCAGTTGATTTGCGTGAAGCAGAAAAAAGAAAAGGCAGAATAGAGGACATTAAAGGGGTTAAAGATAGGAAAGTCTGAGAGACTTGATTCTGACAGACAAATGTAAGTACAGAGAGAGAAGTTTGTGGGCACAGTAAAACATCAAGAATTTCTGTTTAGAAATATAATTTTCTTGGATTTTTTCCGTGTGCAAATGATAGAGGGGAACTATAATCCTCAGGTTTAAGTTGTTGGAAGCCCAAAGTATGCAAAACACCACCAGCTGAAATGATGTCAAAAAAAAAAAAAAGGTGGAAGTAACAAATATGATGAAAGACAATATGAAACTCAAAGAAGTTGTATGCATGTATGTTTAGGTTTGAAAAGCTAGACAGAAAACAACAAAACAGAAACAAAGAGAGTATGATTAGGAAAAGGTGTTCTTAATTGCTAAAACTGAGTAAATTTTGAAGGATTAAGTGTCTTCATTGATATTATCTGATATAAGATGAGCAAACTAGTTCAAAAGAAGCAAGAATTTTGCAGGAGCAAGAACTTTTCACAATCTTTTTTTCCTCTTTTATTTCTTTCTGGTCTAGTATTTATTAACTCTTTAGCTTGTGTAGATTCAAAACAAATGCTTGCCAGTTCTCTGCATTGAAAGTCAACATAGCTACATTTTATATAGGAAATTTTTACAAAGCATAGGGCTAATGAATGTTACTCTTAATAGAAAAGATGAAAGATTTAAGTGATGAAAAGTCATTCTGCAATTATATTAGGGTTATCCTTGAACGGAAACATACTGCTAGCATTTTCTGAACAAATTACTGCACAGCAAACTACTGGGAGTCTATCATGACCACAGTGTTTACCAAGATCTCCTTGGAAACAACTCATTTGATTGCTGCTATTCAGGGAGAGGTTTACACCACTGTTTCTAGTCTGCAGGTCTTGCTTTGTACATGGTCAGTGCAGCAAAAGGACATTGCTTAAGTTAGATTTTTAAAAGTTCTTTGCTTGTGTGAGGTTCTCTCACAGAGTCGGCAAATAATTCACAAAGCCTTGTATGTATTAACCACCACATCTCAAACCACATTTTATACACAAATTTTTCAGCTTTTCATCATGCTCATATGCACCCTGTTTCTGCATTAAGCTTTTGTCTGTAGTGGTACTTTTGTGATCAAAAGGGTCTGTCTGATTCAGGGTTCAGAAAGAGGGTGAGATTTTAATTTTTAAATGCTTGGGAATTCTTCATAATGAAAGATTCTTTATTATAAGAAGCTATTGTACAGCTAGAGCATTATATGTAAACATAAAAAGTGTATTACCTTGACATGTGTATAGGCATATTAGGTATAATATGACTGTCCACATTTGAAGTGGAAAAGTAGCAATATATCTGTGAGTTATGTTGTCTTTGGGACTGATGCATCTGCCAACACATAGCTATGAACATAATTTTCTTGTATCAAGGAAAAGCCTGGGAAAATGCAGACAGCTTTTAACCACAAAGATTTCAATATGCCTTTGCTAAAGTTAACTCAAGATAACTGCAAGCTGTACAAGTTTCTATCCTTCAGGGACTTGTTGTGTCATAACACTGTGTAAGTGAGAGAGCAGTGTGCACAGAGCTGCTGCAGCCCTGCCTGTGTTAGGCAGCAGCCAGCAAGGGCAGCCCTGGGCTTCCCCAGCACAACATCCTCTGCACTTCAGGTTTAAATGGTACAGGAGATACTCAGGTCCAGCTGTAGGCTCTGTGTGGCTCTTTGCTGTATCTGTGAATGAAATAATAAATTATTATCTGCAAGAAATATATATATATATACACACACACACACACACACACTATGTTCATAACAGATTGAAAAATACTAGTAAGAAATTTAGGTTAACATTACTGAGTTTAGTTCAAAAGATTCTTGAATAATATTGACATTGCTATTTTAGCTAATATCTGTATTTAAAATATTTCTTAATGCTAGGAAAAACAAACAAACCAGGTCAATAGTACAAAGTATACAGTACTTTGGGGGTCACCGTTGCTTCAGTTCTGTGATTTCTTGGTGATTGTATGTAAGTTTGTTTTGAATTATTATTTGATTAAGCCAGGACTTACAATAATACAGATTTTTTTAATGTATTCCAATATTGCAAATTTTGTGTGCGTTTCTATCTATGACATCTGGTTCTATCCCAGACTTTCTGGACTGGATTGCTGTTTGCTTCCTTCTGAAAGTGATGAGTGATATGGTCATGAAAAGTAACCTTTTTGCCCACAAAAAACCCCCCAGTCCTATCCAAGATGTTAAAATTCAGTGAAACATAAATAGCCATCAATCATAGAACTTGCTATGCAAGGCATGATCCTGCAATATGCTAGGCTCTTCCTAGATATTCCCAACAACCTCAGCTGACTTGCCTGATGCTCAGCACCTTGTAGGATCTGGCCCCAGAGAGGGAGCATGAAAGGACCCAAAGCAAACTGGCAAACATTCAGCTGTTCATTGTACAACTTTTCTTCTCTCTCAAAAGTAACAGTTCAAACAAAGGATTAATTTAGAAAAAAAAAATAATTAAAATTGAAAGAAAAAGAGGAAAGAGGGTGTGTGAGAAGGAATGTTATTAACAGTATTTGAAGAGGCAAAGAAATTAGAGAGATGAAAAAAATTATTTTTCTTTTAAATAACATTAGGAAGGTTGTAGATATTGTTTAATATTGTCCTTGAATATTTTGCAAGTGGCACAACTGCTTTGTGAGATGCCAATTGCTGAAATACAGTCGTCATTTAAAGTGAAAATGTCACCTTAGTTTTAGTCCAAGAGATGGATTTTGTTTTGAAATGGATTATAACAAACCTAACATGGAGAGATGTGTTTGCATTTGTTTTAATTTTAATTAAAATTACTCTGGTTATAAACACCACTTGCATAAGTTTCTATTAAAATTTTATATCTTCTAATATGGATTCTAATGGGATTTACAAGATACCAAGTACTCAGGGACAGAGCTGATGCATCCACATAGCCAAAACTGAAACCAAAAATCCCAAACTGTATAAATTAGCTTTGGACATTTCATTCCATTTTAACTGAACCACTGTAAATAGCACATATGAAGAGTTTTTTAAAAACAGAGAAACTACATTCTTAATAGCTTGCACCTGGTTTGTGTGAAAAGCTAATATGTAATCTTGCAGTACCTACTGACACCACTTTCTTTTCATTTTTTATCATAAAGTATAAAAATGGCAAGGTGGAATAGGAAGCATTAAGTCTCTATTTCATTATTGTTAAAGTAGCAGATTGCATATTGAATCAACCAAATTTATGTACCATGTTTATTGTTAAATTCTCCAGATTCATTAAAGCCCTGGAATTGCATTCATATAACAGAGTATGACCCCTTTTCCTGGCTGTTTAATCCATTTTCAAGCTGCATACTGCTCTTTGAATATGTGTTCAAGTAGAAGACTCATTTGACAGGGAGTTTTCATGAAGTTTTGAAGTATATCATCAAAAGGGACACTGTCAATTTGAATCTTTTCAAGATTACATTAATATTATTAATATTTAATGATATTAATATATTAAAAATATATTTTGAATGTTGGAGGACTTTTTCTAATTCCTAGAAAATGTCTACAGTTTTTCTCTGCAAATATTTGGAAGCATCATTTAGAAGACCAGAGGCTATTACTACCATAGCCATCTTTATAATTCATGAACTTTTATAATTTCATACTCCCTACCTCACATCCTTTTCTCTAACAGAAACTCATCCCAGTGCATGCAGTCAGCCTCAGTCCTGTGAATCTTTTTAGCATTCTTTTAAAACTTGGAAACACTGCAACATTGATTTGTCCTGTGCACTGATGTTTTTACATTCTTTGACTGCTTTCTGTTGTTTGGAGAGGCTTTTAGACCTGAGCTTTCCAGTGCCTCTCTCCAGCAGACCCCTGCCTGTGGAGAACACGCTGCCAACCAACCTTCCAGTCATGGGTCTTTGACAGATAAGCTCTGCCAGATGTAGCTGCCATGATTTCAGATATTAATGCTCACAGCTGTCCATCTCACAATTCTGCTGGAAATTACTGTCAGCCTACACAGACAAGAGAAAGAAGTATGTGCCTGTACTTCAGAGCCACCTACATTCATGTGCCTGTTAACATAAACTGCCTTTGCTCTGATCTCCTGGACTCTTGATGGGATTACAGTCTCCCAGCAGAGGGGCAAAGCATAAAGCTGGGAAGTGGTAACATCCAAAATTCTGTCACCTTCCTACTTCAGTGTCTGTCAGCTGCAGCACAAAATATCCATGCTTAGTAAACAGGAAAAAATATAGAAAAGGAAAAGGTCTTTAATCTTTCTCAGCTACACTGCCTGACAAGTTTTTAGATGAGGAAGTTGTATTCACGTTCCCTGTGTCCATTTAATAACTGGGTGAAATCTATTTTATTTTCCCAGTAAAGTTGTTAAACTCTGAATATTTTATCCAAGCAATTAAAGTTACTTTTTACTCTTACAAATTGGGCACAGAATATTTAAATAGAAGACAGAGAAGGAACACTAGATATGATACTATCTGACAGTTTATGGTAATGTGTTTCAAATTACAAGCAAAGCATGTGTGCACACATGAATACAGCTGTGGTTTCTCTTTAGCATTAGGTAATGTCCTTTCATAAAAGAAAGGAGTGAAGGCTCCTGCTATTCTGTTCAAAAGAAGGACGTTTATATATTTTATATAGCACTCTTTATACTGCTGTGTTACGGTATGTAATATATTGGAAGTTCTCAGTCTGTGATAGACCCCCAAAGGGTAGACGTGTAGGTCTAAGAGATGAAAAAAAAAAATCAAAGACATGATCTCTTGACAGAATTATATAACTTTCTCACAGTGTCTCTGAACTTCATTGAATCCTCGAGGTGACAGAAAGCTGGCAAGCTAAGTATAAGCAGCTGCTTGTGATGGGATGCCTAAGATATATGAATCTACTCGGTGTGATCAATGGCTGAATGC
The DNA here is from genome assembly GCA_023637945.1 of Phaethornis superciliosus. Taxonomy (NCBI): domain Eukaryota; kingdom Metazoa; phylum Chordata; class Aves; order Apodiformes; family Trochilidae; genus Phaethornis; species Phaethornis superciliosus. Next base: position 17,212,780 of record JAJQWJ010000009.1, on the reverse strand, counting down.
TCAGCCGCCCAAGTCATTGATCACCACGATGACCCCAGCTCCTGCTAAGTCCATCAGGCTGCTGTGGGGGCTTTAAAAAGCAGGGAGTGGAAAAAGGAAAGCAGGACATAAACAGAAAAAGAAGGAGAAAGACAGAGGCACAATCCTTGTAAAAGCTATTCAGGAAATTGCAAAGCTCATTACTATGTGTGTGGTACTTGATCACACTGAAGTTTTGCTTTAAGGTGCATACCTGAAAAAATGCTGAGAAATTCTGTTCTATACATAGTCTGGGACTGCCACAACAGCTTGTCTTCCATGGAATTTCAATCAGGGGTAGGGGTCCAGGTTCTCCATGCTCCTTTGGCAGCCTCAGCTGTAATATGCACATGCACCTTATTTTTTATATCCATTGCACATATGTTCTTTAAAATATTAAATGTAATAAACAAAGTATCAAGCCACACTATATGCCAAATTTTGCCAAAGCTAGCAATAAGGATACAGTGCAAGCAGAGTGTTTATTATGTGAAAGTGTAAAAAGGGTACAAGTGAGTTTTACTGAATGTATTCTACTCATTTACGAAAATATATAACAATTGAATTGTTTCACAAAAGGAACTATTTTAGTTCAATTGCATAATGCAAAATTACTCTGTTAGAATTTCAGAGCAGGTTTCCAAATGCTTTAAGTCTCAGAGGTTTTCTCTAATTTTCTCATTTCAATAATAAAAATCTATTTTACAGCTTTTAACTACAAAACTTGGAAAACTCAAGTGGACTGCAAAAGGCCAAGCTGAGTCCCTTCAATCTCATACATCCTCCTACTATAGATACTCCCAGTTAAGCCATAGCAGGTTTTCTGCCACCCTTCACTGGGATAGTTCCGTTTTAGTATATCACAGAATTGAAATGCACTGAGACTGCCTAATTCTCATTGTTGATATAGGAAGTAAGGCTAAAAGACAATTCAGTTCACATTCAAGAGGGAATAAAAACACCTTTTCCACTAAAGTAATCATACATGAATGTGAATATACACAAAGGGCCTGATCCAGAAGTAGAATAACTCAGAATCTGGATTTAGTCCAAAGAGCAGATCTGTAGAGCAAAACCAGTAAATTATACATTGGTGCCTCTAAGCCTGTAAGTGCCCTGTAAAGGCAAATGTCTTTGAGGCTATTGTTTAATTTAAAGTTAGAGCTCTACTCTGAAGGAAGAATAGCCTCACATATACAAATTGTTAAGTTTCATATGACAAAAAAATTATATGAATATCAGCTACTTGCATTTAGTATTCATGATGCACCAATTAGATTTTAAGACCTGAGCCTAGAGCCAAAGTGCTCAAAGCAGAAGAGAAGATTAATTTCCGTTTTCACCAGGAGAAAGTCACATTCCTATTTGTTCTGTTATTCAGATGCATATGTTAATATTTCTTTTGTTTTCATTTTCACACATTTCCTTTCATTATATAGCTGTTGGATCATAAATATAACCATTTGTAAGATACAGTTTCCAAGTATATAAAATCAGAGATGCTTTCTTTTGTCCTGGTGAAAATTGGGAGTACGTCCAGTGGTACCCTTGGGATTAGAGTATTGTAAAAATGAGACAAAACTGCTTTTTAAATCTTCCTTCCTGCCATGTCTTCATATCCTCGTCTCCAAGTCCAAATGCTCTTTGATTTTTGAGCACTTCTAAGTCAACAAAGATGCATTGTCATGGTGATAACCGTTGGATAACACCATGATGAAAATAACTGAATTAACTACTTAGAATACAGTTCCTTATTTCATTATGTCACTGGGATATCAGGCCACCTCATTTTTCTTTCTCAGTGAAAAGTACATAATAATTTACACAGCAAGTTTTTTTTCAGTGGGACATACATCGTTTTGAGGTTTGAATGAAGTAGTAAACCTAGAAATTTTTTGCCCTAAAAAGATAAACAATCTCTTTGGTTTGTTCACCTTCATGTCTAGTGAGTACATCCAATTGCAGCTGGATGTGATTTGTAAATCCAGAGTTAGTATATATTCAGCTCCTATATATATTCAACTCCTACTGGTTTTTATCATTACATCTTTGATCTCAGTATACAGACCTTTGGCCATGTCAGTTCAGCACGCCTCAGGTATTCTTTGTGAGATTTCACTGAATCCCAGAGTACAAAAAAAAAAAAGCCTCTTTTACATTTTGTTTTAGAAACACTGTCTCAGGATATTTTTTTTTTTTTTTTACAAAACTGATCTCACATACTTCACCAGTTCCAGCTATTATTAGAAGTACTTCTCAGCAAAACTACCTTTTATTGCACTTCTGATTTAGGTGCATCTCTGTCTTACTGTTTCAGGGCTCTTCTGTTACGTGTTCCCACCAACCCTCTCCTTTCTGTCCTGTAGCTTACTCAGTTTGACAGAAATTCCCTCCATTTTTATCTTAAACACTGGCAGAAGAAATTTGTGTGACATTTGGCTTGGAAGTCACAACACCTATATGAATTTTTTTGAAATTACACTTCCTGCAGCAGAAATGGGAGCACAGTCAGTTGGCCCAGAGGAACTCCTAGACACACACAGCTGGATAGATTCCTGCTGTTCATTTTTATCTTGCCTGTAGGCATTTTTTAACAGTTTTCAGTTCAAGTGCACTTTTACCTCTTGTTTAATTTTAATTTGTCTAACAACATAATAATACCTTTAGGGAGTATTAGTGGTACAATAAGAGCATACATAAATTCTGTATGGATATATATATGTATGTATATGTATCCATAACATATATAAAAGCTGAGCAGTGCATCCTCTGTAGTTGTTCTACTCTCCAGTTTTTTAAAGTTGTAAAAAAAATAAAAAAAATAATATGGTAACTTGCCTAAACAAGGAAAAGAGACTCTCTATTGATTAGGCTTTCTAGAAAGGTTCTTTAAACTTGAGTAGCATTGAAACTAAGTGAGTAGACAACTGACCAGAGATTGCTTCAAGCAATATACCAAGCAGTGAATCTTTACCCTGGGGAGCTGGAGAAGCAGAATGTGTTGAACACCTGGACATGGGAATAAAAAAAATAAAAATAAAAAACTCTCCAGAGTTTTACTCAGCTTTTAAATTCTCCTGTCATGCTACTGTCTCCCTGTCCCACAAATTTCTCCCTTCTTTGGAAACCACATGAAAAATGGAGCTGCAACAGCTACTGGTACCAGACTTCATGTGCTCTTCTTGAGACAAGACATTCAGGATGCAAAGAGCTGGGGTCAGGAAAAATGGGTGGTTGTCCCAAGAAAATGTCTGTTTTTGTGGATCAGGAAGAAGTTCTGCAATGGATACTTATTATTATTATTATTATTAAAGATGATGGACCAGATTTTCAGCTGGTGGAAATGGCATAGCTCTTACCATGTTACATGGATCAACTTTAAAATTAATTTTTTTAATGGAACATGTCATATGGCAAACATTTCTAATCCTTAGCTATGCATGGATATTGGACTTTTTAGGTATAAAGTTTGGGAGTTTTTTCATTTTTAATTTCAGTACAGAATTGTAATTCTGAACTTTAAATGATCTTTGCATCCTCTATGGCACAACTGCTGTTAGGCACATTATTAAATCTTACAGTGTTTAGTTATATATAAAGCCTATATATACAAAGCTCCAGGGAAATACTTATTTTAATCTTCTGGGACCAGGCCTGCAAACAAATGGTTTTAATTTATAAGCCATTGATTTCAAAGGTTGTATCTGCACATCTTCAGAAGTACTGATGTGAAAAAGCATTGTAGATTCTGTAACTTGTAGCTTGTCCTTTAAAACCGTAAAATATAGCTACCTCACTGGTGGAAGGGGGATTGGAACTAGGTGAGCTTTACATTCTCTTCCTACCCAACCAATTTTATGATTCTATGACATGACAAGAGCCCACAAATGTTAGTCTTCAGCACATCAGCTGGAAAGGTCCAGCCAGATCCTCAGCAGACCTACCATGTGACATGGACTTTCATACTATATATGATCAGATCCCTTGTTATTCATGAATAGTATGCTGGGCACATTTTTTCCTGTATTTTCTTAGTAAGTCAATGCTTCTATGGTTTTTTAGTATATTGAGTTCTGAAGCTTTTAGAAAAGCTGCTATGAAACTGTGGAGATTGACTTTATGTTGCACTGTCAGGAGGCTGATCAGATTTAGCTTTCATTGACAAGCTGGAGAGTGGGTCTGAGTCCATTATACCTCTCTGGGACAACAGTGGCCCAAGTCAACCCTGTACTTACCCAGGGTTTCCAAAAATCTTTACAGAGGTGCTAATCCAAGACCTTATTTGAAAATGAGCTGCAACAGTTTATTACAGATGAGCAGATGAACAACTATGAAAAATGCATGTAGAATGAAGTGTTGGATATTTTCTTTAATGTGAAAAAAAAAAAAAAAGCAAAATCAACTACTTGACTCTAAAGACAGTCTTCAGAATACACAGAATTATGTTTTAATGTCTCACGTCTGTCATTCTTTCCTATATGTCTGACTGTATTCCAGTCTAATTTAATCTAATCTATCTAATGCATTTCTAATGTGTTTTTCACCATAGAAGCTAGGCACCATTAGGAACTTATCTCTGTTCCCACTTTGGTGGTGACATGTTTCAAAGCCAGATAATATTCTGTCAGAAATATCAAGACTTCCCATAACCTGAATTTAGTAACCTCCGTGTACTTTTGGTTTCCTGACTCTTCTTACTGTCTGCATTTCAATATGGAGTCCCCAGTATCTTCTCATCACTCCTAATTACTTTTATTTTAGCCTATGCTCCTGATTTCTGGGCCAAGAAGCTTAAAGAAGTATGATGTACTCTGACGAAGCATTTAATCATGACTGAGTAATCAAACAAAAAGCTTTTCAGGGCAGGGTGGAATATGGGAGGAACCATATTGTCTGCCTGATTATTGTGTTTCCTGTTCTCAGCCCTGAAAGAGTTCCTGCAGGGACCAGAACCTGCCCATAGCTTGATGGGAAGAGTTCCCAAGTAAGTAGAAGCCACGTAAAAAGGGAGTGGTGGCTGAAAACAACATGAAATCAGTGAAGTAGGAAAGACTTAAAGTATGCACACTTTTGATCTCCTAAAGCCTTTCTCATCAGGGTGCAAAACTTCAGAAATATTTGTGGCTGTGGGTGAGGGGCAGAGGAAACCTAGCCATTAATTCCAAAGAGGTGTTATCAGATGCATCAGGGTTTCACTGTCAATTTGACTACATTGCTGTGGTGCACAGAGAAATGAGTGAGGAAATATCTGATTAAAGTGTACATTGCTGCTGAGGCAACTGAATGTTGCCATAGCAATTGAGATGAAATGTGCAAAGAAGTGAGATAATTAAATCTAACCTCTTTAGTAGTTTTGATAGTCAATGCACTGCCAATAGGAAAAGTTATCTACAGTGTTAAAGATAAAACATATTCCTTGTGGAAGTACTCCTTGCTGGCATTTTGTTGCTCTCTTTCTAAATGCATTGCTTCAGGTAGCTAATTAGAATGTTCTCTTTAATAATCAAATACAGTTTTGACCTTGGTCTGTAACAGCCTAGAACTTTCACTGACTTACTGTATTATGGGAACTGTCTACACAATATATCCAGAATGTTTTTATTCCCCTTCCTTTGTATGTAGTACAGTAAAGCCCAGGCTGTCATCTCAAAGCTTACAGTTCAATAATATCTAGAACGTGCTGCCCTCTTCAGGAGCTAGTGATTAAAAATAGGTGATTTTTCTATTGATTTGGAAACTGTAATGAGCAAACAGGAAGTATGGAACTGAGTAAGTCTGGGGATTTTTTATATTTGTAGTGCCAATGCCAGAGACACTGAAAGTAGTTGCAGCATTAATAGAAAAACTTGATTTTAAAAGGAAATAAAAACTTGTTAGCACTTCTTAAACAAAACTTGGGAACTGGGAGGTCATACTCACATTCACTCAGATTATTTATTGCAGCCAGTGAAAGCAGTAGCTAGGAGAAGCCTTGACTCATTTCTTCCGAAAGAATGACTGTATTCTATATACCAGCAAATAACCTGTTATTAAAATTTACTTGTGTCCACAAAGAACACATGCATTAGCTGTCACACTCAACTTGTACTTTCAGCTTCTCTTCTCATCTGAATCTATGTAAGGCTTTAAGCCATGATTTAGCTGAACACTGAAACATGTGCTTAACTTTAGGCAGGAACATTCAGAAGGATACCCACGTGAAAGTGTTGAACAACTTGTGTGTCAGTTTGCAGGCTTGCGTACATGGCTGATAGGATGGGGACAGGCCCACAGCTTTCAGATGGCATTTTACAACATTGTAACTCATGCTGTAGAATCTTAATACTTAAGCAGATAAGAACTGGAGGCAAAATCTATCCTTTTGTGTATATTATTCCTTTTGAAGTCAACAAGACTTTTTTTTCATTTATGAAATTGTGTCGTTTTATTGGTTATGCTTAGCTTGAAAAAACCCCCAAATATTATGACACCATGGTAGAAGGACTCTAGTTGTGTGGAGGAAAGGCAACTACATCTTTGCTGAAGTAAAAGGATGGTTTGTGTAACAGGCAGGGGATTAACAGCATGGTTATCGAACTGTGAGGGCAAAGATCTCTGGGAAAGATGCAGCAGCCAGTGCAAAACGTGGCTCAACTGAGACATGCATATCAGATGGATCTTCAAAAGTTTAATTTTAAGCTCATGTGAAATGCTAGTGCTTTGGCTGAGGGGAACCCTATCTTTCTACATTTCATAAATAAAGCAAAAGAGAGATTTTGTGCCATGTCTCACATGAACCATCATACACAAGCTGTAGCCCACAAAGAGTGGAGCAAAGGTGGCTTTAAACTGTCTCTGTAGATGTTCAGATAGATACAGGCCAGTGTAAATCAGAGCAGCCCTCAGGGACTGTTCTAGTTTACATTAGCTTTATCCAGGCTCCCTGTATCTTGCACTGCACTGCACTGCAACCTCGATTAAGTCCAATTTCTACAGCACTGAACACCCTGGAAACTCCCTTGTTGCCCAAGGTAAACTTGAATGGAAAAAACTGTTGTACTGTAGTGGGGATTTCTTCTCTATCTGGGCACACCTTTACATGAAAATAACTGTATCTCATTCAGCAGTATATATGATCATATATGACCTGGTGTCAAGCTATTACTTATTTTAATTTTCCTCTTTAAAGGTGACAGGATTACCTAGACATAATTTTTTTTTCTAAGTGGTTTGTAGCTCTTGGTTATAGTAACATTTATAATCATAATCTTTAATTGAATTCCTTAATTTTCTCTCACGCGTGTTTATTTTAGGACTTAACTTGCTCAAATAATGAAAAATGTTAAAAATAACAAATGGGTTTTAAGGGTTCACCCTTCTTCAGCATAAAGCTGGTTTACTTCTGAAAACTATGTTTGAGGCAGATACACAGATTCTGTATGTAACCCCATACACTTAAGCAGGAGTAAAGTTGTATTGTGTCAGAAATTATGGCAGAATTTAGCCTATAGCCCTGAAAACTTTTTCTTCTTGAACTGCACAGTTAAGACATACAGCACAAGATGTTACAGAAGAGTTAAAATCCTCTCTGTGTAGATCCTGAATGTGACCATTCTCTGTTCAGCCTTTAACTAAAGGAACTGGTAGCAGTGATTCATTTCTTTCTATAGAAAATGAAATAGCTGTGACTTAGGGTATAAAATAGACTGAAAAGGATAATAGAAAAGGAGAAAGAAAAAATAGTTAACTAGTACCCATTCTTTCATTTCTGCATACAATTAATGCATGCTGATGATGGTGTACTTAGTACTTTCTCAGTACTCTAGTCTAACCATTGCAAACTTATAAACCATAACCAATCTTTTTCTAAAGTAAAATGGAAAGGCTGATTAATGATTTTAATAACTGTGACTCCTTTTAAAATCATAATACAAATTTCTTAATGAGTTAAGGAGAATACCTTTAGCATTTCATTGATAGTTGTCTCTTTTCATCTTAGCCCTTTATGCACATGCCTTACCCTCTTCTCTCCCACTCCATAGCAGAGAGAGCAAGCCCGTGGTTTCATTTTCAAAAGTACAATCACAAGTTGGATGCAAAGATCCTAAATCTGTATTTTATGAACATTAGGCAGACAAATTCCATCTGGCATGCAGTTCTAAATACAGATATACACAATAGTCTGTGCTTTTTTCTAAACTGGTACCTGCTAAGTACATGCAATATATATTCAGAATGGCATTAAACAATTGATCTATGATTGGGACACATTTTTTCTTTTTTCTTTTTTTTTTCTTTTTTTTTTTTTTTCTTATGCTGATGCATTGTTTGGCAGCTAGATACCCTGCAGATAAGAGTATAACAATTAATAACTTTTTCTTTGCTTTCTAGGGTCCTTATGGTGGAATGATGACTTCCATTTTTTCCAGAATGGTAAGCAGAAAGCAATTTCTGTTTCTGATAACAAAGATTATCACTTTTATAATTTTTATAAGAAAATTTTTATAAGAAAATATTGCCAGATTTCTTGAGAAATAAATGTACTGTACAATTCCATCATTACATAGCTTCTACAACTGAAAATATTTGAATATTCAAATCCTATAAGCAACCTAAAAAACATTTGCAGAACATTATGCTAATTATTCAAAAGAAAATAAGTTAGCATTTAACATCCTTGTTAGAAATGCTGCTGACCCTGGAATGTTCAACTTATTTTGCTTAGCAATTTATGGTAATCTATAAATTCCCATAAACATAAATACATTGTTCTGTCAGTGAAGAACATAAATACCTCTTTTCTTTAGGCTGAGAAAGTGTGAGTTCCATAGCATAAGTTACCATTTGAATCATATAAAACTAATCTTTATTTATGTTTCACCAGGGATTTGCTGTAACTGTGAATTTAATAATATGTAGTTCCCAAACGTAGACATCACTTCTGTATGCTATCATGTTGTTTAAAAAAGATGATTTTGTCATTCTTTTTTTTTTTTTTTGGCTGAAAAGGGCAATATTTATTCTGCCCCTTGATCATAACATCTTTACAACCAAATAAAGAGAAAAATTCATCATACTGTATGTGTAAAGGTCACCCTAAAATAACACTTCTGAGCAAACTATACTGAATCCTATGAGTACATTGCTAGGGAGAAATGTTTTCCAACAGGTCTTGGGCATTCATTTTACAAAAAAAAAATTCTTTCCCACTACATAAAAACGTAGTCTGAAATAAACATAAAGCCATCATGAGGTGTAACTACTGTTAAAGTGGCAATAAATACTACTAGAAAAATATCCCATCAGAGTACAAATTCTGACTTGAAATGTGACTGCTTCTTAGTGCTACACTTGAAAGATCTTCTATCTAACCCCCAAAAGAACTCAAAAATCCCTAAAAAAGGGGATTATTCAGAAACTTGAATGCATAAGGGTTTAAAACAATGATAGATTTAAAGCATGTGGGATTGATTTTTTTGGTCTTTGATAGAAATGTATCAGAGTTTCTAGTGTTCAAGAAACCCAGTAGCAAAACACAGGCTTTATGATGAACTTTAGGAATGATGACTTGATTTTTGATGAACATGGCAAGTTAACTGTTTTTTGACACTTTCCTCTAGGAAAGTAAAATCCTGCAGGTGAAGCTGTTTTGAAATGCTTGGTTTTGACCTGTAGATCTGGTCCTCTGATAATAACGAGATCTGCTTTGGCAAAGTTGGTAATACATCTTCACCTGCCTGCTCACAGGGGTTATTTCAGAAGTATCAGGGTTGAGGTTCCTTAAGGGGTGTATCTATGATTAAAGAGAGAGTAAAGTCATGCTGAACTAGAGGGGGAGGGATAAAACGAAAAGAAAAGAAAAAAAAAAAAAAAAAAGAGAACAGTCCAAATAGCCATGAGAACTACATTTAACCTCCTTCATCCACAAACATAAAAATGTTCAAGAAGAACTCAAGAGTCATTTTAAATCAAAAAGATTAACTGTGTGACAGTTAAGTATGTTTGGGATTAAACCATCAAAGAGCCTGTCTCTTTTGTGTATATTTGCCTATTAGCAGTAGGTACTTGGCACAAGTATCGTATGTAGGTTGCAGCCACAGACAGGCACTTGCACTGTATACACCCTTTTCTGCAATGTTCATTAGGCAATAATATTGTCAAAGGTAAGTGTTTACCAGCAGCTTCAGTCTTCTTAAAACCATTTTTAGCCTGAGGCTGATCTTGTGAAGAAGGCTTGGGGGAAGGGCAGAAGAGACAGAAAACGTTTCATTTTTCATTAAAACAAATGTATGCAGCCAGTATCCTGAATTGAGGTAATTTATAACTCTAAATCTGCATGTTAAGTGAAATAATAATAATTATTTTTATTTTGAGGCCAACTGTGTGATTTATACTGTAAGTGAAGAAGATAGGACAAAAGCTTGGACCTTAAAGGTTACTACAACAAAGGCAGTAATGGATTATTTTGGGGAGAATTAATTTTTCTATGTAAAACCATGTATGCCTCAATGAATTCTCCCTGACTTGCTCAGGAATACAGGGTTACTCTGCTGATTATGAATTTCCTTTATGTAAATACCAATTCAAATATAAATATATTTTCAAATTGGCTGTCTTTTGTTTAAGAAACGGGAAACTGAGCTTCCTCATATAGGAATATGTTCCCTTTTAGCACTGAAAGCCTAAAAAAAAGATGAATATTACAGAATGAAATAAATTCTTGAATATAATTCATATAACTTTAAAGAAAATATACTTTTCCTCTCATTTCTAACTCCAGCTGTGCTTAATGAATAAAGATTAAATGCACATTACTACGAACAGTCACGATATATAGATTTTAATCTAAAAATTTACTTTGTTCTACGGATGTTAATAAATTATTTGTTACCTTAAATTATCCCTAAATCCGTAATGTTCAGTGGTAGCATTTCATTAAATATATAACAATTTGGTAGTGAATTTTGAATTCCCCTCTTTTTAATATATGGGAAATAATATTTTAGATACACTGAGAACATAAAAGATCCATTAACACACGTGGAAGACCACTACAGCTAAAAACTGAAGAAGAAATTAAAAAAAATAATTCTCACTTTCCTCTCAATTGAAACCTCGTACAATTATTCTTTTAGATTACAGATCTCTTTCGGGATTCTGGTTACACAGAACTTTTTGGTTCATTTCATAGGAATAATATTCATCTTAATTAGCAAAACAATTGATGGTCTTTTCTCTTTTTCACAAGAGGGAGTTCACTTGGTGTACTGATTACAAGGAATAGATTATCCTGATAAATGAAAAGTTCTTGTCTTTCTAAACAGCAGCTGAATATGTTATCTGTCTTCACCCTTGTAGCTTCTTTGTTAGACATCACCTTGTTGAGACAGAATGACTTACTTGGTAAGTGGCTGACCCATTTTTTTTGTCTGGCACCCTAACATTGCTGGGCATTATGCCAAACTGGATTCTGTAGCTATTTATGACTGCACTCAAGGTTCAACTATGCAAATCACAATTATTAGCCAAAAAAGCAAAGCAGATTTGGTTTTTTAAAATATTTCCATAGTTCACAAGGTCAAAGCATTTGTTTTCACAATTTAAAAACATAGTTTTGTAAGTAATGATCAGTCATGTTCAAAGAGATTGCCACCTTTCAACATTTTATTTAGGATGAATTAGAACATAAACATTTTTCCCAATGTGCTACAAAATAATTGCATTGAGCACAGGTTGAAGAGACATGACCTGAAGTAAAAAGACCATGTAGCTGTTTATGAACAGCTTAGCTGTACAATATGGAATTACAACACAAGAAAAAGAAGATAAACTATGGCAAAAAGTCTTTGGAGAGTGCAGTCTTCCTGCTGAAGGCAGCCCTGATGGAGCTGGCTGCAGGGAGCTGCACCATGGAGCCAGGCCCAACCTCTCCCTGCTCGCAGCCTGGGCAGTTCCATGTTGCCTTCACAGCTTCTGCTCTTAGTTGCTGTGAAATCAGTCCTGACTCCCAACTGAATCCCTAGCGAGTGTGTATTCACAAATATTTATGCCTCTGAGTGTCCCAGACCTGCAGCAGGCAGACACGGGGTGCAATGGTCCCGTGTTGGCCCTTCCTAGCAAACAAGCGCTGAAACTGTGGTGGTTTGCGAGGCTTCAGATTGGGAGATCTCTGTTGAGTTTGGTATTGGGTGCACAGCCCCATTCCCAGGATATTTGTGACACACTGAGGCTGAAAAGTAAAACCTGTGCCATTTCAAAAGGAGGTAGTGCTACAGAAGCTGCTTGAGTCAGGTTTGCCATTTGCTCTGTGCATCATCCTGATGTAAATCCTTTGGGAATCAAACGTAAAGGCTGTCCTGGTCACTATAGACCTGCAGAATAGCTCTTGATTTGTCTCAGTTCCTTGAAAGAACTGAACACTTCGTCACAAAACTAGCAATGGTATATGTTAGGTAGTAAGAGCTGTGTTATCACATCCAAATGTGATATAAACACGTATAAAATAATTACTCATAAGCAGAATTTGAAAAGAGGCTGTGTGCACAAAGTGTTGATAGATTTAAAAAACCATATACAGGAAGTATTAATAAACATTAAAAAAGCTTACCTATAAAAGATACACAATTGAAAAATAATTCTGTAAGCTCAACACTTAAAGATTATACAACAATACAATACATACAAATAAGCTATAGTTAATGTTTAATATAGAATTAGTAGAGATTAGTATAATGTTAATTTATTAAAGACTAAGCACAGTAAATTGAGAAATTTCCTTTTAGAGAAAAGGGAAGTATATTTAAATATGATCAGTGTACAGTCTGTTTTCTAATACAGATTTGGGTACACTTTGGATTAGGTTCAAACTTTGTGACAGAATCTGAGGTAGGATCACATGTTCTTTCATCAGATGAGCACCCTTCATGTAATACCAGGGGTGGATAAGGGCCAGTTAATTTACTGGTTGTAACATTAAATAACTGATTAGGTTGAACCACTGGTTCAGAGTGTTTCCTTGTCTGAAATCAAGGACTAACATTAAAAAACAAAATAAACCAGATACCTGTTTTTACATATCACCTCATCAGTCAGCAGTTTTCTTTATAGTTGCAAGGCTAGAAGAATTTTTTTTTAGATTCTGTTGACTAAGAAATACAATCTGAGTGTGAGCTCACAGTGGCTGAGTGCCGATTTCATTTGTGAGATACTTTTATTCATCACCTGAGTTTTGTGTATTCTATTAAAATAATGTGTTTCAGCAGAAGTGAAAGAATCATGGTAGAAATTCAGTGAATGAGTGCAGAATAAAGCCAATTAAGATAAACTAATTGGTCAAAGTCTAATTTCTCCATTTAAGTTACCATTCACTGAGAGCAGAAGGACTCCTTGATCTTAGCAGGGTTTCTCCCTTACTTAAAATCTGCAGGACAGAGACTGTAGGATTTCCTGGAATCATCTGTAACAGCATTTCTCCTTACTTCTCTTAGTAAGATGTGAAAGGGGCTCCTGACAAAATAGGGAAAACATATTTTAAAAGGACAAAAAACAAAGGTCAAATCGGAAACATGGAGAATTTACATCAAATTCATAGGACTTGTACAAAGAGGTAGAGGTTGAGCCTTATTAATACAATAAAAATCCCAGAAATTTATTAATGGTTAAATTTCTATGCTTTATCCAATCCTCTTTTAAAGAATCTCTTCTCCAGTGAAAGGCATAGAGCACTGTTATGGTAAACACTAGCAATTCTGTCCACAGGCAAATCTAAATAATACTTAAGAAACTAAATCCAAAACATTAGCAATGAAAATGTATTAGCATGTATTTCTTTCCTGGGAGCCTACATGGAAACTGAATTCCACTGAGCTGCACTTACACAGAACAGAATTCAATTAAAAAAATATCCGCCTGGATTCCATGCTGTGAAAAGCTCTTGCAAATTTATTTTAGGGACTTCAGGTGTAGAGATTGGACGTAGTTTTATTTTATTTTTTGATGGAATCAGTCTTAATGTCTAAGGTTATTCTTCACTTGCCTCGGCTGCACAGTTTTCACATATAAGCGAACTAAGGACAACTCGTTATTAAAGAAGTCAGCAGGTGTCCTGTGCTCTGAAACATATTAAATAAAGAACTCAACGGGATCATGTTGACAGTAAGCTCCACAAAGAAATTAAATAATGAAGACAGAAGCTATTCAACAAAGACTAGTTCTGCATAAGTAAAAATATCTTGACAGAAGATGGGAAAGTTCTTCTAAAGATTTTTACTAGAATCTCTCTTCTGGTATTCTCTGAAAACAGGCAATCTATAGATTTTAGACACTTAAACTTTCTTACAGAGCAGAGTAATCAAATGGCAAGAACTGAATAGTCAAGATCTGCTTTTCTCTACACAGTATCATTGTTCAACAAAAGAGCGATTGCAAAATGGCCTCATTATCATTCTGAAGTTTGTTGAATTGTCTTACCCATATCGATATTAATATGAAATAGCTCTGGGAAATACAAATAGAAGAGTAGAAAAGGGTCCATTGTATTTTTAGTTAATTTTTTTTTGATGTGGGAAACCTTCTAGCCATAGAAACATTTAAAATACAAGTCTCCTTTGAGATTTAAATGCATTTTGGGATAGGATAATTTTAAATCATATTAGGAAGGCTCAAACCCAATATAAATACAGTTTTGAACTTCCCACTTATTCTGAGCTGCTAAGTAATTGCACCAAACAAATGTTTTCAGAGTGGGCTTTAATATAAGGAATCACAAAATGTATTGGATTTTCATCTATTAAAAAATATTGTCATTCAGTAATTGTTAGAAGAAAATTGACAAGAAATCTAACTCTCTTTTTGAAGAAAAATTAACATTAATTTTCATCAGGAAAAAAAAAAAAAAAAAAAGTTGACTTCAATAGAAGTAGGTCTGGGCAACACAGAGTCAATTGGAAAATAAATTATGCTAAGTGCATCCAGACTCACCGAGTATCTTTAAGAAACAGAGTGTTCATAATGAACCAAAGTCTTCTAGAAGCTTAATATGACTTTAAAGTAAATAAGATGAAAAAATATTATAAAACCTTTGTTGACCAGGTGTTTTTCCTTTTTATCAATACAATATATTCCTATAATGACCATCACATGCTCTGTCATTAAAATATGAGCTTTCCTTTCAGGTGCTCTGCCTCAGACATATGGAATTCTCATCTGCAGTTTTTACCTCCAGTCTCCAAGTTAACCACACAGAGCTCCAGGAATGACAGTTTGCTGCAAACAAAATTCCTTACTCTGGGACTGAGTGAGTTTATTTGAATTTACCAGAACAATCAACAACTCCTTCTCCTAAACATACCATCAATTTTAATACAAGACATAAGACATTTCCCTATCTCTGTGACTTCTAAGTTAATGTTGTTGATGAGATTTAACAGACATAAGTAGTAGGACTGGGGATATGGTCTTAGTTCACCTAAGACATGTGTTCACAGAACAGCTCAGCTTTTTTTAAGTTATTGGTGAAAAATAAGCATGAGGTTCTTATGTCCTGATGCCTTTCATCCTTTCATTCCTACCAATGATTTATTCCATATCCATACTCATTTTTCAAGAAGGAAACAAAAAATTTTCTGATATGAATTCTTCCCTAGACATAATTTAAACTTTACTTGAATTAGTTACTATGTTTGCCAGTCTCTTGTTGTCAATCTAATCTTGTGTTAGGTGTTTAATAGAAATCTTGTGTTAGGTGTTTAATAGAAATATTTCACAGAAAGTTCAGATGAAACCATAAAACTAGTGTAGTTATATAAGATGGAAAATGTTTCTTCTATAATTCTTTTGAGTTGCCATTGTCAGATCCTCCCTGCAAAAATCCATAGTGCTCCTCATCCTTTCTTAAAATAAAATATGTGCACATCAATCACAAATTGCCAGGGTCAAAAATTCTCCTAGTGCTCCATTACGCCAGTCCATGGCCAAATGCAAAAATACTTTTAACAGACCATATGCTATAGCTATCAGGGGGTGCACTGGTAGAACTGAAAGCAGAATTTGGAGCAACACACAGGCTGAGAGCTCAGCTTGTGGTTTAGTCTGTACAACTGTCTAACACTAATCCCAAGTCAAAGAACGTGGTAGGAGTGTAGGAGTTTGCCCTTGGAGATCTCTTGAGTGAAGCACAAATGGCAATCTCTAAGTGCACTGAAAGAGTGAGTGACCAAATAAATTGAATGCATTCAATCACTTCTAAGACATCTCATCTTTGTGGAGCATTTTGATCCTGTGCTTGAGTAAATGTATGATTAAATTTTTATTAAAAGGTAATGCTCCTTTTTAATGATAGCTAATTATATATAATTAAAATGAAAGGATTAATAATATTAAACATTTCATCAGAGGTAAATATAAATATAAATACATATATTGTAGTATGATTAAATATGAATATATAATACGGAGCATATATTATCTTTAGTGCATTATGCAAAATTGCAAATGAATAACATAATATATGAAATATCATTATACTGATGGGTACTATGTGAATTAAAAGCCTGGGTCAGTATTTCTATGTTCATAAAATCTAGTTTTATTTTGGGGGGCAATATGCAAAGACTAGTTGAGATAGCCTTAAAAACTATTATAAAAACTGTTCAAAACAGATGCTTAAACTTCATAGCTACATCAACTTTCCATGTGAAAAGTGAATCACAGTGCTCAATGACCTACATTTTGGCCATGAAAGAAATAATTTTTTGAGTAATAAATTAGAATTTGGAAGTACCTCATTTCTAGCTAACTGTGAACCCATACATCTATTTCTATCTTGTTTTTTTTATCCTTGTCCTCTCAAATCAGGACATAGCCCTGATTTCTGATTATCAGAATCTTTGAATCAGACCTTAAATATTCAGACATATGGTATTCCTTTTGCACACCCTTTGCTTATTCTGACATATCTAATATAATTTTGCCTCTTTTTTTCTAACCTGCCACCCCCTGCCTCTGCCCCAGTATTTAGAGAAACACTAACACAACTTGATCTCTACCCATAGATTCACCATGTTTTAACATTCATTCTGGTTATCATTTCTGCCATTAGGTACAGAAAATATGTATCTCCAGATGTAAATTGCTACAAACCCACTGGACTTTTGTCCTGTAACATTTTCTGTGTTGACGTAGTTTAATAGGCTGAGAAATGTGTTAGCTTTTAAAACAAATCTTTAAATTGTGTAGTTTTAAATCAAAGAGATGTTTTGGTCTCTGCAAACTATAAGGAACGAGTATTTTTCTAACAAGACCTTAAAACCCTTGGAAGAATTTTAAGGATTTTTATGAACCTCTGTATGCATTCTTTAGCTAGATTTTGGCATTGTTTCAGTGTAACTCCCGTACAACTCAATCAGTTTATTTTATAATTAAAAACAAGGAAATAGTAACAAAAATACATAATATATGGTACTTGTGTTTATAATAGAAACATCCATAAAGAAAGAAACATGTTCTAACTCTTCTCATTACCCCAAAGGGAATTGCATCTTTAATCACATGAGGCACAACGGCTTTCTAATTTTGTTTAAAGTGTTTCAATACTTACAAAAACCAGATCAGGTTATTGTAAATCTAGAGCAAATTAGAATCATTGGCCTCTGCTCAGCTGTATTCAAGAATACTATGTAAATCATAAATTTAATGGCATACTAAGACACACATCTGTTTCTATTTTGTAGAAGTTAATAATCTAACTTCAGAGTATTTAAACATTACTTTCATTAACTAGAAAATTGTGAAAAATAGAAACTGCTGTCACAATGCATTGCTGCATCATGCTAAGGGAAATATAAGAACTGTGAGCTTATACAGTAAAGCATAATTTTCTGAGAAATATGTGTCATTGTCTGTTTCATGACCTTGCAGCTCCTCTGTTTACGAGGGAAAACATCACTTACATGAACAAAGCTGCATTGCTAAGTAGAATCTGCACCTGCACATGGTAGATTTCAATTTATATTTTTACTAGCAAACGTCTTTCACAACAAGGAAAAGCCTTAATTCCCCAAACCCATATAGATAATGACCTAATGACTTTTCTTATAGATAGCATTCTATAATCCAAGTAAATAATCTTCAGATCAATATGTATATTGCAACTAATTTTAAAGATATTCCTGTCACTAGAATTAATAAAAATGTTGTGCTGCATAGATAATTCCCAGTATATACTTATTTTCATAAAACTTACTCCGTGGTCTAGTGTGTACATTGCTTCATACAAATGTTTTTATTTAAAAAATTAGTTAATTAACAGATTAATACTCTGTCTTATTCTGTGTCGTAAATTAGGCAATTTACAGAACTGGCAAAAAAACAGCTGTGCAGGATTCATTGGAGAAATACATCTCTCTTTTCAAATTTTCTTGTAAAGAAATGAATTTTCTTGAAGGAAACAAAAGTATTACCATATATGTAATAATCTTTTTGAAAACATACTTGAATTCAATGGCAAGGCAGAATAGACTTCATCTGCCAACTTCAGCACTGAAAGAAAAGATTTAATTTGTAAGGTTTACTAGATAACAGATTGTAAGGTGATAGATTTTAAACAATAAAATCTTTGGAAACTCAAACCTGGGTTGCACTAAGTGGCAAAGTTAAAATATTCAGGATATTAAATTAAATCTTTATTAATTAAAATAACAGTGTCAAGAACATAATTTCTTACAGATTTTTTTCTCTTCAAATCTTTTTATTAAAAGACATACAGTCTCTGGGAAGTCAGATGTCACTGATGTGCTGTTTTTCTTGTGCTAAAATTACCTGCAGTAGTAGATACTTTGCATTAAAGCTTAGGGTGCATAAAGCTGAATGGGATTTATGTAAATAACTGTATGAATATGCATCTCACCTTTTACCAGTACTAATTTCAATGAGCTATATTTGAAAGGGAGTTATATTAATACATACAACTGATAGGGAATTTGCACATTAATTTTACTGTCAACAAAAATTCTAAAGAAAGCAAATTAAACCAATGGAGCCATATAGAGAGGTGACAGGAAGAGAAAACAGAAAGACAAAACTGGGCACCTAAATGGTACAATGCAAATTTGTGGTTTATTACTCAGTAAGATGCAGTGGTTGCATACACAGGAAATTCTCCCATTCCTGTGTAAACATGTCCAAAGCTCTCACTTTGCTTTCCAAGTATTCAGTAAAAGCTTAAGAGTGTTGTCTTACCAATATATTAAATGTAGTACCAGATAAATATGAAAAGATCATATTTTGGTGCTGATTATTCAACAAGCATCAGCTAGTGCTCATAGTGGGATGGGGAATAGCATCTTAATTAATTATTGAATATATTTTAATATTTATAATTAGCAGCAGTATTAAGCAGTCAATTGATGTTCCTCACAACCGGAGCATGGTAGTAATACCATTCTTTGAGTGCAGTGTTTTTAGAAAGGCGTAACCATACTTTCAATCAGATTCAAATACTATTTGTCAAAAATATTGAGGTCTGTCAGAAGAAAATGATCATTTAATTAAAGAAAAAAAGGTGGAATATCTTTGATCCCTATACTTTAGTGATATTAATTCCCATGTGCTGCAGGTGTTTGTAATGTATAACAAATCATTACTGAAACAGAGGCTTTTATAGGCAGTTACGGTGAAGGAAAATGACTGTTCGTACAGCTGCCAGAGTTACACCTGGCACAGTAACACAAGCATGACAAAATGTGAACTAGAAGATGTAAGACTGGAAACAAATCTGAATCTCTCTCTCCATGCTCTGCCCATGCTAGTTGACATGGATTGCAAAGCAGTGGTGATGTAAAAAGTTGATGGGGATGGGGGGGGGGGAGGGAGAAATAGAATTTGCTGCTGTTTCTAGGCTCTCTGACCAGTGATCCATGATGCATCTCTGGTATCCGCTCCAGAGGGAGCCAATCACATAACTGTCAGCATTTCAATGGCAATCAGTACCAAGAGGAAAAAATATATTCTTATAAAAAAGTCTAAGGGACCAAGTCCTTGGTTTAAACTGCAAAATAAAATCAAAGCAAGTATAACCAATCAGCTGAGGTTACGAGCACTTGCAGAGTGGCATGGAAAACTGAGAAGCAGAACCAGATGAAATGTATGTAAAGCACAACTTATATATCATCGTGATTAAAGCTGTCTATTAAAAGTTCTAAATTAAAAAAGAAAACAACAAAAAATCCCACGTATTCTAACAGAGTAACACCTGGTGACACACTGGGAAAACAGTAAATGTGAAATGAACATAGAAGTTTGGAAGCAAATATTGCTCTCATGCCCTGCCTTTCAATAAGGGAATTTGAAAGTTGCAATCACGAGGTGAGGAAGTCCCAGTGGGAGGTTCTTTTCTGTTCGTGATTGATGGTGAGCACCCTGTTCTTTCGTCTTCATAATCTATTACCATATCTCTGAACTTGATTATTGTGATGATGGGAAAGATTTTCATGTAGGCATTGTATAGAATTCCAACAACTAGACTCCTAGGGATAAACGTGGAAGGAATTTAAGCCAGCCCCTAACTTTAAAAAACCTTATGCTTCAATTCTGCCAAGCTGGGGAAGATATCCCTGATCAGTAGGCATGTTTTTATATTCAATTTTTCTATTGCTCTAATGTTGATCTTGCTGAATATTGTTCCAGTCAAAATTAACTAGACTGAAGGCATGTGTGGCCATATCATTGCTAAGAGTGTCTGTAAAATGAATCTCAGCAGTTAAAGGTGACTGTCATGCTCTAAGAGCACCCAGCATCCACCAATACAGTTAGCTTGTCACTAAACCCAGTGGTAATCACCATTTTCTTTTAAGGGTGTAGCTTTCTTCTGCAGCCAGCAGTTAGCGATTTGTCTAAAGTGTGTGAAACAGAATCAGCCCTCTCCTTGCCTGAAGGAATTCAAATGCATATCTCTCCCCAGCTAAACAGTTCTCTAACCCACAGCCTGACTGGACATGGAGATATTCTTTGCTTCTCCTGTTAAAGTCATACACCTGGCAGAAAATGGTTCAAGATTCACTGGGCTAGAAAGTGAGAGTACCAGAGGGAAAATGATGCTGTAGCTTAATGATTTGGGCAGTCAAATGGAATAGGGAGGCCTGAGTTCTGGCCAGTGGTGCAAGAATTGGATGTGTTTTATTCCATAACTTCTCAAGAAAGTAAATATAACGTTACTCTCAATGTAGACATCTAAATATGTCTAGGTTTGTAGAGCTCTGCGTATGAAGATGAATATCCCTTCAAATCTCAGACTATGCCATTAACAACATGGATTTTAATAGTGCCTTGATGATTATATCAGGTGCTGACTAAGAAAGGAAAAGCCTTCATTGATTCATACTTGCAACGACAGTGGTTTGCCTTTGAACTCTACATTCTTTGTTCATCTTTTGTGCATCACCTTTCATTTTGTGACCCACAAGCAACAGAAGAGTTTCCAGTGACCTAGGTGATCTTATAGTTAAAAGTTCTCTGTAATGAACCTAAGTTCAAGATCTGTGATTGGAGTTAAATATAATTGGAGTTAAATATAACATAAATATTTGTTATATTATAACATATATATTATGTTATATATAAACCTCCTCCATAAAAAGGGAGAGAGGTTTGGCATAGACATCCATTTCTTCTCCCATTCAGTTAAATCTTTCTGCTCTTTTATATCAAGCAGTAAGGTGTACGAGGTGAGGAGAGGTGGTGAGAATATACAGCAATCTCCACACATACCAGTCTCAGCTATGGGGTACTTCTCTAGCAAGAGATACAGAGATTTAGCAAAGCCACAGCAAATTGTATAATACAGTTGTGTAAGGGGGAGGAGGAGAAGCAGCTCCCTACTTGACACGAAAAATTACATTTATTTTAAGTAGAAAAAGTCTATTTAATTTCTTACTAATCTATTGGGCCTTGCTTCTTTCCTTAAAAACATTATTTGCCACCCAAACAGACGTAATGCCTAAGCAGATACACAAGTTGGAGAAAAGGGAACCTAGAAGTGTGCAAAACTGTTTGGAGAATTGGGATCTCATACCGTACCTCTTTCCCCAAAAGCTCAGCACTGCAGTTGCTTTCCTGGTATGATCGTTTCAGCTTCTGTGCTGAGCTTTTTGTATGACAGGGAGATGTAGTCATCTTGTTTTAAATGTGTTCTGCTACGTGACTCCTAACAGCTCAATCTTGAAAACTCCTTGGCCTTTATAAATGCCTGCAGCATTAAACTGAATATTTTTCTCCACTAACTTACATCCATAAATACCCAAAGCCCAAGTAAGGAATGTACTTCTTCAACAACATGAGCACTGCAGCTCCCTCAGAGTTACTTTTCAGAGACTGGAGAGGAAAATGCAATGTCTTAGCATGCACATAAAAAACCCCTGCATCTAAATTCATTGGTAAAGATCATGTTGATCTCATATAATTTATGTGATGATACAAAAATTCTGTCTCAGAATACCTAATGAACATGACATACACATGCTTGTGTTTCATAACTGCATTTTCTCTGAATAAGGTAGTTTCTAATATTACTTAATTAAACAAAATTAAATCAATTTCTATCTAAGAAGAAACAACAGCTTTGTTGAATAAAATGATCTTCATTTTCTTGAAGCTCTCTAAATTGAAAACATGAGTTTCTACAGTTGGAAAAAAACATCCATGGTTAAAATGTTTGAAGCCCATCAATCTCTTTAACCACACAGCTAATGTTTTCCTTCTGTTTTCTTTGAATGAAATCACCATGAGTGGTTAGATGTTGATTTAACATAAGGCAAATGGAAATGGGTGTTTCCTTAGTCATGTGTAGATTTTATTTTTAAAAACAATTAGCAAGTGTTATGAGTAAGTCAATGATTTTGTAATTTCTTAAATAATGATATTGATTGTGAGTTATTACAATTGATTACTGAAGTAAACCATGTAAAATGCAAATTTGTATTACATTTATTTGTTAGGAACAGCTGACATCTTATTTTATTGATGAGTTTCATTTTTTTCCCAAGTGACATTAAAACCAATTACTTAGTTTAAAAGACTGGTAATTGTCAAGATATATTTCCAGACTTTTAAGACAATACACTTGATGTTTCCTCCTATGGGTTGTATCATTCACACTTTATTTATATAAATTTGTCTGTAAAATTAATTAGGAATTCTTCTAAATGAAACAAGCAAAACTTTGCCTTTTCAGTTGTGCTGAAATGGTAAAATCAAGTAATGGTTTCTTACTTTTTCATCATGGAAAAAACTCCATGTATTTACATTATACCAATTAAACTGTGGCTTTATATAACACCAATTTTAGCTGATGCTACTGCACTGCATTTATACAACCTCTTCTGTCAGTCTTTACTAACATTACATCTAATTATAAGTTCATTGATACATTATTCACAGTAGTGCATACAGATAGGAGGAAATGTCAGTTGCTAGTATTTAAAGTTCAGTCATAAAATTCCAGTAATAAAAAAAATAGCTTGCATAAAATTTGTGTAAACCATTTCTCATGGGGGAACTGACATGTAGGGCAACACAAAATATTATTTATGCAAGTATTAGAACAATTTAAATTAACCTTTTTAGGAACAGGCAGATGTAAGCTGCAATTCTGTGGAAAACAGAACAAAATTCCAGTTAAGTTTACAAGATCATATTACAGACATCATGATTTGGATAACTTTTACTGACAGTTAAATAATTTTTCTCAAATGCATCACCTTCAAGTACACAGCTGACAGTTAAATCTTTTCCAGTTATTATTGTTCTACACATAGTCCACCAAAATGATAATTGATACACAGTTCTTGCGATATTATTACAAATTTTCTTTTAGTTTTTCAAGAATATGATTCAGGTTATACCAAAGCAATTTGAGAGCAATACACAGAATATAAAGCTTAACATAAAACATTACAAAATTTAACATTACTATAAAAGGCAAATAAAATATTACCAAATTATTTTAATAAGTTTATAACATTTCTGTTAGTGTTTTCAAACTATGTATTTTTCACTGTTGCAACCAAACTAAATTTTAATGAAAGTCTACTTGTCTGTACTTAATTGTGGTGTCTGCATGGAATGAGATACATATTTTATAGGGAAATGGCATGAAGCAAATAGTAGGCAGTTTTAATGGTGAAACATTCAAATTTGACAATAATTCTGTCTGAGTAAAAACTAAAGAATCAGATTCGAATATGCCATGAGCATATATGTGTACAATTTTCCTGTTTTAAAGAAACATATGGTCATTCTTGTGAATTAAAATTAATTGCTTAAATAGTGATATTTTACTTGCCAAAGCAATATATACCTCTGACAGGTAATCCCGTATCTTAATACAGATTTATTAAAAATTAACAGAAGCATGCGAACTCAGAACAAATGCTGAAAGGTCCCTGTCTGAGTTTTTACCGACTGTTAAAAACTCAGTTTTACAACATAGAGCTGTAAAACTTAGAGTTGTAAAACTTAGTTGTAAAACTCCATTTCTGCATGTAGAAAGAAATATGATTCCAGAAGTTTTGGGTGAAAAGAGGGAAAATAAACTTCAGCCATGCAGTTGAATCCACATAGGTGAATTCACTTCAATTTCAACAAATATTAACACAAGGCCTAGTTCTGCAGTTCTTTTCAATTTGTGGGTAAAATATTTTACAGAAACCATCAGAGGTTTTGCTCCAAATAGAATTCCTCTCTTTCACATTCTCTCAAAGGAAAATCGCCAACCCCACATAATTCTTTTATGCTCGACTGTTTTCTGGCTAAATCCTGTTCTCATCAACTAAGCAAAAGGCTGTTAGCTCAGGGCTGTTACTGCGTATCTGCAATCACTATTATTTGGGGAAAAAAAAAAAAAAAAGTAGAATTTGCTAGTGATATATTTTAAAACTCTGTTAAAATGATAGCTAATCAATACGAATATATATTTCTATAACCCTCTTTTTAAGCACGTTTCCGTGCTTAAAGGTTTGATGTGTCCAAACCTTTCAATGAAAATCAGTTTCTAATAAAATACTTTAGCATGTCTCTATGAGTTAATTCTAACCAGAAATGCATAAAGGGTTATTTAGAGTTTATACAGATATTTATACATGGATTTATACAGGAAAGGGCAGTCAGGCATACCAGGGATACAAAAAGAAAAGGGAGGAAAACCCCATAGAACCTTCTCTTTTGATACATTTTGCTCTCACAGTAACTCATGCTTTTAAGTATGTGCACTAGGTAAAAAACGATGACACAAACACACCGTCCCCTGTCCTCCCATGCTGAGTTTTGAGTCAGTTCGCTGATGTAACCCAGCTGAAAGCAGCCTCAGGAAGATGCACTGCTCACTGTGGCAGAACTCCTCCTTTGGTCCTAAAGGCCTGGGACTGAGCTTCTACTTCCCAGTTCTCTAACAGGTACTATGAGTTGAGGAAGGTCAGTGTGACTGTGGCATGCTCATATTTCAGTATGATGCCTTAGATACTAATCCCTGGGATTACTGCCAGCACTGTTGAAAGTTGAGTGTGCTTTTGAGGAGCCGTGGACCAGCTCTATCATTCCTACTACCTCATGCTGCAAGGTTTTAAAGATCCAGTTTCCTTTTAAACAGGTCATGTTTCTTTTAATATACGTTACAATTTTCTAAACAGGAATAGTGATCGCATAGGTATGCAAAGAAGTCAAAATAATTAAGTTTAAAAATAAATCATTACTATTGACAAAGGTAATGATCCTGGTTTCCTGGTGTGGTTGTGGGTGTTTTAAGATGAACTGGATATGCTTTGGACCTAGAAGAGTTGACCAAGCCCCAGGTGGTCCTGTCTTGTGCATGTGATTCTGCCAGCAGATTCAGTTGGGAGGATTTCATTTGAGTGCTGCAGATAGAAGAGACCAAAAAAACCCCCAAAAAACCAACAAACCCCTAAACAACGGGAAGGGGGGCAGTTACCTGGACAGGTCTGCGCTGCTTTTATCTCAAGCTTTACCTCAGATTTTCCTCATGGCCACAGCAGCCAAGCAGCTTGTTCCAGCAGCCCCCGCCGAGGGCGGGCCGGGGCTCCCTGCGGGCCTCGCCCCCCTCAGCCCCCCCGGGGCCCGGCCACGCTGCTCTCCTCGCAGAGAGGAGCCCTTGCCAAAGACCCAGCTGCTCCTCCCTGACCTTGGGAGCTGGAAATTGTTCATGTTCCTCATCCCGAAAGGTCAGAGCGGATCCTCAGTATTTCGCACCAATACAGAGGATAAAACACCCTATCAACATTCCCAGAGCGTGGTTTCTAAGAGCGGATTTTTGGAAAGAAAGCAACAGCGCTACTAGACTGCATTTTGTATCTAAGCACGGGAATGAGTCAAGTTAGTCTCCTTTAAATCATTTCCAAGTGCTGTTTACCCTGTCCTGACATGTTTTCCCTAACGTATCGCCGTGCTTTGGAGCGCCGTCCCTGACGGCTGCTGCGGGCACGGAGACCCTCGCTGGGCGGGCAGTGTCCGAGCATTTTCAATGCGAGGAAGGAAAGGGGGCAAAGGAGCCCGGAACGCACTGGAGGGGGGCGAGATCCCTCTTTATCCCGCCCATCGCCTGCTTTTGGTACTAGTGTCTCAGCTTGGCGCATTATTTTTGGGTGCAGGCAAGAAGGAAAGGGAGAAGACACAGAGTGGTGCAGCGAGTTGGCCCGGGCCGCGTAGCCCAGCTCTGCGCAGCACCTGAGCAGAGCCCGCTGCACAAGTTCGTGTGCGCGGCCGCGGTGGAGGATACGGCCAAGGAGAGAGTGCCGCGGAGACGCCTGCCGGCCTGCAGCGCGCCAGCAGCCCCGGGGCCGCCGGCGAGCGGAGAGGGAGGGCGGCCGCAGGCCCCAGGCCCCAAGCCCGGGAGGCGGCGGCGGGCGGGCAGCTCAGCGAGGGTTCGCGCCCCTCAGCACCCGCGGCTGAATGGTAGGGAGCGGGCAGCGCTGGCACGTAGCCGATCTGCTCGGCTTTTGGTGCCGAGCGGCCGGGCGTTTCTTAGTAGCCCTCACCGCCCCCCACCCTAGCTGGAAGACGGGCGGGGGTAGGAAAAGGCAGGAAATGAGAGATTTTTGTCCTTCGCCGGTGCTGCTCTACGTGATAATATGTTTATATGATTAGCGGAGCCCAGGGGTGGGGAGCGGAGGTAGAGGGGGTGGAGATTGGAGGGGGAGGAGGCTGGAGGTGACTCCAGTTCAGAGCCGGCGGAGAGTCTGTGTCAGGACTTCGCAATCCCCAGTCACACACGGAGAGGTGCATGAGCAAAAGGGAGGCTGCGATACAATTCATTGGGATTTTTTTTTTTTTTTTTGGTGTGTATGTATTGCGTTTTTCCCATTGCTGCGCGCGTTACTAGCTCAGCGCCCGGCGCCCCGGTCTCCAGTCACCGGCGGGGCAGCAGCACTGGGAGAAAGAAGAGAAAATCTGAGGAGGGGCCGGACCTGCACCCCGCCAGAGGCCAGAATGTCATCCCGGGAGATGTAAATCCGGTCTGTGTGAGCGACCGAGACACAGAGGAGGGGGGTCCATTGTAACATTTTCGAGTTGTTCCCCGCTACTCCTGCTGCTGGCATCGCCTCGGCTTCCCGTCTCTTCATCGTTGCACAGAAAGGACTCCAAAGGCTGGGCACACACTGCGCCCGTCGTTCCCTCCATTTCGTTTTTTTTTTTTTTTCTTAAAAATTTTAATTTAATTTATTTTCTCGTGCGTGCGGGAGCCTGGCTGTATCGTACGTTTCGTGCGGAGCGGAGTGTCGGAAACTGCAGGAAAATGTTGACTTAGCCCCTGAAAAGCCTGCCGGCTGGCTCTTTGGAGGAGAAGCCGCCTTCTGCTCTGCGCTGCCCCAGCCCGCCGAGCCGCAGAGCCAGCCGCCTCCCGCTGCCCGCCCGAGCCCGCCGCTCGCCCTCCCGCCCGCTGTCCGCGCCGCCGCCGGAGCCCCGGGACTAGCCCCGCCGTGCTCTCCCACAGCCCTGCGCTCGGCGGGGTGACCCCGCCGGGGCGAGAGATCCCGGCCCGCCTTCGGCTCACAGACAGAGGTAAGCGGAGCTCCGCAGTGCAGCCTCGACGCTCGTTTTTTTTTTTTTTTTTTTTTTTTCTTCTTCTTTCCGGCGCCTGCTCCCCACTTCTGCGGGGAGCCCCACCGAGCCGCCGGCGGGTAATCTCTTACTTTAGGTAGGGTCTGCCTCGCCTGCCGGTACCCGAGGCCGCGGCC
This sequence comes from Phaethornis superciliosus, assembly GCA_023637945.1. Taxonomy (NCBI): domain Eukaryota; kingdom Metazoa; phylum Chordata; class Aves; order Apodiformes; family Trochilidae; genus Phaethornis; species Phaethornis superciliosus. The sequence goes on along the minus strand of JAJQWJ010000009.1, from coordinate 17,184,545 downwards.
CCCCCCCCGTCCGCCGCACTCCCCGCGGAGGCCGCCACCCGCCCTGCCGGCCCCCGCCGCTCGCCGAGGAGGAACGTGCCCCTCGCTGCGGCGGCGGCGGCCGTTGGGCGCGAGCAGCGCGGCAGCACCGACCCACACGGCCGCTCTCCGCCGGCGCGGAGCCGGCCCGGGCCGCCCCCCTCCGCCCCCGCAGGCCGCCCCCCTCCCCCAGCCTTGCGGAGGGGCCTGCGGCAGCCGCGGCGGGTCCCCGCAGCCCCCGCCCGCCGCCGGGTGGCCGCCCCGCCGCGGGGGCTGCGGGGCAGGGGGTCGGCCCGCGGAGCAGGCCCCGCCGCAGCTCGACGCTCCCCGGCGCGCATCGCGCAGCAGGGAAAGTTGCATCCGTTCGGTAAATAATTACCTGTTGCGGGTTTATTTTTGTAACTCAACTGAGTGTCCGTCGACCAGTCCTTGCTTGTAAGGCTGGGGAAGGGGGCGATGTGGCCTTGGGAAAAGGAATAAATTACCCTTTGTCGGCTGTGGAGTGAGAACAACTTTTTTTTTTTTTTTTTTTAATTGTTATTTCTGTTTATTTTCACATGTAGAAATCTGGGGCCATCTGGAGACAGAAAACAGTGTGTCATGAGGCACCGTTGCTGTGTCTGGTTCTAAAAATAACATCTTGTTGTTAGTCTGCGCTAGCCCTGCTGGGGTTTGGACGTGGTGTGTCAGAAAGTAAAGAGCTGCTGGTGCTCAGGTGTGTTTTTCTTTGCGTAGAAATGCCCCTGTGCGCGACGGAAGGAGCCCTGCAGAACAAATGTTCTGCTGTTTGGTTTCCTTAGAGGCTCCGGCTCCTTCCTTTTGTTGCTTGCCACGAAAAGAGGTGCCATTTCGCATCATTCTGCACAAATTGTTTGAATTAATGCAAGTGTGAATTCTTACCGTTTGAAGGAGGGTATTAGCATATCAAAGGTTTCTTAGCTGCGGCTCAATTGAGAAAACTTTAGCTTGTCTTCCATTTGCTTCCAAGCAGGGGCCCAAAGGGCAGTGGGAATTGTAAAGGGGTAAAATGGGGAGGTGGGTTTGGGTTATGTTTCTGAACTTTTGCTGTTTTGCAATTACGCGAGTGAAAAACAAGGTCCCTTCGCTGCAGAGCCCTTGCGAGTGCTCGGGCAATTATTCTCTATTGATTAATGGTTTGTTCCGAGGAAAAAAAGTGACCTTTTACGACAGGCACTGTTGCGTGGTTTCTGATGTCTCCTCTCTGTTAGGGGGATTTAGAAAGCCCTTTCTGCCGCACTCATGCTCTGGGTATGGCCTACACGCTACTGCGTGCGGGGACTGACTGAATGGGGAAGAGCTTCTAATTACTTCAGAAAACAAATGAAATCTTGTAAGAAAAGACCTCTCGATTCCAGACCTTTGAAACAAATATGCATCCCTCCTTAATGGGTGGGTAGGCTGGAATAATAGATATTTTTATGGAGAGTTTTAAAAGAAGTTTGACCACCGACCATATGCTTCCTTTTAATTAAAAAAAAAAAAAAAAAGTGAAAATGAGTAATTCCTGTAATCTCATTTAATCAGTGATACTGTGTTTATTGAGATAACTTGATAATTTGTGAGATAATTTGTGGTTAGTATTGCCCTGTAATAAATAACTTGAAACCAAGTATGACAAACATTCTCTTATGGTTGCAGTGTAGGGCATTTATCGCATTGCAAGTTGTTTTACAGGACTACATGTTTGCAGCTTCTTATTCTTTTGTTACTGTTTCCTTGAGTCAGGAGGGGGATGTGGCCCGGCCTACCTTTTTATTATCTTTGCAAATGAATATTCATAATCTAGCAACCCAAAACCAAACAAAATCCAGTTATCTGTCAATAAGTTGGGACCTTTTCCAGGGACCAGATGTTTCTTGGAGACTGTATTCTGCTTTTTATCTTTGGCAAAAGATAAAACAAACAAAAAGCAAAACAAAAAACCCCTGCCTTCCTTGCATGCATGTTCCTTGCTTTCACACCTTTTACTTGAATGAGAGTGTAACATACTAAACCGTACATTTTCTGTTTTTAAAAAGTTGGTGTAAATGCTTGGTGATGCAGCTTTTGGTCTGTTGTTTGTGGGCTTGTTTTGGCTTTTTTTTTTCCCCATCATTTGATGGTTTGGAAGGGGGGTGTTTTTTTAAGCCATGAAAGTGTGTGACTTTAAAGTTGGATGTCTTCACCCATGCTTCAATTTCCTTTTATTTAATGAAGGACTGAGTGTGTATGGTATGTCTTGGCAAAAAAAAAAAAAAAAATAATCCTGCAGTTAATTAAATACTTTATATAATAAAGATTTCTGTTGTTCTTAAATGGACATGACCATTTGGGCGTTCTGTAAACAGATGCGTTTAGTGGTCCTAAAATTGTGCATCGTTACTTTCAGGTAATTTTCAGTAGTTTATTTACTTAATGCCTTCCGCTGTCTGAAGAAATACCTTTTGGTGGTATAAAAGGAACATATTGATGTAATTGTCATTATCACACTTAAGTTGCTGTTAACTAGTCTGCTTTCAATGCAGAGTGCTATAAAGCAAGCGCATTATCCTTTCAGCTATTAGGGATAATCTAAAAATTGTCTTGAAGATGCTGCACTTAGGTTTCTATGATGGAAACCCCAAAATCGACAGACCTTTAAAGTTAAAAACAAAAAACAACAAAACCCAAAAAAGAAACCCCCTAAAAACCAAAAAAACCCTCCCTCACATAGTGGAGAGAAGATTTTCAGCATTCAGATGACAAAATCGGATCACTTAGAGAAAAAATTAATGAGCTGCAGCAGCACTTCAGCTGCCATTTTCAATCACTCTGGGTTACTGTGTGTTGGCAATAGCAAAAAAGTGTACATGTTCAGATAGCTCAGGGAGCTGGTAATTGGGGGAATCAGGATATTGGATCATGTGGGGTAGGACAAACCTATTACTTCAGGTTTTGACTTGAGATTTTCCAGTAAACTTTTTTTTTTCTTTTTTTCTTTTTTTTTTTTTTTTTTTTTGGCTCCCCTGCTCATTAATAGACCAACATCAAAGCAGACAACCAAACTTCCAAATGTTATAAAAACTAATGTAAAGATACAGATCTCACATGTAGTCTTGCAAGTCTTAATTTAAGACAAGCAGTTGGAGTTTTTATTGCTGCAATTTTCACAATCAGCCGATACATTAACACCAGGCTTCTGGGTGTTTCCCTTCTTAAAATGAGCAAGGCGAGAGCTTTAAAAAACCCCCAAAGTTTGCTTAGTTCTCATTTAATCACTTCAGAAGCTTTCTCAATGTTTTATTTATTTCTTACTGCTTTTAATGCATAAAGTCAGGAAAGGGGGTTTCTCAGGAATTCCTAGTCTCTAGTAAGGAAGCACCTTATTAAAATTTAAATAAGCAAGGTCATATAGTCCTAAGAGTTGGTAGTCTTTATGGTTAATAATATATGTTATGATTGTTTTTATTTCTGAAAATGCAGTGTAGACATGACATTTTGAGTAATATATATATTTTATTAATAAAAATAGTTATGATGAAGAAAAAATGCTATAGTCTTGAATGACAGCTTTTTGTAAAAGTCCATTATTTTAATTTCAGGATGTTGGAAAGAGAAGTCTCTCATTAGGCAAAACATCTATCAGTTATTTTGGCAGCATATTTCTGTATAGTGTTTCATTTATTTAAATAATGATACCCATACAATATAATTAACATATTAATATTTCAAGGGGTCAAAACATAATCATAACTTTTTACTGAAATCTGCTCTAAAAAGTTTCCTTCCAAGCCCTTTTGCATCTTGTGTTGATCTAAGACTCTGCCATATGCATAAGAAAATACTGTTATCTTCTAGTATGGCTCTCAATGAGGATATCATCATGCCTAATAATAATGAAGGAAGGTCTACCTATAACCATTTAGAAATTTTTATATTAAAAAAATACTGCATTTCCACTGAGGAATGTCTGTATGACTGGTAATAAAAGAACTGGAAGTAAAGATTAATGATTTTACCTGGTGAACTGTAAGAGAAGTTAAACTACAACTGGTATATAATTGAAATCATATTCATGCATAGGTAGACAAGCAGCCACTTATAAAGCAATATACTTTACAGCACAGGCTAGTGAAATTTATAGTCACATGTGTTACTTGGAGACGTCGTGTTAAGCAGACTCTTTTGAAACATTTTTTTAGGATTGATGTTTGTGATGGACAAAAGCAATTTGAAATCGTGAGAAATTCCCCTTTTAAAGCATTTATATTTTGTTTTGTTTTTTTAAACCCCCAGTTTGAAATAAGTAAAAGATTTAAACCATCACAGTTGTAATTGGATGTCAAGAAAACTAGAAAAGTGAAAAACTATTTTAAGGTCTTTCTCAGTACTCTTAACAATTGTGTTTAATGTTTAAATAGTTTTCAAAGGTAGCTGCATTTTGTTTCTAATAGTTCTGAAAATAAATATAGTAGGTGGCTGTGTTGGAATATTGGTAGTTTGTGATTTAATGTGTATGTGTGTGTATAAGATTCTTCTTAATATTCTTCATTTAAAAGATTAAAGATGTCAGGCATGAAGTTCATCTCAGTAGAAATTTTTTCTTGGGGTTCATGCTTTCTTTCCACCCATATAATCTAAGAGATATTTCTGCAGCATAGGCTGTGAAGATTGTGTCATCTGCTGCAAAGGATTTAGTACACTTGCTTAATGAATGGTAAGGTTTTACAGCATTCTGTACACAGAAACTGATAGCAAACCAGAAATTGATTCCTTAGGGGGGAAAAAAAAAAGCACCTTTACATTTGGAGTGGTAGCATCTGCAGGTTACAGATTGTTACATTAAATGGAATATTTTATGGGCTTTAGAGAAATACTGTATTCTGTATGTCATGATTTTTTTCTTTTCATAAGAGATTGTAATGATCCAAGTTGCTCTAGCCTGCTATTTACCCAAATTGTTTAGAAAGACATAATAGTAAAAACCATTGCAGCCTGACTGAAGCAAGCACAGTGCTTAACACCTGCAGGTAGAGTGCAGTCTCCAACAAAATGCTATTGATTGTTATCTTGGCATTAAGCAAGCTTAAATACAGTTTGCTTAATTAGAACAAAAATTAGTTTTTTGAGTAAGGTACTTCATGTTGGGAGAATGTTTTGATAGTTGTCTCCTAAGTAAAATCCCATCACACTTGTATAAATTTGTTCAATTATCAGAGCAGCTAGGAGGAGGAAAAAAAAATCAATTTACACTGAAAAGCACCAGAAATAAGATTACCTTGGCTAGTATCAACTTGCCAACACTGTCTAAATTGCTTAATGTTATCAAACGTTGCCATTTTTCATGTTCAGTGAGAAGGATATCGACAGTTCTACATGTCCAGGTCTGCTATTTAGCTATTTCTTTCTAAAGTATGAGCATGTCTTATTTTTATTCTTACAATAGTAGTTACAGATAAATTGGAGGATCTAGCAGTAAGTTTATAAAATAGATGGAATAATACCATTCACTGGAGAAATAGTATTTATTTGAGATAAGTGATCTCAACTATTTTTTTTCTCCTGTCTAGCTTGTTGTTCTTGTAACTGACAAATGTAAATGCCTTAGCAGACATTTTCAGAGTGAAAAGAAAGAGATAAAATGTAATTACTTTTCAGGGTGGCCCTGACGATGCCTGTGTTCTTGTCTATAATACAAAAAAATATCTTTTCTCATCACCTCAGAATATGAAGACCATTGTTGCTTCTGAATATAAAAATATTTTCTGATTTTTAATGTTGACCTCCGTATTTATCTTTAGCTCTTCTGTGTAAGCTGGAATCCTTATAGCCATAAATTCTAGTTGCTGTTATCCAACTGAGCATTTAATAGAGCACCTAATGGACTCTGCTCCTGTATTTTTCTTGAATGCATAACATCTCGCTTCATTCAGTCACCAAAACTAACTTTGCTACAAGGACAGGCAACACGACAAGTTAGAATCAATGGACCATTTGTAGGTCACAAAGTCAGTTTACTGGAATTTCAGAGGAAACTGGTTGAAAAGAGAGGACAAATGTCACTTTGAATAGAGATGTTTAAATCAGACTTCTGCCTTAGGGTAAAATTTAGGTCTGTTGTAGCCTAGATGTAATGTCTCCCTCTACAGAGCACAGCATTAATCATGGCTTGACAAGTGATCATGGGCTGAGAAAAATAGGGCCTGTCTAGGTTGTGTGGTTATTTTTTTTTTTCTAGTCTTAATCTCCTAGGAGCACATTATAAACACTAACATTTACACAGAAAGATTTAAGTATCAGTATCTGTATTTCAGTAGTGGAAGTAGCTATCTTCAGAGGAAATCTAGTTAGAGCTAGCAAGAAGCTACCTAGGTTTCTTATATAGGTGCAGTATTAAAAATATTTCCCTTTTAATGTAATGCAGCTTTCTGTCATCAGAGATTTATTTTACACCATTTCATCATACAAATGTGGTAGGAGTCTAGGTCTGCCTGTTCTGTCTAAATAACTCTGAAATTACTGTCTTCGCTTCAACAGTGTTTTGCGATGTGTTTACCACTCAGGAAAGATGCTTCCTTTTGTCCAAGTAGCAATATAGGGGAAAAGTGCAACAGTTTAAAAAATGTAGTGCAGGTTGACTTAACACTGATCAATGTATAAGAGGGTGTTTTTTAATACTATGCCTATGTTTTAATGATGTGTTACTTGGCCACAGTGAGCTACAAAAACTGGATTGAAATGACAGGAATTGAAACTGCTACTTTAGATCCTGAATTCTGATACTTGTACAAATAAAAGCATGTTTAATATGTTAATTCTTAGGTGTTGGGAGTGTTCACACCTTTCATGGTAAAGAAGCTTGGTAAAGAAGGGAATTTTCATATTGGGCTTTGCTGCCTTCTGTGATGGGGACAGTGTAGGGAGCAGCAGAGAGCTCAGTGTGAACTGCTGCTGGAGAAGTGTGTTTCCTCAGCCAGATTTGTACCTGCAACTCTTGGAAAAAAAAATCATCAAGGAAGCAGCAAAGCAATAAATCATCGGAGAATTTTGCTTTAAAAATTAGGCTACTTCTGTTTATTTAGTTGCCTCTGGACATGATAAAATCCCAAATCTCTCATTTAGGGTAGGTTGCTGCTTTCCTTTGTGCCCTCTGTTGGTGTTTTCGTATCAGTCGACACCTCAAACCGATTATTGCTCTGAGTCTGGATGACAGAATAATCTAACACCGATTACTGTTAAAAATTGTTTCTGGCAGCTGAGGAGGGGATGACCGACCTTGTTGCCGACTATCATACTTTGCAGTTGATGGGATCTGGTGTAAGTAGAGAGAGAGCCTTCCTCTGAAATTAGTGCTGCAGTGGGGGAGAGAGATCACATGCCAGAGGAGAGTTTAATTCACCTCTCTACGTATTCCCTTACAGTATCATATGTACCATTTCTTGTGGCATAGCAGTCTACACCAGTGTGAAGAGTATTCAGAAACAGTGCCCTCACAATACGTCGCTTCTAAATAAAAGTGGTATTTTAAAGAAAGGATTCCTGACAACAAGATCTGCTGTTGCCTGCATTTCTCTGGCAAATTCCCGATGCCTGTGTTCATGGTAGGCAGAATTCTTTTCATCTGATCGAGGCATCATTTGTTCACTTAAGCTTAATTGAGACTTTTTCTACTCGAAGTAACCAGTGTGGAAAACTTTGCTTTTCCAGGGTGAATAATGGTTGCATCTTCAGTTTGAAGAATGTTCTCCAGAAGACCAGCTCATAACTATCTCGGTAAACTTGTCATTTAAATATTGAAGGGCAGTGTCTCCTGCAGCTTTCATTTACTTCAGTCTGATAGGTATTTCTTAAATGCAGACTGTCTATCGGTGGGGTTGGTTCTTGTGTATCAGTATAAAGTGCTTAAAGGAGAGAAGGTGCCTCTGCAGTTGAGGTGTGTTCCTGGCCGAGCTGCTGTGCCAGGAAAATGGGCTGAGGCTGGGAGTTGTGCTAGAGAGGGAGGGGAGTTGCAGGCTGACATAATTTGAAAGTGAGAAGAAATCCTTTTGCCCTTCAGGCAATAAGCTTACTTGCTCCTTGAATAGAGCATCATCTCTCTCATTTTTTTCCTGCTTTCTTTACTTCCTCATTCTTTCTGTCATTTGAGGAGGTGTATAATAGTATCTGATAACAACCTGTCGTGGATCCAACAGTTAAAAGATATTCTAGCAGTGAAGAAGAGCTTTGTATGCAGCAGCCTCATCATCTTGCAGTGAACACCCCAAATTTGTCCTACATTTGTCCCATGTAATAACTAGCTATATTAGAATATCATAAGTCTGTTTCCACTATTCTTTTCTGACACTGAAACCTTGAAAGATTATATTTTGGAGTTTATTTTTCCAGTGAAAATTAAAATCTCACAGGGCATATGCGACTTCATGCCATATATATATATATATGTATGCGCTTTTATTTTATGAGTATTCTTCTTGAGTCTAATGACACTATTTGCAGAAGTAAAGAAGGTGGGATTTAGCTCTGCAAGAGAAACAAAACCATAGGTATACTTTCATTCTTTCCATGTTAGAGGAGAAATTAATGTTGCTTTATGGCTTCCTAGTTTTTTTGAGTGTGTGGTAAAGGTTAGATAGGACGAAGGCTTAATTTTGATCTGCTTAATATTTATAGCTTCATTCACTGAAGCTTTTTCCCATTTGCATTGATAGGATTTTTATCTAGAAAGCTTATGCTATTATGGTGAACAAACTTAAGACATTTTAAGGTAAGGATGATGTCTTTTGGAAAAAAAGCAGTTTACCTCCAATTTGCTGAAAAGTACATTGTTACTTCATAATTTGATATAAATTGATAGAGACTTTTTTAATTTTCAAGATAACTTACCAGACAGGTTAATTGCTTTTTAAACTTTGGTGGAGTGCATGTGTAATTGTATCTGAATGAGGCATTGAGTTCTGTCTCCCAGCAGTAAATGGAATGAGGGATGCTGCTGTTTGTTTTTGGGTTAGAGAGATGTATCAGACAGGTTGAATTTGTTTCTTGTGTGGTGTGGTCTTTAATTTCTGTTTGGTTCTGGGTAAGCAGAGTAATTTTTTTTTTTTTTTTTTTTTTCCCTCCTACTCTGAAAGCATTAATGTGACTTTGAAAACAGAAATCTGTATTTTGTTAGAGGAAAGGCTCAAGCTGGATATTTAACTTTTCTGAGAGGACAATAAGAGTCACAGAGAGGGGGGGAGGAGGGGGGGAAAGAATGTCTGCTGTGTTAACTCTTATGTCAGATAACATTGGAGAAGGATTTCTGGAGGAGTTTCTTTAAAATGATGACTTATTACTTGAGTTCTGGTGCCAGCTGTTAGCCACATTTTTCACATAGTTTTGTTCATTCTTCTTATTACCTGCAGAGGGAGCTTGTATATGAGTAATCAGAGTAATCAAGGCATTCAGGACTGAATTGTTTCCAGTAAGTACAATTTCATTTCACAGTGCCTTCTCCGTTATGCAGAGCAGAAAAGCTCTGCAAGATAGCTTCTAAAAAAGATACGTATCAGTAAGAGAGTAACAGTACATAACAATGGGCAAAAATTTTATAAAAGCATCAGTAAGCAAAAGCTGACTTTAGAAATGCTTAATATTTCAAAGAAGTGCCTTTTAATGGAAAGTTTAAAAAGGGACCAAGGGGAAAAAAAATTCTGTGTCGAGGTGCAAGAGGACAGCTTTGTTACTCTATGATGGGAAGCAGATTTTTGTTGCATGAACTATCTGATTCTAAAAATATGTCAGCATGAGAGGGACAACACAGTGCTTTCAGGTCTTCAGTACATGTCGTGCAGTGTAGTGTGCTAGCACAAAAGCAATAGGTAAGTCTTTTTTATTTATGCAAGTAGTCGTATGAATAATGTGATTAAATATGCAAAATTAGCTCTTAATTTTGCATTTTCTGTATTATAAAATATAAAAAGATGAATGAATTTCATCCAAATACAATTCCTTAATCTAGCACACTGAAAAATTATCTGGTGTATTGCAGGCTTTCTAAGTTGTGTTATAGTTATCTGGGTGGTGAAAGCGTGTGATCCTTTAAAAGGTTAAGACTTCAGAGAATAAAATAATTCAATATAATACTGTTTTGTTTGCTGAGCAAGAGGCATAATAGATGCTACTTAGATGAATTTTGCATTATTTATCTCTGGAAAAAATGGTGGCAATCATTTAACTTCAAAATATTTCAGTAAATTTAAAGATTTTCTATGATGCTGTTAAGAAATAAAGCAGTATGCATGCACATTCCATTAAACAGAAACATCTCTCCTTAACGTGCTCTTCTGTAATAAATCTGCCACATAAATTGGTTTAAGAGTTGGATTTTTTTTTTTTTTTGTTAGTTTAAAGTAACAGAACTTTAAACTTAACATCTGTTCAGCCTAATGTAGTCTTAGAGTTTTAGTTTGGATTGTGTTTTTAAACACCAGGAAAGATTTACCATCTCTAAAAGAGCAGTAACTCCGTGTCAATTTATTATTTATACTGGCTAATCCGCAGCAATGTGAAAAGTCAGCTTGTTATTGTAACACCAAATGGCCCTCTAAGTAGGGAAACAGTTAAGTAGATCTCCTGTAATAGGTTGTTGTCTAATAAAGAGATTTATGGTATTGGCAAGGGCTATTGTATAGGTATTACCCTCTCACAGCATGATCATGTATTATCTTAACAACTCAGTGCCACATTTATGTTGAGCATTTTCATAACATGGTAAGAATATTAACCACAGCAATTACACTCCAATAGGATTATAATGGTAAGATTTACAGAAAATATACAAATGATGTCTTTCATAGAGATTTTGATAGGTGCTGTGAGTTGAATAGTTGCATCATCCTTTTTGCATGGGAAAATACTAATGTATTAGTCATGATGAAGAAAGAGAGGTTTCTTAATTTAATCTTGTTGAGGAATAATGGGGAGGCAATGGACATAATCTTTCTTTACACAGTGTGTCTTTTTCTTTCCCGGTGAGGTAAGGCTGTTTCAGAAATGTCATTCAGTGGAGAATGCCCCACAATATAAAAATCAAGACGTGTATGTAACTGTAATTCTGTTGTGAGGATAATGGGGATGGGATTAAGATACATTTTTTAACACCCTTAAATTTTGAAGGTTGACAATGGTAGTTTACTTGCTACCTGGAATAGCCTACTTGAATAAAATCATGTTACTTTGTTTTAGCCGTAGCACAACACATTTTTGGTTTCATTAGCACCAGGTTTTTATGGTGGTAAGTAACTAAGATACTTTCAAAAATCACTACAAGCAACAAAAGTTACGATAATGTCATGCTTGTACAGTTTTCATATAAGTGACATTCAAGCTGTTCCTTAATTCTTAAATTTTTCCATCTGCTTAAAAAAAAAAAAAAAAAAAATTCAAGACATTAATACTCACTCAATTGGCAGAAGCCACGTACCAGTCACATTTCATAAAACTAATTATGTTTTATCAATAAAAGACACTTATGGAGCCTGATTGAGCGAAATACCTTAGTTTATATAGTAATTTATGAACTACTACATTGAGTAGAAAAACAGCCCGAATGATAAAATGTGACAAGATAGCCATGCTTTTTAAGATGATACCTTGAGATATAATTCAGTTAATACTAGAATAATGAGTGTTTAAACAAACAACATACCTTTCTTTTCCTGCTTTACTGTAATAAAATAATAATTTCATAATTCCAAATTAAGAACATGCATATGGCAATTCTTCATGTAGAAGAACTTTCCAATATGTGCTCGATACATTGTACACAAGCGTGGGTAGTATTAGCTAAATTTCTAAGACAAAACATTTTCTGAAAATTTTGGATTAATTGTGTGTAAGTATCTCTGCAGAACAATCCTTTATCCATCTGTTTTAAATTATTGATTTCCAAAAGCCAGGAAAACGATGCACCTCTTTCTTTTTCAATGAGATATTCCACTTTTGAAAATGTGCTGATAGAAGGTAACATTGCACACAGGTTTAAAAATTTTCTGATGGATGCTGGAAAATAACCAGAGCCTCAAAACTGCATTAAACAATGAGTATTCAAACTTTGTTATTTTTGTAATTGTGGTAGCAATACATGACTTCATCTATCATCAGTAGCTCATACAGCTTGCATTTACACAACTAGAGTAAAATTCTGGAACTTAGTCTTTAGTCTTGCATTCAGAAGAATTATGACCCAAAGGAGAACATTTTCTATTTAAGAAAAACTCCAGTAGGTTCTTGGATAGGCTTCACATTTCATTCATTTTGAACTGTGGAAAACGATTGCATCTTTTGTCTGCAAGTAAAAAGAAAACACAAAAGGATGAATGTTACCCCCTGATGAATGTGGGGCTCACACCGATTTAAGAGCGTGAACTGTGACTGCATTGTTGAGGGCAGTGCTTGGCTTGCACACCCTAAGTAAGAGCTTAGTATAAAAGGGCAAATAATGAGTTGAAATTAAATGAACGGTAAAGCATTTTTATCAATCTTTAAATTTACAATTCTCATTTATTTTAAAAGATTGAAAGTATGTTGCAGTGGATTTGTTTTACAGATATTTACCATTAAAAACAAGTCTGCTAATGTTTCAGAAGACAATTTCTGTCTTCAGTAGAAGAAAATGAGTACAGAAATATGCTTATCAAATCATTATTCTTGTGTGTTCGCATGATACAGTTATATATAAGTATTTTAAAAATGTAACAAAGATTAACCATTTTTTTTGTACAAATCCTGTAATGAACAGCTTTTTAAAGTTACTATGCTTCTGTTTGCAGGACAATAAATCAAAGCACAGATCCTCACTGTAGTAATTTTATTTGTAGTGTGCACTAAAAATGAAGCCACACTAAGTCATATTTAACTGCCCACAGACAGCCAGCCCTGAAGAAGGGATAAGTCCTTTTTGTTCCTCCCATCTTTTTATTATTATTTAGATGTCTTTGTCTGTTTTGAACAGCAATGTTGTTATGACTAATAAAGCTTTGTATTTGGCAAATGGGATGCAAGTAATCAGCAGTTCTTGGCTCAGGACTGAAAATTCTGTGGAACAGAGCATACAAAAGCAGTATGACTTTTGAAGTATACATGTGAATGAAATATTTCCCTTATACTTCTGTCACCTCTTCAGAATTCATGTATCATTACTACATCTTCACTTCTATTGGTATTATTTCTGATTATAGTGATATCTGCAGGGTTTGCAGAGTGGCATGGAGTACTGTTTTCAGCCTCTGAACATAAAGTTCCTTCGATTTATTTATTTATTTCCCCCTTAAAGGTGATAGTATAGTGAGTTACAGTAAAATCACCATCATTCTATTACCTAAGTAATAGTCCATTTAAAATTTTATTTTAACCATATTTTTCTTTATATTTTTGTCCAGCTTTGACTGATCTTTGCATATGATACATTACTGAGATTCTATAAACAATACATTTCATACGTACAAAATATACAGTTCATACATACAAAAACATAGTTTGTGTGTATTTTTGACAAAAAATCACTCTTGAAACATTTAAAAACATAATTTTAAAAAAATTTAAAACAATTTTTTTGTTTAATATGGTTTTATATATTAAAAGTTACCTAAGTCTCGTGTTAATTGAAGGACAGTCAAGGAAATGAAAATTTTACAGGAGGTTTTCTGAAAGGTGCCTAGTAAAAGATTTTTTATATATATATATATTTTAAAGATACTTGTACACCAAATAAAACTGCAGCGTTACCAGTTTATTAAAACTAATAGCCAAGCATTTATGAAAAATATGTGGGGCAGTGGGGAAATTTGTTGCCGTGTCAGTGCTATGGTTACGCAGTTTTCACAAGTCTGTTCATTACTTAGGCACAGGTGAGAGATACAATTTATATCTTCTCAGTCACTTAATTGCAGACATTACTTAAGCTACAACTTAAGAACAACTGTTCAGGTCTTGTTCATATAGGAAATAGTAACCACTGCTAAACCAACTGAACAAATATGGTGGGTAGAATTTTATTATGGCTCACAAAGGGTAAAAAGAGGTCGATCCTGGTAGTGTCCACTAAAATTCCCACAGGTCCCTTGAATAAGTTGTGTATTTACTTCAGTTTTAGTGGAAAACCGGGAATGTCAATGTGTGTAAGATGTTCCCATTAACAGCTGTTTGTGGCTGGTCTCTGTCATGGCTGCCACGCCAGTCTGGGAAAGCAGGAGTCCTTCTGTGCTGCAAATCCAAATTCGTGACTAGATTCTCTTAGTTGCTTCATAATAAAACAAAGGTGTAATTAGGACTAATTTAGGTAATCATCATGAACTGGAGGTAGTCCCCTCTGCCCTTCCCCTCAAATATTGCCTGGGATATAAAAGTGCGATCGTTGTAAGATAAAAGAGGGGAGTGCTGTGTGCACTGTATGCAGATGAAGAGCCTCAGAAACCAGGTTTGTCCTTTTTCTGTTATTCACAGTCAAAAAGTCAAAATCTCCATTTTAATGAAGACATTTCAAAGAACAGACGGGTTGAGAAAGATACTGTTTCTTTACATGCTCCTTCCTTTTAAACATGGAAGAACCCTTAGGCTATAAATTAAAGAGTATTTTACCCTGTGTAGTTGATCTGAAGCTGCCCAGCAGTGATAAAGAGTTAAAGTTTAAAAAAAAAAAAAAAAAAAAAAAAAGTTGTAAATGGCTTTTCAGTCTGTGGTTATCTTATGTCCCCCTCATGTCCTGTATTTGTCAATATTTTCCTTTCACCTAAGAACTGTAGCAAGTGGGAGGAAAAGTAACTTGAAAGAATGTAATTATGCCAGAGATGCATTTTCATGTGGGAATATAATGCCTTCATGTAAATGACACTCACTATGGAAACCGTAAGAGCACTTATGAGCAGAAAGGTTCATCTTGTGCTCCATGGGAAACACCAATTTGCTTGTCTCTCTTCCTGGAAAAGGCACAACTGTGTACTGGGGCTGGGGGAGGCTTTGATTATGAACCTGGTCCAGGGCTGCCAGGGAATAGCACAGAGCCTGGGCAGCTTGCGGGGGAGTCTCGGGTAATGGCACATCTGGAGTCTGTGCTGTTTTACAAATGTAAAGCAAATGGAGCCACCTTGGACGATAATTGGATTTTGCCTTTTAAGTTTTGCTTATTAGGTTGTTCACTGTATGTTTACTTTTGGAGAGGGAACCTAGAACTGAATAGGTTTAAGATCAGAAAAACATCGGAGCTGTGCTGACAAACCTTACTGAGCAGGCAGTGCTTGGAGCAGCAGGGAGGGTTCCCTGTGCAGCAGCCTGGGTTGGTGGTGAAGATTATGGCTTTGCTGGTTTGCTGTGGCTCCTAGCAAGCTTTATACCTGAAAGGAGGAGAGATATGGATTTATTTATTTCAAAGGCTTCATATTTTTAAGCTTTGATTCTTGTAAAATTTAAAGTTGCTCTGTGATGTCTGTTTCTGTCCCCACCACTTTCTTAAAAATTGTCTTGTTGAGTAGTGTTTCCCAGTCGACATGAATTATTGATTTTTTTGGTCCTTAACAGTAGGGCAGTGGTATTTTTCATCCCATATCACAGCCTGTTTAAAAAGTTATATCCCAGTGCCTTAACAGAATACCAACATGGAAGAATTCTGTAATTATGGATTATTGAATGGGACTCGCAATGAAAAGTGGAAAATGGACTTCTGTTCAAGTCTAGGTTTAAAAAAAAATACTTGCTTTGTGCACTTTGATGCAATTGGTACTTGCTGTTTAGAAGTTAGAGCTGTTAGTGGTCATTGCAAGCTAAGCAGTTGGAGAAATGGAACATATAGTACTATGCTTATTTTAAAGTGTTTAACTGACTGTATTTTAATTCTTCCCTATCTTAAACTATTCTTAGAGACTGTATTTTTTATAAATATTTTTTAAAGTGAACAAGATAATGAAGTTGAACAATAACTGCCCATGAATGTGTGTGTGCTTGAGTACATGTATGTCTGAGTACTTATTAGCATGGTATTTTTTCATTCAAAACCACATAGTGTCAAGTTTATCATATAATAAAATTGCAAGGCAGATGAGGAGAAGAAAAGCTGTTCCAGAGCCTTGAGCTAACACAGATGCCAGCTGGACAGTATGTGTACATGTTCTAGTTAGTAAATAAGACTGTGAAAGAGCTAAAAGGTAATGTTTACTGAACTGTCTTACTATTACAGTGAATTTGGGCTTTACTTTGATGACCAGAAATCATTGGGTGGAATGTCTGGCTGTTGAAAGGGTGTGCTTGCTGCAAGGTCTTCTTGTATTGTGCACCATACTAATCTTGTGTTAGATATTCTTATTTTTAGAAGATCTATAAAGATGCTATTTTTAGGTCAAAAACATCAACTCACCTTTGACTAAAGAGGTACTAAAATAAAAACGAGTAACTTCTACAGAGTATATTGATAACCAGGCAGTGTCAGGTGAAGAGTTCTTGTCGTGCCTTCTGTCACTTCTTATGTAGGCAAGAAGATACGCCTTTAGGTTGTGGGGTTTTTTTCTTTTTTCCTTTCCATTTTTGTCTGTGTTATTAATCCTCCTTTGTTTTCCTCTTCTTCCAGAAGTAAAATCTTAGTTCAGCCCAGTAGTGATCCATAAATAAACTGTACATTTGTTACTGTCACAGCCTCCTCTGGACTTGAATTTTAAACAAAAAAAATAATCGCCCAGAGTGTGCAATAGTTGCGTTGAAATAATGGTCAGCTTTTAAAAATTATTGTTGTTGTTGTTGTTATTATTACACTGCAAAATCATCAGTCACTTACAGAATATGATTACTTGCAGAACAGTAAATGTTTCCCAATGATGGTATGCAGGTACACATCTCTGTGTGTGTGCCCTGGCCTCTCTTGTAACATTTAATGCCAACATTATCTGTCTCGGTCTCCACATTTACTACTGATTTGACTCATTCTTCAAAGAGATCGTGGCTTCTGATGTGGTTTGGTGGGCTTTTCATATGGATTAAGAAGTGAATAGTTGCCGTTAGTGTAGCTCGTGTTCCAAATAGAAAATGTCTGGTATGTTTGGTTATGAGTGTAGCAAGTGATCTAAAATGCTGGCAGTCTGCTTGAAGGAAATCAAATTACACTCATATATTTCATGCGAGGAAGTGCTTCCCTTTTCTCCACTGTGCTGCATGTGTTCTGTTCCTTGTTGACTTATGTTCCTTCATTGTCAGTCTTCCTCCGTTCCTGCAATTGCCTCTTTATTTTGCATGGGCACCCAATACATCACCCCTGGCTCTGCAGGGCCAGCCCGGCTGCTCTGCTGCCTCTTTCCTCAGGCCTTCCCTTGTCCATCTTCTTTCCTTCCTTCTTCACCCTACCCCAGGGCTTTCCCACGTCCACTGCACTTGAAACTAGCAATGCCATCTTCCTGCCCTGCCTGCTCTCTTGGCTTTTTTTTCTTCTCCCCTTCCGCCCCCCCCGCCCCAATGGTTTTTTTCCCCATCTTGCCCTCCCTTCTGTTTCCCTCCCCTCTTTCCCTCTTCTTCTTTTCTCTTCCCCTCTTTTTTTTTTTTTTTTCCCCTCCTTCTCCCTTCTGCCCCCCCCCCCCCCCTTTCTTTTTTTTTTTTCTTCTCATTTTTCTTGGCCCCATGGTGTGACTCTCACTGATTTCTGGTGAGTAACTGTCAGTACGGGGGAGTCTACCTGCTAATGATTTCATCATGCATCTGATTTGCCATCTATTGCAGAAGTGCCTGCAATGCAGAAGGCTTGATAGTGTTGTTTAGCATTAGAAATTTAAAATACTAAAGTACATAGAGCACCAGTTATAAATGTACTCAATAAGCCACCTTGATTTAACTTGCATGATTCTGTGAGTGTGAAGGTTTTGCACAGTAAGACATTTTTTGGGCAAGCTGTGAAATATGGGGATCTAGATTACAATAGGAGTTTTTCAGATTGCTGAATAAGAAGCTGGTAAAACAGCATTTTCTAAATGGGGACAACTTCTCTAAAATTTACCTTCTGTCTTTTGAGCTGTCAGCCGCTTGTCACTGAAGACTTGAAAATTATATTCATGAAAACAAGAGTTTGTTGGATTTCAAAGAAAGTGCTGTTTTTGTTAAAAATAGCAATCCGACCAAAAGGTTAGGCTATCATCAGTGTCTTTAAAAATATGTTTAAGACCCCATTCTGTTCCTTGCTATCACAAGAGAAGATGACTTGTTAATTGCCTTTCATAAAAATGAGTTTGATTTAAGGTATTAATAAAATCTAAATTTGTGCATTCTTGCTGTGAGGACCGAAGATTTTAATTTAGTGATTTGCCAGAACAATTTTTTTGTGCTCAGTTTGAGTGCTGTGTGAGAATTCCATGTTACTAAATTAGGGCAGACGTATATATTACACTGTTTACAAACTGTTATGATTAAAACCTGTTAAATTTCATATATGATATTCAGACATCTTTGAGCAAAAAAAATCACCTAGTTTTTATCTTGGCGCTGTTGGATTCTTGTGTTAAAATAGATGAAATTGCGAATGTTAATGTGAGTAACTGTGGAAAGTTTGACCTGGATTTCAAATAGCCATGAGACTATTACAGCAGCAGTAAATCTTCAAGAGTGTGTAAGGCTAGCACATGGCAGGGGATATGTCTGATACGTCCAATGTGAGAATTTGAGTGTGGGTGGAGAAATAGCCTGAAAGCAAAATTGTGAGTCATAATAATATTTTTCTATTCTAAAAGAAACAAAGTAAGAATTTATCTCTTTGTATAAAGCTATGTTTTTATAGGCAGTACCCAGTAACTTCAGAAATTTTTATTTTAAAATGGTAAACTAAAATTCAGCTGTATTTATGAAAAACTGTTTGTGACACTGAGGCATCTGGGTTCTTAATCTTCATGTATTTTCTCTGATTACGATCTTTGAAATATGTATGGGAATGGCAGGTGCAGGCTTCAGCCTAAATAAACCATCAAACTAAGGAAAAAGTAGATGCTAAATGTTCTTACCTTTTGTTTTAAGTTTTTTCCTCCTGTCCTTGAATGACTGTTTTTTTTCTTGGCTAAGCCTGGCTTCATCCCTAGAATTGGGTACTTTAAAGGCCGATAGCATCAAAAGGTCCCGAGTATTAGTTGTCAAGCACTGGCATTGCTGGAATCTTTTATTATCTTCTTGCTTTGATTTTCTTCATCTCTCTTATAACATGTCAAGTAAGAATGTAGGCAATGTCAGGAGATTATGATAATAGTAATTTTTAAAGCAATGTTTTGACTTCAAAAACGTTAAAACAATCATGTTTAAGCAGTTCATCATGGAAAATCAACTGGTAATTAAAAAAAAAAAAAAAAAAAAAAGATTAAATATTTTCTACATACTTACTAGATCCAGTTAGCTGTTCTGTCACCTCGCTGGATATTTTTATACTAATCTATTTTTGCATAAAAGAAAGACATGATCTTGCAGATACTGGCCCACTTGTGTCCCCAAAACGAAATTATCTTGGAGTGTTATACAAAGGCATTAGAAATGTTATAAGATTTATTATTGCAATATTGACTTGATTCTTTTCAGTTTCTAAAAAATATTAAGATTGTATGGTTTACAAACTAAGACCCTGAAATATCTTAACTCTCCATATTTTTAAAACTTATATTGAAACTGCTTTACAATAGAATAGTAACACTAGCTAGAATGTGACTCTGTTCATTTTATTCACTACAGAGAAGGGGAGATTGGCAGCCTCTGGCATTCGGCTGTCCACAGCTGAACTGCAGGGCTTGAGTGGCGTTGGCAGGGCTGAGCATAAAAGTTTGTGCTGTGTTTGCCAACCATGTTCTTGGCTCAAGCTGATGTTACACGTCTCTCGGCTCCAAAGCATGCTCATTTGCCAAAATCTACCTAAAAATGTATGCTGGAATTCCTGATTAAATAAAACCTTTGATATTTATTTAATGCCTTGGAAAGGCATGCATTCTTTCACAGGAGATTCTGCTTTAGAAAAAATAAAAAGTAGAAATAAAAATAAAAAAACACCAAGGTGGATTAAAAATACGTAGAGTAATTGTCTCTTGCAAGCAGATTGACTGATAGCGTTGGTTCCTTGTGAGTATTGAAATTATGGAATTTCGCCAGGTTCTTACCTGAAATTCTTTGCATACATAAATTTTTGTTTATTGTTCAAGTATTTTGAAAATTGTTCAACTTCAAATGACAATTGCAATCAGTGTATAATTTTGCTGCTTTTTTCCATCTATATAGCAATATAACTCCCTTATTGTTGCCATAGGCTAAAGTTACCAGATGAATGATAAAGGTGTCATTTATGCCAAGCCAGAGCAGAAGCTTTTTCAGAAGACCAATAGCAACTGCTTTTACACATAGTGCTATGTAAAATGCTTATTAATGTTAGCAGATGTTGCACTTTAATCCCCCAGAATGATTGTTTGGTAGCAGCAGGAGATTTATTAAGCTTGAGTTGTGTGAAATTGTGTGTGCATAAGCTGCTATTTAGACTGTAAAAATGCCATTGAAAACTGTTAAAAAGTTCTAACTGTAATTGGCAGAGAGGTATTAGCTGTTCTAAAAGAAGTATGTGTGTACTGCTGGCCCTTGTTCTGTAACCTCTTTATCATTTATCTTCTTGTATTAATGTCACTGAATTATTAATTCATGAGCGGGATTGGATAGGGTGAAGGCACTGTTTAAATGTGTGGCACATGTATAGTTATCACTGAAGACATGAAAAGAGTCATTTTGTGTTATCTATAAAATGGAAAGGACATTTAAATTTTCAAACACCTAGATTACTGCTACTGTAATACAATGTTCTTATTAAAATTTTGTCATCTTTTCACTCTGTTCACTTCTACATTTGTCTATCAACAATATTTATATTTTACATATTTGTAATTGTGGAAGGGTAAATCAAGAATAATTTAAAATCCTAATGTAACTTAATTAAAGAAAAATACAATCCTTTCCAAAGTAGTAATGTCATTGTCATATTGAGCTACCAAGACCTGTATTATTTAAAAGAAATGTTAAAAATGTGACTCAGACCTCTTGTCTAAGCTTGATGTAGCCACAGAACATCAGGTCATGTTGCTGCTCAAAATTTGATAAAGGTATCTTAAATTTAATCTCTGGTGTATGGATGATTTAAAAAATAATGTATTGGAAAGACTATTTTCAGTCACTCCGATGAAAAAATTCATTCTTTTGAATATTTTAAAAAGTATTAATTCTTTTTTAAAATTCTCCAAGTGAAGGTGATTTAGTGATACTTGTGGTCCTCAAGTGCTCGTTGTGGCTGGTGCTCTGGTGATGGAGGTAACAATATGGAATATGGGCTTAATAGGAGGTATCACTTCATACGTCCCATCTCGCAGTACATGGGAAAGGCTTTTACTCTTGCCAAAATATGTATTATTTTTCTTTCTTCCCTTCCCCAAAGGAAGAGAAAATGGTACGTAAGATTCTAGGAAGAGTTTTAAGCAGTGATGCATGCAAGTAGAAGGAGCTTTTCTGTGGAATTATAATTTAGAGATTTTTTGCTTATATATTTTCTAGATGTAATCATTGTTTTCTGACTTAGCCTTTCTACAGAAGGAATATAAAATATGAACTGCAATAGTTTTCTGGTTTTCTATTCTAGTTTGAATAAATAATGAAACTCACAGTTCACCCAAATTAAAGGAGTGGTACAGCTCCTGTGAACGACTGGTTGTCATTCAGCTGCCTTGCACAGTTAAGAATAGTCACCTAAATGTTCATTGTTTATTAAAATTGTACAAGAAAATACTCTTAACTATAGTTGCATCATCACATGACCAGGCAACTCATACATCTTTACAGAGCCCATCAGCCAGCAGAAGTAGTAAATTTTTTCTTTTCTTTTGTTGCAGAATCAGGCCATTTCTGAGTAGATAAGGAAGATTGATTTGCCAGTCTTTATTGCATATGTTTTGGATGTTCTTGACGATATGTAAAGCAGTACCTATGTAATTCAGTTGTATATTTGTGTGTAGCTGCAAGGAGGAGTTAGTGCTGTCTGTGCAGTTCTGTCATACATAGCTTCTCACCCTTGAATTGTTGTTTTCACCATGAACGTATGTATGGGAAAAGCCAATTATGGGGGAAGAAAAACAGAGTTTGCTGATTTTTATTTCATGATTTTTGAGAATTCAGCCTTTGACTCGTAAGTGCTACTGGTATGGAAAATTGGTGAACCAGAATGATGCGTATTCTGTAATGTGTTCTTTTTTGGTACTTAATACATCCAACTCCTCCAACGGGTTATGTAAATTCAGTGAAGTTTCTACTGGTAAGTAGAGGAGGATTTCTTGTGTGCTTAGAAAGTAGTTTAACACCTTCTTTAGTTGATTATTCTTTCGAGGTTGATGTATTTGAGGTGCTTGTAATTCCTTGGTCTGTATTCAAAATTACAAATTATCATGTGGCTTATGACAAATTATGGGACAGTAGCACACAGCACTTCTCAAGTTTTTCTGCAAGAGGCAGTCCACCACCTTTTCATAATTAAATAGTTTGTGAATGGTTTAGGAAATGCTCCTTTATGTAATTATTCTTAGAGGTATGGATATTGGTGGGTTTAGTGGAACTGAAAAGTGATCTTCTGAAGGTCCTGGCTGTCAGGCTGCTGGTAAGAAAATACTACTCTCTGATCACTCTAGTACTAATTGTGCTTCAGCAAAAAGAGACAAAACCTGTAATAACTTGAGAAGGGGGTTATTTGAAAGAAGAAAAAGAAAAATGCTCAAGTATAGCATGTTATAAAACTTAACAAAAAGCAGGCATTATTGAAATGGTCTATCATAAAATTAATTAATTTGATGGTAAATGTTAATATTTGATATGGTGGAAGAAGAGATATTTTAAAATAACTGTATTCTGCTGTCTCTATATTTAGTCATGGGTTTTTCACATTTCCTTGCATGTTCATCTGATATATTTTATCCTAGATTACCTCATTGCTCCCAAGAAATCCCTTTTGGTAATGTTGATAACCTAATATATGACAGATTTTGGTCATTATTATTTCATTTAGTGGTCATATGTATAGACCAAGAGGGAATCTGAATATTGATTTTGCTGAATGGCTAGTAACCATGATTTATGAGTCAAGGAGTCAGTGCAGTGAGCCAAACACAGAAGAGATTACATCTTGTGTGCCACCATTGATTTTGTTTCATATTTCACTGCACAGTGATTAGGCCATGGTCTCATAGAAGTTAACATTGGAACCATATTCCTCTTCAAGAAAAAAAAAAAAAAAAAAAGCCACAAATTACACTCAGTGCATTGTGTATGTATGTATGTGCTGCCTGCCTGCCTCTGATTTTTAAAATATGATAAATATTTTTCATTTACTTTTTTAGAGAGTTGGCATTTCTCTGGAAACAACAAAGGCTTTTGTTAGAATTCTTTAAAATTATGAAAAGTGAGGTAGCAGCCCACACAAGCTTGTTATCAGAATTTGGACAGTTTCATTTATATTGAATACAGACCACATATACTGACCTTAAATACAACTGGTAGAAAATGGGATGCTTTAAGATAGAAGCTATCACAGTGCTTTCATGAATTTTTGGATAATATTCCTTGGCATCAACCCAGGGGATTGGTATGACCAAACTGACCAAACTACCAAGCCTGTCAGTGCATGACTAAAGGATGCTGAGCCTGCAGTGCAGTCATCCCGACTGTGGTTGGGTTGGAGTTGGGGTCTACTGGGGCAGCTCAGCCCACGTACACCCAGTTGCAGCACGGGTAAAAACGTGATAAATAGACAGGTAAAAATATGTTCTCGTCTACTCTTGCTTGTAACTTGATTTTCATTTTGAAGTTAGTGGCTTATGAGTGTTTAGGTGGTGGCTCTATGCTGGTCTAATGAGGTTGTGTGTCCAGTGTGTCAGCTGTGAAAGGCACATCTGAACTCCTTCCCTTGCTTAAGCCCAGCGATGAGCAGCTGTAAAGCAGATTGGGTTCGCTGCAATCCTTGCAGGCAGCTAGAGGAACACCACGTTGCTGTACAGGTATGGGCATGTCTGACGGCAGTCTGAGGACTTCTCTGTTTTGTTTTTCAGTGTACTTCCACTTCAAACGGCTTCTTGGCTGTGAAAAACCCTGGTTGGGAGGAAAAAAAAATGGGATTGGTTAAGTGGTATAACATCTTTGGGAAATATGGGCCTTTGCAAAGCCTTGTCAAGGCTGTCAACAAACAGTTTACTGTCTTACAAGACTGCAGTGTCTTTGGTTGATGTTAGACTAGTAATTTTTTTTTCCAAGGGAAAGAAATTATATCTTCTAATATAAATAGATTATTTTGAGGATTTCTCTTCTGTGAGAAGTTTAAAAAGCCTTTGAATTTTCTTCAGCTATTTCTGTTGCTTTATCATATGGTTCTTGGTGTTTTTTATAGCTACTCATTATTTTCTTGTTTATTTTTGATGTTCATAAAATCCATCCTATGTAGGTTTGAAAATGAGAGCTATTTGTTTTGCACTTTAATGAAGAGAGTGGCAGGCACGATCAGACTGTGCCTCTGGTGTCCAAAGTGATCAGCATATTTAACATGCTCAGCATGACACTAAGATATTACAGCTGATAATGGTTGTAATTGACTTAGAGCATACCTTTCCCTCCCCCTTTCTTTAGATGCTGGGGATTTATCTTTGAGACCCCGGGAAGTTGTAGTGACACAGAGGGCAGAAGTGTTAAAAAGGTTTTACCCTCACTATTTGAGTGGGGATGGTCTGATGCAGCAGCACAGTGTCGATTCAGGTGAAGTACAGAGAATTTGCAATGAGGATTGAGTGACACCCCCCACCCCCTTTCCTGCTGTGATTCTGAGCACTTAGCAAAGGCAAAAAGAAAAATTCAGACTTGGCAAAAGGAGAGAGCCTGGAGCCAAAAAAAGCCATTCTTATTAGTGCTAGCAAAGGTTTACTTTGCTGGCTTATTGAATGAAAACTCCCTGGAGTGTCCGGGCTTTATCCTGTATTAACAAAAAGGGGCAAAGCTGGCTGCTTGATATGGAATACTGTGTAATGTCTTTAAAACAGAAGAGTGAGGCCAAGCTGAACTGGCATGCTCGGGAGAAAGGAAAACATTCATCTTTGCCTCTTAAATCTTACTTTCTTTGTGAGTGATTGCAATAGACCTCTGAGCGTCTGTGGACTGACGGACTAATTTGTGATGTTGCACCATTAAAACAGTGTCAGTGCACTGTTTAGTGTCATATCTTGCATAGCTGGATTTGCTATTTTGGATTATCTGCTGCACTGATGAGCTGGTGTGGGGTGGGCATTTCTGTTGAATTTTTAAATTCAGGGTGGCACACTATTTTAAGTGTTCCTCAGGTATGGGTGTTTAACATCAGAGCCCAATGTGGCTGAATGGATTGAAATAAATTTTTTTGCTGCAAGATTGCACAACCTTGGTCAAGTCTTGTTTGTGCTGTAGTATTCTCTTCCCTGACAATATTCCTACCATGCAACTTGGAAAGTGATGGTTTATGTTAGAAATGTAGTGTACAAGGTGACAATTAGTAGGGACTGTTGAATTTGGAACTGAAGGTAAGGCTTTCTGGTACAATTTAAGCACTGAATTGCTTTTAATGATAAATAAGTCTGTCAACCAGTTTTTGACAGAGTAGATTTAACCTTTCCTTTCTTCTTGCAATGCACATCTTATTTAATTAGGACAGATCACTCATTGGTTGTTTATCATAGGCAGTAGAAGGATTGCTTGTTTTTCAGGTTTTTTTTAGTATCTCATAACTCTGAAGATTTTTTTTAAGATCTGGTACTCTACTACTCACACAAAGTTCCGAATTTAAATCAGTTTTTCAATAACTGTAATGAATACTTAGGTATAACTCTTATTGAATGCATCTGAAGATGTGTTCAGTGTTGAAAAATAGAACGGAGTCTCATTGCAGATCTGTATAAAACTGTAGCTATTGGATCATAAACAGTATTAATCTCATTGTAGAATTTTGCTAATGTCACTTAGTTTAACTAATCACACTGCACTAATTAAATTATTATGGCACAGATTATAGGAAGTTTTTTTAAATTGGGAAAGCTTCATGGTGGGAAAGCACGTGGACACAGGATTTCTCAGGAGACTAAGTAGTCTATTATATTGTATGAATATATATCTACTCACCCTTGCCTCCTCTTCCCCTTCTTTTCCTCTGCAGAGTGTCTCAGATATATTACAGAATTACTTAATTTCATAAACTGGGTTATGAAAAAGGCAGTGGGGGTGCTGCATGTGTAGCAAGGTAGGTCATACAGGATTTATAAGAGGAATTGCCTGGGTCCTGCTAGTTGCTTGGCACATATGAGCTGTGCGGCTGTGGTCTTTCCTGTCTGCATCTCATCATCTATAAAGCTACTGTGAATTTTCTTTGTGTATTAGAGATGTTAAAGCTTGACTGATGTTGCAAGAGCTTCACCATATTTCTAAGAGGATTTTGAAAATTAGGGACACTATATTGTAAGTTACATAATAAAATGCTAGTCTGGAAGGCTTTCAGCTAAAAAAACCATCCTTCTTAGGTTGAAATATCTCTGCATTCCTGTCTTTCTTAATTGACTGAAAAGCTGGGTGGAACAGGAGGAAAAAGGCATCTCTTGAGCATGCTGTTTCAGTTGTCCGGAAGCTCTTAAAAAGACCCTTTTTTGGCTTTTGAAAATAAAACCTTGGGAAGGTTAAACAGAGTAGAGTTGGGATGCAACAGTCCTTTAGAGATCTTTCTCTTCAAAGATGAAAGTATTTCAAGGAGCATGCTTGGAGCAGCTTTCTGTTATCTCTCGGGTTCTCTTGAGCAATGTTGCGGGGAGAGGGATGGCCAGCAGTGGCATGTATTCTGCAGTGGTCGTGTTCTGTCTGTAAGAAGTTTCAGAAGTACAAAAGAACAAGGCAGGAGCACTAAGATATTGAGAACTTGGAGCACAGCTTATGAATACAGTATGAAGAGATGCCCAGTACCTTTGCAGTCTGCAGGTTTGAGCATTAACATTTCCATTACTGATCTACTTGTCTTTAACAGCACATGAGCAAAGAAACTTAACAGGGTGAATTACTCTGTTTCTAGGTGAACCTGAGTGGCTTTTAAATTATTTTATTTTATTTTTTAATTTTATCTTTTATTATTTTATTTTATTTTTTATTTTTATTTTTTAAAAATTTTTTATTTATTTTTTATTTTAATAATTTAAAATTATTATTACTTGTTAATTTTGTTTGTGAGAGACTGCAGTATGGCCCAGAGGTAGGGATTTAAGTTACAACTGAAATTTTCTGGGCAGCTTTTATTGAACTCTGAAATTCAAGCAACCTTTTGCTCTAGGGAGTTTCTCTCCGCTCCACCCACAAGCCCAAGCAGTCAGTGATGCAGAGAAAAGGTTTATTAAGGTCTGAGGGGAAATCAGTTATTTGTGCAGGACAGCCGCTCACCATGGTCTCCTTTTTCTGTTTACAAAGAGGTAACTTGATCTGTCTCTTCCTGGTCCTGCTTGTTTGGTTTGGGAATTGTTGTTGTTGTGAGATGCCGGTGATGGTCTTCAGCTCGCTGATGGATGGATGGATGGATGGTCAGAAGGATGTGGCTGAGGCAGTGTCTGTAGCGAGTGCTCTCTGGCTCCAGCTCATGTCTGGACACCTTTTTCAGGATTAGCTTTTGTTATGCTGATGAGTAGTTTTTTTAAAACGGCACCATTCTTTTACTCAGAGCCACAGAGTTTCTGAAATATATAGGTTTCATGAAAAAGGGTTTACCGTAAAGCTGTAATTTTTATTATGAAAAAAAAAAAAAAGGAAAAAAAGAAAAAAAAAAAAACCCAAACCGTATCACGTCAGTTTTTAAACACGGTTTAATTTTCTCCTGTTTTTTTAGCAAAATGTGTTACTGGTAATGTGGTAGGGGCTGGGTAGTTAATTTTGAATTCATTTTGCATCAGCTCACTGAGTTAAATTTTGTGTCTGTAGCCTACAGTAATCTAGAGAGAACATTATATTGCACGTAAGTCTTAAATTTGTCCTTAAAATACTTTGTGTTTATTCTTAGTTGAATTTCCGCTTGTTTTGGTATCACAAAAACATCAATGTCCTTTCAGAAACCATGGTTTCTTAATAAAATAGTTAAAGTTAGTCAGTTTAAAAGGTCAGGAACTCCTATTCAATTTAAAAAATAAAAAATATCTGTTATAAATGTTGCAGCTATTTCCTAAAGAGAGGTTGGGTACCACAAATGGTGCTGGTTTTTTTGGTTTTTTTTCAACACAACCACTTTCCCCCCTCAAATTAAAAAAAAAACCAACATCAAGGAAGCAATGATCTTAAGGATTATAAAGCACAGATACGTCACTATCCACTTGAAGATGAAGGAAGATGTTTCAAAATATGGTCGTACAATGGTATATTACAGATATAATGATGAAACTTGAGTCTCAGAAGTCAGTATCTTCTGGACAGACTGGGAACAATCAGAAAGCTGACTTAATTTCAATTTTAGCCATTATTGTTCTTCATCTGTTCTCCTGGATTATTCTGATTGTTTACTGAAATTATACCGATTAGTCTGTAGTGTCTGTGAAATAGTTCTGTGATTTTTCCTTTGGGTGCTACAGGTAAAAAATTAATCCAAGCTCTTTCCAAGCTTTTAGCTGAACTATCTCCAGGGTTAAGTTTTTTTATGTATCACGATGGCAATATTTTATTTCAATTTATTATTTACTCAGCAGGAGCTCCTTTGCAATTCTAATTTCTGATGGATGCAGTGCAACCTTTGTGGATTTGTAGATTTTTTTGTTTGTTTGTTTTGTTGGGGGTTTTTTGTTTGGTTTTTTTTTTGTTGCAAAGTACTCTCAGACCAGTGTGAAAGATCCAGAGATACATGATGACTGTCTCTTCATAACTGCTTCTGGGTTGTCCTGTAGCAGCTGCTGTATCATCATCTAAGCTGAAGGCACATAGGTCTGTGCCAGGGAGAGCCAGGCTCTGGCTGTCCTGCACTGGAGCCCTCTGTTTGCTGTTGCATGCTCTTTGTTGAAGTAAGTACGGAGAAAAGTGACTGTGATTGAAGAGCACCTGCCTGTAGTTGGAAATTGGAAAGAGAGTTTGGTTTTATGTATAAATAAACATAAAATCAGTCAGCCTCAGATGTCAGTTCTCTTTCATTTCCCTGTATGAGAAATCACAAGCATGCTTGTGCTGTGGGAGAGGAGTGCCTACAGTTGAAGCGGCATCATTCCTCTTAAAGAAGAACCAAGTAAAGAAGCTTGCTTGGCTATTTAATAATCTCCAATTCTGCCACAGTCATATTGCCTTCACTGGGAACCAGATAAATTGTTCCATAATGTTTTCTGGTATTCCCATCTTTCTCTCCTTGGGGAAAAGAGTGCCACTCTGGTTGCTCTCTGTGTGCTTAGGGAAGAAACTTACCATTGATTAATATTAACATTGGCTAGAATAAAAGGAGTTACACTTGCTGCGTCTGAAAATGATTTACAGTTAGTAGAATTTCTTTGTCTGGCATTGTGTGCTCTTCATTCTTTCCAGTTTTTCTTGAAAAAGGGTATTTTTAAAGCCTTTAATATGCTCTAGTACTTGTAAGACTCATAAGTGGCCCTTGGATCCTGTCGATTAATTTTTTACATAATCATTTTTATATGTTTTTTAAGTAAAGTTAATTTCTGATATCTCAGGAATACATCCACACAGTCCTGTCCATTGGTATTTCAGAGACCAAGCCAGTGTGGCTCCAGACTCCGCTCTGGAACTATAATTGCCATAGTGTTCAGAGTCATTCTTTCAGAGTTGTTTCACATATCTAATATATAGATCCAGATTTGTAGTTTAAGAAAATATATTTTTATTGTGTATGTTCATTTTGTTCTGTCTTTATAAGCACTAATAGTCAGGGCTGAAACATGAACTAGCTTTATACAGTGAGATATGGAAGAGGATGTACATAGTTGGCTGGTAAAAGAGTGAACTCATTAGTGAAAGGGAGCACTCTGCTGTCGAATCTTCTATCACAGCAACTGCATTCTATCACCATAATTATATTTTTCAAATGCAAATTACAGCTTTAATAATTCTTCCTTTGGTACATCATTTATGGGAGCAGTTGGCTTCATATTTCTCAGCTGGAGGCAAATCTTGGCAGGGGCTAAGGACTGGACAGTCTCATCGTCCGTATTTCTTCCATTTTATCTGAAGGTGTTTATTGGGTAGAAGTACAGTGAACCGTGGAGTCATATAAAGAGGCTTCCTCACTAGATAGAGTATTGTGTTGGCAAAATTGCTGTTAGGGTTTCTCATCTGAGCAGTGATCTGTGTGTATCACAGAGCCGTGGCAGGGAGAGAGACCTGCAGAGCTGCTGTTGAGTGGACTTTCACTGTTGTTCTCAACTGTCCCACATTTCAGATTACTAAGAAGTATTTTAGTGCCTTAGATTTAATTTTGTTGTTGTTCTTTGAGGTAGAGAAATGCAAGGTGCATCATATTTGGAAAATGGGAAGAACCTAGCCTAGTCGTCTGCAGATCCAATTACTTACATTCATAGAAAACATTCTTTTTTTTTTTTCCTTCTCATGTGTTCAAATACATCAATAAAATTCCTACTTTCAATTTTAACATGTATCATTATTTGGCAATCTGTTCAATGATCACTGACCTTGAGAGATTACATCCCACAAATCTGCCAAATTCCCAGCTACAGTACAAGTCTACTGTCAGTTTTTATTAAAAATTTGTGTTTTCATGTCAAGTAAAATTTGATAGTCCAAATTACTCGTGTTCAGCTATTGATGGATCTTTTTATTTTCTTCTAAATCCTCTGCTTTTCCAGGTATGAAGATGAATAATGCAGACCACTGGTTTCGATGATGCTGGGCTTTTATAACTGGATTCATTAAGGAATACAAAGAAAATTCTTACAGGGAACAATAATGGTGTCTTCTGGCTGCAGAATGCAAAGTTTTTGGGTTTTGCTCATTATCAGCTTCCTGCAGTGTACTGAAGGTAAGCTTTAGTTTATTTTTCACTTGAGTTTGCACATGAGATGATTGGTCTGTACAATTAATTTCTGTTAGAGGAATTGAAGTTTTAGGATGTCAGACTGAGAGTATCTGTAGCATGTTCTAGGTTTAATTATTTTTTTTCCTTAATGAGAAAAGAATTTTTGTTTGTTTGTTTGTTTTTAAAATAGTGAGGTATGTTGCAGTTGAAATGCAGTATTCAGGCAATTGAAGTGAAAGTATTAATATCTCTGGTTAGTAGGTGCCTTATTTTTGCACTCTTCCTGTTTCTTCCTTTTTTTTCCTGTTCTCATTGCACAACAATTTAGAAGATTGTTTGATGTGATATAAAATAACTGAACAGTGCAAGTGAAATACCTGTTTAACTTTTCTAATCTGTCTGGCTGAAAATAAAATGTCAGACACTTCCATTAGGACTAGAGCTATGCAAGTTAAATTTCAGGAAATAAAACTCGAAGTTCATAATAATAATTAAAAAAAATTGCTTTTTAAAAAGGAAAAATACTTCACTGCCTCAAATATGGTGTTTAAAATAGTTCTTAAAGATACAGGGAAGGGAAAAGCTTACTAAAAAAAGCTGTATCATCTATTCTTTTTCTTTTTTTCTTCATAAACTCCATCTTATCCAATTGGTCCGTCTCCCTAGCTGTTCGTGTGGCCCTTTAATTAGTAACAGAGAAACATGAATGATAGGAAAACATGGTTCATTAATATTTAATTGCAAATATTTGTATAGAACTTGAGGCTAATTTTGGGTGTAATCATTTTGATTGACTAGATTGCAGGTGAAAAAACTGACTTAGTAATAAAAGTAGCACTTCTGTGCCTTCTTACATTATTCAGTAACCAGTATAAAATATATAGGCTTCTTTGCATCTGTGGCGTGATCTCACCATTTTTTAAAGCAGATGCATACCTTACCCTGTCAAAAGTCTTTAAATTTTAAGGCTAAATTTGCAGGGATGCTTTAGGAAAGTGCCTTTGCCTTCTCTTCTTCTTTGCCGCCTTCTTCTTCTATACAAACAAAAATGATCTAGTCCCCCCAAAATGGCAAAGCCAAAGATTAAAAATTGTATACAATCTTCTTTGCTCACTGTGTGATTTCCTAAGCATTTTTTCTAGACTAAGACTCCAGTCTTGTGATGTACTGACAGACAAGCTTTGCTAAATTAGATTGTTCATATATGTGTGTGAACATATGCCCATTTCAGGGTTTTCATAAAGGTTTCTGAACATGGGGAAGTCTCATTTTTTTTTAAATAGCTTTCACAGTCAATTTCTCCTCCCTCCTTTTTTTTTCTTAAATATTGCCAGGACATATTAGAAACTGGCATTTCCCATGGCACACTGCAGACCTTGGGGTGGTTTCATAACTGGAATTTCTGATTTGGTAGCTGCTATACTGACTGCTGTCTAGGTGCCCATTACGTCTGTAGACCTGGGCAGAATATCACTTTTATAGGCAAGAAAGTGCCAACACCTTGGAACATAAAAATCTTTTCAGCTGCTTTCACAGGTAAGGAAGGCAAATGCATATTAGGAGAATGGAGTTTTGAATCTTAAAAGTGTCTGATTAGGTAATAACTTGTGCTAACTATACGCATACTTACATTGGAAAAGTAGTTGTGCTATTTGAAATCAATGGTGTAGGAAATAAGGGCATCTATTTATGCTTTTAATTAAGTTTTAAAACAGTAAGGGTGATTTTAGTTATTGTAAGTGTTTTGAATCCGTATATGTAGGACATTTTACAAAGATTTACGAGACTACCTGCAGTGTGACACTGTGCAGTGGTTAAAACATCTGAAAACTGAAGAGCAGACAACCAGCTTACTTTTTCCGGCTTTGTTAAAGTAGCAAGCAGTATTCTAAAAAGAATGTTTTATCTGCTGAATTTGGAAAGGAAAAAGTCAACTGAGAACTTCTGCAGATTGAATATTTGCCATTTGCAGAAAGCTAATTTTCATTGTCACCTGTAATATTTCAAGTTCATTTTGTTCTGTCCCTTTTTTTCTTGCTTTTAGTAGCCAGTAGCAATCTTTTGATGCTTCAGTTGTGAATTTACTTCTTTAAAATCCATAGGAGCGCTGCTTTTTCAGCTAAAAGAAACAGGAAAGGAAATTTGGAACAGATAACAGAATCATACCAAATTAATTGTAAATTCTTAAAATAAATGAAATATTGTGGCTCTGTATACTGGAAATGAATATTAATATAAAGTTGGCTTCCAGCCACAGAAGCAAAATGAATACTACATTATTACACTTTCTCACAAGATTACATTGCCTTCTGCTTCAGTAATAAGAGATGCCAAGTGTAACGTGCTTTAGTAGCACTTCATGCCTGGAAGTATGAACTTGAACAAAGGTTAAAATAAGAGTATCTAACTTTTGCTAGAAATAAGAAAATTTTTAATTATTTCTCTTGGAACTTAAGATTTTTAGTAGAAATTTTAGGTGTATGTGCAGGTTGTTGCAGTTGGTAGGGGGGGATGGAACTTGGCAAAATTCCCCGCTGTTATATTTTAATGTTTCTCTACAGCTGAAAGACAGAGGGGAGGGAAAAAAAATTCTGGGTGTGGACAACTGATTCATTTGTTCTTATAATGAAACATTTTCCAGTCATGATGAAGACTTCATTATTTTCAGAGTGCCTTAACTTTAACTTACCAGGGAGTTAACAAGCATGAATAGTAATAGGAAGGCTTCAGTTTCATTTTAGCATTGTCCATCCAAATAGGAATAATATTTTCAGTTAAGAAGGCCTTGGTTTTTGCTTGTTTTTTTCCTGGATAGAGCAGTCCAGGTGGGGTTGCTTATGAAGCAGTCCATTCCAATAGGCAAAATGAACCTGGAATGGACAAGTGATAGCATCTGGAGGGAAAACTGCATGGAGTTATTATACACTGCTGGTACATTGATCAACAGCAGGTCCCTATTTTGTAGAGGCTTGAAAAACATTGTTATTACCATCAATGGCAAGCATTGCATCTCTAAATAAGGAAAAGATGAGAGGCAGGAAAGGAATGAAAAGCTGAAGTGATGAGTTTGCATATTAATGTCTTTTCTAAAGGTATTTTTCTCTCCCTTTTTCTAGCATGTTCTACTATAGGTATGTCTTTAAAACTACAATTTTCTTACAAAAAATGGGCTTAAAGAACTACCTTGGGTATTAGTTTGTCTCAGAGTTATGTAGGTAGCTCGTGTCCTGTTGCTTGAGGTAGACAAAAAATCCGAGGTGACTGTACAGGAGTCATACTGTCCCACGCTGCCCTGGCTCTCTGCTCTCAAGAGGAGAGGGTTCATGCTCCTGTTGGTCCCATGTGGTGGAGTCTGACACCTTTACTTACCTGTTTCCTATGATGTGTAGAAAATTAATTACTTTCAACATCACCTTTTTTCTTTTTTTTTTTTTTTTTTTTTTTACCTCTGTCTTAATTAGGTGAAATCATCCAAGAAGTTAGAAATTACCTGAGAAAATGCAGATAGTCAGAGTGAGATCAGAAATAAAAAAAAGCTAAGCAGAATAAAAAGCTTATTGTACATACTATTGGTTGCTTTTCAAGCAAGTGAAGACAAATACACTAGTATGCATATGAAAAAAAAAAAAGCTGTCAGAGCTAAATAGTCTGATAAAGATTGTGTTTTGGACTGTATAGGTTTTGATCTTTTAAGCTTGTGAAGTCCATGTTCTTGACTAGCTCTAGATGCCTTTTGTGTTTATTCTTTTCTGCTGCTTGAGAAGCACAAGTGCTTGGGAAGCACAAATAGTTTTCTTTGCTTATATTTTATCTTAGTCAAGGTTTAACACGTTTTGAATTAATTTTTTTATGAATTATTATTAACACTTTGTCCAAAGGAAAAAGCATCATACTTTCATTATCTATTTAATTCTGTTTTCCTAAAGCGCATTAATGTTTTTAAAAAACATCTAGCCTGTCTCTGCCTCTGAGAGTACATTTTAATTAACATTACACTGAGAAATGTAAGTTCCTATGAATTCCACTTATCCGAGCCAAGGAGCTGAGTGCTAATTTGGAAGCAATTTTAACTGCGTTAGTAGAGAAATATTAAATACATTTACATTACATTGTATATAATGTACTGTATGTAATACGTTGTAATACATGTACATTGGGCCACTACAAAGGTATTTTCTGTTTTAGTGTGTTGCCTCAGATCTTTAGCTTTCTGTAAAGCTACTCAGACTAAGGCATATGATACCAGGTACTCAGCAAACAGCAGAAGCTCATTGGTTTTCCTTACATTTACTAGGAAGTCTTAGCAGGATATTACCTCGAATGAAAATTCAAAAAATCTTGTGCTCTGGACTTGAGAAGGAATCAGCTTGCATTAATTAGTGGATTTAAGTTCTACAAGGGGTGAAGCCCATTATGGAGTCACGCAAGAGCAAATAGGAGCACTAATTTAATTTCTAGCCAGGGAGTTTATCACAGGAGAGCTCTGTGAAGCACACAGTTAGGAGGCAACTACTTGGTTTAACAGAGTTTGAAAAGCATCCTTAAGCACACCCAGCATAATAAGGCTAGCCAGTTACTGCCTGCCCTTTGGAGACTTCCTATACAATCTTCACTTTCTACCCTCTCCTTTTCCATACCATCTCCTTTTCCAGCTCCAGTAGGTCTGTGTTTCTGTGATTAATTTTTATCATGGATATCTAATGTTTTTCACGATTCTTTATCAAATGTTTTTTCTTAATTGGTTTATTATGCAGCAGAAAATATCTTTGTGAAGGAAGCAATTGGGTTTCTGCAGAAAGCAACTGCTGCACTGAGTCATGTTTTCTTTTTTTTTGGAAGAGCATTCTATTTTCCAGTGGGATAGTCTGTGCATACTTATCTGGGACATCCTTTTCCTTTTTAGGGGGGAGGTATATTCTAAAAAGGAAATTGACCTAAACACTGTAACTAAACTTTTTCTAGAGAAAAATGTCTGTTAAATGAAGAATGTCTGTTAAACTTTTCCAGTGCATTTCCAGGTAGTAAAGACAGACTGACTGACTGACTGACTGGAAAAATCAAAGATTATTTAATATGTTGACAGTGAATATCCTTTATATATTCCCTGAGCAGTGAGGTCTGCAGAATCCTATGCTGTACTGTTACATTTTTGAAGCCAAACCAAAACCATCACTGTTCTAGAATGTAGAAGAACCATGTAAAAGAGTGAACGAAGAACCATTTTAAATACTGAACTAATATTTAGATGAGAATTTACTAGGAAATGTTAAAGGATCTTGTAAGTTATGCAGAGAAAAAGGTGTAAATGTGTAATTATTATGAGATAAATAATAGTATTACTATTTCGATATGCTCTTTTCTTCCTCATTTACTTAAAAACATTCTTTATTGTGGTATTTTGTGTCTTGTGTTTGTATTCAGAAGAAAAGAATGCTGTAAAACTAAAGCTATAGAAATGCAGTGGGTTGTGCTAAGGGCAGATGTTAGATTTGCAGAACCCTTGAAGCTATTGGTTCAGTTTCCTGCCTTTCGTTGTGGTAACCTGCGTGGGTCTCAGTGGGAGAGGTGAGCCATGCAGCTGACCACTGCAGGGAGAGCCAGTTGACTTCACCTTCAGCTAACCTGATAGTATTGCCTGAGAGCTTCCCTTTTATTACATATAAATCTGGGTGTACTTCATTTATTATAGTAGGGTACCTTTGCAAGCATTTATAAAAAGTATTTATTTTTATAAACAATTGTATTTTAAGTGTTTATTTTCATTTCTGTGTATTGTCAGGTGGAACAATACTGTTTGTCTTATATAGTTTTAACAATAGTGTCTTTATATTGTACTTTGAGATCATAGCATAAAAATGGAAGTATAACTGTGCCTATAGCATCTGATATTGGAATGCCTCAGCACTGGCTTTCTTATTGCATTTAGTGTTCTTATAATCAGATTATAAAAATTATCTTGGAGTACATTAATTTTAAATTTAATATTTGCTGACAAGTTTGACAAGCACATATTAATTTGGGGTTTTTTTTGTTTTTTTATATATATACTTGAGGATGTCCCTGCTTACTTCAGGGGGACATTGGTCCAGATGACCTCTTGGAGGTCTCTTCTACCCCAAACTGTTCTATGATAAGTAGATCCATTGTTGTTCACTGTCTCCCTCTGTGAGTAAACAGTACTGACAAGTTAAACATTTTGTGCTAATTGTGTGTTGTACAGGTATCTTAATAGCAGTAAGTGTATGTAGGATGAAAGCATTACAGGAGAAGACTAAGGGAAACAACTCTAATACGTATTTCATGCATGTGCCCACTTCTGTGTTTGAGGAGATAAGGCAGTTCACAGAGAAGTTCTTGGCTTGTTGTCCATCCATGCTGTCATCATAAATGCACTTAATAGTGTAGGACCTCCCAACATTTTATTATGCAGTTGGGTATATTTATATAGTAACCTTCATGGAAGGGACACTTAAAATTTTTTGGGCCTTTACTGTAGTTAATTGGTGTTGCATTTACTCATCACATTGGTTGCTTAGAAGTATTTTATAGTTGCTCCCTCAGATTTATTTTTTTTTAATCATAACGTGACTTGGTACTTGGATAATGTTGCTCTAAAGCAGCACGTCATTGCATTATATGCTAAGTATTAAAAAAAAAGAGGAAATGAAGATAAGGAAATGAAATGTGGGTGTAATTTTTTGCACTTCTAGTTTGTTGTGGTGCTTACTATGTAGCTATGTTGGTAGGGTTCGCAGCTATGTCCCTGCAGGGTTTTTATTTCTAATGACTTCAAATTTGATTAGGTTTCATTATATCAGTGCTGGATTGGCTGCAGTTTTACTCAATTCTATAGATAGTACTAGTTTATCCATTGATGGTTTGTTTGGATTGACATTTTGAATGAGACACATGAATGCTGGATATTTTTCCAGTTGTTCATTTTTTTTTTTTTCTCACGAATACTAGGTTTTTTTTGCATTTTAAATGAAGGATAAATTTTGTATGGGTGATTCTGTAAGTGAGCATCATTTGGTAAATGGAATATACAATTCTTCCTGATAGATAGGAGCTGAAAAAATGCTTTTGCTTGAAGGTGTCCCAAATTCCTTCCCTTCCAGAACAAGTGTTGAACTACTTTGCTGGCCTTCAGAATGCAAAGCTCTTTGTGTTTCTGTGATCTCTGTCTCCTGGGTTTCTACTGAAGTGTAAAGAAATAGAGCTGTATGAATACTAGCTCAGTTTGTGGGTCCTTCTTTCAATTAGGGAGACAATTCGTCCATATCCTGGTGGCATTAGTGGAACCTTTGTAAATGGACGTGAGATTTTGGCAGTGGTAGAGGAGATTCCCAGGTTGTTCTGCCTGAGCTTGGACCAGTCCAGGTGGTTGGGAATGGTCCATTCTTTTTCTTTTCTTGATTTATACAAGTATAATAATCAACGATGTTTTCCTGATATAAAAAATGTGTGTGTGGGAGACAAGTTGTAAAGCAAAATGAATTTTTTTTTTTTTTTTTTTTGGTCTGTTGCCTGAGCAACACATATATGTGAGAAACCCAAGGGGACCACATAACTTTCAGTTGTTGGAGACAGCAAGTTTTATGAGAGATCTTAACAATGGAAGGAGATCTGCCTTTTGTTGATTCCCTTGTCAAGGATTTTGATGTCTCTCTCTGGAGTTAGGTAGTTTTGTTCCTTTCCAGCAGAAAGTAAAATTAACACAAGGTGCTGTTTGAGCAATTTTCTTCTTAAAATTGAATTCAATAATTCACTTACGAAACCTGAAAGGAGGTTGACACTGAAACCAGATTCTGCTGTCAGCTGCATTTTTAGTTGGAAAAGCAATGACAAATGTTTGCTTTTTAAAAGGCTTCAGTGCTATTTTGTATTGCTTTTGTTTTAACCATCTTCTCAGTGACCTTCAGTCGGATTTGCCTGTTCATTACTGATCCTGTTTGACTATGCACATGGCTTGATCTACCTTGCACAGCATTTCACATTAATTTCTCCAGTTTCTCCCCAACGAGCTGCCCTGGGTCTTTCCTCTAATTTGGGGTAGCAGATTGCCTTTAATATTTTTACTTTAATTTTTATTTTTAAATCATAAAATATTGCTTTAAGAATAAAGTTGGGATTTTTCCTGCACCATTGTTACCATCTGCCATTAAAAAAAATCTATTGAAAAAATGTGGGCTTGTGGCTTAGAACTGATCATGCATTTTAGTAGCTTAAGATAAATACGCTTTTAGTAAACAAAACTGAACAGTTCGCTGCTTATTCTTTTTCATCATTTAATTTGCAACAGATGAAGCTGGCATGCGTGAAGAGTGAAGCATGGAAAGTACTAGAGGGCAAATGGATGGTTTGTGATGTGGATTATTACCCGTAAATGATGGATAGAGTCCACAAAACATCACTTCATGTATTAATGTACCAGCTGGAAAAAAGTTAAATATATCAGCGTAGCATGTCATGTATAAACTGTTTGGTTTAGGCCTGCAATTTAAGTCCTGCTCAGGAATGAAAATCTTTAAATCTCCAATATCTTTATACTAGTGCAAAGATATATATATATATATATATATATATATATCTTTAGATATATATAAAAAACATCTGTGCACAAACATTTTTAAAAATTCGGAATACTGAAGTCTGGAAGGCAGCCATATGTAAACTCTCTTGAAGGTTTTAAAATATACAGTGCTTTGTTCTGCAGTGTAAGCTAAGGGCCGACAGAAAAACTGTCAAGAATTGCATCTAACCATGAGTGTTTTCCTTACCAGTTACACTGTAATCCAGTCATATAACAACTATTTGTATATATATATACACACACACATAATAGTATAACAATTAATTTGCTGTATTAGTTCTTTTGAATTTCCCTCTTAATTCAGAGCAGTGCTATCTCAGTCCTGGCAACAATTCCAGTTACAACATGTAACCTTACCTCTTTGATACATTATTTTCTAGCTCTTGGATTTGTTATGGATCCATTTTAACAGCATTCCTATGTTGCCTTCATTTCACAATACATTTTTTGAAGTATGAACAGAGACTTTTTGAGTATTTGCTATTAAAAAACATAATGTCATGTTAATGTCGTTTGCAGCAGACTCAGCGATTCTAACTCAAAATCTCCTCTATTTCCAGTCTTTTCAATTCCTTTTCTTATTTGTCTGACTGTGTTTTTTTGGTTTTGTTTGTTTGGTTTTCCTTTTAAATCTAGTAAAAATAATGGGGAAAAACTTTACTGAAGGTCCAAAGTGTGAATGATTGTGACCTGACCACAATTTTTACTCTTCATCCTGTTTCCACTTCATCCTATTTCCATTTGTAGTAAGGGATTAGATTGTAGGGGGGGGGGGGGAAGTGCATTTAAAAGGATTCGGAGATGTTAAGCAACAATAAAACTCTGTAACCATTTAAATGACAGCAGCTGACTGTTTGAATTAACTTTGTGTTTGGTTTAATTTGGGGTCCTAATTATTCCTAACTTACGTGAGTAGATTTCAATTATACAATACTGCAGGGATTTGTAGCTAAGGCAACTACAGGAATCATTTTACATAAAGTACTTTTGTTCGACTGATTAGGCAGGTTAAAACGGAATGATAGAAAATGGGAACTCTTGTCTGATAAAACCCAGTGAATTATTTCCACTGACACTATAAAGAAATAACATGAGGAGAACTCTATTCAAGATCTGGAGACTTTTTATGTTACATGTTTATCTGTTGATTACGTTGCATTAGGTAACTGCTCACAAGCAAATGATTCTCATGAGTATTACCAATAGACCTATCAATAAAAAGGCAATTCAGATTTTCATGATGCCTTAGTTTGGTCTTCATGCAGTGTCATCTAGAAGCTTGTTAAGTAAAAATTTAGTTCTGAAATGGATTTAAAAATATTTATTTATGCCAGTTAACAATTTAAATAGGCAAAACTTGTTATGTTTATTGCGTGAGATTTCAGGTTTTAGGCATGAAAGCATTTTTACACATACACACTTATGTCCAATATCCCATTTAGCCAAAATCGCTGTTCCATAACAATAATTCTCAATTATACAACATCTTAAAGATAACCTGGGGGAACTAGAAGGAATGTATTGGAATAAAAGATTCTGGAATCAGTTTTCATTGGTCTAACCCTTCAAGTGTACACCCTTCATTGTGAATTAACGTTTAAAGAAATACCTGCACAGTCTGATCTTAAGAACAGGTATTCATGTATATAAAGTAATCTTTTGTTTTTTTAACAGGGTGTGCCTATGTGATCATCTTAAATTTCATTTTGATAAATTTATTTACAAAGTCATGCCTCCTAAGTTAGGTCTAGAGCATAGGTAATTATCTCCTTTTGATGATAGTAGGCTTAGAATGCTGATTTTTGTTTTCAGAGTTTTTTGCACTCACCTTTTTTGGTTTCCTTAACCAGAGTGTTGAAGGTTACAGGAATGCTTATTCTGCTGACTCAGGACAACAGGCAACACAGAAGCCATGTGTGCAGCCCCAGCTGATGTCTGTTTTTAGAGCTGTCAAATTTGCCCCTGTCATTTGAATACACACCTAAACCTTATAGTCTTATTAAAGAGAAGTGGTCTTAAAGCACCCCTAGTGAGTTTTAAAGGGAGGAAAAACCCCAAACCCACCTATGAAGAATATGGTTAGAAAGTGTAACAATGATTTCTAAATTAGATCTCAAAGAAATACTTAAAAAGGAACAATAAATCCACGTGTTTCTTCCCTCTCCCCTGACACCTTCCAGTTTTCTGTGGAAAATATGCATTTTTTAATCATATGTCTGCTGTTAACGCTATACACTTTCAATTAGTACTGCTGACAAGTTATTTAGGAGAGTCTCTGGAGCATGTGGAGATGTGCACAGCTTCTGTGTCAGGTGTTTGCTTTCCAAAGTGAAATTATTAAGATTTAATTATCAGTAGATATTTTCAGCAGGCAGTGTGCCTTTGAAAGATGGTCAAGTGCAGGGCTGCAGGTGCCCTCCATGCAGCTGGGCAAGAGGACATCCACGCCTGCCCTGGGAGCTGCCAGGGCTTGGCAGAGCTGAGGATGTGCACATCACTGAGGTGGGCTGGATAACACTGAGCTACAGTCTTTTCATCTGATGGTGAGCAGTGTTGAGCTCTTTCACGCTTATCAGTTCACTTGTGTGGTTCTGGCACCCTTGAGGTGCTACGGGGGGGCAGGACTGGCAGGAGACAATCTTTCTTTTAGGAAGAAAAGAAAGATTGCCCACCCCCAGTGACCCTCCTAAACCATGTCACCTGAGCATTAGACAAATAGGAGAGGTTAAGGCCACAGTAGTGTTATAAGGTTAGCTACCTTAAGTAGATAAAAAGTAGATAAAAAGAAACAGTGAGATCTGGGCATCTACTGGACCTTGGGAAAGCAGTGTGCCAGATGAATGGACATTTTATTTTTAGGAGGGAAAACGGTCTAAAATGTGTCATTCTTTGGTATGATCTAGTACCAGTTTGACTCTCAATATGAGTAATGCTACTTTTCGAGACTCTGTCATCTAAATTCAGAGTATATAGAGCCTGAATCTCCTGGATTTAATTACAAAGATGGTGAAGGGTATCCCAAGTTGTCTGCAAGTGTTTGAAAGTGCAAAGATGGTCTTTGTGGCTTTATAAGGGTGTGGTTAGATAGATGTCAGAGTTACATCTGATTTTTGTCCCAAAAAGAGGAGCAAGATTTTTCCAGAGTATCCATTTCCCAGATAAGGTAGGCCTTTCAAAGGTGCTTTTTAGAGTTTTTAATATTGTGTACAGTTTTACATGAACTGTAAATTGCCTTGGTCTTGGATCTTGGTCCCTCTAGTTCAGATTTTTCTCTCACTGGTAGTCAGTACTGGAAGCTTCAGAGGAAGGTTCCAAAATACTAAGATGCACAGAGTAGCCTTCTTACAGTGGAAATTTATTAATCCAGTAGATGTATATCCTGAATCACTGCTTAATTAAATACTTTTTTAATATCCTAGGTTGTATTGTTAGGTTTTAGACTACAATACCGCATACAGTCACTAATCTCTTTGTCTTTTACTTACTTTACTGTAGTAAAGCAGATTTCTACATCTCCTCTCATTTCCAGATCATTTGAGGATTATACTGAATAATACTGTTGCTTTATAAACTATATCATCCTGTTTCTCTCCATCCATCATCTTCATCATCATCTTCGGATGATCTTCGCCCCTTGCAAACCTCAGCTGCATAGAGGAAATCATTCATCTCCTCTGCATTGTCTTCCTTAGCCTTAGTCAGTCACCTAATTCAGCAGATTTGTCCCTTCTCACACAAAAGGAGGCTTCCTACTTTTGTTGTACTTAAAGAATTTCTGGTTATGAAATCACTGGAAAATGTTTTGGAAAAACACCTGTGAGATTAAGATGTGCACAGAATATAGGCATGGAAAAATCTGTCATGAGTCAGGAGACAAAAACAGTCATATTTTGCTGTTTTGTTAACTTTATTATATAGTGATACAAGTCATAGTGCCAGATACTTAAATTTTGCAGCACAGTTAAAATTTTTTTGCTCTATCTAATTGTAGTAAAC
The DNA here is from genome assembly GCA_023637945.1 of Phaethornis superciliosus. Classification (NCBI taxonomy): domain Eukaryota; kingdom Metazoa; phylum Chordata; class Aves; order Apodiformes; family Trochilidae; genus Phaethornis; species Phaethornis superciliosus. The sequence continues at coordinate 17,140,914 of JAJQWJ010000009.1, read as the reverse complement.
TTTCCCTGCTCAGCAGATTTTTTTCTTCTTGCTGAGCAAGTAGTGTGTTTATATGACTGGTACGTGGGTATATAAACTTGGTTTATGGATGTTTAAGGCTTTATAATTTTCTCTTTAAAGTCAAACTTAATTTTTAATTATTTTAATGAAAAGATTTTATGGCCAACACATGCTCCCCGAGAAAAAGAAGAAGTTACAGATGGTCCAGAGGAGAGGGTCTGCTTCATACATAAAAACTTCATGTCAGCATTTCAACAGAGCATTTTCTTAGGGTATCTCTGTTATCACTGACACTTTCACATTGACAAGCATATGGGATGTAGTGCTGAATGTGTAAATTGAAATGATCACATCTAGCATTTCCCTTTACCAGGTGCCAGCTTGCTTCTGCAGTTCTGCACTTAATGTTGAAGGAGGAGTACTAGGAATAGTTCTAGGAATAGTTTCATTTGCTAATTACCTCTTTAGCACATAGTCCTTGGGCAAGCAGCTTACCCAGGTGTTTTTGAGAACACCAATATTAGGACAGTGCAGGATTGCAGGTGGTCCTGTGGTGACAATACAGTGTGCAGAACATGTAAGAAATCGTCAATCCATCTGTGATTGGTTTCAGGTTTTTTTTTAAGTCTTCAGTGAAGAACAGAAGACAAATTTGAGAAATTTTTTTTTCTGTCTTTATAAAATTTGTCAGTGTGCAAAGCAGAAGGCAGCTATTCCTCAGCCCAAGAAAAATGTGTGCATGTGTTTGTTACATTGGGTTGTGGGTTTTTTTGGGGTTTTTTTTTTGATAGCAAACCTGATTGTCCTGTCTTGTGATTTCAGCAGGAAGGAAAGTACGTACATGCCAGCAAGAGTTTTGCAAGGACCTGCAAGTTAAAATAAATAGAATGTGGTGGTTTAAGGAAGTGGTAGAGTTTAAATTGCCTTTCAGTAATCCTTTGCCAGGATCCAGTTTAACAGGATTATATAATTTTACTAATACCCCTTTGATCTGTCATTTGTACAAAAAGGCAGGCTTTCCAAAGCATTTGCCTTACATGTTCTTTTTTGGGCTAGGCTTAATCACTTGCAGAACTGATAATATTTTCTCATTCTTTAAGAATTCATTTTACAGTCTTATTCTTAATATGACTGTGGTTTGAGTATGGAATGGTAAAAGGAGCCTTTTAATTCCTAATCCAGTAATTCAGACAGCTAAAATAAACCTCCCTTTACCTGATATTTATTAAAATGAATCCAAAGAAACTTCAGAAGTGTTGATGTCATCCAGCTGCCATTTTAGTTTTCTGTAATGCTGTTTATAGAATATATATATTCCTTAATATCAGTAAGTGTTACATCTGTTTCTTTTGGATTCTTTTTGCATTTTTCCATCCTTCTCATAAGAGTTACAGTTTTCATTCTCAGCCATTCTATACAGTCCAAAATAAATTATATTCACTTGAGCATCTCAGTTTTATATGTATGGCTAAGACAATTTTATTAGTAGGTGCACCTTCATGCGGGGTTTTTTGGGTTGGTTTTTTTTTTTATATATATCTGACTCTATCTGGCAAGTTAATATTTACTAACATGCAGGAGCTGTTATATGGCAGCCTGTTAATTAGGAAAAAAGCCTAATATTAAAAACAACAAAAAAAGAACCCATAAAACATCTCAAAGCAAAAAAACCCCACAGCAAAACTGATGGATGACAATACCTTTCTTTTAAGTAGAAAAACTCAGACCAGAGATTGAAATCCTGATGAAGAAAATTTAATGACTAATGATGCACTCTTTAAAACCAATTGAGAAGAGTTAAGAAATATTTTAGTACCTAGTTAATAATTACAGAATCTAGCAAATTAACAAGATTATTTAAACTATCTGGAAAACTACTCCTACTGTCTCTGATGTAGTTGAGCTTATGCTGCTAATTGATAATTTATGTTTTAAAATAGGGACCTTAAGTATATTAAGTAATAAGTCCAGTTAATACATGAGGCACTGCTGGCAATTATGGGTATATTTCTGGATGAGTTAGGTGCCTAACTTCCATTTCAAGCAGGAAAAATAAGGTGCTTTAAATACCTTGAAAATCATAGTACTCAGTAAGAATGCTCCCTGAACTGAGGAGTTTTCTCTCATAAATGGACAAGTGTCTCTCTGCCTTTGTTTAGATTAGGAAGACTAATTAAATTTAGGTTACCTTTATCTCATGCACAGATTACGCTGAATTAATAATTGTTGCTTTTCATTCTTCCTTTGTCTGTGTTCTTCCCCTGCTACTCTTGTGCTGGTCCTGGGGCTCACCTCTGAGGAGTGTTTGGGGGCTCAGGAGAGGCAGCTAGCTGCTGGAGAAGGTTAGCTGTACCAGGGGCCTGACTACACCAGGCCAGCTGAGCAGGTTATCTGAGTGGCATAGACACTTCCAGCTCTGAAACATGCCCTTTAGGGCACCTTGAACCAGCAACAGCCCTTTAGCTGGTATCTTCCTCTTCCCAGTTTCCCTGCTTTCTGCATAAGGTTCTGGAAGAGAAAACAGCTGTGATAGTAGAAGAGAGCAGCTCTGTGCATCCATTGAGTTTTATTTTCTCCCTGCTAAAGCCTGGTCTTATTTTAGTAAGCTGTTTCTAAGTAAAGTTCCTGATCAGATAAAGAAAAAGAAAACTTGAAAAATAAAAAGCTTGGAAGCTTGTGAAGGTGTGCAGAGAGTGCTCTCCAGTGCATGTTGTCGTTGGAACAGTTTAGGAATGGCTAACTTCTTAGCGCTGTTACATTAACATTTCTTCATTTTATAAGTTAATTAATCATCGAATGAAAGGTCAACTTACTTGCCCTAAAATAAAAGGGGAGTAAACACCTGGTGAGAATGAGAACCCTGGTGAGCATTCAGAGGTCCTTTCCTCTGAAACTAAGGATGCTAAAGGAACATTATTTTAAAAATAAATTTCCTTACAGTCGAGTAATCTCCTTTGGCATCTGTTGCATAAAATATATATTCATAGATGAACAGTTTTGACTAAAAACTCAGCAGGCACCAAAAGAGTAGTTATAAATATATACATATCTTTTTGCATCTTAGAGAAGGAAAACTATCCTGAATCTGTAGTCCTAAAAGGAATGTATCTGGAATGATAACTGAGCATGCAGTTACTCTATGCAGATCAGATGGCCTTAAAAATCAATGTGTGTGGGTTTTGATGTAATGGATTTAATCTTTCTCTTTTCTTTGCATATCTAAACTATTGGCAATGCATGTTTCTGCTAGTGCCAATCTAAAGTAAAATAAATATTCATGATAATTGGATCCAGCTCCCTAAAATTAATTTAAACTTTCTCCATGTGCTTAATCTGTATTGTTTTCTGTCTCTGAGTTCATAGGCAGCAATTCAGCCAGCTCAGAGAACAATTAACTTCTCAAAGAATTTTTTCAATCAATTAACTCTAATTTAAAATCTTAATCTGGTTTTGGAGGTAGAATCATCTATCTAACTCCTGAAAACTGGTGCTTGAAATACAAGAGCAGTGCTGGTCAGTTTGCTCCCTGTGCTCTGGGAACATAAAAAAGGTGTCCCTGTTGCTCAGGGAATAGGGTCCTGGCAGGGCTCTGCCCTGCTGCTGAACTGGGGGTGCTGATTCTCCACCAGCCCAGCCCTGACTCCTGGGCCCCCTTATCCCCTGAATCCCCATGCTGACAGAGCCAGTCCCAGCCCAGGGGGGTGGCATGGGGGGGGCTGGGGGTTGATGGGGAACATGGAGGGCTACACCTATCTGTGGCAGTGCAGTTTTATGATAGATCAAATGAACTCTAAAAGCGGTTCCTCAATCTCCCATCAATGCCCTGGTTTCTACAAAGCTTCAGTTTTCTGTTCCAAGAGCCAGGTATTTTCAAAAGTGTTGGTGTGCTTAGAGATGGAGGCAACCACTTCGTTGTAGGTGCACACTGTAGGTTCTAGGTGTTATGAAAGTGTATTATTGATGCTATTAGGTGTTGTATGCATTTTGGGTGCTGAAAATGTAGTCATGGGAGACTGTGACAGTCGCCTTTTCCAGAATCCATTTCTGCTGGCATGCATTAATCACAGGGAAATTGGGTAAATCTCACACCTAGGAATGTTTTCAGTCCTCTGGAGAACTCCTTTACCTTATTCAAGGGGTCACTTCTTTAGGCGACTGCCAGACCAGGAAAAACAGGATTTTCAGAGAATACCTCCAGGCCAGGTAAGGCTCCAGACCTTTCAACTCTGAATTTCATTACAATGGCTTCTCCAGTCCAGGCATGAATAGACATCTGCAAAGCTGATCTGTTCACCCTGCAGTAGCCTGAGCAGGGAGTCACATCAGCCATTTCTTGTCCTTCTGAGGTTTGTTGTAGCTGTTTTGGTAAGTTTTACTGTGAGATTTACAAACTCAGCTGGGATTGGTCATGAAGAAACAAACAGAATTCAGAAAAAACTTGTACATTCACAAAACCATTTTTCACTCCTTTTGAAAGCTCATCATAGAAAAAAGTGTCTAAGTGAAACAAATGGGAAATATTCATAATGAAATATTTTATCTTGCAAAAAATTAAGTGATTTAACAGTAATGTTTATGACACTATGTTAAACAGTAATTCTTCAAGTGATGAAAAGTTCAAACAAAATTTCATTGTATCATATCAAGTAAATTCAATTCCTGTATACTGTAATTAAAAATTACTATATTGTTAGTATTATGCTGTTATATCTTATAACTACGATAGAAATGTTATTTGGAAGATAATTTTGGTTTTCCCTTTTTTTGCTGCAATGAGGTGGGTTTTTTGTATCAGCTTTATACCACTAAGATTATGTTCACATAATATTTTGAAGAATATATATATAGGGAGATAGAGGTCTGAAGAATGAGTGGGGAAATAGAGGCTGATCTGTAGAAATAAACTTTCCATTGTGTTAATCATACTGGTATTTCCTGTGTTCAGCCTGTAATCTCCTTTGTTATGTTAACAACCAAAAAGTGTTCAAACACATTTTTGTGCGGTTTAGTTCTGTTTCTAAGTATCTTGAGTATTCTCAAGTATCTTTATGATTTGATTATTCGTATGGCAAGCTGTTGTTGCCAAGGCATGGCATTTTTTAATATACAGTTTGTCCTGTAGCATGCAGAAGAGGCCAGATTCATTCAGAAGTTTCCTTTAGGATGTGTAGGAAATACTTAAGACAATGCAAAAATAAAATATTGCTGTTATTTTAAGAAACATGGACTGTATTATTTATATAATACAACATATTTTCTGTTATTGGAGTTCAATGGATCCAAATATGAACAAAGAAATTGGAAATTACAGCACTGCCAGAAATACAGATTTTTTTAATGTTTCTTTTTGCAGGAGGGAACTGCAATTTGTAGTGACAAGACTACCAAACTGATAGAGAATAGTAATGGATAATAATCTGGAAAAGGTGCTAGCTGTATTATTTACACGTTCACGTGATGTCCTTAAAATGCTTAAAAGAGTCATTAGGTAATAAGTAAGCTGTGCATATGCTGAATACTAAATGCATAAGATTTATAATTTGGAGTTGTGTGTTAGGGTAAATCTTGAATCTCGTTTGAATGAAACCTGATTGACTAGTTAAAGGAGAGTGGTATCCTCACTATTTGCATAGCTGTAGAAGCAAGAGGGGGAAAAATTTTCCACAGACATATTTGATATGATTAGTGCCGGAAATTGTGAAAGGCAGATAGGAGGCTAAGATATTCTACTTCGATGGAAGGGAGAGGAAGGTAGCCCTGAGCAAGTGCTATGAGCAGCCCTGGGGGGACCCCATCTTTAACAAAGAAAGAGAGGAAATGTAGCTGCGAGTAACTCTGCAAAGCGAGGCAGCTGTGGGGAGAGGAGGAGCTCAAAAACCTGCCAGGACACTACAAGAGCTGAGAAGGGTTTGCTTGGGAAGCAAGCTCTACAATTTTGCTTTTGCATTTTTGCGTTTATGTTTTAACCTTTCCCGATTTTGTAATCAAGAATGGAATCCTTTAACTCTTCCCAGTTTTTGAAAATGCTTTATCTACCTAGAATCTACAGGCAGTGTCCAGGACACGGAACCGGCAGCAGCGGGATGCGTTTCCTGCTAAGTTGCTAACATGAGCCTGGTGAGTGGTACTGAGTGTGGGGCAGGAGGAAGATGCTCCTCTGGCTCCTGTCCTGCAGGCAGCAAGGTGTCCAGTTTGGTGAGAGGCAGATGGCAGCAAGGCAAGATGTTCCTGCAGGGAGGAAGAAATACTTAAGCAGGCAAAGCTGCGAACTCTCCACCCAAAAAATTGTGTTCTGGAGACATCTGTAATGATGTCTCCATCAATACATCCATACAATATGCAGTTTCTCAAATGGAACACTAAAATAATGAAAATGAAATATTCCACAGATTTTCTAGTTAGTTTTTGTGAGTCTGTTAATACTTAGGAGGTGACAGAGATCGAAAAGCCGTAGTCACCTGGTCCAGGTTTCTTGACAGTTATATACTTGAGTGGGGTTAATGCAAACAAACCCAAACAAACAAACAAACACAAAGCCATATGAATATAGTGTACTTTTAAGCAAAGAGTAAAAACAACTGATTTATCACTACAACTAGAATATTTGTCTGCAATGTTTATTTCCTACGTTTTTAGCTAGATAGATTTGTTGATGCCATAAGGGGGTAGAAATGGCAACATGTATCATGCATGTCTCTGAACTGGGTTGTTAGACATCTCCTGAGAGATCTGAGCCCTCTCAATTCCTTATTGTCTGCTGGAGTTTCATTTTATTTATAATGTTCCCTTCAGCTCTTTTTTTTTTTTTTTTTTTTCTTCTATTTCTGGCTTGTCTACAATTAAAAAAAAAAAAAAAAAGTTTTTAGAGCCGACTTCTTGTTAATCCTTTTCTTTTGCAGTGTTTCCCTTTGGGGAAATTCTTAATCTGCCAGAAGCATCAAGTCATTGAAGTTAATGTTGATTTAGTGGCCAGTCCGAATAAAAGAGCATTTTTGAGAGCATTCTTTAATGCCTGTTCTTGTATCTGTTTTTCCCCTTCATCCATTAGGTGTGTGGCTTTCTAGAAAGGCTTAGAGTTGAGGTTGCAGATGTGTTTGGCTGGTAGTCTCTGCCTCCCACCATCCTTCCCTTTTTTTACCTTGCCAATTCTAACAGCACTTTCCAGATTTTCGTAATGTAATTCAGTTCACCTTACTCAGCCTAAAGTGAGTAGTAGAGGGATGTATTAATTTAACCTAGAAACTTGATCTGTGAGTTATCTCAGATCTGTCAGCCCAGGTGCTTGTTGGAACTTGGATCTGAGTCGCAGGAATGAAAATCTCTTGCCAGAAATTTTAACTGCAGTCTCTAGACATAGCTAGCATTGTCAAAATATGAAAGAATTAAGTTGTTTCATTACTCTTTGCAGAGGTGAGAAGTGTGTCAGCACCTTCCCACAAAAACTAGAAGTATTAGATTAGATTTTTTTTTTCTTCTTACTTAAACTTTATGTCTTGCCCAGGTGCTTATTATTTTCTGTTGTCTTTGCCTGTTTTAGTCTCTCACTGAAATAAATAAGCAGCTGAGCTCTGCATCTGGGGACAGAGTTTAGCCCTTTAGAAGTATTTTGCTGTAGGATCTCTACTGCTGTGGTACAAGTCTCATAATTTGAAATACCCACACTCTATTTAAAATCAGAAGTGAAAAAAAAAGAAAAAAAATACAGAAGACATGACTGAATTGTTTGTTTGTTTTTGTTTTGGTTTTTTTTTTTTTTACCTGTATGGAAAGTGTGGTTTTCTCATTAACATTGATAACACAGTAAGGAAAGAACCTGGCTGATGCAAAGATATTTTATCAGTAAAATTCAAATTAACTGGCATCTAGGTAGTAAAAGGAAATAGTTGCTGCAGTATGGATTGTTTTCAAAATTAGGGTGTTGAAGTTTTTTAAAAACTGGGATTTTTATTTTGACATAATTGTATGCACATTAACAGCATTTCAGGGAAGATGACATTTGCTGAAACAAAACACACCATTTATACAGACTGTTGAAAACTCAGCTCTCAAATTATTCTGACTTCAGCGGTATGAATTACACATATAAGCAGAGCCTTTAACATAAAATGACTGCGGCACCAGAATCATCTTTCATCTCCTTTCCCTCCACTGTCTCACACTTACTCCTTCATTTTGAAAAGGTCATATTTTTTAGTGTAAATGGTCTTGTACACCAGTATCAATAATAGAAGGGTAAGGCAAAGGAATCTCTTTTATGGACAATTATCAATACTTGTTGCCTTGTCTGTATTTCAATTATTATTAATTAAATTAACAAATCCTTCAACTACTGAGAGCAATAGAAAATTGAGATTATGTTGATTTGCAATTAAAATATGCCAGTGTGACCACTTTAAAAAGCATCCTACCCTTCACCCCACCCTTGGGACTTGTTCCCAACTGTAGTTTGCCCCTCCCTGCAGAAATATGGTCTGAACCCAGATCAGTTATGCAGCATGGGTGACCCACTTGCAATGAAAAAACAAACCACACCACAAAACACCTAGCTGAAACAAGGGAGGAGCAGCAAAGATGAAAGCCAATTTTTTTTTTTTTTTCTTTTTTTTTTTCTTCTCGTGGTGATGCTTTTTCATGCCATTTGAAAAGACAGTGTTGGTCTTTTTAAACTCAGTTTGTAGTTGGAGAGTTGGATTTTCCCATGTAACAGAATATTAGAAGACAAGTTGAAGGATAGAACCCATGATATTTTTTACTCCCAATGTTGGGAGGAAATTAGAGATTTCTATGACCCTTTTTATTTAAGGAGAAATATAGACCTCAGCTTGGATTTGATGTTACAAGTCTTCCCTTGCTTATGGTTTTGAGGTATTATCAGTTTTTATAGGTGGGTTTAATTTCCATGGAGTAAAATTGGTGCTAATTTCAACATGTGGCATGCTACTGTTACTTCTTTTGCTGTTTTACAAGTTTTCTGCTGTTCTACTGTTGATTACTTTCGTTATAAACCTACAAAACAGCTGGGATAATGCACAGATTAAAATTGTGCTTTTACAAGAATGATGAAGTGTTAAGCTACTTTTACTCTGACATTTTGGGCAGCTAGATTTTAATTATTTGACTAAAGTTGTTAATTCAGCTCAATAAAAGCCATATCAACATGATAGATGTAGATGTCAGAATGCCACAAAGGGTTCTCTCTCTTTGATTAGAGGTGTTACTGTGATGTTAAACCCAGATTACAAGAGAATCTTAAATTCTATTGATCCTGTCATCCTTCTTTCTAATGTGCTGTTCGAAATCAATGCTAAAAAAAAAAAAAAAAAGGCAAAGAATTATACTATATTCACCCCCAAAGAGATGGTGGTTTCTCTGTAAGTCACAGAGACAGTTTTCATGTCTTTCGGTCAAGAAAGGACTCAATGAAACAGGGATTTAGTCTGACTGGCTGTCTTGCTTTAAGTTTCATTTTGTTATACATCCTTCCCCCATCTTGGGACACTGTATCTTAGCATGTGCTTGGGGGATGCAGCTGTCAAGCGTTATTCCAGATAAACACAGCCCAAGCTACATCCTATCAGAGAAACTGTCCAGAGAAAATCAGATACTGCTTCTTTTGGGGTTAGCTTGGCTTTAGCTCACACTCAGCACAAAAGAGTTTACAGAGAGGTAACACAGACCTTGGCACATTTTGACTAGTTGCAAATTCATGAATACCCTGTATTCTGTCTTTGTTTAAGGCTTTGTTCTTCTGACCCTGAGCATTCAGTTATTCCCTTCCTTTCCATTTCTTTGCTCTTCTTTACTCAGGGCAATAGCAATGGTTGTTCTCCTGTGCAAATTATACAATTCTTAATAGCAGTGTTTCTTAAAAAAGAACTGGTAGTAATTTAGAAATGAGAGTAAAGAAAGAAAAAAGGCTGTCAGTGTTTGTGGCACTATTCCTGCAGAGGACAGCTCAAACAAAGTGATTTAATCTTTTCCTTAAAGTCTGTCCTCCCATGTGTCTTCTTTGAACCTTAATAATAAAGTCATATAATGGCTTAGGCTGGAAGGGACCTGAGAGATCATCTACTCAAACTTTCCTGCCATGGGCAGGGACACCTCTCAACTAGACAAAGTTGCTCAAAGCCTCATCCAGCCTGGACTTGAACACCTCCAGGGAGGAGGCATCTCTGGGCAATCTGTTCCAGAGTCTGACTATCCTCCTTGTTATTAAGGAAATAAATTTCTTAGAAGTTATTTTGTTACTTAGAACTACCTTGTTAAAGTTACAGCTTATAGGGTAAATACACATATCAACTTTTAGCATTTGAAGGTAGAAGTGCAGTTAGGAAATGCTGTGTCTACTGTATTGAGCAGAACATTTTACTTTTAATATATGTGGTTGTAATATTAAAATTCCATATCCTGTACAGGACAGAAATAAATCCAAACTGTATTCAGTTCACACTAGCATGCTTAAAAGCAAAACTTTTGCAATCCAATTTTTTTCCTAGAAAAAAATAATTAAAATCAGCATGCCTAGCTTTTAAAAATTTATTTTACATAGAAATTCTGCAGAAACATAATGTAAATGTTATGTACTGTGACTTGATTTATTGCATTTCAAATGTTATACTTCGCATGGATGGCTTAAATAGGAGTTAAGACAAAACTATTTTTTTTTTTTTTCATTTTAGTAGTTGCTGGGAAAGAGGGAATAGTCTGAAAAATGCCATCTTGTAATCATGAATTAGAGTGAGTTATGCCAAGTAGCTGTGGAGGCCATTTAGTATTTCAGAAACACAGCAGGGGAGCTTTTTTAAAAGACATAATTAAAAACAACGGATGATATAGGCTGTTATGTATCTTAGGTCCCAGGCTTCCAGCATAATTTAAGTTCCTCTACAATACCTCTCGCTGTTGTTGCTTATTAGCATTTGTGCAGTATTTCCTTTTAGTTGGTATATTTGAATGGGGAAATTTCAGTTAGTTCGAACTGTATTGGTCACTTCCATAGTATTTTTGTTAAATATTGTTTGATTGGTTTTAGATAATAGACCTTTAGAGTATTTGAAAAACATTCATAAGTTTTGCTGGTTTGTAACTCATACCTTAACAAGGAGAAAGACCATACCACACCAGTGTAGGTGAAATTACTTCTGTTGCTATAAATGACAAAGTTTTTCAACCAACTGAAGGTCAGTATTTTTCTTCACTAGTTCCCAAATCTTACATGAATTGTTTACAATCAGCTCTGTCCTGCTTTAGGCACAGAGCACCATTCATTGAAACAATTTTGCATAGCTACATATGGACATGTCTTAAATTTCATTATAGTATCAGCAGTTTTTACTAGGGACTATTTGGAGGAAAATTTCTTTACCACTAACAGTGAAGATTAATGTGCATGTTTGAGAAATAGATAATATGAAAATACACATAATATTTTCTGTGCTACAACTGTATTCCTTAAAAAATGTTGAGTAGGATTTTAAATTGAAACCTTATTCTTCCCTTATTGCAGTGTTGATCTCTAATCACTCTATACTGTCCTCTGTATTCCAGTGACATATTCACCACTGTAGACTGTGGATCAGTAATGGTGTGACACCAGCCATTGGCATCTTTAAACAGGATATTGTCTAATATAGTTTATAGCTTTATTCCCTGTACCATTAAATAAATAAAGCATTCAGTGTGTGCATCAGTGCCATCAAGCATGAATACCCTGGTGGACTGGGAATTAAATGCCAAGTGAGGGTCAGAAGCAACAAAGGCTGAATAACACTCAGCAAATGTATACATATTAGGTAAGAAACAGCGCCCCTGATGCAGAAGAAATTGAATAAGCACTTTGCAATGTCTAGATGGAGCATAAAGGCTTCTCTTGTTTGCCTGAGCTGCTGTGATTGACCCAAGCAGAATATTGCATTATTGAATGAACTGAACAAGAGTTTATTACAGGTAAAAGGAAGTCTTGGGATCCCAAATTCTTCTGAGCTGTTATACGATTAGGGTTGATCAGTCTAGAAACTGTAGCCCCTCAGGCCATGTGGACTGGTAAAATGTTCTCTTATAAGACAAAAAATATTATTGTGGTTTTGCCAAATTTCCTTAGTCTAACTTAAAATAAGCTTTGACCTTTATATTCTTACATCTAAGGAGTAACTCTGTGCTAATTGTGCTGGTTTCTCTGTTTCTAGTAGCTCAGTTCTGGTTCTGTGAAGTACTCTGCTTTTTCCAAACATGAAACATCTGTGTAGGTGACAATATTGTATTCTGGTCAACCAGCATGAGCTTATTGCTGAAGCAGCTTTTCCCCATCTAATTTAAACGTTTTTTTCTGAAAATATCAATTATGTTTTATGATCTAATATAAATGTAAAACAATGTGTCTAGCAAAAGTTCCCAGAGGCTGAATAGAGTTGTTTCTTTCTTGGGTTATGTTGAACAGTTCCCATAAAGAGACATATTTTTGTAAATACTTAAATTGGTTGTACTTCATTATTATATTTTGTCTAGCTTCATATTACCCTGCAGTATACAAATAATCTAGAAATATTTTTGTTATTAAGATTTAACAGGACCAAGTGTTTAAAAGAGCTACCTTCTTTGCTTTGCTTGCCTAAAGTAAGAATAATGAGCTTTTTGGCTGAGCTAATACAGAACATTTTATTTTAGCATTGAAGTATCCTTTATAAGAAACTGAAATGAAAAGTCAAAAATGGTATTATGAAATATTTGATAAAACAGAAGGGCAAAAATTAAATAGGTAACTTCCTGGCAAACTGAATCGAGGGGATAAGGATTGCTTTGGATGAGTGGTAACCTGGAAGGTCGGAGTACTGATAACTGTCTGAATTCCAGCAAATGTTTTTTTTTCAGTGTTCATATATAAACATTAATCTGGTTGTAACCCTGTCAGTGGATTGGGAGAATAATTGACGATAGGTAGAAGGAAAAAATGCAGTTGTCACAGAATTTTCCACTCAGTTACTTAAATGTGTTCTGCACAGAGACATTAAACAGCCAAAAAAGTCTGAATTGCCTCAATTGATGGGAAATAAAGAATGAAAATTAAATGAAATTTGTTTTGGAAATAAAAATGGAAAAAAAAATCAATAATGCATCAAACCGTCATAAGAGGCTATTCAGTTTCTTGCATAGTTTTAGTAATTTATCTCCTGAACTAAACTGGTGGATGTGCTGATATGTGATACTACACATTTACCAAATTCTGTAATTTAATCCACACTGTAACTCAATAGCATTTTGCCTAAGATGTTGTAATCTCTTTAGGATGTGCTTATCCATGAAAGTAGAGCCTACCAGCTTCTGTGAAGCTATTCGTGAGCACAGAATTTAGTGCCCATTTAAGTAGTCTGATGCCCTTTTTGTTAGGTGGTTTAACAGATCTGATTTGGTAAGATTTTGTTTTCTTAAAAATAAGATAAAATAATAAAATTAAAATACCATGGTAGTTGCTTTATTCCTGCTGGGGGGAGATTTCAGACCAGAGGTCTCAGTGCTGGGTTTCTCTTACGAAGATTTATTTTTATGACTTTGTGTAAATATTTCTTGTTTTCCCTGAGAGTCTTAAAAATATACATATGAACTCTAGAACTGACAAAAATTTAGTGCCTCCACTAATTCTTACCTCTGTTTATGTGTTCAGAGCTAAAAGAAACATAAACATGTATAATGCTGGGTACTTTAAGGCTTTCCTGTAATCTCTTTTAATGCTCTTTATTTGTGAATTGGATAACAGCACAGAAAAGGTCAAGCTATTGTCTTTTGATTACTCAGGAGTACTGTGTCCTCAGCCAGATTTATAGTACTTTTGCATCTGGTCATATGAAAAATGTATCCAGTGTTCATCCATCTCAGAGCAGATTTGAAAGTTTGATTCAGGTTTGCAAAACCAAGTTGTTTGTGTGGTAGTAATGAGGGGTGGATAGTATGTAAAATTAGAATAGAGCAAGACTTGTTTATGATTAGGACTGCTTACTGCCTAAGCAGAAAAAAAGTTCATCCATATTATCCTATTTTAATGGTTCTATTACCAGTTTCATGGAATAAATGGAATACAGACACTTACAACCACAGTAACTGAAGTAACTAGGGTACCAATACTTTTCTATTTGGAAGTAAATTCAGAGAAAGTAGTTAAGATTTGACTACTTGGAATCCAATGAAAAGTTTTTAAAAACTGTTTTAAAAGGCAGCAGTAAGAATAAGCAATAAATTATCACTTGGCTGGATGAAAATGCAGATCACAAAATCATGTAAGTTTATTTTTTTCCTCTGTATCTGTGAAATCCTTACCTTTGTGGAAGAAGTAATGAAGATGTTACATTGTTCTGGGGGAGAACATCAGGGTGAACTTAATGGAAATGCCCTCTGTCCAGCCTCAGCAGAGCCCAGCACCTAACATGGTTGGACTCAAATATTCTTTAATGTACAATGAAGCTTTGGAGAATGGCTATAAAATAGATTTTTAGGCTTAACAATTGTAGGTCGGTAATATTAAAAAGTGTTCTATCTTCAAGTTGAAACACATTTTCATCTTAATTTTCAATCCCTTCAATCCAATGTGTATGTAGAAGAAGATGCCATTTTTTGAGGATTGTTATGGGGCTAGCTATAAATAAAAAACTAACTTGTGTGTATTCTCAACAGCATACAATTTGACCCTATTAGGTTTGTCAGACCCCTTTATCTAGCCACATCCATTTTTATCTGAAAATGTTAATTTGTAAAATGATAATTAAGATTTTGTAAATTATTTTTTTTAAAGTTATAATAGGTGTATTTTACCATTTTAATGAACATGTTTGATTTGTGCTTGATGGGAAAATTTCTTCTTATGCATCCTATAATCTCTACTTCATTATGCAAACAAGAATTCAACTTCCTTTTCACGTACATTCTCATTATTAATTGGGCTATTAGCTAGAAGGTACCTTATGCAGTGGAAAGGGTAATGTAGCACTGATGTTTTGGGACGTGTGTGGTGCTGTCTAGAGACCAGAAGAGACACCCCCAGCATTATGTCTGTGACAGACTTGTGATACCAGATTTGTGCTTTAATAAGCAATTGAAATGGGTGATCTGGTAATGCATTGTTCTGAGTAGTAGTATCTGTTGCTAGAAAATAAACAGATCTTGCAAAACAGCTGCATGCAGGCACTTGAGGATTTTAACTCTAGGTCTGGAGCAGGGAGTTGAGGCAATCCTGTTTGTAGAAGTCTGTTCTTACTGAGAAAATATGATAAAGTATTAAATAAAACTTCTGTCTAAAGGAAGACACAAGGTCTAAAACTTGTGTCTACTTTCTAAAGGTAGCATTCTCAAGATTGATAACTTCTGTATAAATTGACATTTCTTGTTGAAAATAATGTAGAATAACTATAATTCTCTCATTCAGATATTCCCCTATTTTTAGGAATAATTGGAATGCCCATGCACACATTTTTAAAAACCCGTAACAGTAGAGTCTATCAAAAAATACTTAGGAACCACTTATTGATACCTGTTCAAATACTGAGTGTTTGAATTACTTAGTTGTAGTAATAGACATTAGTAATAGATGCAGCAATAGACATTTTGCCTTAGTGGAGCTGCAGAACCAGTGAGCTGAGCCCCTCGTCCCCAGTCCCCCTCAGCTCTCACAAGGCGTGGGGGCCTCTTCTCCCTTGCTCAAAATCACGACTCATGACTCGGTGTGTTCAGCTTCCTCGGCTCAGATACATTAGTGGGGATCCAAGAAAATTTCTTGAAAAAACATTATTTAAAAAAAAAACACCAAAACAACAACAAAAAAACCCCAGTCCAATTTACAATAAGAAAATTGCCACCGACCCTTCTGTGTACCTGTGTCCCCCCCCAGTCCCACAGCAACGCGGTGTTTCAGTGGGCCTGGCCTGGTTTTGCAAACACAAACAAGGGTTACTTTGATGTTGTCTGCACAGTTTTATTTGTCTTGGTTTGCATAGCAGCTTCAACAGCTGCCAGAGTACATGCTATGGCATAAAACTTGAGTGTGCCCAGAGCTGCCCAAGCTACTCAATGCTATATTGTGCTTCCCCACTCTACCTCAACCTTGAAGAAAGGCAGTATAGTATTTTACAAGCTAATTCTGCTTGATCTTGCCAAACTGTAAAACAATAAATTACAAACAATGATTTTGAAATTCGAGCTGAAGAACTGACTGATTTTGAAATGGGAGCTGAAGAACAAACAGTTTTGCCCAGGCACGCAACCTGGAGTGCTGCATTAATTCACCAGATCTGCTCCCGACTGTTCCCTCCTGAGGTGTCGGGGGCTCTTGTCTGTGTCATGCCAGCTGGTAAGGTACACTTGTTGGGTAGAGGATGGCTCTCAGCCAGCCTGCATCGCTTCCAAACATGTTGAAGTGACTAAAATTTAGATTAGAAGTATTTAGTTACACTGAGCCAGCTCTTCAAGGTTTTTTTTTTCCCCTTCATCCCTGGTGACACCCCCTTTGGGGTTTTTTGTGCTGGAAGATGCAAAAATTGTGCACTGCTGCTTTGAGACTTGAGCAAAAGTTTCTGATGAGCACCAGATGAAGAAAAAGTCATCTTTTGTAAATGTTTATGTTATAATTAAGATATAATTTCTTCCTAAGCAACTGCAGTTTTAGACAGTAGAGTCTAATTACAAGTTGGGGATTTTTTATTTTTTCAGTACTTATTTGTGCTTTTGTTTTGACTCTTGGGCTCTCATTAATTTGGCAGATGCCTTGCTCTGAAACAGTGCAATGCCTTCCTGGAAATATAATCGAGTCATATAAAAATGACTGTACAGATCGTTTGAGATACTGTATTCAATATATTTTTAGGTTTGGCCTCTTTTCTTTGGCATATATATATATATAGCTGATCCTTGCATTTTTTTCTTTTCAATATCAGTATTTTCAGTAAGTAATTGCTAGTCCTGGACGCAGTAATCTTTAGACATTTGCAATATTGACATGGGAGCTTTGAAGATCACACATTCAGTGTTGGTCTTGCTTAACGTTAGGTGTGTGGTCCCACATTCTTAAGGTCACTGTGCTCCTTGTACATCTGGCAGTACTTCCTACTGGGATGTGAAGCCATTGGTGCTTTGACCTGGAGCTGTCTACTGCTAGCCAACAGGAACAGTGTTTTTCTGGAACTTTTCTGAGCTAGCATGGTGTTGCGATTTCCCACCATTTACACAAAAATACTCCTGTATGTGTGCACTGATGTAAAGAGCTGAAAACTTAAGAGATTCTCTTCTGTGCTTGACAGGGAATGAATGTTTGCTTCATGCTGAAAGGGTCCACTCTACCTCTCTGGTCAATAATTTGCTTGGTAGGTATAAGAAATCCTGCAAGATGCTGTTATAGAATAGCTCTCTGCTATATGGATATATGTTACATATATATCCTTCAATTTTTATCAAGTATAAATTGTCTCAAAGCATGGAGGCCTGTGCCAGTGATCTCAAAAGACAGTAAAAACTTGTAACTAGGTCACTCTGCTTGTGGTCATGCTTCTGATCTGATGGCAATAGTCTAATCTGCTCAGGTCTAGGCCAAGTTGCAGCTGTAGCTACAGCCAGAACTATTTGTTCAGTTCTAAAATAAATGAATCCTCAATTGCCCTTAGGTTACAATTTTATAATGGGTCTCTGGAACAACTTGGTATTGAGAACTCACAATGGTATTAATGTGTTACCTAGGAAATGCTAATTAATCCACACATATCATTTCTACTAAAAGCAAATGCTGAGTGGTTTATTAACCTTTTGTCTGAGGGAGGTGGGGAGAAAATGTAGGCCTCATTCATCTACCCTCCCATAGAGAGACGCAGAGAAGAGGTGGAATTACAGAGTTTGTTATTTCTCCCCAGTAAGAGTGCCAGTGCCATATACAGAGTTTATTATCAACTTCTGCCCACAGGGAAGTTGGAGAAAGAAATGAATTAAAAAAACTAGTGTCTGCTTAGCAGTAGCGATGTCAGGAATCAAGAGCTGGGTTTATTAATTTCCCAGTGCCAGAGAAGGGATCAGGGCAGGCAGGTGAAGAGCAGGAGGAGGCCTGCATGCTGCTCTGCCTCTTACAGGTACTGTGCTTCCCTTGCAGCCACTTCTTGGTTTGCATTTAATAAACAGTATTCAAGCTCTACTGGTTTGCTTCTTCTATGGTTTAAGATGGAGTGATGAAAACATCCATGTGATCTGGAAGAAAAGTCTTGGAGGTGCTAAACTTGCCTAAGGCATGAATGCTGTCCTCTGCAGGCACTGAAATGGTTTCAAATTTATTTTTAATCTTCACTTATTTTGTTTATATATATCTATATCTATCTATATCTATATCTACATTTATTCTGTCACTTCAGTGACAGGTTTGTTAAAAAATAATGTTATCTAGAAAAAGTGAAAGTGCAAAAATATTTTTCTTCTCTCTTACTAAATTTTTGGGTGTGATAATTGGGACAATGTATTAAATTAAACTGTAAAACAATTGATATAAAAAATTTAAAAATAAATCAAAACAGTTCAAGTTTTCATTCCAGAAAATGTTGTGATTGTTTTAATAATGTTCATTTATAATGTAAACAAGTTGGATAATTTAATTTAAATGTCAATAATAAAAAAGATTTGAAAAGGTGCATGTTTAGCTGAATTCTAGTCTGTTTATTCCCCCAAAAGGTCCAAAATAAGTAAGACTAAGATTTGCTCATTTAATTTTAAAAAAAAAAAAAAAAAAGTTTACTTTTTCTAGTATAACGCAAGAGGAAGATAGGAATCTCTACTGAAATACCATTGAGGTCGATATATCCACAAATTGACAAAGAAAAGTACAAATTCTGTTTAAAATCTATGCTTATCAATATGTTTGATTATCAATCACTGAGCTATCCTTTCCGTAATAATAAAAATATGGATATACGTAAGGTTAAATCGATTCTCTAAATATGGGCTTTTCTGATAGTTCAAATTATTGAACTTTCATTTAAACAGCAATTTAAATTATTCTCAACAGTATGATTTGCATTCATCCATTAGTCTTCCAGAGGTGTGGATGGCAGTGGCTCTGAATGCAGTTATGGCTCCCGTAGTTATACCTTGGTTTAGAGTTTAATTACTGTTGCATCAAAGGACATTTCTCATCTCCAGTATGTAAACAAGCACAAGTGATATTTCATATCATATATAAAAACACTGTGTGGCAATGGAAACCAAATTGCTCTCTGAGCTTTACTCAGGGTTTCCACCTAAATGAACCTGTGGAGCCGAAGAGCTTCAATCTGTCCTGGGAGTCTGAGGGCTGTCTCAGACAATCCTGTCTCACCACTTGCTCAGGAATTTCTGAGTCAAGATTGTCACCAGAAGGGATCTCTTTTATCTCGGTTGCTGCCGGTGGAGCTCGGTGGAAAGGAGTTCTGTTTTCCTGTCAAGTGCCCTTGGGAATTTGCTAAGCACCGTGGAAGTGACCTAAATCTCTGATTTTATCATACAATTAACATCATAACTTAGGCGGGAACATGCCTCATTGTTTGGCAGTTATCTTCAATTCGCCTTTCAACACCAAAGCTAAAGAAGACCAGAGAATGTACTTACAGCAGACTGCATTCACATACAGAAATAAAGTAAAAGCACTGTGTTTACCAGTAATTGAGGTAAATTCCAAGGGTTTTCTTTTATGTCTCAAGCTGATGGGGTGTTTTTGTAGCCCTGTGACTGGGCACCAACCTGGCACACAGATGCTTAGTCCTCAAGTTTTGCCTCATGAAGAAATACCCCTATTTGAGGATTGGTACTCCAAGACTGGGGGATGCCATTCAAATTTACATTCCCTTCCCCTCTTCTCCCCAGATTTCTGTGAATGAAACTTAATTAGTAAGTTGATTTTAACCTTTTCCTTCTGCTACTTACTTTTTAGAATTGCTGACGACCTTTGGGAATGGTTAGGTGGAGCTATTCCTGTCTAGACAGTAAATACAGTTTAATGACTGTCCTGGTCTTCAAACAATCTTTAACTTGTGAAGTACATACTTCCTTATGCATAGTAGCATGGGGGGCACCTTCAGCATCCTAACCTCTTTTCACATAGAAAAATGCCATTCGTGTAAATAATTATGTGAATTTAAAAGAAACCAAACTTTACTTGAATCTTTAAATGTGAACCGTTCATGTCAGATTTTACCAGTACTGAACTGAAGGCAGACAGAGTAGGAAACAAACCCTCTCAGGTTGCAATGGCGTTGTGTGGGGACTGACCCCAGCTTTGTCTTTCAGGGATACTGAACAGTGTATTACACTTTCTCCACCTGTTCTCCATAATGTGGGAGTTAATTTAGCATAATCTGCAAAGTCTGAGAAGTTATTACTGACCTCTGTATTTGCTTTCAAAAGGCACTGTTCCTCAGAGAAGTTTGAAGTCAGACATCAAAGTATTAATTTTGACGGACACTGAATTTCACGGAAATTCTGAGGGAGTTGTCAAAATGTGAAAACAAACATCACAGAGGAAAAGCAACCAAATGCTGGTTTTAGTTACTTTAATCTATTCTGGTTTTGTATAAAAACATTTGTGATGTTGCTTACTGCTTGGCTGTGCACTCTTTTGGGCATGAAGATGTCCTTGATTCCTGTCTTAGGCAGTGTTTCTTCTCACTTAGTCAGAAATTGGTCCTGATTGACAACAGACATTTGTGTTTTTAAACTGGCTTTTAGGAATAGTCTCAGTGCCACAAAGAAAAATCGGAGACATATGTCCCTAGAAGTGTGGAATGAACATAATCTATTCAGAGTAGTAGTTTCCAGTGGGCTAGCAGCAGGGAAACTTAAACACATGCATTGAAGAATAAGGAGTCAGTCTTCATCTGTGAATCCTAAAAATGTATGCTTTTAAAAAAAATTGTAGAAGTCTTTCACAATCTATTGCAGATTTTACTCAAACCTTTGCAAATACACTTAAGGAACTTGCTTTGCTGTGGTTGTTGTGTCTGCAACTGTTTGCTAACATTCAAGATTAAGGTGCCTAGGTTTATTTCTAAAATTTATTTTTTAAATATAGATTAAAATACGATCAAAGTGTGTGCTGTACTTATTCATGTTCTATTACAGCCCCCCCAAAGAAAACAGGAAAGTTAAGACAAGGTCTATTCTATAATTCAGGATTTTTACTGAAATTTGAAGGCAATTTAAGCCACCTACTTATTTCAAAGGTAGTATCAATAGACCACCTGCTGTTGACATGCACTAAGAAAGATGGAAGGATGTAAACGTTTTAGTGACTTGTCTGCCTTTGAATACAAATGAGGCTAACAACCTGCACTCTGGCAGTCGACTACCAGGATGTTTTCAGTGTGCTTTATTGGAAAGTGAGTGTTGTCATTATGAATTATCATTAGACTTTGTTGTTGATGCCTGCTTGTTAGCAGTGGATAATTCAAGTGTAATTCCGTTCGAGTATTTCAGGTATGTCACTAACTATGTATTTTGTAACTGGCATTTGACACGGAAAACTACTTCCAGATGAAACTTGGGAAGACTTCCCTTACCTGCATGTAGGTGGCTTTGAAGGATTTGTGAGGGAGAGAGAGGTTTAAGCTGAATTAGTTGAAAGAGGGAGGAGAGTAGATGGATCCCTGTCCCAATCCTGGGGCTGTAAATGTAATCTTCCAAACTCAGGCAGGGTTTTCAGTCCGTTCAGGGCAGATGTGTAAACTTCTCTGATGGTTGTCTGTGCTTTTCTGTTGAGAACACCAGGAGACTTAGAAATTAAATCAAAGACTACGGAAATATCTTAAGTTTTTTCTTCTAATGTGGATGTGGAGGCCTTTATGATGAAGACATTATTTCTTCCAGTGGCCTAAAAAAACAAACCAAACCAAAAAAACCCAGCAAACTAGGAAGCAAACAATTAAGAGCAGGAAGAGCTCAGTCACTTTTTGGGGACGATGAGATAAAAATCTGACAGTTGGGGCTGTTCCTTTGGAATAGCACAGTTGGCTGACGGAGAGGTTTCTGGACTTACTTCCATTCATTGTTTTCAGTGACCCTCCTTCAGGAGCCTGAAAGACGTTTTTAAAGTTGGCAACTCTTCTTTCTTCGCTTGTAAATTTTGAAAGCATTCTGTTGTGATCTATCTGCAGTTGCAGACTGCCGCTCTCCTCCCATAGTATGGTCCATCCCTTTGAATATTTCCCACTTCCTGTTTGTGCTTGGTTTCAAATATAAGTTTTCATAAAGAAACAGGCTAACCTTAATGACTGTTTTCACTGTCTTTAAGATCATAGGTCTAAATGGAAAATGAAGATTTGTGGATTATTTGGTAGCACCAGATACTATCCTGATGTCTTTATATAATGATTTTGCAGTTTAATTCACCACTATAAAACTTCCAAGTCAAAGAAATGTCTGCTTGTCCTTAAATGGGCAGCTATCATAGCAGTAATTTGCTTATGAAATGCCTTTCTTTCTGGAAGATTAGTCTGTCTCAGTTCCTATCAAAAATAAATCAATTTCCTGTGGAAAATAGCATAAATCTTTCAGACTATTTCTTCATGGTTTTGCAGTAGTTATCAGAGTTGCTGTTAGCTATAGCTCTGCATTGTCTTCAGTTGAATTGTAGCAGGGGATGAACAAAACAGTATTAATCTGTTTTTGTTAATCCTGTTTTGTAATTAAATACATCTTTCATATAAATTCTGTTAAGATTTGAATGAAAGGGGATTTATGGAAACATGACTTGCTTTTATAAGATAGTTTTAGGATTATGAAACCAACACTGAGAAAAAGAAAAGTTTGACTTGATCACGGAGCAAAAGATTTTCTCTTTGTTATTTTTGCTTTGCTGGTGCTATGAAAAAAATAAAAAAAATAATAAGAGCATTCAAGCTGAGTTGCCTGTGGTTTAACTCTAATTCTATAGGCTGCACACTCTTTCTCCCCAAAATCCCCACAGCAAGTGACCTTGTCAAACAAAAGTGTGGAATAATGGGAGGCAGCCCAGGGACTGTGGCTCATTTACAAGCAGCTGTTTGCTACTGTCAGAACAAAGGCAAATCAAAGTTGCATTAACGGGGTATGACAGGCACAGAGAGCAGCTCCCCAACAATGTTCATCCTCTCGTGTTGTTCTGGTTATAATATAAGTTTGCCTGAAGGAGAAATGGTCGTGAGGTCAAGTCAGATATGTATGTTTTCAAAAGCCTTTCAAAATTGCACACATTTTTCAGCTGATCAACTGTTGATATTTTTTTAAAATAAATTAGCATAACAGCAAATAAATACATATTTATGTGTGCCTCATTTCATCTATGAGACTTGGAGCCACACCAAGAATTCATAATTCTGTCTTCCCAGTGAGATAAGTTGGGAGTCTCATCTGGCCTTTCCCTCTCCTCTGAGCCAGCCAGTCTGAGAACTGAGGCAATTGTAGGTAATGTCACTTGTGAATTCCATCATGGCATCCAGGCATGTTTGGGAGATCACTACTTCATCTGCTCAGCTCTTGTAGTTTACTGCTTGACTAGAATTCTCTTCTCTCTGTGCTTTGCAAAACAGTGCTAAGTTTTCTGAAAAGAAAGGAAGTTGTTACAGGAATGACATACAACCTTTTTTGTATAAGGGTACCCCGAATCCTGCCAAAAGATCATGAGCAAGATCTGCTTGACTTAGTTTAAGCCTGGTACTGTGTACTTGTTGGGAATACTCAAGAGTGATAAAGACCAAAACAGATTTCTTATGGAATAGTGGAAGGCTTTAGTCAAAAAGGGCCAGAAATCCATCATATGGGTGAGCAGTGCTCCCTCACCATGCTTTAATAGAGAAAGCAGTAGGTGAGTCTGAGCCCTGTGAATGAGGACATGAGCCCGTCCCACTCAACACCAGTCAGTCATCCAGACTCATTATGAATCAGTTAGACTTGCCCAGAACATGGAAAGTTTAGGAAGAAAGAAAATTCAAAGGACAGGAGGATTGATGGACATGAACTTTGTAACAAGGCATGGAATAGGCAGCACATTTCTCAGTGTTTATTGTAGCTCACATAGGGTGATAAAAGCTGAAGGCAGACTGACTTTTAACAGTCCCTGAGGTGCATTATTCCCTGAGAAATAAACAGTTTGAAGTGCTGTACTGCCATTATGAAATTTATAAATAAAAATAAGGGAAGCAGTAAAGCTTAGACATTTGTTTGACAAATGAAGATAACTACTGCATCATTAATGGCTGTCAAAAATACCTGTTTATCAGTATTTTGTGCTTGGCGAGTATTTTGCTACTAGTGTAATTCCTGAATTTTTTTTTTTTTTGGGGGGGGGAGGGGAGGTAGAGGGGAACTCGTGTAATTCCTGAATTTCATTATTATTTTTTTGGTAGGCAGGGGGGGACTAGGAGAAGAAGAAGAGAAAAAGGCTTTTAAAGTAAACTATACTGCAGATTTAAGGCAACTGTAGAATACATCTTGATAATGGCATTTGACATCTGCTGTATTTCACAGTTCAAGATACAATAAACTCTTCTAGAATTTAAAAATTTAAAGTGCAAGTACTTAATTTTAAACCTAAGCGGCACTTTATTTAGGTATGTTGAGAAGGTACAGATGTGAAAAATGTGGATAAAGGCTGATTAAGATCCGGTCAGTGTATCTCCTAACCTTTAGAGATTGTGAGCTTGAATTCTAAACCTTTTAGGGTAAAACTTTCAAAAGTGCAGTGGCTTGTATGCATACAAAGTTATACTGACAACATCTTTTAAAGTGCTAACATGAATGTGAATTTAATTTAATTTATTCTCACATACTTGCAGTTCTAGCTGTATGTGTTACAGTATCATGTACAGGTGCCAGCCAAGATTACGGCTCCATTGAGCTCTACTCATCCAAAAAGTTCTATATTTATCAGCATGAAGTGCTTGTCAAGTTTCCTCTTTCACTGCCGTTATCAACTGTTTTGAAATATTCAAAACCTTAAGTGATATTGAAAACTTACCCAGTGTCCAAAGCACATTGTGTATTTTGAAGTGAGAAATAGAACTGTACTTGTAAAAGTGTGCTTGCATTTAGCTTAACACTCAAAATAGAAGAACACAATTTGCATAGGAAACTTGATAATACTAATTTTTTTTCTTTAAATGGTTCAGATGTCTTATACAGCTTGAGATCTCACACAATGTGCACCAGTTCTGTATTGTCACCTTGTAGTCAGTATATTTAACAGTAATTATAGAATATGGGGATTTTGTTTTGTTGTGAATCGATCTGTTAAACTCACATGACATCCTAAATTCCTTTCAGTTAATGATCCTACTCTTGCTGGGAAAGGAGGACATTTTGTGCATTACTTTGCTCAAATAGTACTAAAGAACTTAGCAGATGGTCACTTTCCAACTGGTTTGCCTTGAAAAAAGAAATTAAAATATTATAGTGCCGGGGAGAGATGTTGTAATGTGTCCCTTTCAAATTAACAGGTCGTTTTTTCTACTATTTTATGATTGTAAAATAGCTCAATGTCACATAAAAGGTTAAAAGCTGGAGTAAATGGCATCATGGGAAATTTGAAATAAATAGAGTCTCATATGGTTTATGGCTTTATACTTGATCACACAAGGAATGTATTTTTTTCCTTGAAAAGATGTTCTGTAGCAGCTTTCTGTGTTATAGGAATTGTGGTCACAGTAGGTTCTCTTTAAAGTAGTTTTAATTCTCAAGGTAACATTTCTTTGTCTACTAAATTACTCCATGAAAGGCGACTTGTTCAAACTGTTTGCAAGCAGAAGAGAAAATGTGAAATTTTCAGAAAAATTAAAGAGATGCCACAGATTCCAGTTCATTGAAATATTCTGTGGTGTCAGGTACTTTTCAGAAATCACAGACATTCGGAACTGATTAACCTTTAGACTTCTCAAATTGTCCCGTATTTTTTATTAGTGCTAAATTTGTTTTGGTTTGTTTTAGTTTGTGTGGGCTTGTTCTTGTTTGTTTGTTTTGCTTTGGTAAAAATGCTTCCACTATGATGTTCTGTGTTGTCCTTGTTCAAGAAACTCCAAAGACTGGAACACATTTAGCTCCAGTGTCTTTCCCACTAGCTTGTTTATTGCTTTGCAGAGGAAGAATGGTCACAGGACAGCCCTTGTAGAGCTTCTCATCAGCTATCAGGGGATGACAACACTTGGTTCTTCTTCTGATACACTGTCACTTGTGGCTATTACACAGTTAGCATTTAAAGACTAGGAAATGCTTAAAAATGAGGAGGAAATAGGAGGAACTATGGAAAAATGAACTGTAAAAATTGATGTATTTGTGATTTATAAGTCTGCATAATTGTCATGGCAGTGGGAAATAGTTTGTCTATATAATTAGCAGTGGTAATCTTCAAAATCATCAGTCCTGTGCAACTAAGATGTTTTTATGTTGAACCTGATATCAATATAAGTTTTCATTTTTGCTTTGAATGATTGTGAACTACATCTAAATACATCAGGGACCTGGAAGGAGAGCTGGGAAAGAAAAGAACAACTGTAACAGTTTCCTACACCCAGAGCAGGAGCTTTCCTCAAAATAAAATTGGTGTGATTTCACAAAGAGGGAATGTTGTGATGTGCTGTTCTGGAGATTGTTTTCAGTCTCATCCCTCTCTCCCAGAAAGAGGCCTATAGATAAATTGCCTGTATAAGCATCACATCCAGTTTGTGTCCGAGTGCCATTAATTCTTTGTTTCTGTTTTGCTTCCAGTCATCTTTGTTTGATATAGTTGGTAGTCTGTGTGGAAATATGGAACGTGTTGCCTGCATTTCTTAGTAGATGAATAGCAACAGTAACTGCAGAAAGAGGCTATTTAGATAGGTGATGAGGCCTGAAGATACAATTTTCCTAAAAGATAGCTTTGGCCAATTAAAATTAATAGCCATATCTCATAATTACTACGGAAGAGAGTTGTGGCTATTCCTGCATGACACTGCACGGGCACCTGCTGAAATTGTCTTTCAGCTCAGAACTGTCCAGAAATGGTTTATCTAGAGTTTAGTGGTACCAAACCCAAACTAATGAGCAAAGACCTGGCAACAATCCCTAGTCAGCACAGGGCTACCCACAGAGCTACCCCAGCCTGCAGCACAGACAGAACTGAATTTTGGAGCAGCAGGGGAGGCAGCGTGCCAGCTGCACCATGTGGGCATGCACACCCTTGGCTCCCACTGCTGTGGGACAAACTGCCTCCACTTTGGTTGATAGCATAAGAGCAATGAGTTTGTTTTAGATAATAATATCGTTTTGGGAAAACTCCCTGTGTAATAGCAACCTTTACTAAGTCTAGGGATTAGTGCTGCAGCAAATAAGTTTAAAGGCTCTTGTTCAAGATTGCAGGAGTCTAAGCAAAAAAAGGTGAAGGCAGAAGATGATGGATTTATATTGCTCAAACAGAGAACATAAAAATTCTAAAGAATTGACAAACCAAATTGACCACCTGGAAATCTACTCAGAGAAGAAATATCAGGTTGTTATGGCTTCCTACCAACAGAAAAGACAGATGTATTTTTTTCACAGTGGATTATGATGGGGCAGTAGAGATCTTGGTAGCATTGAATGTGTTCTCCAGCATATTGTGCCACTGGGAAAGCCAGTGCCTCTTTTTTGAATCTCAAAGAATGTGAAACTCTTGGATGCAGAAATAGATTGTCACAGAGATGTTTAGCCCTGAAGCTTCAAGATCGCTGAAATTTAGCAAAAGACAAAAATAAACTGTTTGCTGTCATGGTACTCAGGAATCCAGACTAATTTCTCAAATAAGAATAAAGTAGTGGTAAGTGTGCCATAGTAAATTATCTGTGTATCAGCTAAAGGCCTTTTTT
This sequence comes from Phaethornis superciliosus, assembly GCA_023637945.1. Lineage (NCBI taxonomy): Eukaryota > Metazoa > Chordata > Aves > Apodiformes > Trochilidae > Phaethornis > Phaethornis superciliosus. Next base: position 17,113,084 of record JAJQWJ010000009.1, on the reverse strand, counting down.
CTCCTGACGGATGCTACATACACATTGTGCAAATGGACATGTTTATGCCTAAATGGCACATTCATTTGCTTTTGTATTATATTTTCTACTGGAAACCTTTGCGTGTTGTTATTTTTTTGTTTTTTTTTCTTAAAGTGGTTGAGTTTTAGAGGAATATACAGAGATAGATATTAATATGCATTATTGTAGTTGGCTGTAAGTAATCCATAATTGCATCTTTTTCACTGGAATAACAACTACAGGGACATCAGTTTTTAAATTACAAAGGACTAAGTCTTCCTTTCTTGGACATGATTTAGGTTTTATAGGTGGGAAAGGTATTTGATATTTTGAGCAGATAGGAAGAGGCAGGATTCTGTTTCATCCAGAATTATCCTATGATGCTCTAATCCTGTGAGCTGTTTTTGGAACAATGGTCAAAGATGAATTTGCCTGGTATTTCTTAGCTACTAAACTATGATTCCTGGGAAGAGGAATATGGATCAGATTTGAGTTAGGTTTGGAGGGGTGTTTGTTTTGTTTTGATTGAGTCCACTCAGGATCAAGCATTTGTTGCTTCTTCTGCATTGCCTGTCTACAGATCTTTTGAACAAAGGTTTTTACCAACATCTTTAGCTTATGTTGGAATAATTAATCATTACACAAAAAAAGTGTGTTGCACCACATGTTTTTTTGAGATGCTTTGGCTTGGTTTAACTACCAACAACAACAAGAAAAAGAAGATAAAAATAAATTTGTAAATTTTTTTTTTCCAAATGTAACATCATGATGAAGTCAAGGAATTACATAATGGGTTTCCAGAGTTCCCAATTGAAATTTGAATTCTGAGTTAAATCATCTGCTTTCTCTCAGCACTGACAGAAAAAAATATCATTGGAAAGTCATACAGCAAAGGATTAAAATTACCAGGATTTATCAGTCTCACTACTTTTAACATGTTTTGCTAACATTAACTAACATTATTTTATAAAAATTTGTGAAAGAAATTGGTTTTGGTTATTGTGGCTTGGAATGAGATTAGGTAGTAAAAAAGATCTATCCATTGGTAAAACAATGAGGTGACAGTCAACTAGTTACAGCATTTTAATCAAGATTAAGTTGCAATTCTACAGAAACCTCTCTGGTAGTCTGTTTCTCTCTGTAGTTCATAAAGGGAGAATTAATTTTTTTTTCCTTCCCATTATCCTTCCCTGTCTCTCTGGGTTTACTGTTGCTTAAACTCAGCTGGGAACATAATGTACTTGCCAGTTGTTCCTCCTATTTCCTTACTTTGAAGATATTTCCTCTAAAACTTGCCTCAGGATTTCTTGAAGGATGAGATAGAGACACTAATATAGCTTTCCCCCCTTTTGGCCTTCCTGGTGTTGAAGTGCTGGGAATTGCTTGTGCTCAAAGTTTGGTGTGTGTCCTGTGGTGATGTGTGATTACTCAAAAAACAGAAGGAAAAAACAGGTTTGGATATGTTTATAAAAGGTTATTATCACAGAGGAAAAAGACGATGATGCAGTAAGCTAAGTGACTTGGCATGGAGTCAGTTTTTAATCTATTTTGTTTTCCTTTTGAAAGCATTTATTTTGTCTTGTACTTCCCTTAGCCACTTCATCTCTTCCATAAGCATCTTATGTGTCCACCAGTAAAATAAATGTCTGATACCTGTTCCCAGGGGGATGTGGTCAGGGGGGAGTACAGGGGAACTAGAGATTCCTGGGACTTGGGACAGCCCAAGAGAACCAGGCTGAAGATGTTAGCAACAGAAAGTTAGGAGTGCTTTTCAAGTGAACACAGCTGCTAAGACCTTCCAATGCTATGGTCAGCGAGGTCCCATTTCTAATCAGAGTTGATGGCAGTCCAGGGGGAGCTCACTGGCTAATTCCTGAGTGCAGAGGGGAGGTGGGTGAGGCTGAATGGGGGGGGTGCAGCCCTGCTCCAGCCAGCTCACTGCAAGGTCCAGGGTTGCCTGAGAGGAATAGAAAAGCTACTTTCTCAATTTCTGACCAGAATGCATGATAAGGCTTGATGTCAAAAAGGGCAAGATTGGGCTCACAGCAATTATGACAGAGGCATACCAGTTTCCTTGACAACTGGATTGTGGATTCTTTGTGATTTATTATTTACCACTTCAAATTCTCATTCTCTGTGATAATTAGGGAGAGGGATTTCCATAAGCGCCCTCCCTTCCAAGTTTGAAACCCCTTGCACTGTTTTTTTGACCAGCTTCACCTGTTCCAAACTGTTGTTGCTCTAAACCATCTGCAAATGAGGCTCAGCATTTAATGTTGGGAATTCGAGACAGGTTACTCAGACAGCAGTTAACTGAAATTCAATGAATGTTATGTTGGGTGATGACTTGTTAATCTGCACTTACTAGGAGGGATAATAGACATGTGCACTCACCATCACCCCAGCCTCCCCCAAAGTTTTTTAAAGGCAAGGGACTGCAACAAGTGGTACTTCTAAATTGTCCTCAGAGCTATGGGAAAAATGAAATAGTATCTGCAAGTGCCAGTTCCCTTGTTTCAGCAATTCACATTATTTTCTCCTCAAAGGCTTTATTAGCAATACATCAACCACTACTGTGTAAACAAAGAGTGTGTTTTGATTCTTGGGACAGTTTTTTGCTGCTACCAGTTGGAAAACTGTTTGAAACAGAAACCCTCTTCTAAAATGTGACTAAAGATGGAAAGTATAGTTAGTTTGCCAAACTGCACATGTATTTCAAAGACGCATTTTCCACATCTATAAAGCACTGATTGAGACATAATCTACAGGGCCTGATCTAAATTTAGTAATTCAGAATAGAATTTTGAACACAGTAATGTATATGATAGAGATTTCTATTCAAAAGTCATTGCAAATCTGTGTCGTTATATATCAAGATTGAAATTGGGTCCTTCAAAGAACATTTTTTCTTGATGTACTTTCCTGGGTTGTATATTTTTTATTTTGTATTCAGCATGAAGTGTCCACTACATTTAATAAAATAAAATGAAAGTCACAGAAGATCACTAGTTTTCCCATAATGTGTCAAAGTACATGACTGGAAAAAAAGTAGTGATTGAAATGAGCTGAGCATCCTCCATGCAGACTATATAGAAAATCTGTGTCATTACTAAATTACAGGGAGGAATTTTAGTTTTAATTATGTTTATTTCACTACATATAATCTTTCAGCTTTCAGTAAGCACCCCAGTTTTAATTTCAAAAGTAGCTATATGTTTTGTCATCTTTACTGAAGGGAGTTCTTGAAGTGAGCCAATAGCTGTTGCTCTTCCCTTGGCCAGCTGAACATGAAACTTATTGAGGCAATAAAAAGACTTACAGTGACCTAAACACTCCTGTGCCATGTCCCCACTAATGCACTGCCCCATTAGGCCATTGGGGGAAACTCACTGCTGAAGATGCTTCTTTAAAATGAAGCAGTATAATGAAGCTCATTAATGCATTTTTCATTAGAACAAGAATATTGAGTGTCCAGGTTCAATTCTAAGGAATCTATCTTACTCTCATTGAGGTTAATGACAAAGCTCCCAATGACATTAGTGATGTAGGATGAGAACTTAATTGAGGTAATTAAGATTCTGCTTACCTAGAATTCCCTATTATTTTCAAGTAGATACGATATTACAACATTGCTACTATGAAGAGTTGTATAATGTTGGATCCCAACACATTGTTCAATGTTGGGATAATGTTTCTGTATTTTGCATTTGATTCTTTAAGTACGATTGTAGTCTTCTAGAGGTTTGTGTATGTGAAAACTGTTGTTGTGAAAAATAGGATTCTTTTTTGTTTTGGAGTTCAAATATTTTCTTTGTGTATTTAAAAGTAACATGGGCCAGGCATTGCTGAGTGAGATCAGTCAAGGATGTGGCCTTCAAATACAGCAGTGGCAAAGATAGGAGAGGCACTGCAACATTACTGTGGGATTGAGTAAAATGCAGAGAATAGTTTCATTAAGTACCACTTTGTGATGCTGTGTGGTAGCATTCACTTACTAAAAGCACTATTTGTACCAAAAACATGTAGCTTCCTTACTAAGCAGAATAGATAGGAAGGATATGCAGCTTTAGTGCCTTCACGGGAGTCCAAAGCTTCTGTTATAAATGATTGTGTCAGGATGCCTAATTTAAATAGTTACCCTAACATCTGCTTGTTCCAACCTCCTTTGGACTCTCCTAACCTTCTCCCTTCCCTCCTTGGTATCCCCAGAAGATTAACAAATCCCTCCTCAATTATGCTGCCATAACTGCTGCTTTGGTCACACTTCGAGCTCACTCTGGAAATGATCTTGATTAATAAAATTGCTGTGGAAGAAACAACAATGAGAATGGATTGTTGAGAGGAGGGACCCCATGGGTGTGAGGAGAGGCTGGCACTTGGATGGGCAATGCTGGATTTGCTTTACAGGGAGAGTGAGGAGGTTGCAGCCCTGAAGGACCCCAACTTCTGGGCAGCCAAGTGCTCTATCCCAGTGGATCAGGAGCCATCCCCTCTGATTTGCAGGAGCCATCCACCTGCTTGTACACCTAAATAATGTATCAGGAGAACATAGGGCTTTTGGTAGCAAAGTGTAATTTTAGGTGGTGTGGAAAAAAGTGGAGCAATCAAATCTTTTAGTTCACAGTTGCCCCACCTGAAATTCTTGCTTTAGATACACAGGGAAGACATTTTTAAAAAAGAAAACTGACCTGGTGTGAAATGTGTTAATTAGTAGGGACATAACTTTTCCTTCCACATTTGTAGTGGTGCAATACTGCTGTCTTGCTGGATATTGAGGTTATACTCAAACACATAATGATGATTTTTCCTTAGTCTGATGCAGAGGTTTCCTAATCTTTCATTATTATTGATTGTATTGAGGTCTTTCAGCTATTACACTTGTGCTTCTAAACAGAAGTAATTAGCAAATACAAAGGTTTCCTTTCTGTGTTGTGTTACAATGTGTATTAATCCCTTTTGTTACTTTCTAATGTAAATAGCATTCATTATTGAACTCCTATCAAATAATTATGGAAAATTGTGTACTTTCTACCTTAGTACTCAGAGATTTAAGTACCTTAGTACTTAGAGATTCCTGATTTTTCATTTATTTCATTTGAGCATTCATCAGCTTATTCTGTAAAGCTGACAGCATTCTTTCATCTACATTTTGACAGTGGCAGGGGGCACAATTTCCAGGGTTAAAAACAAGAATCTAAATTCAGATGCCCTGAATTCATGTCCAGGTGGAATTTAACTATCCTGTCATTTCATCTCAGTTATTTTTCATGTTTCACACAAGGCATCTGTGTGATGCCATATGCAGTTCCTATATAGGTGTTTGACAGCAGTTTGACAGGGGAGCAGAGGTGCACATTTCCTTTATTTACTCTGGGAGTGGTACCTCTGTTGTCATTCTTACTGCTGGCAAGGGAACGTGGTAGAACCACATACATTCCTTGGAACTTTTAAAATCATTTATAAGCAATTAGATTGTTTCCTTTGTTATTGAGGGATGCTCTCAAGTATCTATGTAGGGCTGTTCCATGAGTCCTGAAATGTGCCCAAACCCTGTTTGTTTTAAAAACCATATATGGTATATCCTTCTCTATAACAGTCTTTTAGAAATCCGTAAATATTTCATAGAAGGTAAGGACAGGAAGAAAGCCTTTCACTCTGAGAGGCATTTTCCAAGATTGCATCTCATATCTGTTTGTGGGAATATTTGAAGTGATGGCACATTTTCCTTAAAGTACATTCCTCACATTGTTCTTCTCCTTGTTTTCAAAAACTATGAATGTGTATTTTGGTTTAGCAGTTTCATCTGCAGGATCTTGAGCCTTATTGTTCCTTCTTTCTGCTCCTGAGTCCTCAGAAATATTTTGGAAGCTATATTAAATAAGAAGGGGATTGCTCTGCTATTTGCATACTTACAAGCACTCTTTAAATGGTTTGCTGTCAGTAAAATTAACCACGTAATTTTTTGACTGTAATTACACTGTGACGATTGACTCCACCCCATCATCTTATTGAAGCAAGAGAGTAAACTCTTACATTGCTGATTGATTCCATTTTATATATATATATATATATATATTTCTCTTTGTAAACAAAAAAGTTCCCCTTTGTAATTTTGCAACTATGATCTCAAATATTATCATGTGGTAGCAATCATACATTATTTTAAAATAAATTTGTGATAATTTCTTCACAGTAGCACCCATATTAGCTATTTTAAACTCTGGCACTTGTAACATTTTCTTTAAAATGAGGCAGAATTATGAGGGTCTAATTTCCACATTTCAGTGATATTAAATGTTTTGCTGTATTAAACAAGTTAGGGTATAACCCATTTAAGTAGGCAGTGTACCCAGCACAGTGAGGGTTATTATTGGCAACCAATATGTCACCTGCTGGAGTGATATAACTTTCACCAAGGCACGTATTCCCAAGCAATGATACATCTCTGCATGATTTCTATTGGCCTCTGAGGTGACAAGGCTTTGGGTTTCTTAAAGATGGGAACAAAAGAATATTTCTTTTGTCAGCTGTTCACTCTGAATACTGCTGAGAGAAATCATACCCTCCTCTCTTCCTCTTCCCCTACCCCTCCTCAATACATGGTTTTCAATAAAAAAATTATTGAGATAACTGGAAATGTTAGTTGTTGTCAAAATACATTTTTATAGAAAATAAAAGAATATTTATTCTGCTGCCAGCATCCTGCGCAGAGGAAATAATTCAACGGGAAATCCTGTTGACATAACATTTCTGAGACATCAGCCTTTGTGTGTCTTACCTCCTTGTTTTGGAGGTTGTTTCTGATTCAGAAGCTTCTCCTTCCTGACAGGTGGTGTGCTCAGGGAGTTCACAGTTGGTAAACTGGAAATAACCTCCAGGAGAGGGAATTTACAGAGACTATAGGACTTACTTGCCTTGAGAAAATTTTGAAGATGCAATGTATTAAACAGCAAGAAAGAAAAAGGGTAGAGTGCTTTCTGTGAGCTGGCAAAGGATCAAGTGTGTATGATGTGAAGGAAAAAAGGAAGGAGATTCTTGCAGCCTGAGAACAGACATCTGGCTGGCAAAAAAAAAAAAAAGTATCATTGACGGATGAATACTGTTTCAAACTGGGATAATTTTAGATCAAGAGGGCAAAGTTTTGGCCTCATGGATACAGCTCCCTCTGAAAGGGGTGGGAAAGGTGCATGCAAATGAAAGTAGAATTTGGTTCTAAGTGAGAACTGAACAACATGCATATTTTTACACTAGATATTTAGACTTCAGTGTTTAGATCACATGGTTTCCATCTGCCATATGTAGGCATTGCTAAAACGCTGCCAGGAAGTAGGCTCTGGTTTGGTGACTTTCATTAAAAGAATTAGTGGTTTCTATCCAGTTTCAGTGTGGCTGGATTCAAAGTGCAGAAGCCCATTTTCACAGTTTAGCATTAATTAGCACTCTTGTGGCAGCCACAGCAGGGAGGTGAAGGATTACATGGGCATGAAGACCAAACTATCTCTTTTTCCCATAGCAGTGATTCCTTCAAAATAGGGTGGAGACATGATGGACTCATGTGGGGATTCATGCATGGCTTCTGTCTAGGCTGTTCTTGTGCTGGGTGATTGAAGGACTGTAGGGTCTGCCAATGCAGTGCTATTTTCTCTCTTGATATTTAAATAAATAAATACACACATACATACATACCGTGCAAATCCCAACAAAAATGCAGTAAAAAAAAAAAAACACCTTAATTTTGCTGTCTTGGGGAGACATATTCTCACCCTTCTGAATGACAGGTGAAAGCTGTTCAGGATAATTTAAATCAAAACCTTGTCAGATGTACTCAGGAAGTATCGATGCTTTTGCTTAAAAAGACTGAGGTGCTGCTGCTCACCTTAGCTTTTGCTGAATCACTCAACAAGGTGCAGAAAGCAGGTAAGCCCTGACTCTTTTGTTGCTGAAGAGAGCCTCACAGGGATATTTTTGAGAATTGCATGAAGACAGGAAAATTTTAATAAGGTTCATTGAACCTGGAAGGCAGGACTCGTCCTGGTGTGAGTCAGAGGGCGTAACTCAGGCTTCTGTCCTGGATTTCATTAATCAGAAATACTGTGCTTTATGTTTGTGTACACTGAATATTAAGTATATAATTACAGAAAATTACCTACTGTTATAATTCTGCTGCTCACACCAAATCTCGAAAAACACTAAAATTTGATGAAGATTTTTCAATTTTTAAAATTTATTAATATAAAACAGCAATCTAATAAAATAAGTATTTTTTAATAGAAAGCCATTATTTACTTAATATTTCTAAAAGCCTTTTTGGATAGCAATTCATGTTTCTGCTTTGAAACAGGCAGGCTTCCAGATTTTAGCCAAGTAATTAAAATATGAAACTGTATGTCTGAGAAACTGAAGTATAGAAACCAGTGTTAAAAGTAACCCCTCACAGATGATTTATTCAATAAAAAAGGTGTCTTGCTTCAGTGTAATTTATGTACATGTTTAAATGGTCAGGTCCATTCTTGGGACTTCAAGCCTCTTTGTTAAAGTTCAAATAATTAACATCCTTTCATGTACCTTGTTTTGAGTTAATACTCATTGTATGAATGAGTTAAGAAATATAAGAAATGTGTATTGCAACTAAAGAGATTTCCGTCACTAAATAATCTATTTTCTCTAGATGTCCTCTATTGCCAGCATCTTAAATAAAAGAAAGAAGCACGTACTTAAAATGGCAAAGAATGCAGCTGTAGGGGAATATTTTTGAAATGATCGCTTTCTGCCTCATTTTGCCCCGGCTGAACAGTGAGGTTTTGTTTGCCAGGCTGCAGCACAGACTGACTGTGTGCTGGCTGCTGGGGTTCCCTGAAAGAAGAGCTGAGTGCTGTGAACTCCAGACCTCTGTTCAGTGTCAGAACCTCTTAGTGTGCCAATGTAATCTTTTAATAGACTTGCTTGCCAGAATGACTTCTTTTCCTTCAAAGACAGAATTAGAAAGCCCAGTTGTCATTTAAATTGCCGCTATCTTCGTAGTAGTTGATAGTGATCTGTTGGCTAGGACTGGATAATTTAAAAGCTGTTTAACAAAATAACATGCTTTCCTGTGTGAAATTTATACAGTGCCGAGAGATGGGGAGAAGAGTCTCTGTTGACAGAATTTGTAGGATTCTCTAGAAACTGCAGGATGCTGGGGCTTTTTCTCTGGAATTATAAAAGCTTTGCAGAGCCCACGTTGAGTATTTGCATGATTTTCAGATGTCAATGTGTGTTCAGCTGTCTCTGTGCACCCTCTGTGCATCTACATTCTCAGTTCTCTGGGAGAGGGAAAGGATTCTCAGTGCAGTTTTTGTTGGGTTTTGCGTTTGTTGAATATAATATTGAAGTGCTGCCCAAGATGCATCACGTTGTCTTGTGTAGAACTTGACTCATCACGTTGCATGATTTAGTAAATGCGAAGAGATTGTGAAAGAGACAACTGTAAACATTCTGTCTGAAAAGATAGGTTCTTTACAAAAGACTTTTCTCTTGGAGCCAAAAAAACACAAGAGGCAGTATCTCCTTGCTCACAGAGACACATATATTTATTTCTGCAAAGATTTGTTTTGGATTCTCAGTTCTTCCATTATCTGCATTCTTTGAAATAATTTTATATTTCCATGTTGACTTTCTGTGTGCTTTAAGTTTTAATCAAAGGTTTCTTGCTTCTGATGTCGAGGAGTACTGATGTTAGCCTGTTTACATTCCACTATTTTTCCTCTGTTAGGAGTGAACATTCAAACGTGGTGGTGATTTTGTTCTTTCCATGAAGAGCCTGCACTCAGCTAATTTGTGAGCAGATAAAAATGTGCAGGAACATATATTTGACAGGAAACTTGTCTATCATCAAAATAGTCAGCAGGACAGAAACCACACTCTTTCTCACTAGGTATTGTTGATCCTTCTTTTTAAAAAAAAAAACACACCACACAACACAGATTAATATTTACAAACGCTAATGAATCAGAGACAGCATATGCTGTCTTTGATAATACAGGCTTACTTGAGTTAATGTCTAGGTTGTACTGGAAGTTCCAGCCCTGGTACCAGAAAGGCCTTTACAGTCGGGAAGCACTTTTCGTTCCTAGGCAGCAGACAGCAGGAGCAGTGTCGGCCGTGGCATGGTTTGCCTTGAAGCAATTATCAGGAAGACTGAAGGATGGTAATTTCAACAGCCGGAAGACAGCCAAACAAAATAGGTTTGTGCAAGGTACACTAAGGCAAGCAGCAAGTTGAACACAAAATATACAGTATTGAAAATATTAATGAGGAGTTGCTTTTGGAGAGATACAGAGATACCAGTAATAACAGCAATTGTTGACAGGGCCACATACTTCCATCTAAAAAGCTCTGGAATCATGCAGGACAAGGCAATAGCATTCAGATGCCAGTCGTTCAAACTTCCATCCTGTGGCAGTGCATCTGTTTATCAAGAATTATCTCCTGAATGTAAATGAATTTCAGTCCTAAGTCATTGCACCTGTTGCCAAGAGGTATTTATTCCAATCACTTGCCTAAAGCGCGGGGAGCTATTGCTTGACATTTTATAGCTTAAAAAAAAGCTGTCGTTTCAAAATCATTTGTTCAGAGAGGAGAAAATGGAGCAAACCAGTTCATTTTACCCTAAGCACTGCTATTTGGTGGTATTCACATTTGCACGGCACAAAGCTGCAATATTGATTTTTTTGCTCACAGGGCCTCCCACTAGTTCTTTCTTCAATTGTCAGGGTTGCAAGATGGATTGAATTACATTTTGCTTGTTGATATGCTTATTTTTTCTTTGTTGGTCAGAAAAGATTACAAATAAAATGTCAGAATAAAGATCACAGCAGCTTTGTTACTGGACTTTACATTTATTTATTTTATTTAGACATTTTTTTTAAATATTTTTTCTGTGACATGGAGATTCCTTAGAGCAGTTTCCCCACCTAACACAAGCTGCATTTTTTTGCTTTATTGCTTGCTGCTCTTGCAATGTAACACATTGCATTACAATCTCAGGTGTGTCCTTTGCTGCCTGTGAAGTGGTCTAACATTTCTCTAGTATTTTTAATGTTTGTCCTAATTCAGAATTCCTCACAGATGCCTGCAGGGCAAAAAATTTCAAGATAAAACACATTTGTAGTACTTGCGGCAGTTGCCATAGATGATGAAATAAGATTTGCAGAGAGCTGATCTGTGTAACAAAACTGTCTTGTATTTGGACTGAAGGTCCCTCCTAGCAGAAGTACAGGCTGTGTGTCAGGATCTGCAGTAAGACTTCAGTGCCTGTCACAGGTACCTGGTTGTGCTTTTCTCAGCGCTGGCCCTGTAACAGTTCCTACATCCATCCTGCTGCTGTACAGATGCTGCATGGCAGGCACTGACACCCCCATGGCTGTGTCCCGTGCCCACCCTGCCCATCCACTCTGTCCTTCTGCAAAAAGCCCCTTGGGACAGCTGAGGCCTTTGTTCCCCTCCTTGCTGATGGAAACCCAAACACGGGCCCATGCACCCATGGGACAGCACTTGTAGGGCTCCTGTGGGAGGCAGGGAAGGAGGCCGGGCTCCACGGGCTAGGCCGTGGCACTGCTGCCTGCCAGGGGAAGGCCTGCCTGCTGGGTGCGGGGGTACAGGCACCACTGCCGACAGCTGGGAGGGATGGGCCTTATGGGGACAGCATTACATTTGACAGGAAGCGATATAGGGTGCAGGAATGGCAGGCACTGAGCGGCATTATGCGCGGTCCCAAGGCGGCTGTCGTGATGGTAATTAATCAAAGGAGCTGCTTTGTGCATGCGTGATGGGGGCTCTGTGCCTACCCCTCTCTGTGCCCATTTCACGCCCTCAGCGAGCTGTGAGTGGCTTCTGTCTTCATTGTATTAATTTGCTGCATGGGAGGAACATGTAGGGTGTTAGGTGATGGATTCATGTTTTGTTCTTTCCTGCTTTGAGCTCATGATATTTCAGCAAGCCTCTAGTAAAAGTCCTTGCTATTGTACATGCTACATGCAGCCAAACTGACAGCCAGGAGAAAAATTGAGATGGAATTGTGGTTGTTTTGCACAGCAATATGTTCTTCTTCCCTTATTAACAAATACTGAAGCATATTGAGAGAGTAATGGTACCAGTTTCATGTAGAATGTGGTTACACAAAATTTAAAGGCAGATATGCTTGCTGTTGTGCATTTTCGTTGTGCCAGGGTGAAATCCCACTCAACCAGAGTTTTCCCTTTGAGAGAAGGGGTTCTTCTACATTAGAGGGAGGTTTGAGTCATTCCAACCCCTTGCATTTGTTTACTGCTCAAATTGGACAAAAGCTGATGTTGTTGCAAAGGGGAAGGCAGAGGTGTGCAGGTAAAGGAGAGGGAGATGGGAAGATGGGCTCAGGATGTCAAGGAGCCACTTCTTGACACTGGAGTGATCCTTATCAGCAATTCCTATTTACAGTCCTAACAAATAATAATCTTGATAGAGTAGGAGTTTAATCCTCACATCATTAATTCACTGGAAAAAGCGACAGCCTTTGGTTCATGCAAAAATTTACTATCAAGGGATTATATCAAGTTGGTTTTGATCATTTTAGCTCCTTGCTTCCTTGCCTCTTTTCCTTTTAAAGAGAAGTTTCTTTTCTTTGGCTTCAAAACACTGTAGAGTTTCAACTTTCCATACTTACTAGCTATTTCTCTTTGCTGTCACAACTTGTTTGCAGCAGCCTGCACTAAAACATTAATGGCCTTGTTGTACTATACTAGGATGACTTTTTTAAAAATAAGAAATATATTTAATTCTGCTGAAAATTTAGAAAGGATTTTACTATTGTAAAGAAATAGATATTTAACACCACCATGCTACCCAACGTGTCTTCCAAAATGCACACATTTTGTAAGAAACAAATAACTCTTTAAATAATAATCCACTAGTAACTGTGTACAAGATAATATAGTATGAAGATACTTTTTTCTGATGTAACAAATTTTTTCTCTGAAGAATTGTCTTTTACAGACTGAGCATCTGGATGAATATCTAACTATTGTTTTATTTCTAAAGTATTTCAAACTGCTTCATTAGAGAAGTTGCCTGTTTTTAGAAATTTTATCATGCAGAAGATGTTAAAAATGAGATTTCTGTGAAATATGTATTTTTGGAAGGGGTGAGGAGACTTCATACAGTACACATCTGCAATTTAGAGTACTGGTAATTTCTATCTTTGCTCAAAATCTTGTCTATCTGTGGTTTAATTTACGTAAGCAGCACAGTAAGGGACACTTGGGTTCAACTAAAGCATCAGCCATGTATATTAGATCTGGTGGCACAAACATGTCTGTGCCAGGGACAGAAAATAGCTAAGCAGAAGAAACCAAGTGTTCCTGGAGAAGGGAAAATACAAATTAAGAAAGACTAGTGAGGTTGAAAGAATGACTTTGGTGATTGTTTTGGTTTGTTTTGTTGGGATATTTTTTTTCATCATTTCAGCATTTGCAAATTCTTCCTGCTCTCTCTGCTGCTTCCCACTTTCAGACATAGTCTGTGTGGCTGTGCCCAAAGAAGGGAGAAAGAATAAGAGAGAAAAGAGGTGGGAACAGGAACAGGCAGTGTAACTGTGTGGACAGGTGCCATTCTTTACCCTGGAAAGGGCTAGAAGTGATGTGGAATTTTCACTTATACCAGATTAAGGATACATCAGCAGTGGTATAGAGATGTGACAGTTTCATGAAAGATGTTTCACTTAATGAGGTACCAGGTCAAACTCTTTTTAGTTACACTTCCTTTGGCACTGTGATGAGAGTTGGTGCTTGTGTGTGTGACAGAAAAAGACCAGTCTAATACAATATATCCTTTAGGCTCAATGCAATTTTTAATTTTTTTTTTTTTTTTTTTTTTTTTTTCAGGTTTCAGCCGAGCAGCTCTACCATTTGGTTTGGTTAGGAGGGAGCTCTCCTGTGAAGGCTACTCCATTGACCTGCGGTGTCCAGGAAGCGATGTTATTATGATAGAAAGCGCTAACTATGGACGGACAGATGACAAGATTTGTGATGCTGACCCTTTCCAGATGGAGAACACAGAATGCTTCCTTCCAGATGCCTACAAAATTATGACACAAAGGTAAAAATACACACAATTGGGAGGACTAAAGAGGAAAAATGCCTGAAGTAACTCAGTAAGATGTATATACTTCTGGAAATGCTGAATACTAGTTACCAGTTTGCTATTGAGGTAGTATTTCTATCTAGTAATACTAGAAGGAATTAAAAGATACTAGTTGCAAATTGAGAGGTTTTTTTAAAAAATTTGTGAACAAAATTTGAAAAGCAGGAAGATAGGGAATGAAACAAATCACTTACTTGGAGATTCCCTGTCTCTATATCTTTTAGGTGGTCAGACAGCACACGAAATGTGTCCAAATGGCCACTGCATTTTTTAGAAACTTCTACATTCCTTGGGAAAGTTGCACATTTCCTATGAATACCGAAAATAACTGCCACAGGTCCCACCTGTAAAATCATTAAATGCAGGATGGCTATCTGTCATTGAACTTGTGTGTACAGAAGCATGTATGCATATAATCATGTTACATTATGACTTAGTGGCAGCAATTGTCATTCAGAAAAGACTATCGGTCAGAAAAGGATGTAGAAATGTACTTAGTACAAAAGGTGAAAGAGAATGAAGATTCAAAGAAATTTCTGTGCTATGGGCTGCATACAGGCAGCAGTCACCTAGTACTGACAGTTTTGGAATGCTGGCATAAATCACTCATTTTCATTCCTACTCACCTAAACTACAAGACTGGATAAGTTTGGGATTGGTGGGAAGTTTTCCTCCCAGTGCATTTTCTTCAGGATGAGAAATCAGAACAAAAAGGGAGTGGGAGCTTTCTGGTGCATGTAAACATGTTGTGCTCCATTTTCTGTGTTCTGTCTGAAAATGGTAGCACTCAGTAACATATAGTCACATCTAAAACATAGTCTTCCATTTTGATTTCCCAGATCACTCCTGTTGCCCAGAATGTGCCTCTTTAACAATTTTTTTTTTCTTTATCATTTTCATGTAAATACATGGATGTTCTCTACTTCTGTAGTCAAATGTTTGGGCTAGACCTCAGGCTTCAGCTGGAAATAAATTACAGATATCAGACCTAATTCTTGTTCTGTGTGCAACCTGTGACTTGTTCTGTGATCAATCAGTAAGGGAAAGACTTCATTGCTACGCTAGTAAAAATGTAAGATAACTTCTTTAAATCATGTTTGAATTATCCTTTTGTGGTTCTAGTTTGTTGTTAATTAGATCAAGCCAGATTTCCACTGAGACTGCAGCAGCAGTGTCATCATCCTCTAATCTGTCAACTCCCTTTGAAACTACCTTCAATTGCTTTTGTAAATGTAGTGCCTCTCTGTAGACTTCCTTGTTGTGTAAAATGCATGTTGTGTTTTGATCAAAGTCCTCCTTATGTTCACTGCAAATTTACAGATTAAGGTAGTCAGAAACAAATACAGAGGCACAATCTTGCTTAAAGTGACATCAAACTGTTACTGGAAAGCTGCAATTTCGGTCCCCCTCTTTCAATTAATCAACTGTAAGTTTATGGTATCAGAGAGTAATTTTTAACTTCCCCAATCTTTTACTCTCACCCCTTTTGCAACAGATTGAAATGAAGTTGTTATCACGTGCATGACATTGGTTTGGAATGTCCATGCACGGAGAGAGTTTATTGTGGTTACTTTGTTTTGTTCAGCCAGTTGGTTTTGTGGTTTTTTTTGTTTTGTTTTTTTGGTGGTTTTGTTTGGGTTTTTTTCATGAACAAATGGCAGAGATAATTTGATACTTCGCTTTTTATTTTTATCTGGCATTTATAGCAATTTGGAAGCTTGCTTTCGTAGTTTTCTCGCTTGAATACTGTCATTAGGTAGAAAAGCTGTCTCTTTTTCCTTGTTTAGTCTTCTTTCAAAATTGCTCAATTTGTGCTATATTGCAAGCATAAAAGAATGCTGCAGATTCCTTACAAAATATTAAAAGTTCTTGTATCTTATTTAATTATAACTGTTGGTGATCAAAATCTTTTGATGTCTAAGGCAAACTATTGTTTGGTACTCAGAGCATGTCTTGGATCTGGTATTAAAAAGTGTCACATCAGCTGTATTTTGATGGCAGCAACTGCATAGAAAAATCTCACCTGAAGGACTATGAGATTAACTTCTCTTTTGTATTCCTTTTTTTTTTTTTTTTTTCCTTTTCTTTTTTCCACTGACTAGAAAAAAAAACAACCAAACAATCTCTGAGAGCATTTGGTCACAGGGAAAATATTTCTTCCACACCTTTAAGCAGCAAAACTTTATACGTTGCTCCTTAAAATCTTACAGTGTTTACTTTTAAGGACACGTTTTTATCACTTCAGCCAGAAGTGTCAGTACCACTGTGTTTGACCACTTTGTACAGTTTAGACCTGCAGTTAAATGTAGTTCCAGGGCAATTACTAAATATTTATAATTCATTTTCAACATTATACCAGTTTTTGCACAGCAGCTACATTTACTGCAGTTACAATGTGAAAACACTACCCTAATGAGATCAATACTGTGAAATCTGAAGGCTGAAAAATAAGATGTTTCCAGTTGAACACAAAGCCATGTAATCACATGCCCTGCTCCCTTTCCAGAGAATTTAAGATACAGCACACAAACTTTGCCTGTGTCCACTGATGCATTAGCTCCTCTTTTTCAGCACAAGCTGCTTCTTAATCTTTTCTCCCTCCCTTTTCTTTCTTTTCTGCAGTTCTCAATAGACTTTTAACTTAATGCTTTCCTAGGAAGCCTGACTAGAACACTAATGACTTCATTGCTTTGCTTTTACCTTTGTAAAGTAGTTATTAAATTTTTAGTCCCTGATTGAAATTACATCCCAATTATTCTAGAATAAAGTCTTTCAGATGTATTTAGATTCTGTGTAAACTTCACACTGGCACGGTCAAAATTAAATCTTTGAAGAAAGAGAGTAGACCTTTAGAAAATCCCTCTTCCCTTTCACACTTCTCTGATAATTAACCCCAGCGTTTGCATACAGTCAGGTTTGAGAGATCCTACCGTGTACTAAAGTTGAGTATAGAAATAAGCTTATTTCTAGAATATTTGTTGAGGGACTGGTATAAGTGAGTGGCAGAGGACCCACATTGCAAGCTGTTAGATCTTAAAATACTCAGACTCCTTGCCGTTCTGCTGTCCTTTAGCAGGGACAAATCTCCTCTGTTTCCCCCTCATTTAAAAGGAAAAGGGAAGCAGAAGATGCAAAGCAGCTCATTGAGTGTGTTTTTGTGGCTGGAGCCAGAAACTGTCACAAGACTTTGAAGTTGATAAGGCTAACTGGTACTGCTCTTTATAGGCACAGCAGAGGTTTGAAAATTAACATGATAAAACTGCTCACGATCTAGTCTTAACTCCACTTCCCTGTTAAGCGGATTCCGGGTGGATCACAGGATTTAAATTCAAACTGCTTGTGCATTTATGGGAATTTTCTGCCTCCAGTGCCAAACTCAAAGCTGCAAAACTCTGCAGGCTGCAAGTGCAGGTGGATGAACCCTACATAGACAGACTCTAAGGTTTACATAGATACCACCTAGTACTTGGATTTCTGTTTTATTAGATTAAAATAATAACAGATGTCTCTAAGTAGTTGTTAAGACACACTTAAAGTATATGTCAAAGGCATATTACCTATGTAATTATATAGTGGAACAGTGAGCTGCTAAAATGTGTTTTTGCATGCTGGGACCTTTCTCTTATGAATTTAAAGAAGGCTTTTTTTAGGAGTAATAATTTTTCAAAGTCCTAAACTCCTTGTTTAGGAAAACTTGCTGATTATTTTGCTGGTTAGACACCATAACTATCTTTGTGATTCCAGTACAGTACTGTTAGATATTTTTTTATTGTGTATTTAAATAAATACTTGAATAGTGTGGCAGATAGCAATTTTGAATAGTATAATTTTAAATCTTGAGAAATCCAATATTGAAAAAATGTCAGATCTGTTCCAATCTGTACACCTAATTTTTTTAGTAATTTACAGTTACAGCTATGAGTGGGTTTGTAAGAAAAGAACATTTTGTATTTAAAGAAAATACAGCCTATTAACTATGAATCTATGGAATAATTTACTTAGATAGAAAATTAAAGCATTTAACGTTGACAGCCAAATTAATGTTAACTTGAGAAAGAAAACATTGTTTCCTTCCTAATAAAGGCTAAAATACCTCTAGTTTTTAAGTAAGAACTTCTGATCTGTGTTCTGATACAGAGAGCACAGTTGCAATCATTAAAAAGAGGAATAATAAAATTGTTTAAAACTACAGTTTGCAAACCATGCAAACATCCACATTAAAAATCATAATCTCACAATTAGCATATTCAGTTTGGTTCTAATTTACAACAGAAAGGAAGTTACATCAATCCTGCACTGAAATGGCCTTGAAATTCTATTTTCATCTACAATTTATACTGTCGTTGCAGCTTTATGTGATCTTCACAAAGCATATGTAAACAGTATCATTTTGCTTTTTAAATATGCACAGACGCGGCAAACTTCATTATAATATGTAGCATAAATATAAAAATATGATGGTTGTAACAGCTGGACATGAGCAATGTTAATTTTAAAAATACCCTTCCCTTTTAAAACATTGCTGCAGAGAAGTAAAACATTTAAAGGAGGAATAAATCCTTTTCAGCTGTCTAGTTTTTTTCTCTTGTTTGTATCCTGTCCTGTCTAAGTCACATGCTACAGATGTATCTTCCAATACTATGTCATGGCAACAGCAAAGAATTCATGCCTGGGTTTTTGTTACCATGAATTTGTCTCACACAGTAATAACCTTAATTCATCTTCATCTTAAAATCATCATCTTTATCATCCACCATCTCTCTGCAACACAGCTGCACTTAAATGGAGGGTCTTCAGAAGGTAAGCAAAGTGCCTTCTGCCCCACAGAGTGATCAGGGGAAAGCTGAAGGAAGCAACATATCCATTCCTTTTCCTGAGACTTTTTTTGTTAATCCCTCCCAGCAGGATAGAGGGAGAAGGGAACTCCTTGTTGGTTTCCACCTATTATATCCAACAAATACATAATTTTGGAAAATACTGTATATAAATGAGAGTGAGATGTATTTGAAAGAAAGAGCAAAATGAATTTTTCTCTGATGAAGACACTTATTTCAAACTCTCTGTCTTGTTCCCACTTGTCAGGTCTGCAGAAGAAACTTTGTCATACTGTATTAGTGTCCTTTCAAGTGAGAAGAAGTTTAGTCTGTTCTGTAATGTGAATGAATAAAGAAAATCTTACACTGGACTCCAGGCATGGATGGATAGTGGGTAAATCTGTAACTGATTAATCTCATTCATCGAAGTGAAAAGGTCTTTGCCAAAAGCAAAGCTCGTTCAGGGTATCTTTTCTGGTAGAAAGCAAATCCTGCTGGGGGGTCACTGCAGAGCTGAATTTGAACCTTAGCAAGACTTCCCCAAAGCCTCAAGAGCAGCGTCCTGGGACAGGGCCCACGGTTGAATCAGTGTTTAAACTGCGGTACGCTTGAGATTTGTGCTTCTTAATGTGACTTAGAATAGTTTTCACGGGCAGGATTTTACTCTCTGACATTCACAAATGACTGTGATTGTGGTAATGGTGCACTTCACTTCGGGGGTCTTCCAGGCTTAGACAAGGGCTCTGCTGACCCCTGCTGCTATCCTTGTTTTGTCCCTTGCTTTTACTTCTGCAGCCAAAGATTGCCTCCCTTTGCTAAAGATATTATGTAGAGAAAAATGTCTTCAGAATAAGAGACATACATTGCCTTTTTCTACTTTCTGGTCATTAAAAGCTTGAGTATCTGTCTCTTTGGTATCAGAGAAACAGCAGTGTTGATGATAGGATAGCACAGGCTGATATGCTATCAGAATTGCTGTGGTACTGATGCTCATCTCACATACGAGGTCCTTCTTTTGCTTTGGCATGCCAGCAGTTTCTGTCTCAGCTTGCTGACAACTGCTTCACAGAACATTTACCATACAAGATTATGAACATTAGTTATCTTTTTAAAGCATCCTTTAAAAGTGAAGGCTTCTATTTATCTGAAATAGACCTAGGTCTTAGTACAGCAGTCACTCCTGTGAGAATTTTGATATAGCAGAAGCTTAAAATTCTCTGGTTTTAAACCGAGCTTTCACAATACCAGCCTGATTGATTTTCGTTTTGTTTTGTTTTGTGTTCTATGTATTAGTCACAGGGCTCAAATGAAAATGCAGAAATACACATAGCCTATTTTCATGAGCAAGTCATAATCACATAGTGTAGAATATTCATGAAGTGTACTGTAGTCTTTGGCTTTATTTCAGAAAAAAAACCTATTACCTTCAGTAACACCTATGACTGGGAAGAATCTTATCTGGTACTCTGCATATTTGCTGTCATTAATTCTTAATACAAAAGTAGTATGTCTGGTTTACTCATTAAAACCAGGGTAGTTTATTAATGGAGTTTATTAATGGAGTTGTTTCATCATGGTATTGCTTAGTAAATTTAATACAAATCCTCATATTAACGTGGTTTTGAGCAGTCAGGTTAGGTGAAATACCTGTCAGTGGTACTTAATCAAATTTTTGTGGTGTATTCTATTATTATTTTATGCAGAAGAAATTATATTACACATGTGCTAGCACAGAACACTCATACGCCTTGCTGTAATCACAGCATTGGACAAACTACAAAGAAAACAACAAAAAGATCATTGATACCAACTAATGACATTTAAAATTAAGATTTAGTTTACTTCAAAAAAGATTGGATTCATTATTTTACCAGGCTGTAGCTTGGAATTTTATTTAGTGTTTTCATATCTTACATTTAAGTTGTTTCTTTCCTTTATTATTGGCAAAAACACCATCATATTCTTCTTAAGTCAGTGTATATCTTGTGTAGCAGAGTGCTACATACACATTCATTAATCTTTCCTTGCAGTTTGTGGGTGTAAATAAATATAAGTAACTATACATATGTATGCATAACTTCTTAAGTATTATACCCTTACGCTCATATATTTCAGCATCATATAAAATAAATACTTCAGCCTGTGATTTTCTAGTTTGTTTTGTTGGTTTCTTTTTCTGATTTCTGAAATGGGCTCTACTAGGTGTACATACTTTTTAACCTGCAGTTAATCATTTATTATGTTTGGAGTATGTAATTAATGCTCCTGGTAATTTACTAATGTTTGTGAGAAGTTGACTTGAGACATCATTGCTTAACCTTCAGCACCTTTCAGTTGACTGTTGTGTTCTTTTGGATGAATTTTTGTAGATTTTGTATAGCTCTCAGTTTTCTGGTCTAATCAGCATAAGTTCTGGTTTAGTTGCACTCAGAACTTTATTATTTAAAACTTCTGATTTACTTACATATTACTGTGCCAAATTCAGTTTGTATAGAATAATACTGTAATAATTCCTTCCACCCCAATATATCCTCTGTAATACTTAGCCCAAACAATCATGTTATCTGATAAGTTGATTTAGGACTTTATACATGTGTTCATATAGCCATTTATCTCAGCCCTTGCTGAGGGGACCTTTATTAAGCCATGATGACTGCTGAATATGAAATGTAACCAAGATTATTTTTTTATTCAAATATAATTTAAATATTCATCAAAGAGGAGTTATGCTTGAAACTGACAGAGACTATTAACATCAAAAAATATAATTAACTGCACTGGGTATCATGAAGCAGAGTTAGCCAAATAGCCGAGAGGTCTAATTGCTCTAGAGTCTGAGAAGCAATAGTTTTATTTTATACTGTTACTGTGGAATTAATAGTGATGTGGTTTCCTATGCAAGGCAATTAAAAGCTGCCTGTTAAGGTTCATTGCATTATAGGAAATCCGTTGAATATCACTTGGTAAACAGAACTGACATGGAAAAGGTACATGAAGATGAGCACAGCAGGGCACAGATCATAAATTAGGACAGATTACCTATATTATTACTATTACTAACTATTAACTATATGTAAGTAAATTATGAGTACTTTTTAGTTTTATAAAGTCAACAGTGGTGATGAAACTGAAAAGTTTTCATTAGTAGCACAAAGGAAATAGAATTTAAAAATAGTTACGGTGAAGCTGTTTAATTCAGAGAAAGGAATATAGTAACATGGGTTTGAAAATTAAAACATAGCTAGACAGTATTGAAAAATAGTAGATCTCATAATCTAGAAATTTCCTTCTGCCACAGAATAGTCTCCTACTTACAATAAAAAAACCTTCTGCCCTTTGTGACTCAATTAAATTTTGTAGTTGAATTCAACAAGAAAGAACTTATTGAATCCCACAGATTCTGCCTGTGCCCAGGCTATACAGTCTAAAAAGGGGTTACCATATTCATGGCATTTTTGACATTATTAAGGGTGAATTTAAGGATAGGAGATAACAGTTATCTTACAGCTTTTCTTTTCTTCCTCTCTAATAATAAAATTGAGATCTAATTGCTTAATAAATCGTCGGTGATTACTGAAAGGCACAGATAGTTCCCCACTTTGCACTTTATTTTCTAACTATTGCAGAACAATAATTACCAAAACTTCTATGGCCACAAATAAAAGGTCTTTGTAGTTTTGCTTTCATGTAACTGAATGAAAGAAATTTGCATCTATGTTCTTTAATTTATCATCAGAGTCAACTTCTGTGGTTTTTAAGCAGCAATTTTAAAAACTAGTGTCACAGTGGTTAAAAAAAAAATCAAACAAAGAATTCAACTGGAATTCCTGTTTTATATAAAGATTGGCTGCCTGTTTCATACATTATTTAGCATGGTTACCCTGTTTATATCAGTGACATAAGAGTGTGTGCTACTTTCTCAGAAGAGTACTGTCTTTGCCGCTTCACAGCACAGTGCCTTGTACTCCCAGGCTTGCACATGATGTTAGCAGATATTTAAAGCACTCCAGCCTATCATTTTATAGGTCATGATGAACTGAGCCTCTAAAGCAAGTTACTGCAGTGAAGTTAATGCAGTATTAAGAGTGTTACTTGGATCAAATACTCAATATTCAGTAGATTTTTAGCCTACTGTAGACACTTCAATGGGAAGGAAAGGTTCTTGGGTAGAATTTTTCTATGTCAAACCTGCTTTATAATACATTTATAGTGCGGAGTATTTATTACAGTTTTACTGTTTGAAAACTAGTTTTTCCTCAGGTTTTCACTATAATACAGTAAATATCAGCATCTTTGGATTTTAGTTTCTTGTCTCATTTGTGAGCACACGTGCACACAAGAAAGGTCCTGCAACATTTTTAAAAGAAACTAGGTAGCAGAATCATGTCATTGCGCAAGCTTCCCTGACCAAAGTCATATAGTTCAAACACCTTACAGAAAGAAACTTAATAGTTTTTAATGACACCGACCTGTAAAATATTTTATCTGGCAAGCAATGGGTCTTACAGTATTTGCAAAGGCATTTATGCTCCTTTCTTAGTAGTAATCTGTGATCTTTAAAGTTACTGTTCATTGCTTCTCAGATATCTTACTCCTTCTGATATATTTCTGTATGATGGAGCAATTTTGAAAAGTTTTTACTACACGTTTTTCCCACACTGTAAAACGGTTTTTTCACTGTAACTCAGGCTTTGTGTTCCTTTTCCTCTGTCCATTTTGTGCATTAATTTAGGCTGAGTTGTAAGCGAAGCAATAATGTGACAGTTCTGAACCCATAACCTTTCCCTGTTTACTGAATTTCTTAATAGCATTGAACTCAACTGTACTGTTACACTTGTGAAGCTGTAGGTGTTTTCTCATCTAGGGTATAGTAGCACTGACATTGCTTTCAATATATTATTTTAGTGCCAGCACCAGTGGTGGGTATGAAAAACATAATTTACTTTGTATATTTAACTATCTTAGATAATTCTGCTGCTTTGTGACAGATACAGCAAAAGAACACCTCCTGGAGAGCTGTATTTAAAACAGGAGCACTTTGAGTAATGGGCTGTAGACAGAACACATATGAGTTAGTGCTCAGTTATCATGCATGCCATCAGCAATGCCTTGTTGCTTTCTTATCAGCCACTTCCTGCTGTCAGCCCTGTGCTTTTTTCAATAGAAAAGGATTTGCATCAAATGTAATGCAGTATTATGTACGGCTAACATGGGGTTGTTAATTGTGTAGGCACATGAGACTCCTTCAGTGGTAGACAGTTTGATAAAAGGATTAGATCATGAATATTTTTGACACAATTTAAGATTATCTTTGCGTTGACAGAGTCAAGCCAGAGAATTTTCTTATGCATTTTTACAGAGGAGGATTCTACTCGACTTGCATAAAAAACAAGTGCAAAATGCAAGGATTTTTGCAGATGTAAACAAAAGCAGCCCCCTAACTTTGTTGGCCTTAAAACTGGAAGTTTCAGGATTCAAAAGTACACAGTTTAAATTAGTAACTGAATCTCTTATTTTAAGTCATGAAGAGGGAAGTGGGATTGTGCTTTCCAAGTTAGAGTAGGATTCTTTTGCAGGGAAAGTTCTGTACCTGTAAGCATTGCAAACTTTCCAGATGATAATTAGGTCCAGACATCACTGTGGGTAATGAATAACTGTGCTTTTGTGACAGGAATTCATCTCAGAAGAAAAGAAAGTATTTGTAGTGAGGCCTTTCAGACATATTTTAATAGGAAATGACACCACTGTTACAGAGTTGATTAAAGACCTACCAAGGCACAGTACTTCTGGAAAAAATCAGCAGATAAAGTAAGAAAAGTTGTAATTTTATTAGTTGCTGATTATATATATATTACTATAAAGCCATGAAATCCACATTAAAAATTAAGAGAAAAAATGCCATCTTGCTAGCAGATTGTGCTTTTAGAAATCTTGTAAAATAACCAGCTTATTTTTTGGCCTCTTGCTCAGCATTTTGCTTTGAGTTCTATTGAGCTGTAGAAATGAGTCACTGTGTAGCCCTGTGGAACTGGTAAATATGCAGTGGTGGGCACATGGCCTCTGTTGAATAGAATTATAACCCAAAAAGGGGAAATTCCCCGAGGCAAGTTTACCAAAAAACAATTTATTTTTTTTTGCCCTGTAAAACTCATCTTACATGCAGATCTCTTGCATTATTACAAACTCTAATCCACTGAGTGGGTAATTAACGGACCAGAAAAGCCATTTGTGGAAAGAAAGAGCCATAAGGGTGAAAAACATTTCTCCGCTGAATGATCTTTAAGGAGTAAATAATTACAAGAGTGAGAGGTTTGGGATGACCAATCTAAATCTGAACATAATTAGGATGAACACAGTTTGAAAATCGAAGCAGTTGGCATGTGCAACAATTCTCATATCAGAAGACTAATTAAATATTTAGGAGCTCAAACCTCCTCACTATTCACAGAAAAATAACCTGCCACAAAAGGGTCTGTAACTTTGCAGATAATTAGGAAGGGTGACAGGGGGAAAAAAATCACAGATTGGCTCCAAGGTTCTGCAAGGTCACGTCTTATTATGGTTTATCTTTTATATTGTCTGGTAACAAGTTTCTTACTAATTTAATCTAAGTAGGACATCCCATAGCGATTTCCCATTTCCCTTGCTAAAAATGTGATTGTTTTTCTGTATGCAAAATGCAATAGATGAACATTTTTATAAATAATTGCTCCTAATCGATATAGGATATAATATTTTTAATTATTCAAGGGGAATGCATGTGTTAAAGTTCAGTTACGGTTGGCCTCACCACACTCTCCATTTGAAATGATCTTCATCCTGTAGAGGGAAAGCAAAGGACTCTATGAACGAAAATCATGTTTCTTTGGCAGACAATTCTGTAAAAAAGTTTTACTTTCCTGTTAGAGCTAAGAAAAATTTATGTTGAATATGCATTTCTGCAAACAGGAAGAGTTGTGGTAAGCTCAGGAGACCAATAGTGAGTTGAGCTGAATTTGCATTGACCTGGAGGTCCAGTCAAAGAATGCAGAGTAAATTGTACCAAGGATTCTACATTTCAGGTGTAGTAACAAATAGCGTTTGTCATTTGAAATACCTTATTTTAGTAATTGAAGTGGGTGATTTTTAAAATTTATATAAGATCTGTAAAAATTAGTATGAAGGATCAAGGTACAAAGGTTTTCAATACTGTAATTTTTCAAGTTACTCATATAATAATGACTCAGAAGCTGTCTTAAATTACATAGCTTTTAACTACATTATGAATATGCTGAAAGCCAAGCTGTGGATAAAAAAGATCAACAACGCTGAATAAAAGAGTTTTAAAGATTTTTTTTTTTTTTTTTTTTAACTCTTATCCCATGCCCTCTACTATTTCCTTCAAGTCTGTTGCAGCATTATGCCTAAGGATCAGACACTGTGCTTCAGGATTTTCACTTGGATTTTCTATGTGCTCTGCTCTATCACTGTGCCTCAGAAATAAACACTGCTTCCTAAAGCTCTGATATATCAGCCAAGCCTGTATTTCTCCTCTGAAACCTGCTCAACCCAGAAGGAGCAATGTTGCACTCATGCTCGCTCAGTGTGAATAATCTGTGTAAATTGCTCACATATTATGATGGTGCACTTCTGAAGTTTTCATTAGTAGATAAGCATAGCTGCAGGCTATTTATTTTGTCTAAATGGTGAAACATTTAATTAGATCTTTTGAGCTGATTACTTTTCAGCAGTGCAGATCTGCTTGGCTTAGTTGGTGTGCTAAGACATACACTGCCTGTAATCCTGTGCTGCATTTTGCTTGCAAATATGCACACACAAATAATACTACAAGATTGTGCATATGACTTTATCTCTTTATTGAAATTTCTTCATCCGCGAGTGGGGTAGCTGCCTTGGTAACATTTTCTCTAAAAAGTGGGTCTCTTCTGCTTCATAATGTTACAAGGTTTGAGTCTGGCTGGCAAACCTCACCAGGCTGTTCACTTTGTACATCTCATCGCATCTTTTGGTATCTGCTTTTCCTCTCCTTGCTGTACAGTCAGCTCCTCACAGGGAGTTCCTCTGGTAGTTCTAGTAGGCCTTTCACATATGTGGTAGAAAGTAGAGAGATGGATGGGATTATGAAGCACCTTAAAAATTATCAGAGAAGGCAGGATTTATGTATTCTATTGGAATCTATGTTTCCTTTGTTTTTTTTTCCCTCCCTATTTTATCTGATTCTTCAGTTTCAGATTAGTTAATGACTCCATAGCAATAGCATTTATACCAATAAACAAAGTACTGGAAAAAGAATTAATCATAATAAGAAAAAATATCTCTGATAGCTTAAATGTGAGTAAGTGAAAAGATTCATCTTTTTAATAGCACTGCTTTGAATTTAGAGAACATGAATAGTAAAGGCAAATGGGTCATAACTAAATGTATTAAAATTGCAAGAAGATTTTGAAAGCAAGAAATACTTTGTTAAATTACTTTTCCATACAAGTCTGAAACATATTCATTGATAATGAATTAAACTGGGTAATCCTAAAAAAGGGCCTGTGAGAGTTGCATGTTTTCTGTTATGTTTTATGGAGTTTTCATCCTTAATGTGTACTCCTAGACTTTCGTAATATTACATTGTAAAAAGAAACACAAATGTTCTTGTCTGCCTACTGGGCAAACAGAAACCACACGATGGTGCACATTCTTTTTCAATACTTTATATACTACTTAGTTTCCTTGTGTTATGCTTACGTAGTAATTAGGAAGATTCAACATCATCAGTATAATACTGAAAAAGAAAGTAGAAACTATTTTTCTCAGGTTTTTTTCCCTGAAATATTTTGAATCAGAAGCCACCAGTTCTATTGCTGTAGTGATTATGTTGCTAGTTGCATATAAAATACAAAGGTTTGGTTGTGAATTTTCAAACCATTTTCAAGCATGCCTTACAGCTTTAGCAGTCACAGGAAGATTTCCAATATTTAGACATAATTCATATCACCAAATTTTGTTTTCATACTTGCTCATGTATTGCCCATTTTTGTTTTCCTTAAATTATGAAAAGTACCACAACAGCACATTAAATCTGTTTTTCCTTTGAGCTAGGTAAAATTGGTGCTATTTTTTTGCAGGCTTCTTCTCCTGTCATTTTTTTACGGATTCTAACATTAAAATAGTTTTTAAAAAATCTTATGCATGAGCAACCAAAACTGCCACTATGGGTTCCTGGGCTTTTTAAAAGTTAGTTGCAGGGTTACATGTCTGTCTTTGCATAGCTCTGTAGGGGATGTGTGTGCTCACTTTTGGTGTGTGGGTGAGGTTGTGTTGCTGCTGCAGTTGCTGGTGCATTTAGGATATTTCAGTGGTGGTCAGCCAGTGCTGCTTCAAATCAGGGCTTTATAGCAAGGCTGGGTTTTTGTTTGGTTTTTGGTTGTTATTGTTGTGGTTGTTGTTTAGCAGGTAGCTTTTTATTAGGTTGGGGGTTTTTCTGCTAATTTATGAGGTTTCAGTATGTAGTAAGGTATTTCTTGTGAGGTGAATTTAACACTCAATTTAAATACATTCCTTTATATAATTTTATCTACTGAAGTACAAGTGATTGCATATGTATGTATGTATACACCTCTAAAATAAAAACTCTATTTTCTGGCTATTTTATATGTAAGTTTTGTACATATTTTCTAAGACCAAATTAATAAAGTGTAGCATTTGAGTAGTATGTGAATTCTTCATATGTATGTAACTTTGAGTTTATTAAGAGGAGTGGAGGTCTAGTGGATACACATACCAAAGCTGAAGCTCAACTCACTGGCCCTTGTAGACTGTTGGAAATACGTATGTAAAAGACAGCCATTTACTTTGTGTAAACAGGCTTGGGAATTCTTTAGTTTAAAATATGCTGCTGTTAAAAGTCATTACCAGAACTGTAGTCATCCCACATTTGCATCTCTTTTTACTCAAACTACAGCTCACCCAGAGTGAATAAGAAACAAGAAGACCATATGGAGTATGTGGTGCTACAACTCAGTTTACGCACTTCAAGTGGTGTTTAAGCAGGTTGCTGCAGGCAATAAGCAGGAACATGTCATCATGTTAGCTTTTAAGTATTTAATCAATTGCTGGAAGAGAAATATTGTCAGGTCTGACTTAAAAGTTTCAAAACATACCCAGATAATTTTTTATGTATTGACATTGTTATTAATTTTATTTATTAAACATGGCTTTATACCGCATCATTTTAAATTTCTTTTTAAAGTTAAGTACAAATGACTGTTTCCTGTGTTTACCAGTTACACCTTAGAGAACAAAACGAAACACTGTGTGCACAGAAATGTAGCATTAGGAATACTCAAAATTATTCTGATAGCCTATTTCTGACTAGACATTAACTCATAGTCTTTTCAAGATAACATGATTATTTCTTTTATGTTGACTGTCTTTTTCAAAGTTACTTATGCAAAACAAAACCATTTGAAGGATAAATTGCACTGTGGACATTATTTCCTGACTTTGCAGACCACTTTAAAAGGACCTCTGTGCATCTTTACATGACCAATGTGACTTGCCCTTATAGACGACCTCTGTTCAGTCAGTATGTTTGATCCATGTAATGTTAATGTCTTTCCAGAATCTGCTTCTCAGATTCCAGTACTCCAGTTTCAGGTCCAGTCATGATTTACTGTGGTATTCATTTTAATGCTGTAGAATTTGTTCAAATCCATAGATTTTGCATTTTTAATCTGCCTTAGAACAGTGGTGAATAATGGCCCTTGGCAGGAGATAATGAAATTTTCTTAATTTATATTTTCAAGGAGAAGCTTCAATTGAAAATGGCATCCTGTGGCCTGGAGACATAGCTCTAGTGCAAGTTTCAGGGGAGCTATAATAATAATAATGCAGTGCCAGCGGTGACGGGGGAATGATAGGACAGTGAAGAAGTAATTTAAGAAAGAAAAGAGAATGTACCAAAGCTTTATTGTAGCATATCTAGTGATCTGCTGAAGATTCCCAATGGTGTTTGGAGCATGACAGGAGAAACTAATGTTATCTTGGCAAAACAGAAGCCCCTGCTTAATCAGCAGAAGAAGATTATTGATTAAAACACCTCACACAAGAGATTGCACATGGAGAACCATCTCCATACATTGCATGTGGAAAAGTACAATAATGAGCATAAGACAACAGAAAAAGAGCAAAAGCAGTATTTTTGAAATTGTGCAAGTCAAGATCAGTGTTGAAACACAAACAAATTATAATGGAAGGTAAGTGGTCCTTAAAGCTGAGCACAGAAAGGGATGGATGCAGCAGGGACATGGCTACATCATGAGCAGAAGATATTTGCTAACAGGCCTGCTGGAGCTGCTTCACTTTCCTTTTTTTCTGCATTCATCTCAAATATGAGAGGGCCATTCCTCATTTGTACAGTCTTCTTCCTGAGGTGAAAGGAGTTCAGACATTGTACTGTAACTGTTAATTAAACACTCCATTTGATTTTTAGATTATTCTAAATGATGCATCTCTATTATGAAAATGTAACCTTTCTTCTTTCATACTGAAGTACTGAAGAAAGGAGTATTAAAATACACAATTGCTCCTTGCGTTTATGAGAATAAGGATACTTCTGCATTTCCCCTCTTGCTGCTGAATTATCTGGCATCTGAATTATCATCCCTCCAGTCCTACATTTAGTCTTTTCTTAACTAGTGTTTCAAATTTAATTCATATTACCTTTCCTAAATCAACTGTTAATGCATTTGTATAGAGTTCTTTGCAGATCTTTTTTATTTCCTTGAAGTGACAAAGTCATTGTATCGTAAATCTTTGAGAATGTTGTGCATGTGAAGACATTTCTTGGTGTGAGGTGATGCAAATTTTAAGTTTATACTTATCTGAGGATCTGCATATCTTAACATAAGATAGGGAAATATGCAGTTAACTGGATTACAGAACACTTAAATGGTGCTTAAAATTTAGAGAAAACTTAAAACACTAGATTACAGACACTGAGATGCTAAAGTATTTGTGCTTTGACTTCTTAAACTTGCAGAAATTAGAGATGGGTTGTATCATGTTTTCAGCTGGAACAATTCTAAAAGAGCTTGAATAGATGGACCAAACTAACCATGTATTGTGTGGAAAAAATAATGCTGGTTAAAATGCACGAGAGCCTTCAAGTTATTTGCCAGCTAACATTTTTGGAGTTTGGATTTTTTTTTTTTTTTTTTTTTTTTTTTTTTTTTTTTTTTTTTCTTGGTTTTGCAAATTTCCAGGAACCTTATTTCCCCTAGAGTCTTGTTTTGGAGAATTCAGAGAAGTGGTCACACTCAGGGCTTGCCCATTACAGAAAGGTATGAAAACAAGCCAGAGGATTGAGTTGAAGGCTGTGGCAGTATAATATCCTCTTCAATGGGCATAGTATATCTAAGAGTAAAGGTTTCTCAAAATGATGAAGCTCTGCTGTGGCAGTGATGCGATAGCTTTGACAGCCTGTAGCCATGTAGGTTAATCTTCTGTTCAGTGCTGTTTTATGGAGAGTGGAGTATCTTTTGTTCAAAATACCAGACAGAATTCTAAGGTTTTTGTCTTAAAGAAGCTCAACTGAAACCATTATCATACAGATCAATGCTGTGGAAACCATAGTACTGAATGATGTAGTACTGAAAGTCTTTTTGTTGCAATTATTTTGCCTTCAGCCTAAGGTTTTCACTTAAACAACAGAAAGAAATGTAAAGAAATTAATTACAAAATCTTACATCTGAGATTTTCATATCCTGATAGTCTAGCCTGAGGTGTGGGGCATAAAAAAATCCACACAGGGCTTAGAACACAGATACCTTTTGATGGTTTTTTGGCCATATTGCCTTCTGCCTCTACAGACCCCTCCTATTCAACACACACAAAAGCATCACTTTGACCTTCATGTGAGTAGGAAAAAAATGTCTGTATTGTATGTTTTCAGTATTACAGATGCAGTACAAGGACTTGCTCTACATACTGGATGCATGTTTCATCACTTGCATAGGTCTCAAAACCGTTGGATGGCTCATTCCAGACTCCCTAATACAATCCAAAAGCTGTTGCACTGAACTGTAGTTGTTGGGAGTGTTGCAGAGTTACCTGTGCGGCAGTTGTACAGGAACCTTCCTCACCATCCTTCCATCTGTATCTATGGTTGTGCATATGTACAGGAATCTCTGGCTATTTCCAGTAAGTCCCACAACTAGGACACTTAGAAGGCTAGAAATAGCTTAAAAAGCAAAGGAAAAAGAAAAGAATTAACTGATAAAGTCAGAAGAGCTGCTGTTACTAAATTTGCTTGGCAAGAGGTAGAGCATGTACTGACCAACTCTGTGCTACTTTGATTAGTATATAAAAAGGAAAGTGATTTATATCAGAGTTTTTCAAATGAGCTGCTTATTCCACCTTTTATGAGGTAGTGTGAATTATCCTTATACCTGTTGGCAGTCTACACTTGCAGAAAGCTGTTAATACAAGACAGATTATTTTAGGTTGCAATGTGGCATTCAGGGAGTGTGGGAAGTAGTAGTGCAGTAGAGAAGCTGATGTACAGCTAGAGTCAAAGGCTAGAGTATTACTTAAGTTCAGACTTCGGTTATTCAGTTTGCTGACAAACAAAACTAACCCCTCAAAAGATCAGGTAAGCTCTTTTTCTTCTAGTCACCAAAGTCCCCGACCTCTTAATTTTTGTTCTGTCACTTCCTTCTGAGTATTTTTTTCTGTATTACATTTTGATCGACCCTTCAGGGTTAGGTCATTGTTCTTCTATTTTTAACTTCCTAGCTTTTATTCTAACCCCCCCTGGAAAAATGGATACTAGTCTAATCTATTATTATTATTATTATTATTATTATTATTATTATTATTACTATTAATAATAATAAGCTTCATAAGCCATTAATTCAGTAGATCTTTATGGTCAGAGGGATCATCATAAAGTTCTCTATACCAAAATCCATTGGTTTTCATTGTTAAGCAAATTGTATATATGTTTCAGTATTTAGTCTCCTCTGAAATACATTTAATTAATTTTCTTGCATTTTTTCTCTTTAACTGTTTTCTTATTTCCTCATACAATCATTCATTACCTATTCCTGTAACCTAAAAGAGGAAGCTTAGAGTCAACCAATTGCTTCTAAAATAATTAAAATGGAAATGCCAGTACTCTTTGTCTGCAATAACTCTTCCAACCAAAATCGTAAGCTCCTTGAATCAGAACAAAAATGTAAAACCGTTAATCAGTATGTGTGTCACTAAAGATGGAAGGAATCACTCATTTGTGTTATGGTATAATATAATATTAAAAATTACGTGGTGTTTCTTGGGGGGTATTTTTGTAGCATCTTTACATTTTGTTTTGGCTTTATTTAACAGTAATATCAAATCTGTATGTATTTGGGATAGCTATCTATACCAGTGGGAACGAGTGACACTTAAGATAATATCAATCTCCAAGATTTATAGAAATATAAAGCCTGTACTGAAATGTTGTATTGAAGTATTGTTAATGGACTTTAATCGATCTAGTAATACCTAACTTTGCTGTCTTCTGGATAGGACTGCCCAAGTGTGAAGCGAGTTAGCACTGCATATAATACTTCAGTATGAACTTGCAAATTAAATGTAATTTAAATTAATTAGCTTGCTTTTTTTCCCATTACAGGTGCAACAACCGAACACAGTGTATAGTAGTTACTGGGTCAGATGTGTTTCCTGATCCTTGTCCTGGAACTTACAAATATCTGGAAGTTCAGTATGAATGTGTTCCTTACAGTAAGTATAATCTTTTTCATCCTTTCTCACTTCCTCTGGCCCTCACAATTAAAGCTGGAGTTCTGTTACATAGAAAAGCAGCATATGTTTATGGCCCACGGACCCATTATGCATGCAGAGCACTAGCAGACTAGGGCCTCCAATTAGCTTCACGAAGTGTGGAAGGAAGCCATGATGTGATGCTGGCCAAGTGTCTGTCTGTGTTCTTAAGTGTTTGGCTTTTAAGGCTACTGTTTTTCCAGAAAACAAACTCAAATTAGCTATTCAATAGGCCAGATAGAAATTTGTACTTTTGCCCGCTACCAGTTGCTGACAAATTGGCTTGGCTCACAGACTTCTAAAGCAGGAATTGACTTCAGTTTTAATCATGATCTACTTGAAAGGCTACCTGCTGTTGTGGTGACTTTGGGTGCACAGCCAAAGCCAACACTGACACTCCGAGGCAAATGGCCCTGTTGGGGGACATTGTAAGAGGACTTTGTGCTTCAGGGGCCTGTTCATAATGAACGCAGATTCAGACTGAATAACTGATCAATAAGTTACTAAGGCTTGGTTCAGAAATGTTCATTTTTAATGTAAAGAGAAGATATGAATCAGCTGCCAAAACAGAATTTTTACTGCAAACAAAGTAAATACTGAAAGCATGTGGAGGCAGAAAAAATTGAAATTATGGCTACTTAAGCAGTTTTGTGCAATATTCTTTCTAATGCCGGAATTCACTAGCTTTAGACATACTTATTTCCCTGAAATAATTAATGCTTTTTTTTTTCATTGACATGTATGCATGTTTCTAAAAGTTCTGCAGAGTCAACACTTTTAACTGGTTTTACTTTCTTGTAAGGTTATTCTTTGCAGTGACTTCTCCCTCGTTGCATAACTCAACAAATAGCTGTGTTTGCAATGGAATCTGAGCAGTGCACTGATGATTCCCTTAAATTATTGTTAAGTGTGAATTTCTTGATCTACAGTATTCCTTAACCAAAGTCACATTTTTCTGTTGGTACAGGAAACAGGCCAAGTCTGAGGTGCAAAAACACTCTGGTGACAGTATATATCAAAAATGGAAGGAATTAATTCTGGCATAAGCAAAGCTATATCAAAACAGTCCATACTGATTCCTGCACAATTTTAAAATATAGACTTCTTAAACCAAAGTACTGCTCTGTACTGCTTCAGCGTATTGAACATTCACTGTTAAAGACCAAACACAGATCATCTGTTTTTTCTTCAGTTCTTCTGTGTCATTGTGGAATGGTTGTTTGCTGATTTTTTTTTTTCCTGTACCATTTGTAGGATTGGAAGCCTACTGCATACAGTGAATCCTAGTACCATTCCTCCTGTGTGTAGTATTGGTGGCTTGTTGTAACCATTCTTCTTGTGCCACTTTTGAGGAGTGATGTCTTACCCCAATCTAACCAAAGTTTTGTTCCACAAAGATCACTTTTACTTTAGCACTGTTTTCATTCCCAAGTTCTCGGAAAGAAGGCAGTGCATCTGATTCCAAACCATGAGTTCAGTCAGATGACAAGAGGTTATGTTTCCAGTTCCAGTAGGCTAGCTCGTAGAGAAAATGTGTAATGCAAATAATGTTCAAATATGATTTTTTATGCTGTTTTAGGAAGAGAAGTGTGGATATGTTCTACCGATTGGGTATTGCTATCTACAGGAATCTTTTTTCTTTTCCAGTTTTCAGAAGTATAGTGCCACAGCGCGGCCTACCCTGTACTCTAACGTGTAGTTATTCTACTTTTAAAATGTTTGGTTTTGTTTACTGTCAATTGCACTCGCCTACCCTCTGAATTACATAATTCTGCGTCTGTCATAACTCAGGATTCTGGATACTTCTTGTTTTTCAAAGTCTGTAAGTTTTGGAGTTTTTCAGCTGCAGTATGCACAGTGGTGACACTATGCCCAATTCCAGAACTGTAAGAGGCATCACCTATCAGTACCAGAAGTCATCAAAAACATTGCCAGTTGCTACAATCAGTTTTGATGTTTGGTTTTAAACCACATTGTGCCTCGGTAGCAGTTTTGATTGTTGACCATCTTTCTTCCTTGTCCCACAAAGCCTATCCTGATATATCTTCAAGTCTCTTTTCTAGATGCCTGTAAACTCATTATCAAGTCTAATTTTTTCTCCCTTACTTGTTCCAGTGCTCCATGTCTAAACATACGGAAGGACTGAAATCAATAGGTTTGCAAATAGCAGCTGTCCCCAGCATAAGAGACTTGTTAGGAAGGTAGGATAGGTTTCTGTGGGTCTAGGAAAAGGGGTTTTTGGTCATCCCGGCATTTCTAACCAAAGTTGAGTTGTGGTTCTTACTTTTTCTGAACTTCATCTTCAGTTATACAAGACTGCAAAATTTGCTGTGTCTCACTGTAATGCCTTTCAGTCTATGAGAGATTAAAATCACAATCGTACCAGGTTTTGGTGTAAAAGTTGTGAGTCCTTACAGACTGGAGTTGGTGTCACCCTTGTACAAAATGCAGTTTATGAGTTCCTCTATGCCTTGCTGGCTTCCAGAAATACATAGCTGCTTTGCTACATAGCAATTAAGCTTTCTCTGGGTTCTGAATTCATTGCCCTCATAAGAAAATAGGTAACAAAAAGCTTCCATTTTCGCATCTCAAAATGGAGACCTGTCACTGATGTTTTTCTAATCCTCTTTATCAAAAACAAAACAAAAAAATCTCTGGGAGGTACTAATGTGGATTTCCATCAAAACTAAAATTCTAGACAAATGGGCATTGTTTTGTCCTAAAATAAAGAGTGTTATTGATTATAATACAAAGAAATGCAGAGTTGGAGAGTTCCACACTTAACATTTCTCTCAATTATGCTGCACAGTGTATGTTGACACTTTGACTGCATAGCAGAAGTCAGCCCTTCTATAAAGAAGAACATCAAAAGTACCGTTTTGTACATCTGTGCATTTTTATTTTAAGCCTATTTTGGATTCAGGAATTCAATAGAAAATGTTTTAAAGTGTTTTATTCTCTGTCTGTATTGATTGGACGTTACAGCATTTGTTCATTTCAATAAGCCCATCTGTCCCTGAAAAATGTACAGCTGTACACCAGTGCATATACAGCAGACATGCCAGTAATGATTTTACTTATCCCTCTCTCCTAGTACTAATTCTAAGCAGGTACAGTATCAGTATTGTTCTTTGGTGAGGAGTAAACTCACACATCAAAGTTCACAGACAGAATAATCTTGAAAGTCATAAACACTGATTGTGAAACCCAGGAATCCACCTCAGAATACATTTTCGTTTTACTTTGATAACTCAAGAATTAGAAATTGCAGAAAAACTGTTTTACCTAAAACTGTATAAATTAGCAGAAGGTGGGAAAACTACTGCTCATTTTGAGAATGTTAACTCCCTCGAACTGGCCCATAAAGTTTTGGAATTGTTCCCTAGAGAAACACTAGATCAGTTCAGCCAATAGCATTCTGTCAAAATAATCATGTAATTTTGTTAAATGAAACTGAAAATCCAAAATTTTCTATGGAACATGCAAATCCATTCTTCTGGATAACACTGTAATACTAGAAATGAAATAGCTGTGCAAGTAGTTTTGATACACTTCCTTGGTATCAGCAGCTACTGTTACACTGATTGATACATCTGTCATTTTCCAGGTAATTTTATGAAACTGAAGGAGCATACTTCAAAAGTTGCAGAGTATAAGAAATAGATTTTATTGCAAATAATTATTGAAAAACTGTTTACTGGGTGGACTTTAGCTATACATCTTCCTGTAATGTGTTCCTTAAAACTTCCTTGGGGAAAAATTGCTATAGTAATACCATTTTGTTAATCAGATTCAGTTTAAATTTCCCACATATGGTGGCAGTGGATAGACATTTGCTTTTAACACTTTTGATGACTGTCCTTGCATACTAGCTTGCTGTTTCGGGCTTAATCAGTGATGCTGGAGAGTATCTGAATGTTACTCAATGTTATTTTTTCCTTTCTTTTCCTCTTGCTTACCATGCTTCTGCTTCTTTTTTCTAGATGTTTTTTGCTTATTGCTTCTAGTCTGATTTTGCAGTT
Organism: Phaethornis superciliosus; assembly: GCA_023637945.1. Taxonomy (NCBI): domain Eukaryota; kingdom Metazoa; phylum Chordata; class Aves; order Apodiformes; family Trochilidae; genus Phaethornis; species Phaethornis superciliosus. The sequence goes on along the minus strand of JAJQWJ010000009.1, from coordinate 17,075,280 downwards.
ACAGACTAAGAAGTGGCAAATTTCTGAAGATTAACATTCAGGAAAAAAAGTAAAATAAAGCCTAAGGAGAGCTAAAGGATGTGAGCTGCTTTCTTTACAAAAAAAGAAAAGCAGAGGGATGTCTGGAGCAAAAATGAAGAAAGTGTAATCACACATGCAAACCTATACAATTAATAAAGCAGAGGGATGTCTGGGGAAAAGATGGAGAAAGTGTAATGATCACACATACAAGCCAATACTATTAATATGCTACATTTTGGATTTATAATTATCTAATTTGTATGTATATGTGCACTTGCACATATATGATAAATTAATGTGTCATAAAAAACAACTTGATAGCATTATGCTTTGAGAAGAAGAGTGTGTATAGTGTGCATTAGTAAAGTAATTCATTATTTATGCAGGTTCACTAAGTGAAACTACATGCCAACATATCTGTATTGCCTCCTTAATCTATTAAAATGATTGATCCATGTTCACTTGTGTAACCGTAGAATCTCTCTCCTGCTAGGTTTTCCTGTTGTCTGTTTCTCTTTATCCAGTATAGTGCAGTTCTTATTCTCCCTATATTTAGCATCTGTTACTGATTTAATCTTTAGATTAATAGTCAATTTATGTTAATCTTCTTTCTTTTTTCCTTGCACTTTTTTATTTTTCTTCCGATGCTTAAAATAGAAGTGGAGCAAAAAGGTAAATAACGTATACAGTCCAAACCCCAGCTCCTTGTTATGTGCCTTATGGATGTTAACCTCTTCCCTTCCCCTCCCCACAACACTCTTATATTATGATAATCAGCAGGATCTCATAAGTACACCTCATAAAGAAGTCGACTGTTTGCAATAAAGTGACTTGGCTGCTTAAAGTAGGTGGCGGGGTATAGTGTCTGAAATACTTGGGCTGGAGGGAAGACTCCCTTGCTTTTTTCTCTCCCTTTCTCTTTGTCTTTCTTTCCCTCTTTCTCTCACCCTTCGGTAAATTCTTGTTAATCAAGTGTCATCTTGCCTGGCTTCCAGAACCCTCTCCATAGCATGCCATGGTTACAGGGTTTCCTGGTCTGTTTCATTCATTGCTTTGGTTGTGTTTTGTTTTCTCTGCTCCTAATTGCTCTCTCTATATACCTGATGATTTGTTTTGTTCCTTTATTTTTAATCGAGGCACCTCCTTTTTCAGCCTCACCACTTCTTAAAGTTCTATACAAGTCGATGTGATTTTTTTTTGGACTGAAATGACCTAGCGCACTGCTGCACACCAGTTAAAAGCTCTGGAGCGTTAATCCGTACTCACTAAAAGTCTAAGACGAAAATGCAAGAGTAGCTCTACATTTTCAGCTGTCTGTGTATGCCATTGAGCCTTGGTCTGTACTAGTGAAAACAGTTCCCATCCACTTTCCATACTGGTACAGCAAGAACATGGTAACTTTAAGAAAAGTGGATGATAAAGGGTGATAATTGCATTAATTATAACATAAGGTATAATCTAGTGCCAATTAAATTGATTTTTTTTCTTCCTGACACAGTCATTATGATTTACCTATCTTTTTTTTTTTTTTTCTTGCTTTATTTCTTTTTATTATGATACCGTCTCAATTTGACATAATTCTTGTCTTACTTCTCTCTGTGACTGTTAGTTTTTGTTTGCCCGGGGACGTTGAAAGCAATTGTGGACTCACCGTATTTATATGAAGCTGAACAAAAAGCAGGTGCGTGGTGCAAAGATCCTCTCCAGGCTGCAGATAAAATATACTTCATGCCATGGACTCCATACCGCACTGATACTTTGATAGAATATGCTTCTTTGGAGGACTTCCAAAACGGACGCCAGCAGACAACATACAAACTCCCGAATCGAGTGGATGGTACTGGATTTGTAGTCTATGATGGCGCTGTCTTTTTTAACAAGGAAAGAACTAGGAACATAGTAAAATTTGACTTGAGGACTAGAATTAAGAGTGGAGAGGCCATAATCAACTATGCTAATTACCATGACACCTCTCCCTACCGGTGGGGAGGAAAGACTGATATTGACTTGGCAGTTGATGAAAATGGCTTATGGGTAATTTATGCTACAGAACAAAACAACGGGATGATAGTAATTAGCCAGCTGAACCCCTACACCCTGCGCTTTGAAGCCACCTGGGAAACGACATACGACAAACGAGCGGCATCGAACGCTTTCATGATCTGTGGTGTCCTGTACGTAGTGCGGTCGGTGTATCAGGACAATGAGAGTGAGACTGGCAAGAACACCATCGATTACATCTACAACACCAGACTAAGCAGGGGCGAGCACGTGGACGTTCCTTTCCCCAACCAGTACCAGTACATTGCTGCAGTGGATTACAATCCCAGAGACAACCAGCTGTATGTATGGAATAACAACTTCATTCTGAGATATTCTTTGGAGTTTGGCCCACCTGACCCTGCCCAAGGTAAGAACTTGTATTTTTTCATCTTCAGTCTCTTTGTACTTTCTTTCAGATAGCTGTGTCATCTGCACTCTTGGCAGAAAGGGAAGGAGGGGTTTTCTGTCCCATTCTGAGCGTTACAGTGGTGCAAGGCAAATTTGTGGAACCTGTGAAAAGAGACAGAATTACTTTCTTTGCTTTATAGGCTTGTGCCTTTTTTTTTTTCCTTTTCTTTATTTAATACAAATGTTTAGCTTTTCACTGCTTGAGAATGAGGTGGGGAGTTGTTTATTTACTTTATACCATCAGTTAGTTTGAGTTTCATAACTAAGCTAAGTTTGAGTCCATTCACACTAGGGGCAGAAGCCTGTTTCAGGAGTTCAGTGTTACCCAGCTTCTGAATTGATTGCAACATACATGCAGACCTCTTAACTTCTTGGCGCCAGCAACTGAGAGCAATGTGTGCTGGGAGGTCCCAGAGGAGATGTATGGGGTTAATGTGCAATACCAAGCATAAATATTTTTCTGCAGTCCTGTTTTCACAGTTTCTGATTCTAGGTTAGATAAGATTTTTTGACATCTTTTTAGCAGGTTCTTGGTAAATTCATTACAGTTGCAGTTCAGCTCACTTGAAATTAGAACAACTACCCGACAAAAGAGGAAACAGAAAGAGGTCTTTAGGTCTTAGAAATACCTAAAAATGAGATAAACAGGCACAGCCACATACTAACATCTGCAGAGTAGAGCAAGTACCAAGAACTGTGGCAGAACATGTTTACAGCAAAGGGCAGAATGTTGATAAATTGCATTAGCAATTAAATTAATACTTCTCTCATGTAACTGGTATGCATGTTTAGCAGCTGTTTCTTCTACTTAGTTTTTTCAAAAAAAGGAATAATAATGGATCCTGCATATGAAAACTCTCTATTGTGCCTCAGAGAAGCTGATTCATGCACGGCACTACAAGCTATGTAGTGTGCACACAATTACATCAACACAAGTATATATAGGTTCAAAATTACATAAGATGGAGCAGAACAAGATATTTTAGAGCCAATCCATTAGTGATCCCCAGAGCTAAGTGACAATCTGTGCAGTCTGTTTCCCACAGACTTCCCTGGCAATACAGGGACAGGCTTAAGGAGGTTCCAGATGTTAGGGGACGGAGCTCCAGCTGTGAGGGCAGCCATCCTGGCAAGCTTTGCTCTCCGTACATCAAGGAAGTCTGTTTGGGGCTGCTCTTAGCAGAGACATACCTTCCTCGGTAATTAGAAAAAATGCAAAGCTTACATTTTCATACATTCTCGTGCGTGTCACTCTTCATCCAGTTTAACTGAGATGAAGATACATTTTAAATTCTCCAAAGTACAAGGAGGTGCGGGTTGTAAGTGTCTTTTGCAGTTCAGGCAGCATCCATGAATATAGCAAAACCTATAAGTCATTGCATTGAAGGAAAAGTGTTAAGAAAAAGCAAGAGAAGAAAAGGCTTTGTCGAATCCTTCCCTTGCTTTGGTAAACCACCAAAGGTCTCCAGTAAGACATTTCATCAAGCTTTTATTATGAGAGTGTCTCCAGGATACTAAGTTAAAAGTAGATGTGCTAGCCACATCCTATCTAATACCAGGAGATTTGGGGATCCACCAACACTCCTTTATGTTCCTGGGTTCCTTGCTGGCATGCAAAGAAGGGAGCTAAATTGTTTATTCCAACCAGAACTAGATGAGGAGTCCAGGACAGGCTGTTCACTCATGAAGGCAAAAAAGGAATATTTTTTTAGAGTTTTATACATAGCAGATGTTGATTTCCTCTTTTGCTTAAGCCAGCTGCCTGTAGTTAAAGACTACTAAATTAAAGGAAAAAATTACCTAATGATTGTCCTTGAGATATAGTGGTGTAAAACCAAGAAGAGTTTTTTTACAGTTTTTAGTTCTGCATTTTAGTTGTATAATATTCTCAGTTCTTGTTTCAATGTAAAATCAATGTCAAATCTGTAAAAATTGAAATCAGACTTTCTTTTGCTACAGTTAAAGGATGTATGTGTGTAATACATATTAGGACTTTTTTGTCTTGTATAGTTTTAGATCAGATTTTCAGCACATTTGATGAAGGGCATTTTAGTGTTTAATTTGTTCTGGTTTGGTTTTCTTTGTTGTTGCCTCAGATTTCCAAATCATCTACTCAAAGACATAGGCGTTAGGATAACATGCTTTAAGTTTCCTAACACAAGAACCTTCTCAAAGTGTCTTTTGCAGTGGTACTTTAATATCAAGTATTTAATGGTGTCACAAGGTCAGTGCCTCAAAATTGGAAGTTTTGGCCTTTTCTGTTTGAATTGTTAACTTGGGGCCATTGTGGGAAGCTCAGCAATCTGTGTTCTCTCTGTTGCCGTGGGAGCAATAATGATATATAGACACACACTGATTCTTTTTTTTCTTATCTGTCTTTGCTATCAGTTCTTGTCTACACCATAGCTTCCAACTACTGAGTGCTTCAAAAACAACAGCCTTTCTTCCTACATCAAAGATGAATTGTCACATTTGAGTCACACTTTTGAGCGCAAGGGTTTATGTTTGCTCCCAGTGCCAAAATTTGGACTTATCTGTGACCCCAAACCTTCCTTTTTTCTTTCTGTTGTTTCTTAATTTTTAAAATTGCCTGTTGAAACCTCTTAAATACCACTATAACTTAACGCTGACCTTGCCCTTTCTGCAAACCTATGACATTTTCTGCTCTTGGAACTGTCTGTGTTATTTTCTCCCCATATTCTTGTTGTCTTAATCTTCAGGAGAACTCCTCAGATTTCTAAAACTGTGGATCTTGCAGACAGGTTACTGTTTTACCCTGACAATGAGTTCTGCTGCCCTTAGAACTGCCCGCTCAATCTTCATGTATTGTTTTTATCTTCCTTCTTCTCATGAGAATTACAATACCTAGATGTTGAAATTGTTTTCGGAGCTACAGATGACAAATACCACTCAGATGCTGCAAAAGAACACATTTTCTAAGTTTAAGGGTCAAAATTACATTTAAAGATCAAAGCCTTAATTTAGAAATAAAATGAAGTATTTCAGACCTTAAAAAAAGCCACTGGGAAAAATTCAAAACAAACTAAACTTTTTATACCCTTTGTAAATTCAGTGGCTATGTGCTGTTAAATTCTTTCTAAATGAGGTATCCAGGGGACTAAATGAATCCTTACTGAAATAGGAATTTTTGAAAGGAATTTTAAGGTAAAAGATCTGGAAGAATGAGGAGAATTCCCCCTCCCCCCCCCCCAAAAAAAAGTGAATATGAGCATTGCATTGTAAGGTTGCCTTGGTAACAAAAAACATCAATCCTTTTGTTCTGTATTAGTGCGTTGGGGAGAGGTTTCATCTACACTCATTCCAATTTGTGGTATCTGTGCAAATTGTTCAAACTGAAGCTGTCTCTCCTGTTGTACCATATTACCCATCAATAAGTTTTATTGCATCACTGCAGGAAAATATTGGTGGTATGAGCATGGTCAAAACAGGAGCTCAGAGAGCACTGTCACCAAGAGCTTGAAATAATAGGAAACTAGTGAAACGAAATCTTTATAATGCCAAGAACCTATGACAGTCATACAACAAATTCTTAAGTAAATTAGATCTTTAGTGTTATATCACATCTGATACACTACAGATTGATTAAAAAGTGATTGTACAAGTGAAGACAACATAATGGGGACCAGATAGCACATTTCTTACTCAGAGGTATTGTGCTAATTTTTTACATGTCTATCATTTTCACAGTATAAATTTATAAATGATTTTGTAAACATTTCTTTTTCACCTAAATGGAATTTGGCAGGCTCAATAGAATACTACTGGCTAGCATAATAGCTGGAACCTATAGGTAATTAGGTGAGTCTCGGTGACTTCCCTGCTATTCACTGAAGCATGAAAACAGGCACACAGTGGTAATAAGCAGAAGGCAGTGAAATCTGGATTTGCACATGTTTTCCCTTGCTTTGCATGGCAGCTCAGTGTGTGACACCTTTTGAAAACAAAGGTGGGCACATAGATTTTCATGTGTCCAAATACTTTGAAATATCTGACCTACAAGAGCATAATGTTTAACTGAAAAATCTATGTAGCTGATTTCTAATATAGATACCAGAGATGAAAATAGAACCACTATTAGTTTCAGAAGTGGGACATTGTCCAGGCATTTCAACAATAGTTTAAATCTAAGGTTAGAGTTGTGGTTTAGGTGGGATTTTTTTGGTTTTGGCTTATTGGGGATTATTTCCGTTGTTTTGTTTGTTTGGGGGTTTTGTTTGTTGTTTTTTTTTTTTAAATGTATTTTATGCCAGTTTATAAGAGAAACCTGTTGGTGAAGAATACTAGATAGTTAAGTGTGTCTTCTCTAAATATACCCTTCACTGTTCCCCTGCTGTCCTAGGTGATTATGTTATGTTTTTTATAGACATCACACTGTTAAACAGGTGTTAAGTTTTACTCCAGTGGTGTCTTAATTTTCAGAAATAGACAGTATGCATAACTGTTTGAATCAGCTGTTAGAATGTACATGAAACAAATATAAATTAATTGTACTCAACTTGAGTCTTATGATGTATTTCCTATTGCTCTTATTTTTTTAAAATTTATTTTACAAAAAACGTCTGTAGCTGGTAATGGGACACACCTATTTTAAAAAAAAAAAAAAAAAGGCAGAATATATTTTGGGTTTGTCCTTGGTATTTCAAATCTAGTCAAAAAAGTCCAAAATAGAACCCCATATTGCAAAAGCAGCTTTTTTGTCATTGGACAAAAATTACTTATTTCCAGCCTTGTAGATATTCACCCCAGTGAGCTGGAACAAAAGGTTAATAACCTCGACATGGAGTTTGTTCTTCTCAGTTGCAGTGTATTAATCATTATGTTACATTGGTAAAGTGATCTGCAGATCAGTGTATGGGTGCCCACAGATGCCATCCCCCTTAGCTTGCAGAACAAGACACATCAGGTGGTGGCAGCTATCATGTGTCTTCTTACAGCTCAGAATGGCCTTTTAGATTAAATTCCCCAACGGGTCATTACAAACAAAATTATCTGCCTTTTATAAGCTAGCTGTATTTCTTAAAGTGATGTGTTTGGTTGTTTCTTACTTTTTTCAACCTTCTTTTCCAGACTTCTTGCACTGTCTGAAGTTTCCTGGTACATTCTTGAATATACTGACTTTGGTTTTTAAATATAAATCAAGTGAAAAATCTCTTAGAAATTAGCTGTATTTTTTCAGTTTTGTGAGAGAAGTGGTTTGAAGCCTTTCTTATAAAAAGTGAGATTATCTATATTTCTAAATATATACTATTTATATATACTAATATATTATTTTTAAAATATGTACTACTACTAAGTTATGCAGGTCATTTTTTAATCATAGGTGATATGCTTTGAAATTTATTTTAACGAATAGCATTAAAAGAGTTCTACCTAAAGTTGTGTAATGACAGCTCAGAGTGCAGCACAAAATATGTTCTGAAAATTGTAACCTCACTACTGAACTTGAGAGAGTTGTTACAAATTCTTACAGTGATATTTTATTCCTGAGACAAAGCTATGCAAAACATTTTAAGTTTGGAGTAGTAATTGTAATAATACTGATACACATTCCAGCAACTAAATATGGGCTAATTAGCACAATGTGTTAGGGGATGGATAGTTTTAATTGTTTGTCCCCTGAATCATTCTCCATCCACACAAGTTCCCCATTCCCCAGCCCCTGAGTCAGCAGGTGTTGTCTGATGCTTCTGCAAGTGATAACAAATGCTTTTGACAAATGTTAATTGGGAAAGGACTAGAAGGTTGGATACATTGTAATCGAAAGAAAATTACAGCAGTTTCACAAGATGTCAGGCAAGAACTTGCAGAACAGGTCTGTGGATTTCAATAGGTTTCTCATAGCAGCTGACTACACCGTGAGTTCAGCACAATTACACAGACTTGTGTTCCAGTAGCCTAGAATGAGACTGAATGAAGCCTCTGAAGAAGTTTCTCATTTGTGAGAGAGAGGGGTGAAAAGCACATCTTTGCATTAAGCCTTTACAAACAGATCATGATATTATAAAATTAATATGAAAAAAGAAATCTCTGTTTGAGGCATCTAATACATTATAACTGAAATATAATTGAAAAAAGATTTGGAAATAATTGTTATCTGCCTAACTACTGAAAGTTAAGCTTATTCAAAACACTTTAAAAACATCTGATGAAATAAAGCAGGGCAACTGTTTGTTTGTTTGTTTGTTTGTTTTAAATATGTTTTAATTTGGAGAAGATGCATTGTCCAGTAAGTCAGACTTCAAGGGCCTAGCAGAAGAAAAAGAGGTAGAAAAAAGCCACTTAATCCACCAAAGTTAATCCAAAAATTAACTTTTTTATTTCTATATCAGTTAAGATTTAAAAATATGTGATGTGAGCTTATTTGTTCTCACCACAAGGATCTGAGCTTTTACGTGCCTATAATGAAACATGAACACTAATGAAGATTTGGAAATAATTAATGACAGCTGTTTCAGTTACTTTGTTCTTTTGCATTGTTTCAGCTGTTGCTCAGTATACATTTGAAGGCGATGAATAGGAAATTCAGACTGTTATCTCCCTTAGCATGAACTGGTATACTCTGACCAGAGACTCAGATCCATGGCATAGCTCAGGCTGTACCTTGGCATCTCCAGCAGGGCCTTCCCGACGTGGGTCAGTGTAGTGAGAACTTACATGTCCCAGGCAGAAGTGATTTAACCTAAGCCAATGCTGGTGTTTTAGAAAAGATTAAACTAGGTAGATGTCACTGGCTTGAAGGAGTTCTGTCTTCATACATGCTTTATCAAAAAAGGATGTTAAGACCCAAAATGTTCAAACAGGAGAACACCAGGTATATGCTAGGAGCTGTTTCTATTTGGAGCTAATAAGGGGTGCTGCGGCTCATTCGAGCAGAATGACTGCTGGATAGGAAGGTGTTATCATAATTATTTTCCTGGAAGGTGTATAGTGGGTGACTTGAAGTTTTGGGGTCTGTTTTTTGAAATGGTCTTGTTAGCTACAGTCCACTGCCTTTGCTGTTAAAGCCTGTATTACATTGTTTACTGCATGCTGATTCAAATGATCCTGTCTATTTGAGTTATTCTGTCCGCAGAAGTGATTAAGTAGTCTTTAATTGCTTTGTGTTTGCAATGTACTGATAACTCTCTAGTAATGCCTTTCAGCACTTGGAAATGGAACTATCAATTTTTATTACGGAAGAGATTATTTGGAGGTTGTGCTGAAACATCACACTGGTATGAGCTGGGAGTTTAAAAAAAAAAAAAAAAGTTATATCGTAAGCACCCAGAATATCAATAAGAAAGTAGTAATATTAAGATAAAGGAAAGAAGACACCAGATAATCTTTCAAAATTACATAAATTTAAATTACATTTAAAGAACTTTTCAAAATATAATTCTGAAGTAATTTACTTCATTATTGCTTTAATCTTCTGTGTGCAGTGCCTACCACAGCAGTGACAATAACTTCTTCAGCAGAACTATACAAAACCACAGTGTCAACTACTAGCACTACATCACAGAAAGGTCCCATAAGCACAACATTAGCTGGAGGAACAAAGGAAGGAAGCAGAGGACCCAAGCCACCACCACCTGTTTCCACGACCAAAATTCCTCCTGTCACAAGTTTTTTTCCTTTGCCGGAGAGATTCTGTGAACCCACTGAAGCCAGGGGGATAAGCTGGCCTCAGACACAAAGGGGAATGATGGTTGAACGCCCTTGCCCCAAAGGAACACGAGGTATTGCCTTTAAATATGTATTTTCATTTAAAGCAGACATTTCAAAAGCAGTGTGCTGCTCTCATGGTGAATCTTTTTAAAATTTCAAGCTGTCTTGTCACACAATTTTTATTGTAGGATGCAGTATCTACAGGCAATGGTCAAGTTTTAATCCTCAATCAGCATTTGAGCGTAGCCACAGAATTCCCTTGCGAGTGTGCTTTTAAGAATCCAGGTCAAATTTTAGGACTCCACTTGAGGACTGTGAAATATGCTTACAGCTGCCTTTCTCATTATGAGCTCCCCTCTGGATGAGCTCCAGGAAAAAACAAGGGCTTTTTGTTTGTTTGCAGAAAACGCCTGGTACTTTTTACTGACTTTTTCTTGCTGTTTATAATCTACATTATTTCCTTACATTTTTGTCAGTTGTTGTTAACTCCTGTCTTTAGTGGCATTCAGAACTTAACATTGCTTAGGTGCACAGTTCAGCCAATTTCATGAATGCATGTGGAAAAGTGGTTTCCATTTCACTGTAGTTTTCTACATCTGTTGTAGGAACTGCATCGTATCTCTGCGTGATCTTAACAGGAACATGGAACCCCAAAGGCCCTGATCTTAGCAACTGCACATCACACTGGGTAAATCAGCTGGCTCAGAAGGTTGGTTGAAACCTTTTAATCTGGTGTATACTGGTAATTAAGGATTTTAACTCTGAGCATTAATAATTCACTTTATTGAAGCTGCCTTATTACTCTGCTTTCTTTTAAAGTAGAAGTTATGTGTACTTAGGGTGCAATGCATTGGCCAACAGGTTCATGTGTGTGTTGTGTCATGCTCTCCCTCTAAGTTCTTTTATTGAAGCTGTGATTACCTGTTTTCATTGCTATTTAAAGCAAATACACAAAAGCTATATTTTCTTAATAAGTCAAATACTGTAAATCAGACAGCAAAAACTGGTATACAGCAAAGTTTTTAGTTTCAGAAAGAAGTATAGTTTAGTAAATAGGTTTTTTCCCAAGTGCATTAGTAACAGTATGGTTAGAGTGCAAAGTCACTTTATGTATTCCCTCTCTACTGAGATTTACTAAGTTTATGAGAACTGGATAATTTGTTGTCAGTACAGGCTACTTGACTTTCAAATGCATCAAGCACTGCTATGTACAGTTAGATTTCTTACTGACAGATAATGACAGAAAATAAAAGAGAGGCAGAATAGAAGAACTAACTCAAAAGTCTCAGTCTTATTTATGGTTCTGATGGCTATTAAGAAGTGCTTTTGTGTGTCACAGATCTAAGAACCTTTAATCTTCTGAGATAAAGAGAACTTTATTGGTCTCAATTAGTTGCAGATTTCAATGTATGTGCAAATGGTTATTTCACCACAACAAAGGTACACAGGGAACTGGAGCCGAAAGCAGCACAAGGGACCCTGCTGAGATAATACAAATTGTCATTTCAGATCAGAAGTGGAGAAAATGCTGCTAGTCTGGCCAATGAACTGGCTAAACACACCAAAGGACCAGTCTTTGCTGGCGATGTCAGTTCATCAGTGAGACTGATGGAGCAGCTTGTGGACATTTTGGATGCTCAGCTGCAGGAACTGCGACCCAGTGAAAAAGACTCTGCTGGAAGGAGTTATAATAAGGTACACACCTACTGTCACCTCCTGCTGGGATAACCATTGCCCTTGGTTTATTGTTGTGTTTTTTTTTTTTTATTTCTTTTTCAGAAACTCTAATCTATACTTTGTTCCTTCACGGTTATAGTTTTAGACTAAACACAAAAGAGAAAACAGCAGTAAATACACAGAGGAAAGTTGCAATTACCTTCTTCAGAGAAAAAGATACAATTCACAATAGATGACTGGTCCTAAATTACATAGCTGTGTCCATTATTAAAATCTGGAATGCATTATAACTGTATGTGAGGGAAATAGGCATTAGCTCTCAGAAATTTTGTAACAAATCAGCATATTTATCAAGTGATCCTTTTAACCCTGAACATGTAATAAAATCAGTGAGATTCTGTGTAGGTGAAGGATTTTATTTTCATCTGACTTCCTGCAGAATAAAAGGTTTTTCTTAGCCTTCTTAAAAACTCCAACAACACTTATAATTGATCTTTATAAAAATTCCAGAATACACATAGCTAGAACAGGAATAAGTGTTTTCTCTGGAATTATGTTCAGAAAAACATTTCAGAACCATTTTTTCAGCTTCCTTTAGAAAGACAGCTCCATGTACTCCTCTGTTATTTTGGCAATAGTTTTATTTACAATCCCTGTCTGCCCTTAAGAGTTGTCCCGGAGATAGGCTTAAGTGCCCACAAAAGAATTTTCTCCTTTGACCTTTTTGCAGAAATCCTACCATTTGGGGAAAGCTACCTGGGCCCCTGTATGAAGGCTGTGGAAAAACATTCCTTGTGTGATGTTTTTTTATAGTCATCACTGGACACAAACTAGATTAACATCCAGGATAGAGTTCAAATTCAGAATTTGAAAGACCAGACTAATTATTTTCTATTTCTGAAGATTTCTAGAATATGTCTAACTTTTAATTTTCTTTTTTTTTGACTAAAAAGCTCCAAAAACGAGAGAAGACATGTAGGGCTTACCTTAAGGTAACACCTCCTGTGCTGTCACCTTGCTTTTTCACTGCTTCATCAACCTGCCATGCTTTATCATCTTGCTGCATGATCCTATGTATTACAGTCTTTGATAAATGTGTATTGTGCCCCATATCAATTGTACAAATGTTGGCTTTACACAGGTGTAACACTCAGAAAAAAAAATTTCGAAGATCAGATTTTATATCTCTTTTACCTAAACTTGTTCAAAACTATAAGAACAGAAATGGTTATTGTCTGAATTGGAAGCAACATCCCTCTCATAATACAGCTTTGGATAGAGGAACAAGCTGGCAGCTTAAAAGAATTTTCTTCAGCGTGGTAGTATTTTATATCAAAGACTGTTTAGAGTTAATTTGCTGCACGAAAAATGTACATTAAATAGTCTGCTTTGTTCTTTGTGTGTTCTTATACCTAGTGAAGTCACTCTTTCTTTCAGTTTTACTAGTTTTTACAAAAGCCAGATTCAATGACTTCAGGATAAAATGTAAAGACAAGCATTTCTGTAACTTCACTAGTAAAATATGTGCCACATGTCCAATTACCAGTCTATATGGAAGGCATGTAACACATTGCTACCAAATTTTGAGGTTCTTTCATCTTCTGTAGAATGGTTGTCCAAAGTGGCCAGCTCCTGCTCTGTAATACTGTGCCAGTAATGCCACATGATGCCTGTGAAGAAAGAAGAAAGTTGTAGAACAGATTGTGTCTGGCTGAAAAAATTTATTGCTAATTTTTTCAAAGTTTCTTTCTGATTTTTACTCATACCTTCTGAGATAAAATGTAAGAATGATTTTCGAAAAGAACTTTGAAATACTTTGCAACATGATAAATAATTAAGAATCTTGCTGAAGAGACATTCTGCTGTACAGGGCACTTGTCTTCTATCCTGCAGTCCAGGAAGGGGATGGGAGATGTCCAGTTATGCAAAACCCTGACAAAAGAAAGATCTGGAGAAAGATTTATTTTGAGAATAATATTTTTATAATACTTTTATTAGATAATATTTCTAATAGTAGAGGGAACTATACAGCAGATACAGTTTCAAAAGGCTGAGCTTTCATACTTTATTTCCAGTTGTAAACATGAACATGAGAGAAGAGCAGCAATGGAGTTACTCCAACAGCTGTGTCACAGGGGCCGTGTGGTCTTTCCACCACCTTCTCACCTCTGTTTGAGAGAGCACCTCAGAAATATTATGGGGCAGGTGATTGTTTTCTACAGGAAAAATTCAGTTAGATGATCCCCTAATTAATAAAAATACCTTTCATATTAATGAATGCATTCTGTCAACACCATATGGACAAGAAACCATAGCACAACCTTACTTTCCAACTTGGGTCATTTTCTGAAAGTCTCAAATGGGCTTCTCTGCTAGATAAGACTAATAAACCTCTTGAAATAACAAATGAAAAGCTGAGTTACACTATGCAAATGAAGCAAGTACCCACTTTGTGACAGAGTATTCATTTGTACTTCAGAACCAATTTCTGTTCCACTGTAGCTGATGGCTGCAGGAGTATCAGTGCAAGCATTTTGACTATTCCCATGAAAGAAAGAAAAAAAAAAAAAGATTTTAATGCCACTTTGTAGTACCTTCCACCTGCCCGGAAGGTCATAGTGGCTCACAATGTATACAGAAAGTGGATCCTAGAATGAATTAGCCTTGACCAACTTTTTCTGTTTATTTGCACAATATAGTATTCCAGACCGACATCTTTCTGTTTGTACAGTGTGTTCTGTTTCCATTCCCAATGCTTTTAAATTGATCAAACAAATTATATATATGCCTAATGACACATTATGACTAGGTAAATGGGACAGAGTAAACAGGGTGTTTCAGCAATGCATGGTGTACTCAATGCACAGCTGCATTATGCATTAATGTAAGAGCCTGCCTTCAATTGATTAACTGATTACTGTGATTGATTGGATTATTTTGTAAAAATAATGTAATCATGTTTCTGAGTTCGTCTTCTTCCTTATTTACTGTTACTTTATATGCAGCTTAATGAACCTTAAAACATGATGATAGAGTTGTTACAAGAAAGACTTTTTAAAATGGCAACTTTATACAGTTTTGCAGTTTTACCTTAACTGTTAACAGGGACAGTCAGTGGACATCTTGTTTGTTCTATTGATTTCCTTTTTTAACTGACCTTTGTGCAGGAATGGCAGTTAGTAATCTTCGTATCTATGAAGAGGTACAGGAACAGGAAGGAGAGTGAGAATGGCCCAGGCTAATTTATATCCACTGAGTTTCATTTCACGCCTCCTATAATAAAGAAGACAGTTTGTCATAGACAAGTAATTCAGAGTTCTATGGTTGCATCATCTGGGCTAAGTTTCCTGAGAAGTATTATTGTCACTTTAGCCTAAACTGCAGAATGCCAATATCGGCATTAGGATTTTTAAATAAAAGTTATACATTTTGGCATTAACCCTAAGATGAAAGCTTCATGCAAAACTTCTGGCATTTATTTTTACATTTTTCAGCACATTAATAAGACCATCTTTATATCTGACATGAGGCAAGTCAAATCCGCATGTTTACCACTTAGTGACTGCACAATGCTAATGGCTAACTGCACTTCTATTAATGCTAATCCAGCAAGAGAATGGAAGATATTTTCATATTGAAAATAGTTTTCTAGAGCCATTAAATCACAGTAAATCATTCTGACAGTTAAGTATTATAATTGTCACCAGATAACATTGGAAATGTTCCCCAACTGCCTAGGGCAATCAGACCTAATGATAGTTTCCTAATGAATGCAGGCAATTGTGGATACAGTGGACAACCTGCTTAGGCCTGAAGCTCTGGAGTCCTGGAAGGACATGAATTCTTCAGAACAAGCCCATGCAGCCACCATGTTACTTGATACATTAGAAGAAGGGGCTTTTGTCTTGGCTGATAATCTCTTAGAACCAACTAGAGTCTCAATGCCCACAGAAAATATCGGTAAGTAGATTTCTTTACAATCATAATTTAAAGTGCCATGTATTGCTTTACACAAAATCAGGAAAAAATGCTACAGATATCCACATGCTCTTTGAAAGCTGAGCTGTGAAACATATGGTAGAAAGGCAAATGCTCCTAAGCAAGGGAGACAGACACATTTCTCGTGTAGTTCTTCAAAATTAGCATTCTTCTTTGTTGTCATAAATACGGTGTAAAATGGAAAGGAGCTGATGTTGCAAAGTTGATTTACCACTGAAAAATCATTTGAAGAACATATGAATATGAAGAGTGTTTGAACGGCAGAGTATGGATTTCTTGAGGTAACTGCTTTCTGTAGAGCTGCAGAAATGCTTTCTTGTTCTGTATGAACTGCTCCTAATGAATCTGAATTACTTCCTTTTGTAACATACTCTGCCAGTTAAATATTTTAGGCACTTAGAACATAGTCCAAATATTTATATTAAGCATGACTGCCTTCAGGTAAAGACGTGTTCAGTGAACTACATCTCCCATAATGCAGAATAGCTGTGCTCCAGAGCCTGCAATATAGCTGCAGATAGTTGGAGCATAATTTGGAGTTCAAGTGGTGACAGAGAAATGAAGGGGTCTGATAGTAGAGATGTGCAAATATTGGTATGTGGAATATGTTAAAGCAAAAATCGTTGCTATGCATAAAAAAAATCCTTAATCTTATTACAGAGATTATTGTAGTGCCAGTGAGGTACAAGGAAGCTGAAATTCTGCCAGTTTGAGGGGTGCCAAGATGGAAACGTGAAATAGATGGCAAAAATTATACTTTTCTCCTTTTAATATCTGAATGTTTGTAACTGTAGAGGATGATTCTGCATAGTTTCTGAGTAGGAAGACACCAGGCAAGGATGGGGAAAGGTGTTGCAGTCCATTATCAAACTAACTGTACCAGTTATTTCTGAAGGAATGTGGGTAGTCACAGAAAATCCTTCTCAGAATGTGCAGAAGCAGTTCCACAGGGCTCAGTGCACTGTCTGAACACCACTTTTTTTGATAAGCTTTCTTCAAGTCATAGTAAGACATTACTTATGCCATGCAAGAATGAATTCCCAGAGAACATATATATGAATGGCTTAAAGAAAGATAAATCATTACCTAATTTCATACCTTTTGTCTGTCTGTGCTTAAAACCAGTTTAATATAGTGCAGGTATTTGTTAACAAATTGACCACTCTGATGTAACATAATTTTATGTATCCAAGGGAATCCAATCTTTAGTGGTAATCCCATGAAAGCTTCCCAATATACAGTATATTATGAAATTAAAACTTAAGTATGACTGAGTGGCATCTAAATTTTCCATTTAAGTATTTTTTAAGAGAACCAATAAAATCGTTTCCTTATAAACCTTTATAAAGAATTAACTTTAGGAAAAAAATAGAATATTTGTTTTTATAGATGAATACTCATTTAGCTAAATACACATCATAAGCATACTTCCATGTTCATTTACTAACTGCTTTAAAACCACATCTAGATTAAGACTTAATGTTCTATATTTTTTAGAAGTGGATGCTGCATAGACGTTAAGAGCTTCAAAATTAACATTTCTCTGCAGCATGTGTGTGGTATTTTAAGTGGATGTTTTGGGGGCACAAATTAAAACAAGATTTGATGCCATGTTATCACTACTGAAGTGCTGTCATTTTAGCAGCGTGTACAAGGTTTAGTTAAAGAAAATAACTCCGTGTGCTTGAAAAATGGAGTACATTTTTCTTATGGTGGCAAATGAGGACAGCAGTGTGAGAAAACTAAATAAAGACTGGGGGGCAATATTGTCATCCGGAATATTGCAATCTGGCCAACAGACTTTCTCTGCATTCTCCTTTTTTACCACTTTCTTTTTTTTGTTTTGTTTTTTGTTTGTTTGGTTGGTTTGGTTTCTTTTTTTCTCCTCTGGTCTGCTTAGTTTTGGATGTTGCAGTGCTCATTACTGAGGGCCAGGTGCAGGACTTGAAATTTCCTCAGGGCAGTAAAGGAGGCAACTCGATTCAGCTCTCTGCAAGCACCGTGAAACAGAACAGCAGGAATGGTGAGTCTTGGGCACGGAGCACTGAAACTCTATTAACTTTTATAAAAGCTACATTGCCTCCTCTATTTAAAAGATAAAAACAAAACACAACAAAACTGCTCTGTGACTTGTTCTCTAAGATCACGGATACCCAGGTGCTTTTCTTCAAAGCCCCATCCTGAAAATGCCTCTGTTTACTGATGTTTTATTGTCAGTTCATTAGAATACAGGTTGCTGTCTTTCTGTAGCCCACTGTGACATGATGATGGAATTTTTTTTCTTTTGTAGGATTAGCAAAACTGGTTTTCATAATTTACAAAAGTTTGGGGCGTTTTCTCAGTACTGAAAATGCAACCATAAAGCTAGGGAGTGACTTTGCTGGACGAAATAGCACGATTGCAGTCAACTCCCACGTCATAGCAGCCTCTATCAACAAGGAGTCGAGCCGGGTGTACCTGACTGATCCCGTGCATTTTACGCTGGAACACATTGATGTGAGTTATGCTAATGAATTAATCACAAGGTCATAAAATCAGCAAGAGAGAAAAGCAATGCAGAAAAATAACCTTTTTTCCATTTGAATTTTAAATGTTGGACTAGGTCAGAGACACAAGCTTAGTTAAGTCTCCGAACATAAAATTAAATGAGCCTGGTTCAGTGATTATTAGAACTTAAGTGTATTCTTAATGAAAGCTAATTCAGTAATCAACATGAACATGTAAATGACTAATTTGTTTCTAAGTGAAAATTACCTCTTGCCTTAGTAGGAGGGTAGAAAACAACTGTTAAGATTCTTGATAGTCTGAGGTAGCAAGTTTTAATGACACTTTTACCATAAATTTTGGATAAAGTTCTGTAAGCCTATACAAATTATTTAAATTTGGTGAAGAATAAAACATTATATCATAGTTTGTTTTACTTTAAATTTTCTTTAAATTTGCTTCACAGTAGTGTATTTGATGGGCTGCTCTAAGAAAATAGAGGTGGATATTCCTGTCATTTTGTCTCTTTTTATAAATTGGTTTTGACTGTTTTTCGTGTTGTCTGTTCACATGATTTTGGCCTGGCCAGAGGTGAGAAGCAAAGGGAAAAGATCATATTTTCAAATTCTCAATTACAGGAAAGATAGTGTAAGATTAAATTTGCAGTCCTAATTTTGCAGAAAGTGAAAATGGCTATAATGTACCATCAGTGCATAAAATCAGAAGATGGAGATCGTAATTGTTTAAAATTGGGTCTGCAGTAATTGAGACTACACTTCAGTGTTTCGGACTATAAAGTCCCTTTTAAACTAGATGTCTTCCTTGTATAACATAGACCACAATTTTGCTGATGAAAAACTTTATTGTCCGAAACATGCAAAGTTTAATCTAAATTACCCTTTACACATATTAAACCACTGTTATTGCCATCTTAGTGTGTAAAATCTGAATTTTAATGTTATCCTTTTATCTCCCAGCCTGACAATTATTTCAATGCAAATTGTTCCTTCTGGAACTACTCAGAGAGGACTATGATGGGATACTGGTCAACTCAAGGCTGCAAACTGGTTGACACAAATAAAACTCATACAACATGTGCTTGCAGTCACTTAACCAACTTTGCAATCCTTATGGCTCATCGGGAAATTGTGGTAGGTAATTATGTTTCTAGCCATCATCAGGGAACAAATTTTAAAGATTTAGGTTTAATTTTTTAGCAAGTTGCAAAATTGCTTAAGTTTCTTAAGTATTTATAGCTTCTATCCACTCTTTCCAAAGCAGTTTGCTTTCTGTAGTACTTTTCCTGCATAAAATAGACAGCAAAATAACAGGAAAGAAAACAAGGAAAGACAAGAGTTTTCTTCAGGTCATATCTTAAAGTTCATGACCAGCCTTTCAACGATTTTACAGACTTCCTCTCAGTACAGTTGGAGTGTATCTGTAGGGACAGCTGTGTAGGCTGTTCACTGAAAGCACAAGTGCCGGCTCTCCAGAGAGAGAGACATTTAATTGTGTAAATGCTTCTTCTCTGAAATTTTGTTGTCTAGTTAAAGGACTCACTGAATATGAGGAGGTGCAGAGATTGTAGTATTAGCAAGAATATGAGACTTCTCGTAAAGCTGTCATATTCAGAAAGGTTACTGAGAAGATGACAAAAGTGATTCTTTTGCAGCTGACATAAGGAAACTTCTTTAGCTAAATGTGAGGTTAGAGCTGGGATTATGCACATAGCATGTTCTGCATTTTGTCCTAGTTGGTGTGTAGATCATTGCCTTCTTCTCCACCATGGAGTTGCAGGTCTGTAGGAAGTCTGTCCAGGCTTTGTTTACTGTTTACAGGCTGTCCTCTCTGTTTACATTATAGCCTAGTGAAACTTTCAAAATTCTTTGTCTCTCTGCTTGTTCTTGTCTGACAAGTTTACAGCAATTCATAGAAAAGGTAAAAATGCAATATGACCTGGCTAAAATAGTCACATTTTTCTCTGTCTTGCTTCTTTTCTACTTACCGTAATCATACTCTTCTGTGAAGCTGACCTGAAGCTGAGAAATTGCTGAGTACATTCTGCCCATCTCATATGATGAACAAGTAACTTTTCTGGATGCTACCTGTGAAAATAGGTTTTTGTTTATACTCATAAAGAGTCATAATAATTTTCTCCATTCTTGGTTATTTCTAGTACAAAGATGGAGTGCACGAATTGCTCCTCACTGTCATCACCTGGGTGGGAATTGTCATCTCTCTTGTTTGCCTGGCCATCTGCATCTTCACATTCTGTTTTTTCCGTGGCCTGCAAAGTGATCGTAACACTATTCACAAGAACCTTTGTATCAACCTATTCATTGCTGAGTTCATTTTCCTAATAGGCATCGATAAGACAGAGTACAAGGTAAGTTTTCTCAGTGTCTACTGATCTTGTTCTCCGAAATGACTTTTTGAAATGGATTTGAATTAAAACATGACAACACTGTCAAGCATTCTGACACAGCAAGGCTGAAATAAAAGCTCAGTGTGCAAATAAGGTAGACATGTTCAGAAATAGTGTTTACCTCCATAAAAATATCACTGTGACCTTATTTCCCCACTTACTGCAACATTTTTCATTTTCAGTTAAGAAACATTGGCAATTAATAAAGTAGGTAGTTAAACTTCTCAAAGCAGAGATCAAACTATATGTTGATCTACTAAGAACATATATATGTTTTCTCTATATTCATGTATCTTAGCAGCTATTGACTGCTTTTGTGTGAGTGGATATAGTATTTGTACAGAGTCTTATCTATATTTTTGCACATTTTTTACGCAGCACATTCATGCTGCTTTCTGGCAATATTGGTAAAAATAATTGGGTTGAAATCTAACTAAATTCAGTAAAGTTTCATGCAGAACTCAGCCAAATGGGAGAGAATTGAGGCTGATTTCAGTTACAACAGCAGAAACTTCTGAGTTACAGGAGATAAAAATGGCTCAATGGCCACTTCATCATTTTAAATGAGCCCTGTTACATTATGCATCTAGAACTGTCTGTTTGTGTCTCAGTTTATATATACTGTAAATCTTAAAACCATATCAGTTTCAAAATTAAAAAGTTGCTTATATAAAATTGAAAAGTCCGCTCTGAAATTTACCAGTGGCAGGTGGGAGTATGATTTCCTCATTCACACTGTTTAGCTAATTTACTTTCTGTAGCTACTGATCACACAGTATTTTCAAATATTTGGTGTATGTTTTCAACTTGGAAAAATGCTCCTCAGTTTGTGATAGAAGTATTACTCTTTGGACATATAATGATGTGAAGATTTTGTGGTTTATATTTCCATCTTTTTTTTTTTCTTTTTTTTTTTTTCTTTTTCTTTTTTTTTTTTGCAGATTGCATGTCCCATATTCGCAGGTCTCTTACACTTTTTCTTCCTGGCAGCTTTTGCCTGGATGTGTCTAGAAGGAGTGCAGCTTTATCTAATGTTAGTAGAAGTATTTGAAAGTGAATATTCTAGGAAGAAGTACTATTATGTTGCTGGCTACCTCTTCCCTGCTACAGTAGTTGGTGTCTCAGCAGCTATTGACTATAAGAGCTACGGAACAGAGAAAGCGTAAGTAATTGCAAGTGACCTGAGTGTTTTTCAAGTGAATAATTTTTTAAAGCCTATTAGCTGTCAGAGGGTCCCTGACAGACTAAAATACCATCTGAAAGCTTTATTGGTAAGAGAATGGCAAGGCTGTGCACAAATTACAATCAAGTCTTCTGTAATTCTCTAGGTTCAGAGGATTTTTCCTCTAGAGAGACCAAATCTAAATTGTGGTCTTTCTTTTAACACAAAAGATTGACCTGAAACCAATTGAAAAAGTAAATAACTTTTTGGCTTCAAATGTATATTAAGTAAAAATTCTCAACTTAAAGTACATGACAGGCCTAACCACCCAGTTATAAGCTAATGCTTCATTAGATCTCTTTGTTCAGCTGCCCCTCTAGCTATCTCTTGTCCTGAATTGTGATAGTACAATATTCCTACCTTATGTTTCACTCTGATAATAATTTGTCAGGCAAATAAAGCAGGAAGAAAATAAGCCACTGCCTTTCATTTACAAAAATACAGGTATATATGCAAAGTTGCAAAAGATAAACAGAAAATATTTCTGAGGATTTGAGTTCCTGGAGGCATGGATTTGCCTTCCATTAGTGTTTACTTTGTCCCTTGATGAATTTTAGAAGATAGTGTTTACTATAAGAAAGCTGCTTGATTTTGCTACCAATGGAATACAAGTAAGAGAAATTCAGCAAGAAACCGGTCTCTATAAAGAAGAAATCACTAAATGAAGGTGGCTGTAATAGGTTGATATGTCATTTAATTTGGTATTATATATGTTCTTTCTCTACAGTTCAGTTCCCACTTGGGGCATTTTATTTATATCATATTTTTTTTCAGTAAAACATGGCATCTGAACATTTTCTGTCTTGTATTCCTCAGGAGTAAGCACTTCGCATATGATGTAAAGTTCAAAGCAGATTTTTGAAGATTACATAAAAAAACCTGTGAAAAATATTTACTGATTCATTAGGCCATGATACCTGTTGTCACCAAACTGAAAAGGAGACCGAGAGAGATATCATTTTGGTTTTGTCTCTTACATGTTAGCTATTTCTGATGATGTGTTTTCAAGTTCAGTAGTAGTATTAAACAGTACTCATCGGAAGAGATTGAGGTTAGGAAAAATTGTCCATTGATTAAATGGTACTATGCAATGTTTATCGTTGTTTACTAATTAAATGTTGGCTAGAATAAATATTTTTGTAGTTCTGTTCATTGGACTGAGATGCTAAATACTTTTGTTCACTTTTGTGTCGCTTTCTTCCATGATAGTTGCTGGCTCCGTGTAGATAACTATTTTATCTGGAGTTTCATTGGACCTGTTACCTTTATCATTCTGGTAAGAACTTTGTCTTTTCCTTTCCTTTTAGGCTATCTCACAGCAAACTTAAAAAGATTGAAAACCATCCATCAATACTGTCCTTATTCAAAAGACTTTTCATGAAAATGCTTCTAAACAATTTGTAATTTCTCAAATGGTTATATAAATGTTTAGAAATTTTTGGAGAGTGCTAACCAAATGATTAATTGTCAGAGCTGTGGTGGCACTTCAGCATACCCATTCTTTCCTAATGGCTTGAACTCTGAAGGTCATATTGACCTGTGTAGTCATATGAAAAATCAATGAAGTGCTAAACACAGTAGGTTTTTTTTTTTAAAGGAACCATTGCTTTTGCTCTCAGTTGAGTCACTATTGTACACGTTCCAGATTTTATCTGCTAAATTATCCAACCTTAATATCTCAAAAGGGCATTCTAACACATTGGATAATTAAATAAATCTTAAATTTCATTATACTTAGGCACTTGTTGTATGTATATTTGCATATGCATATTTCCCATACTAGTATGGTATGTTGTTATGCTACATGTAATGTATATCAGACATACAAGTTCATCTGTTTTAGTACTAGTAATAGAATGTTATGCAACCAGTAGAAAGCATATACACATTCTTGCAATAACTTGAGTAAAGTTGTTGTATGCATACACACCCATCTGTACAGCCACAACTCTGTGCTTTATTGTCTATTTAAGACTGAATGTAGTGTTCATACATCAACTATACATTCTCTGAGTGTTTCCCGGTAAAAATCTCATAGTCATCTGTCATCCCCTGGAAAAAACCTTCTCCCTGTTATTTCAGACTAATAATACCCACACTGGAATAATACCAACATTAGAATTTGGAAGGAAAGTGGATTCAAGATGTGAATTTTGGGCTCATCTTGTTTTTCTCTGCTATTTCAGTATCTTTAAAGCCTGGCCATACTTGGGAAATATTCTAGAAGGGTCGTGGTGGGGACATAGGCTCTGTACATACAAAGCTTTTCTCATAACTGCTGATAGTTCAGAAGGATGAATTAATTTGTTTTCATGCTTTTGACAGTCTAAATATTTTCTTATTCCTCTGCCTTTATACAGTAGTAGAGTTGTGGAATGTCAGCAGAAGTTCAGTTCCCTTGAATTTCCAAATTTGGAATTGTATTTTATCATTATTGTTTTTCATTCTGAAGCACATGCATGAGTCGTAATTCTGACATTTCTGACTTCTATAGATCTATACGCTAAATGCACTATTTCAGCACTTCATGTTGCTTATACTTTACTTCTCCATGTAAAAATACACTTACGCTTTAGTTACAGAAGTTTCTATAGAAAGTGGACCAGGCCAGTCTTTTGTAGGTATTTTGTTTCTTTATGGTATCTTCAGTCTTGAAACAGGCTTATGTTTATTTCAATTTGTTTTACTCTCTGTTTATATAAAACAGCTAATGCAGTCCTTAAGCAGTCACTGAAGTGTGTGATGTAAAAATTCTTTGAGGTTATTGGAACATTTTCAAAGAAATAGGTGTAGATTTCAAAACTCATGTATTATGAGTTGAATTAGAAAAATTAGGTTTCTGAGATTTAAGTATAGACCATAGTAATTGTACAGAATTATTTTAAAAACATTTAAATTAAACCAAGTCTCAGGGTGGTAAGGATTCTTTTTTAATTAAACCTACTGTTACAGTTGAAAGATATACTTGGTATTTTCAATATGATGGTATTTTTCAATGCAGAGTTGTTTCTTGCAGATTCTGTAATCATTACAAGCATATTATTTTAAGTTTCATGCCACAGTAGTTCAGTTACCTCAAGTCTGACTGTGCGTTGATAATTTTGCTTTTTCTGTCTAGTTTTCTATTTTATTCTAGTCACCTCCATTTCTCTCCCTTGCTTTAAAATAATATTTCACATGGGAAGCATTGGGCACTGCTGACGGCTTTTTCACTTTCTCATAACCAGGTCATGGTGAGAATAGAGGTGAAGGACATTTAATCATATTGACCATGTACAGACATAGTTCACTATTATTTACTGGCCATGACATTATTATCCTCCAGCAAATCATTTAGGCTGAAACGCAAAAGGCCTTTGGGAGCAGTATTCCCAACTTCAGAAATATGAAACAGCAGGTAGCAATCACAGCACAGTTCTTGGGAGTAATTCTTCTCTAGCAATTGCTTTGCCCTCTAATCGTCCCAACTGAGCAAGCAAGAGAGACAGGAGGAAGAAGTGTGAGAAGTATAATGGCTGAAAAATGATGTCATTTTGCCACATTTGCATTGTAGCTTACTTAGTGTCAGGAGTATGTGAGAATTTCACCTTAGTAAGCTTTTTACCATGTTAAATCAAATCACTGTTATGATTCTCATTTTAATGGAACTGTCAGTGCACCTAAACCCTTCTAATGATCTTGCTTACTATAAATCACATTTTTTTCTCTGAGTTTTTAAGGATTTTCACCTGTATCAGTATACAGGTTTGTACAAAATGGGGTTGGGGAAGTATGATGAGGGAAGTATGAAGTTTCTCAGTGTGTCTCCTGAGGAACTTTCAACTTCACATTTCTATAGGCTGTCATGCCTTTGGGCACCAGGGTTATTATATCTATGAGAAAAGAGCATGTAAGTAATGAGCGGTGGGAAACCATTAGTATGCCTGAAATGGTTTAATGAAAGCTTGGATCATGATACGTCAGGAGCTGTTCTTATCATTTGGACAGCTCCATCTTAATCTTTAATAATTAATTCAGTTCAGTAAGAGTTCAGTGTGCACGCTCATTTAGAAGCCTTCTACAGAGAGCACCTCCCTTGCTGACAGTCCCAGAGAGAAACAGGCTAAGAGGAAAGATCTGGAGATACAAGAGCAGTTTTAGAGCTGCATTTCCCAGGTAACTAAAGCTCAGGGGAGTTGGAAAAGGGTCAGAACATGTGCAGTTCAGCTAGGTTGCTTTAGAGTGGTGTTTCTCTTCTTCTGTCTTATCATATCCATGTCAGCACTGCAGGCTGTGTGGAATGAATTTTTAGCTGCTAAGCTCAGGCGGACGTGATTCAATTGAGCAGGTGCATGGCTATAAAAAAAACAGTGAACTCCTATAATCTGTGGTCAGAAAAATCTGAGTGTCTTGACTTCTATGTAGATCCATATTCATTCATAGCCAAGCAATGGATGATGGTGGTTTGACTTTTATTCAGCCAAAACTACTGGAGTTTGCTTCTCACAGATGGAGCCAGCATATTAGGCTACCAAAGGTTGTTCAAGCAAAAATTCCTAGTATGTCCTTCTACATTAATATAAGAAAGATAGTGTCTTTTTTTAACTCAGGTTGAGGCATTACTTTATCAAAATCAGTGGATGTATACTTACAGATGCACACATATCGAGCTCCACATATGAATATGGACTCTTATTTGTGACCTGAAGTATGTAAATAATACAATTACATATTTCTATAGTAGGCACTTGAGAAATGGTATTTATTTACTTCTCACAGGGGAAAATTTATCATAATTATTGCAAAGTCTAGCTTTATTTGGCTACTATTTCATTGTACCTGCAACTGACTCCAATACATTAGTCTTCTGTGCATGCTATTGCATCCACTTTTTAAAAAATTTAAATTGACTTGAAGACACTCCCTCTCTCAAAATTGCATAGGTCTCAGGAATCAGAAAGACAAACTTCCTACTTACACCTGTCTGGTACTTTCTGATTTCCAGACCAGAAATGTCCCTCTGTGTGTTGACTTGTGAAAGAAGCATGATGTTGCAGGGTGCTGCATTTAATTCTTAGCATTAAAAAAATCTTAAATGTTGCATTTTAAACTAGTTACTTTTTATTAATATATATAATTATGTTTCCTTTGCTTTGTTTTATTTGATTATAGTTGTCATATGAAAAGATAAGTAGGAACTGGTATTTTTAAAAGTGCTCTAATTAATTTTTTCTTAACTTTTACATAGATTTCTAAAATCAGTATAGATTAATCTAGTTGTCTGTGTAGTCCACTATCCCATCTCTTGTAGTGGATAACAAATTTTAGAAAATGCAGCAAAAATATTAGTGAGACACTAGCAACCCAAGTTTTTTCTTAGTGTTGGCAGCTATTGTTTTAAGAGACCTCACATTATAGCTTCACCTACTGTAACTCTTATGTCTGGTCACTCTGGGTATCACAACAGAATCTTAAAATCTAAACCTGATGCCTGACCAGATTTTAAAATTCTTACTTTTAGCCTTTTGAAAATCAGACCAACACCCTTTCAAAATGCAGCATTAAAGACATTTTATGGCCTTAATCAAGGGTATGGTTTCATGACTGTTTGAGTTGTATACATGGCAGCTCTATATGTGTTTACATGATGGATCTGCAATTTTTATTCCCATTGAAGGAGAGTGGTACTGTTCAGGTGCAGATTTTGGTTCATCTGGGGTGAATGCAGCCCAGTGATCAGGATGAGGCCCAGCCA
The DNA here is from genome assembly GCA_023637945.1 of Phaethornis superciliosus. Classification (NCBI taxonomy): domain Eukaryota; kingdom Metazoa; phylum Chordata; class Aves; order Apodiformes; family Trochilidae; genus Phaethornis; species Phaethornis superciliosus. The sequence goes on along the minus strand of JAJQWJ010000009.1, from coordinate 17,047,599 downwards.
ATCACTAGCCCTTTCTGCTACATGAAATGATAAGAAAATCATCATTGGGAGAGGCCCATTTTTTCTCTTACAAGTTTGCTTTTAAAAGCCTATCTTGCTATTCAGGCCTTTATGTGACCCCTGAGTGCTGCATGTTTGTAGTGAACATTCTTCTTTAAAAAAGCTGTCCTGCTCCAACTGTCTGTCAAGCCTGGAAAACAGCTGCAAATTCATTTACTTAGATCAGTAACAGTTCTGTCCGCACACAGCCATGAAGCAATCCAGTTGGAAGGAACTTCAGGAGATCTGTAGTCAAACCTCCTACTGAAAACAGCCTCAGCTCTGGGTTCAGAACAGGTTGCTTAGGGCTGAAGAAATTTATATGAAGTCAATACAAATGAATGCAGAAGCACTAAATGTATTTCCTTCTCGCCCCACGTATTTCTCACTGAGTAAAGTAATTCAACCATTCCTTCTAAAAGCAATTATTCTTCCAACAAGTTCCTTTCTCTCACTGCTTAGTGTCTTGTGTAATAAAATGGCAGGATGCCCAAAAGTCTTTAACTCTTGAGTTCCTCCAAAACAGTCAATATCTAGATGAAAAGGAGTAGGAGAGCCAAAAGTGAATCCTTTGAAAGGTTTGGTTACAGTATTTGTAAGTGGGCAAAATGGGCTTTTGATAATGGTACAGTGTGTGGCAGAGTTGCCAGCATGTTTGAAAAAGTGGCAAACCATGGTCTTTTGACTGCTGAAACTGAAAACTATGCAATATTTCACAGTGATGGAAAAACTAGTATCATATGCTCAGTTGTCATAGTTACTTTATCTCTCTTTTTTTTTTTTTTTTTTTTTTTCCTTTATGCCTTTTTTCCTTTTTTTTTTTATGCCTTTTTTCCTTTTTTTTTCTTGGAAGGACTTATTTCAACTGCTGTGATACAGCACTACTACTTTTGTTGATTGCTTTTGGTAGTCTGTACCTAAATTAAGACTGAATTGTCTATTAAGAAACTGCTATGTACAGTTATTCCCTAGTCCAGCACAGACAGAGCTGAGTATCTACATAAAACAAGCTTAATATGCTAGAGCTTGGCTTAGGCTCTGGGGTAGGACCATGTCTCCTTGCATGTCACCAAAGGAACCTTGGTGTTTAAAGACAAGCTTTTGTTTTTCATATGTCAAACTATCACTTCAGTCATATGAAAAATCAGAGGATAAAACCCTCTCATTTTAGAAGGTAGTCATTTATGTGCTAAGTCATATCTATGTTTTTGATTGAATACACCAGGGTAACTACTTTTGCAAGGATTAGCCTCCAGCTGTGCTGTAAATGCTATTTGGAACTTCCAGTTGCATAGGTTGCAAGGTTGAAGCCAAATGCTTTATGTGCTAGCATTAGCATGGGGCAAGTCTCTTAGTCCTTAATCTGTTTGCTTTGACAAAAAGTAAATAGAAGTTTGGGGTTTTTGTGGTTTTTTTTGGTTTTTGTTTTTTTTTAAGTGGCCTGGAGAAGTTAATATTATGTCAGCTACCAAGCTATACAAAGAAATTTGGTCACTCACAGAGCCCCCAACCTCTGGTCAAAGACCAGGGGGAGAAGCAACTTGTTTTTTCACCTGAGGAACTTATGCACTACAGTGGAAAACTAGATAAGGGGAACAAAATGATGACAATGATACAATGGAATGTTTCTCAGCTTGTTTGTCATTATCTACAAAGAATCATAAAGGGTAATTGGCAGGGTCATGAGATGATGATGCTTCATTTTGCTGCAACAGAAATCATGCTTAACCTACACAATGTACATACCTCCAATTAAAGACATAAATAAACTACAAAAGCTTATTTTTCTTACTTTTTTTCACATGCATCTTTTGTATTAATCTTGATACAATTGTAAAAATGTTTTACTTTGAATCAGGATTGATGAGGTCAAAAGCTGCCAAACACTGTTCTCGTGTCCAGAACTTCATTACAGATCATAATGTCTGTCCTGATTTTGAGATAGCAACAGTCATACCTTCATTTCTTTTAGCAGTAGGAATTATTTTGATATTACATGCCTTCATTAGTAGACTGATCAGAGCTGTGTAAATACTTAGTTTTTGAGATTGGTAATACCTGCTCTTTATTAGAATTTGAGTGACATATCTGACAATAGTCGCACAGCTGTAGGAACACATCTGGAATGAACTTGTATCCCCAGTGTTACAAAAATGTGAGGATTTTGTTGCTATTTCAAACCAAAGTCTCCCCAGAATGAGAGACTGGGCTTGGTCATTCTCCATCAGTAACCCATTGCAGATATGTATGGAAGATTGTAAGAATGGGGATATAGTCTACCTAATCTATATGTTAACTGAGGATGTCTAAGCATATTTTCCCATCTTCTCTGATCTTCAGTTTCTGAGTAGATAAGGATGTGTGTTCTCCCTGAAAGGACATAGATCTTACAAGGACTTAGAATATTTTTTCCCCCTCATCAGAATTTGCAATCGCCTTTTACAGATTGTCTGATATAGTTACTCAGTCCTACTACATATTTGAAAATAAATTAGGGGGGGTTTGTTTAGTCTGTAACATCATCATTATTCAAACTGTTATTGAAGTAGTTTAATTTCACTCTTATCTGTTTTGACAGCTGAATCTTATCTTCCTGGTGATCACATTGTGCAAAATGGTGAAGCACTCAAACACTTTGAAACCAGACTCTAGCAGGTTGGAAAACATTAAGTAAGTGCTTTGTGTTCAAGTATGAGAACTATGATTATTTTCTGATTGCTGAACTGATTGAAAGCTACTCTCCATTAGGAGCACATGCCATTGTCTCCCAGCAACTGCAGATGTCAATTAGAAGCAAACAGAGCCAATCCTGCTTTCGTCACATTGTTGCTGTAATGTCACAAACGATGGTCAAAATTAGATAATTTCAGCCTGGAACTAGTGCCAAGAAACTGTTTCACGGAAATGCCACAGCACTGTAGTAATTTCATTTGCATTTAAAATGCAGTTCAAAAGCGATGTTTCTGTTTGCATGGCTGATATGCTTATATTAAGTTTGTTTTGTTAAATGACTTTTTGATTTAGGGATTCTGAGCAGTTCCTACTCGTAATCCTGTTCTCTCAAGAGAATTTACTCTATTATTATTGTTAACTTGAAGATTATCTGCTGTTTTTATGTTAATTTATGTTTAAAAAGCAAGGAGATGTTTACTTTATCATGGTGCTGCACTGCAGTATCCCTTTTGCAGAGCAATATGTGTTTTAAAATGAACAAGACTTTGGCAGCTCTTGCTTCTTTAGATAGTCTTCATGTGTTCTGTATAGCTCTGCATTGTACTGAAGGTTTTGTTATCAACACTGAAGGGATGGTGCAACTTTCTAACACGTGAGGGTTGGATGTGAGAGTCTTACAGATTTACTCTGAATGTTGCAAATGGAAAGGGAGATTTTCAGTCAGGCTAATATTGTGAACTACATGTTTTAGATAGGTCAGTATCAGCTTCATTGCATGTTGCATGATGAGAGAGAGAGCTAATCTTTAGCATCTCTCTCTTTTCTTCCTTTTCCTCTTTCTGTCTTCTCATCCACACCAGTAATTACCGTGTTTGTGATGGCTACTATAATACGGACTTACCTGGGTAAGATAGAACCCTACATTAACAAATTTCTAGCATGATTTTTAACTTTACAAACTCGGTCAATATTGTGGATTTCCCTTAATTTTAAATAACTAATTTTGAGATACTTGATTTGCTAAAGAATTTTTAACTAATATATGCCTTTATAATTTTAAATTGCTTGCTTCTGCATTTTGAATTTCCTAATTTTGACTAATTTTTGTAGACAATTAAATATGCACTTACTAATTTCTGTTTCAATTCTGTCTAATAATTTTGTTTCTCTTTTCTGCTTATAATGCTTTCTAGCTATGAAGATAATAAGCCATTTATCAAGTAAGATCATTAGTTAGATGTGGAATTCACTGACTAAATTCCCTTTCCCTTTCATTCCGTGCTGTTCTCTGCAGTTCCTTTTCTTTAACCTATTCATGATGGGATCTTTTTTAAACTATTCTGTAGAGCAATGTCCATATTTTTGTCACATTTCCAGCAGGGTTTCTTCATCCAGAAGTTAGATCATCTTGATTCAGTTTAGTTGAGTTTATCAGAGTGTTAAAGATTTGGGCTCTAGGCTTTTAGTCTGCTGTTAAACCTTTGTGCATTTGCGTTGCATTATTTGGTGTTGTATGGCAGCAGCACTGTTTAAAATCTATAGTGTGATTAGTGGCTAAGTCAGATTTATCAGTCTCTTTTCTAAAAGCAGATAAAGCATTGCAGTAGCTGGGGCTTGCACTATACTTCTGCATTTCAAAATAGTTTTGACATCCTATGCAGTTCTTGGGAAAGGAAAAGGTCATATCTACTCTTGCTGTTGTCACTGGAGACTAAGAGTACTAAATGGAATTGTTCTTTTTTTAATAGAGAAAAGGTTAAACCCAAGGAATTTTTACATTTGAATATGAACCTAGTAAAAGTCAACTTCAGGATCTGAAAATGTTAACATTGGATTTGGCAACGTGTTTTCTCATAAGTAATGTTACTAAAATTAATTTTCTTTTACAGATCCTGGGTCCTGGGTGCATTTGCTCTCCTGTGTCTTCTTGGCCTAACATGGTCATTTGGCCTGCTGTTTATCAATGAGGGGACTGTTGTGATGACATATCTCTTCACAGTGTTTAATGCTTTCCAAGGAATGTTTATTTTCATCTTTCACTGTGCCCTTCAAAAGAAAGTAAGTTACTGAAAACACAGATGCATATTCCATAATTCCCTAAAAATACCACATATATTTCTTTTAAAAATACAGAAAAAAATACTGATATAAAGAACTGGAGTACTTTGAAGTATTTTGAGGAGGACCTAGGATTCCAAAGCAGTTCTTGCCGTGAATGCTTGTGAGAGTCATGTAACTACTCTGTGACCTGGGCAGGTCTAGAAGGGATGCAGTGTTTCCATCCTGGGCTTGAAAAGTTTTGAGGCTTCAGGAAGAAAATTACTCTAGAAAATGTATTGTTTAACATTGTCAATGTGGTATGTATTAGTCTGGACTTAGAGCCAAAAGTCTTGCCCATGAAACAGATCCTGCCTCCAGTACAGCAGTGCAAAGAACATCTCAGCCTGGAAATTCTCTCTCTTTTGTCAAGGATGAGGACCTCTCTTGAGATCTCATTAATCTGACCCATAAAATTACAGGTGATAGGTAGGGTTTGTACTATGAGTGCTCATTCATTTCAAAATTAAGTGAGATTTTAGAAAGAAATTAATTAATTTTATTTTAAACTTTGACACACCTTGGAAAAAAGGAGTCATTAACACAAGACAGATACCAGCATGACTACTTTTGTATTTCTTTCAAGTGTTTGCCTCCCCCAGCAATCCAACAGCTTTGTGGTCTTAACTGGAAAAACTGGAATCCTCTGGCAAGGGCCTTGCCTTATGAGTGGGATGTACTAAATTAGTTCTGCTCCCCTTTGCCCAAGGGGAGCAGAGGAATCCAAAAGTAGCAGATCTGCTGGGGAGAAATAAAGTTTGCAGGGAAGAGGGCAGCAAACAGGGAAGAAGGAAATGAAGGGTGCATTTGGGTGGGGATTCTCTTTGGGTTCACTGCACCTCTTCTCTTCCTTCTGCACCCCCTCAGACTGAGGGTGGAGCCTGCTTCCAAAGATGCCTTAGAGGCACTTCAGTGAAGGACAAAAGAAACAAGCTCATCACCTGTGTTAGAAGACGTAGCAAATTAATGAAATGAGAGTTGTGAGGAATGGTAAATGTCCAAAAATCCCACCCCCAAAAAATTACCATAGAATTACCATCCTGCATTTTGAAATACCCAATTTGCAATACTTAAATTCTGAATATTTTTACCAGTTTTAGGCTGGAGACGTAGCAATTATTAGCTCCCATTACAATTAGTTTATGAGGGACACAGGTAATTGATACTTACAAAGTCTGTTGCTGTTTAAGTACAAAAATCACATTCTTATGTACTCTCAACTGTATGAGCTCTAACACTATCAGCATCTCTAAATTTGGTGTAGACAATAGCATTCAAACACATTTTAGAAAAATATCTGGTAGACAGAAAGAATTTTATCCAAACTAACATGAAACTTCTCTTATTTTGAGAGAACAAATGCACAGTTAGAGGAGATCAAGCTTAAGAAAAGAGGGATGAAAATGCAAACATTTTCAACACGCTAATAATTTTTAGATTAGGGTTTTACTTAATGTTGCTCTTTCTACCACTTGTATTGGACTTGAAAATCAAAACCAGATTCCTTTTTTATTTCTTTTTAGAGGTGTGCATTGTTTTTATATTAAGTGGAGTCAGCAAAAAGCAGTCTTAAAATACCAGTCAAGTGTGAAAAAGCATAACCTAAAGCAATAAGATTTATACCTGAAAGAATGTTAAAGCTGCTATTTAAGATTTTTAAGTTTCAGTGCTTTCAACTGGGTATTATCCTGTCCTCTGCATAGCTAATGTAGTCTTTTTATTCTCTTATTACTAGTTGGTCACTAAATTGAACAGAAAAATAGAATTGTGAAAGTGAAAACTAATGTTTCCAGTTCTGACAAGATGATAGTGCTGTTGGTTCCATCAGTTTACAACAAGCTATAATTTAGAAATAATGACAGTGGAAATCGTAGTGTTGACATATAATGTACATTCACTGCAATATAGGGATTAGGCAAAACCAGCCCTGGAGGGTTGTATTTGTGTAGTAGAGTTTTTCTTGCTATCTTCTCTACTCTGTAGTTGTTTGGAGAATCTAGCATCCATTAGTTGTTCAGAAATGTATTTCCTTAATTGTTACACTATCTAATGTTGGTATATATAGACTTATGTTCTTCAGAGCACAGAATTTAAGTGGTCTGTGCATGTCAGATTTGGGGTTTTTTTGTCTTTTGTGCTGATATAGGTAGCAGTTTACTTAAAATACATGCCATAAACTTTTATAAAAAGATGAGTTATTGTCCCTAGCTTGAATTTAAATTCTCTTCAGCCTTGTGGTTTGTGGAAACATCACAGTATGTATTCCATAAGTAGAACTCTTGCAATGTTGAAAACAGCACATGGCACATGAAAATTCACAGTATTAACTTTGCATTTTCTCCACTCCCCCTATTACGTTCATACTCATTTCTGTCCTACAGATCAATCAGTCTTTCCAGATTAGCTGAAATCCCACTTTTCCCAGAAACTTAGGCAACTCATTGGTGAAGATCATAGAATCACAGAATGGTTTGGGTTGGAAGGGACCTTATAGATCATTTAGTTCCAATCCCCTTGCATGAGCAGGGACACTTCTTACTAGACCAGGTTGCTCAAAGCTTCATCCAACCTGGTCTTGAACATCTCCAGGGATAAAGCATCCATAGTTTCCCAGGGCAGCCTGTTAGAGTGGCTCACCACCCTCAGAGTGAAGAATTTCTTACTAATGTCTAACCTAAATCTTCCAGTTCAAAGCCATTTCACAAAGATAAGCTTAGATTCCCAAGTATCTGGTGGAAGATTTACCACTTGTTTACTGTATTCTTTCACTGATGCTGTCATTCTGCCAAGATGAAAATAATAGTAGTTGTCTGAAAACAGTAGCCAGTGTAGCAGTCACCAAATATGAGAGAACTGCTTTCTGCAAAGTTAACCCTGATTACTTTCATGACAAATGTTAACACACATGAATTAAAAAACTGAAGTTGCCAGTAGGTCACCGGAAACAGAAGGTGAATAAATGCAGGCCAAATAATCATTAAATAGTTTTGTTCTGACAAACAAATCTAGGTAAATGCACGGGTATATTCAAATTGCTAGATTCAGAAAAGCCAGTAATGAGCACTTTATTTTTGATCCTAAACATGAAAGGTGCTTAATTTCCCAACTTCACTCTTCAAAATTTGGCTCTGGAATACAGACAGTCCCTCCACCAGCACAGAGGGTACTCTGCCTAGAATGGAGCAGTGGTGGTTGTGAGCTTTATACAGTCCTGAAGCAGGTGTGACCCTATGAGCTGGCAGCTGTTTGCATTACACAGAATGACTTTACATGAAAATGCCTTTATGGTCACTGTAGGCTTTGTGCACGGTCTTGGAAGGGACAACATAATGGTCAGTACCAAGCAGTGCAAAGGCCTTTCTTGAGTGTAGAGTGGGAAGACACGCTTTCTGCACTGAAAGCTCATAGAAAAAGGACTATATTCAGCCAGCATTCAATTCAGGTAAATTTAATTATATTAATCTACAACATAAATATGAAAGAAAAATAATCCTGTAAATAACTCAGTAATGATGATCTAGACACATCAAAACAAAGTACATGTACACCTTGGAAATAATTTCTCAAAAGTCCTGGATAGCTGAGAATGCTGCTGCTAATTAGGGAAAAAGAACTTGATTGGCCAACAGTTTGACACAGAAGAGTAAATTCATTGCAAGGTTTGTGTGTTCTTGCCAACAGAGATATTTAATACTTTTTTGTGTGTGCGTGCTAAGTAATCTTTCTTCCCCCACACAGGTACGCAAGGAATATGGCAAATGCTTCCGACATTCCTACTGCTGTGGTGGGCTACCAACTGAGAGTCCCCACAGTTCAGTGAAGGCATCAACAACAAGAACTAGTGCTCGCTATTCCTCTGGCACACAGGTAACAAAGGTTTTCACAGCATCTTTTAATTAACCTTATTTATAAAAAGACTACTGAGATGTGTTCCAATTAGAAGCACTAATTGTCTTCTCAGTATTGTCATTTAAATGGTGAGTACATACTTCTGCATAGTAGAATTGATTTCATTTTAAACATTTTCTTTTACTTTAGTCTTATCCAAACACCTTATGTTTCTTGTAATTAGGGACTTGTTTATAGGAATGTTTATACCATAATGTTTCATCCAAATGAAATTTAATAAATTAGATTTTTCAATAACAAAAGAAGGAATTTCATTATGTGCTAGAATAGCTTACTCTAAGCCAAAATAAAAGATGTTCTAGTTCTAGACAGTAGAATATAAGTAAGAAAAAAACTTTTTGTAATTTAATATTTTCTGTCTCACTGTGTAACAGAGTCGTATAAGGAGGATGTGGAATGACACTGTGAGAAAACAATCCGAATCGTCTTTTATCTCAGGTGACATCAACAGCACTTCAACACTTAATCAAGGTCAGTCACTGGGAACATTTCAGTTGTAGAAGCCTTAAATTTTATACAGATTTTATATCATTTAACACAGAAGAATTGAAAAGAATGTTTTAAAAAAAAAAAATCTGGAACAAATGTTCTCTAAAAGCAGTTTTAAAGTTATCCACCAGCATATTTAAAAACCTTGTTCCCTCAACTGGCCCCCTGCTATAGAAGTTGAATTTCTCCATTTGTGGAAATGTATTTAAATAAGTTTCATCAATAATTTAACTTAAAAGCAAGATCATAATTTTAAATCTTTCCTAACCTTTATAGGTTAAATCTGAAACAGAAATATGAGTGCAGAAACATTTTAATGCATATTTGACTATGATTCTTAGGTGCAGAAATTTTCCCAGTGAAATCTAATTGATATAATTTCCATGCAAAAAATGTCTGTAAAGCATTTATCTCTTCTGTTTCAAAGATCATCCTATCTGTCAATTGGGATAGAATACAGATTTTCAGGCACAGAGAAGCCAGAACTCAAAATTTCTCAGCTCAAATAGATTTTGAAATCTATAACCTCATTCTCATGTCCAGTTAGAAAACAAGGGTATTAACAGAGACAGATCACCCCTTCCTTTCTCCTCTCCCACCTGTGTTTTTTAAGGCACTTTGCACTGGCAGTGGAAGGAAGACTGTTCTGTGCGAGCCAAATTCAAAGCCTATTCTTCAGCCCACATCTCTAGGAGAAAAACACATAGACTTGATCTCATTGCAACCAGTTCCTGCTCAGCTCATAGAGTTTCAGACAGAAAATACACCACTGTCAGGGCTGCTGCAATACCCTCATCAACCACAACTAGCAATTTTTTTCTGTTTGGTTGGTTGTTATTTTCAAGATTTGATAGTAGGGACATGTACTTAGCACACATTCATTTTGGAAGTGAAAAATGTGGTATTTTGGAAGATAAAATATTTCAGAAAGCATGATACTGTTTTGGATATGTAGCAAAAAGAAAGCGGGTAGGACCTGTGTGTCTCACTGCTCCCTCCCCCAGTCTTGTATGTTCCTCTGGCAAAATCATAATGAGTAAAAATTGATATCGGCTTTAATTATAATATTGTCACTATCTTGGTGACACATAAATGTAAGGGTAGTTTACCAATTAATTGCAAGTGTAATTTTTCCTTCAAAATAAAAATCAAAATTTAAAAGTGGGAAAAAAATTTGTCTTTTTTAAAAAAAAAATCTGTTAACTGTAAATTACACATAATAATTCTATACAAGATTTAACATAGTACACAAAAAAGACCCCAAAACAAACAAAATGTATTTCAGTTAGTATTTCCAATAATAAGTACATTACAACTGAAAAAAAGCTACAAGAAAACCTTTCAAACAAGATCAGCATGATCAGGCAATAATTTTCTGAGTCTTAGATTTTTCTGCTCATTTCTGATACCAAGTATCTTGTGGTAGTACAAAGATGTTAATATTTGGAATATATATATATATATATCTTCCTTGAGAGATAAAAATATCCATACTACATAAAGATACCTGGCTCTTTAGTTGTCCTTGGGTCTGTAATACACAGATCTGGATATAGTGCTGCAGAAAGCAATAGAAAAGAAAGTGCCATTTTACCTCAATTAAATGTTTAAAGCAAGTTTAAAATCACAGCATTTTATGTGCAGTGTTTTTTTGTTTGTTTGTTTGTTTTGTTCATTATTCCAACCCATTTTTCTTCTAGTAGCTATAAATCAAGATTGTTTTTTTAATAATTTCTCAAAATATGCTGATTTTTTCCTAATTATTCTGAGAGTTCTTTACATGGTGTTGCATTAACATGTAAAATGCGTTTTTTTTAAAAAAAAAACTGTCCATATAGTATTTTGATTGATCTTACATTGTTTTTAAACTGATTGTTTAAAGAAAAATTGTCATTTGGGGAGTTCCTATTTAAAACCTGGCAGATAAATTTGCAGCATGAATGTCTCAGGAGAAAATGTGAATGCTCTGATTTCTTAGAGCAAATATTTTACTTTCCCCTCAGCATGCATACTTTTGCGGATACTAAGATATGCTTCTTGCAGTTCGTCATCCACTGTCTGTTTGAAAACAACAATTTCCTTCCACTGTCCTTGTGTTTTTAAGAAAGTGAATAACATCTCTGATTCTGTCATAAAGTGATTTTTCAGTAACTTCCCATTTGAGATATTCAGTTCTCACAGTTCTGGACAGAAGTGTTCCATGTGATCATTTTAAAAGTTACAATAGCTTTGTGTAGTACCTTGGATCTCTACACATTTAATTGCAATTCTTGTGTAACAGTGCTTTTGTATACATTAGTAAATGTCACTCTCACCAGATGTTTACTTTGGGGATTTGGACAGCACCTGTGAATTACTTGAATCTAACTGTATTTTCCGACTCCCATTTCAAATACATAGCATGAGTACATTCAGAAATTTTCAGCTGAATTACATTTGACAAGTCCTACATGATTCATGATGAGTAAAATAATATTCTTTATTGAAACTGTCAGCCTAAAATTAAAGAACTGACATTTTTTTTTTCTGTTTCTTTTGCTTTAGGAATGACTGGCAATTACCTACTAACAAACCCTCTTCTTCGACCACACGGCACTAACAACCCCTATAACACATTGCTCGCTGAAACAGTTGTATGTAATGCCCCTTCAGCTCCTGTGTTTAACTCACCAGGTGTGCTTATACTTCCTGAATAAAACTGCTTTTCTTGGCTCTCTCCAAATCCCTCCTTTTCCCTAGATAGAAACTCAAGTTGCAATGCCCTAGCCATACATTCTGAATTTCTGTCAGTTGGAGAAATACAGTATTGCCAATGTCAGCTTGTAAAACTGCACTATATTATAGTAATGCCTTTGCCATAACAGTATTTACCAATAATTATCCATGTTTTTAACACAGGTGGCATAAATCTTAATATACTATTACAGGACTGACAACACATGGTCCGAGAGCCCATCTTCAAGATATATATCACTTAGAGGTATCACATCTATGCACTATAAGGTTGACTCTAAAGCTTGCTGAGAAAAACCTGCTTTGGGAACAGATTAGATACTACAGCAGTGCAAGGCATCTTGACACCTTTGCATACCCCAGAGTAGAAAATTGTATCCAGCATCAAAGAGATCTAAACTATAGTATAGTGCAGCTTTATGGTAGATCATTTTCCTGTAGGAAAAACTTGAGATTAACAACTAGAACAGTTTAGTTCTGTAGAAATAAGGGGTGTCATCACTTACTTAAAATTTTGTTGTTACAATAGCTTGTTGCTTTTTTTAACTCCAGTGCAATTAATCATTAAATATCTAGAAGTTACTGCGTGACAAGACATAAGATCACTTTAGTATAACTGGAACAGTGTGTCTTTGATAAAGAGCTCATAAAACCTTGTTTCCAGTTTTTATTTCAAGTTTCCTTTTTAACTGAACTGCAGTTTCTATTTTCATTCTCTTGTTTTCTTACTTTCCTTATGCTTTCCTCTAGCAACCTACAGAGAGACAAGTATGGGAGTAAAACTTAACTTTGCCTATCAAATGTAAATTTTTTCAGCATGATTTTTAATGGACACAATTAAAACATAACTAGTGGTCATGAAGTAGACTCAGCGGGCAAGTGGTTCACAATTTGCAAATGAAATGTTTCCACATTCGAAAAAGAACTTGCTTTTTGGGGAACAACATGAGGTCTGTAGCAAACCCTATTGGTAACAAAAGTTACACAATGAAATAATTTGCTGTTTAAATCCAAAGCAGTGTCAAACACTCAACAATTTCCCTATATTTTTACATTCCCACAGTACTTTTGCTACAGGCTACGGAAAGTTTTCAAATTAATTACTTGATCGTGGACAAAAAAATTGCCTCATCAAACCAATTTGAATATATTCTAGCATGCTTAACTCTGCAGTATATCATAGAAAACTCATTTTGGATCATCAGGCCTATTTTGGTATCTGTTTAGCAGAAGGAAAGAGAATTATAGAATTAAATCACTTCCATGAGGGAAATGAATGCCAGCATGTGGTCCATGTGTTGTCTACTTTTATAAATGCCATATGTTCTGTGCAGTTAAACCATTGCAAGAAAAATCTTGGAACATATATGAAATTGCAAAACTACGAAGTTGCTTAATCAAAGCTTAAAGAGACCTTTCAAACAACCCTCATCACTGTTTAAATCAGTACACATGGAGAGGAGTTAACAATAACACAAATACAGAACAATTTGTAAATTACTCAGCATTTATTTGGAAATTATTACTTCTTTTTTTTTTTTTTAAAGTTGAAGACAAAAATCTTTTCATGAGAAAATGTGATTACTTTTTAATTGAAAACAGTATTTCCAGAGAAGATTGAATTTTCTAGGATAAGCTGCAGCTTTAATTATGAAAAAAAAAACTCACAAAACCAAAAACAAACAAATAAAAACAAACAAAAAACAAGACAAACAAACAAAAAAAGAAAAAAATGCAACCAAATGGGAAAATGTATAATCTTTTCCAAAACAATAATTTTCTTATACTCCTCCAAGCCTTGCATATGATGCAGCAGCCTCACAGTGGTCAGTCTCATTTCAGTAGAGTCACTCCATTCTTTCTTTACTTCCAGACATATCTGTAGATTAAGTGATTTTGTAGGAATGCTCTAATCATCTGACTTTCCATGGTTCAGACTGTTTAATTTCTTTCAAAGTTTTTTGTTTTCTTTTTTCTTTGCTTGGGAAGCACTGTGCTGTCATAGTTTACATGTCTTTGTGTCTGTAGGAAAACCTTTTATTTATTGTGTAAAAAAAAGCCCAAACTGAAAGAAAGCATAAAGAGCCTAATCATCATAAGACTTCATTTTCCCCCCCTTAAACTTCTGTTCATGTTTCCAGCAGACTTACCCAATCTGTCATTCCTCCAGCAGCTATGAGATATCAGCCATGGCTGATTGCCTCTTCCCATTCCACAACTAATATTTATTCTTTGGTTTAATTTCTGTGACCCATACTTACAGAAATTCCTAACATTTCTGCATTTGACTTCCATGCCCATGGTAACTGTGGGCTTAACTCTTAATTAACGATTCTGGTTCATTCAGTGCTGTCACTGTGACTGATGCAGACTGCAGGCAAACTTTGACCTTTAGAAGCCTGGGGCCGTTGTTGGCAGACAGAATATTAGTGCAAAAAAATTACATTAAGTGGGAAAAGAAAAGCTGTTATTGCTTAGTAATCTAATTTGCTGAACCCTTGCTCTGACTAAGTTGCTGAGAAGCTCAGTAATTCTTCATCATGTTACAATAAATCATTTTACTTTCTTTTATATATCAGCTACTCTTAGGCCAGATAGCCTGAGCAGACAGACATGATGTGAGTTGTCCAAAGTGAGTCATTCCACCTGCTGTCTATCGTGTTGTTGGATGGTGCTTGTGGGCCCTGGTCCCTGTAGTGTGAAAGATGGCTGTCCTTGTTTAACATGAATTCTTTGTATTTATCCATTTTTTCCATTCTTTTCTTTACTTCATCTCAAAAAAAAAAAAAAAAAAAAAAAAAAAAAGGAAAAAATGTTAGAAATGTTGTTAAAGTAGTTGCTTGCCAGTTACGTGGGTTTATGTTGTACATTTACCTTCAGTTATGTCTGTGATATAATTCCTTTTTAATTTAGTGTCGTTTAGGACAAATTCTGTTAATTTTCTTTTCCTGAATCATGGTGGTGTACTTCGAAACATAGTTGTTTCAAAATAAATTGCTTTGCATTACATATGCAAGGGCATGGAGTGAACAGTTCCTTGTGGAAGAGTCACATAATTGACACTAAATTAAGAAATTAAAATGCCACTATTCCTCACAGGAAATACAAGTTACTACTTTTACAATGCATCTTTCCTATAAGGTGTGAAACTGTTTACATTTGGGAATGTTCAATAACCTAACTTTTCTCATGTCTTACTTCCAAGTACAACTTTGTCCTGAACTACATTAAACAATTCTGTTAAAAAAAAATAAAAAATAAAAAAATAACCTCCTAAAAAGCACACCAGGCAATAACCAGCGCTGCCCTTTTCTGTTTCAGGACATTCACTGAACAATGCCAGGGATACAAGTGCCATGGATACTCTACCGCTAAATGGTAATTTCAACAACAGCTACTCGTTGCGCAATGGAGACTATAATGACAGCGTGCAAGTTGTAGACTGTGGACTAAGCCTGAATGATACTGCTTTTGAGAAAATGATCATTTCAGAATTAGTGCACAACAACCTGCGGGGCAGCAGCAAGAACCACAACCTGGAGCGCACCCTACCAGCCAAAGCTGTGATCGGCGGGAGCAGTAGCGAAGATGACGCCATCGTAGCAGATGCCTCATCTTTGATGCACAGTGACACCCCGGGGCTGGAGCTCCACCACAAAGAGCTCGAGGCCCCCCTCATTCCTCAGCGGACTCACTCCCTTCTATACCAGCCCCAGAAGAAAGTGAAGACCGAGGGAACAGACAGCTATGTCTCACAGCTGACAGCTGAGGCTGACGACCACCTCCAGTCCCCCAACAGAGACTCTCTTTACACGAGCATGCCCAACCTCAGAGACTCTCCGTATCCAGAGAGCAGCCCTGATGTTGAAGAAGATCTCTCTCCCTCCAGAAGGAGTGAAAATGAGGACATTTACTACAAGAGCATGCCAAACCTAGGAGCTGGCCATCAGCTTCAGATGTACTATCAAATCAGCAGGGGTAATAGCGACGGCTATATAATTCCCATTAACAAGGAAGGATGTATTCCCGAAGGGGATGTTAGAGAAGGACAAATGCAACTAGTGACAAGCCTTTAATAGTGTAGCAAAGAAATATTAAAGGCCACGTACAAGTATTAAAAAGACTTAATTGGCCCCATGCAGGCTCCCTCATATCTGCTTGAAGAGACAATTCTGTTGACCCTGTGGTTCTCCAGTAACGGGGATGACTGGACCTCGCAGTTCTGTGAATTTTTATAAAACAAAAACTTTGTATATACACAGAGTATACTAAGATGAATTATTTGTTACAAAGAAAAGAAATACCAACAAGGTATTTTAAGATATCTTCTGCTGCTGAATTTAACAAAATTGTGAAAAAAAAAAAGAGAAATAAACACTTCCCAGCCATTTTACTGCAGCAGCTTGTGAACTAAATTTGTAAATATGGCTGCACCATTGTTTTTCTAGGCCTACATTGTATTATATACAAGGCGTAGGTTCTAAAATCCTGTGGGACAAATTTACTGTATCTTACTATTCCTGACAAGACTTGCAAAAGCAGGAGAGATATTCTGCATCAGTTTGCAGTTCACTGCAAATCTTTTCCATTAGGGCAAAGATTGAATACATGTCTAACCACTAGCAATCAAGCCACAGGCCTTATTTCATATATTTCCTCAACTGTACAATGAACCGTTCTGATGAAAAAAATGGCTAAAGAAATTATATTTTGTTCTATTGCTAGGGTAAAATAAATACATTTGTGTCCAACTGAAATATAATTATCATTAAAAAATAATTTTAAAGAGTTTGAAGAAAATATTGTGGAAAGCTCTTGGTTGCACATATGTTATAAGCTGGTTTTCTTACACTCTGTTCATAGTACGGTAGTATGTTTAAAATGCAAGCTATACCCATTTTCACTTATTTTTCACTGTAAACAGTGTTCTGCTTTGACAAGTTAGTTTTTATTCTTACGTTTTAAATTTTTGTTGCCAAAAACCATCATTTCGGGAGAAAATTGTTTTAGAAGCCAATTATGCCAAGCCTTGCACAAATTTGGTATAGCTAAGAAAGATTGTAACTCAATTCCCTGTTCATTCTCTAATCAGGGTTGGGTGGTAAGGGGTAAAGGGGACACTGGACACTTCTCACAAGTTTTCTCGTGAATAAAAGGTGCCTGTCCTTTAAAAAAATAAAGAAAACATAACTATTACTCTTCCATATTCCTTCTGCCTATATTTAGTAATTAATTTATTTTATGATAAAAATCTAATGAAATGTAAATTGTTTCAACACGATTCTGCTTTTTTTCATCCCTTTGTGTAAACCTGTTAATAATGAGCCCATCACTAATATCCAGTGTAAAGTTTAACACCTGTTTGACAGTAAATAAATGTGAATTTTTTTCCAAATAGGTAAAATGTGCATTATTATGTACGAAGCATAATTGGCATCATCAGTCCTTCAACCCAGCTGTATCCTACTTAGAATGGCTTCTTTACATTTCATGATTTAAGTGTTGAGAATATAATAGAAATTGTCTGTATAGCTCTACGAGAGAGGTCATCTTTACTATTCATTACTCTAGTCACAATTGGATAGGATCAAACTCAGACATAATCAGGATCATTAGAAAAATGTACTGTAATTTCATAAATTTACATAACTTTTAAGTAGACATCTGTCCTGAAATTTAAAATAAGGTGGTAAACACCACTATCGTATCAGTAATTAGCAGTTAATTATTAGTGATGAAGATACATTGTTGCAGTGGGGAAAACATGAATAAGCAGCATTTGGATAGCACTCCAAGAGCTATCTAAATAATTAATCCATCACGGCACTGTTTTGAGTCAGATAAATAAGCACGATGGTCCCTATTTTTATCAGACTAGAGAACTGCAGAAGGCAGCTGATGCCCAAAATGTTACCTACTAATCAGTGGCAAAAGTCTGAAGTCTTTGTTGCCTTGGTTCTCCAGCCTCTTTTGTCCCTCTCAATCAAGGCCTCTTAAAGAAACTTCCAAGTACTTCATTTGTCACCACTTCCAAAATTGTGTTCTCTTAAATAACGCTAAAATTAATGCCCTGTCATCACAGAGGCCCAAGGTTCCATGTGTGGCTATTGGCATTTACATGTGTGATAGCAGCACAAATTCATTAGAAATCTTTTATCAATTCTGTTACCTATGGAAGTCCATTTGGAAAATAAATCAATGCATCTCAAAAATGCTGATTTCAGAAAAAAAAAGAAAATGGGGAAAGACTTCCTGTTGTAGAGACATTCAAACTTTAAAACAAAAAAACAACACCACCAAAAAAAACCCCAACCAAAACAAAATCCAGGTTGAGATGGAACTGTGGGGCTTAGGTAACCTTGATGTATCTCTAATCATGACTGTGTCACTGTAGCAATAGCTCTGGAAGGAAAAAAAAAAAGAGTAGGATCTATGTTGAAGATGCTAACTCTTGCCAGCATTTTGCTAACACTTAAAAGTTACTATGTTGGTGGTAGAATCACTGGAAGATTTAAATTTAATCAGAAATAGTTACTTCTATTTAGTAGAGATGCTTTAAAAATCTAAGGTCTCTATGAAATAAGAATTTGTTCTGATTCAGTGTATACAACAGACTCTGGAGCAAAAATTATTGCTTTGGTCTGTATGGCAACTTAAAAGCATACCTACTGCCTTCTATCTAGGAAATCATGTCTTAAGGATTTAAAAATGGTGGTGCTCAAGTAATTACAGTACACATAATCTAATAATGTCACCAACTTTCAGCAGAATCTTCAACCCTAGTTCAAGCAAGTACTCCTTTGTGTCTAACTAAAGGTGGCAAAACTACAAGCTGGAAAAAGGTTTGTAGCATTGTGATCTTAAATATATATTCAACTGAAAATGTAACAATTATGTTCTCATAAAACAAGAAAATGTAGCTGATGAACCTAAGATGAACCAGCTGAACCTAAGTATCATAAGGGAAGTCTTCTGTTAGCTTCTTTGTAATGTAGATGTTGCTTTTTAGTGAACCTGATTTTTTTTAATGTTATGCTAGTGAGTGTTCTGTGTTTAGCTAGCAGCCAATACCTTGCCAGATTCTGTTGGTGTAACTTCTCATTGTAGTAGGTTACAGTATAATTATATAGCCGACAGCATATTGTAATTTCTTTATGTTCTCTTCTCGCGTTCCTGCCATCTTGTCTTGGGATCAGAAGGACAGAAGAATTCAGAGGAAGAGTTTGAGGATAGCGAAATGACAGCAGAATTAATGGAAACAAGTATTTCTTCAGGGTCATCAGTTAACCAGTTCCTATGATGGTGCCAAGGATATGCTTCTATTTTAGGCACTGTCTTTCTGAAAAGCTGTAATTTTCCTATGGCTAGTAATCTCCTGTTAGTATCAGTGTTAACCCTACTGGCTCAGTTCAGTTCTTCCTTGTAACTTCAGTCCAGTTATATTAATTTCTACAAAAAGTTTAAATGGGATGTGCATTTAGTGAACTGTTGTATAATGGTGCTATGCATTGTTAATTATAAAATACATCTCAATTCTACATAAGTGAACCATTACATGAAGAAATGCAACACTGGTAATACCTTTATAGTTAAAATTAACCTTTATCTGTGAATTCTACAGTACACCTTCTTTTAAATTTGAAATGAAAATAATAATAAAGTTTACATATATTCACTTATGTAGGCAATAAAAGGTGTTTCAAATTGACATAAATTATGGATAAAATATGTGTCATTTCATGTCCTAATTTTTAAGGAATTTTTTTTTTCTGAACTACTCAGAACACCTGACATAAACAGAAAACAAATGTGAACAGTCCCTGTGTGCTGTTATCCCACTTTGCCTCAAAACTAACTAAACTTTTCTACTAGACATGATGATTATATGACAATATATGCTAGTGTGAAGTTTTATCCCCCATATAAAATTATTTTTTAAATCAAGAGAGGCTACAGATAGACAGTTATCTATATATACCACATCTTCACTGATGTTCTAACTCACTAATTCCAGGGGACATTGGAGAAAGAAAACTGGTGGATCTCAGCAGTAATTCTTCAGTTCCACCTCAGCTCTAGCAATGCAAAGACATTTACACCAGGGAGGCCACAGCAAAGTACACTGTAGATTTTTTTTTTTTTTTTTTTTTAATAGATGATGACAGTCACTCTCCACATTTATGAAGAACACTGTTGTCATTTCCAGGGGTTTTGTTGTATGGTTACAATATCACGTCAGGCCCCCAAATTTTTGGATGCCACTGGCATGCCACTGCCCTGCTGAGTCTCTACTACTACACCATGGGTTGGAATCCAGCTTTACAATGAGTTGGGGTAAAAATTAGCCCTACTGCATTCCTGGATGCAAGAAAACTGTACCTTTTGTTTATATAAATACTTCATAAATTAGCAGGAATTCAATTAATGGATCCAGCTGAATCATCCAGCTCTGACAAAAAAATATGAAGTAAAGGCTCATTAGGACTCCCATCTATTTCATCTGAGTATTTGGAGGTTTTTTTCAGTAAAATCCTTCATGTGTGGTTTTTTTTTTTTTTTTACAATGACAACTTCTAAATCTTTTTGTTCATGCAGGATAAATTCTCAATGGTATTTCATTAATTTATGCCAAAGAGCATTAATATCTTTTCTTACTGTATTATGTCATCATTAATCTCAACTGCTCCCCATCAAAGTTCCTGGCATGTGAGATGGATCACACTGTGGTGCAGCCTGAGTGGTTATAAATGCTACTGAAAATCATATACAAGCTTCAACTCGCCAGCAAAGAGATTTTAAAGGACCATTCCATCTTAGGCACCAGCTGCTGAAATAATCAGTCCAGGATCCCAGACAGGGAAAGTTGCAGACATAGGTAGTTTTACCATGAAATTTTTTTTACAGCAAAGTTTATGTAATTCTTAACCATTTTTTCCCTCTTTGCACACCTCATTCCGTGTGTTGGAGTAGGAGCCCTGGCACAATATATCCTGCACTGCCAACCACTTTAGAGACAACAAAGCTGTGCACAAAACCCATCTATGCCCATTAGAAGGTCTGATTCCCAAACAGGAAACAACAGGTTAGTATCTGTACAGCCTCTTCCAGCAGAAAAGAAGGATATCTGAATAATCAAGATTGAATAGCCATCTGGAATAGCTTCCAGCCCTCTTGTAGGATAAGAATTGCTATAAAATAGCATAATGCTGCTGAACTTTTGGTTGCCATGATTGCTTAAAAGAGTGAGTCCCAGAGGTTAATGAGGTTTTCTTGAAAACAATTCATTTTCATTCACATTAAATATACAACTTTGTTCCTTTTCTTTTGCATCAGAAGGATAAACAAAGACTTCTCAGCCTGTATTCTTTATACCACTCATCAGTACTTCACCTGTTTCCTATTATTTGATACCTTTCTGAACAAATTTTTTTTTCAGACTCCTCCATTTCTCTCATTTAGTTGCCAGTCCACAGAATTACTTTTTTGTCAGTATGTTTTAATGTATATGGCAAGAACAAAATTAGGGGTACATTGTTATTGTTGATTTATAGATGGAACTATATTTTCTATTCTATATTTTTCAGCTTTTTTATTTCCACATGGTCTCACACCATCTTTTGTTCTTATAGTATCCCTTCGCAGCCCTTTTTTTCCACTAAGCTGATCATAGCAAGTAATGACCTCAATAGTTACGGTTAATTTGGATCCCTGCAAAGCCTACAAATACTTCCAATTATTCATCTGAATGTGTGTCCAATGTTCTATGTGTCAGCATTTCATTTCATCTGCATCATGCTGCCCATTTATTCATTTCATTAACCCGGGTCATTCACAATCTTACCTAGTTCTTATTAACTGAAATAATTCTATACTAACAGCAAACAGCCCCACCTTTCAGATATCACGATTATCCCTTTCTTCAGACAGCACCAGTTTGAATGTGGCCCCTGTGTTTTGGGGCACTATGCCACTAGCCCTTTGCCATGATTTTAAAAAATTATAACAAAAAACATTAAAAAAATAATAATAATTAAAAATCAACAATTTAATCTTGCTCTACCTCTTAGTTTCTAGTGAACAACTACTTTAGCTCTCACTTCCTCAGTACAGACTTGCTATAGAAAGCCTTGGCTTTTTTTTTTTAAATCCAAATAAATTACATCAGTCATTCCCTCTGCTTTCAGCAACTGCATGAGTAACTCAAATTTAGTATGTTAGAGAGGCATAATTTTCTTGCCCTAAGCAGTTGCATCTCTTTTGGCAAGGCTTCCTCTGCACTGTGAGCTTAAATGTGGAGCTGCTAGATGGCAGATCCCAAAAGCACTTAACCGTTCAAAGTGAAACTTAGGTGGAATTTAGGCGCTGAAATCCCAAGGTACAACATCCACAGCTACAACAGGCATTAATCTTCAGGGGCAGGATTAATTTTAACCTTATAGGCACATTTTTGTTACTAGAGACATTTTCTCATCTCACATTTGGTTACTGTGTGTGCAGCCATGTTGTCACAGCAGAGGTGACCAAGGCAATCCAGGCACCACAGGCAGTGTCACTGCCACAGGGCGTGTGCAGGGGCTGTCTCTGAATGCCATAATACAGAACTTAGGTTACCAAGGGGCTCCTTCTCTCCCCTGCTGAAGCCACTGTCCCAACAATAATTACAAATTGTCTGGAGGTAAGAGAGAAGCTCTGTGAGTATCTGCAGCTTCACAGTGTAAATGCCACCATTAAAGCTTTGCAGCACCCCTTGATCTGCCCATACTTCAGCTGTCTTGCTGCAGCAAGAGCTGGATTTGAGAATATTTCCAGATCTCCATGAGCCCATGTGTATCCCTTTGCTATGGAAGACAGGCTGTAAAATTTCTCCCAGCTCTTTGTTTTCATTACGTAAGCTGAAGACTGATCAGGCCAGGTTTACTTTGTGTCATGAAAGGGTCATGGATCATGCCCGGGTAGATCCACGAACTCCATGAGTTTTGACCTTACAGGTGAGGACTGTGTGAAGCTGCTGGAAGGCCTCGTGCTGCCATGTTCGTGGTACCTGCCACACCATGTGGCCTGCAAGGGGGTGTGGAGATGCTCCCTAGCCAAAGGTCAGCACCCCAACACTGAGGTGCACTCAGGGCCCTACATTTCCCACACACAGCTTCTAAATAAGAAACTCAAAGAATCAAAATAAGGCTGGCCTGGAAAGTGAGCCCCTCAGCATGGCACTGAAGAGCTGCTGACAGAGGTCTACAGTCAGTACCTGTGCTGAGACACAGTCATCCACCTGCTGCAAATGTTGACCTGGGCCCTCAGCAATCTATTTCTCTTAGGCATAATTTGAAGTTATAACTAAAAACCTTCCTAAGTGTCAGCTGTAGCTGAACTGGCTGGTGACAGGGTTGTTTTCATGACAAAGCACAAACACATGCAAACTTATGTGAAACAATGAAGGTTTCTAAGTGCATTAGAGGCTGCAGGAAGTGCCTGAGCCTCGACTTTTTTTTCAAAAGTTGGGAAGGAAAGCAGAACATAGAGACATGGAGAAGAAAATAAAAACATAATATGAATCAAATGAGGTACAGAATTAATTTCTGCCCTTTCTCATTTCTCTCCAATACTGCTACTTGCTGCCTCCTCAAGGCAAGATAGAAAAATCTCAATAGTGTCCGTCCATCTGGGTAATTCAACAAAACACTTCAGTTTAGTAAAACATTTCTAACTCTTCAGTTTTGTTAATTCTGGCAAGCCTAGATTGCCAGATCACAGTATGCTTACCGAAAGAAGTCTAATAATTTATCACTCACAAACCCACTGAAAACAAAGAAAACACTCAGTATACCTAGCAAGAGAAAGTTGATTGGGCATTTGCCTTAGCATAGGCTTCCCATAATTTATTCCCATTTTCTAAAGCTATGAATGCACCCTTTCTTGTGAACAAGGCAGTGTTACCCAACCAGAGGAGCTGGTAATATGCACAGTGTCATAGTCCTCAGCACCACTTCAGGAATCTGGTCTCCATCCACTCTTAAAAGCTATATTACAGAATCACAGAATCATTCTGGATGGAAAAGATTTTTAAGATCATTGTCTCCAGCCATTAACATATACCTACAGAGTCCAGTGCTAAACCATCTTCCCAGGCACCACAACTACACATCTTTTGAACACCTCCATAGATAGTGATTCAACCACTTCTGTGGCAGCCTATTGCAGTGTTTAATAACCCTTTCAATGAAGTTTCTTCTCATGTCTAACCTCAACCTCCCCAAGTTCAACCTGAGGCCATTTCCTCTTGTCCTGTTGCTACTAGAGAGAAGAGACCAAGCCCAACCTCACTGCAGCCTCCCTTCAGGTAGTTGTAGACAGTGATAAGGTCTCCCTTCAGCCTCTTTTCCTCCAGACTAAACAGCTCCAGTTTCCTCAGCCACTCCTTGTAAGACTTGTTTTCTGGACACTTCACCAGGTTTCTTGCCCATCTCGGGACCCACTCCAGCATCTCCATTTCTTTTTTGTAGTGAGTGATCCAAAACTGATGCAGTATTCGAGGTGCGGCCTCATCAGTTCTGAAGCAATGAGTACCTGAAGTTTTTCTCATTTTTAAAGGATGCTGTACTGCATGAAGACTAGGAGTAACTAAGTAAAATTTTAAGCAAAAGTGACACTTAAATACAAAGAAGCCTAGCCCACATTTGTGGACAAAACTGCTCCTGTTAAGTACTTTATATTTGCTGAGGACCTTTCATGATTCAACTCATGGTCTGCCCACAGAAATTCCTCTTAATTCAGATGCAGAGAATACAAGAAGCTAGTCTCTGGCTGGTCTGACATCTAAAGTAAGCAGGTAGCTGCTGCAGAGAAGGGTTTCTTCTAGATTTCAGGACAAGTTTCTTGTAGATTAACTGGCACTTTGGGGACTACTCAGTCTCCCCACGTCAAGATAAGAATATGCTACATGCTGCTTATAGTTATAAGTGTTCTAATTAGGTCGACTTGATTATTGTTCTGTGGTTTGATAGATGCTGTATTTAAAGTAATTTCAAATACTAATTTTTTAGAC
The DNA here is from genome assembly GCA_023637945.1 of Phaethornis superciliosus. Classification (NCBI taxonomy): domain Eukaryota; kingdom Metazoa; phylum Chordata; class Aves; order Apodiformes; family Trochilidae; genus Phaethornis; species Phaethornis superciliosus. The sequence continues at coordinate 17,022,614 of JAJQWJ010000009.1, read as the reverse complement.
CTTTTTGGTGAACTAGGAAATCAAGTGCAATTTATTCATGGAATTATTCTTTTCCTTCTTAATGCCTATTCCCTCTGGCTTGTAACTTTAATTAGAAGCTGCTATCTCTTCATATTGGTAATGGTAACAGTTGTCACTAGAGTGCAGATGCATAGATTCAGCTCATATTGCCACTTCGACTTTAAAACCTAACAATCTTCCCAGCCATACATCTGAGAATACCATCTATTAATGACTTATTTCACTGCCACCTTGAATTCCAGACTCTAAACACTAACAAACTGATTATTTTTTAACCATCCAATAATGCATTTTCTAAAGAATAGAAACTTTACACAAAAATAGCTTCATTTGGAGATAAATATCTGCTTGAAAAGGTTATTCAGCCCATCTAGATTTCTTCTTTATTGCTATAGATTTTCCCAAGGCAGTATTGTTTCTTGAATAATTGTCGATCTAAGCAATTCTGTGCTAAAATAGGCTGATTCATTCATTAAACATATACACAGAAAAGCTCTTGGCTCCCCCGGTAAAAACAAACAGTTCCTCTTCTTCTTTCTGTCTTCTCCTCAGCCCTTCCCTAGAATGTGATGAGTACATGAAAAGGTAATGTGTTAATATTTGACTTGCATTTGTCAGGAAAAGGGAACATAAAATACATTTATTTGAAGCATATGAATTAGGATCTGAAAAGTTGTTCAAATAACACTAGTCTTGTTCTGTTTGCTTCTTTACACACTGATTTACACAGTTCAGAAATTTGACAGGAGTCTTCCAGCAACAGGTTGCAATTAGTGACATTCTAAAAGCCTGCCAATATATTATTTAGATATTTATTTATCTGTCATTTATCAATATTTAAATAAATTTTGCTTTCCAATAAAAGCTGAATTCTTCTTCCTTATGCAATATGGAAAATTGTCTCTGTTTCACATTTTTTTGTGTAAGTGTATGGACAATAGAATAGCTTTCAAGGTCTCTGTTCACTACAAAGATACAGGCAGGCTGCTCTTGAGATGGTCTGCAGAACAGCCAGTGCACTTAGTGTAAGAGTCAGCAACACCAGCACGGAACACGGTTAAGAAAGTACCCATTAGCAAACACTGAAATCAAAAGGACCTCTTTTTTCATTGACTTATGTACTCCATGGATCATCCATAGATTTGCTAGGCTGAATGCAATTTTGTACTTTCAAACATCCAGCACCACTTGCTTTCAGAAGAGCTACATTTTTGCTGAATGAATGGTGATGATACTTAAACAGGCAAGGGAAAGAATTCCTGCATGTCAAGTATTTAGTATTTCGTTATCCTCCAGAACAGGACGAAAGAAAGAGCTAAAGTGTCTCCATGTGAAATAGTGGAGCAGCATGATGCTGTCTGCTGTGTGTCTCAGAATGAAATAAATTCATTATACTCTGAGCAACAAAAACGTAGTAGCTCCAGAGAAAAGATGGCTCAGCAGCTGTGAATCTGCTCACTATATTGAAATTTGTAAGTCCTCCATCCTGCTCAAAAAGTCAGTATAAGGAATGAAATTTAATTCTGTGACTTCTCCGATATGAAATCAGCATATTTTGATTGTGGTCTGTGAAATTATTACAGACCTTTACTGGTTAACACAAGCAGAATGAGATTTGCTGCCATTTCTCTTTGTTGCTCATCCCCTCTATTTTATTACCTTATCACAAAGCCTATGCTGTTCCACATCCATGCTCTCCCTCTTGTAGCATCAATGGTAAATTTAATGTTCACTACTTAATCACTTTTCTCTCAACAGGTAAGGAATAATTGAACAGTTGGGGGTGGGGAATGACAAGATTTAGTGCATTGTTTCCTTGTAGGAAAAAAAGACTACTCACTCATTTGTTTAAGCATATTCAACTTCTTCCGTTAGCCAAATGATCCCAGAAGTTAAGAATCACAGATCAGCTAGCCCAGTTCGTAGAAAATAAGCAGTACCACATACTCCAAACCCATCACTGGACTACAGGAACATTTTCAAAAAAAGCAAAAATGAAGAGAACAGAAAACAGGAGCTATTGCGACATATTTCTTGTTGTCATGTTTAGTTCTGCCATCAGAACCAGATTACTGGTCAGAACAGTGAAGCATATTGTGAAGCCCTGGCCCTAGTTAAATAAATGGAAAATGTTCTTGCAGAATTCAGTGAGCTTGTTATTTTTTGTCCAAATAATTAAGAGGCTCTCTTCATATTTCATTTTGTTGACTTGGGTACCAGACATAAAAAATAAAGACAAAAAAAGATAAGTTTTTTAAAAAATGCTTTCCAAGCAGAAAAAAATGCTTTGTTTCTCTTCACTACTTTTGACGTTATCCCTGTATGCATCACTCCCAATAAGTGCTATTTCACAATGAAGAGAATACACTGTTTTTCCCCCTAGCAGATCAATACCTGTCTGAAAGTATTTACTCACCAAAAGGACTATGATCCTTTTCTTTGTCACCCTTGAACTTCTGTTCTCTTGAATGTTTTTTGCTTTTTGACACAGGTTCTTCTTTTACTTCCTGGCTATTGCTATTGCTTGCCTGTAATTGGATGGGTACTTGGCTTTGGTTGTTTTGTTTTTTTTTTATTGTTCTTGTTGGTTTGGTGGGCTTTCTTTGGGGGGGGGGGGGGGTTGTTTTTGTTTGTTTGTTTTCTGTATTTTTGGTTGGATTTGGTTTGGTTTGTTTTTTTTTTTTCCTTCTTTCTTTGCTCTTCATTGCTCTTGACATTTATTATAGAATATACATCACAGCTTTTCCACTTGTCTAATCATAAGGTAGGTCTGGCACTGAAGTTGCAGCTGTTTTAAAATGCAACCAGAAACATACATTTTATCTTCAGTTCCTGTTCACAGTATCTTAAAGGACATAAGAAAATAATGACCATAATAGGAAATGGGAAAGACTTACTGGGAGACTTGTTTTTAGGAACATAAGAGTAGGAGAGCAAGTAAGACATAAAGATAATCTATTCTATGTTGGAATAGGGCAGAAGCTACTGTATTACATTTCTGTGAATTTATTCAATTGAACCATTTATGTACTAACAGAGACTAAAGTGATGAAAGAAGCTGGAATGAAAGGATATTAAATAAGCCCTAGGTAGTTGACTGCACTATTCACAGCTTTTGGAATTCTTTATCTTTCCAGCAACTGTCCGCTGATAGGCCATTTGTCTTTAGAGGAGCTCATGCTTTTGTCTGGCTGAAAAACAGATAAACCATGTTCACTGTCAGTAGGAACTTAAAACCTGTATTCTTAAAGCAGTCACCGGAGGAAAAAAGCAGTTGTTCACTTCCTCCAGTCCAACTGAAAGTTTCTTACAAGATACAGAGATACAACAGGAAAATTACAGCAGTCACCTTTTAGGCACCTTGAGTTGAAGTCCCTGCTTTGAATCATCTAGAAAGGTTTTAACAATGGGTCCCTCACCTTGAGGAAGAATAAGCCTATCACAGCAACACTGTGTGCTCAGTACACACTGCTGGTTCTCCCCTCCTGGGCCCTGACACAAAATGATGACTAGAATTTGGGAATGACTCTCACAACAGAGATGTTTCCTTTACGTAGTGTTCCAAATATGAAGTTTTATGTAGCGTATAGGCTAGCTGAGAACTTATGTGCTACAGCTTATTAAAAAGCAAAAAAAGTGTGGCAGTGTCTTGTTTCACATTTCAGACAACATAATCTTCACCTATAACCTCACTTCTCCTTGTGCTGATTTGCTTCAAGACTCTACTGCACAGAGGTGGCACTTTTTACAGCCCCGATTTAAACATAAGACACACACATGATTGTGAAATAAAATCTGAAGTGAATCTTTGCCTGTGTAGCTAAAATAATAAGAATACTTTTCATTTCAAGGAGCAGACTTTTAGCATATCTCTGAACTTGACACAAAATGGGAACTTTGACAGTGCTCTCTGACATAACTAAATGTATTAATTAATGCACTTTTCCAGATTTCTACTGACAATTTCTTTTTTCAACCTTAGCAACCAGTCAGATTGCCATAATTACAAAGAGAATACTGTGCACTGTGTACCATCAGAAGCATATAATATACTTGAAGTGTAAAATGCTCCAACAATAAAGCTAGAATAAATGTATTGTTTAGCTATTGGCACAACTGGTACATTTATGGCTTCATCCAAATAGCTCTGACTCTGAAATGAATGCCTATGCATAATTTTTGCAATTTGGTGCCTATTATTTTTCATTTATTAAGCCATAGGTTAAAGCTGGAAGAAGGAACATTTTAAACTACAAATATATTGTAGCTTATAATATTAGATTCATATTAAGTTTTTTTACTCCATGTGGAGGGGGGGGGAAAAGAGGGCAACAAAAACCTTTTACCGATGCCTGTCAGACACTGAAGAATAACTGCACAGAATCCTAACTAAACCAAAAGTCACTCACTGCATTTTCTGCTTAAAGCCATTGAAAGATTAGGTCAGTTGATATACAAACTAAAGTGCCAATATATTTTTTCTTGCATCATCTTTCTAGTCTCCAAAGACAATTGCAGTTAATGAGCATATTGCTTTCAGTTTAAACAGGCTTTGGGTCATCATACTGCTGTTACTACTTCACCCTCTTGTGTTCTTATTTGCTGCTCATTCATTATGCTCATCTATGGGTATTGACTGTAAGTGTTGACAACCTAAACACAAATAATGATGTGTTATCATTTGCATTCATTGTCTGACCCTCCAGCAATAAAATCTGAACAGTCTCAGTATCTGCTTCAGTCCTCTAAACAAGAAAAGTTCATTAAGTCAAGGACTTTGCCAAAATATGCCAACAGTCTCATGTCTTACAGCACTTACAGAAGTCTAAATGATATTAGTGTGGTAGAGGCTCAAGAATACTTTCAGAAAGCAGGACTGTAAGAGGACAAGAGAGGCATATCAGCCTATTTTATACATGTAAGATGTCTCTCCATACTTGTATACCATAGCTGCTTTCCTTTTCACTCATCCCAGACCCAGGAGCAAACCCAGGTAAAGTGTTACAAGGCAGAAATGTACTCCTGGGTTGAACCACTTTCTCTCTAAGCTCCTGCAGTAGCATTGTGTAACACAGCACAAATTACTTGAGGGACATAATACCACCAAGTAGCTTCAAAGACCCTTTTCTCCCCTAGCAATGAATTGGGTGCAACTGCAGCTGACCTCGTATTATCCTGGTTTTAGAAGAGAGTAGCAGTGAGATCTGTGTCATATCAGGGCCTTCATCCTACTGCTGTTGAAATCAGCTGTTTAAGACAATACAAGTTCTACCAATGTCTTTTTAACTTCCCTTACAACCTGGTTTTCCACCACCTGTCTACCACAAACCCTTGCCTCACTACCCTCCCCAAAGAAATATTAGACATACTTCATGCACTTGATCACTCGAAACTTGAAACAAACAAACAAAAAAATACTCCACAATCTATCCATAGACCACTCAGAAACAAATTTCAGCCATGCAGTACTTAGAACTATATTATTAATAGTGTTCTGTAGGTTACAAGCTGATTTTGCCCGTATTATTTCAAGGTGACTGCATTTTTATGTAGCATATGCCTAACACCATGGGTACGATTACTGCTACCATGTAACATCAGCTTTCATGGGTAATTAATTGATAAATGACAGCCAGCTCCTTCTTAGCTGCTACATAAGTCCGTTATTAACACATTTAATTCAATAAAGAATAGAATAGTACAAATCATAGTACAAATCAAGGACAGAGAATCAGTTTGTTCATTTTCATACACTGATTTCTGCATCTCAGTAATGGCTCATTACTTTCTCTTACAGGGGGTCATCTTCACTCAGGAGAAAACAAAAAGTAAAACTATCAGACACCATTCTTTTCCCAGAATATCTTAAAATTAACATGAGGAAGGGAACCTCAGAGGCCTATCCTTTAAGGTTATTCACTGTGGCTACATCATTACATAAGCAAAGGCAAGTGAGCATCATGAACACAAACCCTTGGAAAATAAAAAGTGGCCAAAAGGAAGCAGGACAACAACAGAGAGACAGAAATTGCATAAGAAAGAGAACCAAAAATTTGAAAACCAAACCAAGCAGCAAACCAAAACCCAAAAAACAATTGATGTGCATTGACTAAGGGGGGTGATGATTTTTATAAGCACAAGTATTAGGCCAGTGAGAGATTTAAGAATGAAGACATAACAGAACTGAAGGAGGGATCCAAAATAGATCCTCTTTCTGCTGTACAAAGAGCAAAGATCTAGTGAGAATTTTTATTTTAGCTATTTTGGTATGTTTGAAAATAAACCCAATTTCTGTTAAATTTCTACTATAAATAGTCCATTAGTGTCCATATCACCAAAGCTTATCTTTACTTCTGTGATTCTGAATCCTAATTGAAATTTGAAAAGAGACTACCTAGAAGCATTTGTTATATTGGTGTTGTTGAGGAGGTTTCACAACAGCTGCATGCATCTAATATCCAGATACTCTTCTGAGCTTCATACTTGTAAAACAAGTTGCAAAATTAATTATGTGACACTAAAGTGTGTAAGAGCTATAGTCCTTGTATAGTTCTTGACATTATATATATATTATTGACAATAATAACTATAAACCATGTCCCTCCTAGGAAAATTTTTTTAAAAGTCTTCCCCAAATTGTCATTGTATACCTGAAGAATAACATAAGGCTTGTTTAACTGTTCTTGTAGAATAAACAGAATTTGCTGACCTGACAGGCTGCAAAAGACATCTCTCTGACTGGTTTTGGTAAAATGCCAAAATGAAAGATCTATATTTTAAAAGATTCCTTTACATGGCTAAATATTTTTAAATGTTTGCTCCAGTGAAAAGCTACTGGCCAAATTCCTGCCTGAGTCATTATTACAGTCCTGATGCAATATTGTGGCACTATTAATCAGATATTATAATAATTAGGAAGATAATCAAGCCAATATATAACATCAACATTATAGACTTTTAAAATTACAATTTCAGTACAAAATAAATCAATTATATCTAAAGGAAGTGATTTTAATGTATTATATTTTTTCCCTTTTTTGCTATGCCAATGATTCTTTGCTGAAAAATGTCTAAGTTCTGGAATTCCTGTTCAAACCAGAATGAGCTGCTGTTGCATTTTTCACTTCTGAACTGATTCTGAATTCTTGTTTTACCTATCTTAATTGAATATGATGCAGTCTCTCATACACTTCTTCAGACTTGTGTGGAGGTTCAAAATCACAGTTACTCTGCTGTATTAATCCACAGAATAGATAAATTCATTGTGCACTTGGTTGTGTAACTCAGAAATTAAGACTTTTGGAAGAGTCCAGTGCTCATATACCTGAAAAATCTCCCTCAAAATTTTTGTTTTAAATACTTTTCCAGAATTATGAGATAGACATACTTATTTGCTAATACTAATTTTGTTTAAATATGGATATTTAAATTGGTATTAATTATTGATAGTTAAATGTGGATAAATTGCTCCAGAGAAGACAACATGCACAGAGAGACTAAGGCCAGCAGGTCTCTTGCAAGATTTTTAAGCAGCTGCTTTCCACCGGGCTCTTTGCAAGCTTTAGCTTCAGAAACAGCTGGGAAAAAGCCACAGCTTAGATCTGCAATCACAGGGCAAATCTCCAAGGCTGTCTAATTACATTTGAGATTTCTCTGTCCCTGTAAGACACAAGAAACATCCAAGCAATAAACAATGAGAATAATTCTGTGCTTTAACAATGGCATCTAGTATCATTTTAGACACTGAGCAAAGACATCTGCCCAGAAAGCAACCCAGATGGGACTTTAGGGGACCATTCTAAGAGACAGCAATTGCTGTTACATGTCTAATTCCTTTAAACAGAAAACAGAAGTTTACAATATTTCCCTATGTATTAGTTGAGGCTATGATGCTTAAAACATCACAAAATATTTAATATTAATCACAGCAAAATTATACACAAAGATAAGGACTTGGGCTTGCATGCATTAATAGAATATGCCTGTGAAGTGTATGTAATATTCACAGTTTTCAGAAAGTCCACAGGATTTTGATTCATTTAATCTCATAACTTCTTTCCGCTCAGACGTTTTTGTTAATGATGCAAAAACTTGTGAAAAGGCTTAGCAGAAAAAAAGTGGGATATAACAACCTTTGCTATTTTATATTCAAACACTATAATTCTGAAATAACAAAAAATCCTTTTACGTTTGTATTTAATTCTCTTATAAATATATAAATCATATCTGTTATAAATATTATGAATCATCTTTGTTTCAACTACATATGTATTCCTAAAACCCGAACCAGTTACCATACAAATGCTACACCATACAAAACAATGTGTAATTGCTAAAAACACAGTACAGATCAGTGTCAAAACTGTATTATATACGCATCTCATATCTCTTTTAAAGTCCAAACCTTTATTCTCAAATCATCAGCTGCTCTTTTAATGTCCATATCCTCAGCCACTGTCATCTGTAAAAGTTTGGTACAAGCAGAAATGGGAATGATGGAGAACTTGTAAAAGTGGTACAAGAGTAACAAATACATTCTGCAGTCCCAGTAGAAATGGGACAAAACAAAACAAAACAAAACAAAAAAAAAACAAACCAAAAAACCCAACAGGTCATTCCAGTCTGCTAATAAACTTTTTCATCTACAGAGTTTGGGAATGAAAAATAACCCTTCGTGAATCTGCTTGCCTGCATTTCTGGCGATAAGGAGCAGCTGGGGAGGAAAACACATTGTTCTTCTTCTTGTAAGATGCATCTTCCAAAGTTTTTCTGTCTTTCCAAACAGACTCATGTTGCTTTTAAGTGTCAGCTGGGCCCTCCCCATTCACAAGTATGCATTTGAGGTAAGGTTTTCTGTTCCAATTGCCCATTCTAAAAATAGGGGATTTGGAAGATGACAGCAAGACCTCCATGCCTACTCTCTAGCATCTACAAACTATGGTATAGCAACTAAGAGAACAAGCTGGAAGTATTGAGTTAGTCTTAAGTTTTGTTCTTCACCATGAAGGGAGGGGCAAAGAGGGACAAAGATCAGCCAGGTGTGCTAGCACTATATTTAGGAATGAAATGGAAGCAGATGGTAATTCTGCTAATATCTAGAGACTCTCAGTTTTCACCTCCATCTTCCTCTTCTGTCCTACAATTCTATCCAATACTGTGTGGGGAAAAAGAGCTGGGAAAAAATGTGACCTGACGAATTTTAAAGCGAGTCTTGGGCTGCAAAATAAATCCTAGGTCAGGACTATTGATTACTTGGCATTCGTTGCTGGCAGTGTCAATGGAAGATGAAAAGCTATCTTAGCTATCTTGAAAGCATTGTTAGTAAGTTTCTTTAAAATAAAATATAATAAATTAAAATAAAACTTAAAATATAAATAAAATATAAAGTACAATTTAAAAAAAATTAAAAATTAAAAATAAAAAATAAAAGAAAATCAAATCAAATCCTGCAATGCCAAATACAACTGTAAGAGAATGAGTTGGACTGTATCTGACATTACATTAACGCCCGACTTCTTGAACCTGTGTCAAATGCTAGAAATAAATCTACTTTCAACTGTAATTGAAGACTCTTATTGTTTTCCAGGTAACTGTGCAGACAGATGAAAGATGGTCCTTCAGTTTTACAGGTGGTAGGAACTAAAAAATTCATTTCCTATGAGAAGGCTGGACTTAAATATTCAGGAAGACTTTTCAGTAGGGTTACTCCGCTTCAGAAGGAATGTGTCCATTCATGCTACAATCATTCTGTGATAAGAATTGTGTTGTCTGTGTTTTATAAGGCATTTTAAGAAATACATCAAAATATGCCTACTTTATATTTTGCTGAGTTCTGCTGAATTATCAGGAGTAGCTGTACCACTGTGTGTCAATGTATATACATATATATGTATCTATACAAAACCTTCGGCTTTACCATTTTTTGCCAGAAAAAAAGTAAATCTTGTCCAAGAGCAGAAAATAACTTTCAATTCCAAAGCCTATGAGTTCCCAAATGACTTAGGTGATATAAGCTTGTCAGCAGCTGCTATGGCAGAAAATTCTGAGGTCTAGAAACCATTTCATAACTGTGGTAGACTGTAATTCTTAGCTACAACAGACCATACAGCATTGCCTAGAAGTTGCCATACATGTCATGCTGATAGCTGATATAAGCGTATCAGATATCAAGTCACCTTCAGCCCAATGCAATTGAGTGAAATTCAGTGGTACATAAACAGCATATAGGCTGTTTACACAGGACTAACATTTATTCTGCACATAAAATACAAGCTTGCTGCTGAGTAATGAAAGAGGTGAAAGAAGAAAATACAGCAAAGATCAGAAATGAGGACACTGCTACTTAATATAAGCAAAAAGGATAGCATAACACACAAGATAACATGGCCCTTTGAAGACCATGGTTGGTGGTTTATTAGCACTTTCAGAAATACAATTTTACACTCTAAGACATCAGCTCAATAGTCTCCAGAGTTAAGACTTCTGCTTTCACTACTGAGCTGCTGTTTAGCTGAGTGTTATGGCTCTCAATTTGATCCTGCCTGAAAAAGAACCTTCCACGGTTGGTAGCACTGAAAACACAAATTAAAACTTTGAAAAATTGTATTAGTGGAAAACATTCACTTTCATATCATAAACAACTTCGTTTAGAATACTTCCTTGAATACTCTCAATTTAACCATTTACATCCTAGAAGATTTTCCACTCTTCATGCAAACCCTGAAGGAGTTAAGGTGATTAACATAGCTGTACCACATGATGAGGATGTTCCCAGGGTAAATATAACTTGCACACTGCATTTTCATGAATATTTGCTAACTCTGAATAACTCTGAAATAATTGCTAGGAGCTGTAGGTTCATACTGCTGGGCACTTTGATGGGTTTAGCAACTCTGATGAGGAACACAACACCTTTATTCTGGAGAAGGACCACTGTACTGCTTCTTATACCAGCACTATCTTAGTTATCTTTCTACAGTATCACACCACAAATGAAACTGCAAAGTGGACCTGGGGATCACAACAGCCCTCTCACTCTTCAAAGTTAAGATCCTTGGGAAGATAAAATTGTATCTTTGAGAATAAGAGCAACCTAAGAAAGAGGCTGTTAAATCAACAAGATTTGGTTGGAACAAGACAATTGATACAGAATTATGCTTTTGTAAAAACAGCTCCTTCTGGCTTCCAATACAAACTGAACTCTGTGGCAGCTGCTAAACCTGCTTTCGGGACTAAACTCGCCCTTCAACTGTTGCCTCTTACACAGCAAGCAAAGATCACAGAGGAAATAAAATGTTACACAAACAACAGATGTACTAATATGGTTCCTATTAACTTATCTCCCCTTTAGCCCCCCAAAACCTAACTCCTGTATTCCTCTCAGCTTGTAGGGAATTGTGCTGACATAGGTAAAGGGGAAAATAGCAGTAATCATTTGCTCTCTTGCATTGGTTCTGCCACAGAGAGGCATCAACAAAGCCTTCAAAGGGCCTGACGCAAGCTCTTGCTAGAAAGCCAACCCCTTTCCTCACTAAATAAAAAGTAACACATGTCTAAAGGAAAGGTCAAACATCTGTGCACAAGATGTACATGATCCTAGACAAAACCACCAATTCATCATCCTTAGGCAGATAATACAGATATTTTACTATTAAAGATTTAATTTTTTACTTCAGCTAGAAATTTACATGAGCTACTTCAGAACACCTAGGGGAAAAGATAATTATAAAGGTAACAGCAGAAGATGTGTATGTTTAAACCATTTTTGTACATTTCAGTACAAACCTATATATTGTGAATTATAGGGGAACAAAACTGTGATAAAGAACATCTGGTCTATGAGTAGCTGGAACACAAACTCTTCAAAATGATAACTCAAGTGTGGGGAAGAGCATTGCTTGGACACATGATACTGCTCTTAATAGATATGTTCTACAGAAAATAAAAATTAAACTCAACAGTTTAACAAGGTGAGAAACTTGTGAAAATTTCTTATTTGTATGCAATAAGGAGAATTCATTTGAACATGGGCAGAGAAAAAAACTCAGGAAGTGGCTTAATGGCCCTACAGCATGGGGCAAAACCTCAAAGCCTCCAAGATGGCCAATACTTAGCATTCCACCATTCTGAATAACAAATTCCTTGCACTACAAACCCAGCTTCATCTCCTGGGTGACAAAATTATTAGAAAGTTGCAAACAAAGGGGGGCATTGCAATAGTCTGGGTCCTGGGAAGGAATTCTTCCTGTTATGTGTAGGCCAAAAGCCTCCACATATGAAAAGAAGAAAATTGTATTTGGTTGGAGGTAGAATACATACAGGCCTGCAGAATTAAACAAATTCTGTTTGTCTATGACAAAATGGGAAGGACTGAGAAATGGTCATATTCTTTGTTTCCCCTGGCACAAGAGGTGCTGTAGCCTAGATTCATAGTGCACTTTTCTCAGCTGTACTTGTAGCAAAAGGAAAATAGCAACAATGAAGAGAACAACTAGAAAAGACTCGGGAAACACAGCAGTGGGGCAAGAGAATGTGGTGCCATACAAAATAAATAAGGACCAGAGAGTCAGACTGCATCAACAATGTAGGTCAGCAAGAATGCCTATGAGTAAGCCTGGGTAAGGTTTCTGTAATTTAGAAAAGAAAACTCTTTGAACTCATGGCATGTCTTCTGAGATCAATATCCCATGGCTACAATTAAAAATATTGTTTGGGCTGGTTGACCCTCTCTGCACATATACCCTGAGCTTTTAAAGTATGTTTTCTTTAATGGGAAAGGAAGAGATCGTGACGGTAAAAGAGGTCGGGTCTAGAACTGAACAGAAATGGAAGTTGCTGCTCACAAATTTCATTTTAACTTTTTTTTCTTAATTGCCAACTTGACTCTTAAAAAAAAAATATTTTCTTTTCTTCAGTTTTGCTTTCAAGGCCAGATAGATATTGTCTTTTCCCCTCTGCTAATTATTAGATCTAATTTTGGTAATTTGTTTTACTTAAATCAGCCTATATGTTTCTTAAGCTTAACACCTTCGAATGTTCAGAATGCAGATGTACTTTCAATGACTGGTAGAGCCCTCTCTATAGAGGCAAAGTCCTCTTACAGCTACACCCTTCTTTTTTCAGCAGTATCCACACACTTTGCAAGGCAACCCTAAAGAAACAAATAATGCACTTTAGGTATTTTCTGTTGTCCTGTGACGTACAGTAGCGTCAGCAATGTGTGTAGGACTACATCTCTCCTGACACAGTGCTGTGTGTTTCCCATAGCCTCCCATATAATTCTACACAAACTACTTTACTAGATGAATTAATTATATCTGCAGTTGGTATAAATCAACATAGCTTCATTACAGTTAATAGAACTATAGCGATTTGTGCCAATATACATTTTAATTAAAAAAATGTTTACAGAGCCACAATTTGATGCAGACATTGTTTAACTTGTTGTCTTTCTACAAATTTTCTTCACTATGAAATGTTGCAGCAGAATGTCCACCATGAAAAATTAAAAGTGGTAAAAACACACCAAGAAAAGTTGTACAATGCTTACAGAAGATAAATAGTAGTAGTGCTGATCTTCCTCATCTTACAAATCACTTTTCAAATCCCACCATTTTTCTGTATTCTATCAACCAAACTAACATCACAAATAGTAAGTTTTGAGCATGGTAGATTTGCAGAGGCCATGGATTTCCCATTATAGTTTATTTTACTAAAAGCTTCCTCCTTCCTTTTTTATTATTCTGTGAACTGAAAAATATCAGGTTGATTACTGCATTACATCATGTAAATACAGAGAAACTTCCATCCACTAGTCTGGACATATTTGGCCTTCCACTGCTCAGCTTCCCATAGTGACTGTGCTGAAGTGATCATATTTTAGTTTTTAGAAAATGTACCTTTAATTATACAGTTATCTTCAAGCCCCCAAAAAAAAAAAAAAAAAAAAAGAAAAAGTAAAGATAGCTTTTCCTGTCTCTCAGAAGGCAGCAGCATTTCATGCCTCAATGATTTTTTAAAAGGAATTCAAAATGTAAGTCTGAATAGTTTGAGAATAAATTACTCCAACATGAAGTGAGCTCTCATTCACCAATACTTACAAATAGCTGGAGCAAAGATAAAATAGTGTGTATTGTAATTAATATTTTAATTTGTTAAGAAAAGCTAAATAGTGATTAAACCCCTTCCCCTCCTCTGTCCCCCAGATAATAATGAAGCCAGGCAATTTCAAGAGAAGCAGAGCAGACAGGAGTTTAATGTCGTTGATTAAGAACATGTTTCCATGGTGGCTATTATGTCCCTCTTTAAAAGATGAAAACAAAACCAATCTTTATTTCTTTTTAGAGCTACAGGATTTCTTCTGCTTTCCTAAGACAGACAACAAGAAAATGTTTAGGGATAATTAAAGGCAATTAGGCTCATCAAGGCTCATTTCTGGTCTAGCTCCACTTCTTCTCCCTACAATGTGTGCTAATTGCTGCTTCAACATACCAAGTAGTATGGGTTATATTTTTTTTTTTGTAATTCCACAAACCTTGGTCATTACCAGCTTTGACAGTGTGAATAAGAGACTCCTGATTAGCTTTTTCTTTGCTTTTTTAAAGATTTATACTACATGTCCTACTGAATCTGCTAATAAAGAATAATAAATAAACACTTAGCAATTGTGTAGTACCTTCTACTAGAGGATCTTAAAGTTCTTTGCAAACATTAATGAATTAATTCTTTCAACAGTTGTGCATAATAGGTATCATCATCATAATTTTGCAGACTACTGAACACAGACACAAAGACATTGGGTAGCATATTTAGTCTCACAGTCAACATGTGATGATGTTGGTCCTCCAGTCACATATACTGGAAAATTATCTTGTTTTCCATAAGCACGCCTCCTGTGCAGCTTCAGTTATATCTCGTTTTGATTCATTGGTAGTCAGGTAATTTAAAGTATTTAAATGTCTAAACTTCAATGAGAGATTTCTAGTAGGAAATCAGTAAGAAGCAGATATCCTCTTATTGGAAGCAGAAAACATGCATTAGTGCAACTCTCTGATTATCAGTTTGTGACAGCACAGTCATGGCCACTCAGCTCCCACAGACTGCTCATGTAAAACTGCAATCCACCTACCCAGCCCAACACCTCTACCTCTCTAGCCTTGAAAGCAGTTGGATGCCACACACATTTAATTTTTCCATCAGAAAATTTCGCTCTACTGCTTCTTAGTCCAGAACACAAAACCAAGAAACTTTGTCCATGACTTCATGATTTTGAACATTAATCAACCAAAACTCCTCCAACACTAAAAGGTGGGTGGGATCACCTGCATGTACAGCACACAAGAGACTGCAGATGGTGTATTACTTTCATGTCTTTGTACATAGCAATTTGGTCACATACCACACGTCCAAATAACTGTGAATGAAAAAGGTGCCAAGCACTGTCCCTCCTGAAGTCCAGTCTAGATACATAAATTGGACAATTGCCCAAGCTTCTCATCTTTTAGACCTTTCTACTATACACAGTAAAATAGAATGGGCTTCTCACAGGAGTATTCATTCATCACCATAAAACCTGGATACAATTCTCTGTCTTGGTGGGACTTAAGCTCACATGTCCAGCCTCCCATCTCCCTATTTACAAAGTCATGAGGTGAAAGAAAGGAGATACTTATCTCTCGTTTAAAATGTTTTGTTTTGACAAATACTTAATAATAAATAATAAAAAAATGAAATTAGAGTACAGGCAACTACATGAGCAATAGCATATCTGAACTTTGCTACTTAAAAACTGACTGCAGTCCCATTTCTGCCAACAGTGGTGGATAGCAAAATGTTTTGAGACGGAAGAGAAGGGATGAGATCCACAGACTATGTGAGAACTGTATCCAGTTTTCCACATGCTAGATGACTATTATGACTACACAAAAACTATGCAACAGGTTACCATGGTGTCAGCCTCCATTCCACTGTCCAGAGAAGTGATTCTATGATTTTAAATCACAGAATAGCTAGAGTTGGCAGGGACCTTAAAGATAATCTAGATCCAAGCCTCCTGCCATGGGCAGAGACACCTCCCACTAGATCAGAATGCTCAAATCCCCATCCACCTTGGTCTTCAACACATCCAGGGAGGGGGCATGCACATTTAGCATTACAAAATTTCAAAGAGGTGTCAACACATCATTTGAGACACTCTCAATAACTGAATGGCACAGCAATTTTTTCTTATTATCTGAATTTGGATGTTCTTTGAAAACCCATCCAATAAACAGGATCATGCTGCTTTTTTTTTGTCTTTCACATATACTACTCACACCAGTTCTGAAGCTTATATGTGTCCTGTTTTGTCATCTGCTACCAAGTAACTAGAGAGATTTAGGATTATCAGTTTAGCTACACCCATTTACGGTTTCTCTGGGGTTTTGAAGAACAATAAAGGAAACAATATGGACGTCAGGCATTCTTCAAGTATTTTAGCTAACATCTTCATGCTCATATGGAAATGGATTATATGCAAGTTTAAAGAGACATAGCATTACCTCTTCCTGTGGTGAATTTCTTCAAGTCGAAGGGTTATTTGGTACAGAACAGTGTTCTTCATGACAGATATAATTCAGAGAAGCAGTTTGGCTGGAAGTCTCAATCAGTAAGCTGTGCTTGTGTGTAGCCACAAAGTGAGGCCGAGAGCCACAGTCTCTGGCTCTAAGCACAGCTCTCTCTGCTGCTGCTCATCAGCCTTTGCTCAAGGCAGGTACAAAAGACCATGAAAAATGTCTGAGCTGTAATCGGACCATTTCTCTCTGAATAACAAAAACAAATGTTCTACATAAGCTTTACTGGCTTCACCAAAATAAAGAAATAATTAAGTTACTTAAATCAGAATGAATTTTGTACATATTTACATTCTAGTTCTCCATGTACCATCATTTTTCCAGTCAGCTATATCTCCCCAAAAGCATCAGTATGACTGCACATTGCCTTTTACTGAGGAAAGAGGCACAATCCTTGCTTTGCAACTTTGAATATGAGAGTGTAGTCTATTTACAAGTCTCAATAAAGTGTACTTTGGTATGAAAGCAGAATGGTTTTTTCCTTAAATGAACTTTAATGTATTTTACAGGTACTGTGAATGCAAGAAGCACCCACTTGGACTTTCTTAACAAAAGAATTGTGATTTCATGAAGTATACGACATATTTGAAATGGCCAGAGATTAGTAAAACAGCATGCCCCATTTTAAAAATAAAATTCCCTCACTTCTCAAAAGCTGCTCTCATTCTCAACACACCCCCCTCAACACTAATAATATCTTGGTGCAGCTAAAAAATTAGTTACAAAGTACATTTTATTCTTTTAGCTCTTTGACATTTAATAGGGGACACAGAAGAATCTTCTGGATTAATGAATTGAACCAACTTTAAAACCAACCAAACAAAACTTTACAAGAAGACCACTTTGATTATTACCAAAGTCCTTTTCAGCAGATCTGACATACAAAATCCCTGAACAGAGTCTGATTTAAGTCACTACTCAACCATATGCTGCATAAAACCTTATACATCGAGGATAACAAATTATTTACTTACTTTAAGCTGTCCTTAGCTGAACAGGTGTTTAATATACTCCTTCCTGACAGTTTTTACACCTGTTCAGCAAAGAAAGTCTGGCTATGTCAGAATTCTACTACTAAAGGAAGTCTACTACGTCTGCAAACAATGATTTTGTAGGTGTAGGGGATGTTTTGAGATCTTGCAATACCCTCCTCAGCCATTCTCGTAGAATTCTTTTTCTGAGTACAAATATGTACCTCTCACTGTTTGGCTGGAATTCCAAATAAGCAGCAGCTGGTCTGGATTCACACACATACTGCTTTGCATTAGGTGAGAATGAGGCATCTTTAGAAAGGGTTTCAGATCACAGGTTGCAATAGAGATACACTTAATGCAGAAGCGCAGAGAATTAAACAACTTCTGTTATTTGTTAGTTACAGGGACCAGATCCAGTCCAATAGTGCCCTAAACAAATTACTATGGTCTTCCTACGGACTCAAAAAGCCAGAAAACACTTTGACCTTAGGTATTAAGTCCATACTGCTTTTTATCCAAGGCTCCCTGAACAACAAATGGTGAAAGGCACTGCAGAATTTCCTCTGTGCAAAACCTCACATAGTTTTCCCCCACTGCAGTAGTAGGGTACAGACAGACTTGTACAGCAGATCACAGTTAGTTGACAGCTCAGACAGCAACTTCCTTACAGTTAAAAGAAGACTTCTCACAGTGGTATTTACTGGATATTCTTCTGACGGCTGACTATTTCAATTACTTTCCATTGGTTTTGAGGCTGTTTCTAATAGATGGCTTATGTTTTCTGATGATGAAAGCTTGGGTACTCCTTTCGTTATCCTGACAACTGATTAAGTACCATTCCTGTCTTCAGACAGCTAATCAGAGGTCCCATGAATTTTCTCCTCTCCAGAAATTAATTTAATTCTCACATATTTGTCTTCTCATGTGAAATCTGCTACTGCACAAGGTAAAGACAGATAAGCTTTGTGCTAGTACATCCACCCAAGAGCTAGAATACCATTTCTAGAAAAAAAGTTAGGGTTTTTTGTCTATTTCTCTGAGATATTGCTTATGAAAATGTTAGGTCTTTTACTACTCTCTATGGCATCTAAGATTTGAGTAATAAACACGCCATAGTTGAAACATCAGCGCTAAAGAGTAGTTTCAACTGGTTACATACAGCATAAGATTTCAATAATTTCCAGTGATGTTCAAATGTCCTGTTAGAATTTTCAGTATTAACCAAAGAATTATTGATTTTAAAATACAGTGCCATGGATTACATTACTGAAAAAAGTTAGGTAGAAACTTCCATTAATAATTAAACAGAGCTGAAAAGGGAGCTCAGTTCTTTAATTACCTATGACTTCGCATTCTGCTTCAGCTTTGATCAGGATAAGCAGGTAGGTAAGGAGTTTACATAGAAGGTCACACCACTTCATTCATTTAACACAGGAAAGCTGTGCTCTTAGTCTACAAACCAGGAATTTGCCATGGCATTCACACTGCAGGCTTTTAACTGAATCCAATGCAAGTCCAGACTCCTCTTTAGCTCACAACAAAAGCAACAGAAGGTAGAATTTCCAGAGCCTACCTATAAGACTCCATCTACTTCTAAGTTTCCTTTATTTTTGATCAGGGACAATAGAAACCTTCAAAGGTCTCAGCTGAGGCAATTCCATGGTATTTCATTTCCTGAGAACACAAAGTCCATCAGTAAAATCACTGTTCTCGTGTACTCCCTTGAAATTGTTCTTTTTCAGCTTTTACCTATAGCACATATCAGCTACAACTTATTATGAAATAACATTCACATGTTTTCTAACATTTAACTTAGTAAATATTAACAACTTTGAACTCTATTACATGAAAAAAAATGCAAGTTTCCCTTCATTTGCCAAAATACAGAAGATGCAGATGCCTTGTTTCCAGATGAAGTTGTTCATATTTTGGGAAACAAAGGAATAAAAAAAAAAAAAAAAAAAAAAGAAAGAAAATAAAAAGAAAATAAGTAGGGCAATAGTGCCAAGCCTCTACTCACCAGTCAAAGGAAAAGGTATCTTCAGGATCCTAAACATGCTTTTGTATTGCCATGCCTTCAGCCTGAGTAGTTCACTTCCCATTTTGCATTCAGCATTTCCCCAATGTTGACTGCAAACACTGTGTTTTTTTATTCTGTTTCTTTGACATGGGCTCCATATGGGTCTTCATGATGAGACACATTTAAAACTGAACCTGTTGGAAAGCATCCCATGAAACTAGTATCCTAAACCTTCTTCCCTTCCTTGCCTTTCTTAAGAGCACAAATCAGTTTTGTTTTGGTTTTTTTGTTTGTTTGTTTCGTTGGTTGGTTTGGTTTGGTTTGGTTTTTCCATGATTTGTATATTGCTCTTTCTGCAGGCAGGAGTCTATAGCTGTCTCATACTCTGCACAACACAGAGATGTCCCATAAAACTTGAACTGTTCTCAAATGACATTATTGTTTCAAAAAGAAAACACTTTATAGCGAGTTTCTGAAAAACAATTCTTTAGGTAAAGTGGCCTTAGTACTTATGGTTACTTGGTTTTTTAATGCCTTTTCACAAACTTATCAAACAGACAAGCAACATATTTTCATGCTGTAATAAAGCGTATCCATCACTTATTTGGTTTTAAAAGGAGGTGGGGTTTTGAATAAAGGCTACAGAACATCTGCTGCCTACCACAGAAATCATCCTTACTGGAGAACAAAGCACATACTACATGAAAGCAGTACAAAAAGGGCAAGCATTACAATACCTGTGATAAAGAAAGCCTGGTGCTTCAGATTTCTACTTACACATCTCAAGTATGGTACTTGTATTTTTTATAGTACATGTTTTACCACACATTTCTTACATTACAAATGAATCTACTCTTGGGTGTCAGAGGCTGGATACAATATGACTAGATTAATGGCAATAGAGCAGGAGTGATTTACAGCATGTCATTCGCTTGAAACAAATTGGCACCTAACCTATAGCATCTATGTTTGTATCTGGTTGAAGGAGATAACCCTGTTTATGAAGTACATCACATTTTTTACCTTGCTGTAACACAGATTTCCCTTGAAATGACTTGCTCTTGTACTGCTTGTGAATAGGCGGAAGAAATGGAAGAAACCTACCATGGGTGCTCTCATATGAAGAAAGAAAATAGATGCCCTTACACACAGATCTCAAATTTCATTTCAAGAAGTCATACAATTTCAACTTGACTTCACCTAGTGAAAAAATTCTGACTTATCATCTAAAAAAATAGTTGAAGAGATCAATAGCATTTTATTTTCTAATTTGCCCTTGATTAAAATCCAGACTCTGACCCAGGATCATAACGCTGAATGCTGAAATCACTCGTATGATTTCAATTGCTGTTACTGCTCAATTGCCTATGAGTAATTAATCATGAGTGGGAGAAATGGCTGCAAGCATTTCCTTTTATCTTGAAAATTTTCTCTTCAGAGACTCTTTCAGCATTTGGCTCCTAACTCAGCTACATGCTTCTGCCTCTCCCATTCTTCCTGGACATTTTTACTCTTGTTCTTATTGAGTAAACTGGCTTCAGGATAAGTTTAAGAACATTAACTTTGTAACCAGGAGAAGGTAATGAACATAAAATGTAAAAACTTTTCCCTTATTTTAATTTAATGTGAATAATGGAAAAAGAAAGAAAGAAAAGAAGAGAAAAAGAAACAGAAGAGAAGAGAAGAGGAAAAGGAAAAGGAAAAGGAAATGGAAAAGGAAAAGGAACGAAAAGAAAAAAGAAATGTTTAGAAACATCAAAATAATACCAGTAAATTAAAGTTAACTGAAACCAGCTGGTTTAGGTTTCTGTTTGGTTATTGTTTTGGTTTGGTTTTTTTGTTTGTTTTCTTGTTTTCAAGATGGAGTTTACAAGTCAAACTGTTGTGATGGTGGCCATTCGTGGAAAGCAGAAATGGAAAAAGAAAAGAAAACAAAAGAAAACTGAGGGAAGGCTCAAGCCTGAGCACAGGTACCTCATTAGGAAACCACCCACAGTACTTCCCTGTGCCTTGAAAATGCCAGTTGGAGAGGCCAGCTTTGTTTGCCCATTGCAAGCCAGGTCAACGTTATACATGTTAATTTGTTTAAAAAACAAATAAACAGAGTGTTGCCAGTAGGTCAAGAGGTGTGATCCTTCCCCTTCACTCAACACTGCTGAGGCCATACCTGTAGTGCTGTGTCCTGGGCATTCCAGTATAGGTGAGCCACAGACATACTCGAGAGAAGAGCCATAAAGATGATTAAGGAAATAAAATATCTTTCCTTTGAGGAAAATCTGAGAGCTCTGACTGTTCAGCCTGGAGAAGGCTTTCTGGGGATCTCATAAATATATATAAATACCTGAATGCAGAGAAGATGGAGCCAGGCTCTTTTCAGTAGTGTCTAGTGATGGGACAAGAGGCACTGAGCAACACAGGAAATGCTGTCTGAACATCAGGAAACACTTTTTTTACTGTAAGGGTGACTGCGCACTGGCACATGTTGGACAAGGTGGTTGTGTCTTCTCTCTCCCTGGATATGTTCAAAGGTGTCTGGACATGGCCTTGGATAACTAGCCCTAGGGACAAGATGATATCCCCTGGAGTTCCCTTCCAACCTCAACCATTCTGTGACTCTGATCTTTCTGATATCCAAATCTTTCAAATAGTCCCAGATATACCTTTTGCTTAACCCATACAGTGGCAACCTCATGCATACGTGGTGCTTAGCATTCCTGCCTTTGCTGGATGTATTACCATGTAATGTCGTGGTCAAGAAAGTGCTATCTCACTCTTCATTTTCATTCTTCTTCTTGGCAGCCTTCTAGACATGCATTCTCTCTTGGAATATCTCTTACAGTTAGCAATAGTAGCTTTTATTAATGACAGGTGCTTCTGCATCTGTATAGAAAAATTTACTTCAATTAAATGAGAACTATCAGTTTAGCTAGAAAAGTCAGTTCAGAGATCATTTTGGATTCCCAAAATCTGGGAGTAGGATTCCAACAAATGTGTAAATGCCACATATTATAGGTAAAACTCTCACTCGAGTAACTCTGTGGGAATCCAGTTTTAGGTGATGTGTACAAACACATCAGCATTTGTACATACACATGATTATGCAGGAATATGATTTAAATTCTCTTCTAAAAACAGTATATTTGCAACATAGGTAGGCACACAAAATTCTGGGCATATCACGTATATTTAAAACACATTGGCCAAAGGTTTCTCCATTCATAATTTTCTGTAAAAAACAATCTTAGCACCTTTGTTAGATGTACCTGGAAGCATTACCATTGAAAATCAAACCAAAACAAAATGGATTTTTCTTCTAGCTCCTTTTTTTCTTTTTTTTCTTTCAGTATTGAATAGACACAGCTAGTCTACTTTTTTTCTTGCTGTCTTTAATGCAAAACTTACCCAGGATGCTGTACCTAGTCAGACCCCATTAAAATCATCAACTAATAGAAACGTCTTTAACTTAGATTTCAAACCACAACCTGATCCAATATTTAATATGTTGGCCAGGAAATTGTTCCACACTCACCATCCATAATTACTCAGAGGTCAGAGACTGCTTTGCTACTCACAAGTGCAAATGGAAGAGCAAATGTACTGGAGTTCACTTGCTGCCAATTGTAAGGCTAAGGCTTGTTCTGCAATAGGGCATGGAAGATTAAAATAACACAGGAAACTTGGCTAGTGGATAGGTCCAAGTGGACCTTGAAGGAAGTAATTACTTTGTACTACTGCACTCCCTCTTGCTCCCTCTACTCTTTCACTTCTTTATGTGCTTAATTGTAAATTACCCTCCACTCCTTCCCCCACTGTTTTAGTTTTTCCTTGTATCAGTGAAGCAATATGAAAGTGCTGGTACTAAATTTCTGCTGTAAAACCAGTGCCAATACTTTGTGACTATGAGCTTCAGAGCACTTTGAGCACTGGAGTGACATTACAAAGCTTGTTAACATAAAATCTTCTTTGTGTTACATTTTTCGCAATACATTTTACAGAAATTTACCCCAGGGAGCTAAGGGGCAGTTGCTTCTTTATTACATTTTAGAAGAGCCACATTGTTAGCGTTCCAGTCTATATATTATGAAATTAAGTGGATACCCTTGGGGTTAATTCCTTGTTGTAATTGTAATGAAAAGAAACAATTTCTAACCCTCCATTTAAGATCTATAACTATTAAAATCCACTAGTCTTAGTGACTCCTGGGGCCAGGGAAGTACTTCTATGTATAAGAAAAGGGGCACTCCTACAGTGTCCAATATCAGTAATTTATAAAAATAACAGCATCCAAGTGGGAAAACTAACAAATGAGTTTCCATGGAGCCCCTCCCTGCTGTTTACCATTGCATGGTGGATTCATCAACTACATAAAATTATATGCCTATCAAAATTATGGAGCTGGGTTCTGAGATTATATTTTGCCTAGAGTCAGAAAGGTAGAGCAGAAATCACATAATATAATGATTAAATACAAGAAAAAACATGCAATAAAGCTACAGAGAATACTTTAATGTTAAGCAACATTTTTTTAGATCTAGGTATAATTTTTCCACTGATAAAAGACCATTTTTTAAAATAATGAAAGATTACCATCTATTTAAAAAACTTCTACTTCCCTCTGAAAATGCTTAATTTATTCAGTTTGGAAGTCATATAGTAGTAACAATGCTGTTTATTTTCAGTGTATTCGTTGTGTATATTAATGTGCTCACCATAAATCCTGCTCACTAGTGTGTTTCTATGGACTTTAATATGGCCAGCTTTCATTTCATCATGTGTAGCAGATTTCACCTTATCTTCTACACACTTTTCACAATGCTCACAAGAAAGAAAAGCATTTTCATACATGAAATGTGAAAAAAAATATTTTAAAAGAGCAGTAATTAAAGGGAGATGCAGTAATACTGTGCTAGGAACCAGTTATTAAATAATTTTTATGAACTCACTAGGTTTCAATTTGACAGCAAACCTTTAGCATCCAATTCAGTTTATTAGTAGTGAAATAAAATGCACATCATCAGATAGTGTCTTTCAATTTAAGATACTGATTAAAATAATTGTTTCTATTAAACTAAAAATTTTATAAGTGCATTATTTTCTAACAGAGCATAAATTCCCATTTGGTATGCATGCATGCTAAAAGAACACAGTAATTTGACAGTGGGAGAGTTTTCCAAGACTGTGCTGTAGTTGCCTTGTGAAAAAGATTATTGCTTTAAGATATCAGGAATGGTCTGTCTTTTGATAAAGGTACTTGTTTAGCTGTAGTTGACATAACTTTAATACCATTTATCCCTCTCCTTTAATTCTTTATTGAATAAACTCCCTCTGGAGAAAGGAATAGGGTCTTACTAGACATGAAAGAAAGAAATAGCTGCTGTTTTTAAAAATGCCATTCTGCCCACTAATAAGATATATTGTAAGTTGCTGTGTACAGAGGAATTTAGACTCTATTGGCTATTTCTAAGGGAAAGAAGGAATGAGGCATCATTTTCTATGTCACTGATCAGTGAGAAATGGGTTTGTTTTTGTAAGTATTTATTGTAAATTCATGTTAATGTCACCTTCTAGCCACGCTGAAGAATACCTTTATTTCTCCAGTGTTTACAAACCATTTACAACTTTAATCATTCACAACTTGTGCATTCTCTAGTCACCATGCCAACCAGTGAAACTAGTACTGCCATCTCATGCTGGTATCTAAGTGAGACTTAAATTGTCAGCTTGAAAGGACAAAGACCTGTTGCTCTTGCTTGCTTTTAAAGATTACAGAAAGTTGTAATATAATAATTGAAATAAAAGATAAAATTGGAAGGCTGATAAAGAACTAAAAATACTTTCATTATTATCATTGGCGTTGCTTAATGTGCTGAATATATATATGGGGTTTTAGCAACTGGTGATTATTAGAACTTATATAAAATGAGCAGGTAGCTTCCATCTCACTGATGTGGGATGGAAGCATCACATCTAATAAACTAAGCAGAACCACTGTCAACAGAAGTCTGCAAGTTTAACTCTTCATAATCGTAACAACCTTTATAATAAATCAAGAGCTGTTCTGAAAATACATGGCTATCTATAGGAAGCAGAACACTTTCTAACATTGATTATACCATTGGTAGAAAGGGCTGCACTTCCCAAGGCCAGAAGCTAATTATCCTGTGTCAAATATGGATAGGATGACTACTGGGCATAAAACTGAGCAGAATGTTGATAGTAAGACCTCAGCAAGAATAGGAAATCATTAAAAAAATCAGACAGGGAGCTTTGATCTTTGAACTGCTGATCATTCTTGTCTTCATAGAAATTAGTTTATTCAAATCTATCTGGAAGTTCCTGTGATTTCACTGCCAGTCAGGCACTGAAGTAAACATTCCTGAAGTTGGACAGTGGAACACAACTGATAAGGCTGGGATGCTTTGAAACTATCGTCCTAATTCACAATAAGAAACATATCTATTAAATACTAGCATCAGAAATAATATACAGAATTTTGGAATTAGAATGCTACAAATAAAGCCACAAAAGTGCTGAGTACAGGTCCTTATTGTATGTAAGGGAGCATGCACAGGGTGAATGTTATCTCTCTTTAACAGACAAAGATGACACCCCCGAGATGCTGAGGCTGTGAGGTTACGCCTACTTGGATAGTTCTAGTACATTTTATTTGTACTGTGTATTGCATTTTGCATTTAGTCAAGGCAAAATTCCTGTTAGCAATCTGCAAATAAACAAAACTCAGCACAGATGCTAACATCAATTTACAGTTTTAATAATTACTACATGACTGCCTTAAATTTCTTATAATTTCATTTCCATAGTGTACCCCTTACTATTTTCCTTAGTCATCTTCCTTACTTCTGCGAAGGTGAACATCACTACATTTGTGAAAGATTTTACTCACCATATGTATATTTGCCAGATCTGAATGGGAAATATATATATATATATATATGAAATATACATATAATATATATATAATATACATATATATATTAAAAAATGCATACATATAATTATCAGTATTTCTTGTCTAATACTGAACAGCCAACGAATAAAATAATTCAAAGCAAAGAGCAATACTGGAGCATACCAAAATGTAGAGTCATGTTTATGTTTAGTTATTAATTATGCAATAATGATCATAAATAGAAATTTTTTTGTTACAGAAAACAAACAAAAAGAAACATTCAGCTTAAATGGCTTTTGTTCAAGTGTAAACTTGACATCTTAACTACTGACACAACTCTTTTCAATATATTCCTTATATAAGATAGCTGTAATCTGGAGACTGCATTTTGTGAAAGAGGAAAAATCACAAGGTAGAACCCCTTCTCAATGTACACTGTCAAACCATAAAGATAAGAAATACTGCAATGCTCTTTGTTGGTGATAGAAGTTGGTAACATGTTTGTAGATAGTGAAAAGCCCAGCAAAAGATGTGGCACTGATCGATTCAGTGAAAATGAGCATAAAATTTTTCAAATGAAGTGAAATTGTTTTCTTGAATAAATGGACAAATCACACACGTGTAATTTGCTCTTACATTCTAACTATGAATATATAGCGAAATGATACCACATTCCTTCCCTTTTCCCTCAGTAACTCTCGCATCACCACTGAGGCTGGGCAGTACTGGAAAAGTCCAGGCTGGCATCCTGGGGTCAGCAGCAGTGGGGAGCTGGAGGCAGGAACACACAGATTCAGGCTGGCAGGGATCAGGACCACAGGCAGATGAATGGATGGAATCCTCCCAGGATGCTGAAACAAACAGGAACAGGAAAGAGAGGGCTGAAGGGAAGAGTTAGGGTGAGGGAGGGTGAGGAAAGAGAAGGCTGAAAGCAAAGAGGTTTGACCCTTGTGATCCCTCAAATTAATACTGAGTATGGCATGTATGGGATGGAATACTCCTTTTGGTTAATTTATGTCACTTGTCTTGTCTGCTCCTCCCTAAAGGAAGGTCACTGGTGTCACCTCTTTACTCCCTTTCTCTTTCCAGAGCATAAGAACTGAGTGGTGGCCTTGGTTCTGCAGATCATTCTCTAGCTGTAACTATAAACATCAAGTTTTATCAGTCTTTGGAGCAGACACTGACTGAGGAACTTTGTTTATTTCAGCAAGAGCAGCTACTTAGAAGAGACTTAGCTGAATTTTATTATTACAAGACAAAATTTATTTGAAATTTAATATAAAATTACAAGACAAAAATTAGTTCTATTCTGGCCCAAACCAGGACAACCACAGAGAAAAGGCAGAAACCAAGAACAAATACCACTCCAGAACCTAAATTGATTCAACATTCACCTGGGAGAAGGGAATTCTGGCTTCCAGTTTCTGCATCCAATTAATATCTGGAACATCTCCATCCTAAATACCTTCCAGCCACCATGGGATATGGAGTCAATCAAGAAGTAAAGACAGAAACTGAAGCCAGGCTCCCACATTCCCAATGAGCTCTCAGCAACACTGCTCAGATAAAATCAGGCACTTGCTAGATGAGTGCAACCCAGCCTGAAGGGGAGCCTGGGATTGCCTAATGTCTTTGATCCTTTTGGGAAAATAAAGAGGGAAAAAAAAAAGTTTAACATTGTAGGCATACACATAAAATAAATATTATTTAAAGTCATAATTGAACTACTGAATCCAGACACATAGCACAGAGAGAAATTAACCACAGGTCCTGCAGATTTGTACCTTTGTTACATGCCAGGGTTGAAAACAAACTGGATTTTCTGTAGAAGTACTATCACCCCTTACTTTCCAATTAGCATTTTTTTAGAATTCAGCTGCCCCAACCAGAAGAATAGAGAGAAGGAGAAATCACCATCCATGCTCACTCTGCCATACCATACCACTCAAGCACAGATGTGTGAAGTTTTTAACTGGGCAAAAAGGACAACTGTGCACCCCAAGGAGTCTTTGTGTCTCTTTAATCTCATATATTTTCCATTGTGATTAACTTGCACTTGCTTAATCCATGAAGGATTTTATAAAAAAAAAAAAAATAAAGTGAACAAACTGTCATCTCCTCACTGACGAGAAAATGGTCCTACAGTGTGGTAGATATTTGGAGCTGTTTACAATGCAGGAGCTGCAAGTTGAAGACCTGGTGTGCTAGGCAAGTGTTGCCTACAAGCACCTCATTTGAACACATAAGGAATTTCCTCTCTTCATATATTTTGCTTAGAAGGTGTAATGGTCTGAACTTCTTTGTTCTCATATATTAAAAGCAGATTCATCACTGAGTTAAAGAAAATAACCAAGTACCATCTCAACAGACTCTTAAATAACGGTTCCTCCTCTTTTATTCTTGGCATGGCTACAGAGGAATAACTGAAAATTGGATGCTTGCTACAAATCCTTGGCCTGTTCCATTTGCAAAGAGAATATGAGTTCTTTTAAAGAAGGATGTCATATTTCCACCAGAAAATACATCTCTACTGAAGTTTCAGAATAAGAGCTGGATAAACCCATGCGTCTAGCCAGGTTTTGTCTCTGAAATAGGTAATTATGCTGTGAGAAAAACTCACCGAGAAAAACAAAAACCAAAAATTCAGAAGTATTAGCCATATGTAGAAGTAGAGATAAATTTTAAAGTATAAGACAGTCACACAGGGGTTACCAGAAGCTCCATACTCTTGCAACTTGTTTTTGTGCCACTTTAAAGTTAAATGCAGAATATCTATTAGATTTTCCTCCTGGCAAAAGCCTGCTACTCATATCTTAAACGAATGTGTTCAATACTCTTAGACCAGTTATGGATTGAATCATTCATTAAGTCTGGAACCTTTCTTTTCCTTAAAAACTTACTCTTCTGGATTTCTAATTATTTCTAATTGGATTACTAATGACTAAAATACTGAGTTACTACCACTTTATACTGGAGATGTTTTTTTTTCTACAATATAGAGTATTTTGAGCACTGTCAGGGGCTTTCAATAGCAGCAAGTGTCAAGTTCAGAACCCAGAGTTCCTAAAAATAGGATTTTAAAAAGCTCAGTACCTTCCCAAAGAAACAGGAGAAACAAATTCTTTCTCAGGATCACCCACAGGACAATACATTCCCATTTGCAATCAAAGGTTTATGTATAAAACACATAGTTTCATTAGATGGACGTGGAAAATAATATTATTTTCGGAAAGCACAACAACAGAGAGTGAAAGTATTTACCAAGTAAGTAAAATACAGCCCCCAAACAGGGTCTAGAGCAACTGATTGCTGGCAGTTCCTCAAATACCTTTGGACAGGTTCCTCTCCAGGCTGCAGAAGAAAGCACTACAGCACGTCCTGCCATGTGCACTGACTGCTCAGGTCTTTCTGCTGGGTGATCTCTCCAGCTGAAATGTTGCTGCAGTGCAGGGCCAGCCTGGCTGCAGCACTTCCATAGGCACCGTGAGGGAATTTTGTGGTGCTGGACAGGTATCTCCTGGTGTATCCACAGAGACATAGCCTCTGCTGCAGGTGCAGAAGAAGTCCATGTGGTCATCCAGTCCACCTGGTGGTGTCGGAGAAAGGGAGATGTCAGGACAGCTGGCTCATTTGGATCCTGAAGTCTTCTGCCAACTTCTCACTACCTCCCAATAGGTTGTCAAGTCTCTGTCCCTATACTTGAGAGGAGGCTTAACAGAATAGTAGAGTACAATTTACTGAAGATTCATTTCTTTAATTATTCAAAGGTCCTGAACTCTTGCTTACATCCTTAATGCATCCTCTGGGCCACACATGGCCAAACTGGAGTAAAGCATATGCTTCCATTCACTGCTCAGAAAAATAAAACACAAATAGTGCAATAGTGAAAATTCAAAGGCATTTTAGCACTGTCACAAGACTTGTTATTTGCTTTGTTTGATGTTTGATCTTTCTTCTTGAAGGCCGTCAATGATGAGCAGATTTTAAGCTGCCATCTATGCTCTGTGAACTACATCAAATAACTGTTGCAATTAATCTTAGTCACATTTTTCTTTAAAGCTGAATCATATTGCATTGTGATAATTTGGAAGTACTTTTTTTACACTGATCTTTCATATATATTTATCACTTCATTTTGTGCAGGAAGATACCACTCAAGAGTTCCTCCTTGGTGACTTCTCTTCTTGTGACTATTTTCTTAAGAAAATATGAGTCCAGGAATATTTATATCAAGAAATACAAGAATGGGGTAATGAGTTAAGAAGTATAATGCAGTTGGAAAAATATAACTTGTAATCATCCAGTAGTATATAAGTTTGAGAACAATGAGTTAAATAAATGTGAAAAACATAATAGGCATCATTCTATTCTTGACATTTTTTTAAACTCCAAAATCTTCTATTGGCCACATGTTGATAAGCTACCAAATACTTACAGAAAATATTGTAGAAGTATACATAGTACTTTGTTCATATAACAGGGGATGTTAAAATACTTCTCTGGCTTCATATTTCATTAATATAAGTGTTTTAAGAGATGTATGTAGTTTTCAGGGTAAGATCACAGATATCCATCATAAAACATACTCTGATTCCTTATGTCTGCCTCAGAAACAGACTAATGGCTAAATACTGTAGGCTGAGCAATATCAATATGAAGATTTCTGAGAGTGCTAGCACAGCATTTCCACCACTCTGCCCATGTGGGTATCAATGAAATACCTGAAAGTCTGGCACAAAGCTGATCTTTTACTGTACTAGATAAAGTCAGATCACATTTCCTACAACAAGAGAATAACAAGGATAAAATAAGAGCTGTATATTTTTTAAGTTTCAAAGTCCTTATTTGTTGGAGTGGCTTGATTTTTGTTTGTCTCATTCCTTTCCATATACTTTTGATAGCTCATAAAAGAATGAAGTCTCCAAATATAAGCCAGCACATCTGTGGCCCAGATAATGAAAGTGATAAACAGTCCCATGATAAATGATATCTCAGGGAAGGATACCAGGTATCTTGATGAGTATTAAAGAATTTCCATGTGGAGAACAAACTCTATCAGAAAAAAAGGAAGGTCTGATAACATCAAAACCATTTTGGGGACATGAGACAGAAGGAGATGATGAGGGAATGCAATAGTTGTCTTGGAAACTGCACTGCAAGAGATTCTTTCCATGTTAATCTTTTTCAGCCAGGGTGTCTGTAGCCTTTATTGAAACTTTCAATATTTGCATTGGACTCTGAAAATGTTTGAGTTCAGATGGATCACAAGTGTTTCCATCTACTGGAATTCTTATATTCTGGGGATGAAACTGGATATTGATTTATAGGAAGCATTAGAAATTCTTTTTTCCTCTCAAAAAACTTTTTTTTTTTTTTTTTTTAAATTTTCCAACACTGCTACCAAAGCCAATTTTTTCCCACTTTTAACTGTAAAGTTAAAAGGAAAATATTTTCAGAACAACAAATTTCCATCATATGAACAGTTAATTCAGTTTTATGGCAGTCATTTTACTGTCCTCACAATGCATAATTCCCATTTAGAAAAGCCTTAACCCTATAGTTATAATAAAAGAAGCACTGCTTACTTTAGTATTTTTCTTCCTTAATCCAAGATAAATCTCTATAATTAGAATTGACTGCTTTTTAAAGGAATGGAAATGGCAAGTGGCTCTATCTTAAATTAAAAGATCTATTACCTTTGGTCTTCTAATTCTTCCCAGCAATTTGTTTTCTCAGGAGGCATTTTCTCATCCTGGTGAAAACTAACTCACTGTAGGTGTAGAGGGAAAAACACATCATTGGAGTTATGTACTACATAAGGAAGACATATGCAAGTTCAGAGCAGTGGAAAATAATTGTCAAGTACATAATGTACAAACATTTTATTTAAAAAATTTCTGTGGCATAAGCTATTTCTCAAATAAGACATTTTTATTGAAGGCGACTTTTTCTCTTCCTCACGCAAATGGGACATCAGAAAGCAAAAAGTAGAGACTGAACATTTCTGCTTAACTCTTCTTCTGTTGAGGGCATAAAAGCTTAGTGGCACTTCTGGTGCACCACAGATTTGCACAGCCACACCATCGAAACCTTCACAGCCACCAGTAAGAAGTGTTATTCCCTGTCAGGATATCAACGGGATGGATCTTCACTTAACTGTTAACTTTTATTCTTTTTCTGCACCCAGGATTTTCCTTTTTTCTGTGTCCTATAAACTTATCTTCTTAATTTCACTGTTAGTGCCCCTTTCTGTCCTGCTCTTTACATAGCCACGGCTTTAAATCTGGACCCTAATGATCCTTTGATTTTGTATGCTCATCAGTATTTCTTTTCCTAGACAGACAAGCAGCAAATGTCCTAAGGTCTGCCAGATGACTTGAGATTGTCAAGACTTGTCCAATACCCTGGAATTAGTGAACACTGGCCTCACATACAACAGTAACAGTGCTGGAAGATACATTTGCTGGTGCTTTGTTTATAAAGTCATTTATAGAACAGTAACCAATATGATTTGTCTAACTACTCACAAAATTCAGCTAACGGCTGGTACCTTGTATTAAAAAGACCTGAATTCAAAGCAGTCCAGCTTTCTTATACCCAAGATTAAAAAAAAAAGAAAAAAGTACCTAACCAAGTGAAACACTGCCTAAAAGCAAAAATAATTCTCTCTGGTCCCTCCTCCAAATGCTTAGTTTTACTCTTTCTGACAATTATGTCATCTAGGTAATGTAATACGTTCTGTATATCAATACCTTCTGGTTTTCAGGACAGTCTGTATTGTCCTTTAAAATTACACTATACAAGCATCTACGGGAGGGATTTTAGAAGTCATCAACAGGCCAGATAGCTTATGGTTGCTGAACGCATGGTATTTTGACTCTCCTGGCTAATTCCACTTATTTCAGCAGAGCTGTGCCAACAGTGAATCTGAGCCCTCTATCTAAATTTAATCTGCTCATTACCTCCAAAGGCTATTGCAAACAAATAGGCAATCAAGTAGCAAGAAGGACAAAAAAGATGGATACGGTGTACAGCAGGTAACCTCACAGAAGACAATCAGAGCACTGATACCTTTCCTTCCAAACAGCAGATAATAACAGTTCAAACTAATCACAATTCAAATTTTCTTTTCTACTTTTAATTGATACTCTGGAGACTTCATTCAGTGCACTGTAAATCAGTCCCTTGGTAATTGACTTCACCAATAATCAGATCAACCTGCAGGTAAGAGCTGGATTGGGATCTGTAGAGCATAAACCCCTCTGCTTTATAGAGCAGTGAAAGCTGCTCCAGTACATACACAGTGTAAGCAATTGTTGAGAAAGGCTTCAGATGATCTGACAATATATCTTACCTTGAAGTGGCAAAACAAGCTCAGTGTTTACTCAGTTCTTAGCTTCTTCATTCCTGCTACATTGAGAGTGACACATGCGAAATGGATAGCTTTCCCCAGGGAATGAAGTTAAGGTGAATTCAGTTTACAAACTCTAGGCTAAAAAGGACCTTTCAGATAATGTTTCCAGTGGGGACTGGAGTACACACCTCACCTCTACACTCCTGTGGACTCCTGCCCCCTGTCTGATACTTTCTACTTTGGTCATTACCTAATAAAATCCTATCTATTTTGCAAATTTCAATAGACATTGCTATTTAAGAGACCTTCCAAAGATGTAGCAGACTGAGTCTTTTGGTCAAAGGAGAATCTTATCTCACTATGGTTTCTAAATCTGTACGTTTTTCTGAGGAATGGAGTGTTGTAATCTGATTGCTGAGCCTGTGCAACAAGAATGAAAGCTAAAGAGAAAGCTTAAAGATGTTTAAAGTTCAGATATATCTTTACTATCTTTCTCAGCACATTGACATAGGGATTAAATGCAGTTTCTCAGAAAAGTGAAAATATCATTTAATAAAGTCTAGTCAGAATTAGGTAATGTAAGGATTGTTATCCTCACACCTGAAAGAAGAATATTCTATCATGAAACAGAGTAGTCCTTGAAGTAGAATATTCAATAATAACATTCCTAAATTGAATTGCCTGTTTATTTTTCATCAGACTTCAGAATAGTTTGGGGTTTTTTATTTTCTTCGGGGAAATAGATATTAAATTTTGGTTCCTTTGTGCTGCTGTCTCTATCTTCAAATTGTTCTCTTTCAGAAAGTGTATATTTTTTCTTTTGACCTCCTACTAAAAATCTACATTGCCATACGAAGCACTTCCATCTAACAACAGCAGTGGAGGTCAGTCTCCTAATATGGAGCATAAGATCATCTTGGCCAAACCATTTAGCCTTTGAGCTATGTAGGATCATGTACCTGATCCTATGAAATGGCTAATGACCAATAGATGATTAACATTCACTGGAAGAAAATCATCTCTTGTCTGCTGCAGCTACTCTGTACAAATTTCATGAGTAAGCAGGAGGGGTAGGGGGGGCACAAGTAAGACAAATTCCATGTGGCCCAGGTCTACACAGCATTTCTCTTAAGTTAATATGACTTTACTTCATAAGGCTATTAGATACCCTAAAATGGGTATTTGATCCTTTGAACAGTTCTATTTTCTGCTTAATCATTCATAATAGAGTTAATTCCCAGCCTTTTCAGTGGTTATTTTTAGCAGTTGAATACTAAGTAAGAAAAGGCATCGGGGACAATTGAGCAGGAAAATGGTAAAATGTAAAAAGGGAAGGGCATTTTACTCTAAAATACATTTGCATTTCAAAAGAGTGGAGTAAATAAAATGCACTTAACTGGCACTTGCTTTTTTAATTTACTAAATGCTAGAAAGACACTTTAAGATATAGTACTCTAAAGGTGCTCAAAAGGAAAAAAATTGTCCCCCAAGTGTCTGATGTGAAGAGCCCCTAGGTGACACTCAGAGTAATGCACTTTTTGAGCACTTCAACTTACTAGTGTCTTTCAGCGCTTAATTAACATAATTTGACACAATTATAGATATAAACACTTTATAAGCACTTGGTACTAGGAGTGTCAAAAAAGCGTTGATCTCCATCAGTTTTTACTGGAAACTAAAAGCCCTAATACAGCACTCAAACAAGTGTTTAGAACTGTTCCACACTGTTAATAACATCCAAAAAAACATTAAAAAAAAAAAAAAAAAGCATTTTATGGATAAAAGATAAATTCTTTAAGGATTTTACAAGTACATGTAGCAACCTACCCAAAACAAAATTGTATGAAATGCACAATCAGAGTTGCTTAGTTCTGTTACTCACCTGACTAGCTTGCCATGACTGGGTCAGTAAGTCAGCAGTGTTTGGGGGAAAAGAGGAAAACAAAACATGGTGCCATACAGAGTAACAATTATCACCATATCTATCATATTTACAGGTTAGATCTTCAGAAAGAGGATTGAGAATACATAGACTGGTTTGTAGCACAGGCACAAGTCAGTTTTTAAGGCAAGACTGAGTGTAGGGATGCCATGTAACACTACCTAAAGAGTTTTTTATCTTTTTATGCTACGAACTTACTTGAAAAAATGTTTTGGAAAAAGACTCCACATGAAATGTATTGTTTATGTTCTCAATACAGCTAGCATCTCCCTCACTTGCTTAATGCACATGGGAGTGCTGCTTTTGAAGAAAAATGTTCTCCCAGAAGATCCTGCTCTGGACAGATTCCAACTGGCAGAGTTAGGCCAGCAGTGAACCCACATGAACTGCCTGCTCCCTTTCTTATCTCAGCAACAGATCCAGGTTTTGTGCTGAGAGCTGTGCTGTTCTGTTCCACAGGGAAAACTGCAAGAGCACAAAGCTTAGATTTGCTCCCATGACACTGCAGTATCACTTCTCTCTTCTAACCCATGAATTTGCTTTTTGCAGAAACTGGTGTTAATTGTGAACTTCTTAATTAATATCTTCTGTGCAAACCAAACATTTCAAATTGTGGAGAAGACTATGTTTTGCGTAAACATATGGTAAAAGATTTGCTTCTAAAGATTGATTTGATGTAAAAAGTAGAGAAAAAGCATGCTTCTTTTTCATCTTTTCCTTTTTCTTCATATTTATAATGTAGCATGATTTTACTCAAGTCATAGGCTGTTTTGCAAAGCGATTGAAGCACATAAACCCCGATCATCTACATTTATGAATATTTCACCTGGCAGTTACATTAATCATCTTAACACTTTGCGAATGTTAAGTGAAACCAGTAAAATGGAATGACAATTGATTGTAATAAAGATCAGCCATTGCATTAAGAAGATACTATCTATGCAAACTAAAACAAACAATAAAGAAAACCTACAAGGTGACATTTTCAAAGTCAGGACTTATTTTTACTGAGGTTACTACATAAACGCTTTTGAAAATAACTGATTAGAAATTGTTCTTGATCAGCTGTTCAGCTGTTAAGTGTTGGAAGTGTGTTCTTGTAAGATCCACTCTCTTTATTTAGGATATACCAGATTTGCCTTGAAATTATCTCTGTCATGTGCAAGTGCTGAAACCCAAACCAGACCACAACATCTCTTCTTATAGGTTTGGAATGAGGCTGGCAGTAGTGTATAACTGAGAATATTAAAAAAAAAAAAAAAAAGAGAGAACAAAATAGTTCTAAAAAAAAACCAACAAGGAAATGAAAGAAAATAGGACACAGGAAGAATTATTGGAACATCTGAAATAATCAAACCAATTCTTTAGGCACCTCCCAGCAGAGACTGCAGAAACTGTGGCCTTTCTTTTGTCTGAAATTTACCATCTACCAATTTAAGACTCTGTTGCAGCAGAGCACTTAAGCACTGCTTAAATTCTCTTGAAGGGTTTTAAGTAAGTGAATAAAATTATGTGCATACTGAAGTACTTGGCTGTGCTGGGTTGCATTGTTGAATTTGGCCCTGGACAATTTTAAAAGATTACTCCAAGACTGAAACTGTTATCTGTAATTTCCTTGACAAAAGAAGATGTATTCTGTCTTTTTTGCCTCTAATAGATTTGAGATAAATAGGAGAACAGAGACAGCTAAAATTGGTTATTTTTCAGAGACACAGGGGGGTGGGGAAAGGCAGAGATAGTCTCAGAGGGAAAAAATGCAAACTGTTTGTTATTTCCTTTCTGTATAAATATGATATATTTCAGGTTCTTGATCCACCTTTTCTAACACCAATGTCTTCATTGTGCTAGAGTTCTGCCTCTTTACCAAGTTGCAAGTTATGTCTGTCAACTTTTTGGGTGTTGCTCTGAAAAATACTAATGGTCAGATACTTTTAAAACCAAACCAAATCAAACCACACCTTCTCCCTTGAACTCAACTCTAGTTGAGGAAAAGTCTAAAATTGTGACTGAAAAAGCTCCAGCCTTACTACTATCTAACCACAGAGGCATTTCTTTCTTTGACTTAGTCTAATTCCTCTATAATCTAGGAGTCTGTTTCAGACCATGTTGAAAACCATTCTAGTTTTAGCAGTCCATTAAATTGTATTATATCTGATAGAAATCCAAAAATTATGCAGAAGAATACTGAAAACCTGAAGGCTGCAATCCAAAGGGGTGGAAAATGTGTAGGAATGTAAAAGAGCATTTACTTTCAATGAAAAATCTTTCATTATAAATGCAAGAATAGGATGGTCTTATAGGCTAGGATGGAGAACACTCACTACAAACAGGAAACGTGTTAAATTCCTTCCTCATTCTGAGAGTCTTTACACTTACACCTCACAGCAAAAAATGTCCCATACTTAACCAGGAAGTTTCATCTCCACAAGTGCATTTGAAAAGAAAACTGCTAACATTGATCTGGTTTCAAATAATAGTTCTAGATGTATAACTTGGGGAGCTTTGGGACTGCAGATCTCGAGTACACCATGTTCAGCCTTAAAACTCTACACCAAGCAACTTGCCTCCAGACAGGAGGATTTTAAACCATATTTCTTGAAACATATTGCATAGCATCACGTCTACTTACCATGCAAATGCTTAAAGAAATTTTCTCAGGTCATGGTAATGGAGAAGAGATTAGATGTCCAAAGATTAGACATCTAAACCTAGCTCCTGAGCAAAACTTATGGACAGTTATGATTTATATTTAACTTCACCATCAGAGAATTTTTGAGCCCTCTTTGTGCAACAAATAGCTTTAGCCTAACAGTTGGTCTAAATGTATTTTTTTCCACCTTGAAGAAAGTAAAGAAGTAGCTTTTTGAAAAATTATTTCTTAAAAAAAGA
The DNA here is from genome assembly GCA_023637945.1 of Phaethornis superciliosus. NCBI lineage: Eukaryota > Metazoa > Chordata > Aves > Apodiformes > Trochilidae > Phaethornis > Phaethornis superciliosus. The sequence goes on along the minus strand of JAJQWJ010000009.1, from coordinate 16,983,894 downwards.
AGCAAATATTTATATATATATAATATATACATAATATATGTATATTACAAATGTTCACCTAATTTCTCTAGCAAAAATATCTTCTCCATGTCTAGTTAGATGGAAAAAAATTCTGTGGTGGAACAGTTGATCTCTATGACATCTGTCTGTCACTCCTCTGCTACCACTATTTCATCAAAACACTCTGGCATTATGGAACTATGCCAGTTATATGACACATAGGGACCACCTAAAAATGGACGTTATGTATAGCACAATGCCAGGTTTCTTAATAAAAACAGTCCTGGAACAATCAGCCTCATCTCTTTGCTCATTTTCAAACCCTGAATTCATTCAGTATATATTAAAAATCACTTTCTTCCCCAGACAATAGGCATTTGGGATCTTCTGGAATTCCAAGGCCCTTGACTCACAGAAGATTTTATTTTGTTCTGTTCTTTGGTTGTTGGAGGGGATTTTACTGCTCACAACTTTAGCCCTAAAATATCCTTTTACTTAGAAGAAATGGATTCATTGGCTACCTAAATATCATTAATGAGTAGAAGAGGATATATAAATTACAATATACTAGGAAGACTATCCAAAGAGTTAAAATTGCAGAAGCAGAGACACTGATAGAATGATCATGACAGTGATGAACTACATACATATACACACCATTATGATGGAAATTATATAATATTACTTATTATATATATATATATTACTTACTTTATATATATATACTTATTATACATTATTACTTAGCTGGTTGGACTATGTATCTATCCTATGACTGTGTTTGGCTTAATCAATGAAACGTTTACAGTTTGGCAACAAAACCTGTTGACAACAGAGCAGAGTACTCCAGTGGAAAATATTAAGCAATATTAGCAACACAACCAAACCCACTTAAAACATCACACAGTCATCGTATTTTGGGAGGCAAACACATTTGCTCAGCATCTATCTTAATATTTTGCATGTGATTAGCTTAGCTCTGTCACACTCTGTAAGCATGCCAACAACATATTGTTGAAGTGATATCAGCATAAATGAAGCTAGTTTTGTTTGGTTTTTTTTTCTTTGTGTGTGTAAGTCTGTGAGTCAAGGGCAATATGAAGCATTCAGTAAACTGTGTCACATCTAGGCCTGGAGCCTAAACCACAATCCTGGATAGTTATGGAAATCAGGCACAGCTGGAGTTGATTCTCATTTACTTTCCCTGTACAGCTGGATTTAATTCACAATTACCTTTCTGTGGTTTTGTCCAAAAAGTACATATTCAATGTTGAGTTTTTTCTAAGACATCACCATATGCACCTTTTTCTTGTCAGTAGGAAATTTTGATGATGGCCATGATGGGTATAATTTAGTTTAACAGGCTGAATTGTGTTCAAATCTTCAGTTAATTCCTGGGTCTGCTTCATTTATTAAGTTACACATATGTTCTTATACTTCCAACCCACACTTGGCTCAGGTACTGTTTGGCCATTATGAACAAATAGCTGCTTATACTTCCTGAGAAGAAGGTGAAAAATCCTGTCTTCCCTTTCCTTAGGCCTGTCATGTGTTATTAAAATCTGACTCTTCCCTGTTGACAATGAGGGAACACAAATTTGCAGTAATATAAGCCTAAAAACACTCTGCTGTACAGCCTTTTTCTCCATCCTCAAATCAGTCATACCAATCTACTTACTTCTTTATTCTCTTCCTCCCCATAACCCTACTCTTTATAAGGAAAAGTTTGCAGGCACACCTAACAGAGTGGCTAAAGCCAGTATGAGGGAAACAGTATTGTCAGAGGCACCCCAGATCTCTCATACTACAGAGCAGTTTTCTGATTGAAAGGGATGGAGGAAAAAGAGCTATGTAGGCAATTGCAATCAGTTGACAAGATGTGGGAGTGTGCGCCATGGTCCTCTGTGCTGATAGGAAAAACTATGTCTTTCTACAAAATCAGAGACTATTTTTTGTTGTCTAAAAACATAAAAAATGCATAAAATTTTCAAATTTATTCACATTTTGTTCTTAAATTTTGCATTATTCTTCAATCGGGAAATTTTCTCCCATAACTATAGATGAAGATGGATATGTAGTAGGAAGAATTATTATGTAGCAAGTATATCATAGTGAGTGGAATTAGATAACTAAAAAATTAAGCATCTTAGTGGCATGAAAATCCACCATGTTAATGAGGACTCTCTAGATAGGCAAGACATGGTTTTAAGAGGAGATACCAAGATCTGAACAACATTGTCCATAGTGATTTTAAATATTAATGAAGCATCACTGTGTAGCTTTGCATATCCAAAAATTATCCAGCTTATCCAAAAATATCCAGCTTATTTTCATGTAGCTGAATAACTAATCTTTATTTCTTTATAATCAAGATTTTAAGTTTTTTAACATTTACATGACTGATTCAAAGAGGGTCAATTTTCAGGTCATTCCTTTCTTTCTCTTTAACAATTCCTTCCTCCATTATGAAAAATTGATGATTTAATAATTGCTTACTGCATTGGAAGTTAGCTTTTGTGACTTGGATTAGATTGTATTTGAAAATATCAAAAAATTACATCACCATTGTATTTTTGGTGGCAAATCTTTAGCTATTTTTTCACTTCTATTTTTAGATAAGAATATCACATTAATTATCTAGATAATTACTTACTTTCTCAATATACACAGGGCCATAACTGTTTGCCAGGCAACAAGTATAAAACTTCATTAATAGAAAAAAACCAAAGTCAAAAATATTTCTATCCACCAGCTGCATTCTTATCCATTCTATACTTGGGGCACGGTAAGTAAAGGTGTTAGGAATGGACATCTGCTTCTCTAAAACTGTGTTTACCATTACTGCCTCTCACAAAAGCTTTCCAATGACCTTTTACAGTGTTCTTACTGCCTATATACCTATTAAGGAGCAAGACATAGCGTACAATGCCTTCCAGAAGAGTTTTGATTCAATTTTTGTTATGATGCCTTCATCAGAATATCAACAAAACTAGATAAGTCTACCGATTAGCAAACTATAATTGGAAACTCTGATGTAGCTATCAAGAGAGTAATCCTTGTTAGTACTAATTTTTTACCTAAATAATCCTATCTACATTATGGTACTTCTCTGAAGCATGAAGGATACAATGCTCATACAGTAATAGGCAACAGCATTAGATATATATATGTATATAGAATATATTGTCAGAGAGCACAGAGATTTCCACTCAGAGAATTCTTGAAGAAACTTTTGGGAGATCTTTTGGGTGTTGTGAACTGTTCTTTTCCCTTCAAGTAAAACAACTCTAAAGGAGTTTAGAATCCTTAATATCTTAAGCTATGCAAAGACTTCACAAGGACCACTTTAAAAATTATTTTCTGGAAAATGTATTCCTTGTAAAATCTGGAAAAAGTTTATGGCAGTTTCCTAGAATAGTCATGGAATTTACAAGAAAAAACCAGAAGTATAATTGATTGATACATTTGGACAAAAAAAAAAGTTTTTAAATTTCACAGGAAATGAACGGAAGAAAGAGAATTTTATCTCATAAAAATAATTCATTCCCCAGATTATGTAAATAAATGTCCTAAACATTTAAGACTCCTAGCATCTAAGACCTACTAAAGTAGTCAAATACTCTTAGCTACGTTGAAGTACACCTCACATACATTTGGACCAGGAAGAATTTTCCAGTGGTTTTATCTAAAATAACAATAATACATATTTACATGATCACTTTCATTCACTGTGCATCATTAAGTAACAAATTAAAGCAATGGTCAAAGGATACAGTGTCGTATTGAGTTACATGAGGAGCTAACTGCTATAGTGGATGATGATAAAAGCAAATCTTTCAGTTTTACAGAAAAGACATTGTAAAAGAAACAGAATAGGCACCACGAAGACTAGACAGAACTTCAAACTTTGGACCTGAGGTTTATAGGCATTTAAGATCATTTTCTTACCTTTCTGTGTCCTTTCCTTTAGCTTTGGGAAATAAGGTCAGAACTGTGCACATACAGATGAGAAAAAATGTTATACAGATAATTGTGAACCTGAAAGGTATTAAAGAGTTAACACAGATCAAAGTAGAAAAACAAATCCCAAGTAATTTACTCAGTTCATATTAATTTGTCTCTCACAGAATGAATTACCATCTGTTGCTGTACTTTCCTAGTTAGTCTGTAGTATAGATTGTTAAAGCCAACAAAAGTCAACAAAAGAAGGCTCCATCTTACAAAGTACTCAGCAAAACACTATTTTGAATAGTGTCTCATTCAGTGAAGTGAAAATTCATTTTTATATCCAGTGGAATCACAGCTTCATGCAACTGCATTTTTCTTCCAGCAACTTGGATAAAAACTTCTTTATTACAGAGTTCTTTTCTGAATTCCATTTCAGAGACATCTATCAGAATAAGATCTTTGTACTGTTTGCTATCATTCATTCCAAAGAGGTTCAGTAACAGGTGGCAAGGAGGGATCAGGCCCTGTGTAGAGAAATGAAAAAAAAACAACTTCAAAACCTACCACTAAATTCAAATTACTATTGCACTCAGTGAATTAACTTTTTTTTTGTAGGAAAGAAGTTTCAGATGCAAGTTGATATATCGAGTTTGGGCATTTTCATGTATGAACTCCACTGAAATGACCTGGGCACAGTCATTATTAAAATTCACATTCTGTAAATGTAAGGCTCACCCCTTTCTTGCTTTAAAAAGTGTTTCATTCTTTAGGCTTTGAATCCATAGGCATTTACCCTATAAGGAAAACAATCAGTATTGTAAATTTGGGTCATGAGCTTATTTTTCTTATATGTTACAGAGCTCTGGGAAACTTGTGATCACAGTTACACAATAACCTAGTACACAAGAAACAAAGCCTTGTTATATTATAAAAAAATCAACACATATCAAACAACTGAATTAGACTTCATATGTATAATAATTAATATGTGTAAAAAGCAGAACAAAAGATCAAAACAACTTAATTAAATGTCAGATTTTACAAGTATATCTTCACCTATGATACATGGAACTTAAAAGCTTGTAGGCAAAACTCACAGTAGGAACCATTCTTTGGTTTTATTAATTACTGGAGTAGTTGAATAGCATTTACTGAAGAAAATACAGGGTCATATAATAGAAATCCTGAATTTCATAGCAATCTCTGAGGTGCAAAATAAAAAGTGATTTGATCTTGAACCAATTACAGCTGTTGAAAACATTCTTGGAAAACTTCCAAGATTAAATTCAAAAGAGTAAATTATAAAAGGAAAAATTTCATATTTTGAATAAGAAAGAAAAAAAATAAGAAAAAAATTAAGAAGAAAATTACTATGCTATAAATTCTCAAAAAGTACAAAAACTAATGTCAGATTAAATTAAATAGGGAAACTATTTCAGATGCGATCTGTGCAAAATAGAGCACTCTGGCAAGTTTCAAGTCACTCAGTCACCAACACAGTAAAAAAATGCAATGTTGTTTTGTCTTGCCATGTTTCTGGGTTAATATTTTCTGAATGTTTTAGTTTTAAATATTTCTTAAAATATCAGGTACAAATATACATTTCTTTAAAACATTAACAGGGGTTTGTAGAGCTGTGTATTAATAGCTTACATGTGTGAAAGACCAATGGAGTCATTCTAGGATATCCAGGTACAGAAGGACATATCCAAGACTCCTGCTGAATTCCTGTCAATGGACTTGCACAAGTCAATCTTTGGCTTCTTCAGTGAGGACACATGCAGGTTGCCAGACAAACATATCTCTTGTACTAAACCCAACATCAGCTGGAATTCCAATTCACAAAACAAATGGCACTTTTCCAGTCTCTTAATTAGTTATTATATACCCATTATCACTCAGATGATTTTTCATGTGAAGATCAAAAAATTGATAATCCTACTTAAATATCATTCTCATTTTTTAAAGTCTGACTTTATATTCAAGTTCAGAACTAGAATGGTAAGGGATCTAGCCCCAAATCTAGTGGTATCAGAAATGTCTTTCCACTGCATTAGAGGATATGAATGAAATTTGAGACAAATAACCTCAGGACATTCAGTTAATTAAGAACTGAGCCAGAATAAAGCTGATGGTTTTCAAATCAGACGCTAATGTGTTGCCAGCTGGAATGGATAGCCTCCCCATGGTAAAGCTGAAAATACATGTTTGTAAACTGTGTTTCCTCGTGTTTCTTCTGCTCTGGAGAAATCCAGAACTGTAAAAGATACAGAGCAATAAATTGCAATTAGTACACAATTAAAAAGAGGGCTTCCCCTCCCCACCATCAAAAAGAAAATATATCTCCTTCCCTCCATGAAAAGAATAGGGGGAAATGGTGATAGAATGCCAGTTATTTGGCAAGAATAGTCAGTAAAGCTTTTTCCCCTCCTGAAATATCTTCTTATACAAATAAAAATACTCATAAATGCTGTGTGTTTCTACATGGGTCCACCAAAAGTTTTTTAATTTCTTAACCAACTTTGAGAGAAGAAGGTGGAGTTAAAGATCATCAACTGACCTCAAATTTCATTAAAACAGCCTGGTCAAGCAATGGAACATTTATAAAAGTTACAACATGGTGACAAATGTCACCAGATGGAATAGAGCCATATAAAAGCTCTTCAGTGAGCAACACCTCACCTCAATCTTGTATTTTTGCAAAACAACTAGAAGAGGCAAACCCATACAAAACTGCAGTTAATTTATCCTGGAGCTATTTGTCACTTCACTTTGAGAACAGACTGATGAGCACATTTTTGCAGTACTAGGGGAAAGTGTGGTGGTCATTGTGGATTATGCCTGCACCAAAGCACTCAAAGCTCATGGCTCACACTACAGAGCCATCCTAGCAGACTGGGAATCTATAATGTTAGAGGATTAGCTGCCTCTTGAAAATGGTCTCCTGTGTTCTCTGACATTATGTATTATAATAAAAAAAGTCTGATATTTCTTCCATGAGTAGAGAATTTAATGACCATAATGTAACTGGTTACTGGTACATGAATGTCTTTGAATATAAAATATTTATATTATTTATGGAACTGGGGACCTGATTTTCCAGTTTCTTTTACAAATTCAGAAAGAAGAGACAACTTGGTGATTGATGTTTATTTACATGTAGAGACTTGGCCAAAGACATTAGGTGTGGTTTAAATTAATTTGAAACAGATGTATAACTCATAATTGAACAAAAGCTCTACCTCATACATTTAATTAAATAATAAGATTCAGAGAAATCTGTCAGTAAAATTCAGACATTCTGAGTCTGAAGAACTACAGCACTGTTGCACATATGCTAGCAGACTGCATATTCTTAAAATGAGATGTTACCAATACGCCATGTTACATTCATGAAGGAATGACTTCTTAAATCCCAGGAAATGTCTCTCACTGTTCTAGGAAAGTAGAGAACAAGGAAATCTACAAGTGATTCATGAATCGAGATGCTAGTTCCATGTTTGTACACCTTCACCTTAGTCCTCCTAAACTAGTAAACTGCTAGAGATAAAAAAGAAGCTGCACTATACTGCCATGAAAGAAACCAACCATTGTTTCTGCAATTTAATATATATTAAATATAATCAGTGAGATACTATTTGAAAAAGATCTGCCCAGAGATTACATTTAATCATTTGTCATAATCAAGAAATAGGATTTTAAGAATGATATCAGAACTTAAAAGTAGTAGCAAATGCATACATGCATACAATCCTGTCTATTTTGCAGTCTGTAATATAAACTTTCTTGAATAAAGAAACTTAATTTATTTCTGATTTGACACGTCCAATATTAATTAATTTGCTTGTTCCCAACACTCTTTATAGAGAAGTTTTACAAGGAAAAACCACTGATATTCACTCCATTATTTACACATGTGTGCCTTCAATTCTCTTAGGTCAAGGCATTTGTATTTCTGTGTTTATTAACTGGTTAGCTAATCCTAATTGCCAGCAAGGATTTACCAACCCTAAAACAGAATTCCTTTGTCTATCTCTAAACCATTGAAATTATCTGTTACAGAATACATTAGGAATAATAGGATTCTTGTTTCTCTAGACTATAACTATTTAGCAACTGAGAGATAAAACCAATTAGTATTAGATCCTTTTTTTACATCTCATTTTAATCGGTATTATATTGAATAGCCTTATTCTTCATTGGGTATCTCCACTAGCAAGATTCTAATATTAGCATGTCTTTTGTACCTAAAATAATTCCAGTAAGTGTAATAAGACGACTTAGACTTCTTACTGTTAGTCAGCTAAAACTGTTAGAATAACATTTAATGTTATTAACAATTCTCAAGACAGAAAGTTAGGAGTTGGGGATTAAATAAGAGACAAAAGATTGCTAAGTTTAAAACACCATTTAATTTTGGTAGAGTTATGTAAACCAAAAACTGGAACATCTGAGAGCAACCTGTTTAAACATGCTTGAATTTCTTTTTAGTTCTTTTTAGCCCTCAGACTTATTTTCTTGATAAAGATTTGCCCTAATGCCTGCTGTGCAAAGAACAATAAGAAAGTCACCAAAGCTCCACAAATCATATCCATGACACTTCCTTAGTCATCATCTTCCAGCTACCATAAGTAGCACAAGAGGTATCACCTACAACAGGGATCCAGCACAAAGTATTCAGCATCCTGACTCACAGGGAAAAATCAAGATCTAGAAGCTACATCAGTACCTATATAAATTCAGTTTCCAGCCTCCAGTGCTAGAAGAAAATCATTGCCAGTACAGTTAATGCATGTAATTTCATTTTGTGTTGTCAAGTAAAACTGTAGCTATACGGTCTCTTGTTACCTTGTTGATGAGCCCACTAACTTCTCTACTAATAACAGCTGTCAAGGGGAAAACAAAAGTCCTAATGCAACCTGATAAAAGGTTACCTAGGTGAGAAATCCTATTCCAAGAATGAAAATAAACTTTAGGGTATATGCTAAAACACTGCAACTTCATGTAGCACAATTAAATATATTAGCCTTTTTAAAACAATAAGTTTTCTTTGAGAAAAACTTTAATCTTAGGGATGTCAAGACAGTTTTGGTTGCCCTTTACAGACTGTTGAAAACTGTTGAAATAAATAAAATAAAATAAATAAATAAAAACTGTTGAAACAGTTATTGTGATCCAGGAGGAATACTTTGTCATTAACTTTTTACTTTGGTATTTTAAATCTGAAAAAATTTAGGTCTAACATTAGTTAAAATATAGCTACACATTATTTGAACAGAAACCTTTTATTTCTTTTATTTCTTTTTTTCTTTTTTTTTTTTTTTTTTTTTTTTTTTGGCATGTATGTGTATATATATCTAAAGATAGACAAAACAGAGTTGAAAGTATAATCCATTAATCTCTCCTTTGCCTTAGTAATTTCAGTTCTTGACTTCCAGGGAAAAATATTGCCATGTTCTACAGTAGAATAAATAAATATGGTAGAGAATAAAGGATAGCTCATGGCAGAGGAATAACAGGGTAATTGTGAATAGTAGTTTATAGCAATAGCATATGTACCTGTTTTTATATGAATTTGCTTTTGGCTTAGAATATAAAGCTTCCATCAGATGGCAGAACCTGCAACAGTATTTGCAATTAGCAAATGTGATACAGGTCAGTTCAGTGCTTGCTGAAGGTAGAGGAAGAGATGTAAACAGTCATATATTTGAGAAATAAAGACTAAGTAAACACAAATCAAAGTTCTCATCTGGAACTAGATTATATCCGTGACATTTTATCCAAGAATTGTTTCTGTCTTCTGTTATTCTTTACTGGATATCTGTAGGTATAAAACTTCAAAAGTCTTATGGGGACAAAGCTCAGGGGGTGAGGGAGAGAAAAATAGCCTAGATGAAAGGTCACAAGTTGTGGAAAAGGGCATAGAGTAGAATTCAAACACAAGAACCATGTATGATAGATTCCTAGGCACATTTCTGTTGAAATTACCAAAGACAAATAATTTCAAAAACAAGAATATATGCATAGAAATGTATGCATAGAAACAGACAAGCCAGTACATCAGTGTGAGAGTAAACATTGATGTCACAAGACACAAGGGTGTCACAAGTGAATTGACACTGATTACAAAATAATGGACACACACACACAGGGTACATGCCAACAGCTTTTGTAGTTCTTTTGACTGTAATTTTTTGTGGTTCAGGATAATTTCAGTTTTTGTGTAGTTTGAATCCAAGGGTTATTTTGTCTCTTTAAAAAAAAATAATCTTTAAATAACATAAGTGAATATAGAGCGCTGTGGTATATTTTATAACACCAATATTTTAATTAAATTTATACAACATATATACATAGGGGAATATATAAATATATGCAAAAATTTATTATTGTAATCATTAAAATGTATCTACTCCATCGAATCACATCATAGAATGTTTTCTGTTGGAAGGATGATCTTAAAGATCATCTCATTCCAACCTCCCTGCATGGGCAGGGATACCTCCCACTAGACCAGGATCCTCAAAACCTTGTCCAGCCAACCTGGTCTTGAACACTTCCAGGAGTGAGGCATCCACAACCTCCCTGGCAGTTCCTGATGTCTCACCACTCTCACACTAAAGAATTTCTTCCTAATGTCTAACCTAAATCTACCCTCTTCCAGCTTAAAACCATTTCCCCTTGTTTTATCAATACATGCCGTCATAAAAAGTCCCTCCCCAGCTTTCCTATAGACCCCCTATAGGCCACTATAAGGTCTCTCCAGACCCTTCTCTTCTCCAGGCTGAACAACACCGATTTTCTCAGCCTTTCCTCACAGGACAAGTGTTCCAGCCCTCTTTTTATCTTTATGGCCCTCTTCTGGACTTACTGCAAGACCTCCATGTCTTTACTGTGTTGGGGACTCCAATTAATTATGTTCAGAAAAGCCAAATAGTGTCTACATGCATTTCCTCAAAATGAAATACAGGAATTGCATCTGATTCTCTGTTCAGAGAGAAGGGTTTCTAATTTAATCTATATGTATAGTTAAGGAATATCCCTTGTTGCATAAAATGATTGCTTTATAATTTCACATTAATACCTCAGTATATATAAGCTGCCCTGTGAACACACATTAGAAAATTTAATTTAACTATTAGAACTGTAACCTCTTAAAATGAGCTAAAACTTGTCAAATGCTGGGGAAGCCATGACACCAATACAAGCACTCTTATACCACCATTGAGAAAATAAAACTGAATAGAGGTGCTAAGGACAGTTTCATATCCAGGTGAAATAACATTTTCCTAAGTCTAACATGGAATCATAAACAAGCACATAAAAATCACACATACGTTTTAGAATAAATATCCACTGAAATAAGTCAAATACCCATGAAAAGAGGTCAAATTATTTACTTTCATTACTTGCACTGTGTAGGGCTTTCAGCAAGCAAAGAATAACGTGTTTATGAACACATACAACCTTATGGATAAATCTCACACAGATAGTTCAAGATAGATTAGCTGCTACAGGATCAGATCCTAAGAGCTTCCTCAGAAGACTAGGAAGCTTTTCCTGAGATTACTACTTAGCCATCCTCAGTGCTAGCTAAGGTTTAATGGAGTAATCCAACTGAGTGAGTTTGAATTTAACTACGTATGAAGGTAATGCTACACGTGAGAAAAATGTCAGCATTGCACCATTAGAGACTACAATTTTTGGTTGATCAACCTGACGGTACAATTGGCCTGCAACATTAATGAGAAGTCTGAAAAATCTCAGAGGAAAGAATCAAAGAAATGTTATTTAATTTAAAAATATGCTAAAATCTTTAGTCATGATCATCAAGCTATTTTCATGCATTGCTTGGGATACTTAACCAAGCCAATACTAAAGGTGTCATAATGCCTTAAAACCTTAAAAACATGACACAGAAATTATTAAAGTGTGTAAGGTTGCCATACAGAACAAAATTCACCTTTTTTACTGAATTTTTTTCCTGCTTAGCTTCAGTTTTTTGCAGACCAAGATGATTACCTAGCTCAGTTCACAAAGAAACTGGTAAAAAATCCCTCGTTTACCAATCCCTAAGTTACCATTTGCTTTTAAAAAATACATCTATACTGCAGTGCCATTACCAGCTGATGAGTAATGGGGAACATCAACTCAAAGTAATTAAAAGCAATATAAGAAAGATGGTGGATATTAATTAGAAAAAGATGGTGGCAATATTAATTATGCCCTGTGAATGTATGCTAAAGCTCTACAGTCACTGCAGAAAAAAAAAAACCAACTTAAAAATGAATGGCAACTTATTCTGGTTTTGTAAGCCACAGTTCAGTTAAACTGTACTTATAGTCCATATAGACATTGAAATTAGTTGTTTTAGCTCAGAGATGTGTATAAGGAATTAAATACCTGAAAATTCTTAAGGCTCCTTTGCACAAAGGGGTGGCTGAAATAGAAAGGCTGCCCCCATGTATGTAGTTGGGAGGGACCTCCAGGTCTTTGCACCACATGACCAAGGAAGGGGGAGAGCTTCTGGAGTAGGGGTGCCCTCCTCACCTCTCATTTTCAAAATGGGGGCCCTTATCCTATTTCTGTTTATATTTACTTCATCATATTCAGTTTATACTTTTCTGTTTAAAGCAGGTGTAAATCAAAGAGAAAGTGCATCACATGGTGAATCAGTGATCAGCCACAGGCCCCATGCAGAGCCTAAAAAACCCCACAGGCTGTTTTCAAAATACCTAGTGGAAACAAATACAGAGAAAGAAATCAAACCCCTTTTCCTGAATTCCTTGCAGTAAACATGACCACTCTTTTCCAACATATATGGGGTGACATTGGGTGGTGTTTAATTAGCTTTCCAGTGTGTTGTAGACTCTCAGAATTATACTATATTCCTGTTGGGAAGAGTGATAGGATTCAGGCCACACAGGAACAACCTGGTTCTCTTTTTAATTGAAGGTGTGCTTAATTTAATAGAATTATACCCACTTAGGATTTGCTATGAGTGGATAAAAAGGTGCTAGCCAACACCAGCAAAATGTCTCCAATCTAATCCAATGTAATTTCCATAATCTTAATGTTTAGAAATAGGTTGTTTTTTTTTTTTTTTTTCAAACCTGAATTAACCTAGTTTTATTTCATTAAGGTATTTAATATGTAAATCATCAATGTTTCTAAGCAGCATAAAGAAGATGGACATTCCAGTCAGTTCAGGAGGCCAGTTTCCAATTAAAGCATCTAAGCCTTCACTAGGTAGAAGAATGAGGAAGGCAACCTAGGGACTTGGTGTAGAATCCTGAGGTAAGGAGTCAATGCAACAATGTATTTTTGTGAATGAGATTTTAAAAAATTAAAAGAAAACTAAAAATGTAAGGTGATCCCAAAAGAAAAAAGCATTTTAAGTTAATAGCCAAAGTGAAAAAGGAAATCCCATATGGAATTAATAATTTTCCTAACACGTCTTTTTTTAATTTGAAATAAGATTTGTGATAACATTGTTAATGCTGGGGATTTTAAGTGACAGAATATTATCCTAGCTTATTCCTATAAATCATCCAAAAAGAAAAGAGAAGAAAAAAAATCTCCTTTGTTAGGCCTAGTTTAGGCCACCTTAAAGCTCCTTTCAATCAAAGTACAGCTTCTCATTAAGGGAAAAATTATTATTAACATCCTCATTTTGCTTCCTCTTGTGAATTATTTGCATTCAAAAATGTGGACGGCATTAGTTTCAGGGTAAATGCAAATATGACAGCAGGATTTCTCACCAAGCCCTTTTTTATTATTAGCTCTTTTTATGCCCTCCATTTATTATTCCCTCATCATTTTTCAGAATGTATTAATCTGTTATATTTCCTAAAATAATAATATTTTTCTTCATTTGGTAATTGTCTCAGTGCAGTCTACAAAAGTCTTCATCATAGCACCTACTGCCTGTAATTTGGAATAGTTTATAATAATTGTTTATCATTGCTTAGGGGAGCCTTGGGCATTACCTATCACTATTACAGAGTCCCTTTTCTCCCACTGAGCACGTTATTATTTTAGGTGAAGTTCACATGACAGAGGGAGAGGGCAGGGGCACTGGCAAAGCCCATGCCTATGACTATCCATGGCAGACTCTCTGTCTGCAGTCTGAGATAAATTGAGATGTTTTTCATTTTTTAAAGCTTCATCATGTCTGCCAGAAACAACAAGACCATCTCTGGAACACATTTTGAGATTATTTTAAATGAAACAACAAAACAAAACAAATAAACTAATACTCTGACTCATCTTCCTGACATTTTAAGAGAAACAACCTTGGATGCTGAAGATTAGTCAAAACATAGAGTATTCAGTTAGAACAAAATCAAGTTACAAGTGGCATACTCTCTGCCAGGGCTGTATTTGATAAACTGATTACAATTACTTCTTTCCCTGGTCATATTAAAAAAAAATGGGAATAGATCTGACTAATAAAAGCAAACTAATAAAATCATTTGATCATCCTGATTCACCACACTTCATTGTGCCAGGCTTCCCTGTTGACTCTCAAATTGTTACTGTCAAATTCTCAAGTATTTATTACACTCAGGGTGACTTATATGTCCCTTTTTTTTGTCACTGTGTTGATGCCTGTTATCACACCACCACCGCCACCAGATAATTGCAGCAAAGCAGAGCAAAGACCTCTCTGACTGTGATCTGTATTGACATGAACACAGGTAGCCTCAGATTCAGAGATGTATCTAAATACCAGTAGAAAGAGCTCTTAGTTGATATAATTTTTAATTTTCTTCCAGGTGAGTCACAAAGATTTATCATAGGATCATTTACCAGCATGTAATTGAAACATTGCTGCTGAATTTGACCTACTGTTGTTGAAAATTACCGAGAAGAGTAGAACCAATAAAGCAGTTACTAGCAGGATGTATGCTAAAAGCAGATCATATACTACTTATATCTTTCCTGTGCCTAATTCCATCTCACTTGAGCAAATGTATGTTCCCATTTTGTACTCATGAGTGTCAGTTTGAGTAATCTATGCAATTCTGAGTTCAAGTAGCGTAACTTATTGCCTCAGAATTTGTTCCTTTTCTTAAAGTGGTTTCTGAGTTATGGTGGATTAGTTTTCTGCAATGTTTTGAGGGGGAGACTTAGGGTAACTTGGTGTTCATCATGATATAGGACCACAAAGAGCTGGAAGTGCTGAAAAGAGCAGAAATACACCATACTTGGCATTTGGCAGTGGATCCATCTAGCCAATCAAAAAGCAGCCTAAATGAACTGCAAAAAAATATTTACCCATGGGAAACGAATTTGGGGTGTGGGAGGAGGGACATGGAGAATGGATGAGACTGAATTCAGGACACTGCAGGCTAAAATCCTTGCTCACCAATCTTCTTTTAACAAGAGCATTAAGTATTAGCACAGGGGCACTTCTAGTGTTCTAAATGGTCAGTATTAATTTCACACTGAAGTCAGCTTTTGAACCTAAGAAATTCTGATATGTGTGCTTAGACACTTTTTTTTTTTTTTTTCATAATTTAACTTGTTTCCTCTGGCATATATTTCCTCCTTTCCTTCTCTTTTTTTTCCTGTTCTGGTATAAGTATATGCAACAGTTACCATTATTATATGTTTTTGAAGATGTATTTGGATCAGCTACATTTCTCTCATTCTTTATACTTGCATCACTAACTTGCATTTATAGAAAAGATACTGGCTGTACAGAGGCTATTCCCTGCTCTCTTCAAGAGTTCCTTCTGAGCAAGTAGTACAGTTTATTTTAATAATTCAGTTTAATGCCATCTAATTCTGCAATGATCAGTTATTTATTGACTCCTGTTTGGTTTTCATGCCAAGATGAAGCCATAAAAACATAACATGACAAGCAGATGAGCATGTTTCTATGATTTAAACTATACTGTAATAATCAGATACACCTTACATATCTCATTAGTTCAGGAATATAAGGGGAAAAGTACAGGTTGGTAGCAGTACAACACTGTATTGTCTGTTGACTTTTTCCAGTCATCCCTGCTTCCAGTTCTCTCACTACATGGAGATTTGCTGAACAATGAACAATAAAACACCAACAGTAGGTTGAAAACAGACAGGTTGAAAACACAACATCTGAACTCAAACTAGTAAGATGATGCCATTTTCAAGCAACTGTTAAAGTGGCAGTTAGCATTTGCAATAGAAGCACTCTTTTTTTTTTTGAGAATTCCATATATTTCATGTTTTCTCTTGAAGGTAAAACCACAGCAATTAAACAGTCTTTCCAAAACATTTTCAGAGTTTTCTTAGTTGTAGAGTGGTGGCTTTCCATCTTCAAATCTGAGGTTTCTGTTATATGCAACCATTGTCTCTAATGGAGACAGCAAAGACTTGTTTCAGTTATATTTCAGAGAGAGTTGCATGTCAGAATGGTTACTCTAAGTAATTACTCTGTCCTGTGCTTCTTTTTCACAAAGCAGGAACCCTCACAACCTTTGGGTTAGAGAATCGGGAAAAAACTTTTACCTAACTGTAACTATCTCTGTATTATAGATATCTCTTCCTTTCCCTCTGAGCATTTGCCTTTAGCTGTTCCAAAGCCTGTCAGAATGGGACAATAGTCTCCGTTTGGACTTATGGTACACCTAGATCACAAGCTGACCCACAATCACAAGACCATGGTCAACAACATCCACTGTGGGCAAGGTCTGCTCTGAGGACAAGATATAAACTGTAGCTGGCAGAACACCTGCTTATATCCCATACAGGCTAACGATATACTATGATTCTTTAGACCTATGAGACGAAATTGTGACCTACATGTTCACTGGCTTTTGGCTGCATAAATATTTTTCCCCTGGACTAGATTTATAGAAGTTTGAAATCTTGCATGGCTCCATGAAGAAATAGCAGCATGAACACTGGGACAGCTTAGCTGAAATCAGTCTTTTCAAAGCCAGTAGAAAAGACTGGCCATTAGTTGTCTCTGGTATGATTTTACTTCTCTCATTACGTGCAAAACTTTTGTTCCAGACTAGAAAGTTGTAGGCTGGGGAGAACGCACTTGAGTGAGATACACATTAAAAAATGCAACAAACTGCAGTGCCAAGGTATTCTTGGTTGCAAGTGATGTACCAAAATTAAATCCCACCCCAGACAATAAGGGCACTGACAGTGCTATGCTAGTTGCAATGGGTTCTCTTATAAACACTACAATGAGACACACACAAAAGCACAACACACTTAGAAACTCTAAGACCCCAACAAGACATTTCGGATACAGAATTTTTAAATTACTATTAACTATTTAAATCTCTGAAGCTATTGTTATTTACTTACGCTACTATTTTTTCCTTTTGCAATCAGTCCAGTGAGATATAAAAAAAATATATAAATAAATAAAAGAAAAAATACACAAATCAAGTTGTTCCAGCACCTTCCTGCTAAATAGAGAATGATTCCCATTTAAATGGGAATAAACTGCTTTAAAATATTTACTAGGTAAAAATATCTCTTTCATCCACCATGTAATGGTAAATATTCAATTTCACTTGATTTCCTCTCTCTTTTATCTTGTATGCCATTCCACCTGCCATAAAAGTTGAAATGTCTATCAGAATATGGCAAAATACAGAGACAATAAGTGTGGTTCTTTTGTTAGAAGTCTTTACTGAAAACACATTTTGACATATGTGTAGGATGAGAAAAGAATGATAACTCTTATAAGATACCCATTTCTCAATTCAATATGATATGATTGACACAGCATGATACAAAAGAGACACTGAAGCAGGTATCCTCTGATAGGTAATTATGTCTCAGTTGAGCACAGCTCATCCAGGACAGAGAGATGGAGGTCAGGGTGGTGGTGCTTTTGAGCCCATCTTTTTTGGATTAAGTTTATAGAGAAGAAACAGTTTATTATTATTTGGAAGTGTGAGAGGAGCACTGCAAGTCAGAATGGAGAAAAGAGAGAGGAAATTAGTGAAATACAGAGCTGAAAGAACATCCCCGCAAAAGGAGAAAGGAGAAAGTCAAGCACTTCTTTTCCCATGAGTATTTAGGTGGAGCAAAAATACTAACAATAAAAACAAAAAAACCCAAAACTGCAAATACTACTTCAATATTCAATCAGAAAATATTATTTCAATAGTAAACAGATACAAATTGTCATTTTAAAAGTACACTCCCAGGAGAATTTCTGAGGGTCTCAGGTTGGCATTTTCATCATCTCTGCTGAAACAGAAATATTGATTTGACACTATCATGTCCAATGAATTCTTTTGATGGTATTTAATGATGTTATTAAGAGTCTAGGAAGCATTTGCTATAAGAGAATTAATTATTATTATTATTCTTCAACATTCTGCTTCTTCAGGAAGAACTCACAGAGTTTTTTTTTAAAAAAAAACAAGAAATCATATAAAATTGTTTGGATTCTGTAACAGGAGATAAACTATGTTCTGGTGTGGAACACAGAGATGTACTAGGAGTGAACATGACTGTGGCAGGAGGCGAAGCTGGTCTTGTGTCACTTTTGAGCTGCCTCCATTCTAAGTGGTTAAAAAGGTTTCTTTTCCAATTTATCAGAACTGCACAGGTGTAACTGCATTAAAACTGTGACTGCTCAATGCACCACATTCCCTCTTCAGTCCCCATATGCCTATACACTTCTCTTGTTTCTTCTAAAACTTTTCTCTGGTCCCAATAGGATGTCACATCATGAGGCAGATTTATGCTCTACAGACCTAGAAGTAGCAGTGTGCACCAAAAGACTTCACTTGGGGAGCTCAAAGAAACTGTAGCCACTCTATATTTTGTTGCAAGGTTCTACCAAGGTTTTTCTTCTCAGTTCTTCAGGCTGTGAGACATTCTGGGAAATACGAATCTACACAGATCAATGCAGTGGGGTTTTTTTGAGAGGAAAGCTATAAGGCAGCTTACATAGTGTGTAGAACTCAGCTCAGCTGAATCACATTTACCAGGCTACTCTTGCCTCTAAACCAAATGAGAGGAAAAATAAAAAGATAGAGTCCGTTTTGGCTTAGATACATGAGATTCAGAATTTTCACAGATTCTGCATCTTGCTGGGCAAATAGAACCCTGAAGCTTTGTCTTGTGTCTTGTAGAGAAAAGCGTTTATTTGAGCTTTCATATTAATGCTTTTATCATATGAAACTTTTTCTTAGTCATATTTATATTAATTTTAGTAGTCAGTTTAGTGACTCGGCTTTCTAGGGGACTATCTTCTGTTTTCTTTCCTTTTAAAAATGGAAGCAATTATTTGTGCTTATGAGAGGATTGGGAACAGCAATGCACTAGAGACAAAAATATATGAAATTATCCACAGGAAAATTGCAGAGAAGCTACAGCTGCAGTAAGTGTTCTCAGTAACTACCCATTCACTGACCTCCTTCTTGAATTACTTACTTGAGTGAATGACACAGCAGAGAGACAATCTGAAAGATCCATTTGGCTATTACTCCACTGAAAATGTCAGCTAAGCTCATTCGTTGAGGAATTCTGTTCATGCTGATCAGCTGCTAAAAACTAATACATAAAGGCTTAGCAAGCATGCAGCTGACTTCTACAACCACATCTACATAAATAAAGGCACAGATTTGCAGTCTTTGTTGCAGGATCCCTTAACTTGAGACTTTAAAGTTTCCATTGCACTGGAAAAAATAGTTTAAAATGTATAAAAATCCTAAAAACTTATCTAGGAAAGATGGTATCAAGAAGAGGTTTTTTTGGTAGTTTATAAATAAATCTGTTAAAGCCAGAATGTATTCCTGTAAATTAGTTGGCTATTGTACAAATATTATTTGACATTAAATAAATCCATAGTACAATAGGATAGCAGAAAATACAGATACACAATATGTTAGTTTTCAAAACTAAGATCTGACTTACAGCAGTGAAAACAGAGTATATTGAAGGGAGAATGTTGTGACTGATTTGAATGAGACTTCCTGGTCTTCTCAATGTTGTTATCCTGCTGCTGTTGCTAAGGCATTTTCCTTTATTAGTTATACTATTTATATGTGAAAGAATTCATCCAGCAAATATCTTTTGCTCTTAGTAAAAATGAAATGTAAGAATCATTAGAATGTAGTTGGAAACGTATTTTTTTAGAAAAGAGAGCAAGTTCAGTAGAACAGTTGTTCTATCACTTATTAAAACTTCCCAAAATGGTATTTCATCTTGTGTCCCTAATTACTGAACCACACTTCTTGTATCCTGACAGTAAACCTGTTAAAAAATTCTTGAAGAGTCTGAAGAGAAATGGTGTATCCTGCCCAAAGCACCTTTCTCTGACAACATTCAGCTAAAGGCACTCTGACCCCTCAGTTGATTATCTGGACCTTGACAATGCTGCCTACAAAAAATGCCAGAAAATTAGCACTTCTGAATTTCTATTTTGCATTCTTCAAGTACATTATTAGAATTCTTTTGTCAAAAGAAGCATGTTACATCATTGTGTTCATAATAAATGCTCTTTGGTTTGTATGACTTTGTGTTTATAATACACCCAAACAAAGATCTCATTTGTTCTGCTGGTAAAAGCTAATCTGTACAAGGGTTTTTTTTTATTTTATTATTTTCTGCAAAAACTGCCTTTCTGAGCCTAGAGATTGGGTTAGCTAAAAGCTTCACATTCATTATCTTTAAGGTACCATGTTAATGAAAGGATTTTAATCATTGACATTGCTATGTGAATTATTATTACAAAAACCCCTGCTGTTGAGTTAGACAAAATTAACCCAGTGTAAGGGGCATTAAAAAAAAAAATCACTGTTAATTAGTAAGCCAACAGGAACAAAGAAAATGTATAACAAAGATGTTGAGAGGAAGACACTTGCGTAAAAGCTGTAGCTTCCATTCCAACATTGATCTTTTTGCATGGAAATCTTTTTTCTGTTTGATTTGTTCCATTAGATTAGAACATTTCTATGTTTTGTAATTAGTTTTCTAAGTCACAGTGTCTCACTTCTCTCAAACTGTGGAAATCCAAAGGCTCATAATAGAAAATGGAAGATATTTTTAAATGCTTTTAAATTATTTCCCCAGCGATCTATATCAGAAGCATAAAGCAATTCTCTGGATTATTCTGGGACTTTATTTCCATATTCTCTGCTGTTCTCCATGAATTGCAGAATACTTTAACTAATCTAGCCAGGTTCTATTGGAATAAGCCCTTCATTTTAATGCCTTGATACTATTGTCCAAGTTGCAATTCCATATGGAGCAGATAAATGAGGCTATAGGTTTAAATCACTGCATGACTTCTCTTCTACACTCCTAGTCATGCTGGTTTCCAATGGGTAACACATCATTGTGCTGATGTAAGAGCCAAGGATGAGACGATCAAACCTAAGAGAAGTATTCATGCTGGGTGCCATTTGTTTATAATTGCTCTTTGTAAGTTATAGTTTCAGATAAAGCTCCCAAAATGGAATGAAGAGAAAATAATAATTAAGTCTGTTTCTCTTTCTGAGCTCTGACAAAGACTTAAGTTCGCCCTTCTATTCACTATTCCACACATTCCCCCTCTTCTCTCTTTTGTTCATCAGCCTTTTCAGACTGATAATTAAGACTCAAAATATTTGCTGCTCTTGTTTTTTCAAAGCCATCATTTGGTCTGTGTTGTAATGGGGAACAACAATCATCTTGTTCTCTTGTGTGCCAGTAATTTAGTATTGCAATAACCTCCAATTGTTGAAAGATTTAAAACAAATCAACATTTCTAGCAGTTTCCTGTTCTTTGTGGGGAAAAAAAAATATGTAAGCATAAAATTTACAGCATATACTCTTATATTTCCCTTTTTTCCCCCCTCCTTTTTTTGTTCCCTTTTTAATTCCCTCATGAGGGAATTAAGACACAGGGCAATTGCAGAGGATAAAACAGAAGACTCACTTCAATAAAAAAGATAGCATTCTTTCACAGAGGCAATTTTTACAACCAATATCATTGTTTTAAATCTGCTAGTGCTGGCTAATTCCATCAACAGTTTTTACCAAGTTCAAGTAAAAAAACCAAAGAGGTAGTACCCAATATATATTGCAAGAAGCACTACATTTCTGTTATGTAGAAATGTCCATGGACAGACGTTAGTATTTTTAGAATATTGGATAACCATTCCAAAAAACATGCAAGTCAAAATTGGGTTAGTTACACAACACAAACAATGGGTATAGGAAGGTTCATAACAAAACTGGGAACTAGATGTTAAGCCCCTCAGAACATGTTTTAGAGAGTAATGAAATTTATTTAATTTCCAGATTCCCTGGGCAATGCTATTCTCTGAAAATTATTAAATCTGTAAGGAACTGCCCAAGTCAGTATTTTGGGGATAACTCTGAGTGTAAACCAGGCCAATTATTTAAAATGGATTTAAATTTCCAGTTTATATGGCATTGAAACTGCTTGGCAGTGATTGCCTTATAGTCAAGGAAACCAGTGACAATTCCCATAAAAGAACCTACCTCACTTTCCTCACTTCCAGTGTATTTTTTAAATTTGCTTTTTTTTTTTTTTTTTTTTTCCTACTTTATACACTTCCATTATAGCACAACTTTCAGAACACAGAAAAGCAACATAAAAAGTCTAAAATTGCAGTGAAGTCGACAAATGATTTGGCTGAAAACCTAGGAAGGACATTCAAGTCCAAGACAAGAGAAACTCTGTGGACTTCACTGACTCCTTTGGAAAAACTGGAACTGATTCATTAATCCAGTAGAGAACTGACTGGCAGACACAGAAGACAGCATCCAGTCTTTCATGCTGTGGCCCTTCCTTGCCAGCTCTCTAATCATTAAACCTTCCAGAGAGTGCAAGGTAATGAAACTACTTAGTAACATATTCTCTCCCTATAGTCAGTATTCCTATAACACAATCCAGTCTTCATTAGATTACATGGTCTCTCTTCAAAAAACAGTAAAATACAGATGTAGACAAAACTCCTTGAGTAATCACACATAATTCACAAACTTCCTTCCAACTTTTAGACTATTCTGGCAAATAGTATATACAGACAAATACTTCCAAGACATCTTCCCTAGCCACCAAAGTGGGTCATACTCATTGTCTCCCTTCTTTCCCTCCTCATACTAAGTCAGTCAGCTTGATGCTGACCTGATGTGAATCTTGCAATGGGAAAAACTATGGACAGCTCTGAATGCAATAACCTCTGCTCATATATACTTATGCACTGTATTTGATTAAGCATTTAGAGCAACCAAGCTGGTGAAGGGACTCGAGCACAGGCCCTATGAAGAGAGACTGAGAGAGCTGGGGCTGTTCAGCCTGAAGAAGAGGAGGCTCAGGGGAGACCTCATTGCTCTCTACAACTCCCTGAAAGGAGGCTGGAGCCAGGGGGAGTTGGACTCTTTTCCCAGACGACTTTCAACACTCAAGAGGACACAGTCTTAAGTTGTGTCAGGGGAGGTTTAGGTTAGATATTAGAAAGAATTTCTTCACGAAGAGGGTGATCAGGCAATGGAATGGTCTTCCCGGTGAGGTGGTAGATTCTCCGTCCCTGGAGACATTTAAAAAAAGACTGGATGTGGCACTCAGTGCCATGGTCTAGCAACTGCTCCGGTGGGTCAAGGGTTGGACTTGATGATCTCTGAGGTCCCTTCCAACCCGGCTAATTCTATGATTCTATGAATTTTATGATTCTATGAATGGAAAATAAATATTTTCATAAAAGGAAAGAAGCTGAATTAAGCTTTCAGATGTCCACATGCTTTTAGATGTGTTTACTGATGGTAGATAGCTTTGTATTTATGAAAATTAGATACAGGTCTAACTATCTACATGTGTAGGGTTTCACACATAAGTATTTATGTGCATTTGCCTATAAGAATTGCATGGGAATACTGATTAGCAAAATAAGACTGTCAGCCATGTTCTATTTGTATTTCTCAGTTTCATATGCTACACAATGATTTGCTAAGATTTCACACTGATGTAAATGCAATTGTATGCAAGCACTGAATGCATGATAAATGATATAAATTTGTTCTTTATGGCAGAGATTTTTCTTTTCTTCTTCATAAATATTATTTAAGCTAGTCACTAAAATCTGAAAATACAGAGGTCCTGACTTACAATACCTTCTTGTATTTCATACAGTTAAAAATATTTGCTGTAGCTCTGCTTCTTTTTCAAAGAACTTATGTATATGTTTCCAGATCATCATGCAAGTCTGTTGCTGAATAGCTGTTGCTATTTTTTTAAATACCAGTTCTTTATGTCTTACATAAATGATTTGAAAAAGTTTTCGAATTTTTGTCTTTGTTCTGCTGTACTACAAAGCAGTTATCAGATCCCATTGTGCACACTGGAAAAAACACAGCCTGGCTGACAAATTAGTAGTCTTTGGTGCTAATATTACTAATTCAGCATTTGAAAGGGCTGCTCACAGGGGAAAAATAACATGTTCTCTAAAGTCACAGGGGAAACTAGGGAGATAGTTAATGGGTGTTGGCTGTGCTGTACATACTGTGCACAATGCTGTTCACATTGCAGCTGACTGAATGCCAATAGATGTGGAAGTAATTGTCAACAAGATTTATTGTTACTTCCACATTTATACAGTTAGAGATGAAAGGTTGAAAGAGTTTTGAGAAGTTCAGTGGTGACTTCTACTGAGCCATAGCAACACTCACTGATTATCACTAATGCATGCCACTGACAGAATTTTGCATCTTTGGAGGCCTTAAAAGTCATTCTTTCTTGTCAGAGACAAATCCCCACAACCCTCAGTAATTTTTTTCTGAGACAAATACCTGAGCTCTGACTTCAGTTCCAGCTCATGAAGCAACAATTTTACAGTATTTGGAAATATTTCAGCTGGATTGGGAAACCTCAGACTTTTAAACAACAGTATTATGGCACTCAAGGTAATTAAAAAGCAACTGCCAAAGTGAGAAACAAAGGCTTTTTACTTGAAAAGAAAGTTGTAAGGAGAAGAGGGGAGGCAGTAGGTCCATCTTTATAAAGTAAAGACCTTAAGTCACCAGTTTGAAAGAGCTCAACACACTTATTATATAAATGTATAAATTCCAGAAGCATAAATTCCAATGACTGCTTTTTCCAGCTTCTCTTCCTGTGGTTTATGCTTTAAGATAATGTTTTTAACCTCACTTCACTAAGGCAAAACTGTTTTATTTACATATAATTTGGTATATTCTTGAACGAGATTGATTTGTTTTATCAAATGCTACAGAAATCAATCAGAAGCCAAGATTCAATATCTCAGGCATTTTCGTGTCTTTCCAGATAGAGGAAAAAGTTTCACTTTGAAGGCTCTTAGGACTGTCCTGCTTGGATCTCTGATGGGTTCATATCTTTGTGTCAGATGGAAAATAACAATTACTCAGCTACATTTTTGCTGTAGGTCTCCCTAGCTCTCGTATTTTCTTACCGAATAGCTCTAGACTATGATAAGGAGATGGACTGACAAGCAACAGCAATCCAGACTCTTTCAAACAAAAGTATCTGCAAAGACACTGATGTGGGAAAGAGGGGAGGACTTGCTCAGAGGTGCTGGGTCTCACTGCAGTCTGTATCAAGATCTCTGAAAGCAAACAAGGAAGAGAGTTAGGCCCAGTTATTATGCATGAGACATGCTCTTACAGCACACAGGTACATGTGTGAAGTCACCCCATGTGTGATGAAGATAATTAACTTCTCAGTCTGAGGTGGACACCTACTTGTTCATTTAGCAGGATATTTTGTCACTTTTTCTGCACATAATTAGCACTAATGAAGTCTCAATTTCTATCTTATAGATTGTTCTGTTACTGATAAAATACCATATTTTATTATACTTTAAAAGTCCTAGGCACCTAAAGGCAGCATGTATGATTAAAAGTTCTCCCTGGAAGCACATTTCTCTCTACTTGTGGCTCCATACTTACCTGTTAGGAAGCATGACCCTAATTTCAAAAAAGATATGCAAACACGACAGCCAAACAGCTAATGAAAGTCTCTGAGTTCATGTTTGTTGTCAAGAAAGCTAGAGCTTATCATAAACTGATAAAGTGAAAAGCTATCTCTTCTCAAAACTTGATCTTGTCTTCTAGTTTCAGGTGGCATTTCCTAGCACTGTTGCACTTGTTCAGATAATTATCCTGGTAATGAAGAACATCTGGATAATGAAAAATAAAAGATATTTAAAAAAAAAAAAAAAGTTACAGAACGTTTGGATCAAAACTACTCTGCAGTGTCCTAACAAGTGTCAGAAAGAATGGCATTTCAGATAAGAAACCTGTTTATCAAAACATTATTTACACGGCAATAACTTTTTTTTTTTTTTTAGGAACACATCTGAAATTTTAATGCCAATTAAAAAAATATGTATTTCACCACTAAGAAAAAAATCAAACCACTTTGAAACAGTCTTCCAATAGTTAGGCAAAAACACAGCTAAAAGATGCAGTATGAGAAAGAGTCTCTGCCCATCCTTGTGAAAGTAATGAACTGCAGCTTTAGTGTTGAATGCTCCTGACAATGTAATTTGGCCTAAAGGTCCCTCTCTGTTTTAGGATTTCCCTGTTTTCAAAAATGCATGGTATTTTATATTGCTTTTCACCTCCTTTTTTAACCTTCCGTGCTCTTATTTCAGAAAAAAAATAATAATATGGGAAGAGTGTATTTCAAAATCATATTATAAATGTCACCTATGTACAGGAAATACATCTGCTCTTTTCACATAGGCAGAGAGCTTCATGGTTCAAGACTGTGCATACACACACAGAGACTGTCTCTCTGACTCTGCTTACACTGACTGTCCCCAGGGGCACTAACAAACTGTACACCCGCAGGCAAATTTAGTTCCTTATAGCCAAATAGTTCCCAGAATTAGCAGAAGTCTGAATAATGGGAAGCTCTAAGAAATCATTGATGGCTGTTGTGTACCTGTGTGAGCCAGAATAAGAGCACTCACACATCTGTAAGAGAATCAGAAGTTAATGCAAGGATAAAGCAGAGTATTAGCAAGGGCAATTTCTGACAGAATGAGGCCAGAGGGCTATATACATGCTGCACTGCATAGTGCCCAAAAGACACCCCCTCTGGCCCTTCATTCTGGCAGTTCTGTGCTATGCATATGAAACAAATGAAAACTGGCCACAGAAAGATATGCTAATGGAGTAGTTCAGACTTCATGATTTTGGAAAACAGATATTTCTGCCAATTCTTTTTCCTGTAGAGACTCAAATCCAAAGCTTCACCAGATTTGTCTGAACAGACTGATAGCATGGCTAAAGTTCTACCTTGTTTCACCCTTACCCCAGGTAATATGAGATATTACTTAGTTAAAAGCAAAGCTTTCTCTGCCAAAGCTTAAAATCCTGAATTCTTTCAGGGCTCACATCACTTTTACACCCAATATTTAAGTGTTTTGTTCAAACAGGCAAACAATGTAATAAAATTCCTAAGGAGTAAAAATTCTGTATTCTTGAACATTACTATGAGCTAACAGGTAGAAACATAACAGTCTGAAAAATAAATTATGTTGTTGGACCATTAACGATAATGTGTGTGAGTAAAGATACAATCATCCAATCTAAAAAGAAGTCAGGTAAGTAAACAAATGATTTAGGAGACCAAAATAATCAGGTGACTATAGCACAAAAATATTTACTGTGACGTTTTTTTAAGATAGTATTACAGGTGTCTCTCATCATGCCTACATGATGGAGGCAGTAACAGAAGAGCTATTTTAATTACAAAGAATCAGTCTAGCATATACCACTGCTTGGCAGTCAGAAGGCATTAATGCTGAGTAATGCAGAAAATTTCCAGAGATAACACCTTCATTAGCAGGACTACCATGTCCCATGTTGGTTTGCTTTTAGGTCCACTAGACTGAAAAACAAATATTATAGATTAAACCTTCAAACATGAACAATTTTGTTCCATGTTTGCTGCAGAGAAAGAAAAAAATATTGAGGTATAAAAAGATAATCTGGTGTCTGATGCAGGCAGTCCTTGGTGCCCTGTTTCCCTTTCTCCCAAGCACGTCTGAGGCACTGAGCTGTCTGACAGCAGCCCCTCGCCCCCTGCTCACCTTCCCTTTTTATGTGTCAGTAAAACCTAGTACAGATAAATTAAGGTAGTTCAGAGCGTATCCCTCGGTTTCATCATCTCCTCAGTTACCAGCCATAGGACAGATTACAATTTCACAGATGCTAGGAGAGGAGATACTATAGCAAAGCAGTAGTGCCACTACAGATAAGGTTAAGATGGCACTTCCATTACAAACACCTATTTTCAGTGGCTTATAACTTCAGGCTACAAATTCCTCTCAGGCTGAAACCTGGCATATTTGGTCTCAGCTTGGTAATGGCTTTCCCTGCCTCTTCAGACTATTTTGATTAGGTGTTTGTGATATGAGACTGCAAACAAATGTATGTCTCTGGTCACTTCAAGTGGCAATGAAATACTTTTCCTTCTTGAAAAGGCCTGGAGGGCAGTATGTTCCTGTCATTCTAACACCCATTTTCCTGTCAGCTGTTTCTCCAGAAAGATAATTTTGAAAGTGACATAAGTATTCCTCAAAAAAATTCAGGACAGCTGAGGGGTACAGTCCCTGCCAGTGTGCTCTGAAGGCCACTCTGTGTCCCTCGGAGTGGGCAGAGCTGGCAGTGCTCACCAACACCAGGAGCCCGGGCTGCTCCACAGGCAGGGAGGGCTATGATAAAAGCCACCCTTAGCAGTGCAGCATTTATGTGAGTTCAACATATTGACAAAACTTCCATATTTTGGAATGAGGAGAAAACAAGCATAATTACATAGCACACAAATCTCATGATTTTAATGAGGCATTAATTCTAATAGTCTAATTATTTTGAATTATACCTCATTATTAAAATCCTGTTTTTTCATTCTGATCTTTAATGAAGGATGTAATGAAATCCCTAAATACAGTACTGCTTTCTTTTTTCTACATCCTTCTCCTCTAATAAAGTTTAGAATTTCTGCCAAAGATGATAATTTTTCATCAGTCCTCCAAAACAATAAAGTACAAAGACCTACTTGTATGTCTGTCTACCTGCCTGGCTCCCTTCATGGTAGTATCTATTTCACCAGCTATTAAAAAAAAATAAATAACTGTAATAAACCTGTTGAATGAGACAAATTTTGTGTTACTTTTCCTTTGTATTTCTCATATATCAAGATACATGCTGAATTATTGTATCATAAGCAATGCATAACCTTCTGTGCTTTTAATGAACTGAGAAGATGCTGTATCAATCAAAGATCATTTTTAAAGAGTCAGACACGCAGCGGATGGAGTAGAAAGAAATAAAAAGAAAACCAAAGAAATAACAAAGAAATGGGAGCTGGAAGAGGATAGAAAAAAAGGCATACCAAAATTTGGAGAGGGAATATAAAAATACTTGAACATCAGCTATTTTAGTTATCTTTCTTTTTTGGAAAATTTATTTTTATTACCCTTGTCTGTTTAATTTTTGCCAACATATCAGTAGAACTCCTTTGTATGTTCTGGAACATGTGCTGTGTACTCTTAGGGTACTGGGCTCCAGTAAGCCCACTATGTACGTTCCTCAGGACACTGGGCCCAGACATGTCGGGGAGAGGAAGCAATCATGGTGGTGGCATTAGGTTAACTGCATCTCCCTGAAGTCTGTGGAGGAACCATACTGGTATTTATTGCAGACAGAAGACCTTCTCATGTATCAGATATAGATGGCAGTATGAAGCATATGGAAGGAGATAATGTACTTCTTACTCTGGTCAGTCCAACTTGAAATGTGTAGCAGTACTGGAAAGAGGCCAAAGGCAAAAAACATGAAAAAATGAACTGCTCTTGGTTTTTGTTTTTTTTTTTTTTTGAAAAAAAAGACAGAAAGGGGACATGATAAAAATTATAAAAATAATGGCAGAGAGAGAAAATTAGGAAATACTTAATGGAACACACTCAAAAAAATACACCCACACAAGCAGAAAGCAATGATTTAAGTATATGCTAACACTGTACTGCCAAAGTACAGCAGCCACAACTGCAGCACACCAGAGAAATACCCACACCAGCTTTAAACTAGCAAGCCTGGGTACTGCCAGCAGTCAGCTACAGCAGCACAGAGCTCAGCATGAGCTAATTTACCCAGCTGCTCAGCAAGGCAAATTGTCTGTGCTGAGCTCAGTTCTGCCTTGCTCAGATTGTTACTGCTGTTTGGATGTAAACCTAGCTGAGGTTTCTCTGCATTGCACTGCAGGCACTCGAATGACTGCTGGGTAACCCTACCAAAGGACCTGTGGAAAGTTTTTAGATGAATTCTACACCTACGAAACTCCTTTGTAAAATATGATTAAGGTAATAGTAAGACTTCTCCCTAAATACTAGATTAACAAGCAGCAGGAACATTGACAACTGAATTACAGAGAATGAAATAATTGCAAGGCCATAAGGAAGAGATATTATTATGCTGGGGGGCATAATCCCCAGTTTAAAGCTCCCTATAAACTGATGGTCCAGGTGATACTGTATGGTGTATCAATATTTTATATTCCTAAATGGCTATCCTGATTAAAATTTTCTAGAGACTGCTGTAGAATAATTTTCTCAGTATTTGTAACCCATCACTAAGCCTGAATCCCATCTGGTGAAAGGAATAATTTAAGTCAGCATGGATATGCCAGAAAAAAAATAAACCTAACCAAAATACACTAATTTAAGAATCCTTATCATTTAGTTCTAAATTGCAACACACAAATACGGACATCTATCACAGTTACTTCACTAGTGAACACATTTATCTCTTTTGGTTATGTCAGATTACTATGTCACACGAAAGTACACCTTGAAGAGATGGATGGCTTTTCCTCCTTGTAAGAAGGACTGGCCATGGTTCAGAGAATGCAAAAATACTTTTGAATTAGGCACGTACTGGTGATAATTGTTAGCAATTGAATGCCAATTTGTGAGAATGGGAAAAAACCCATAGAATGGTAGATGATGCCACCTGGAAGTGCTTGTTACACTGACACAGTATCACTCTATGAGACTTTATAAATGAAAGGAAAATTAAATTAGACTAAATATATGATTATTTAACAAGACTCAACCAAACATTTCCTTGCTGGATAGCAAATAAAGCTTGTATTTAACCAAAGATTAGTGCATTCCAGTTTTAATACCAATGCAGTTTGTTTTGATAGTAAGATCTAAATAGCACTTTATGTTGACATTTCTTTTGCGTATTTAATGAACGCATATCAAATATGCATGGCAAATAAATACTGTGTTCCACATAAACCTTTCCTGCACAGTCTTTATCTTTTCTGCTTCAAAATGTATTAGTTCTCATAAAAATGCATATCACTACAATGTAACTAAATCTTATTTCAGGGTGGGGTTTTGGGTTTTTTTTTGTTTGTTTGTTTGCTTCCTTGTTTTTTTCCAGACAAGAAACAGAAATACCGATCATTATAATACTGCTATTTTGAAATGCAGCCCTGAACTGTCCCTTGGTCTCCCTTTAAGCAGTCAGACTACTAGGTAAGTATCCTTCTGGCAGAACAGATTAAGACTATCCCAAACTCCTCATTCTACTGCCCATACAGAACAGTGTTGTGGCATTGCATGTGATATAACCAACAGAAAACGGAGCAGAAGTTCCTCACTATGTTCTTCAGCTTGCATAGTTAAGTGTTTCTGTGTGCTCATCTGGAGCAGAGAAACTTCTGATTTGATAGCATCTGATTACTAGTAGGTACAAGGGGTATGTTTCTAGCACAGTGTTCATCATTTAAATCCCAATGGATCCTTGTTGGTTTACTAGGGGACATAGATGGATTCCCTAGCTGGTAATTCCAAAGGAAATGGTGTTTTTTAAAATAAGTTTAAACATATATTGTGAAATATATGATATAAAGAACAAATTTTAAAAATACATCTATTGCACATAACTTTTGGATGCTTGCAAGTAAGTCTAAGGTTATGAGAATTGTTCCCATTTTAATTTTAAATTATATGATCTAATCTAATCTAATCTATCAATTGATTATTTGTGGGCCTTGAACAAAGAACAGGCATCATCAGTTAATATATACAAATGTATTAACATAAGGGCAGTAATTACTATTTTTTTTCCTTTTTTGATTCAAAAAGGGTTTTCAAGAAATAGTGCATATTTTTAAAAGGAAACACAAACGTTTTATTTGTTTCATAACTTCAAGTCCAGAAATAACAAACAGCTTCTTTAGCTCAGTTGATTCTGAAATTAATGCTTATTTCTGCACACCTTCAGGTTCTGGTATTCTATAAAGCAGCTTTAATGCTAGTCTGCCTAGTAATTCACTATGGGATGTCTTTATATACCACTGACAGTAATACAGCTCATTTTGGGTGATTAACTTAACCCCCAGTATTGCAAGTGGCTTGCTATATTAGCATATCTTTCAAGGAATAGTTGCAATGTGAGAAAATTGCCTGTAGGATTATTTGCAACTAGGAACCTGTGAAATGTAAAATAAAATTGAAGACTATAAAGTAAAACATCAAAGCTACCTAAAATATTAATAGCCAGTATTCCAAAAAGTAATTTAGAAGAATTGCATGAGGGAGTGAAAATTACTAATTTAAAAACAGATAGCCTTGACAAAACAAAGTCAGAAGTTTAAAGCAAACAACAGATAATACAAATTCATTGTATACACAATGTGAAAAGAATGCAAGCAGCACCAGCAGCTTTAGTAGCTGAAGTAGGCTGGGGCAGAAATGCCTGACTAAGCAAGCAACTACATTAGTACAAACAAAACAATTTGAATTTGAACAATATTGAATTTAGGCTACTGGAGAGAAAGAAAAACAAGTACTCTTTAATCCATCTAGTTTTCTGTTAAATTTTCATTCTAATTGAACACAGACAGAATTTGCAGGCAGAAGGATTTTCTTGTTAATTGATGCGTTTGGCGCTGAGAGCCACTGTCATGCTGTTCCAAGTCATGTTTTCACCTGCTCTCTGCGGGGCAAACAATGTTGGAAGTTTCAGTAAGGTTTCTGTGGCAGATTACAAGCTTCAAAGCTAACACTGTGAAACCTGTTTCCCTTTTGATATGCCTTTTTTCTTTTAATAAATTCCAGAATGAGGAAATAAACCCATACGAATCATAAAGGCACAAAAAATAGAAGAAAAAGTCTTCAGTCTTGAATCAGTACCTGATTCTTCATGATGTGTTGGCAGAGCTTTGAGTTGGATTCATGTTTAAGCTGCTTACTGAGCCACTATCCTGAAGAAATTCTTATGTCCATATGTCACTTCGTGTTCAGAGAGCTCACGTCGGGCCAACAGCACTATAGACTCCACGGCAGCCACTGAGGCTGCCTGTCATTCAGGGCTGCCCAGACTAGGCTCTCCTGTTTTCCTTGGAATTACACAGGCCAGGAGCTGCCTCAAAGGCCTACGAAGTTCATGGTATATTCAAGACTACTCCAAGTTGCACCAGTTGCATGGAACATGTGCAAGTGAAAGCAATGGGACTGCTCTGTCCTCATCTGCTCTTGGCTTCATGTAGGATTGATTCCAGGTCAGAGTCTAGATTAGAAGCTGTAATTCACTGAAACCCACTGACTTCTGAAAGTCTTCAACATATAGTTGATAGGGCTCTTCTGTGAAACTGTGTTAATGCCACAGCAGGTGCAGGTTTTTCTTGCCAGTGTAACATGTACAGCAAGGAGGGGCATTTCTGAAAAAGTTGCCACATATATAGCATTGTTTCCTTATGCAGCTGCCTGATGCATAGCCTCAGGAGGGAAGTACAATTATTTATTTTCAATATTTTTTTCTGTTGTTTTTTTGTTTGGGGTGGGTTTTGGGGGGATTTTGGGTTTTTTTTTTTTTGGTTGGTTTTGGTTTGTTTTGTTTTGGCACTACCCAATAAATCTCCCATGAAAAGGCACATGCTCGACTGAGAACAGCACAGTTCCAGTTGAAAGGGGGATGACTTAATGACTGAAGAGGTCTTTTAAAATCTCTAATAACAGTGATCCTGTTATTTCAAAAGACATTTATAATCTATAGTACAAGGTGATAAAACTGAGCTTGTTTGAAAAGTTGTGGTATTTAAAAATGCAAAGAATTCTATCAGCTGCTTTTAAATCAAGAAAAGAGTTTTCTGTATTAAATACTCTAGACTAAATTCAGTAATTCTTGATACCAATTTTTTTTAACCTGCAATCAATATTGTATAATTATGTTTATACTAATGCTCATTCTTAGATACATCACAATACGATGCAGATAAAAGGACTGCAGAAAGATGACAAATAATACACTTCTATCTTTTATTTAGAAGTCAGGGAAGGAAGCTTTCTCAAACTGACCTATCCATCCAAGTAACAGTTGAAAAAACAATGCCAGCAGCTATTTTCATATGACCTGTTTTAAATAGCAACCGGAATACAGTACCTCTAAAAGAAAGATGATTTTTGTTATTCTTTGAGCTATAACACAGAGAGCAACAAGGGAAAGGCACCTGTCAATGATTCACATTCATATAATAATAATGTGTGGAGCCTTCTCTCATTATGCCATTCTTAAAGGAGAGCAGAAATCACCTTTAACTGAATCTTAGAAATTGTTCTATGGATAACCTACTGCAAGGCTGCTCTTTTTTTCTTTTCTTCCATCTTTCACAAAGAGAATCTTCCTAAAGAACACTGAAATTCATTATATTGATAAACTTGTGATCCCATCTAGCCTGTGTGGTTTTTTGAACAACTGGTTATCAGGTATTCAGAGCAGCATGAAGAGTCTAAATCAATGTGGCCTGGATGTATTAGACCCACCTTCTACCTCTGTAGCACTGAAAGTATTTTGAAACCAGTTACACAGGTCATCAGGAAATGGCAGTGCTTTGTCTTCTGAACTGGGCTTTAGGAATAAGGTTATTTTTCACGTAAAAAAACTTGCCTAAGCCAAACTTTATAGGTCTTGCTTAGTGGTTGCCCAAAACTCACATCTGCCTGCTTCTATGTGTAATGAACTATCTGACTAAAAGCATTCCAACTAGTGAGAGCAAATGAGTGTCAATCTGTAAAAACTATCTTCTGAAAAAAAGACAAAGAAAAAAATACATAAATAAGATAAAACTGTGGTTAAATAGGAACTAAATGACAACTGACTGGTTTCTATTAATTTCACTATTGATTTCTAAAATAAATTACTTGATTTTGCATGCTTGTAAGATATTGTGTATGCAAGATTCTTTACTCCATATATGCACCCATTAGGATTTTCATGTCAGAACTCAGTGACAATTTTTATGAGCGGAGTATCTCATCTGCTCTGAAATTGAAAGGAACAGCTTAGGCAACCCTTTTTAAAATATGTTGTCTTTACATTTATTGCCAGAACTTTAGAAGCAGAACTACTGCTCTCTCACCTGTAAAATATTGTGCCTTGGCAATCTCCATTCTGTGGATCCATGGTCTGGAGGCTTGTAGCCACACAGATGCTAGGACTACCTCAAGCAGGCTTATGTAGTCCATTCAGTAACTGAATATTTCTGAAATATTTCTGAAATGCATCAGTGTACCGACTCTCTCACCTTTTCTTTGGGAGTGATGCTTTCTGTGAAGCTGCCTGGGCTACTCTCACCTGAGCTGGTAGTTTGAATGTTCCAAGCACTTGGCACCCACATACTGATGGCTGTGGGAAAGACAAATGTTCTGAAAATTTATGTCATCAGCTCTGAAAACATATGCAATACTTGCATTGGTACATTACTTTTTCACCAGCTGGCACAAAAAATGCTTAAAACTTTGAAGGATTTGATTTTGTTTTGTTTTGTTTTCTGAGTACTTCCATTCTATTCAAGACCATAAAACTCTGTGACTGTAAGAAGTATTTGTTACTGAAGTACATGACACTTCTGTAAGAATTTGCAGTCACTTGGCTTTTTTGCATGTGTGTTGATAACAGTTCTGTTTATTACAGGAGCCTAAAGTGTCTTTTTGAAAAGAAATTGCTAAACATAATATTTCTCTTTGTACAAAAATATCCTGTAAAAAGACTATTTTCATGAATAGTAGCACTTCTCTTCAATGTGTATGTCTGCAATTTCTAAAGACGCTTTTAGATAGATCTCATTTCTATGAGAATTTGATAAGACAGCTCTGAGGAAATAATAAAAAGATACTATTTATAATGGACTTGCTAAGTAGCACTCAGAAAAAGGCTATTATGCATGAGGTCTTTTCCTTTGAATTGATCTTCATTTGGATAAAACAATTAGCATAGGATCCTGTTCAGTCCATAAGTATACAGTGACTTGATTCTGTCTGAACTTAGATTTAAAGAGAAGAATTCAATGTTTCTTGGAACATTAAAATTTAAAAATACATACATACATAAAAGAAACCCCACTCCACCAAGTTACTGCTTCCTCCCTTCCAGGATACTTGGGGAGATCTCAATGTTGTACCTGCAATGTCAAACTCATTTCTCATCTGGTAGTATTTATACCTAAGAAGTTTATCAAGAAAAGAGAACCTGGCATGCATTCTTTTATCAGATTTTCCAGTGTTCTTAATAAGGATTGTAGAATTCATGTACTGACTCATGTTGAAAAGTTCAGAGGGGTGATTTTCAAAATCACACGAAGGCCAAACTTCCACAAATAATAGCTTATGGTGACTTGCACATACAAATATTTAGATATTTAATGAGCAGAGGTTCCAGGAGTTTCAAGTTCCCTAGTTCATGATGTTAAATAGAAATGGGCAGGACATTTTACTTTGAAATGCAATGCTCCTGAAGAATAGGCTGATATGATACTACAGCTACAGTTGGACTCGGATGTTATTTTTTCCCACTTAATTATCACAGAATCAGCCAGGTTGGAAAGAGCCTCTGAGATCATCAAGTCCAACTCTTAATCATTACCACTGTGGTTACCAGACCATGGCACTGAGTGCCACATCCAGTCTCTTTTTAATAAAGTCCAGGGACGGAGAATCCACCACCTCCCTGGGCAGCCCATTCCAATGCCTGATCACCCTCTCTGTAAAGAATTTCCTCCTAATATCTAACCTAAACCTCCCCTGGTGGAGCTTAAGTCCATGCCCTCTTGTCTTACTGGTAGCTATTTGGGAGAAGAGACTGAAACCCCCTGGCTCCAGCCTCCTTTCAGGGAGCTGTAGAGAGCGATGAGGTCTCCCCTGAGCCTCCTCTTCTTCAGGCTGAACACCCCCAGCTCCCTCAGCCTCTCCTCACAGGACTTGTGCTGGATCCCTTCACCAGCCTGGTTGCCCTCCTTTGGACCTGCTCCAGGACCTCAATCTCCTTCCTGAACTGAGGGGCCCAGAACTGGACACAGGACTCGAGCTGTGGCCTCACCAGGGCTGAGTACAGGGGCAGAATCCCTTCCCTGGACCTGCTGGCCACGCTGTTCCTGATCCAGGCCAGGATGCCATTGGCCTTCTTGGCCACCTGGGCACACTGCTGGCTCCTGTTCAGCTTCCTGTCAATCCAGACTCCCAGGTCCCTCTCTGCCTGGCTGCTCTCAGCCACTCTGTGCCCAGCCTGGAGCTCCCCATGGGGTTGTTGTGGCCAAAGTGCAGGACCTGGCACTTGGCCGTGTTGAACCTCATCCCGTTGGAATCAGCCCAACTCTCCAGTCTGTCCAGGTCCCTCTGCAGAGCCCTCCTGCCTTCCAGATGATCCACTCTCCCCCGCACCTTAGTGTCATCTGTGAATTTGCTCCTGGTGGACTCAATCCCTTCATCTAAATCATCAATGAAGATATTAAACAGAACTGGGCCCAGCACTGATCCCTGGGGGGCACCACTGGCCAGTTGGATCAGCACCGTTCAGCACCACTCTCTGGTGGCCTCCAGCAGTTCCTAATCCAGCACAGAGTGCTCCTGTCTGAGCCCTGAACAGTTATCTCTAAAACATTACAAAGGAATAGTAGTTCAGTGACGTAAAGAGTAAAAAATAAAAGCTTGACTTTGAAAGCTGCTTTTTTACCACTGCAATTTGTTGAATAAAATAAAAAGTATAGAATACTTTACCATTATTTTAATGGATACATCATGTTCCTCAGCATAGGAATTACAAAGTTGTAATTTATTGTATTTATAGCCTCTATCCTCATTTGGAGTGAAAATCTTACACATTTTCTTTAAAGAGATTTCACTTAGAATACTTACCTACCTTGCTCTTTTGCTCTTCTTTATTATTACATAATTTATCTATTCTTTCTAAGAAAATAAATGGCAGAAGACGAACTCATTATACAGGATCTCATAAAAATCTCACATTTTTTGAAAAAAAATGATTTATGCTAAAACTGGTACTGACAAGCACTTTTTTAATTGCTAGTAATATATACACAAAGACTACGGTAGATATTATCACTGATATTGCTGCTGAGACTATAGTAATCTTCTCTGTATCAGAATTCCTTGCCATCATTTTGTTCTCCAGAGGATATGGCTTGATTAGGGCAGTCTCATTGTTTCATCTGAAATCTTAGCAGATTAATACTTTCATCGGGGCATCAATTTGTCCCACTTTTCTTTTCACTGCTCTTTGTGAGTGACACAGCCAAAGGAATGCACCTCTTTAAACTGTCATTCAGTTTAACTCCTCCTCTGCAATTATACCGGCATGCATAATACATCATAACAAATTGGATTTTGCAAAGAAGCAACAACAGAAATTATATTTGCTTGTGGCATGAGATAGAAGCTGTTGTAATAGGGGGAAGGAGGGGGTGAACAATGGATAAAGAAATACAATGAATTAAAAACACTTACAGAAAACAGCAGTTGCCTTCTATTTCCTCAAGGTTTCTTCTTCTTCCTTAGCATAAAGAGCAATTGCAAAAGAAAACGAAAGAAAAAATGGAAATATTAAAACAAATTAAATAGCTTTACAATTAGAAAAGGCTCTGCAAAATTGCACAGTGTGCTTGTTGTTTTAGCAGTAACTGCTTTACTTCAAGGAAAGATTTTTGTTTGAACAAAAATTGCTAGAGACACCATCGGGTGAAAAGTCCTAGATCATATCAGACAAATATCTTTACCAGATCTCCTGACTGCAATCAGAAACTTCCATTTTTCTTTGATGAGTACAAGCCCTTCCCCCATGTAGCAAATTCTATGATGGCATTCCAAGTCTCTCTAAGTCTTGCAGACTCAGTGGCTGATAATCTTCCCCCATACATCTGATTGCCAGAGTTACTGATGGGAAGGGGCAACAGAGAACATCCTTCAAGCAGCTGACTAGAGCCAACAACATATCCCCAGTGTGCATGAGATTTCAAGACAGCAACCAGATCAGTTGTCTGCTCCAGATCCCTCAAAAAAGGCAAAATATACATTTGGCAGAACATCAACAAAAAGTCTTTTGATTTATAAAAGAATTTAGATGAAACAGAGGAATGTTTCCAGTGGAACACTGAAATCATTCTAATGTTTTAACTGAAAATATTTGTCTTTTAACATATCTTTCAAAATTAAAATGTGTTTTTCCCATGCAATTTCTGTTTTCTTCAATTTATTTCAATTATATGGCAGGTGTTCCACTTCGTTTAAAAACGAAAGGGGGGAAATTGTCTTTGCTGAGACTAGGAAGAATATTTTTGTCCTTAAACAAGTAGAGAATTTTTAGTTCAATATTTATTTTAAAAAAACTGTCGGTGAAATCTATGCATTTAATATAGAATTGAACTTCATTGTCCAGAAGCTCTGTCTTACCGTTATCCCCTGGTATCTCACATCTCCTATGTTGCCATACTGAAAGTTCCTGAGCCAAACTCCAATAACCAAACAACAAATTAGTATGTAACAAATATAAAAGGAAACATCAGGAAACAAATGAGTGGAAATACAATAAGCAAAAGCACAAAACCTAAGAACAGTGAACAGTGGCATCTTTATGAGATCCCAAGCATTATAGAGATAGATATTTACTGGAATATTTAACTTAGCTTTAGGATAGTAGCAGTGGCATAGGTAGTGACTTTACATGCTGCAGCTATAGGTGACCTACATATAAGGAGCATGAATGTTGTAGAGTGATATAAGCTGTGACTTTAGACAGTGAAAATTTAAAAATAGTCATGTTAGAACGATGTAGAACATCTTTACAGAAAAGAGATTAATTCTTATCTTCCCTAATACTGTATCCCACCAAGTTTTATGCTAATGGTATATAAGGCAAGGTCTCACATCATGGAAACATTGCAACACCAATTGTTATTGCTGCTGAGACTATAGTAATCTTCTCTGTATCAGAATTCCTTGCCATCATTTTGTTCTCCAGAGGATATGGCTTGATTAGGGCAGTCTCATTGTTTCATCTGAAATCTTAGCAGATTAATACTTTCATCGGGGCATCGGGGAGAGTAGAAAGCAGCAGCCAGATGACAATTTCTGGAGTGATCTTAAAATAATCAGGTACTTTCCTTCCTATAAATGAACCAAGAAGTTCCTTCTCAATTAGATCAGCAGGAATTCATTCTCAGTGAGACAGGAAGGTGGATATACCATTATTTCTAATAGCATTAGTGTATGTCATAGGGGTAGATGTGAACTAAGAACTGGGAAACAGGAGACCCTTATGCAAACACAGATTTGACTGCCAATTATTTTGGTTGCATTGGCAGACTGCTATTTGAGATGCAGCTATAGACAAAGTTGAGAAAAGTGGTATCTTTGTAGCACATACTGTGGTCATCTACTCTTCTTATTAGGAGACCATACATTTGGTTGCTTACACAGTTATTATCATATGAGCAACTACTTTCACGAAATGCCTTCAGCCACTGCTTTTCCCACGTTAACACTGCTGAAAAAACCTCTTGGAATTCACTGGGAGTAAAATGAACATCTTTTGAGAATGATTAAAGAACAAACTCTAAGACCATTTCTGAAATTTAGTTATCTTCCTGTCACTAGTCTATTGCAGTAAAACTGCATTTTCTATAATAATCTTTGGTTTGCACATTTATTTTAATACTAATTACGTGACCGTATTGTTACACAGATAATTGTGGGAGTTGTCAATTAAATTCTCATTTATGTTCAAGCATGAGTCTGTTCTTAGTTCCTTATGCACATGCATAAAAGAAGTCTGCATCTTGTAAACTGCAGTTTGCTTGATATATGCAGTTTTCATAGTTTATCAGATCTGATTATGCTGAAGACTTCCATTCTCTCCACTTTTTTCTACAATGCAGTACTGCATAAGCATCTACTCTATATTTATTTTTTTCAGATGATATTCATTTTTTAATCTTTAAAAAACAGTAATGAAAAACTCCCAAGGGATTATGTTGAGAGATCATAATCGGGTCTGTGTCTGGGTGAGATGCTTTATAAATAATTTTTCCTTTCTGTTGACGTTAGAGAGCATATTTCATGACAGTATTCCTCCTTGAGAATAAGAAATTCATTTCTAAGAGTTGGGCAAGCAGAATACGGGCATGTTAACGGGTACTGCTGTCCACTGTGTTTTAAGGAATTTTCCACAGAAAGAAATGTGCTGAGGTTGATATAGCTTTTTTATTATTTTCATGATTAAAAAATGTGTAAAAAAGTATAGAATCACAGGTAATGATACCAGTTAAAACAATATTTCTTTGGATTTTAACATTTCTTTTTTTGATCAGTAAACCCAAACAGTACAATACAGTGTATTTCAGAAAATAAAAGGATCAGCCCTTTCTTTTTCAAAATTGAACAGGCAGTTGTCTAGCAGCAGTAGGTGGTAGAATATAAAGTGCATTTTAAAAAAAAAATATATCAATTCAATAATTTAGGGTATAATTAACAATACGGGAGATTTGATTAATTCTTCGTATGAGTTTTAGCCTACTGTGTACTTCAAATACAAGGAAATTCTTCCACCGAAATCAAAGGAAGTTTTAAAGTTCATCTCAATGAATCCTAGGACTTGCATAAGAGATTTTGTAAGGATACTACACACACTGATCTGCAACAGTGGATGTATAGGCTTTGCCTGAGAATTAAAAGGGTGGAAAAGAAAGGGTATACTGCTCTGACAGCCTGGTTCACAGGCTACATTATCCTGCCCAGAGGTTAAGTGCCCTCAGACTGTGAAAAAACTTTAACTGTTTTCTTGTAAAATGCAACATATGATACAGATATTTAATGGTTTTTGCAGCTGTTAAAGAGTCTCAGAGGGTTAGGAGGTTCTGTAACTTCCTTAGCTTTTACATTCTTCATGGACCTCCCCTATAAAGCTAGATATCTTGTAAGACCAGGTATTAAAAATACACCCTGTACTGTCTACCTCTATCTAGAGGAGTTGTACCAGGAGAGCAGCTTATTTGGATCCATGGTTGATTCTCATTTTCTAAACTCATATGATACCCTTGAAATTCTACACCACCACATGCTGTTATTAGACATAAGTGGAAGATATTCACCCTTATTGTACAAATTCATTCAACAGTTTTTCAGAAATTGTCTGGTATCTTTTGAAAGAGAAAGAAACACTACATGGATTTCAGTTCTTTTTAAACAGTAGTAATGAAAATTTCACTTTGTTTACTTGTGGGATCCCAAGAGAATCAATTCTCTCTAGTCATTTTCTGTATTACTTTCCATCTCTGAGGTGAATTTTTCAGATTATAAAATGGTAGGGGTTGGAAAGGACCTCTGGAGATTGTTGAGTCTCATCCCCCTGCCAAAGCAGGATCGCCCAGGGCAGGTCACACAGAAATGCATCCAGACAGGTCTTAAAAGTCTCTAGAGAAGGAAACTCCACAACCTCTCTGGGCAGCCTGTGCTCTGTCACTCTTATAGTAAAAACAGCTGCTCCCAGTCTGGAGGTAGAACTACCTGTATTCCAGTTGATACCCATTGTCCCTCATCCTACCACATGGTACTACTGAAAACAGACTGTTCCCTTCTTCTTGACACTCACCCTTCAGTTATTAAAAAGATTAATAAGATCCCCTCTCAGTCTTCTCCAGACTAAATAGGCCCAGGTCTCTCAGCCTTTACTCATAAGACAGATATTCCAGTCCCCTGATCATCCTCATAACCCTCCATTGAACTCTCTCGAGCATATTCCTGTCCCTCTTGTCCTGAGAAGCCTGGAACTGGACACAATACTCCAAATGTGGTCTCACTAGGGCAGAGTAGAGGGGGAGGAGAACCTACCTTGATCTGCTGGACATACTCTTAATGCACCCCAGGATGTCATTGGCACAGGGGCACATTGCTGTCCCATGAATAACTTATTATCCACCAGTACTCCAAGGCCCTTCTCCATGGAGCTGCTTTCCAGCAGATCAAACCCTAACCTGTACTGGTACATGGTGTTATTCCTCCCCAGGTGCAGGACTCTACACCTATTCTTGCTGAACCTCATAAGGTTCCCCTTTGCCCAGCCCTTCAGTCTGTCTAGATCTCACTGCATGGCCTCAGAGCCTTCTGGTACATTGGCCATTCCTCCACTTTTGTATCATCAGTTGCTGAGGATATATTCTAGCCCCTCATCCAAGTCACTGATGAAGATGTTGAATAAGACTGGATCTAGTGCTGTCCCATGGGGAACACCATTAGTCACAGCTCTGCAACTGTACTCTCTACCATTGTTCAGAACCCTCTGAGTTCTATTGTTTAACCAGTTCTCAATCCCTTTCACTGTCCACTCCCCCACGCTTTCTGATGTTGCCATGAGGATGTTATGGGAGATTGTGTCTAAAGTCTTGCCAAAGTCAAGGCAGGAGACATATACTGCTTTCCCTGCATCTACCCATTCAATCACACAATCATAGAAGACTAACATTAGTCAAACATGATTTTTTTTTGGTTAATGCATACTGGCTATCCTTGATAGCCTTCTTCTCTTCCATGTGCTTAGCAACAAACTACAGAATGAGCTGTTCCATCACATTTCCAGATTATTCAGTTGTGTCAATAAAACAATCCTGATGTTCACATGCCCTTATTTTTTAGTATACCAAGTACTTTGTATCTCCAGCTCTAGTATAAAAGTGCTGAGGAGCAGAGGAAAGCTTTACAAACGCCTATGAAGGAAGATGCTTTCTTTTTTGAATATGTTGCCCCCAAATTAGACAGTTCAATCCATAGCTTGAGGGTATTTGAACTTCTTGATGCAGCTACATGACACAGCACTATCCATAAACAGCAGATTCCTTTATAACTGCTTGCTACAAAGCTCCATCTCATCTTGGCAGATGAAGTCCAGCCTTTGGTTATTTACATGTGTCACCTCTTAGCTGGATTTGAGCCATGTAGTTCCTGGGCATGAAGCCATCAGTCCTTAGGAAACTCCAATTAGTACAACATGCTGTAATACACAAGCTGCCCTGAGCAAATCTATCCTCTCTTACACTGACTTCTTACTGGCTCTTAAAGTAAGGGAAATTCTCAGTTACT
This sequence comes from Phaethornis superciliosus, assembly GCA_023637945.1. Taxonomy (NCBI): domain Eukaryota; kingdom Metazoa; phylum Chordata; class Aves; order Apodiformes; family Trochilidae; genus Phaethornis; species Phaethornis superciliosus. The sequence continues at coordinate 16,939,543 of JAJQWJ010000009.1, read as the reverse complement.
GTTTTAAAGATAAATACTAACTTAGGCCCAAGATTTTTAGACAAGGAAAGGAAAGGAAAAGAAATCATAATATCCAGCACATACTTTTTGCCCTTAGGGAGAATATTTTGCACATAAATAAAAAATGCAATAAGGAAATAGAAAATAAAATAAAACAGGTATTTCCTAATAATCTAATGAAAGGCACTTGGAAAAGCTTAATAAGTGCAGCACAACAACTATATAGAACCGAGAACATGGGAATGTGGACTACCTGACCGTGTAGTTGTATTTCCCGTCATTTAATTGTATTTCTTCCTGCACTGCCAAATCTATAAGTTAAAAGGGAAATTATCCCTCAAATGACCACATTTCTCATGAAAGAGAAGGTGGCAGTGTAGCTTCATTACTATCTACTGAATGGTCTCTATCATCTTTCTGGTAAGAGTCCTGTTCCTGGCAAGCAGGTGCCTACCTCCAAACTGGAGGCACTGCTGAAAGTCTCAGACCGTGGGACACTGACACTTTCACCTTCTTTCCTTTGGTGATTTTCCCTCCTAATGTGGTGAACAAGTTAGTGCTGGTGCTGGTGCTGGAGCAGAGGCTGCCCCATTGCTGCCTGTGCAGCCTGCGTGCACCCGTTCCCTGGATGAGCAAAGGGCTGTGGTCTCCAGGGTTAACATCCAACACCTTTTAAAAGCACTAAATTAACTCAAAAAGAGAGATTCCTACTGCAACTGTGATGGATGAGAAAATGATGCCAATTCTATGAATGATGAGTGTTCTACTTACTGCTTTGACATTGTTTGTCCTTTTGTGCATATCCATAAATTAAGCGGTTTTTGGTGGATTGGTTTTTTTTGTTTGTTTGTTGTTTATTGTTTTCTCCAATTAAACACAGCTCTTACAATGCATAATAGGTCATTTAAAGGTGTGTCTGATCTGTTTAGATTAAACAAAAAAATGGAATCAGACTTATAAAAAAGAAGTCAGTTGTAGAACATTCATTTAAAATAGAAAACAAACCCCCCAAAAACCTGAACAAAAACAAACAAAAAACCACACAAAAAACCCCAAGCCAAAACCAAACCAACAACAACAAAACAAAAACAAAAAAAAAAAAAAAAAAAAAAAAACCACAACAAAAAAACTGTGGAGTTCTAAGAAGATTAGACACTGGAAAAATATCCAGACCCATAAAAGAAACAAGAAAAGTGTGTCCACACTGCAAGCTTGATGGCAAAACTCCTTCTCAATCCTCTCTGCTGTTTCAGAGGATAAGAACAGCTTATGTGTAATTAAAAATAACTGTGCATTTGCACTTGCTAAACTGACCTCCATCCCACATAGGCTTCTTCAATAAAGGTCATACAAAATGCTTTGTTAATTTGTTATCTTGGTATTCAGCTGGTATGCAGGTTCCACAGGACAGGTGAAGCTTGTGTCATAGGTCATTAATCAGATATCCTGCCCCTTGAGTACAAGAAAGCATGGCAACTGATCAGTGATCCTTAAATCTTTTTGAAGTCACTGACCAGCAAGAGTTCAACTTGTCGTACAATCTAAGAAGCTGAATTTCATTACAAAGAAGCCACTCTGCTGCTGCTGACGGGTTGCATTAGCTAACTCAAAAGGAAACACTGGAATTCCACATTGTGTGCAGAGCAGTCTGTCCTTTGAACGTATTTATTTCTTCCCTCCAATCCACTCCCTGACTTCTGTGCCAACGAAAGTACACATCTAACCTTTATGACTTTGAAAGCTGCCTAGAGTAATAATCTTTTCTTATCCATATCCAATGCTTTTTTTCTGGGGGCTCTAATACAGTAGTTTGTGATTCCTGATATCATGGGGAAAATAGTCAACAGATAAAGACAAAAATAATACATCAACAAGGGTGACCCTTCCAAACTGGATCCTCAAGCCCTGCTCACTCAAGACCACATGTAGGAAATGAAGACAGAGTTGAGGCCATAGGAGAAGATAGACTTGGGTTGCTACCTTCAGTCTCATCCAAGGGAGAGAGTTTTACAGGTTAAAATCAAGTTAGCCTAAGATGTACCTCCTTATCCCACACTGCCACTTCTGGCAGGTGAAACAGTTACAGAACAAGGAACATTTCCAAACCTTATCTCTCTTTTTGCAGTCAAGGTGAACTAACTGAACTTACCCTATATCTGTATTATTTAAAATCCTGTTTGGCTTGGAAATCATTCATGCCATTGCTCTGTAATACCATCTCTCCAGGGCAATGCTTCTCTTTTCTTTGCAGGTTTGGAGTGGAAAAGGGCTCATGAGACCACAGCAATTCAGGCAAGATACAGCCAAAAATACAAGGAAGCCTGGGCATGTCTCAGATTTCATTCCTGGTCTTGGTGTAGTAATTATGTAGGCACTTCTTAATGGATGAATTCCCACCTATACGCTATCATACCTCCCCAGGAGTAGCTGGTTTATTAACAATACCAAAGAGCTCACACAGACTGAAAAGGAACTGGAAAAAAAATCATTAAATAAAATTGAAAAAGCCAGTTTGGTGATATTTTATCCAAGTTTGTTATCGTTGCTGGTTTTACAGATGCAGACATTTTAATCAGCCAGAAGACTTTGTCTCCTGCTGGAAGTAAGCGGGACTTTTTCTAAAGAAACGAAAGGAAGGGAAAAAAAAAACTGAGACATTTTCTTAAAGATATTTTACTGAAACTGTTGGCAGCCCTAGTATGTAGTGACAATTATGTCTGAGAGAATAAATCCATGCTGGTAAAGCTGCAGAATGTTAGATGATATTTTTCTGAGGTGATGGTGTTCTACTGTGTCTCCTGGCATTATTAGCTTTTCACTGGCTTTGGGACAGTATAGAAAAGGGTGAAGAAAGGATTTTGATCAGAACAAATACAGGACAAAGGCAACTGAATTAAGACCTTCTACAAGCGGCTCTTCTTCCACAGATCCTTATTATCTGCTTAGACTGCAAGAATGTCAAATGGGGATAGCTTCCTGCTGGAGCTGCTTCAGGGTCCTGGTAGGTCTGGGCACCATACCAACAACCACTTACTCTCACCACTCATCCTCTTCCACTCTGATAATCACAGCAGCAGGTTGATTATTGGGTTGTAAAATAGAAGGGATTTAGTGCTGACTGCAGCACTGAGTGCCTCCTCAAATTCCTCATTGCAGATCATTTTCATAATATTTGTCATGGGCCTTGTCTGAATTGTATTTTCACATAGTTAATCCGCTGCCTGTACAGCAATCTGGCCCTGTACTGCTTGCACTGCAAAACATGCTTGTTGCTGACCTCTATGCACATTCATCTGGATGCAACTGGCCCAGCCACACACTTAGTAGGTCCTGACAAATACTGCTGCAGACACACATGGACTGACCATAAAGAAAAGACAGTGAGGAAGTGAAAAAAAATCTAGAGGAGGTAATATGAGATTACTGCTGACAGATTTCCCCTAAGTACACCCTGCAATGTGTAGGAATAGTCAGTGAAAAGGAATAAGAGATATCTCTGGCTTCAGGCCCTGAACTTTAGTAGGGTTCAGAGAGAAGTTCACTGGGAGCCAAGTTTAGTAGCTTAGGATAAGGATGAGTTAAGAAAATGGAGAATGAACTTCACCAGTCCCTGACAGTAGAATGTAGAGCAGGTTCTGGCTAAGAGAAAAAGGAGTATTAAAACACAAGTTATCTGCTTGACCTGAATACCAGAGAGATAAATAGTCAGAATTTCCCCCATCCATTATCTGGTTCAGACTGTTCATGAGGTGCATTTCTGTTTTCCTTTCTTTCTTTTAAACTATGGATGATGAAACCGTTGCCAGCTTTGATCCCACTCGTGACCATATTCAAGGTACTTATTCCCTCTGGCTAACTATTCTTTTTTTTTTTTTGTTGTTCTTCTACTCCTTACAGGGCTGAAAAGGGAAAGATAGGAACGGAATGCATTGTGTTTTATCTTCACAGACAACAATACTCTTCTTAGGTCATGTTTCCATTCTGAAAATTAAGTACAGTGGAAAACAATGAAAGTATGTTGTAAAGGAAACAAATATTATTCAAGAAGGAAAGGAAGTGATACAAAAATATCTCAGGAGGAGAGAAGAATCAAAATGTCAAGTAGTACAATATTTGTTTTTGGAAGCTTCGTTATTTTGTTTTTAATTAATATCCAGTAACTCCTCTCTAACAAAAAATGCTTTCTTCCATACTCCCCTTCAAACACAAGCCATATCCTTAAATATTTTTACCAGACAACTTTCTAGTAAGATGGTTGATTTGCACACGCAAAAAAAAAAACAAAAAACAAAAGCAAGCACTTGCTGAACATCTGAGCTAAGAACCAGGACTCTTCTCAGTCTCACTAATGGATCAACTGACAGTCAAAATTAGGGGGATCCTTTCGCCGTAGGACAGCAGCGTAGTTAGCAGAATTCAATGAAGTTTCTCAGGTGAATTCATGTAGTTAATTGAAGTCTATTATTTAACAAAGAATATAAAAATGTATTAAGTTTCTTGGCTCAAAAGCTGTAATGTGTAAATATAGGCCTTTGAACACAGAGTGTTTTTTTTCTGTAACAACATTAAGATCCCTAATGACCCAAATTCAAACACGGTTCAGTCTTTTATACAGTAACAGCTCTGGCTATTATTCCTTACACTTCTTTCTTTGCATACATTTTAAATAGTCCCCATGAACTGTAAAGCAGTAGTTCAAGCTGCAAGCTTTTATCAGGTGGTACTGCAAAGGTACTTTAAAACATTTTCTTTCCTGTGTTCACATCATTGTCTTGTGTTCATAGCAAAGAGCTGCTGATAGAGAAACTTTCATGCTCACATTTTTTAATTTTGCCTGATCATAAAAAATGTTTCCCAGTAGACTTTTCACAATGAAAATTATTACTTTGTCACTAATAATCTACTTTACCATATTTCCACTATTTTGCTACATATTCACAATCCCTTTCTCACTTCTGAGCTACAGGCTTATTACTATAAAACTACTACTGATAAAAATGAGATTATAATTTCACCTAAATTGAAGTTTATGTGAACTAATTCTATTAACTTTAAGGGGTGACACTCCAAACTTAAAGCATAAGTACATTTAAACTCCTTAGATTTTAAATCTCAAGGCTGTTATAAAGCATCTGAGAATTTCACAAAGGAGAAAAGAATTTTTTAAAAACTGAAAATCCCTGTTTTTCAGTTCCTTAAATTCAGTATATTCTTCTGGAAATGTTGCACTGACAAAATATTGTTAGGAATAAATTCTTTATAAGCACTTCCTATTTAAAATTCTGTATTCTCTTTTTCTTCAGATAGCAGCTACTGAAAAAATAACAACCCCATATTGTAATACCAAGTAGTGAACAATCACTATCACCCCCAGGCATTTTCTATGTAATGTAGCAGGAGCCTGTGTTGAAACACATTCTCAACGTCTGACACACACACACACTGTATGATAAGCATTTGTCATGATGGTGCTATCCTAAGGCCAAAGACTCTGAACTACTGCCTTAACCTGCAAGGAATGATTTTTGAAGATCAGGATTGAAATGCAGTACCAATGAGGAAAAGTAAAGATATTTTTACCCTAGGAATTCATTACTGGGTTATTCAATTTTGTCCTTTTCACAAACACTAGAAAAAATCTTTAAAAAAAAAAAAAAAAAGAAAATTAAAAAAAAAGAAGCCACTACAACAAAAAGTTAAATATTTAACTCTCAAGATAGGGAAGGCTGAAAGCTTGCAACTTCTGGCAGAAGGCTATTTCTCCACCTGCAGGTTGGTAGTTCCAAAATAAATTCAGTTCCCTGGTAGCAGATTAGGGAAGAAACCTCTCTTTGGGGCAGCTTTACCAAGAGCATACAGGTTGTGGCAGTAGTGTGAGATCTCCTCCTGCAGTGAAAGTGGTACCTATCTGCCATCAGACATTCTGTCTGGGTAGGTTTGTTGCTAACTGGGGGCACCACAAGGTCATCCAAGCAGTGCAGTGGGGACCCCACAGGTTATGCATCCTCCTTCCTCGGAGATTTCCAAGGACCAGCTGAAGAAATCGCTGAGAAGTCACGCCTGACCTCCAGCTGGTTCTGCTTTGAGATGGCAGATGGACTAGAGACCTGATGAGGTCCCTTCCAGCCTGAATTATTTTGTGATTCCATCAGGTCAGGAGAATATACTGGTCAAATTACAGGCAAAATGTGAGATTGCATCTTCCCTCAGCTACGGTGGCATAGATCATGTGCAAAAAAATGGAATAAATTTATTCCAGCCATCATGGGCAACTAGAGAGAAACAGAAATCTGTACAATAGAGAGGAAGATGTAGAACAGTTCCTCCTAAAAGTGTATCATTACAATGTCTTGGCTTTGTACCTTCAGACCAAGACAGCTGAGGTGCTGCGATAGATTCTATGCTTCAAAATACAGATGGTTTAACATCAGCAACAAAATTCACCCTAGCTTCAATAAAATTCCCTTGCATTAATAAAGCCAGAATAAAAAGCAAGGGCAATTTGTAACTGTGGCAGTAGTACGCTGCAGCTGTGATACACAAAAGCAGAGGCAGATACAAAACAAGTGCAATACCAGGTTCTGCAGTCCTTAAACCAACAGTAGTAGTCACTGTGTTGTTATCCCTCACACTTTATATGCCAGCTTAACATATTCTCATCTCATTTACTCACATTCACAAACTCCTTTGTTTACTCAAATACTTTGCCTCTGAGTATCCTTTCAAGGAAGGAGCATGGAAACCACCCAAAGACTTTCTAGACTCAGCTTTGAAACTTGCTCCAGGCTCTAAGCCAGGAAGCCAACAGTGCCAATACTCTCTATGGAAAAAAAAACAAAACCAAAAAACAAAACACCACAGGAACACCACGGGGCTGACAAGGGCACACACTGTGTCCTTTTCCCCTGCACCCTCATCAGAAGGCTAGCTATGCAGTGAGATTTGGTGAATGGCCATGCTGTCAAATCCACCAGAGGCTATTGCAGGCACCCAGTGTCAACCCATTGCTCTGATTCTCTGCTCTGCCCTTTTCATAACCTACCATTAAATGCTAAGTGGGTCTTGAGCCCAAATCACAGAGTTAGCACTTCACACACCCTTTTCCTTTAGCTTTGTACTGGCATAAAGAACCTGGGTTATGGCCTACAGAAGCAGTATCAATGATTTAAATGACCCCTTTTGTGGATCAGCCCACTTTATCTCTCTCTGCCTTTCTGATCTGATATCTGCTTGCCTGGAGTTGTATACTGGCCCAGTTCCCCCACTGGTGACCAAATAGTGTTTAAACAAACTGGTTCAATGTTCAGACTCTCAAAGGGATAGAGTAAAGAACAATTACTCATTTTTATTAGAAAGCTGCTTTCTCTTCCCATGGAAAGGCATTGTCAGAAAATTAATACTAGCTGTACAGAACACTTTATTGCAGGAGCGCACCCAAAGAAGATTACTGTAGCTCATATGTTTTAAAAAATGTAAACTTCTGTCCAGAAATAAAAATTTATGACAAAACAGCTGGTTCTAGATTGAAATACTCATGAGTCCCATGAGCACTGACTGAAATATAAACAACCATTTTGATGATTCTGACTGAAGACTGTGACTCTACCACAATATTTGAAAAAAAAATCAAAACCACCACCAACAAAACCCCCCATGAAGCACATGACTAAAAAATGACTAACACAATTGAAAAAATTAAAAACAAGCAGTAACTTCAACCATTGTTATAATTGATGAAACATCAGTAATCTTCATTTACCAATAAGTACAACTGCTAGTGAGAAATTAGCAACCAAAACAAATCTTGAACAAAGATACATACATCTTTTTTATTCACTTTATGCATGACTGAATAATTCCATTGGTAACCTAGTGGTATTTTATTCAACTTATTCCAGGCTTTCTAAGATTTGTTGTGTCACAAAACCACTGAGCTCCCTCACTACCTTTCTAGAGTACGTTTAGATCAATCAAACTGAAAATGTGAGAAACCCCACCTCTGCCTCCATACAGAATCAGCCTGCACAGATACTTCCACAATCAAGTCCGCTGCTCAAAAGTGACTCAAGCTGGTCACTGTTGCATTTACCACTAAGGACCACCCAGCTGATGTTGCTAGAAGGGATCTTAGCAAAAGGTTAGTACTGAAAAGAATTTTCCCTTCTCCGCTACAGGATCTGTGGATGTCTTTAGAAACCTGCACAGACAAGATCCTGATCCATGGCTAAACCCCAAGAATGTTGGTAATACTTATATCCTATTTGTCTCTCTTTTTGAGAAACTTCATTTCTCAACTTGGGATAGCAACACTTTGTTTCCTAAAAGGAACTTGCAATATTATATCTTAAAAGACTTGCAGTGTACATCAAGCCAAAATCCTATATATAAGCAAATAGGCTGCATATTTGTACATTACAACAAACTGCTGGTCACATTACACTCCTAATGAAAAAATCTCAGTGTCAGAACACCCACAAGAACAATTTTCACCCTTGCTGGTAGTCCAGGAAGAATTTACAAAGACTAAATATGCATAAAGACTGACTTTCCTGTTTGTAAAAATTCTTCCAGTTATGACCATAAGGGTGAAGACTCCGTCTTTTATAAAGGGCCTTAGCCTCACATGGTTTCATAATAATGCCTGTGCCTAAATGCACTTAAATTTAATGTGGAAAAACTTCAGAGATTTTTAAAGCCATGAAGTGTGGAAATCACTGAAAAATTGGACTAGATTTCATATAATATATATTTATCTAGTTAGGTATCTATTTATTGATCTAATGTGTGTTTACACAAATTACATGTATGTTATACAAGAAGTATGCAGTAGCAGATGCTTTATAAAGATTAAATGCTATTTTTATGTTTCTGAAGTCTGTGCCTCATATTAATGCAATGGATTGTCAGAATTTTCCATTGTTCCACTTCAAAGCATGCAATTATTTCACCTTAATTGGAAGCACTGATGTGTTTTCACCAAGGATGTTTATTTGTATTCTGACTACTGAGATATAGATATGGGACCATTTGCTATATTTAGTTTTCTACTTACATGAATTTTGTTCTCTGTTTTTTTTTTTCCCAAACTATCATATGCAGTTTACTTCCAATGCATGAACTATGAAATTAAACTAATATAATCTAAAAGCTGCTTTCCTTATGGGGATCTCTGATCAATTCTGTATAGATAATAAACTTGTTAACTGCAGAGTGCAGCAGTGAGAAGCACCATAAGTTTTTGAATTGTGAATTGCAGCAGAATCCGACAGGTTAGGAATTTGTACACTGGAGAACTGGCATCCATTAATCTACAGAACACTTGCAAAGTTTATGTGTCATTTGTTACCGGTACAGTCAACAGAGATCCTCAAAACATTTTATAGCTTTAGCATTAGTGAAAATATATCTGACAGGTTCTGAACTGTTATATTGAGAATGCAATCCTTTCTTATAGGACTTTTTACTTAAACAGTGTTCTCACCACACCATACAATATCTGTATCAAAGTACACTAAACCTTTTCTAATCCCACAATAAAAATCCCTTACTTTGCCTTGCACTTTGTTTCCTATAATACAATTCTATTTATCCCTCTATATATAGTGGTCTACATAGGGCTCAACAGTATGCTGACACCTATGGCCAATGGCTATGAGAATTGTGTGCGCTAATTAGAGAAAAAGTTTTTCACTTCACTCAGTAGAACATGCAATCTAAGAGAGTTTTTCCTCAGATAATTTTCTATTACTAAAAAAAAAAAAGTCATTTAAATATCTCAAGATTACTTATCAGCTCATAGCATTCCAGATTTATCATCTAATTAAAGGGTATGTCTTTGGGCTTCACTTTGACTCATCTAATGTTCAATAAATGTATTACTGGGGATTTACACTTGCTTAGTTTTTGGTCTCTTGATGATTTACACTAGAATTTGCATAACAGCACCTGTGAGACTGCTTCAGAATTGCAATTCCCAATACAAGTCTAAAAAGTGCACATGAAATACCTAGCTGTAACCTTCTACAGTCACATCTGTTCACCTCAGAGTTGTCTAATTTGACCTTTTGAATTCAGATGGTTTTCTTGATATTCACACAGTGTTCCAGTGTTCAGTCCAATGAGTAAAACATTCTGGATTTCTCCCAATGTACATCTAGAGATGAAATGTAATTTCTCTGAAGAACATGATTAGTGTTATGCTTGCATTAGTTGACACATGAGTGCTTATTAGATGAAAAGGTCTTCAGCCATCCTAAGCTGACAGTATACAATACAGTGCAGGTACTAATCACGCTTTCTCTTAAGCTTGGAGAATACAAATAAGCGAAGAATAAAATGAGGAACAAACTATCTAAAATATGAAAAAAGAGAAAAACCAAGAAAGAACTCTGGCAGTTCCACAGCCCACAGAACCAGCATCCATATTCTCAGTACTCTCCTGACATTCTGGGGTTTTATTTTTCAGAGGTAACAGGAGTGGAACCAATACTGTAAACCAGTATTCTGGACTTTCCTATAGGAACCTCAAATCTATCTTCTGATTGTGTTCAGATCTTGGCAAATCCTGAGTTTTTAATGAACCCTTGTCCCACTGTCTCATAGCCTTTTCTTCCAGAGGAAAGGAAGACAGACTTTTTGTCTGTCACTTTTTAAAAACATGAAAGGTAAGAAAGCATACCTTTTAATATGGTTAGGGGTGGACTGGTGTTCAAAGCCACAGCATTAGAGTACTTTTATTGAAAAGACAGATTCACTGATACATGGATAAATCAGAGGTTTTCCCTTTGAACAGTGTTCTTTCTTTTGAATGAGCACAAGTATAGGAAGGAATTGGACAGTTTTGTCTGTTCAAATAGTACATCTAACAAAATACTTGCATGTCACATTACTTTCCCTTTCTCTGAGCTCATCCTGTGTCACAGTAGTACTTCATGAATGAGGTAGGTGAAATCTCTGTCATAGTAAACCTGGTACTTGAGTTTCTGTTTACCTTGAGATGCCACAAAAGTACTGCAACCAAATCACTACTAGCAGCTGATGTGGGCCAAGGGCTGTTATTGAGAGAATGTAAATGTTTCTGTCAGACAAAATACTGTCATAATGGCAACAACCTTCTTCAACATTTGCCAAAACTTTTATGAAGAAGCAAGTACAATTACACTGGGACCAAGTGACTCAAGGGTCCATGAGTCAAGGTACAAAAAAATGTAAAGATAAGTAGACATAGGGCATTCAAGTAAAGAGGAACTAAGAAACTAAGGCACTTCTCCTAAAAAATCTGTATCTTTGACAAAGAGGTTTCCTTGTCAAAGAATTTTCATCATGTTATACCTAATATGTATTAGTGAACTGGATGAGACATTAGAGCTGCCTTTCCTTTGCTAGCATTTAGACATATAACTGTCCTTTTAGCAGCAAAGTTCCTCCTTTCGAAGAGGTCATTCTCCTTTCTTGTGCATTACTAATAGCTTCAGCTCAGTGGAGAACAAATCCACTGAGGTCAGTTTGCAATGGTGGGAAATTCAATCAATTTAAGGTACTGCCTTGGGATAACAGCTACAGAACAGATTATAAAAATGGCTTCACATTTTTTAATTCTAGTGCAGTAAATTTTTTACAGCAGTTTCTCTAGGTGCCTCTGCAGAAGGCAGTTATGTAACATGATTCCTACTAATCTTGACAACTTCTTGAAAAAAGCCCACAGTCATAAACCCCCAAGATTTCTTTTCACCATTTGCAAAGCAGAAAACATCAGTAAACTTTACAGACGTGACTCTGCAATGCCTTGAATCATAGAATCATAGAATCATAGAATCATAGAATAGGCTGGGTTGGAAGGGACCTCAGAGATCATCGAGTCCAACCCTTGAATCCCAGGAAGCCAGATTATAACACATTTTTTAAAGTTAATGTTATGGAGAACTTGATATTAAACAACAAAAATATAGTGATTTAGGTAGTTAAGAGAAGAGATTACTCTTTTTGATAGGCTGAAGTTTGTAAAACATAAATAAAGCAAGTCATGACAATGTGTGGCTGTGTGAGACTGCAAGACCTCCCAGTCTGTGACCTCTGAACAGGAATGATGTACAAAGCATTGTTTCACTTTAAATAAGTCAAAAAAAGCCAACAATCCCCTGAAAAATTTCATTAAAATTATCCATCAGTTCTTATTATTTGGGAATTCACCACTAAGAGAGCTTTTCAGAAACTTTTTAGTTGTTTTACATCTTAAATATTCTCAACTGGAGAATTATTATTTTTTTTAATATTACACATTTAGATAAAATTGTATGCACTTAGCACCTTATTTTAATAAGGGAAATTTGTAAATCATGCATTTATTAGCTAATATTGTCCCATATTTTAAATTACCATCAAATTACATATGTCTGGTAACTCCCTTTGAAGTAAATGAGTAACATTTATTCTCAATAAAGCTTTCATTTTAACTAGGCACATTAGATATCATTAGTATAAATTCATTATAAATTATACTTCAGATTTCATACAGAGTTATTTACCCAGCCTTTTTTTATATTTGAAAGTTAACTAAGATAATATTAGTTTCTGTAAATGACCCACAGTTGCCCAAATTCTAATGCAAAATTATTTTTCCTTGCTTTCTATTATACTTACAAGGCACATATATATAATCTAAGTTTACTTCAAAACTATTAAATTAACTTCTAATGATATATCTAAATTTTTAAGTGTATGTATTACAACCTTCTAGTCTGAACGTAAATAATTTTTAAAGGTACATGAATTGTGAAGAATTGCCTCATTATAAATAAACTTAAGTCTGTTTTATACTATCCTTCTTTAAAAAGTGATTTCTCTTTAATGTACTGCTTTCAGCTTCAGATGTTATTGTTGCAGAACTTACATCCATTACTTTTAGTAAATCCATGGAACAACTTGTAATTTCTGCTCTGCCTCCAGCGTGGATATGAGCCCTGATAGGAGCTGTTGTCATTCCACTATGCTGGCAGCTCTGTAATGGCATACAGGGTGTTTCTTCCACTCAAATTATACCCGCTGTGCAGTTCATTGAAAGCTGCTAACGTAACTGATTTGTACACCAGAGCTGTCAAGCACGGCACACAGAAATAGAAAACCAAAGGAAAGAGCAGGACACAGAGAGGAAGAAACCTCAATCCCTCACTAACAGTGGTGTCACCAAGTCAGCATGGTGAGGCAGCTGGAGAAAGGAGCCCACATTGCCTCACTTGCATGCTCCACATCTTGCCTGGCCCTGGGCATCCTCAGATACTTTCTCCAGGCCAGCCAAGACCCACTCCTACCAGGGCACTACTTGGGATTTGTTCCTGCCTCCTCTCAGCCACCCTCTGTGGACAGGCACAAGATCAGACCCACATGCAAGGCCAGTGAGCAGAGGCAGTCAGAGATGAGCTGATCCCAGTGCTCCATGTGTTCATGTTGTGCCCAGCACAGCTGGGCTCCCAGCCATGCCCACACACCCCTCCCTTCACCTTCATTGGGCTTCAACCCACACTGTGGTCCCAAATGGGAAAAATATAAACAGGAAAAAGGGACAAGAGAGCATGGAAGAAGAGAGACTTCATGCAGCTTCTGCGTGGGCTGTATTTTGGGTTCAAGTAGCTCAGCACCTATGAATAAAAGAAGGAAGTGCGGCTGAGAACAAAATGCCAGAATTTTTCTGTCAGCAAGATTTATGACTTTTTTTTTCTTTCCATTGGAAATGCCAGAAATGAATAATACCACTGAAGCAGGAAAAACAGAGTAGATGTGCAACATGACCCTTATAAATAAGTAAAGGATGCAAATAGCAAATCTAATGAGGTAGAAAGTACATTCATGATCATTTTATCTGTTATCTTTAAATATTTTTTTTCTCTGTTTACATTTAGATATTTTTCCTTTCCTGCCCACCACAAATTAGTCAGGAAAGAGGAGAAAGTGTGCAGGTAGGAAAGAAAGCTAGAACTCAAGCTGTGCCTGCAGTTAGAAAGGAAATATGAAAGAGGCAAAAAAATTCTTGTGGTCTTAAAAAGAGCAAAACAGCAACTGAGGGCATAACAACCTTTCCCCCTCATCTTCCTTTTTCAATCTTTGTTTCAAATGGGCAAATCCATTCAAAATGTTCTCAAAACAATCAACAGACTCACAAGGTCAATTCTGTCCTCTGAAAACACACAAAAATATACAGAAAAGCTCTATGTAAAATGTAACATGGTCTGATTTTCAAAAGCGGTCAGCAGCTGCAATTTCTGAGATCTGCAGGTGTTTAGCAATTAAGTATAAAATATCACACAGCTTTGTTAACCTATCTGTTACATTTTAAAAAAGAGATTATAAAGCAATAAAATCAGAACTGGAAGTTCTAAAAATAAGGCAGGAAGACATAATCAAAGGATTTGTCAACATTTTTTCTTCTGGTTCTGTGAGCACTGAAGAATTTCTTACACATCCCTAACATAGACTTGGCCAATTTTTAGCATCTTATACATCAGGACTGGTTTAAATAAACCTTCCCACCAAAAGCTAAGAACAACTGGTAGGTGACTAGACAGGAAATTTTAAAAAAACTAAACAACAAAATTAATCAAGCCTCCTTGTGAAACAGAAAATAGGACTTCATAATGTATTTCATAGAACGTCAGCTACAGGGAGATGTAGTCTGTGTTTCTAAAATCTCAGCTGCCCTCATGGTTTTTCAAACCAAGGGGCACCAAACTAGGTACCACTGCTGCTTCCACTTGAACTCCCCACTGCCAGGGCTAACCTGTACCTCTTCAGTAGAGGCAGCCTTAGAGTTGCAGAGGAATTCTGTTGCCCGGTCTTCATCTTCACCAGCTGTGCCTGCATGAGCATGACAGAGCTGAGCTCAGATCTCAGGACCAAACTTGCCACCCTTATCCACTCTGTCCCCTTCAGAAGCATCACTGGTCTCCCAGTCGTATCACTTCACCTTTCTGGGTAAAATCACCCAGACTTTTGCAGTACTGGTACACTTTGTAGCCTATGTTTGTAACACAGCCTAAAAATTGTTCCTTGTTACTAAGAATTTCCTGGTATGAATAACTCTATCTTCGAAAGGTGCTACACTTTCAGCCTTTCTCTGGCTACTGGAGAGACTTCACACTTAAGCAGAACACAGACAGCATCACTAAAATTATCTCCATGGTAATACAGTCATTATTTGGTGATATCTGCAGGCTGATGTCCACAGTTACAGCTCCAAAGTCTAGATCTTACTCCTATAAGCCTCATCAGAGCCTCTAAACATTACACAAAAATCAGGTGGGGTTGGTTTTTCTCCCTAGGATGATATAATGAAAATATTGGGTACAAGTTCATCTGATATACAAGATCAAAAATTTTATTAGTTCACAAGAAATCACAATATATTCCAACAACTCATGATGATGTTTCACTTTTACCTGCATTACTATTATTTGGCATACATAAACCTTATACTAGGACTTTTAGAAAAAAAAATACTCGGTGTTTTCTGTTGTAGACAAATATCCAAAAGCAACAGGGTTCTCCTCTCAGTGCCCTGAATCTCCTCTGGAAAAAAAAGTTCTAACACCTAGTTCTTGCCAGCTCAGACACATATCACTTTGTGGGAATCAAAGTATCAAAACTACCTGTGGTGAGAAAAGCCTTTACAATGCTATGAGTCTAAATATATTTTCTATTTTCATTTAGCTACTTTCATTAGCTACTGTTTCACCACATCTCTCAGGCTGACAGTGTCCCACTTTCAACGTGGTTTTCACATGACCTGGAATGGTGACAGTGGAAGCTCATTATCCTAAAAAAGCTCTTGTATTTTTATAAAAAAATCCCTTTGCTTATGAATTATTTAGCGCCTCAGACTTTTTAATGCTAATTTTTTTTTAAAAGGAAATTTAAGAGGTATCCAAACAAAAGCATTCAGAAAAGAACAACTTGGTTAATGTAAAGTGCCAGGATAACATTAGCCTTACTGCTACAAACTAACTTTATATGCATTATAAAACACAGCTAAGAAAATAATGTAAAAAATAGTGTAAGATAAAGTAAAAACAATACATAATTAATGCCATAATAAAAGAGCAATATGATAGAAAACTGTAATGGAACTAAATACAGCACTGTGAAATGCAGCCCATAAATGTGCATAAAATATACATAAAGGTGCAACTGCTCTCAGCCTGGTGGCACAAAGGAGGATTTCATAAAGTGACTAATGGTTCACTTTTTCCAACCTGTAGTCTAGAGAAATACTTAGAGGCAGAAATTGTATTTGTCACTTGAACCATTGGTATTGACTGAAGGAAGAAAAAACAACAGGAAAGAGGTAAGAGGAGGATGAGGGGAGAGGGGCTGCCAAGAAAGCTGGAAGAACATATAAAGTGTTGCACTCAGCAGTGGAAATTTTTATTCTATCATTATTTATTCATACCACGGTAGTACCTAAGTACCCTAATCAGGGATCAATGTCCTGTTGTGATAGGCTCTCTGGAAATATTTTTGTTTAATGTGGTACCAACATCTAATTTTATGTAGTGTATTTTCACTGCCATACTAATTACCCTTCAACTTACAAATCACCTACACAGAAAATACAAGATACGGTATTTTTGCTCTTTGTTATTTTAGGATAACATATATAATAGTAGTTTAGTGGGGTTTTTTTAATTAATTAATTTTGTAATTATTGTCCAATGCCATAAAAAATGTTAAGAGGTACAAATTCTATTTTTTAATTACAACCACACTTCAGAATCAGAGCCACACTGTATCCCAAATACATGCTGAGTACTGTTTTCTACAAAAATCAGTTTACTCAAAAACTCTAGTGCACATACCAGACTTGGGATATCTTTTCACATGCTGAGCCCAAGACTAAAAAGAGTTGAGTTTTACTCAATGATGAGAAAAAAGAATTCTGATACTGATTGCTAAATTGCATGTGTTATGCTGGGCTTTTCAATACTGAAAAGACAATTCATGACTCCCATAAGCTCTATCCACCTTCCTTCCCTTTGGTTATTTGCCTCTTTGTCATGGACAGATACCTGATTTCACACACACAAAACTGAGATGCACAGCTATCTGCCAAAATTACTTGATATCCTGATCTTAAACAATTCTGAGAAAAGCTGAGATGAAGACTGATATACATTACACAGAGCTTCTCTTCTAAGCTAAGACAATGCTATACTGAATCAGATAAAACTGTTTTATGTTATTTTAGAAATATATATTTTTCAGAATCATAATATTAAATATTTCCAAACAATTCAACAATTCAACATACCAAGCCATGTGTTACAAGCCCTCAATGAAGTCAGTATATGAACAGAAAGAGATTTTGCAGACACTTGAAAAGAAATGTGAGCAGAAAAACTCTCTTGAGTACTATAAAAATAAAGTCATATCCCTGAAGACAGTACAGTACATTTCGTTTTTCTTTATGAACATACTGCAGCACCACACACACACAAAAAAAAGAACAATAATTTAAAAGAAGACTGTATTGTACAAAATAATATGATAAAGAAAGAACACCTGACTTCGACAAGGATGAAATATGCTTGTCATACTTAGTCAGTATTTGCAATGGTAAACAAAATAAAAGATGAAGTCATAGATGTGATATATGTATAACTTTTGAAAGGCTTTTGATAAAGTTCCACACAAGAGACTATTAAGGAAATTTAGCAACCACAGTACAAGAGCTAAATTCTTGTCAGTGATTAAAAGCTGGTTAATAGGCAGAAAACAAGAAGTACTAATAAAAAGCCCATGCTTGGTATAGAAAAGATTAATAGTGGGATACCCCAGGGATAATCAGCAAGGCCATTATTTTTTAATATATTTAATTTCAATGAGAAATGTGCCAAAACAAAACCCACGGGTATGAATATTTCTGAATGCATGAAGGTTTGAAATCAGGATACGGCACTCAAAACTTGGAGCTCAGACTCCGTTCAACAATGTGATTTGGAGAAAATTTGGAGGAACATCACACAAACACATAATCTTAGTGCACCTGGTTTAGAAAACATAACCTTGCTTGAAACACAGTATCCTAAAAGTCTGTATTTCAGCAGGAGATTATGTTATTTAAATATATGATGTAAATTGTTTTAATAACTCAGGATGATATTGACTAAAGATCAGATCTTCAAATTACTGCTCCTTCTGACCTAAGCATTCAGTTGAAATTCAGGACTCTATCAGTAGAACAAATTTCTTCTCTCTCTTTTCTCCTTCTCTGAAAAAAAATGATGGAATGTTGCTTTCTTCAAAGACACATGAAAAATCCTGCTCTGGGGGTAAGGTTTCTTAAACCTTTTCTCCTTCAGTTTTTGAGCAACAATAGTCTCAAACTCTTTTGTTCATTCATTTAGTTGTTTGGGGCCAAACTAAAAGCATACTGAGTTGGGGCATTGGGTGTTGGATTTGTGTTTGGGTTTTTTGGATTGGTTGGTTTTGGGTATGTTTTTTGATGGTGGGGGTTTCTTTGTGTGTGTGTGGGGAGACACTATTACTTTCTTTCCTGTCTTTTCACCAGTTTTCTTCATTTTCTTGTCATTTCTTTGCAGCCAGAAAATCACAAAACACCACCAGTCAATCAGTGACTGAAGATAATTTGTGCCTTTTTTGTTCTGGAGGAATGCAATAGAGAAAACTGTAATGTCTAATACAGCATTATAAGTGTAGCATAAAAGAGCAGTAATGGAGTAAATCTTTTACTATATATTTTAAATTGAATCTGTGGTAAGAAAGGCAAGGAAAGGTTCTCAGTGGTATTGATAGACTCCTCACCCACATGTTTTTATTGCACTTACACATCTGACAGCAAATTTATTAATACTGTCTTCTCTGTCTTAGTGAATTTCTGTAACTTTAGTCTGGAACTTCTAGGCCAGTTTAAACTGCAGAGTATATATACGCAGTCTATATTTTGCACATCTTCTGGACCAACATGGAGAAGTAAATTCAATAATACTTTATTAAAAAATGGATCTTCTCTCTACTGATAGATATGAGGTGAGATTCAAGATTTAGCACAGGTGAATATATGAGATTAGTAGTTGTATAACGGGTCTCACTTAGCATGGATTTATTGCTGAATCCTATCGCTGCTTCACATTGGAACTTATTGTGTCCTAGTACATAGTATTTCAGAGATTAATGAAAAGAATAGAGGAAATTAATTCTTCCCAGCTTAAGAGGGCTCACTGGCATTAGGAATTTAATATGGCTGGATCACTGGGAGAAGGACGGGAAAGGTGCAGGATAGTACTGGGAAGTGGAAGGAAAAAAGAAAAAGAAATATAGTCCTTTACCCTGAGCAGTACACTTCTCAGAAGTTGGAGAGACTGTGTTTGCCAGTACCAAAAAGCAGCAGGGAGCGGGAGCAGGCTAGAGGGATGATACAGCTATTAATTTCATTGCTGTTTTTCAGCCGTAGCTGAGAGAAGGATGGTTAAGAAAAAGCACCTGCACCCACAGCCGTGGAGATCTATCCAGAAAAGTTATTAAAAAGTATTTGTTGCCTACGTATTTTACTTCTTAATAAAATATTCTACATAATAATATTATACATAATAATTCTACTCTGCCCAGTTTAGCAATGCAAGTAAAATGTGCATAGAAATCCAATGTTTTAGAGTGGACAGTGAGTGGACATACCGTACTGCACATAATGCAATATATTTACCTGTGCCTGTGTTCAACTGCACTGGTAAATAAAGGACAGTTCATTTTTTAATAAAATAGAGCATGGAAAAGCAACACACTCTGCAATGCTTTCCCTTTAGAGTCTAGATCACGTGTAGTTAACATGAGCATTTTAATAAACACACAGCATTACAAATTAAGATTGACAAGCAAAGGACTGAAAGGGATCCTGCTCAACACTGGCTTTGGGCATTCGCAGAAAATTAAATGTAAGGAGTCACCTGCAGCCATGTAATTATTATAATAGTCTTTGGGACCAAACTGCTAACTTAATTATTACAAATTTCCTGTTCTAATGGAGCTTTCTTGGTCAGAAAATCAATCACCTGCATGTTTCAGAGAAATATTTACTTATTATGGAGGAGGGAAACACCCTATTACCTCTATGGGAACAACACAGAGCACAGCATTTGGGACAGCATTTAACCTTTGTATTTGTCTCCTTCAAGCATGCACCATCGGGAAGACAATTGTTCTGAAAGTCCTGGTAACACCTGCACTGCTGCATGATGCCCATTCTGGATTTATACCTCTAAAAACCAAGCAGGATCTGATGCACAGACCACAGAAAAGGGCCAAAGACACTTGTCTCCCTGTAATGTTCGGTTTTGTAACTTCACACTCTAGCCTATCCCTTCAGTAGCACTGATGATAGTGGATACTAAAACTGTACCTACAATGGCACGGGATTCCATTTGAGCTAACAGAGTTAAGATTCCCTACATCTCAGCTTACTGGGTACTACACTGTCATGCTGAGCTGGAGTCTTGCTATCTAACACTGTGCTGTGGCATGGAGATACAGAGCTAAAAAGGCACCAATGACCTTAGCTAAGATGAAGAGCCTAGGGGCCCGGGGGGGGGGGGGGGGGGGGGGGAGAGGGAAGGAGAACAAAAATCTTTTTCATGTGTTTGAAAAAAATCAGCTGTCAGTTCTTGTTTAGATATAAGACAGTATGTAGTTCAGTGCAAACTAAATTGGTACTTTGAATAAATTTAGTAATTTTTTGCTTTGGAGTAGGAAGAATATGTACACCATAAACAATAGAGCTACTTTACTTCAAAAGTACATGACAATTAACCATAATAACCCTCATTTTATGAAATTAATCTTGAGACAAAGCACTAAGCTTTGTGTGTCATCATAGTTAAATGTTCAGGGAAATGACTTACAGGCTTTCAACACCTTAAGAAAAATTAATTACATAAAATGTAGCAGACCAAATGGCCAAACATAAGGAGTAGCATCAGTAGTATGAAGAGCTGCTATATGGGAAAATGCTTAAGGTTTCTTAGTAGCTGCAAGTCACTTCCATGTCATGTAGGGATGACATCCCTTCAAAGTGAATAAGATTCACGTAAAGACATGGAGCCATTGATTTTTTTTCTACATTTCTAATATTTCTCTGGATTTTAAATTACTACTTAGATCAAGCAATGCTTTCATCTATTATTAAGAATTTAATGGATACTCTTCTTTCTGTTGATTACACTTGAGGTAAGATGCAAGAGATTCTCAGTAGATGTGCTATTCAACAGCTTTGTCATAAGTGATTTGCTAGTAAAAACCTTAACAGAACATTTTTTTTTTCATGTGTAGCTCAGTGTTCTCTGTACAGGTTGGAAACTCAGACATTGCTTTGAAAAATACTTGTTCATTTTACCTCTTATCTTTTCATACAGGAATTGATTTTCCTTCTCCTTTCTTTGGCCATTGTACACCTGCTAGGAATATTTTGTGGACAATAATCCATGTAAGTTATCCTGTTGATGGGACAGGGTCCACAGAACCTAGTTATTTAGAGATGTTTAGAACCTCTTGATCTGCATCATCATACTGAATTTTAGCAAGCAAATGTTATGTTTTTATATGCATAGGAATACATACTGCCACTTCTGATTATATGGGACAAATCTTAATGGAAGCTTTTACAGAGTTCTGGTAGTTTTGCATCTGATAATTCCTGGGTCAAAAGGTAATTTTGATATATTTTGAAAGCAGGCCACAGGGTTGCAGTGTGCTTTATTAATCTACAGCTAGGCCTAACATCAGAAGAACCAACTTGGACAAAAATAAACTCTCTTTTGAGCAAGGTTCTGATTCAAAATGAGAATATCAAGAGAACTGTTATTAATAGCTTAGTTTAGAATCCAGAAGATGAATGAAATTAAAGCAGCTGATATTATTCCTAACAGTCAACTTCATTTTTTTCAGTGCTATGTCATGAATTTAAACTGCTTATGCTATTTGTGACTATCTAGGAATCTAACACATCAAAGATTCAACTTTGCAACTTTTTCCCATAGAAAATCATCTATTTCTGCAGGTAATGACAAATACCTGCAGATGTCACAACTTCAGCTTCTTGTATTCCCCATTCTCACTTTCTTCTGGCACCTTTTTTTTACTGCAATATATCAGTCTAGTTCTACTCACTGGCTTTTGCCTCCAAACCATATTCTGCACAACTCCTGTATGTTTTGGCCTACTATCTCCTGCACAGGACTGACTGGAAGTACTGTATTCCCTAATGATACTTATTATCATTATTACTTATTATTACAATAATTGGTAGTGAGAGCTGCAGAAGCACACTCAAAACCTGATTTTAGTTGCTTTGGTTTTTTTTTTTTTTTTTTTTTTTTCCTTTCTCATTTACCAAAACAGATTTGAGAAAAAAATTATCCAAAGCATTCCAAACTGTAAGAAATCTGTCTGTGTCCACACCCTCTCTTGCCTTGAGGCCAGGTTCAGAAGCCAGAAGACCTTAGTGTGTCACAAAATAGCTCAAGACAAAAGCAACTGTTGGACTTTTCCAATGAAAATGATTTTATCGACCTAACTTTGTGGTCCTATATTTACTTAAAAGCTGACAGGTGAGGAAATAAAACACATCTTACACTGGCCAAGAAATGGGGCCTGCTTAGAGCCCTGCAGATACAGTTCTCCACAGCTTCTGATACTAGGTACAGCTCTGTAAAATTTTGGAATTCAGGGAGAGACCACTGCAGGTTTGCCTGGAACAGGAAGCTAAACAAATTTCTTAAGAAAAAATAAAAGCTTCTATAAAGGCTAAAAACTTTCTTCTCTCTCTCTCTCTTTTTTTTTCTTTTTTTTTTTTTTTTTTTTTTTTAGGGGGAAAACGTAAATATGGTTTTAGTCTTCCTCCTGTAGTTTACTGCTACTTTGGATAGCAAAAGTCCCTTTCATTATTCTACTTGTTGGCACTTTTTTTCATGTATGGTTGAGCACAGAGTAAACAGGCATAACTGTCAGAACTGTCAGTGCATAAATTACTATCAATGTTGCCTTTGGGCCACCTTAATTTATATACCTAACTTTTTTTGTTTGTTTGTTTGTTTGTTTTTTGTTTTAGTTTGTTTGTTTTGGGGTTTTTTTTGTTTGTTTTTTGTTTCTAATTAATAGATTTTCTTACATATATACATTTAGCATTTTCCTCTTTAGCCAACATGGTCTCCTTTTGGGGTTTCCCCTGTGGGTGTGGGAGAAAGAGATTGATGAATAAGAACTTGATGAAGGTAGTTATGGTAGCAGGAACTGAAAAATGAAATATTTGCAAAATGCCAGAGGTGAAGGAACAGGATACACATGATTAAAGTTGCTATAAAATCAAAGCTGTCAAAGCAACAATAACAGTAAAAGACAAATATTCAAGCAATGTTGGCTTCCCTAGATACATCTAGTAGTCTTCTAGGAGTACAAGAGGTTTGGATTGGTTATTTTTCTCAATGACAACAAAAAAGCTGTAAAACTATACTATGTAAAGCTATAAACATTGTTTGCTCCAGGAATTTTGTCCAGGACAACTGAGGATAACAATTTCCTAATAGCACTACAGTGCAAACATTTACAGCAACCTGTATGAAGACTGACTCAATGGAAGAAAGTTAAAGAACCTGGATATGAGATGTGGAGAAATAAAGTGCAGCAGAAGGCCAGAGAGACTATGGGTTAGCAAAGGACTGAAGAAAGCAGAGTGTAAAGGCTGTCTTTAATATAAAGTACATTTCATTCTGGTCCAACGTGTACTATCAGACTGGGGTACTGGTGCCTGAGCCACCAGCCCCTCAAGTAAGGAGGAGCAAAGGAGCAACTAGAAATCAGTAACAACTAGATTTTTTTTTGTTAAAATAGTTTTCTCACTTGTAACGTTGTTTCCAAGTTTGTTAACAACTTAATGCTTCTCTAGAATAGGTTTGCAGGAGTGATACAGGAATGTTTCGAGAACACACACTTTCTTTGGAGGCAAAAAAGGAAATCCCACATGAAGTTCTCACCATGCAGAAAAAACCTTTTGGCAAATCTAACTCTGGAGAATCTCAGGAGATGTCCATATAGCTACACATCAGCTAAAGCATCCCTCTGGAAAAAGGTGGGTAGGCATAGGGACGAAGTTCCCATCTAGGATAAATCCATGTTATTCCTTTTTTCTGTCTGCTATGAGTAGCTATTGAGAATATATATTTATATATTCCCTTCAGTGATGAACTGAAGAGAATAGCATAAGAGGATGATGACTGCAAGAGAAGAAAATATATAAGAGAAATGATTAAATATGAGCAGTAGAAAGAAAAGCACTGTGGAAACTGCTTTGTAGAGTTACTTAAAGATGCCTATATGAAACAGAGGCTGCAAAAGAATAAAACAGACATGTTTTCAGAAAGAGCACAGAAGCTGCTTGATGCTTCTTTCCTGTTTGTAGTTAAGCTTCAGCAGCTTTATCTGCTAGCCCAGGGAAACAACACGTTCTTCATGCTGAAAACCTCCAAAGGTGGAGGATGAGGTTGTAGAGCAGTGATGATGAACAGATTTGGTGTCTAGTGTCACATTTAGAGTTGAAAGATGCATGCCTTACTGCTCTTATGTGCCAGTCCAGATCTCTGACAGTGCTAAAGTTGACACTGTTACCAATGGTTTGCGAGAAGGCTGAGAGGAAAATGACAACAAAATTTCATCAGAACTAGATGAGATTTTATGGGATTCCAGCTTTTGCCATAAAACTGGAACTCAGACCAGATTTGTCCAAAAACGTTTTCAGTGACTCATGCCAAATGTTCACCTTGCACTTTTTTTTCAGTTAAACAGGTAACATATGGATTTGTTTACGCACAGACTGAGGAAGGGGTTTAGTTTGATTGAGAGATTCAACAGCAAAAAAACCCCAAACCAAATAAAAAAACAAACAAACAAAAAAAAAACCCCAACAAAAATAAAACCAAAATACTGCTAACCTAAACCAAAACAAAATTTACAAAAAAACCCCACCACAAACAAAAGAGGCAGTAGGTACAAAACCTACAGCTGCATTCAAAACCACACTAACAAAGGATTCACATCAAGGAAGACAAACCAAATATTTTTCTCCTCTCTAGAATTTTCTAAAAGTTCTTTACTAAATACTAGTGACACATTTAAACTCTTTCACATTCCAGCTTTTCTCTTCATTCGATACTGACATAAAGGATTTCAGGTCCAACCCTGGAACAAGAATTATTCCAGTCACATTGCCAGGTTAGTGGCTTACCTGTTTCCCCCCAGTGAAGAAATTGTAGCAGTGCATTTGTTTCCATAGTGACAAGATGATGTTACAGAAGGTGGAGGTTTCCCTGCTTCAAGGAGAGAGCTGGGCTGCAATGGAGAAAGCCATTGACAAGTTAATGACAGTGCAGGGCCTTCAGTGAATGATCAAGGTACTAGAGCTTCCCCAGGAGTGAGTGCTTTGCTTTTAATGTTGTCCTGCAGTAAAGCTGAGATTCCAAAGCTGCCTAGAAATACCTAAGCTAATGAGAGTTTTGGCATCAAAATCATTAGGGTTCATTTTTCAGTTTATCTAAACAGAAAAATAAAAGATGCCAAATACAAAGTCATTCATGAAGACTTAATGTATTTACATACATAAACATGCAATTAGGGTTTTTTTTTTGTTTTTTATTAAATGAAGTTTTTATGAACACAGTAAACATTTCCAAACACAATGTACTAGTACTTTTGATATATGCCAGACTATTTACGTCCCCATCTGTTCAAAAGGCACTGATCCTTCATTCCTTCAACTTTTTTATTGTCTCTTCATTGTGTATCCTTGACACTACCCGTTGAATTTGTACTCTGAAATATTTCTCACGCTTTAATGCTGTCTTCATATTATCTGGTTTTTGCTTTCATTTTCCCTGAAGGCTTTAGCAGACACAGTGGCCATCTCACTGAAAGTAAGGTCTGGTATGAGCAAGCAAGCTCCAAAAGCTATCAGAAAACAAAGAAATGCTTATTGTTTATCTTTTGTCTTCAAGCTTATTGAAACCTTATGCAGTAGAGCACAGTGATTTGAATCAGGAAATTAAAGCTAAACTGCTCCTACAAACTCATTTTTAAAAGGCAACACTAGAGCAAAACTGAAATGAATTGTTCTTGGTTTCACCCAGTAACTGATTCTTATATCCTAGTTTTGTTATGTAGACTTTAAGGCCAGGCAGCTTGTTAAATCATAAGCGTTCAGTTGAAATACCAAAGTTGCTAGGGTCTAGAGGAAAGAGACAGAACTACTAAAAAAAAAAATCTCGAACATATGAAAGTCAACTGGTTTTATATTTACAAATCAAAATCTCTTTCCAATTTACTGCAGTGTAAAATCTGTGAGTACAACTCTGTATATTCTCCAACCAAAATGCTGGTGACAAAAAGCAAAGCTACAGACTCTTGTTCCAGAACACAGTCTTTTGGTATCTTGATTTATCTAAATCCACCACATCAAAGGCTGAGACCTGAAGACACAGGTAGCTCAAGCAAACCACAAGATAATGCCCAGTGATGCACCTGTGCAAACATACTAATTACCTGGGTACACAGTTGAAAACTCAAAATGAAAAATATTATTTTAGAACAACACACAGAGACAGTGAGCTACTGTGTTTAGTAACTACAAATTCTGTCCCCTGTTCTACATATTGCATTACCTTTTACAGCCAAGGATATTATTTATGAGAAAAAAAATAGTATATAACCTTAGGTATTTGCAGGCACTTAATCCCCAGAAATACCATAAAAGAAAGAGGCATTAGTTGTGGAGGAATTACACCACAAAATACTGGTATCACTAAATGTATAGATTTATACATGAATTTATAAAATTTATTGATTTGTTTCTCTACCAATTCAAAAGGGATACTTCAAAAATAAGCAAGTCAGTGATGCTCTGTATTACATAAAATGTACAAATTGGAAAGATACATTCCAAACTAACACAGTGTTTCAAATATGACAAAAAGTAACTTCAAATGTCCAAATGGTACACAGAATACTTTTTCCTCAATGAAAATCAAAGGATAAGTTTCAAAGTGGGATTTAATGATTTAATGATTCTGTTGTAAAATATATTTTTCTCACTTAATGAATGTTTATGTGTTTTGGTAGTCTTTTCTGGCCTCTAGATCCTATTAAATTCTTATCTCCATTTTTATCATTCTAAGTACTTTTTTTTCTTGTTTAAAGGGAGTAATCATAGGGTGAAAAACTTCCAATGGAAAGGGGTTAAAAATGTGCATTATACCAATTTCTCCAAAACTCACCAGTTTTATGATATCTTTAGGTCACTGTAGATCTGAAATGATGGCCTGAATTTCCACCTGAGGCAACAGGCTTTGGAATGTTAGAAATAGTGTTATTTCCGTAGTTCTTGATATTTTCACAACACTGAGCATGTCCCTAGATTAAAAAAAAAAAAAAAAAAAAAAAAAAAAAAAAAGAGAGATCACACTATGAAAACAATCTCCTTTTACAGCTCTCCTTCACCAAAATCTTTTTATCAAATACAATACAGGCATTTAACTATAGTTCTACCTATCCCAACATTTCTGCCTGCAAGCTGAAATGCAGTAATAATCACAATGCAGGTTTAATGCTGAAAATCTTCCATTTTTATTTTCAGCTAAAAGTCGGAGAGTTTTCATACATGCAAGTAATTCAAGAGTGTCGGGATATGGAATACAAGTGCTCCTTTAGCAAAAAAGACAATCTTTGTATGAAATCAATTTGAAGATCATGTAGTGAAAAGAGCACAGACCATTAAGTACTACAAATAAATGTTCATAACTATTCTTGAAATTAGTAAGGAAATCAATTTTATTCTATTTTCCACTGATTATTTTTGTACTCCTGCACTTCCTGGATGTAATCAGAGATGGAAGTAGATCTGGAGAATATTGAAAAGAAGCCAAACAAGTGAGCTGAAATCCTGGCAGATACATGAAGCACCAGTGTCTAAAATTCAAGTGTATTCTAAGAAATTAGTAAATGCAATAATGCAGATTCAGTAAAGTTCTGAGGGACCTGTTTGCCACTGTATCAAACATCTTGAGGTTCACTTAGAGCTCCTAAGGATTATAATGAAGTCAGGAAATGTCCCTGTGGGAAAAATAATCTTTCAGTTCAGCTTTGGTTTTCATAAAGTTACCCAGCATATGAAAAGCATTTCCTACGACATGCAAACTGTCCCATTCAAGACATGTCCCCTATGTTATGATCTTTGTCCCACTTATGTAAGGACAGGAAATCACAGCCACCCTCCTTTAGCCAGGTCCGTGGCATCAGGCTCACTCAGAGGACACTTTCTTTCCTAGAAAAGCAGAACACTTTGTGCCTTCCTCCTAAACAGCATTTTTGATCAGAAGTTAATTCTACTGGATTCATGACAGCATCAGATACAAAACTCTCAAAACAGTGACTATCATTAACTATGTCTAAACCTATGTACTGGGTGTAGAGGGTACCCTTGTGGAAATTTACAAATAAATAAAAATTATACTAAATGGACAATAGTATGAGAAATTTGCTTGGTATTCCTACAGAGGAAAAGTTATTAAAAGTTCTAAAATTGTTACAGCTATTACAGTTTGTCCTCAACCTCAGACTAAGTTTTTATAACATAAGGAGACAGAGATTATTTGTGGTTTGGCAACTGAACTAAAAGAGAAAAATGTTCCTCAAAAAATAGTTCAGAGTGAAGAGAACTTAAAGTCATTAGGATTTTTATTGCTGAAATTAGAAAACCCAAAAAACTCTAATTTTCTTGTGTAAAATTGCAAAGGAAATGAAAGAACGGACTCCCATAACAGAAGACTGTTTTAATTAATAAATCATTGGGTAACAACTTCCACATGACACATGAGAAACACCATTTCAACATATACCTCCAGATAAGGAGAGCTAAACCCACATTTCTAAAGCTTCTCTCCTAACAACCAGTCTAGAAGGCCAGCCTTGACCTTGGATTCCCAGTGTAAACAACTATTTGAAATTTTATATGTCAATTTTAAGATTTGAGAAAGAGATGCCATTTCAAATGTACTTTTATTTCCAGTACTCAGATACCATTTTAAGAGCTAGGTGCACATGCTTCTACAATCACACACTGGACCAAAGCAGAAAAAAATATTTGGTTTGAACTTGAGTCTTCTACTGTAACTGAAAAAAATAGGCATTTGGAGTTTTGAATTTGTAGAGTCTTTAGTGATGAAGAAAACAAAAGGCAACCAGGCTGGTGAAGGGACTCGAGCACAGGCCCTATGAAGAGAGACTGAGAGAGCTGGGGGTGTTCAGCCGGAAGAAGAGGAGGCTCAGGGGAGACCTCATTGCTCTCTACAACTCCCTGAAAGGAGGCTGGAGCCAGGGGGAGTTGGACTCTTTTCCCAGACGACTTTCAACAAGACAAGAGGACACAGTCTTAAGTTGTGTCAGGGGAGATTTAGGTTGGATATTAGAAAGAATTTCTTCACGGAGAGGGTGATCAGGCAATGGAATGGTCTGCCCGGTGAGGTGGTAGATTCTCCGTCCCTGGAGACATTTAAAAAAAGACTGGATGTGGCACTCAGTGCCATGGTCTAGCAACTGCTCTGGTGGGTCAAGGGTTGGACTTGATGATCTCTGAGGTCCCTTCCAACCCGGCTAATTCTATGATTCTATGAAAAAACTAGGAATAATCTTCTGCAAAGCTGTGAAAATGGTACTCAGGCAGTCAAAGGTACTTCAGCCCACTCCTGATCTTAGAATGCTTAACTTTTTCATGTGAGAAAAAAAAGTTTCATTATTAGAAGATGGGTAGTGTACATCTTAAACATCACAGAACCTTCTTCGTGTGCGAGCTCTCATTCTCTCAGGTAGGTGTGTGTATATACATGTATATAATATACATGCATATATATAAGTATATATGCATATTCTGACCTTTAATTTTTCACACCTTGAACAAATATGTAACTTTTATCCATTCCCTGAAAAGGGAACAGCAAGCTAGTAACTAATTAAGTAACAATCCTCACAGATTATTTTTATTCAGGTAAGCATAAGCAGATGCTAGAACAGGGAATGTTTGAAATTCTCCATTACTTTTCCATTGGAAAGCTAGGGAGGTGTCAGATGAAGCTGATGCAGCTCTTCACTGACTTTATGACTGGCTTTGTAGCCCTTTGAACCTTGAAGCAGCAAAACCAGGCTGTAATGCAGATGAGAATCTGGGTGTAAGCCTTTATGTTTTCAGCAGCAGAAAATAAGATTAATACCGTTTTAAATAAGCACAATAAACTTCATAGGCCTGACCAATTTTCAGCATTAGGACCAAGTATTGAATGTAAAGCTACATGTTTCTGGACTGTGCCTAGGTTCATATAACAGAGGTCTTTACAGAAATTTAAATACTGACAGATAAGATGGAATTCTTTCATCTATTTAATGGCTATCCACCTAAATGAGAATTGTTGTGCCACAGTTTAATGTGCCTGTAAAAACTACCTTATAAAAAATTAAAAACCAGAGTTATTTTTAAAAATGCAAGAAAGAAATGCTAAATAAATATAAACCAGTGCTATCTAAAGTATTTCAAAGTTATAACAATCTAAATGTTTTTTTCATGCCTATTCTCAGCATTTGTAACAGGACTTGTTTAAAATGCAATTAGTGAGAGGAGTCTGAAAGGAAAGCTTGACAATTCTGTTCAATAAAAATATTTATTGTTATTTTACTGGTCTGAGAATGTCATGATTTTCCTTTGGGGCTTGGAATTGCACTTTAATACCTTGATAGATCATAACTGTTAGGTTATTATAAAATGTTGACAGATAAGGCTGTGATTTGTGAAAGCTCCATATGAATTTTACCTTTAATTTCTGTTAACATTTGACAGAGCTTCATGACACTAGAGCCACAAAGTTCATTGAAATTCAGCAGTGGTTGAATACCTTGCATACATTTCTCATTTACAAGTAACACTTGTACATCTCCTGACACAAAGATTCAAAATGAATCTCGTCAAAAGCTGTAAGAAACACAGTGTTTTATTTCACAATAAAACTGAGCGCATCAAAGGGCCTCTGTGTTGGTAAATTACTCCAGTTGGCCATAGGGACGATTTTTAATTGGTTTGCATCTTTTCTGTTCTGACAGTGTTATATCAAACACATCAAAACGTAAATAAATGACTGAGGTTGCCCCCAAGGTGGCACGTCAGCAGCAGTGTTCCTGAAAATTATTACTAAAATCATGAATGGTTCATACAGACTAACAGCTTCTGGAATTTTTCCTTTATTTGTGTAATAAAGTATGGACAAGCTTTGTGAGTTGTGAATCAATATTTAATGAAGTCTAGCTTTCATAACTGACATCTTTACTTATTAACATAATCAGCTATTTCAAGAAAAATATACCAAAACTAATAAAATAAAATAAATTGCAAGCAATAAATAATACACAATATATACTAATACAAATATAAATTTTGTTTTCCTAAACTTTTTGTGCATTCGTCCTACTGTACTGGCTAGAATGAATTATTATTTAAAAGCTGCTTCTATAACAGTGATTCAGACAAGATGGAGAGGTAGTCCAGGAAGAAATTATGAGCAGTTTTAAAATCTTGCATCATATGAGTGCACTTCTTCAGAAGCCCCTCAGAGGGAAAGCAACACATCATAGAGAACAATGCTCCTCCAAAGCAAATAAGCTATAAATGCTACAAATCAGTCAGCTGAAGCCTGGGAATTTACAGACCCTTCCTCAACAATTTGCAATACAGAATGACTAATCCAAATGTATTTCTAAATACTCTTTCAGCCCAAGAAAAGGAATTTCTATATTTTTGCTCAAGAGCTATTGCAGAGGTTATGATCTATTTTTCTCTGGTAAACAATACATGGTCTAATTTACAAGATATTTCTTTGTGAAATTCTTAAGACATTTCTCAGTGATGATTATAAGAAAATGTCTAATAAGATTCAAATTTTCTTCATCATATAGATGATATTGACGTTAAACTCCCATTGATCACAACGAAACATGAAGGCTAATGGCAGGTTCACAATTTCATATAAGAGCTGCATTGTCTTTATTATTTTATTTCTACTTAATTATCACCTTAGCAGAACTGGAAGTGAGAACACCATTTTCACCTTTCTAGGTGGGATAAAGTTAATCCAACTCCATAACCTGCTTCATATTTGAAAGTATCAGACAGCTGTTAAGTAGATCACATCAGAAGGTATTTAGTAGAAACAACTGTCAGATTTGATTTATTTAGCATTATTCAGATTTACAACCAAAGGCTTTTAATTGATGAATGAATTCTAGAGAGACATTTAAATGCCTTTCTGCTATTTTGACTGTTTGTAATTTTTTTTCTTTTACCATTTTCACTATGGTCCTTTTGGTTTTGTTGAGATATACAAGACTTGGGCTCTGCATTTATTTAAATTAGAGTTATATGAGAAAATCTTTCCACAGGCCACACCTTGCTATGGGGTTCCAATACACTTCTGAGGCTTTTGTTCCATGTCCACAAATATGCACGTAAGACAGCAGGTAGCTAGATAGCTGGTGATAAAAAAAGAGTCATTCAAGCAAGGAATGAATGTGGATTTTCAAATGACAAAAAGTATGGATCTTTTTTATTTCCCTAAAGAAGTAATTTTATTGGCTACTTTTAGATCAGCAAGTATCTTGTGCTGGGACAGGAACTAACTGTAGCTAATGAAATGTAGCTAATGTATTACAAATGAAATGCAATAGCTTGACAGATGGACAAGGTTTCAATTTTTTGATCTGACTTGATTTTAAAACCTCCTAAAGTTGTGATACTGGTACAAAATAGAATGTTGTGAAAAAATTAGACATTTTTGTTAAAAGAAGAAGCAAAATGGAGTGGGTAAATTAATTCAAATGCCAGGCTTTGATAACTAACACTTTGCCAAAGGAAAAGTATTGCAAATGAGCATAAATGGAACAGCTCTTTGCAGCAATATGAATGAACACTGTGAAAAAAGAAGTTATTTTTTTCTTTAGATTTATCCTGAACTTTTTCAGAGGCAAGTGTTATACTCCTTGATGTTTTCACTGAAATGATAGCATGCCAAAAAGAAGAAAACCCAATCATATACTTATGAACATGATCAACTGGAGGATCCCAAGCATCACGGGGATATGAAAAAAGAGAAACCCTATTCATTTTTGACAGACCTGTATGTACAGCTCTAAGTGATTCATCTCTAGATAATCTATTTCAGATATAAAACTAGTAAGACCTTTCTCTGAAACATAATCTAGTCAGATAGAGACGAAACCATAAAGGTCAGCATACATTCTGGAATTCAGATACGTACTGAGGTGCCAAACACATTCAACTAGATAAATTTATCCTTAATATAATTCCCATTTCTGTTCCCTAGACCTTTGTGAGGAAGAGTGAAGTGATTCTTCTATTTTCTTATTCTACTAGACAGCAAAGGAAAACAAGTTTCTGAGGTCTGTAAGTGTAAGAAATGATAACTAAGTGGGATTTAAGACACAATTACAGAAGAAAGAGGCTAGGGATAAATACATGGCTGAATTAAGATCAACAAACTATCTCTGCACTGGAATCAGATATATCATAACCAAATCATTAGAACTGCAGTCAAACAAGAATGTATAACCTTTTATAACATGGCCAATAAATTTGAAACTGTTCACATTCTACAGAAATTAATGCTTCCCACATATGAGTGATTTTAAAGTCTAAATAAAGGAATTAAGATTAGAATTCTATCATGTACTACTTTACAGGATTTTCAGAAGATGCAAAGTCACAGCAATAGCACAGATTCCAGCAACTAGAGATATGCTAGGTAAATATTCAGGTTATTCTGTAATTACCTACTTCCACAAATGTCTTGTTGTGCATTGGGAAAAAGAAGAAAAGCAATGCATGTAAAATAGGAGCTGGCATCTAGTTTGGCAAATCGCCAATAAAACCATTGAGTACACAAAAGTATAAAATAAAACTGTACAAACAGAAACAACTTCTGACAGAGATCTATTGTCCCTCTTCAAAAAGGAAATCTTAGTTGAGTGACACATCAGGTATTGTAAAAAAAATTAGAAGCTCAATATCACAGTCCCTGGCTGCATCAATCTTTGTTTCCAATGACAGTTTCTGATTTTGATTCAAACTCTCACTAGAAAATCAAGATAAGTTCTTTTGCTCACCAGTGTCAGAGAATCAGTATTCATGCCATGCATAATCTTCTGAGCAGAGAGGAAAAATATCTAGGATTTTTCCTAACTATGATCCAAGCATTAATCTCACACAGTCTTTTTGAAAAGACCTGAACATGATTCTTTTTAGATGTCAAAAATGTTGATCCAGGTTCTGTCGAACAGGATTGAAACATCACATATTGTTTTCCATACCAGCTTCAGCATACTGCCTCTCAGCACCTATGAATAACTAACCCAAAGGACTTCATATCATGAACCCTGCTAGTTCCACTGGAAGTTAAAAAATGACAGAGATATATTTTTCTTCTAATTTAAACAATAATATGGTGTTGTTTAGCAATTATATTTCTATTTTCTTACAAGTTGATTATCACCACAATATACAGACTCTGCAAAGGATTTAAAAATAACATCTCTCCCTTCTCCAGAGATCAGAAAAAACGGGATAGATAAGTGTCTGTGTATCTGTGCATGAGAAATTTAATGAGGGAAAGCGAATTCAATGAGCTGCATTTTGCTGAATACTGTGAGGTTGAGAGTCTTTTTTATTTATTCCTGTGGTAGGTTTCATAAGCTTAGTTCTCCTCTCTGTGGTAGTGAGATTTCTTCTTCTGGTCACAGCTTCGTGATTCCAGTGGATTGTAGCTGTCAGCGCTTATAGCAAGGAGTATATTTAAAATACATAGGGCTCTGAATATCAGGGAATAAAACAATCTACAACTTATATTCACTAGAGAGCCTGAGTGGAATACAGAACAGAGAAATTATGTTTTTGGTTGCTTGCAAATGATACTACTTTGAACTTATGTCATTATTTGCAGTTTCTTTATAAAGAGTGGATTATAATAAACACATCTGGAGGTCAGAAACCACTATTGTAACACCTGTGCTCAAGAGACTGAATCATACATTTGTGCAGCAACATGTCCCAAATAGTCATCAAGAAATTTAAGCCATGACCAATCAGAAATTTTTGTAATATTAAGGGAAACATGACTATACCTATAAAATATATACAATATAACATATTTTTGTCCTTCTCTAGTCTTTTCATTAATATTAATTCCATTATTTCTTTTGAATCTCTGTCCTCCATGTGAATTTACTGTACAGGACGATAGTATCCTGAGAATTTTTTCATGCATACTGTTGTTTTTTAATCTTCAGACCTCCCTGTGGTTCTACACTTTGCAGTTCAGGTTTTGGTTTTTTTATATCTTTTCATGTTTTTGGGTTTGATTTTTTTTTGTGTGTGTGTTTGTTTTTTTTTCTAATTCTTCTTTTTGCCCAGCTTTTGCTTAAGATTTACATATCTTTCTTAATCATTTCATTTCAATCCTGAAATAAATAGGCTGAAGTAGAGCTGATGAAGAGTTGCAGAGAAAATACCAGATTCAATCAATCAGCTTTAGGAGGAACACTAAAAGTAGCTCTGAAAAGAAGAAATGGTCATTGGCTGGGTGATTTTTTAAGCACACAGCTGTGGATAAGGCATTTATGCATGTTATAACCATTCCGTTTCTGTCTAATCCTGAAGATGCTTAAGCTTCACTGGTTTCAGTGAAAATTTCCCAAAACATTTACAATTGAAAACTTGGAAATCAGCAGAATACTTTCGTCTAGACAAGGTTCAGCATCTTGACAAATTTGATCCAGAAAATGAGCTGCTTAATATCAAACACAGAAGCAGAAATCTAAGTAGAGAAGGACCAGAACCCAAGATACGCCACTCCTCCTGGCAGGGATCCTGATTGTATATTTCTCTGCTCTTTCTGTGTAATGGTACACCTGAACCAGGAGAGGAATGCATGGCACTGCTGCTTCCCTGGTTTGGCCAAAAGCTCCCAAAAGGCTGAAACACCTCTTTACATCTGGTTCACTAGAAAAAAGGGACTGAAGTACTAGTGTGAAGACACTAAGAATCGAGTGCGAGCCTATGTACTGTTAGGCTTAAAGCATTCTTCCCCTTTTATGTGTCTTTTAAAGACAGCAGTGTCTGAAACCTGTAAGGGGATAAGGAATGACATAGATGCCTACCTGAGGAGGAATAAATGACTCCCTGTGGGCCTGATTAAGCACTCCTCACTTTCCTGTAAGCCAACCCATAATAGCAGTTTTGAATCCCATTCTGAGATTTTTAACTCCCCCATGCACTGATGCTGGGAGCCTTGCCATCTAGCTTCAGCTTTTGGATTCATACTGGACATCCAAATACTGACAATCAAACAGCACAACTTGTGCTTCTCCTGGAAATTTAGCCTTTTATGGTGCATGCCTCAGCACTCATTGTAAATTGTGTAATATTACTCATAGCCTAAATGTACAAGTAAACTAAAAAATGGTGGTGCAGTGTAGACGTACTTCAAATATACTTCCATAATTTTATCACTTCAGCTTCAACTACTAGAATCAGCCCAGAAGGACTGACTACAGACCTTGTCACCTTGTCACACCAATGTCACTGAAGAACAACAGGCATAAAAATTCAATCATCATACTGTAAGCTGCCCCTACAGTTGCCCCTAATTATTGATTAGCCAGATGAACAGGAGGTGTGGCCTTTTCTGAAACTCACTAGGATTTTAAATTTTGGTCAGCATTTTCCACTTATTTCCATGTTAGTTTCATACATTCCAAATGGTCTGTGAATTTCCTTTGGGTAAATAATGTTATTCTTTTTGGCGAATGTCATCTGTTTGGTAAATATCACCAAATGTCATATGTTTGGTAAATAATGTTAATTGTGTGCCTCAGCTAAATAAAGAGGTCAGAATATTTACATGAGTCTTAAATTGTTTTATCACATGTAGTACAGAGGAGCCTGCATCTTCTACAACCATGGGGAAAACAGATATAGGAGTAACAAACGGTTCTGTTCATAACCTAAAGTTTAAAAATTCTCTAGGATACTGACATAACTATAAATAATTAGTGACACATTATAGGTAAATTTGTCTCAGCAGTCACAGACTGGAAAATCTAAGATATTGGAAGAACTTTAGAAGGCATCATTTTTGCCACATATTGGTAAGAGTAAGATAACAGCTGTAGTGAAGCATTATACTTTTGTTTAATCTTCTTATTATTGGTTAAACCAAATACTCTACAAGTACTTGGCCAAGAAAAATATAGAAATGTATTCAGGTGTCATTGTATGCAATTTTGAAGTTTACACACTTTTTTAGCCTGGCAAGGAAAATATTTAACCCAGGATATTATG
This sequence comes from Phaethornis superciliosus, assembly GCA_023637945.1. Lineage (NCBI taxonomy): Eukaryota > Metazoa > Chordata > Aves > Apodiformes > Trochilidae > Phaethornis > Phaethornis superciliosus. The sequence continues at coordinate 16,902,057 of JAJQWJ010000009.1, read as the reverse complement.
CACGCACAGTACTGCCAAAAATATGCTTAAATGTTACAGATCTACAGTGCCATCTGGCCAAGCAGCTTCTCAGATATAGTCTAGAGACAAGAGAGAGACACTGCTGAATACCTCACAAGGTACATAAGGGAGCTCTATTTCCAAGGTATCAAAGATCTTATCACAGCAGACCACTGTCAAAAGTAGCCACCGTTATCTTTTCCAAGAGAATAAAGGAAACAAAGCAGGAAGGATAAACTTCATAAGCTCTCCAGAGGATAATGTATTAATGTATGTGATATGGATATTTACATGTTTATATATATACAGCCCCACACATACATTTGCATCTGTATATAAAGTGGTGACATGGTCTGACACTACTAATGGTAGTGGGACTACTATTAAAACTAACTGTACAGTGAAAAAGAGGAAATAAATACCAGGTCTTCCTAAATGAAAAAGGGAATGAAGGAGGAAGGGAGGGAAGAAGGGAGGGAAGAAGGGAGGGAAGAAGGGAGGGAAGAAGGGAGGGAAGAAGGGAGGGAAGACGGGAGGGAAGACGGGAGGGAAGACGGGAGGGAAGACGGGAGGGAAGACGGGAGGGAAGACGGGAGGGAAGACGGGAGGGACCAAACCCAACCATTCTCAAAGAGAAATCGGTCCATTTAATCTATTTCTCATTCAACTTCTTGGTGCTCTAGATACTTCTAATTCTTCTACCTCTTTTACTACAAGTACTAGGTACCACTTCACCAGCTTTATAGCTTTGCATTTGAAGAATTAGTTTTATTAGAAATTGTTGCTACTTAACATGAGAGATTCTGAAAGACTTAGAGATAAGTAGTGTCATGCTATTTCATAATCACTATTGGTCTAACTTTTATAATTTTTAACCTCCTGTAAAGAACCATGATCATGTTTCTGTGAGAGATGAACCTGAGGGATATTTAACTGGTAAACAGGATTGGGGATTTTTTTAATCATTATAAACCTTGCCACGGAGGGAAAGAAAACAAATTTTGTTTGGTCATTGTATGAAAACAAGATAGACTACTCTAAAATTAACTGGCCAAGGGTAGAATCAGGCATTTTTGAATAAACTGATGAAAAACAACTATATGGGGTATAACTTTGGACAATACAAACAGTTTCCTTCCCAGGTCACAGTCCCCTGAAAGACAGATTTTTGGGAGAGAAGCATTAAGAATGTTATATTCCTGCAATATTAGAAATAATGTAGTTTATAAGAATAAATAACAATCCATGCATTCTAATTTTCAGTCACCAAAACAAACTAATTTAGTAGGTGGGCTCATTATAAACTCAGAAGAAGGAAATTATGGGTTAACCCACTCTTGCATGGGTTGCTTAGGTGGCTCTGTGCCAGGGCACTGAAGAACACATCATCAAACAGTAAAAACAAGTCTACACTCTGTCACACATCTATACATAGGCATGAATATATGTGTATGGGCATGTCTCCATATATTTAACTTTCTAGTGCCAATAAACAAGCACATTTAAAATCCGCCCCTGAGTGTTTTCAACAATTAGTTTTTGGCAATTTTCAAACAACACAGGGCAGTGGAATGTACAGCCTGTATTGTATTCACAAGAATATAAACTGTATGCATGGCATTCACTCATTTCTCTTTATCTTGTTTCAGGTACCACTGGTTGCTGGTCACTTCCTGCCCACATTACCCCAACACAATGACTGCATTTCTTATTTTCTGAGCTGCCACCTTAATTGGTATAAAGGAAGCATATACATGCTCACCAAATGCATACAAAGATACATTTTATAAGACTAGAAAGCACTAATCCAACACCATTAATTCTCCACATAAAGCACTAATCAAATAAACCTGTAACCCAAATAAAAATAATTCAGTATTTCTTAGATATCCTCTCCACACATACACTCAAAGAAAGAATTCGGTATTGATCTGCAAGCCTTCTCTCTCAGGTGATGAGTAGAAAATTCAGCTGCAACAGCCACTTTGGCCTCTACACTTGATGACTCTTCCTCTGTCCTATAACTATCCTATTAGAAGAATCTTGCCTACAGCTTTTCCTAAGGGGTCGAAAACAAATTTAGTGTGATTATACCAGGACAAACACAGTCCCCAGATCTCTTTCACATCAGCTAAGAAGCTCTTTGGTGGCTTACAGCAACATCCCTCTCTGCCAGCAAGTAACACCTTTTGTCAGGCCCCATAAAGAAACAGTAATCTAAGATAAAAATCTCTTCTTTCCTGTCAGGATTAATAAGAAATTAAGCTGAAGTAGACTGCTGACAAGGATGAAAAGGCAATATTTAAATTAGAGCAAAACCTAGTATACACTGTATGTAATTTGATTAAACAGAAATCTAAGTGATCAGTGTTAACAAGGGTCCACTTTGATAAACAGAGAAACGTTAAACAAACTCTTAGCAATTAAAAATGCGGCCAGACCGCCTGCTGCTGCATTCAGTGAAATGAGGGTGGGTGGCCTTCATGGCGAGGGCTGCAGCAGCAGCTGGCAGCCACCCAGGACCCTGCCAGGGAGAGGCATCTTCCCTCGCTCAGGTACTTACCAGGGCCTCCAGCAGTGAGGCCGCTACCCCAGAGCCCCAGACAAGTGGATCCCACTGCACCCCGCTACAAGAGGGCTTCTGACTACTCGCTGTGGCTAAATTATAAATCCCCTTGCATGAAATAAAGCCTTTCCTATGCCAGAAAACAGACAAAGCCTATGCAAAGAGTCAGCTCTCAGAAGGGATAAAGCAGCTCCTAGAGGAGAAACAGTGATTAAATAAAGTCCAACAAATGATGCCAATAAACAAGTTTTCAATTACCAAAGGACACCCAGGCAGCCAAAAAGAGGCTGCTAAAAGCTGTAATCACACCACTCTACAGTACCCACTTCAAGCAGTACAGAAACATATAATATATTTTGGCTGGAAAAGAACACGTAGAACAGACTATTTAAGAAAATTGCAACCTGCTACAGAAACAAGCTTGAGTGCCTTCTATTTAAGCGAGTGGGGCTGCATTTCAGATCCAATTTCTTCAGGTGAATTATATCTCTGAATCATATAGCATTTATGTGCCTGCATCTGTTTTTCTTTGACACCATTATATCTTCCTGTCCTTGACCCTATCTGAGACTCACAAGCTCTAGGGACTGCTAATGAGGCTAAATTTTCAATGAATCTTTGCTTGTATTTATAAATTAATTTACTTAAGCCACATTAATGTCATTTGTGTGTTTGCTTTATGAAAAAAACTCATTCATTTGTGTTTTGCTGGCATTAATGTTTACTAAAGTAAATTCCAAAGATGTAGCCAGAGGTATTAGGATCAGAAAGAGGCTTTTAAAATGTAGTGAAGTGTGTCAGTGCATTTATATTTGCACAAGACAAATGATTCTTAGTCAGGCAGCCAAGGAAGAGAAAGAAATTTTGAGGGTTTCCCAAACAACCATAATTAGCCAAAATAGCATGAGGAATAAGTGCTGAAAGCAGAAAACTTTTGGTAACCAATAACAAGTTTCATGTGTTACCAAATAGCACTCAAATATTTCTGCAGCCTGGATAGATTCAAGGATGCAATATGGTCACAGCTGACTAGGTACAGAGAAGCCTTTATATTAAAAACAGGGTTTGTAGAAAATCGTTCATTGAGCTGAAGTAACTGAACACAGAGTGTCTCACCAGTAGGTTATTTGTGTGTATGCCAGACTCTTGTGAGAGAAGAAACAAGAACTTCTTGTCTCAGGGTGGCTAATCAATGGCTTCTCAGATACAGCCAAGACCCCAGTTTAATTTTTTTGCATCATAATTGCATCTTCTACCATTTATGCTTGCAGTAAAGATTATAGACTGGTTTGCCACTGATGCTGCCATGACTTTTTAATGTTCAATATACCCCATCTCCTCTCCACGTTTTCTTTAGGCCTTCCTTCAGTTCCATTAAATTCAGCAAGAGGTTCCTAGGCACAAGTTCTTGTAACAGGAACAGCACTAATGTCTATTATATGCAGTGTTTTCTGATCAATAGGTTTAAACCATCGCCATTTCATGAGTGGAATCACAGCTCTTGTAGTCACAGACTTGCAGTTACAGACAAATTTCAAAACAATCAGGTGGAATAAGTGACATCCAAATTGATCTGAATCATTATATGGTCCTTGGTCTCGTGTTTCCTTTTCCTACCAATGCCAAAATAGGACATTTAATTAACCATTCACTGGCTGCCTCAGTCTTCCTTTTCACTGTCATATTAATAAGCTTTGTTGCACTCCATGAAACTAGAAAGTGGCTTGAGGAAAACTGTCTTTCTGTATTAGGTCTCTACAAACATAGAACTGATAGTACTATTTTGATAGTGCTTAAGCTCCTGTACTCATTCTTCATGAAATATTCCTTCTCTTTCTCCATATAACCCTTTCACTGTTTTTCAAGTCTTCATAATTGGCCCTAACAGAAAAAAATCCCAGTGCTGTTACTCTCAGCTGCCACCAAATATAATCAAATACATGTGCTCTCTACCTTTCTATTAGTACTTTTAAAACAGTCTCCTTGGAAAGTAGTTCTAATCCATAAGGGATTTGCTGGTTTTGATAGACAAATCTGTATTTGCACATATACTGTGCTATACCAAACTTCCTGAACCACTGCAAACTATCAAAATATTTTTACCTGACCTGTTCACCAAACATGCCAAGTTGTCTCACAGTACCAGGGCCCTTGGAAAACCAAATCTGAATACGGGTTTAAATATAGAGCATAGGGGATTCTGTGTGACTAATTTTTATAATTAAAGTACTGTGAAATTCTTAAATTATTTTGCTTTTAATTCCATCTTCATGCAACAGAAGACTAGCTGTAAATTACACTTTATTTGGTTTACTCTTTTAATAATTTGTCACACTGGAAGAAAAAAGTGCATGTCAGCTCAGCAAATTAAAGTCAAGTGTTTTTTAATCATTTTCACTTTAGCCAAGACCATTAGCACGACACAATTACGTAAATCCTAGAAGCTAGAAGAGGAGTCTGCAAGTCAGAGCTGCCATTCCTGCTGCTGAGCAGCAACTGGGGAACTGCTTGGAAACAAAGACACCAATATCCTCTGCCCCATGCCTGGCCCTCCCCACAACAGCAGCAGCAGCAGCACCTTTCCTTGACTTCACAGAACAGGAGCTTTTTTCTGATGCTCCTACCCACCCTGACCATGTCCTGCCCTAGGCAAAGAGCTGTCTAGAGTATTTTCTGCCGTTAGCAGTCACAGAAAAGGAAACTACTGCTGCAGATTAACAGCCTCTCCCAGATTCCCATTAAAGGAGGCCAGGCCATCAAATAGAAAATGTAAAGCCTTGTGGAAACCAAGACACCAGATTTTCATCCCATTTTTACCAGCATCATAGTTATTTAAAGTATAGAAATCTGGTCTGAGTGTGCTTTGTTTCACATGTTGATGGTTTCAATCTCTCCAGTCTGAAAAATCTGAATTCTTCCAGATCAAGATTTTAAAGCGCTTCTTATAAGAAGACAAGACACATAACATTACAAATTACATTATATGCCTTCACTCTATTTTGTCCGGTCATTTGTCAGCTACACTTTGAAGAAAGACTTTGATTCTTTCTTAGATTATTAAAATTGATTTGCACTTCACTGATCTTTTAGACCCTTAGGGGCATTAGCCTGAGACTTTATCATCATTTTATGTGTTATATGACCATGATGTAGCATGTTGTTATTCCCATAACTAGTGAATTGGCTCAGGAGGACTACAATGGGTTTAGCTAACATGTTAATTGAAATGGTGTATGTTCTGATTTGAAGTGTTCAGATCACTAAGCCATGTATTTAGACACGGTTAAACCCAAAGTGCTCGCTGAAAATAATATATCTGTCAACAAAGGGAAGCGATGATTTTCCTAGGCAGCTTTTTTTATCAAACAGATCTTTGTAATAACTAAGAAACTTCACAACAGACAGAAATAACGATAGTCTTTTCCTATGGATTTTTGCACCCATTTAAAAATAGGATCTCCTTACATTGTCTCACATGTTGGAATTTTGCGAACTCATTGGAAATGTTATAATTGCTGAGGGAAATGTGCAAGGACTGGACCACTTTGAAAATCATTTGTCCCCTTTGAGAGTCCTAACATAGGATTTTAATCCACCTGAAAATCTGCTCCAGTTGTGTGTTCTGGTTATTTGAAAAACGAGAATGTTACTGAAATTTTCTTCTTATATGCTTCACTGCATGATCCATGCATAGAATTTGTGTTCATCAGCACGGGTGGAATGTTATGCCGTGTGATTCCTGCTTGTTATCCAGCTGTGAGAAATGCACAGGCTGTAAAATAAGTTCCAGAGTGACAGAAAATGAAACCAATGTAAATGAACATAGTAATAAAAGAAAAAAAAAAAAAAGTGTAGTTCTATTTCTCCTCTTCTAGAGAAGACATGTATAATTCAGAGTTAGTATCTATCAAACATTTTTACACCAAATCACTTGACTTTTTGATGTAGATGATAACCTTCTCAGTTCTGCAAATTTGATGTATTTCAGGCATACATCTCTCTGAGAAGAGTTTTGTCGGTGTGTTAATACACAGGTTTTTTCCTGTGACTTTAGAATACTGTTCTTTCTTTCTTTCCTTGTATGGAAGTAGCCTAAATACTGATGCAAAAGACATTTTTATGCTGATCTTAGGTTATTAGAATTTTATCTATGCATTATGTGCGTGAACCTGAGAAGAGATTGGATTTTACATGCTCATGGTAAGTGCTTATTTATTTTGCCAAACTGAGGTTAGGAAATTCCCAGAGAAGTTCCAGTGTTTGCTGAGAAATGACTAACACCAAAAGTAGTAAATAATCATAGCCATGAACTCCAAACTTGTTACTCTCAACTGTGCCTATACAGAATCTAGGAAACAGCTTTCTGACTAAACGTTTATTTGAGAGAAAGTACGTACGTGCACTAGAGACTCTGCAGAATACTTGATGATAGTATTTCACTACAAACTATAAACATATTATGAATTGGGAAATTTGAAAAGTTTTGCTGCAGGCAAACTATCAACAAGAGTAACTTCTAAGAGACCAAGACATTATCTCTTTTAACAAGGTAGCAGCTGTTGTCATCATGAACTTTACATACAGAAAACAAATAATTTAAAACACTTATGCTTCAGAAGAAAACAGGAGTATGTAAAATGGTGTAAAGATTAAGAGTAAGGAGAACTGTCAATCAATGTGTTACCAGGGTTTTAAATCTGTACTTCTTTTCTGGTAAGCCTTCAGTTTTAAGCTTATAATAATGATTTTTTTAAACTTATTAGAAATATTCTACATTCTTAAATACAGAAAAGAATGCTTGTAACTGAAAAATGTTTCCAAAGCAGTTTCTTCCACAAAGATAAAAAGCCTTTGCTGCCTCTTAAATGCTTTAAAAATGTCTTCTTTATTATGTGGATTTTAAACATTGGCTGCACACTAAGGCTATTGTGTGAATTGTGAGATGTCTGTAATCAATAAATTAAATGGAAACAAATATGCTTTGATCAGATCATGTTAGTACACATAGAGATAAATTAATTAGAATTAAGTCATTGTGCATTACAGTTAATGTAATCTTAACTGCAATTAAGTTACTGCAAATCTTAATATTTCTATCTAAAAATATTAAAGTTTTTTTGAAAAGAGTTGAATATTTTTCAGCTCTAAGGGCTTAATCATCATATATTTCTGCCGAATTGTAAACTGGTACCTGACAGACTGATAAAATAAAATCAGTAATATACCACCCATCAATCCTTGAATGACATCTCTTTGTCCATATATAAGCTTTAGAAAGTCCAGATAAAGATGCAATCGCAAGTTTTAAAAATTTTTGCATTCTGTAGCGGTACAGTTTCATCTAGAAAGTGTGACCCCATCAGGTATAATCTCTTTCTGAAAATTAAAAAAAAAAATAAAATTTAAAAAGTCCTCAAACCAAATAGCTTAAGACATTGTAACTGAAGATTCTTCATTGTTATCTTAACTATATAATGCTTTATCTATGTTTTGTATAATGCTTTATATATATTTCGTTGTATTATTTCTTCCAGTAATGATAAAATATTAATTGCTAACAATTGCACTTCTTTTCCTTTAATTACAGGGCTCCCTTAAAATGTAGTCACAAAGCCATGTGGCTGAACTACTGAGAGCTGTTTCCCTAAATAAGTATTGATGAACCATCTGCCTTTCTTTGTGTGTTTGCAATTTTTTTTTATTAATTACTTGGAAAGCAACATTTTAAGCAATCTTCCTCTAGATAATTGTACTCAATAATAATAATCATGGTCACTATAAATAAAAGTTTGCTTTCCCTTGATGCCCTTAAATGTCTATATTTCTTTTCTACCAAAAAATAGGGCAGTGGTAGGCTTTGGTAATTTTCTTGTTCCACATCCAAGTCTTATATTTAGATACACTACTACTGCTGAGGAGACAGAGAAACTCTGGGAAGAGTGTTTGCATGCCACAGTTACGTTTTTTCCATCTGGGGGAAAAAAAGTTTTTCTCAGCCTCCTTTTAAGATATTGAGTTTGTCACATCAGTCATTGGTGGAGAACATATAGTGGCATCCATGTCACATGGGTGACAGGGCTCTTTTACACAGTATGAGTATTGTAGATTCATGCCTTCCCAAACTACAAAGTGCAGATATTCTATTTAGCAATAGCAGAGTTATCCCAAGGAAGAGCTGTCTTTTGTCAAGTATTTTCATCAGAAATGTATAAATGTTACAAACCATCCAGAAATAATAAACTAGGTACTTCAGCATGCCATCTTTTTCTGCCTTGTATAACAAATTCAACCTGGGTGCTTGATATGGATGGGGATCATCACCAGGGAAACCATTCCATTGGTACCTATACTTGTACAGAACTTTGCCTTGTTTTTGTGTCTGGCTCAGTGAAACGGCATTTCAGAGAAGACCAACAAAATTTCTAATAAAATCTTATCCCATTTATTTGTCTTTTAACTTTAAAAAGTAAGTGGAATCTATCTTTTGTCTCAAGTCCCAAATGTATCTTAGTGGGTCTGCTATGCTCTGACATTTTCCTATTACAGTTCACCTACTGCCCCATTCTTAATGCTCCTCTCCTACACAAAAAGAATACCAGCTCTGTAGAATCCCTTGTCTGCAGGCACCACAACATTGTCAGCAATGCTCATTTACCCTGGTAAGGCACTTACTGCCAGTTGCACTTCAGTCCATTGGCTTGTTGACCTCTCTGCAAAGAGCTAGATAACTAATTTAGGGTATAAATGGCTGTGATAATTATAACTCAATTTCCTTTCAGTGATTCACATGCAGATTTTTTTATACCACTGAAACTATTAATCAAAGGCAGCACACAGTGTATGATGTCTAGTGCCTAAGACCAACGCCGTCTTAGAGGACTTAATGAATGCAAAACTGCCAATTTCTATACGTGTTGATTCCTTTGAATAAAATTCTAATCCTCAGACCTCAACCTTCCAGGAGACTCACCTGTAAAGCCTGAATTTGGGTGTTTAATTCTTCAAAATTAAACTAAACAAATATCTATAAGGCACTCCAGTACATGCCCAATTGTCCCTCTTGTGTAGAATTTGCCAGGACTGTTTTCTATGACAACTCTCTGCCCTATTCTGGTAAATTTTCTAGGTCAGATAGTCTTCAAAATAAAACTGCATAGGTGGAATTATCAGTGTTCATATTTTTTTCAGATTTTTTAACTACTAATTCAGTGAACAGAACTTTATCAATGGACAATATGATTTAACGTTCACTTGCCTATAGGAATTCAAATCATTACCCCTAAGGAGTGTCCCATTCTTACTGGACATCCTCTAGTGTTGAAACTGCATCTGTCACATGTAGGTTTAAATATTCAGTCAGCAAGATAAAAATCCACTAGTTTAATATTAGAATACTGACTGAGGTGCTCCTTGTTCTGCTGGTAAGAAGGTCTCTTTGAAACAGGCTATTCAGACCACCTGCAAAGTTTTGCTGCCTGAATGCAATGTGTTTCAAGAAATGAGCCCTTGATTTTGGCATGGAGACTCAAAATCTACTCTCATTGCAAATAAAGAAGCAGCAACATCAGTCCTTACAATAACAAATTCCCAGCCAGTCAGTACAAGTAACAAATCCTTTAAGTTTGTCTCACAGAACTCCAAGTGGCAAAGGAAAGCAGAAATCTACTTTGTCACTCCCAGAGACACAGACAAAAATTAAGAAGTCATTGTCATATAGGTCCCTGGTGAGCCTGATGACAATACTTGACAAAGCACATATGTCATCCATGTCCAGCATAAGGAATGTATTCCTGTCACAGGACTTACTGATACTAATGCCCCTGTAGGAGTTTGTCTAGAAAAGCAAGTTGTCACTGCTGCCTCTGAGTGTCCCTCTCAAAGGAAATGTATCACTTTGCTTTTAGAACAAGACAAATAAAATAAAGCACTGAGGATGACACGGAAAAAAAAAAGCAAGTAACCTCTAAAGCATGCATAGAGTTTTATGTCCCTTCCATGGGACTTGTTCAAAAAGGGATCAAAATGACAGATGCTGGATAAAAGGCAAGGCAAAGCAACTGTGAAGAATATGCCTATGACCATCCTGACAGGGAACCACCTTTTGTCTAGTAGCCTGCAAATTTTGCAAGCACACAAACATATGAGCATATAAGACTGCAAATCTTTCTACATAATGCATTTTAGATGGTTTTCCCTGCTTGAAGAAAATGTGTGTAAACTGTCTGAAAAGGTGATCTGTATCCTTTGTACAACTGTTTCATTGGGCTCCTGGCAGCAAGCAATTGTTTGTTACATGTAATGCTCATAACACCCTTAACTATAGTGATACTAACAATTGCCTCTATAATACTTAACACATAAAGCAAATTATAACAATATCTTTAAGATTATCATATAAGTAATAGTGCTACATAAAAACTCATAAAACCAAAATGTATGGCTACAATAGCTGTATTAAACCATCCTTAGTTCTGCTTTAAATAACCATTTGAACCACGTTTGGAAGATATAATATTTACTGATCAAGCATAAGGAAATGTGTACTGCCGTCATCACAGAGAAAGTAACTTATTCCAGTTTCTACTTTTGCTGTAGTTATTGGAAGGCCAACTTTTATCATAAGCCCAACAGAACCATATGAGGAGCTTTAATAATCCTTAGTTTAAAAATAATTAAACCATACTTTTTATGCATCCTTTTTGTGTTTTTTTTTTTTTGCAACAGAGTACAACGATGTTTTACAGACAACAAAAGAGCATGCTGCATATCATAATCTGAAAATTAAATCATCTTCCTTTCAGGGAACTTAACCTTTTGACTGCACTGGTGACTCAATAAATCAAATTTACACTGATGCTAAAAAGTCAGACCTACACTGATGCTAACTGGCATAGAAAAATTAATCAAGACAATACTTCTTTTTTAAGCAGTAACATAATTTAAGGCCTGGGACACTTAAAATGCAGAAGGGTTTGTCTGAATGGGCACTAGAGAAGCCCATAGCACAATGCTGACAATATTTTCATTGGGTAGAAATTTGAAGAGGAAGCCCTTGCTTTTTCACTGGTACTTCCAGCCAGTTTCACTTTTCTCTTGGCAGCTGAAGGGCTGAAACACAGTGACAATGAACATAAACAGAAATACTGTGTTTCTGAGTCTAGTAAAAGCCAAAGGCAAGAAGATTAACCCAGTAGGTGGGGACCAGTAAAAAGCCCTTTTGCACCTCCACTGAGGTGCTCAGGGCTGGGCATGTGTGTGTGGAGGAGCTACACCGAAGGCTCAAGGGGAAAGGCACAGCCAGCTGTCTCCTGTGCTCCACAGCACCTCTCCTTCCCATGGAATGGAAGTTGTCCTGAACCCAGACCACACCAAGGAGGGATGTCTCAGGGATGAGGCAGCTCCTTACCTTGCTTTCTTTGCTCCAGCCCTGGGCTAACTACAGCAACCCACTGACAGACAAGCAGGAAGCACAGAGCCAGTAAAAGAAATACCAGTCATTTTTTATTTGCTTATGGACAGGCAACTTATTATGATACTCTGATGATTACTTTCTATTGAATGAATCACCTTCTGACCCACTCTCCTCAGTCATTTTCAATGTACACTAAATTCCGTTTGCCATGTCAGACCCTCAATTTTATCAGAGCCACTAACACAATTTCCCAGCAGCAACATTAGCTCAGCTTCCTCATTTTGTCTCTGGTGCCTTGTAGTTCAGTTCATAGGCGGAAATAAAGACTTGTTGGAACTTGCCTACTTCCCCCAAGGGTAATCTTAATCCAAACCCAAGGGTAGAATCTGGGCCTAACCTCCAGTCTTTTTCTCCCAAGAGTTGATACATCAACAGATGAGCCAGGTAAGTCATATCATTGTCATTGAATCAAAAGTAATTTGCACTATCAAAAGCAGATTTCCAGCATGGAAAGATTCACAACGACATTTGGAAAGGGAGCACGCTATTACACTGTTTCTGATAAAAATGGGAAGAGAAGAAAACACACCAAAAAAAAGAAAACACACCAAACCACCCTAAAAAGGAACAGGAAAAACATAGCACTAAATGAAAATTACAAACCAGCATAGTGCCAATAGAAATATGTTTGCATTAATTGATTTCTGAATCCTTCAGCACATTCCTATCTAGCAATTATATCCACCCTGTACAATCAATAAAATATATCAGATATAAAAACACTAGATTTTTTTCTGTCTTTATAATATTATGTGAATAAGAAGATACATCAACTTTGGATAGAACAGGGGATTAGTAAATTACTTTTTTTCTCCCTTTCGTGTGGAAGTTTTATATCTGCTTAACGCTAACAGTAACCTGACCTGCTACAGCATTACTTCAATCAAAGTGTCAGCCTTAGCATTCCTTAAAACAACTTCATTGAGAAGTAACCATTGCTGAACTCTCAAAAATATGTACAGGGCAATTTCAAGTTCAGTTAGCAACGAGGAGCTCAGGATATGACTGTGTCATCCAAATGAAAATGAACACTGCACTCAGTACACTGACTTGTCAGTTCATTTACAGAGATCATAAATAACAATGGTCCAAGGATAGATCCCTGAGGTACTTCTGTAATGACATCCATTAAATCTGACATGATGCTGTTTAATAACACAAGCTGTATGTGCCCTCCTAAGTAGCTAGCACCCAGTTAATTACAGATGATTCCATACCTAATCCACTCAATTTACCCTGTAAAGGAAAATAATTTATGAAATAGACAATAAAAAACAAATTTAAATGCACTCCATACATATCCCCTGGAAACAACTTGCATTTATTCTGCAGTGTTTAAAAGCATCTGACTTTCTCATTCTGTGTTAACCATAAACATTCTAATATTATTCTGCTCAAGAGTACCTTATTATTGGTATGTCAAACAAATACAGCATGCAGTCTTCATGCTGCTGAAGCTCCAGCAAGGGGTGCTCCATGGGTGTACACCCAAACTAGATTAGTGGTGTTCAAACTGTGCCTCTTCAAGGAGTGCTACACACTTTCTGGGTAATCTGCAAGTCTGAGCAGGCCAAACCTGGCTTCGCAGACTCACTGGCTCTGGATGCAGTCTGTGTTGCCACACTTCTCCCCAGGGAACAGAGAAAAAGGCTGAATGAACACACTGGTGCTAAGAGGGCATCAATACTTCTTTTGGAGATGAAGAAAAGGAGCTGACATGATTCCCAGTGACAACCAGAAAGTGTGAGAGAAGGAGAAAGGTGAGAAAGAGAGGGAGACCAGACACTGCCTTGGCTCACTCTCCCACTTAAGAATGAAGGGAGAGTAGGGTGTCTCCATAGCAACCATCAGAAAGCATGGAAAAGCAGAGCGCAGTGATGATTATAATAAGATTAGAAGAGGTCACACAGATCATCAAATAGTCCCCCAAAATCTCAGGCAATCATGTGGTAATAGTCACTTTGTCTGGAAGCTGTCTGTAGAAAAAGTACTCCACATTCACACATCACAAACTTCTTCCCAGTTGATGAGTATGAGTAATTTAAGATTTGCTGTTTAAAATTAAAAAAATAAAAAAATAAAAATAGGTTAAATTTTAAAAATTAATTATTATACTCTGAAGGAAAGGAGATTCAGAGAACAGGTATGCTATATTCCTGTGACAGGAAGAAAACTAGGTCCTGCATCTGTTGTGTGACTTTAGGATGAGCACCTCACCTTCTGCTGGTGAGGTGCTGGCTAGGTGAGCAAGGCTAGGACTACAGAACATCTGATCTCTCTCTGATCTCTGGGAGAATCACTTCTCCATACCAAATTTATGAACAATATAAACCCTCAGAATGTGAGCAAGAGGCATCAGTGAGATTTCTGAAACACTAGAAGGAACACCAGTTCATTTCAGTCCCTTCCCCATGACAACACATCTGTATAGAGCTATCCAGAAGGCACTCGTTTCTTAAAGAGGTATCAGTTAAAAGGGAAAAGGCAAGGGCACCCAGGTTGTAGTTGCAACACTCAATTCACTTCCAGAAGTTAAGCAGACAGCACAATGGTGAATAAGATTTAAGGTTATTAAGAGAAGGAACAATTTACTTCTCTGACTAGTTGGTGGGTGAGATTTTTCAGACTGCAGTGAAAGAACACATTTGCACACTCTTCTTAATGGCCAGAGCATGGGAAAAAAAATCTAGCTGCAACTTGCTAGACAGAATAAAATACTGATAACTCAGTCTGAAACTAAATGATGCTCCACACTTTCAGAAATACTCTGAGTGTTGTCATTTCCCTCTGATATAGGAAGGAAACATAGGGGAAACAAGAGTACTTGTAGTCTAAGGTACTTACTCTTGATATTTAGAGACCAGGGACTTTTAATTTTCAAATACACTCCCATGGTTACATATTGCTTTCAAAACTGATGAAACACTGATGAAAATGCAGACAATGGATGATATAAGTCTCCAAACTGACACTGACCTGAGCTACAGTTCATGGTAAAAATCTGTAACTAATCTCTCTATTAACACACATATGACTGGTGTTAGGAAATAAAGACACTTTTTTTATATACTTTCCTATCCACCACAAGCTGTTACTGTGAGTACTTCATGTTTCAGAAGTGCATGTTTCACAAGATCCTGAAGACTTCCAGTGCCTCAATAAAGAAACAGAAAAGACAAGTATATCATATATGTATTTGTAGGACAGAATTTGAATTGGTATTCTGACATTGCGTGATAGTTTGTCTTGGATTCTGTTTCTGTTGGAACTGTTTCTTCAATAGCAGGTTATGTCTAATTGGGCAATCTACATACCCTCTATGCCTGCCCCACTGCCACCTGTGACACTTGCTCCAGGAGTGACATGAAACTTCAAGTTACACTCAAGTTTTAATTTCTCATAACAGGTCACTCAGAAAAAGCAGCTCAGCTGACACTCTGAAGTCAGTATGCACAAGACAAAGTTTTCCTGCCCTTGTGTGAAATGCAGTAAGCTTAAGAGCTGCTTTACTCCAAGATGAGATAATCCACATAATGAAATCAATTTCAGTTGATTTCCCTTAACCTTCCTAGGTCCTTCTACATACATAGACTTAATTCATGTTTTACTCACTGCCCTTCCTTCCTCTGCAGGTATCTGTCTCAGGCTTTTGTACATCAGGCGTTTGAAGCATTGTTGCTGTACCCATTTTCTTTCTGTGGATGCTTTCTGCAGCTGTGGCAGATTGCATTGTTTTTAATTTCCTATCAAAGGGCAGGGGGTGAAACACGACGTATTACCATCTTTTCAGTATGCCTGGCAGCAAGGCATATGTGCTTCTGCATCCCACACTATTTTCTCCAAGCCCTGTATTCCTATTTGTAACATCTATTTTCTCTGGCCTTTGCTTATTCCTGTCTCAGAGCCCCTTGATTCCACTGGGGCATTTTTCCCTGTCATTTCAAAGTCTTCACCAGCTTTTCCTGCCAATATTTATGCCATTACATGTGCATGTACAACACACCACACACATGTTTAGGCATGCATGATATGTGTCCCAGACAGAATCATTGTACCAAAGGCTTACCATTCGCACTGGGGTAAGGCCAAAGAAGCCCAAAAAGCACATTTTGTCCCATTCTTTCAAGCACTGCATTTGCACTTGAATGTTCACACAGAAACTCATCTTGCTATACTTTTTAATTGGTCCTACAGTATTTTCTCAGTAGGAACATTTTTCCCCCTTTTTTAAAATTTTGCTCAGTAACAAGGAAATATTTCCAATTCCACAGCAGCTATCCAAGTGATAAGTCCACTAATGAGGGGCAAAGTGGGATGCACAGAGTGCCTGGAAAATTAGTGAAGTGATGTGAGTGAAGATTTATCTTGCCCTTTAAAACTCCCTTTAACAGAAAAATACATACTGGAAGTTCAATACACAGCCTTTAAACTTCTGCTTGTCCTACAGGGGATTTCCTGCCCTGTCGGGTGAATTCCACTTAATAATACTGAATTCCTGTAACAGAACAATTCCATCCTGTGGGAATTTAAATACTTCAAGACTGTTTATTGTATTTTAACTGGTGATTTTCCCCTGCAGCTTCAATTGTATTTGGTTTTATTTTATAGAAAATGTTTATTCCCGTCTTATATTTTTCTTTAAAAGTCTCCTCAGTTCACTTCTACATTGCCCAAAAAGGTTTTTTTAAAAGTTACTTTTAGTTATTATCTAACCAATATGTAGGATGCACTTAAACCCGCCCACAGAGAGGTGTTATTTGCAAAATGTATTACCTTTTCTTTTCTTCAAACACCATGTGTAATCTCTCCCTTCCTCAAGTCTCTCCAGTGTGACATGGGTAAATTTCACAATAACAAAGCGAGCTCAAACACCTCCTCACTGTACATTATTTGCCCTCCAGGAGACTTCACCTTATATACAGTTATTTTGGACCTTAACAAAAGAACAACCAACGCTCTACACAAATACATTTGTGTACTTGCTCTAGGTTAACCATTTTTTGCTTGTATCTAAAATAAGAGATGTGGAGGTATTTTAAAATTAAATTATTATTTCCATGTGGCCCTAGCAACAGAATAGGGTTAGTAAACAAGTGGCCCTGAACCAGTGCAAAATTTGCAAAATGTCCACATGATCTCAGCCCAGACCTTGCATAAACAGCAGCAGATTACAGGAGCTGCTGGGGAACTCAAAGGTCCAAGGTCGGGAAAGAAACAAGACCAAAAAGTGGGAGCACTGAGCTCAGTGTTGCTAATTTACCCTGCGACCTCAATGGACACCTTGCACCATAGCAGGACAGACTAATTCTGGGCATGCATGAGACAAAATAGGAAAAGGAATTGTGAGACTGGAGGAGATATACCCATATATCTTGTATAATAAGCACGCCCATAAGGTTGAACTATATTATGTTAGGGCAAAGCATTTCTCCATAAGCAGATTCTTACTCTAAGATTTTCAGATCACCCTCTCACCTGTTTTAATTTAATGCAGGAAATATTTTGAGTGCATAAAGGAGTTCAAGGAAAATAGTCATGTGATGCAAAATTGTGAAAAGTGCAAAAAGTTCCCATTCTTTTTTTCAGTTTCACATATGCAAATGCGAGTTAACTGAATTACTATTATCACTGCCAAAGAAACTTAAGGAGAAGCATTTGGACATAAATTATTTGCATACCTCTAGAAATATCTATGCTAAAAAAAAAGTGAATGACGATTTCAAAGTTCAACCTATACTGCATTTAGTGTTGTAAGGACTTCTATTAAAAATACAAGACCAATACCAAGAATTAAATATGATGTTTCATCAAATAACCTAAAACACTACTTAATCACTTTAACTTTTAGTTCAGATATAACCCGAGGTGAAGATTTAAAAATCCACGTACTTCAAAAGAAACTGATTTCTTATACTGATTCTATAACCTGGGACCATCTTTAAGGTATGTAACTAAATTCTCCAATTATATCTGTTAAAATGCTACTTAGTGCCAAACATTTACACACTGTACAGCATAAAAAATTTTATTTTACACTTGCACTACATTTTTTTCCCTGTCAGTTTGTTAAAAATAAAAATAACCCAAACAAAAACAAAAACAAACCACAACTGAAAAACACACACCTTAATAGAGTTGTTAACCAAAGCACAGCAATCTTTTCCTTTTTATCTCAAAGGCAGAACAGATATATACAAATATTGACCACCTTGTTGTTATATAATTATACAGTTTTGAAAGGGAGATGTGTTCAATGATATTGTCATTTTTCCAATTGTAACCTCTTTGATTCTAATGAATGTAATAAATTTAATTAAATACTACAAGTAATAGCACAGTACACTTTAAATTGAAGAAACCATTCAGAGCATATGGCATAAGGCTTTGTATTTGGTCCAGATCAACTGAACGAAAAAAAAAAAGAAAAGGTGTTTTATTTAATATTTGAGGTTGTAAGACATTTTTATTACCATGTAAAGTTTCAGAAACATTTCTGAACTATAGAAACCAGTTTCAACTTAACAACTCAGGTTCTGGATCCACTTCAAGCCTAGCAAAAATAAAATAATACTTGAAATTTAGATCTCTCTGAAGGCTGTTAAAAACCCTTTGATATTTTCACTTTGAAAATAGTTCACTTACAAATTTTAACTTCAGCACAGATAACCATCTGATGGCTGCTCAGTGGATAGAATGAAATGAAATGAATTTCAGTCTATAACATTTAGGTAGTGCTCAGGAGCCACATTAGTAGAAAAACCACAACACTTTTTATTAACTATGGATGTACCTTGATCTGAATGGCTCAGGCTTCTGGAAACGTTTACGTTCCATACAAGGCATGTGTTCATGCTTTCCAAAATATTAGCAACTATGCAAACCCAACTTCACCTTTTTTGCCTATCCATCCCCAAATATTTAATTTTTTTTCCTTAGTAACTGTATCCTGATAGAAAATGCAGACTTCCTGCTTGCAGACCAAGAAAACAAACTACCAGTTGACATGTGCCTGCATGATACCATATAGATTACAGAAAATACAAATTCACTTGGCAAACAAAACAAGACCAGAAACAAAGGTACTGGTAGTTGTTTTACCATTGATTGTTTTAGCACTATCTTCCTCTATGGCGAAAAAAATATCTTCTCTATCAATGACTGCAAATATGAATTTTAGAAAAGATGTATTTATGATAAACTTTATTTGGATTTTAGTATCTCTGGATGCATTGTAATTTTATTTTTTTAAAATGTGGATTATGTCAATATAGTTTAAAGAGAAGAAATTATTTGCACCCAGTTTAAAGTCCTTTTTCAGTGTAGTAATATAGAGTAGCCCAAATTTAAATAAGAATTGGCTTGCTGCCTTCTAAAGTTATATTACCTTCCAAACCATGAAATTAATTTACATTTCTATAGAAAGAGGTGCAATACATTCAGATCTGAATAGAAATACTTTATGCTCACTTATTTTGCTTCTCTTATTCACACGTGCAAAAGCCTACAAAAATGGACACAAAAAAAAAAAGAAAAAAAAAAAAAGAAGTAAAAAGTAAACAAGAAATATATATATAAGAGTGAGATACCTTGAGGCCAGAGCATAGGAATGAAAAGTTCCTGAACAAGGAAGGTTAAGATCAATATGACATCTTGCTTTTTTTGTTTCCAGTCTCAATATAAAACCCAAGAGATGCAACTGACACTGTATTTCTGAAGAACCTAATTGTGGAAAAGGAGGTTGGAAGCTTCAGAAGAACCTTTGGCTCCCCTAACCTGCCTTGCCTGAGGATTTACCCCGTATGCTAGCAACCAGCTTGTCTGGCACTCTCCTCTCTTGTATCAGGTTTCTTGGTCTTTCTTTTATAGCACTGATTTTAATTTACTAGGTTTAGAAATGCATAAGAGCTAAACTATTGTGCTGAGAAGGGGTATTTAAATAGTTGACAATCAAACTACTGCTGCAATGTTTTAGCTATCATAAATACAAACACTTGATCTCTGAACTATGGTTTAACACACTGTAGTGTCACGCATTCTGCTAAACTGTTCACAGGCATGACTGTGTCCTTTAAAATCATAAAGGCTGGTAAAACTGAGGAAGGGAAATTACCATACTGTTTTCCATCTTCAAAAGTTGCTAACTTGGTCATTTTTCATTCTAGAATTAAGGATGGACTAAGTGTTCCCAAGTTTCATCTGATTTCTCCATGATCAGATCTGGAGTGACACTGGATGAGTAACTGAAGGATTCTGTGCACCTAAAAAATACCTGACCAAGACCCAGGCAAGCTGGTTGCCATAAACTATTTCAGAGTTATCCATTGAGGATAACAGACTGCACCTCAAGCCAAAAAAACACCTCAAGCCAAAATCCATAAATAGTTTAGGATAGAAGTCCAATAGACTGAGCACTGCCAAGCTTGTACAGCTTCTGAGATACAAATATCCATGCACAAATATGCAGAGAATTTCTGTGCCTCACTTCTCACTTCTCTGACTGCAGATGGGTAAGAGTATTTCCCATCTCACAAGGCTGTGTGAATATACATCTGTTCATTGTTTTCACCTCCACAGTTATGGAGGAGAGGGAGACAAGAGCTGTAACAACATTTGACAGGTGACATGGATAGTAAGTTACTGCTCCCATCACAAGCCAGCATCAGTTCTTTGGAGGCTACATTCCCTCTAAGCGATCCTGAGTTTAACAGTCACAAGCATTAGATTACTAAAAAAAAAAAAAAAAAAAAAAAAAAAAAAAAAAAGTCAAAAAAGAAAAGGGGCAGAGTAAACTTAACAGGAGTTTCTTTCTTTTCATACTGAAGATTCACTGATGTATCAGGATGAAAGGAAAGAAGGGAAGCTGCAACCTCAACTTGTTTTCCAAAAATATATTTTCATATTTTCCTCTTCAGGAGAAACCTTTCAGCCTTCATGTGTTAAGCTTCATTTAGAGTCTGAATGGTCATGTCCCTGTTTCTTTGCAAATAAAGTATTATTTATGGGCTGCTCTCACAAATGTTTACTATCGAACATATGGCTGAATGTTAAGATGGTGTAAATCAGCAGAATGACCAATCTCATTTACATTAGCTGAGACTGCAGCATATTATGTTTATTACATTAGGGACCCATTCATATGGATAGGATTTATCCTGGTAACTGGTATATTGGTTAATCCAGTCTATAGGTTGAGAGTGATTGCTGAATCCTTCCCTTGCTTACGTTTTATACAATGCAGAGCTTTACAGTGTTAATGAGTATTTGTTATAGTTTATATACAGACATAAGATAAATGTTGAGTTCCTCCTATTTGCATAGCAATTAACTGAAAAGTTAAAATGGCTTGTAAACCCTTAATTATACAGTCAGAGGAAGGATGCAGAATTGCATACCTTAGGCCATAAAGGTGCAAGGCATAGTATAACCCTGAGCACTTCCTGGCAAGGCAGTAATTCTTTCTGGCTGCCACTCAGGACAGTCACAACCTCATAGGATTTACTCATCAACCTTGGTGTGTAATCAACAACTTGTCAGAATATTATACCAATATCACTTGTGATTCTGGAAGAAGAGAGACTGGAAAAACTTTTGCCTTAAAGACCTTTTTTGTCAAAAGAGGCAAGCCTATTGTAACACTCAGAGTGGTCAGTTGCTATGTATGAATTATCTTGCCAGGTTTCTCTTAAAAAACACAGAACCCAAGGTGCATCAGTACCTTGGTTTGCCTTTCAGATCTGGATGAAATACAAAGATAAATATAAAAATTACTAATGCAGTCTAAAGCAGAAGTTATGCAACATCAGAATTTCATATATTTTGTCATTGGTAGTGTATATAACCACAGATAGTTATACTTTATTGATAGATTTTCCTACCCACTACACAGACAAGTTAATTACGTAGCATACATGATGATTGAAGGTAAAATTGGACTTTCTCCTCCTCCTCCCAGCCTGTCTTTTCTCCTTTCCTTTCCTCCCTTTTTTCTTTTCTTCCTTTTCTTCCTCCAGACAACTATTCAAAACTGTTGCCAGAGTAAGTAGTAATAAAAGGTATCAGACAACTGACCTCCTCTGTATTTCTGGAAAAATAAACAGTGAAATTCTCTAGAGACCTGGAGACATGGGTGATATATTACCACCTGTAGGTGTTTTAGAAAGGCATATTTTACAACACCCACACATTCATAATCAACTTACATATTTTAATGTAGAAGCAGTATAACAATATTATGTGGAAATGTGTTTATTAAGTAATGTATTTCAGTTTTCTTGCACCGATATTGTTTCCTTTAACACATCTATTATTAGAGACCCCATGTCACAAAGACAACTGATGGTGGAGGCAGACATAATCAACTAAAGTTTTCAGGACTCCTTATCTCATCCAACAGCCAATAACAGTCTCTCTGCTAGGGTTTTATAATAGAAGAAACAATGTAAACTAGGCACACTCATTTTTCATCTTCTCCTTTGGGGATTCTTGCTTGTCATCACCACTGCATGCATTTACCCTTTCATAAGTGAGACACAGAAGCTGTCTTGAAAACAGTATTTCAGATACAATTTTGAAAAGTGCCATTGCCAGCCAGTGATTCCAACCAAGACATCTTAATTCCTCTTTTATGACTAAGACTAAATCTTAAGTCTCCTTAAAATCACATTCTTTTCAGTATATATACATTTCTAATAATGGCAAGAATTTCAGATTTGCCCAGTTTTCCTCTTTAAAAGGAAAAAATGAGTTTTCATCTCAATGATGTCATTTTTACATGCTTTAAGTACTACACATAATAGTACTACATATAGTACTGCAATTGAAAACATCCAGAAAAACCTGCAGAAGTCCAAACGCTATGAGGAGATGAATGCACCAGACAATACTTTTTCCCAAACAAATGGTTTAGTCAGTTGATTACCTGAAAAAAGTAGAAAAAGTGCCTGCACAGTGACCTGAAGAAATAAAAGGAGCTAAATGAGCTAACAGAAAGGAATATGTCAGAGGAGAGAAATAACAGATTCTCATGACATTGAAGAAGGTAAAGCAGTGTTCAGAAGGTTCTTTCATAGTGCTTACATCAGATTCTCCACAAGGAAAAAGAAGAGTGGCCAGGAGAGTAAAAAGATGAATGATTGCATCCTCACTCCTTCATTGCATTTCAAGAATGACTGCAAATGAGAAGTTATGATTTCAAAATTTTCTTTAGTTCCTGGTATCTTTTGCTAGACATACTGGTACAGTAACAGGAATATGATGATGCAGCCTTCATAGTATTGCTCACGTCCTACTTCTGTTGCTTGACAGTGTAAAAGGGGAAATGGGAATGCCTGGAATATGACAGGGCGAAGATTTAGTTCAGTGTACTGTTCCACTCTCACAGATCCCAGGATTTAAACTCTGTCTACTTTTCTAGTGATTTATTGCATCAGAACACCTACTGTCAGTTTCTTCTTTATTTTAATCAGAAATGAAGTGAGGAATGCGAGAAAATAAGCACCAGCAGTGTGTGAATTCAAATTTCAGTTCCAGAGAAGTACAAATCAATTTCTGATTGCATGAACACAAGAAAAAGCTTGGAAATAGTTCTTGACTACTAATGATCATGTTATGAATAGATTTACAGGAAGTAGGAATGCAAATCAAAGCTTACATGATGACTTCTATAAGAAACATTCAGAACTAGAATCCAGATTGAAGTGACTTGGAAACCATACTGAGATATCAACCTACCCATTGGAATCTGTGAGAGCATCAGTTTTCTGACACTAACTGTAAGTAGAATTCTCATGATATATCTCTTTCTGCTTCTAACTGATATAATTTTTTTGCCCTTAGAGAATTAGAAATTATATCCCCAGAAGCAAAATGGCAAAGGAGATTTCTACACACTGGTAACCTATTCTGCACAAGCTTCAAGTGACATAAACCAATTTCTGTTTCAAAAGGCATGTAACAATTGAAGTACAATTGACTCATCTCATTTGTCAGAACCACAGAATCATAGAATCGGCCAGGACCTCTGAGATCATCAAGTCCAACCTTAATCCACTACCACTGTGGTTACCAGCCCATGGCACTGAGTGCCACATCCAGTCTCTTCTTAAAAACCTCCAGGGAGGAAGAAGCCACCACCTGGGCAGCCCATTCCAATGCCTGATCTCCCTCTCTGTAAAGAATTTCCTCCTAATATCTAACCTAAACCTCCCCTGGTGGAGCTTAAGCCCATGCCCTCTTGTCTTACTGGTAGCTACTTGGGAGAAGAGACCGACCCCCCACCCGGCTCCAGTCTCCTTTCAGGGAGTTGTAGAGAACGATGAGGTCTCCCCTGAGCCTCCTCTTCTCCTGGCTGAATACCCCCAGCTCCCTCAGCCTCTCCTCACAGGACTTGTGCTGGAGCCCCTTCACAGCCTCCTCATTCTTCTCTGGACCTGCTCCAGGACCTCGATCTCCTTCCTGAACTGAGGGGCCCAGAACTGGACACAGGACTCGAGCTGTGGCCTCACCAGGGCTGAGTACAGGGCCAGAATCACTTCCCTGGACCTGCTGGCCACGCTGTTCCTGATCCAGGCCAGGATGCCATTGGCCTTCTTGGCCACCTGGGCACACTGCTGGCTCCTGTTCAGCTTCCTGTCAATCCAGACTCCCAGGTCCCTCTCTGCCTGGCTGCTCTCAGCCACTCTGTGCCCAGCCTGGAGCTCCCCATGGGGTTGTTGTGGCCAAAGTGCAGGACCCGGCACTTGGCCGTGTTGAACCTCATCCCATTGGAATCAGCCCAACTCTCCAGTCTGTCCAGGTCCCTCTGCAGAGCCCTCCTGCCTTCCAGCTGATCCACACTCCCCCCCAGCTTAGTGTCATCTGTGAATTTGCTG
This sequence comes from Phaethornis superciliosus, assembly GCA_023637945.1. Classification (NCBI taxonomy): domain Eukaryota; kingdom Metazoa; phylum Chordata; class Aves; order Apodiformes; family Trochilidae; genus Phaethornis; species Phaethornis superciliosus. The sequence goes on along the minus strand of JAJQWJ010000009.1, from coordinate 16,877,150 downwards.
ATGATGGACTCAATCCCCTCATCTAAGTCATCAATGAAGATATTAAACAGAACTGGGCCCAGCACTGATCCCTCGGGGACACCACTGTTGAGCGGCCGCCAACTGGATCAGCACCATTCAGCACCACTCTCTGGTGGCCTTCAGCAGTTCCTAACCCAGCACAGAGTGCTCCTCTCTGAGCCCTGGGCTGACAGCTTTTTCAGGAGAATGCTGTGGGAGACGGTGTCAAAGGCTTTGCTGAAGTCCAGGTAGAGCACATCCACAGCCTTCCCCTCATCCACCAGGTGGGTCACCCGATCATAAAAGCAGCTCAGGTTGGTCAGACAGGACCTGTCCTTCCTGAACCCGTGCTGGCTGGGTCAGATCCCTTGTCCATCCTGTAGGTGCTGTGTGATTTCCCCCAGGATGATCTGATCCATAACCCTGCCACACACTAAGGTCAGGCTGACAGACCTGTAGTTTCCTGGGTTCTCCTTTCATCCCCTTTTGTGGATTGGTGTGACATTCGCCAACTTCCAATCATCTGGGATGTCCCCAGTGAGCCAGGACTGTTGGTAGATGATAGAGAGAGGCTTGGTGAGCTCTTCTGCCAGCTCTCTCATCATCCTGGGGTGGATCCAATCCAGTCCCATAGAGTTGTGAGGATCCAAGTGGCCCATCAGGTCACAAACTGTTCCCTCCAGGGGGGCTATTCTGCATCATAAGATGACCATGAGCCAGCAATGTGCCCTTGTGGCCAAGAAGGCCAATGGCATCCTGGGGTGCATTAGAAAGGGTGTGGTCAGTAGGTCAAGAGAGGTTCTCCTCCCCCTCTATTCTGCATTGGTGAGGCCGCACCTGGAGTATTGTGTCCAGTTCTGGGCCCCTCAGTTCAAGAAGGACAGGGAAGTGCTTGAAAGAGTCCAGCGCAGGGCTACTAAGATGATAAAGGGAGTGGAGCATCTCCCTTATGAGGATAGGCTGAGGGAGCTGGGTCTCTTTAGTTTGGAGAAAAGGAGACTGAGGGGTGACCTCATCAATGTTTTCAAATATGTAAGGGGTGAGTGCCAGGGAGATGGAGTTAGGCTTTTCTCAGTGGTGACCAGCGATAGGACAAGGGATAATGGGTGTAAATTGAAGCATAGGAGGTTCAAGTTGAATATCAGAAAAAATTTTTTTACTGTAAGGGTGACAGAGCCCTGGAACAGGCTGCCCAGGGGGGTTGTGGAGTCTCCTTCACTGGAGACATTCAAAACCTGCCTGGACACGTTCCTGGGCGATGTACTCTAGGTGGCCCTGCTCTGGCAGGGGGGGTTGGACTAGATGATCTTTCGAGGTCCCTTCCAACCCCTAGGATTCTATGATTCTATGATTCTATGATTCTTATTTCTCTCTGCAAGCCCCAGAAGCAGCTGTCCTCAGGATAACCTGTGTTACTGTTGAAAACTAAGGTAAAGAAAGTTAAATATCTCAGACTTTTCCTCATCTTTTGTAACTATGTTTCCCCCCATGTCCAACAAAGAATGGAGGCTTTCCCTGCCCCTCCTTTCGCTGTTGATGTTTCCATAGAAAGACTTTTTGTTATCCTTACTGGAAGTGGCAAGATTGAGTTCAAATAATTCAATCCCCTCCCCCTTCAAACCTAGTTTAAAGCCCACCAACTTACAGGCTATAGTCCTTTTGCACCTGCTAGACAGATGAAGCCCATCTGATTTGAGGATAGTAGGTAGCATGGAATTTGCCCCAAGGCCAAAGAGCCCAAAACCCTGCTATTGACACCAGTCCCTAAGACATGAATTATCTTCCTGAATCTTCCTGATAGTTCCCTCATCCGTTGCTGTGATTAGAGGGATGGAGAACACAGCTTGGGCTCCTGATCCCTTCAGCAGTTGCCCCAAGTTCATGAAGTCTCTCTTATGTGAATGGGTCCTTCTTGTTATTACATCATCACTACCCACCTGAAAGACCAGAAACGGGTAATAATCTGAAGGACTCACAAGGTTGGAAGGCTTACCTACAACATCCTTAACCCAGGCACCAGGGAGACAGCAGACCTCCCTGTGAAGTGTGTTTGGTCTACATATGGGGCCCTCCACTGCCTCACCTACTACAATGACCCCTTGAGTTTTCATTTTGGGGTCAGTTTTTATGGCCATCCTGAGGCAAATTGGCCTTCAGGAGCCCTTGACTTTGCTTGTAACCAAATCCTCCTGCACAGCCCCATACCTATTCTGCAAGGGCACTACAGGTGATGTACTTCTTAGGGGAACATGCTTTCTCCATTTTATTTTTCTGTTGAGCACTGGCTTGTTCCCATTGACCCTCCTCCCGTGGGTTACTGGGGGAGGGCTCAGGGGCTTGGTAATGAGAGGATATGGGGTCCTCTTTTCCTCTGAGAACAGGGTATGCCAGGGTAAAGCAGCTATGGAGGTCTGGGACTGGGGCTGACTTGGGCCTGACCAAGTGAAACTGAGTCACCTCTCAAAGAAAAGAGCCTGCACTAATTTATAGCTGTCCATCTAGCCATATCTAGACAAAAGGCAGAGCTGAACTGTAAAAATAAAACAAAAGAAACCTAAAACCAACCAACCAATCAAAAAAACCTCAAAACCAACTTTAGGTGTCAGTGAAGTCAAGACCATTTGTCTCTTTTAATGGTGAAGTTAAAGTAGTTGTTCAGTTTTTTGTTGATTATTTTTTTGTTGTTGTTTGGGTTTGGTTTTAGTATAGTGTGCTTGTATTTAAAACTGACTGCAATGTATATACCTTGCTGTGGACAAAAGAGCCTTAATATATCTCTGTCCATCATATGCTGCATTTTCTGTTTCATTGCCTTAGACAGAATAAAAGAGAAAAAGACTTTTTTTTTAATCTGTGGATCTTAATATATTTTCAAAAGGTCAATACAAACTGAATTTGCCATTGAGATTAAAAAAATGTATAGAAAGGTACTGCAGCCCACTAAAATGATACAGCAGGTCTGTAGGTAACCTGAGAATAAAATCGAAGTCTTTCCCTTCGGAGAGCATGTGTATCATGTGACTGTACATTTTCAGAAGCAGCCTAACCCAGAACTCAAAGGATAAAAGATTCAAGTTAGTCAAGATTTCACAGGGTAAATCTGATGGTCCTGCAAACATCCAGTTACAAAAGCACACACACTTTCAGTCCTGTCTCAGTGCATCAGTGTCTCTTTGCCTCTGTATGCTTTCTAACTTTTCGGAGGTCTCAAAACAGTAGCCTCAATACTCAAAATTAGGTATGCAATGACACAGCTGAAAGTTTCAAATGTACCTTATATAAGCACTCCAGTTCTCCATCCTGGGCTCTGCTGATGCACTCATAATGCTGTCATGAAAGCTTAGGTTGGAAAATTTTTAATGTAAGTTAAAAATTAGGTCTAACCTAAAGTGACTGTGAATCGTGTGCACTGCTGCAGGAAGCGGAGTAGGTTGTGAATACACATATAAAGTTATTTTTCACCTCACAAATATTTCCATGTAAAAATCACTCATTTCCACCCATAAAAACTGCTCTTTGAGTTTTCTTTATAAGCACAAGCTGAAAAGAAAAAAATGTTTTGGTTTTCCACAAAACTAAGGAAATAGGATTTCTGTGGGTATTTGCAGAAACATTTCTGTTCAGCTGTCACGTTGCTCATTTGAATAACTCTAAGCCAAATTTTGCATTTGGATTGTGCATAACCCTCGATCATTTTAAATAAGTGCCATGTAGGAGTAGAATTTGACCTAGTTTTTCCTCTAGAGTGTGCACAGAAGAAAGATACAGAAAGTGATGAGATCAGTCCACAGCTGATTCAAATTATTGTGGACCCACTAAACTGAGAATACAATCTCACTGTTTCTTGAAGATCTATAGTGAAAGGAGAATATCAGAAATGCCAATATAGTGTTAGCTAATTCTGGAACTGTGATAGAGTTTCGCTTTGGTTCTACATCTTATGAAAGTCTTGACTTTGTATATTATTTGCCTAAATAGGCTTCCTCCAGACCTATAAGGAACTGTATGTTACAGTCATTCTAATCAATGGACATATTCACAGAACCAAACTTTAAGGTGAATTAACCAAACATTAATTTTGACTATGGCTGCAAATTCAAAAGTTTTAAGGCCTTGTTTCAGTCTCTTCACTCATAGATTTTCTTAAAAAACTTCACTGAACCATGTGGCATAAGAGATCTGCATTTGCTGACATAGAATATTTTTCTCCATTCACGCATACAACTCTGGGACAAGCATAAGGCTTGAATTGGAGTTTGTATCATTCCTGCATCTTCAAGTCATTGCTCGCTAATCTATCACAGCTATAGTTTATCTGAAGGTGTTCTTTTCACATCACCCGTGCTTCTCTTCTGGTATGCCCTGAGGAAAAGGTAGAAATATACTTAATATACAGCCACACCTCTCTCCTCATCAATTGATGAGGAGAGACTTCAGTACTCTGAAACTTTTCCTTCTTATTTGACTGTATTACCTCGCAGTGACATGAGGAAATTAGTTGACTAGCCTAACAATAGTTATAAGAACCCAGATTCTTTCTGCACTGCTAAAATTATGCACTGCTAAGTAGATTTTGAGGCAATTCTTATCAATGTTTCTAATAATACCTACACTCTTGCTGAACACGAATTTACTGCTCAGTGCCGTTTCCAGAATCATTCTTTTTTTCTTACACAAATATGGGAATTATTTTCACACCTTTTAGCTCTTCATTGCTAATCTGTCTTAAGTGAGCTCTCAGAAAGACTCACCAAAGACCCTGCTATTTCCCTAGCTATCTACTGCCAAACTCTGGAGTCTGATGCATTTAAGCCTTGTGCTCTGTCAAAGTTAATAGTCATAATTGCCTAATTATCTGCTCTAGTATGATGGTAAAACCTTTTAACATTTCACTTTTCCCCAAGGAGAGTGTATTGCAGTTTCTGGAATGCTGCTTTGCCCTCTTTTGGGAATACTTAGGCATCAAATTCATTTTGATCTTAGCTAAATGAACCTTATGCTCCCCCTCTGTAGCCATACTGTCTCTTTGCCTGGCTGTTTCACATGAAGGGCATACATCTATATTGAGATATATATTAAATACACTAGCATGTCCTGTTTCTCAGATTCCCGTCTCCCCTACAATGATGTAAACTGCAATGTAAGTAATTTTGCTGAGCTAATCAGAATTACTTCAGCTGAGCAACGTTATAACAATTTAATATCCCTCTGATTCAGCCCCTACACATGCTTATTCAAGGTTACATATATTAGAGGAGCCCTGTGATGGCTCTAAACTGCACCAGAATATAATTTTGGGTCTATGCTACCAAGAAGGGTCACTTTGTAGGTGAACTGAATACCACTCTAAGGCATCTAGACTATATTCTCCATCACCTTACTCCTATGAAGTAACCCACATCAAATCCCTCCAACTGAATGTATCAGGAGAATAAAGTTCTTTGAAGCTTTGAAAATTAGGATTAAGGTTCAGAACTTGTGCCCTCTGTTACAAACAGAAAGACATTTTCAGTCACAGTCCTTTCTATTCCTTCTCCAGTTTAATTCCTTCCTCTAGATCAAGCTCTCCAGAAACTATGTTTTTCTTCCCGCCTCCCACCTTACCTGTTGGTAAGACAACTGATATTTTTAAATATTTATTTCTTCCTTTAAAAGTAAAGTTTTTGTTCTCCTCTCTGTTTTTTTGTTTTGGGGTATGTTTACCCTAAAATCCACAAAAAGTACCTTTAAATAGCAGAGGAAGCAAGATAGCTACAGCAGCACAGAGCCCTGCACAAAGAAACTACGGGTGGTTTTACTGTTCATCTCAAGAGCTGGCCAAAGCTGGCTTGCTTACAAAGCTTGAGTTAACTCCCTTCTGGAGTAGTTTTGAGGTTTGGGCATGCAGATATACTGATAGTCAGATTTTCTTTTCTGTGCACTTACTACTCGTAAGTAGTATAAAGTAGTACAAAGTCCTTACTGGCCAAGTTGTGCCCCCTGTAATTGCAGAATTCTGCTTCTTTCCTTGCAAGAGTCTGCTGTCCCTTGACCAGCAAGATGCATAAGCTGAATCAGGGGGAATCACTGGGACCAGGATACCCACATTGCACATTTTAGAGAGAAGCCTTACTACCCACCCCTCTGGCAATTGGCTTTCCCAAAAAAGGACTCCACAGACAAGTAAAATGCAGCAAGTGATCAACATGGGTCACTTTTCTTAGGCTAACAGAGAAACAACCTTGTGGGAGGACATTCTTTCAAAAGTAGCTAAATCTGCTGATGACACAGAGCTGAGAAGTAGTAAATACAGAGGAACAGAGCAAACAAAGTCATAATGATTTGAATAGAATTAGGCTTATGGGATGCTAAGTAGTTTATGCAGCTTCATGTAAAGAAGTAATAGGTAATGAGGTTAGGGACCAAAAATAATCACGGAGACTTGAAGTCTAAATTAAAAGCACAACACAGAATACAGACCAGGAAAAGGAAGTGGGAATAAGATAGTTTAAAGCATTTTCCATGATCATGCACAATATTTGGCAGCAATAAAAAAAGCAAACAAAAGTTCAGAGCAGGAAATGGGATAAGGTAGAGGGGAAAGAATAAAGAGGGAACTATAATTTATCAATGAAGGGCATTCTGGCACCACACAAAAGAATACAGAGGCCACATGTGGGATATTGTGTGTAATTCTGATCACCACATTACACTGCAGAAAGAACATCACTAGGATGAAAAAAGGAATAGGTAGGCATCAAAATGCTTTACAGTTTTGGAGGATGGGTTAGTCATTATGGAATGATTAGTCAGCTTTAGCATTTGCAGACTTTCAGAGATGATTTACTAATCGTCATAGTGTTATATCTCATTCTAAGAAGAAGGGCATGGATTGATGACAGGATGACAGTGCATTCAAGTAAAATGTTAAATAAGATATTAGAAAGTAAAAATAGTAATTCAGCTAGACAATAAGATACTTTACCAAGGCAGACTGCAGCAGTTTTATTTCTTTTAGGTCCTCAAAAGCAGGCTGGATTACTTTAGTCTGATTTGGCAGCTTTTAACAGACAAATATCCTATTAACTTAGCAAGAGTTCTACATGAAAAATACTTAGAACTTAACTCATAACCCATTTTTAAGCAGTTGAAAAAAGAGACGTAGACCATACTGACATCAAGGGCAACTGTGTAGCTTAAATTCCTGCACAAATTCCTAGAAATGGTGTTGCTAAGAGGCTGTAACTCTGAGTGAAGTACATCCTTAATTTTATATACACTCAGTAGAATTAGATACATGGCCAGTGAAGCCATTCATTTAATTAAAAGTAAGCACATGCTTAGGCAGTTTTCTAAACTGAGCATAAATGCATAAGATGTTTGTAATTATTTGGCAGTTTTTTGAAGTATACAGTCTACAAACTTCTCACAAATTCTACATGTATAGGCCTAAATACAAAAATTCAGAAAATGCATACATTTATGTCCCTACATACAAGTAATTCCAGTGTTAAAACTGAAACTGTGCCAAACTTTGCATTACAACTTTACTAGTTCTTTATAGATTTTTTTTAAGCATTCAAAATCAAATTACCACTTAACATTAATCAGCCATGGAAAGCAGTGGGTACTTAAAAGGAAAAAAAATCACTATAAAAGTTAACCACTTAAATACTTTTGAAACATGTAATTTCAATTACTTCATATTTTTAAATATCTTTTAACCTCTGGATGCTACAGACTGAAATTTTATTTAAAAAATTGAAAGCAGAACTTTTTGATGCTATACCAAAATTTTTTTACAAGAAATTATGTGAAAAATTCTGTTTTATTTAAGTCCTTCTCCAATTTCAGTCCTTAGAAATCTAAAAAAAATTAGACTTTTTTTTCAGCAAAAGAAAAAACAAGTTAGGGATCCCATTATACATGCTCTTCTATTAAATTACTACAGTCTTTTTACTAAATGGATGTTCTATTTATAAACACCCAAAGGTAAGCAACTTGCAAAAAAACACAGGTAAGTGTAAATCTGTTTTTGTGGCTTTCACTGCATTGGAAAATGCTCATATATCAAGTAGTGTACAAAGTGCAGGTTCTATTTTTCTTACCAACTAATAATTGAGATGCTGCAATCAACAGATACGGTTTAACAGTTTTCAACTAGCTCCTACTCAGTTCTGTAAATAAATCCTGAATTATAAAAAACAAAAAAACCCAACCAGCACTGCTTGATATATTTGACACTTTGACCAGCAGAAATTCTGTGAAAAGAGCAAAAGTGAGACATCACAAAGATACAGAGAAAAACTACACCCCACAAGCTCATAAGACCAAAAAGAAGAAAAAAACAAACAAAAAACCCCCACAACTGTAAACAAGAAAACCCAAGAAGCTGGACTAAAACTGAAATAGTTGTAAGACAGATAAAGGAACAGGGAAACAAATAAAAGGGACGCAAATGAAAGGGAACAAAATTTTCTAGAGATGGAAGATAGCCTGGGGCAAGTCTCCATAAAAAGAATTACCTAAAAGCATCACAAAAGTGGAAAGGTGGAAAAAGAAGGCAGTGAGTAACAAGAAAGCAAAAAGATCACAAAAGCCTCAAAGCACAAAGATGTACCATGTAAAGAAAGCATTTTCTTTCCCTTTTCTCACCCTTCAAGATATGTTTTTACCCTCTAAGAATTGCTCTTTCACTTATTTTAATTTCTCTAGAAGCTGTAAGATTGGACTGTAATGGAAGCAAGGGTTAAAACCTGTTTCACTTTTACCCTTATCATCCTTAAAGGAAAAAATTAAAAGTCTGAATCTCAGTGCCGGTTGCTAACAATTTATGAGCCTGTTTTGCTTGAATGCTTAAAGGCCTAGCATCCAAAACTTGTAATAGGAGGATTTTCAGGTGTGAGAAGTCCCTGACAATCAGTTCCTACATGACAAGACACGTATGCACATCTAAAGCTTTTCACTCAAAGCCACTTACATTCTTTTGCCTTCCATTAGGTGTCTTCTGAACATCACTGACAGACAGCACCATGTCTAACACAATTTCTTGAAGGACTTCTCAGTACTGTTGTAAAACATGATGGAAATAAAATGGAAGAAAACTCCTTGATAACAAGTGGACTGTTTTGCAAGAGTGGAAAAAAAAAAAATCTCACTTTTCCAAAGTACCTGTTTTTAGAAATGAAATTGTTTCTACTCTCTTCTGCTCAGAAAGGCACATTTTACTGACAGCTCTTTCAGTCATTGGAAACATAGGAAATAGAGTAGTTTTTCCCAGATTTTCCTTCATCAGTTTAGACATTAAAGTTCTGTAAATACTATAAATCTATGTAGGCTATTACGAGCCCTAAAGTGAGGAAACCAAGCTAAAAAAAAACAATTTCTGTATTTAAAAGACTTTTTGGAAAGACAATCCTGGAGGAATAAAGAGTAGTTTTAAGTATTTCTCATTAGAGTTCACCAGGAATTTGGCTTTTTCCACCATAAAGATTTCCCATAGCTCTCTATGAAAAATCAAGGGAGAGCTTTTATGCAGGCTAACACTGGTCTAGATACCTCACACTCAAGTACCTACATCACAGAAAACACTTTAAATACTTGATTATCACATAACCTGGAATTCTCTTTTCGTTTTGGCTTTTACCTAAAAGACTCCAACAAAAGTTTGGCAAGAAAATTAATATACAGAACTTCCACATGCTGTAAGGTAATATTTTTTGATTAAGAAATATGTAGCTATAAATCCCAAATCAGTATTCTTTTATGAGACTGTAATTCTCAGTATTTCTCAGATTTCTATAATCTTTGGGGAATGCATCATCAGATAAGCTCTTCCTAGCTATTTTAGCAAATGTGGGCCACAAAAGAGAAATCATCAAAAACAGACATGCAAATTAGAAGCCTGACCACATCAGCGACACTATACTGAGTATATCAATATTTTGTATACCCACAAATATCCTATACATTTCCCAGGTGTTCCCTCAAGGCATTACAATGTGCTACTTGGTTCCTAGAAAAATAGGCAATTAATACATTTATCTTACTGTTATTGACATATATTATGCCATCTTGATTGACTTCACTAAGATTTATGTCTCCCCTTTAGGGAGAGCTATTTCCTGTAACAGTATCACTACTTAGTTGTCAGATAGAAGCCAAATGGAGTCATGGCATTTTTAATGGAAGGAATTAAAACTTTTATTAGAGGGACTAGAGTCCCTCATCAGACAGATACAGTAGATTTTTTGGCTTGTTCGGGGTTACTTAGGAGGCTGAAAGGAAGAAAACTTTTTATAGGCTCTGAAACCTTAAAACACAAACAGCTATTTAGACATGAATCCAGCAGAGCTCATAAGAACTAAAAACTTTTCTCTCATAAACTTGAAATAGAGTAGCAATGTTTTCAGCACCTATATTAAAATAAGATGGAGACCAAACACTTTGATTGTGTTTACTTTTCTTCTAGTTCTTCTGGAGCCAAACAGGGCTTTTTGAATGGGTCTATGAATGGGTCTACTCCCAGGAGAAAAATGCATGAAAACTGGCAGCACAAAAGATGACCATGTTTCAGGTATAAATTTGTCATCTGCATTTTCTGTGTTCATTAAAGCTATTCATTACACCACTGAATCTCCATGGTTCCAGCTATTTTGAACAATTTCCAAATGCCAGAATAAATTTTCACTATACATAATTTTCCAGACTTCCTCCTAAAGCTCTAAATTTCAAAGCTTAATTTTGTAGGATCTACAAGACAGACACTGTGACAGGAAAGGGATATTTAGGAAGAAAAAAAAAAAAAAACAAAAACCACAATTAGGATGCCAAGGCCTCTTAAAAAATGAATGATCAGTGTCCTAGAAGGATGAAAGTGTACTTTTGATGGTGCATGCTTTGTTTATTATATATAAAAAATACCTTACTCCTCCTCCTCCGAGACTCCACAAGCTGGAAATGCAGTTTCTCTGCTGTCTGTTACACTTGGGTATTTCTGCTTAAATTATCCATTTCATAGATTCCTTCTTGTCTTAACTTGAAGCTTGTCACATTAAGACATGATGGAACACTAATGCAAGCAATTTTTATCTAGCAGATACAAATGCTATTGACTGGTATCTCCCTAAACTTCCTTTTCCATTGGATTAATGTAAACATTTCCAGTTAAAACATGTAGAAAGTCATATATATAAAATACATTTCTGAAGTGAATACACAGATCGTTTATAATCCCATATATTAAAAGCAAAAAGGATATTGCAATCTCAGAATATTAATATCCACATAAAATAGGTCACTGAGTATAATTCAGAAAATCTAGCATTGAGGGGTTGTGCAACTCACTCAACTACTCTCCCTCAATGGGAAACAGGAATTATTATATAGATAATGCAGGAAAGCAGTGGGTCTCTGTAAATGGAGTTAGAACAGTGTCCTGGTTTGGGCCAGCTAGTAAAAAATCCTTCATGTTAGTCAGGATGGCTGTGAAAAATTCCACATTATGATGTTTTTCCACTGCACAGGACAGGAGTTAATGTCATAGAACCCTGCGGATGTGAATAAAGATGGATTTCATCTTACACAATTATAGACATGGGCTCCTTGAGGCAAGTGAGGCTTACAAATTTTTGAGGCATCTCACATTGATGAAAGAACATTCCAGTCCCAAAGTTCAGCCTCAGAGATATCCCCCCAGCTCAGACACAGAGCTTGTCTGCTAAATAAGCCCCAAGAGAATTATGATGATCGGAGTTAGAAAATGCTAAAATAGAAGATGAAGAAAATTATTGCATTAAAGGGCACATGCATAGAAGTGATGTCTACTAACTTTCATACTACAAAAATATCATTTGAAAGCATTCTGCATTTCATGTAAATATGCTGTTGTATAGACATGGTACTCTTTCTAAACCTTCTGCATTGTCAAATCACGATAAATAATTGTTAGTCAATGTGGAATGGAGTAACTAAAAATATAGTGTAAACAGAAATAAATTAAAAAAAAAAATTAAAAAAAAAAATTCCCTAAAAAAATCAGGTCACCACAGAATTTCCTCAGCCCATGTGTTTCAACTAGACTAGCACTTCTACATTAATTGGGTTTGACTCAACTGGCCTACTTCTTGCTTTATGTTGATAGTACAGAACTGATATTGTACCTCTTTTAACATGGGACTTTTCAATTTCCATCCAAAACAATTTCTCTTTCCACATTAAGGAAGAATGAAGCAGAAACTGTACAGCACATAGTGGAAATAAACACAGATTCAAATGCCAGATATAAAAACAGGTTTATATATTAACTATTTATCTTTTCAAAATTGTTATAAAGTATCCATTATGCTTTTCATTAGGAGATACTAGGCTAGAAGTAACACAACTTTCACAGTACTTTCCCATCTGGAGATCAAAACTTTTAGAAATATTCAGACAAGAATCTAATTGTGATTCTGTAGTTCAAACTTCTAGTCAGCACAAGTTAATTTAAATCACTTTTTTAAATAACTGTTTTATGAGCAACAGAGTAAAATACTTGCATTAAGTAAGTTACATGTAATAAAATAATGAAGTATGGCTATTGTAACTAGCTTTTTACCATCAAAAGAGCTGGCCCTTTAGCACTGGCTTAGAAAGCACCATTCTCTATTCTGATGATGGTCCCTTTTTGGCCCTAATTAAACAAGACAGTGCTGTAAAGTGTCTTTCTGCTTTGTGCACATACATCTACTGATGTTTGCATGTATAACAGCAGCTTATGGCTCAACAGCAAGATATTCTGGATTGGAACATGCATACAATTTCAGAAATCAAAGTTAGCTTTAGTTTGACTTTGTGAGATTCTAAAAGCAGCTGTGCTTTGTTGCACTTCCTTAGATCCCAATAGTGAATTAGTTCTGAGGATTATATATTTGTCTCTTATGTGTCAAAAGTCTTATCCCTAGCGACATTACAACTCTGTTTTTGTATTTAATGTAAAAGCATGATAGTTTCACATTGATGATTGTCAGCAGTTGCTATTTATCATCTGTCAAAAGTTTTCCTCATGGGAAGACAGAAAATCAAATGGATTATGGCTGGTTTTTTAGTTGCTTAAAGGAATCTCACATGACACAGGCTAAAAAGAATGGTGAAACTGCTCCTGACAACCAAGTTAGCATTCACAGCAATATGTGATTGTATGTACATAGCAGGAGAACTGTCAGCCATTTGACAAAGCAGCACATTTGAAAATGCTATGTCAGTTCACTTGTCTGACCTCTTGGTTGCAAAACCACCTGATGCTGTAGTTGCGTATTTCTGAAACTACTTACAATATTCTCCAGGGAAAAAAATGTAAAAAACTAAGACAGCAAATAAACTGGACAGCTGAAATACCTTACAGCGGATGACAAAAATGTGTTAATCATATTTCCACAGTATCTTTTGGTTAAGATTTTTAGAACTAAACTTTATCCTACTAAAGGTACTTTCCCAAATACGGCTGGAGAAGAAATTAATGAGAAGATACTAATTTAGACTTCATCACCTTGCTGATTGCATCAACAAGCAGATGCACAAAACTTGATCAGAGAGATAGATAAAGATATGTGCAAGTTTTATGTAAAATGCTTCTCGTCACCTCTAAAAATATTATGGAACAAAAATTTATCAAAGCTTTACCTGTTTAATTCTTAAAAAATATATGTTTGTATACACAACTGTAAAATATTTCAATTAAATGCACTGTCTGTTATTTTCTCAGACCATCTAGAAATATAAGATATTAAAAAGTTGCAGCTAAAGATCCTAGAAGCAGGATGAGTGAATCTTAAGATACTTACTTGTAAGTTCACTAAATGTAGCAGTGAACTGCATTCTGAATAGACTCTTCATTCAGCTTGCATTCTGGGAACAACCAGGGACTTGGTTAATGTTGTAATGCTATGAAAAAGGCTATTTTAGTGACATTTCATTTGGAATCCAAACTACAAAAGTGGTTTGCTGGTCCAGCATTCTCCATGATCTCCTTAACCTGTTTCAGGTTTGATATCCTTTTATCTTTAATACACCTACTGAAAGGGATTCGGTGTTTCACAGATAATTATGCCCCACCTCTAATTTCAGTACATTATAACAAATTAAGGGAAATTCAGGGAAGCATTAGGAATTTAAATGACATAAAATAGAATAAAAGATTTCAAATTCAGTCTTTTTAGTTTCACCTTATATTGTGAGATAGAGAAACCAGCTTTATTTCAACCTTAATGGTCATGTGGAGATTACTGGTCAAAGTGCGGAGAGTATAAAGCTCCTGTTATAGAAGTACTTCTAAAAAACCTGAAGCTTAGATCTGGGCTTCCACCTTCTTTGAAGCTTATTATGAAAACTCATTCTATGACAAATGTCCAGATAATGATATACTGTAACAATACCTTGGTTTTCAAGAGCCAGACTTGTGCTGCATTTTATCACCATTGGAATTATACCTTGTGAAATATTTTATGACTTTCTAGAGTTTTTAGAAGTGGCAAAGGTGAGACTGGCTCCACAAATTCAATTTCGAAAAGGTAACATACCCTGTATGTGGTGACAGAGGGATAGTGCTAACATAAGGTCAAAACTGCAAAGACTAGAGTGGTTAGAAAGAAAATTATGTATATCAGCAATGAATCCAAGTAATGATTTGCTGGCATAACAACACCCCCTCCCACCACCCAAAAAAATCCAAACCAAACAAACAGAAATAAACCTCAAACAATACAGATGTGGTGGGTCAAAACTCTAATTAGGTTTTAATACTGTCTGAATAAGTTCCAGTATCAAATTTCCTTTATAACTCACACACTGTGAAAGAAAATGGATCTTTATACAAAAAGATTGTTCTCATTGTTATACTAAAAGATTTGTTCAAAAAGATCGAGGTAGCTTTTTTTTCCTAAATTTAGCATTAGGTGTTCTGCATTATTTAGGGATACATCAATGTTCCGTGTCTCTGAAGCCTTAGTAAGAATATTCTTTTTCTGTGAAGACAAGTTTTGAACATTCACTGGTAATAAATGAGGCATAGAAATACTGTGGCAATGAGTATCATCAAGAAATGTGGAAACAACCTGTTGATTTTATGCTTTGTCTGCAGTTACTAACTGAGCTGAATGGTTTCAGTTTCCCTGTTATATATCCTGATACTTTAAACAGGTAAAATGAGAAAAGACGTACCTAAGCCCCTTTAATCTCTCTGGGTGTCAGAAGCATTTTAGGCATAAAAACAGCAAGCCTGGGTATTCCAAGGTTTTATTCATTCTTTTTTTTAGATCAATCAAATTTATCAATCTATTAAAAATTCTAGAATTGAATAGGCTTCTTCTTTACTATCAGAATACAAATTAAATCCATTTTGCTAGCTGTCTAGATGGTATTTTCACTTTTTTCTTGATCGCATTCACAGAGCTAAATGCACATCTGTATATGGTTATGTATAATGCAGTCTTGCACACACTGGGATTTTCAAGTACACACAAATGGCAAGTTACACCGGGGTTATGTGCTGATGCATAAAATATCCTTACATGTGAGGTCATATTCAACACATGCATGGATTGAATCCCATGATCACCTTTTTTACATTAAATAGCCATTTCTGGAAACCCATGATTGCCTATCTATGCTCAATACTAATTTGTAGGGTTCACTCAACTCATATGGCTCTCTCAAATGATGCCTTTCTTTTTAGTAAAATTACTGGCAAGTGAGGATGTTCCATCCTGCTGTGGGCTTTCTGCACAGCAATAAAGCCTGAATGAACACAATGAAAAAGGAAGCGCCTGTGGGCGTGTGTTTGTGGAATTCAGTCCATTAAGAGGGCTACCCATAGGCAATTTTTTTTTCCCCAAGCTCTATGTTTCATACAAAATAGTTCCTTTTAATGAACATTAATGTCCACTCTGATCAATATCTGTAGCAGAAGACATTGCTGTTACTTTCTCTGGTCATATCCAAAGTGAGAATTTCCAGTGAGGTTTCTTTTCAGCATGTAAGAATTCCAGCCAACCACTTCTTGACAATGAAATATGGAGAAGCACAATGAACATAAACACTCACAGATCTTTCTCCTCGTGATGACCCTTAATTTCATGACAGCCCTGTGATTGATACTGTCAATATCGATGACACAAGTCACCTCTCTCCATTTGTCAAACTGCAGCAGAGCAGCAGCAAGCAGAGAGGAACACATACATTTTTATCCATAAGACTCACACAGTACAAAAGCTATGGAAAGCATTTTTTATGGCAACAGACAAAAATGAGGAAGAAAATTCACCCTTAGGCCTGCCCTTTATTGCGTATTAGCATGGTTTTAGGAATCCATGGATACTCGTATCTCTCGCTAGTAAAACGCTGATACTTACTTCCTAGTGCTTGTACAAAGATTTTCCTTTTTTTTCCTACAGACAGAGGTGTTAAGAGCAGTGGGTTGCTGTTCCCTGTCATGACAGACTGGCTGCTACAAGGAGCAGAGGAAGAAGGACCACTGTAATTCAGAAAGTCGGACAAGGAAGTCATTAATCCCTCCACCTCTTTCATCACCCCCCTGTCAATCGTGACAGTCTTCATTGATCCCAGCATTACACACTTCTGATCCTTGTACCAGTCCTCAAGCGTTGATTTCACTGAAGAGAAATGGGTGTCTGAAGAGCTGCTTCAGCCCAGCACTGCACTACCGAGGGAAAAGAAATAGTTCACACACCAACCAAGAACCTAAAACTTCTACTGAATTCTGCATGCTGATGAAATTATGCCATGATGCCACTATTTCTTTCACAGTTCTTAACTGTCCAAGGCAGCAATCTCTTTCTCAGGAAATCTATGACACTCACAACATGACTTTGACCACAATCAGCAAAACCAACAAGGAAAAACCTTGGTCTCTGAAACCTGAAAACCTGACTTAGATTTATCTAGGCCCCTCGTAAGCTAATTTCTCTTCACTCAATATCATCCCACTTCCTTTAAAGTCCTCAAGGACAGAGACGGAAGGTCCTTGATTCCATTGATTCCTTCGAGCAGTGAGCATCTGACTTACAAAAAACAGGGAGTACAAAAGCAAAGGATATTCATTCATCTTGCAGGCTTTCTGACATTTTGGACAAAGAAGAAATTAATACCACAGCTGGTTTTGGAGGAATAAAACAAACAAACAAAAAAACCATGCTCGAAGTCTGATTTAGCATTGTCTGAATTCAAATTTATTCATCATATATCTATATGTTTCCGTCAGCTGAAATTAAATTTAAAGCATGACAAAAGTAGCATATTTTATACTTTTGCTTATAAAAATAAGAAATGGAAAAATTAGCAGTTACCATAGCAGTCCCAGTGTTCAGCATTGTATTCCTATGGAAATAAAGAATGTAACTGTCTTTAGTAACTGAACAACATGTACAAGGTCTCTGTGCTTAAGAGTATCTTTCCCAGTAATAATGACATTCCCAGTCTCCTAGCCATCAGTGAAGGCCAGTAAATTTATATGTTAATATCAAACAGTAAATTCATTCACGTGCAAAAGTAAACTGAATTTCAAAAATTTTCATGTGCCCTGTCTGCAAAGAATTTAAATTAATATAGTTTGCATAAATAAATATGCATGCCAACAATTCCAGACAAGGTCTTGAATAGTTTTATGTTTTTGCAATATGTTCATAATTTTTGTTGCTGTGTTGAGAATGGACTGCTTTTCATTGCTTCATTCAAGATCAGAATTTTTTTTCTGTTAGCATCCTTATCACCTCAATATTTTAAAGTGTGTGTTTGGCATTGACTAGTGGTCTAACAGGAAAAGCTTGCAGCCTTCTTCAAAGGCTGTTTTCCAGCATTGTTTTGAACAGACAAGATGTAAATAGATGCTACAATTGTTCCTCCTCTAGCAATCCTTTACAGACCGTTCAGGTGTTCTTTGTCCCCAAGCCTAGTTAGCTATGCGGGTGGTGCTTGCAGAGAAATGCCTGGGTAATCTCATCTTGTCAGCTGCTTCTAATTACAGCAGCAGTGCAGCAGACATGCCTACCAGTCTCATCTCCCAGGATTTATCAGCCCCACTGATAACTAACATCATTCAACCATAAATGTTTAACATGTATCCCTTTTAGAGTCACATCTACCTATCTTGACACAGTTTGGAATGACTGCACTGTGGGAATACATTGGGTTGGCATGGCAGGATTTTGGGAGTGGGGTAGCTACAGTGGTGGCTTCTCTGAGAAGGTGGCAAAAGCTGACCCTATGTCCAATAGAGGCAAGGCCAGTCAGCTCCCAGATGTCCTCACGGCTGGCCAAGGAGGTGCTTCAGGTGCCAGAGCAGAGCTTCCCCTGCAGCCTGTGCAGCCCACAGACAAAACTGTCTCTATGCACAAAAAAGTCCTTAATGTGTAGTTTATTGCCTAAGGTTTGAAGTTCTTAATTTTCTGCCTTCCCAGCTCCTATGGTTTTATTCTAAAATGTCTAAAAAGACAGGAATTCCTCCTTTGCAGTTTAAATGGCACCAAACAATGAAAATTCGAATACTGTGCCTGCATAACTTCTACCACATGGAGGACAACATCTTATAGAATCATAGAATCGGCTGGGTTGGAAGGGACCTCAGAGATCATCAAGTCCAACCCTTGACCACTACCGCTGCGGTTACCAGCCCATGGCACTGAGTGCCACATCCAGTCTCTTTTTAAATATCTCCAGGGACAGAGAATCCACTACTTCCCTGGGCAGCCCATTCCAATGTCTGATCACCCTCTCTGTAAAGAAATTCTTTCTAATATCTAACCTAAACCTCCCCTGGCACAACTTGAGACCATGCCCTCTTGTCCTACTGACATCTGCCTGAGAAAAGAGCCCAACCCCCCCCTGGCTCCAGCCTCCTTTCAGGGAGTTGTAGAGAGCGATGAGGTCTCCCCTGAGCCTCCTCTTCTCCAGGCTGAACACCCCCAGCTCCCTCAGCCTCTCCTCATAGGACTTGTGCTCGAGTCCCTTCACCAGTCTGGTTGCCCTCCTTTGGACCTGCTCCAGGACCTCAATCTCCTTCCTGAACTGAGGGGCCCAGAACTGGACACAGTACTTGAGGATTTCTGTATTTTGCTGTTATTGAATCTGAATCTTGTTCACTGTGCCTAAAAACAATTTGAACAATAGTACTGCTCCATGTGCTTGGCCATAAGTATGTGAATATTCCCACCAAAACCAGTGGGGCTATTTCACCTTTATATCATTAAGCACACACATTAGCATTCGCAACACTCCTTACTTGAATGTACTCATCCCTACTAAAAACTTAAAATATATCATCTGTCTGAGGAACAATTCTAATTTCAGAATATCTAGAATTTATTCCTCCAGTCTAGTACTTAGAAAAAAAGCAAAATAATTCTTCTTGAGAAGTTTTAAATGTATGTCCAGCTATAAAAAAATTATTTGTGCACAGAACTCCTCCAAACTGACTGTGCTTTATACAGAAAAAATACTATTTAGGGGCCTGAGGAAGGATCTCATAGAAGCATTCTCAGTATTGAGTCTCACAAAGTGTTTAGCACTAACTAACTGCTGATTATTTAAATCACGATATTCTTACTGATCCTGAGACTTAACAAATATTTCTAGCCATAGGAGTCCCCAAGGGACTTTAGATTTGCTATTACTAATTCAATATGAATAGTGATAATTTTGATACTAAGTAGATTACTATTTTCAAAAGTGCATTTTTATGGTTAAGATTTATTAGAAGCAGTGGGGAATTTAAATTTATGGATCACTTATATCAAGTATTTAACTAAACCCATGAGGGTCCTGAATACTATACTGCTAATCCCAAAGTAAATATTTTAATCCATTTTTCAGTAGTCTTAAAATAATGCTTCTTTCAATATGTATAATTTTATAATTTATTTATCTCTGAATAGAGTTCCATGGATGAATTAGTAAAAAAGCACAACTTAGAAATAAAGTCAATAGTTCTTGACTGAAGACCACTTACAAAATACAATTGGGTAGTAATTAATTTGTAGAGAAATTTGCTATTTAATTCTAGTCACTTGTAACTGGAGTAAAAGCATGCACGAGAGATTATAATTTGTCTGTGTACTAGTGCTCCCAAGTGTATCACCTCTGCAATGATCATAGTATAACTCCAATAAATTAAATCAAACTTGAAATTAGCTCAGAGCATACCGAATGTACCTTCTGTTAATGCAGGAAATAGTGTTTTAGCTGGGATTTACCTCTGCCTTTTACTGGAGAGCCATTCCATAGCAACAGAAAAAAAGGGGAAAATAATGATATAAATTGGGTTCAGCACCTGTGTGCACAGAATTAGATAATGATTTAGTATTACCACAGAAACAAATGCGTCCTATATTGCATAAGTTGATGATAGCCATTTATCCAAAGGATAAATCCTCTGTGCTAATTCTAGAGCGAACTGAAGAACATTAAACCAATATCTGATTTAAAACCAAAACAAAACAAATACTGAAACAAACCAAACAAAAAATACCACTACTAGGTAATGCTTTATTTGTCATTGTTTCTTGTAATGTTCACAACAAAATCACACCTGACAAATGGCATGCTACCAGAATGCATTAGATACAAATTAAAGTCACCAGTCCAAAACACACCCCAAGACCCATTGATTAGGTGCAGTATTACATTATGTTATTATCTTTTGACCTAACACCTACACATCTTTAATTTATACTGTGTGGCTCAGAACGTGCAGCATATCATCAAGGTCACTTAGAAAGGCATTAACTCAGGGGGCCTTTTATAACAAATTAAAACCCATATTTCTGCATGTTTTGCTACACACTGTTTTTCCTTGCATATAGTATTAGTAAACACTGTATGTTAGCAATGCATTGTTTCTGAAATCAAGCAATGAAAAGAATGAAATTGCAGCAGTAATCTGGATTCTGAATCTTTTGTGTTAGCGTATTACAATCCTGCTTTTTATTACCTAAGCACATACTGTTTTTCTAAGAATTCCTGACCCCATGTTTAACATAATTAATATTCATTTAGAAAAGTGGGTATTTTACATTTTATTTCAGCATTATAGCTCTGTGTTAGAACTGCAGGCTAGCTAGACCTCACTAATTTTTTAGTTCTTGTCATTGCTATAGAGTCTAAGTTCTTTACATTTTCACTCAATGTCTTGATGAAATGAGAGTTGGTACTACCACTTCCTAGTAAGACAACGCACAGAGGAACTCAGTTTAACATTTTTTTTCACTCATTTTAGATGTCTGGTGTGAAACTCAGAATGTTTTTAAGAGTCTGCAGCATAGGCTCTCACTCTTCCTCTTTGGAATCTGTCACATTTATAGGTAAGAACATATGTCATCCCTTCAAAACATCAAGACACAGCTCAAACTCAGTAACCAGCCATGTTATATTATCTTTGCTCCACCCCTTTCTATTTAAGTCTTACCACTCCTCTATCCAGCCCAGTCAGTCTCCTTCCCAACAGTAAGAAACTGGGAAGCATGGGAGGCAGTCAGCTATTCGGTGTGTGTAATAAACTAGCAAATTACAACTCATGAACTGGTAGTCACTTCTATAACTACTCACCTTCCATTTGCAGTGTATAACAAACACAAAATGACCTGAACTAGTTCAGCTGGTGAATGGTAACTCATCAAACCAAACAATCTCCATCATTTGCTGCCATCCCTACATCATGGTGCCTCAACAGCCACTGACAAGTGAGGACACAGCTGCTGCAGCATGCAGAATTTTCACATGCTTGCCTGGTACTGGCCAGTGTGATCCATATGGATTAAGTCTGAGGAATTTACCTCCAGCTCCTTCAACTACTCTCAAACTATGGATTTTTCACTTTTAGAACAACCAACTTTGGAAGCATAAGATATGTCTGATATCATAAACGATTCTGCCAGATGGTGTGTTCAAAAGTGTGGAAATATATAGATTACTCCAGAAAAGGATGTATTCTTTAAAATATGAAAATATTTCTCTTTTAATTCCTTCTTTTAGAAACAATTATTTTTGCTTAATAATTGTTAAGTGTATTATGAGAGCCACAAGTAGTTAAATTAGCAAACTGGATATTAATATGAAAACATTAATGGTGACTTAACTCTATCCATAGCCATCATTTTCAGCAAAGAGAAGGAAAAGGCATAAGAAGGGCACGTTAATATGTTAATATTATAGTCATGTCATATGACACTTCACCAGAATTTCCCATTTTTACTTTGTCTGGATCATTTAGTTTTCATCTCCCCCCCCAAAATTTTGTAGTTAACCACAGAGAATTTTCCCCTGAAAAGCATTTTCACTTACTTCAGGAAATGTTACCACCCAAACAATCATGCAAAGAGCTCCTACTAACATCTAAGACAGAGAACACTATTGGATGAACCAAGTGATTTTTTCACAGTGAATTACTGTACATTTGAAACTTTTCTAGTAGTGCACAAATCATTTCAATCAATTGTACTGAAAGTGTTGAGAAGACAAATGTTTTGGTCAGCATTAGAGTTCATGGTTCCATGTGATATGGTGTTTATTACAGCAGTAGTAGATCAGTTTGCAAGTCAGGTGTACCCAGAGGCAGGTCTGTCTTAAACGCCAGTGACATTATATTTGTTCATATTTTCCAAAATTAAGATTATAGTTATGGGAAATTAAAAATTTTTATCATTTCCACACAGTCTTTTTTTAAGACACAAAGGTCCAACATTTTCCTCTCTTTTAAGCATATGATACTACCAGTCTCTCTGGAAGGAGTAACATTTTCACTATTGAATAACAACTTGTATTTTCCTGTAAATCGAATATAACACCCATGTAGCAAGAATAGCAAAGTTAAGATACCAAAAGTAATATTCATTCTGATGTCAAGAGTCTATTCAAGGTCTCACCATAAGTATCACAGAAATTCCAAGATAATGAAGTTACTTGTAAGATATTATACAGACTGTCTACAGAGGTTACATTTTCACATCCCACACCCTGACATGATAAAAAGAAATGAACTTTTGCGAATGGAATCCAGTAAACAGATAGGGACTTCTACAGAACCAGAATAAACAACCCCCCCTCTTAAACATAATCTTCAGCTATTTTTGCAAAGTACTATTGTCATATGTATTTATCTTAAAATAAAGACAAAGATGTTCCTGTGCAATTAAAGAGCAAATCCCATGTAATTTGTCTCTGCCAGTATTTCACCATGATAACGATATTTTATATTTTTAGAGAAGAGAAAGTGTAGAATATTTTAAATCATCTGAATTCAGGAACCTCCTTTGTAATGTAGCTACAATTACGAACATTACAAGGGGCTCCCTGCATAAGTTCAGTCATCACACTTAGCATCTGCTAAAATTCTTTATTCTGTAAGATGAAGGACTAAAAAAAGACATAGCAGATTTTCAGTCACACAGAAATGTTCTTTCACACCAGTGATAGAGAGGTTGGGAAGGAAGTGAAGAGACTAAATGGCAGTATTAGAAGAATGACTACTAAATTCAGTCTATTACTTGGAAACATACTCTTCTACTATAATAAAGTACTATTATCAATGTGTGTACTTTGAAGTGTGTTGCCCAGTGTGCAAGTGTACGCTTGTAAGAGAAAGGTGACTTTTAGAAGGTAATTTAGGTTTTTTCCCCAGAAACTTCCAAGAATTAGTGTATTTGGTCCCTTTAGATCAGTGAGATACATTCTGATAGCAAAAACCATCTCTTCAGATAATCACAGGCAAGGGTGATTTTTATAATATCAAAGGGAAGGGTGACCTCTAGAAACAATTTACTCCAAGTCTTAAAGCTTATCTGCAAGAGGTTGCCTGAACCCCTGAAAAAATGCCCCATGCAAAGCAGCAGTCCATATCACTGGTGCTTAAAGTTCAAGCTGAGCTTTCTGAATTGCAAATAAGTTCCTGTATAAAGAATATTCTATGTCTGTAACCAGTCCAGGTGGTAATGTTGTTATTACAGCACTGTGCAGTAACTCAACTGTCAGAATCACTTCAGGCTGAACTTTAGCTTACATGGTCTCAGCTGGCCAACTAATTTCTTTTTTCATATACAGCATATTTAAAATATATTCAGAATGTTTTGAGTCATGAGGTGGCAAGTTAAAAAAGCAGCAAAACAAAGCAAATATAAAAAAACAATCAAAACCACCCCAAAACAAAACAAAAAAACAAACCAAAAGATTTTGTTGAAGTTTAAAAAGAAAAAAGGTGTTAGAAAATTTTATATTTAGTCTCCCACTTATTTGGGTCATTGAATATTAGAAGAATAACTTTGAGACATCATTAATTTAACTTGTTCATTCAATTTTTAGCATGAATTTTAGGACCAAACCTCTTTTCATTAAACATTTGGCTGTATTACCTATTCTATTTAGTTAGTTTATCCCTTAACACAACATTAGGAAATCCCCCATTTTAGTCTGCCCACAGCAGATAAACAAACTATGGTCTGTATGCCTTAATAAATACATTGACAATAGCTTGAGAACAAACAAAAAAATATATTTTGTTCCTTCAAGTCCATACAAAAATTCTTTCAGTCTACAGATACCAAATTGTAATTGAATTTCAATGCATAATTTCAAATACAGTGGAGTCTGGAACCTTAGTTGTTGTTGCACCAAAACTCTTCAGCATGTGTCTACCATGAAGAACTTGTAGTGAATCAAAAGCAATACTTTGTTCAAGAGTTCTCTTTACTCAAAAAATATGCAATTTAATATATAGCACAAAAAAATACCCAAAAAACACCCAAAACCCAACACAAACACAGAGACTTCAAATAGGATTCCACATCAGTATCTAGTTCTTATGAGAGATACTTCATTTTAATATTACCATGAGCTTAATAGAGAATGTTGATAGCTGTATTGACAGAGAAACCTATACCACACCTACTATGGAAAACATGAAGCTAGAGCTTTGCTACATTAAAGGCAAGACAAGAGAAAAATTTTACTTAAATAACATTTCACTGAACAAATCTTATGTAGCTAGAATCAGCAATAAAACTGAAGACATTATGCCTCAGCAGTAAGAGAAATTGTAGGATGAAAATTATGGGACATTAGAGAATGTAATACATTCTAAATAATGTATTCTAATTTTTTAAAACTAAAATTATTTAAAGTATTAAATAATGAAGGCAAAATTAATAGGTCAACATTATCAACTAAAGAAAATAGCCACTGAT
Source organism: Phaethornis superciliosus (assembly GCA_023637945.1). Classification (NCBI taxonomy): domain Eukaryota; kingdom Metazoa; phylum Chordata; class Aves; order Apodiformes; family Trochilidae; genus Phaethornis; species Phaethornis superciliosus. Next base: position 16,851,948 of record JAJQWJ010000009.1, on the reverse strand, counting down.
TAGCCTCTCTGTTAATACAAACATGGCTGCCTCAAAAGGAAATGACTCAAAGGTAAAAATTTAGCAAAATGAAGCAGTAAACCATGTCTTACAGTGAAATTACATCAAATTGAAAATATTTCAAGTGCATAACACAGCATGTGGGACTTCCTGTTCAAACTAGAGTATTTGAAGGAACAAATCCAACTGTGATGCCAGTGATGGATAGTCCACCACAACTTGATTCTTTCATTACTGTGATGTTAAATGTGTGCTGTCTTTTAAACACAAATTTGCTTGGCTCATAAGTTTCTCATGAGAATTGTTACACCTTTGTATGCTAGGCAGAGCAGCCTTCTCAAACTCTCCTGCTTTCTTTTCTATAATAGTGCAGAGAAGGTTGATGGCTAAGGGCCAGGTGCCATGGTTCTGCCTTTTCTGGCATTATGTTTTGTCATTCCAAGAACAAGATACAGCATCTTTATAATTCATGTTATTAACACTCCTATTTAATCAGCTAAAATAAGAGCAACAATCTCAATGAACAGCTGAAGAGAACAGGCTATACTCCATGACTTTATCAGAATGGCAAGCCAGTTTATGGAAGCAAATCCATTACATTTTACTGCACTACAGCTGCAAGAATATTTATAATCTGACCAAATATCAAGAGCTAGTGGATTGCAGCAGTTCTCACAGCTCCTACCAGACTTTTATAGCAGCTCGCAGTCCTACCAAAGTTTACTACATTGGTTGCCTTTAAAATATTTTAAATTTCTCTTTAATATTCAGTACAGTAATTCTATGGCAGTGACAATTACCTGTAAGTAACACATACCAACATATGGTTGCTAAGTTGTTTACAGTTCCACTGCTTACCTTTTGTCATACTGAGTTCCTAAATTTGCTCTTTGGACAGAACCAAGCCACTACCTGTACCAAGAGCAATTCACAGACAATACAAGAAAGCTTGTATTTGGTCTCAAGGATGATTAACTACTTAAGGAGAACTGAACTTATAAAATAAATTTAAAAAAAACCCCAAAAATAAAACCAAAACCCAAACAAATAACCACACCAGGAGAAAAATTCACCTTTCACATTTTCACATTCCTGTTTCCACAATGCCAAAGAGAAAAACAAAACAATAATATAAGAACAAGAAACCTGTATTTCAAAACACAAAATTGTATACTTTTTTAATTTTTGAAGCCAAAAGCTCTCCGGTCCTTACATAAACCTGGCCTGAGTGTGTAAACTGATAGAAAATTTTTTCAGATCTCTGAAAATAATAATCAAGACAGGTGCACATATTTTAGATGGAGAATGTTTGTCTAAATGGCAGGCAAATGCCATTTTTACATTTACAGCTTCAGGAGATATATAGCCATAGTTGATTATTATAATTAGTATATTAAATTAAGATTACCTATGTCTAAAGTGACTAATGAACAAAGTTTTGATTTCTATACTGGCTTGTATATTTAATTTTTGTTTCATATAGGAGTATGTTCTATAAATGGATGCTACTTGAGTCTATTTAAATAATTTTAAAATTGCCAGGAAGACCATCAGGATAAGATTTTTCACAACATCGGTGGAAAAACGTACTGACAATAAATTGAGAAGTTATCCAGAGATTTTAAAGCTCTGTCTGTAGAGTTAAAAACTAGAGCACCTCTTTGGCACTCTCCATTTCAAAGGAGAGTAAAGACTGTTGAAAAAAAAATGAAATTAATCAATAACACTATTGAAAAGTTAGTAAAATATTACTGAATTTCTGTCTTTGGATTAAGTTTTTATAAAGGCTGATATGATATAGTGGGACAAGTAAATCTTTCTCCAAGTGTCCTTTAGAGTCTTCCTACTTCCATTGGAGTGTTCTCCTCCTTAGGGAGTTGGACCATCTGATCTCTACAGGTCCCTTCTAACACAATGATTCTGTGATAATGACTGTGCACAATTTCCGAGACAGATACATACTAGAAATAAAAGTATCTGCATATGTGCCCAAAAGTTCATCATTATTTTATATTTCAGCCACTTTTACATTAATATTACTTTCATTATATTATTTGTGTAATGAAAACAATTTACATTAATTATACTTTCATTAATATTTCCAGAAAGTTATATAAATCAATAAAACTGATTTTATTAACTTCCTAGGTAATTTTTAACAGTCATGCAAACCTGAGCAATGAGTTTTCTGAAGTACTCTGCTAGAGAGGAAAAACAACACTGACCTATCAAACACTTTGAGAAACAGATTCAGAGTGCACAACGATCAATAATCTCCTTGCTGAAAACAATTCATAACATCTCCTAACATGTAATGTTCACAAAACTCTTTTAAAGCTATAATGGAGAGCAAACAGATTTTTAAATCCCATTAGAAAAATATCCCTCTTTCTAATAGGCAGTACAAAGTCCAAGTATAATAGCAAATGCTTTGGGGTTTGGAGTATCAAACTCTGAAATAGATCATGGGTTAAATGAATCTCAAAGCATTTTTCACACTAAAGATACATAATTGGGCAGATTATTCAGGCAGTACTTCCACAGGATTGTAGAAAGACATAATCCTTTTAACATATGATTTTATTTTTTTAATGCTTGTGTCTCTTACATTTTGCAATTTGAGTGAACTATTTTTAGGCAGCTTCACAGGTAATATTTATCATTATCTTCTTTTACTATCACTGTCAAAATGCATCATTGATTTACCTGTATAATATGCAGGTTTTTTTTTTTATATTCTGCATATCATGGTCCATTATTCTTGACTACAAATTAAGTTTGCAAATATTTGGTAGGTTATCAGAAATATGCATGTGCTGGAGACTTTTCAAAATCTTTGTCATTTATTGCTTCTAACTTTGTCTTTTCATTCTTTTATGTATATCTGTCTATGAAGATATTTTTAAAGTACTAAAATGCACTTGACAATGTCACTTTAAAAGTCTTTCATGTCTTATCTCACCAGCTGTAATCACTCAGAAATATTAAAGCTGTGTTTTATGCTGCTAAGGAAAATGAACTACTGCTGTATATGGACAGAAAACTGGTGTAACAAGAGATCTGAAGTACATAAGAAGTTGCACTGTCTGTCATCTGAGTTTAATGCTAGTGAGCAAGAAACTTATAATAGCTGTAATTTCAGATCTGACACCAAATGTCATGAAATAGATGAGTTAATCATAAAGTGCAAGTACCAAGACTAGACTAGTTTGAGTATGGCAGAATGTAAGAACTTCATGCATCTCCCAATGAGGCAGTTATTTCTGAAGTATGAGCTCCTCTTGCAAAGCCAGCAGGTGATATGTTCATAATGTGAAATGTAGCCTGCAAAGCACACATTTAACATTTTGCCTCATAGATGAATCAAATAATCTCCCTGTTTTCTCTGATTAGACCAGCATAAGGCAGTGGACAGGAACCATCTCCTAATTTCATTATGTACAGATTTCAGTGAGGAATTAATTTTTGTTTTTAAAGGGACAATTCCAGACTGAAGGATCATCTGAGCTTCCTAAGGAGTTTCCTCAGATAAAGGCAGAAAGATGAAATTGCTTGTCTCAGTTCTCAGTGAACCCTGGCTCTCAGACAGGTGGTCTTAACAGAGCTTAGGTAGACTTTCCTCTTCAGCTTTTGATCCTGCCAGTCTCTTCTTTACTAGCATAAATGATCAGACAGCATGCACAAACATTGCCAGATGCATATCTTTTGAAAATATGGAAGTAAAAACTTGGGCTACTGCCTGTTGCTTTTGATCTAAATCTATTCTTTATGTTTTCCTCAGCTTCATGAATGCAAAGATACCTCTTGAACTGCACATATGATGTCTGATTTATATTCACTCTCTTCATAGCATATACTTTGGAAATGCTTATTCTCAATTAAGGGATTTTAAAAGAACACCACTTTTTATTATCAAACTAACCATTGCTCCTGTCCGTAGTCTGTTTGGATAAATTGCTTTGTAAGAAATGCACAAACACAACATTCTAGACACTACTGAATTAGATTAAATTAATGGCTCAGAAACACAACCTCTCAACTCTATCTTACATTTATTCATAAAGTCCATCTTGACAGATAATAATAATTAAGGATATAATTGATAATAACACTTGTCAAAGGTGACCAAACATTTCATAACATGTCCTTAATTCTGTATAAATAGGATATGTATAACAGGTCATAAATGTTCAATGATAAAATCAAATTTTATAATCCAGTAACCAATAAATATAATTTATGTCAAAGCAACATTTCAGGTGAATGGCAATTAAATATTACCCAATTATCCATCAAGAGGACAAGATGCACTGAACCTATTAAGGAAAAATAAATATCAATAAAGCAGCAGATTTCCAGTAAAGAAACAGATTTATCAGGATAAACTATCCATTTCTTTGCAGAGGTAGTGTTGGCATATATCTTGTACTTTTTTATAGACTTCTGTTTAAAATAAACTGCTGAAAGAGAACTGTGATCAGCCATAAAGCATATACAGGTTATCTAGGAGCACGAGGATCAGAAAACAGGAAAGCTGATGAATGCAGCCTAAATGTGGATCAAGAAATGTGATGAATTAATCTGGATGGAACCTCGCCTCCTTTCCTGTCAATCTTAAGCTTTGAAAGCACACAGACTCTGTGTGCCTCCAGCACCCAGGAGACCTGGACAGAAACTTCAACTTCCTATTTACCTGTTTTGGTGTTTCTACAGATAGGGAAGTCAAAACATCCATCAAAAATTCAAGGATCTGCTTGGGTTTTGGGGGTAAAATGATATAATGGCTTCAAGAAAAGTCCTTAATCTCAGTCGACTGGTCTTGATAATGTATTGATAATCTTAAATCTTCCTCTGTGAGGCTACATACCCCTTCTAGACTGAAAGATTTCTTTCAGCTATGAGCAGAATCAGCCAGCAGAGTCAGCCTTTGCCACCTGTGTCCCTCGACTATCTGCCACTTGTGTCAGATTTCAGAAGAGAACGCATAATTTCTTACAGTGTTTCAGAGCAGTATTCATAATTCCCTTTTAAAGTCTGTTCATTTTCTAAAAAGTAAGAAATTTTAATAAAACAATTTTAAAAAATTAAAAAAACAAAAACAAACAAAAACCCCAAACAACAAAACAAAACAAACACCAAAGCCACAAGACTGTGTTTTTGTTAAAGCTGGACATATTTTGAAGTCTGGGGGAAAAGGCTAGCTAAATGCAGTTGGTTCTGGTACTCCCACAGGCAGAGGAAAGATAGAAAAGGACACGTCATAAGGCAGAGCAACAGAGCACACCCCAGGAAAGATGGCTCAGTAGAAATAGTACAGATTATTTCCCTGTCATCACTGATCTTATCTAGCTAACAACCACACAGGACAGTACAAAACAGAAAAATTCCATTTCTCATAGGAGGCTACAAGGAACAATTAGGCAAAAACAGGCCTGACAATAGTCTTGCTACTTTTTCTCCTCTCCCTTCCCTGAAAAAGGGGTTAAACTCCAGAATGCAGCCTTTTCATGGGCAATACCTCTGAACGACCACATTCACTGCTCCTTTGATCAATAGCTTGGTGCACGAAAGTTAAGACCAACAACTTCACTCAAAAAGTTACTGGCAATCACAGCGGAACCCAGCACCAGTGAAACGAGATCTCACTGCAGAATGAATGACATACTGAGTGAGCTGGGACATTTTGTATTAGTTTTCATTTCTAAATGATCTCAGACTGTAGCCACATGCATCACAGATTAAAGCAACCTTGTTTTAAGCAAGAAAAACATGGCAAAATGTGGCAACATTTGTACTGCAAAGATTTTATTCTTCTCACCAGGGTCTGGTGAGAGAATGAACTCCTGGCCAAGACCATGGGCTGTGAATCTGGATACAGCTTAAGATGAAGCAATTACTTATGCTACAATAGTTCTGATGCTTCAGTATGTTGTACTCCATGTGCATCCTATTGTACAAGTCTGTGAGGCACATGTACACAACACATGTTTTCCAAGCAGTACCAGCATTCATCATTGCTATGACTGTACATCTGGTCCTTATGTTCCCATGGCAGAGGACATAAAAACTAGGCTAACCATGCTCAACAATCCTTGCAACGTTAACTCTACACTACTAAGAGGTCTTTAGAGTCTGAACAGAAACCAGACCAGAAAAACTTAACTGAAAGCAACTGTAATGGTAGTAAAAAATTCTATTGTGTTGTGAAAAAAAATCCCACAACCAACTGTTTTAAATGGAGATTTCTACTTTCTATAACTTAATGTATTTGCCCAGTGGATATCATCATCTAGGATGTAACTCTAGTGGAGGGTTCCTTGACATTGCCTCATTGACTACTATGTGCCTGTAAGCATGGAAAGACATTCTTCCTCAGCCAACTATATTCTGACATTTGAAGGAGAAATAAGCCCCAAGCTGTCAGCCAAGCAACTGTATATACACCATGTAATCTAGTTAAAGAACGTTTACATTTAAGTAATTTTGCTTTCAACTATCATACCCAAAACAGCAAAAGGAAGTCTGAATGTTTTGGTTTTTTTTTGTTAATGTAGTAGAACAAAACTCAGGAGTTGCCAGATATTCTGGATGAGAAGGTTTAGAAGGCTAGGATAGATTAGTTTCAAATGGCAAGCAAAATGATGCCCTTTAGTTAGGATCCTGAAAGGAAGGCAAATGTAAAAAAAAGTCTTGATGTCTGGCACTGAGCCCAAACTGTATCATAAGAGAAAATGGTTGATGCTCAGATCAGTGAATGCTAATGCCGTCCCAGCTTCACATACAGAGTCAGAGACTTTGCACTCTGGCCTTTGAAGTCAATATAAAAAATAATTTCCTTACTGACTTTCCAGGACATTTTCTTCTTTTATATAAGTATTTACTGAAGTGGTACTGATCGGCTGGGTTTTGTTTTCTTTTCACAGACCTCCCTGGAAAACAGAGGTTAGGATGCCTTTCTGATCTGGTGAAAGATGCAGCCCATCGTAGACATAGCAAACTAAAAGAAATAGTCTGTTAAGATTAGTTTTCCATCCCCAGCAGGTGTTATAATTATTTCACTCCACTCTACTGCTGCAATCTCAGGGTCTGAGGATGCTGGGAAAATAGCCATAAAGATGAAGTTTCCCAGAACTGTCTATACTCATAGAGCTTTATTTTGCTCAGTGTAAGTTGTTTTGTAAGTTGTTTCAATAAGTATTTTGGTGTCTTAGCACCCAGTTTAAACTCAAGGATGGTAACTTGCTTGTGTTCCTCACCTTCACACAGCTAAAATTTAGCCTTTTAGTCTGTTGAACAACTGAAGCTGGAAATAGCAGAATAGAAGATCACAATTTCCTTCCAGTGCAGGATCTTTGGATTAGGATAAATCATATCTTTCCTCTGCTATACAGTTACATTGAGGACTACTGGGGAGGCTTACATGCTCAGAGGAGGGGGCTGTTGACAGAGGAATCTGTTATACTAATCAATGAATCTGACCAACACTAATTATAGAAAAAAAAAAAAAAAAAGAGATTCTGTAGAATGAGTCTGAGACATTCCCCACTTTGTTCTTGCTGTACTTCCTTGAGAAACCAAAAAATTGCTCATCTCCATTTAAAAAGCAGTTATGTATAGGTTATTTGCAAATGGCAAAGTAATCTTAAAGATCTCAAAACCAGGGGATTTCCATACAAGTTGTATGAGATTGCACAATGCAAAACTTCTCCTTTCAGTTTGCAGTACATCCATCTGGTAGGTCAAGGAAGTAATGTTCTTGATGTCACTCCCAAACTTAATCTCCTACAAAGGAGAATATATGACTATCAGCTGAGCTTTTGTGTTGATCCAGAAACTGCAAACATCTTCATTTCATTTCCTTTTTTTTTTAGGTAAAGTAGATAAAGGAATTTTTTTTCTCACTGTTAAGCTTTTTTAGTGAGAAAAAAAAAAAAAAAAAAAAGGCAAAAAGCATCCAACATCTTTTTTAGCTGCCTTTTTCTTCTGTGTTAACTGTCCTTTGTAATCTACTTTGACTCACTGACAATACATGACTTTCTGTATTCTCAGTCAAAAAAAAAAAAAAAAAAAAAAAAGACCACACTACATAAACTCTCCCTGACTGCCCATCCCTCATGATTACAAACCCTCTCCTTTATCTAGTGGTCCAGGAAGGAGGAGGAACAGCAAACCTTTTCCTTTCATTGGCTCCTGCCCCAGCAATACGACTTTGCTCCCAGTTCTTTTTTGTGCTTTATCTTTATTGACTATAATTTTCAGTTATGTCTCACAGGCAGCCAGACACAAATGCAACAGCAATGCCATTCTCTTCCTGTGCATTTAAGAGCAGCTGCTGAGTGTAATTCTTTATTTGGACACATGCATTTCCATGACTGTATATCTGCACTTCTGATTCTGCTTTATATGCTTTGATTCTTAAATTTGATGAAACCGGATTTACTGATGTGATCATGATATTCTTTTTATGAAAGGCTAAAATTTTTATAAACTGCATGCTTTTTCAATGTGGGTTTTAAGTGTTCACACTTTACAATTGCTGCATTAAGTATGGATTATAGTAGTGTGTATATTTGTGTGTATATTTGTATAGTAGTGTGTATATTTGTATGTTAGGTGGGTGCCTGTATCTTGGTATATAAAACCTACCTGAAACTGTTCCTTGGACCATTGTCCCTCCAAGAAATATTCAGGAGTCTAACTTGAAACACTCAAATACGAGCCATGAAGCTTATTGCAATGTTTCTTTTTAAAAAGCTGGCTAAATTTCCCTTCTGTTTTTATAGCACTCACAGGTTTTCAAGTTTTTCTTTATGGGGACATAGAAAGGAATCAAAACCCCATAAATCCTCTTACTCATAACTCTTAGGGAGCTGTACTTTTACAAAAACATGGAACTCACAGAAAACCAGGCTCTCTAAATATGGGCTAGTGTTTTTGTCTCTACATTGTGCTCAGTATTGCAACATCAAGAACAACACCATGTTGTTTCTGAAAACGGAAGAAAATGTTTTAATTTCATTTGTGACCTGCCATTTAGCAACTCTAGGGGTTTTTTTTGCCATGCTGAAATAAGTTTTACTTTATAAACAACGACGCATTAAGAACTGCTTACAAAGATTTTGTTTTGTAAGGAAGAATTGTCTTTGAGCATAAACTCTTTCAGCTTCTCTGTAAATCTGCCATGTTACTGATCAGACACTGACTTCTGAAGCTGAACTGTACTATATCAAAGTCCAGATGCATTATCTGTGAAATGGGTATAATGACATTCACTGCTCTAGAAGATTAGATTTTGAGGTGATAAATGCCACACAGTGAGGCAATACAGGTGCATACGTTGTATAGGTACCTGCTTTTTAAAATGCTTCTTTTGTAATTTTGCAGCAGTAACTAAACCCACATCATACTATTATTAGGCTTCTTCTGGTGTACACTCTATAGCTAAGAGAGATGAGACATTTTCTTCAGCACACTATGAGAAATTACAGAAGAGGTAGTCTTAACATGAAGATCTGTTTTTGTCTTATCTTAGTCATGACCATGTCCTAATGGTATAGCTGTCACTTCTCAGCACTGGTGATCTCTAATCAACAAAATGGAAGGAATACTGTGGGACAAACTTCTCCAGTGCAAGAATAAAATCTGTATTAGGAGTATTTTTCCCAACCAGTGACAGAGAGGAAGGATGCCACTCTCGTCATCTGCCTTTGGAAGTAAAATTAAATCTTTAATGTAGCTAGTGATAATCTCTGCTAAAACATTCCTTCATGGCTTCCACTAAATATACCATTAAAATCTCCATTCTGTCTGGGTTACCAAGTGCTCTCTCTGCATGAAAACGCTTGTTCAACTTTTAACTCAGTGCTACTGGCTACTCACTGGGAAAGCAAATTCTCTCAAAGAATGTTGCTCCAAAAGGCTACTCCAAAAAGAGTATTCACATGTGCCATTCACTGAATGCCATAAAAGCACAAATTAGTCACCTGTCATCCTATTAGGAACCAAAACTACTATCCGGGAAACTACAGGCCCGTCAGCCTGACCTCAGTGCCTGGTAGGATTATGGAACAGATCATCCTGGAGGCAATCGCACAGCACCTGCAGGATGGGCAAGGGATCAGACCCAGCCAGCACGGGTTTAGAAAGGGAAGGTCCTGCCTGACCAACCTGATCTCCTTTTATGATCAGGTGACCCGTCTGGTGGATGAGGGGAAGGCGGTGGATGTGATCTACCTGGACTTCAGCAAGGCCTTTGACACCGTCCCCCACAGCATTCTTCTAAAAAAGTTGTCGGCCCACAGCTTGGACAGGATCACCCTGTGCTGGGTTAGGAACTGGCTGGAGGGCCGGGCCCAAAGAGTGGTGGTGAACGGGGCTGCATCCAGTTGGCGGCCGGTCACTAGTGGTGTCCCCCAGGGATCGGTGTTGGGCCCAGTTCTGTTCAATATCTTTATCGACGACCTAGATGAAGGGATTGAGTCCATCATCAGCAGATTCGCAGATGACACCAAGCTGGGAGGAAGTGTGGACCAACTGGAAGGCAGGAGGGCTCTGCAGAGGGACCTGGACAGGCTGGAGAGATGGGCGGATTCCAACGGCATGAGGTTCAACACGGCCAAGTGCCGGGTCCTGCACTTTGGCCACAACAACCCCATGCAGCGCTACAGGCTGGGCACAGAGTGGATGGAGAGCAGCCAGGCAGAGAGGGACCTGGGAGTCTGGATCGACAGGAAGCTGAACAGGAGCCAGCAGTGTGCCCAGGCGGCCAAGAAGGCCAATGGCATCCTGGCCTGTATCAGAAACAGCGTCGCCAGCAGGTCCAGGGAGGTGATCGTGCCCCTGTACTCAGCGCTAGTTAGGCCACACCTCGAGTACTGTGTCCAGTTCTGGGCCCCTCAGTTTAAGAAGGATGTCGAGGTCCTGGAGCAGGTCCAAAGGAGGGCAACCAGACTGGTGAAGGGACTCGAGCACAGGCCCTATGAAGAGAGACTGAGAGAGCTGGGGCTGTTCAGCCTGAAGAAGAGGAGGCTCAGGGTTGACCTCATTGCTCTCTACAACTACCTGAAAGGAGGCTGTAGCGAGGTGGGAGTTGGACTATTTTCCCAGATGACTTTCAACAAAACAAGAGGACACAGTCTTAAGTTGTGTCAGGGGAGATTTAGGTTGGATATTAGAAAGAATTTCTTCACGGAGAGGGTGATCAGGCAATGGAATGGTCTGCCCAGTGAGGTGGTAGATTCTCCGTCCCTGGAGACATTTAAAAAAAGACTGGATGTGGCACTCAGTGCCATGGTCTAGCAACTGTGCTCCGGTGGGTCAAGGGTTGGACTTGATGATCTCTGAGGTCCCTTCCAACCCGGCTAATTCTATGATTCTATGATTCTATGAAAACCTGTAAGACAAGTACAGCTTTAATCGTAGTAGGAGAAATAGACAAGGGAAGGTAACAGCCACTTAAACACTAAATTGCTCTAAGTTGTGCACTGAGACACTCATTTACTGCCCAAGAGCTAAACAGACTGAATCTCTCCTTTGTCAATGCAGTCTCCTTGCTTTGTAAGAAACACTCTTGCACTAGTAAAGACAGACATACTGCTGACAACACAGATAATAATGCACTGCAGGAGCACAGCACAGATGTTCCTTCTTGTACTCCATATTCTTGTAGTCTGCTCAAGACAATGGCAGATTAAGAGATAATCTGGAGTCTAAAAACACAATCATAAATCTTCCAGGACAGAGCTGCCTCAAGGCTTCTCTGCACAACAAATCATGACTGAGGCTTGATTGCTGTAGCCCGGAAAAGGAAGAGATGGAAATGAGACAGAGAGTCTCTTTCCTGTTATTACTGAAGAAGTGAGTGCATTGAGGAGCAGAGTGGAAAGGAAAGCCACCCCTCCTGCCCTTCTTCACCCCTCTTCTCTCCTGCAGCAGTAATCAGCCCAACTTCAACACAGGCAGAGTGGGTGCCAGGCTAGAGCTGTTTGGCTGTATCCTGCCAGTTGTTCAGCAGGTCTTTTCCCAGGAAATGCTTGACATGACTACCTTTTCCATCCATCCCCAAAAGAGGAAGACTCCTTCCAAGGACAGGAGCTGAATATTACTTTGCCAAGTTTCAAGGAAATAAAGGAAGCAAAACAAGAATTTTCAGCCTCACATTCTGGTAATGAATTACTCTGATGTTGTTCCATCATTTTACATGATCACAGTTTCACAAAAGTAATAAGTAGGTGTAAGGCATAGGAAGCTATTTCTACACAAGCACTCTCTGAATTATATGCCTATGATTTAATAATTTTAATCATACACATCACATCAGCTATGCATATGAAGTAGTTAAAATTTTCTGCTTCCTGGTCCTGCATAGAGTAGGTTCAATACTATGTCCGGATCACTGAAAATTCAATTGATGTAGCACAAATTAATGCTCTGTTCTAATCATATAAAGTTTAAGATATTCATCTCCCAGACAAACACCAGTGTAAAGAACATTTTCACTATTTAGTGAACTACCTATATTTCTCATGCTTTTTAATAAACATAAACAGGTCTGTAATTAGAAATTCCATATGCTGATGAGTTTTTTCTTGATAATTTTAAAGGATCATTTAGAAAGTAGTATCTAAAGAATTGTTACATATTCTTTTATTTAGTTGAATATCTAACCCACTTCAAGATCTACTGAGAGCAAAAGAGTTGAATATTCACAAGTATTTAATATTGGCACAGAAACTATACAGTGTAGTCCAATTAAAGTTGTTTTGTCATAGTCTAAAATCTATAAACAAGCTTGCTTTCTCCAGTCTGAAGGCTTTTTGCACCTGTAAATGTGCTACGAAATTTCAACAATCACATTGTTCATACTCCACTCCTTTCAACAGGAAGCTCACACATACACCACGATCTGAAAGGGTTAAAGCACTTCAAAACAGTTTAAGCACTTTTTTCAATCTATAGTGGTCACATCAGCACATTCGCCTAAACATTTGATGACATAGGCAAGTGGTTTCTAATCAAGATAATACCATGATGCAACATGGACTGTTGGACTGCTGAACAGTACTGCCCCTTCCCAGAAAGAAGGACTTGACTGTTCAGTGTCTCTTAAGCTCCTCCCTTTTTCTATTTCCTGCATGTGAAAAAACCAGGGGCAACGCCATGGTGTGAAGGAGAAAAAAAAAAAAAAAAAAAAAAAAGGTCTACTGCTCAACTGTCTAACTTCTTATTTCACAGTCCTTCCACTGTTATACAATATTCCACACTTGATCAGAAAAGCAATTTGTTTTCAGACTCAACAGGCAGAATGCATCAAGTTTCATTTCCATTCTAATTTTTCCCCTCTTCCCCATCTATGTTGAGGCAAAAATCAGCATTAACAACAATTAAAAAAAAAATAATTTGTATATATATATTTATATATATATACACACACGCACACAAACAAACCAACCCTAAACCATTAAACTGCTGAATTTAATTACACACTGTGGCGGCAGTTCTATTAGCTCATTATCTACCATGCAGAAAAAATATAAATTTTAAACACTGGCATTTATTTTTAAAGCATGCTCTTTTAACATCAGAATGTACAAACATGAGCAAACAGTCTGTCATCAGTGATGCACTAGCTTGCACAAACTTCTGCCATGTATCTTCTCATTAATTTTCTTCCTGAACTGAACTATCACTTTTTTATTTTACTGTGTCCTGTAGCAGGGTAAATTCAGGTCCTTAATCACTTCAGGTTCCATTTTTTGACACTTTCTTCACTGCCACTTTCTCCTTCCCAAAGAATATTTCAGTCTTAGATAGATAATACCTAAGTGGCTTTTCAGTAACTTAATTTTCTTCACCTGCGTTTTTCACTGTCTTTCAAATTGATACATCAGTAACAAAATGCTATTATTCATCACAATGCTCTTTGCCAACTGACTCCAAACAAACTCTGTACACTTGAGTTGTGTTGGGAAGCCTTCAACACAGCACCATCGTAGACAGAAGAGACAGGCTGACAGCAAGAGTTTTTTTCTTTTTATGCCAACATCATAAAAACCAATGCTTTGAATACACATCCTGTTGTTCATAGAAGACATTTCTGCCTATACTACAATTTGTTTCTGCATAAAGTGGAGGTCGTTTTTCAGGGGTGCCTAAATACATACTAAAGTATGACACTTTAGGTGGATGAAAAGTTTGTTAAGGTTTGCTGATGCTCATGTTTTCTCCAGGTACATTTCTGCTTTGTGTCCCTTTGAGTTTTTAATGAAAGAATTACAGGACTTCCACCAGAAAATCTTCCATCTAGTCTCAGGATATAGTATATAACCAAAATGAAGATGCAAATTTGAATTGGCAGAAGCTAAACAGTTTTGATATCAGTAGCAATATATCTCTAGGCTATGGTACACTATTTTCAAATAATTTCTAATAAATAGTAGGTTTTATTTTTTATTAAATTGATTTACAGGGAAGCAGTATACCCTCTGCTATGATTCCACAGTTTTTAAAATTCTAATTTCAAAGTAATTTCTGGAAAACAAAAAAATCCCCCTTAGCAAATATCCGAATATAACAGATGTCTCTACAAAAGGAGTGACAAAAATTTTGTAATACCTGAATATGTTTAGAAGTGTTGATTCCATTTCAGGGTTATAAATAATAAAAACAAACAAACAAACAAAAACCAACCAAAAAAAGATCCCACCACTTAGCCTGTAAGAGAAGAATGCAGGTTTGCATACTTGCATTTCTCCAAAACTAGAATACAACAGTCTCAATGTAAATTTAAGTATTTTTAGCTAAAGATATATTAGTTTATGTAGAACACATTTTTGCCTTAATAACCTCCCTTTTGTGTCATACTGGTTGATGTATCAAGGATGATTATTTTTCACTGATACAGAAATCAATAATACTGCAGGTGTTTAACTTCACCAGAATCATTCAGAGATTTGGGGGGGTTTACTTCAATTTTGACATTAAAAAAAAAAATAACAGGGCAATTTGCAGATATTAACTAAATTGAGACAAACAGCTAAGACTCAAGGACTCTTTAAAGAGGCTCAGAAATTCCAATTGCTAAATGAATATTCTGTCCAAAAATATTTTAATGTACACCCTTTTCAAAGCTTGCTTTCTGAAGTATTACTTGTAATATTTAAAACACCGCTTATGGCACTTGAGCAAGAACAGTGTTGGGGTTTTTTGAGTATCCAAACTTTTGCAAAACTGGAAGAACGAACTCCGATGCATTAAAGTCCAACTCCATATTAGAGTTACACAAATACTATTAAGAATTATGTCAACACACGGAAAATAAAATAGCATTACTTGAACCTGAAAACTGATCTGAAAGAGCAGTGGATGTCTGATCATCACCAAAAATTAGTACAAACACTGACATTTATCCTTAGTACTTTTACTAAGAGAGAACATTGTGATAATAAGCCTTCACACCTCTCACAGAGGTTGCTGATCTCAGCTCAGACACTTATTGGAGACACAGACAAAAATGCATCACTTAATGCTGGGTGACAAGTTAACACTTCCAGTTGTTCATTGCCAGAAATTTTGGGACATTTTTCTTAAAATGGTAAGTTAGATGTTATGGCTTCATTCAAATGAGTAACACTGCACCAAATTTAGAATAGAAGAGATCCTGCATCTTTCCTCTTATATGGATTTTCTGTTTACTTTACATACGCAGAACACATCTGTAGCCTCTGCACCTACTATTGCAGATAGGAAAGGAAAAGGAAAAAAAGAAAAAAGTATTAAAAATATTTAAGAAATGAAAAATAGTACTAGTACATATAATCAGTTTATTAAAACAGATGTATTTACAGACTTTAGTACATGTAAGTAGAAATAACATAGATTTAAAGAGAGCCTGTCTGAACTTCTACTGAAAAGAGGTATGTTACACTTCTTTGGGCCTAATATTCAACACTTTTTAACAGCCCCAAGGTCACCTCAAGTTAATAAGACCTAGATACTCAACATTTCTGAAAATCTGATCCATTTTAAAACACGTTGTTCCTACTGAAAGTATGAAAATTCAAGAGGTATGCAAAACCACTTTTCATCAGGGGTGCTCTGTGAGTCAGTGTTCTTCATATAAAACCAGCTATCCTATTTTCCAGCATTTTCTCATCTGTCAGATGACAAATGGTGATATAGAAACTATAATGCAAAACTTTCATCCCTTCTCAAATCTCTTCCCCTTCTATAAAAACAACACCACCTCCATCCGATGCCCAACAAACAAATACACCCCTTGTCACACCAAAGGACAGCTGCTATGGGTATGCATGTAACTGAAATAAAACAACTGACTGCCTAAAGAAGATAGAAATGAGCTACCAGACCTCCTGCAGCCTATTATACTGAAATCTGTGGTACAATTATCACATAGGAGCAGAGGAACGAGACTTAAACCAAATGTAAGTGTATACAGAAACACAGCTTTGAAGCCTTTTCCATACTTGTAATATTTTGGTATTACCCCTATTTCTTACCTGGTTTCAGGGACAGAGAGGTACACAATACTAAAGGGAGAAAACGCATTTTGGGAAAGCATAAACTAAACCTTCTCCAGGCCTGATATACATGCTGATTCCAGATAAGCATATCAGCATAAGAACAGCAGACCAACAGTAAAAAGCTCAGTGATGGATGTCAGCACAGCAGCAATTGTCTTTCTGCCAAACAGGAACATAATGGACAAGCTGCAGGAGCTCACATGTTTGGAGGCGATCTGCTAGAGAGAACTCAGAACTGTGGTGATCATCTCACTGCCACCCTACTGAACATCTGTGTTCACATGGTGCAAGCCACTGGCATGAAGCTTTTTTGAAGAGCATTCCTTCCATGTCATGTTGCACCATTAAATATCCCAAAACAGGTCTGTTATATTCCAAATAAGACTGTTTGTTACAAGCTGTGTTCAGAGTCATCTGAAAAATAACCATACAAAGCAGGCAAGAGGAAGGGAAGCTAAGCTTTAGGAGATCTGTGTTCTGTCACTCATTGTATTCATACCTCACTGCAAGAAATATTCTGTGGCTCACTGAATTAATTCATGACTTGCTTCCTCCCAGCTGAAAAGGGGGATTAAAAATGACTATGTATTTTTGCAAAGCACTTTCTTTTTAAGAAAGTTAAAATAAGCCAACATACTTTGAAAGAAAAAAAAATAGTACTGATTTTATCACTTGTAAGATCACTGCTAGAAACACATATGCCTATCTACCCTATCTACAAATTAGTCTAGTAAAAAGAAATATCAAAAAATTGTACATTAAAATGTATTGGGGAGATGCTGACAATGTTTTATGTTAATAATGTTCTTGGTTACACAGTGCTTGAAGTATTTTTCTATAAAGTCAAAACAACTGTTGCAAGGTTTTCCTGTTGTCCATTATGACTGCAGGTTAACATGACATGTCCTGTCTCCTGACTACACATTTTATGGCCAGCTTTTCAATAAGAAAGTAAGCCTGTTGTAATAGGCCAGATCTCATATTCTGTTTGCAGCAGTGTTCAATAAGATGTCTTGTGAAGAATAGTAGTAAATATGATCTGTACTATTCGTTTACACTAGGGAAAAGTGTGCCACCCTTCTAATCTGATGGTCTACTTTTATCTCATCTTTCTCCTTTCTCCTCCCCTCCCCTTTCCTCCCCACCCCCCCAAATGTTCACAAATTCCTTTAATAATAAAATCTAGGGACTTGGCAAAGACTTCCTTATTCTCTCCTCTGCAATTCTTCCCTTACAAATGCTTTATAGTAAAACAAAGAGATAGTTCTCTTTCTTCCAGCCTGTGACCAGACAGTGTGCTTCACATTTTTGAGTTATTTCTCATTTTCTTCCCCATATTCCTCTGTTTCATCTTGTCTGGCATCTGTCTCAGTTTTTCTGTAACGTCAGCAACTTCTCCCCCAGCTTATAAACTCTTTTGCCATATTTCATATTCTCAACCACATCCATAAAATCATGCATCAGCTTTAGGATATACTTAGACTTTATTAAATACTCTATAAAGTTTACACTTTTATTTGTGAAGGTAGAAGATGCCAGTGAATGCTACTAATTAAGCAGTAGCACTCAAAGGAAATTAGCAAGAAGAAAGTCTTCAGTGAAGTAAGCCTCAAATACCTTTCTTAATTTCTTAATCGCAGTGACGATAGAACTATCATGCTACGAAAAAACTTACAATCTACTGCTTGTTAAAGATTCCACCCTATCCCTTTTGTGGAATAAGTGCATAAAAAGAAGACATCAATATCTCTGTCTGATATTATGAGCATCTTTGCCTTAATGTTTTATCCTCTGTGCTAAGATCGATGCAATCCATTTCTCCATGCCAATCAGTTTCATTTAGAACAAAAGCTGCTGAAATGATGTCTGTCTTTTTGGTAGTAATTGGTTCAATTCAGATCATGGAACTGTTGGTCTACTACCTATTTCTTATTTACTCAGGTTGTTATTTGCATTAGCTTTGATACATCCAGATTTGTGCATAAGCTTTTTCTGACAAGATTCAGGAAGCAGTAATTTCCAACAGCTATTATTCCCATAGTGTCTCAGAGGCTTTCAGATTAATATTATGGAGGTGTTATCAGCTATCACAGTGTTATTATCCATACATAGCTTTCTTATCTTATCTTACAGTACTTCTTCTTTCCCCAGCCTTTCCTGTCGTGGTCATCTGTAGCATGGTTTTATTACAGTTCTTTAAACCTATCTGCTGACTCCATTTTGATAGATTCATTCAGGAGACTTCTAGGTCTTGGAGTCTTCATTTTATTTCTTCTAATTTGTAGTGATTAATCTGAATATATAGGTAAAATAGTATCTGTTTCATCTCTCTAATTTTTAAACATACATGTAAAGAACTCCCAGATGGCTATAGATTGTTGTTTCCTATATTCCTGGTTAAAAAAAAGCAGCAACAACAAAACAAACAACAACCAAAACCAATCAAACAGAAAAACTCCACAACAAACCCCACCCAACTAGACACAAACTACAAAAAAAAAATATGGCAACTGAAGCAGGGTTTACAGGGTGCTTTGGTATTGTAACTTAAGGTTAATGCAAAAGCAAAGTTTATTACAGAGTATTTCACCAACTTTGGCATTTTACAAGAGGACACTCTGTCACTGTTTTGTGCAGAGTTTAAATTGATGCATCTAAGATGAAGCATCCTTTGGGCAGCATACACAACCAAATTAATTTGTGCTTAATTTTTAATTTTACTAGATTTCTCCATTCTACTATTTTAAGATCTTACTCCAGTAATCTATTATGTAATTACTTGATCACAACATGGCACAATGACTACTAAGTTGCTACACTAATGAGCAAAAACAAACATTGCTTACTTTGTTCTTTTATTTTTTACATCATATATTGAAGCATAGCCATGTTTTTCAGTAACTGTTAGTTTTCATACACAAGACAGAAATCCCTTTTTGGGAAGATGAAAACAGCATGATAACAGGCTCAATATTGGATTCTACAAAATTTTTTAAAGAAGCAATTTGTCTGAGACTGTCTTGTCATGGATGTATTATACTGTTTGAACTGAGGGTGCCTGAAACTAGGAAGTGCTCACGAGATTTGTGAAAGACTGGGGGGGGGGGGAAGCTCTCTGCGTTGTGAATATTGAAGTTTACTGAGTTTTTTCTTTAAGTTTGAATAAAGCACTGAGATGATGCAAGATTAGAAAAACGCACATTTAATAATGAGTGACTGTCAGTCCACAGGCTGCACAAACTTAATAAACGTCATTTAGGGTTAAAGAGTAGGTGCTCAGAAATGCTGCAAAGTTATTGAGAATCCTATTTCTGAGCTGGCAATTATCAGCTCTATTTGACCCTCAGTTCCAGAGCACTGCAACTGATATCCTCAGTAAATAGCTGCTTTCAGTAAATTTCTCAAAACAAGTTCATTATAGTGTGGTAGTTCCCTAACTTTTTCTATATTCTGTATGAAATCTTAGAGATGCATAACTCCCTCCCATCCTTATTAGAGACATGATCTTTTCCATTCAGCTCTTCAGTGTCTCCAGGGTAAGCATAACAATTTCTCACAGGGAACATCAATTTTACTTAATATAGTTTTTTAGCTGCTTCTGATGCAAATGAAAAGTACAAACAGTGAGATGAGATCACATAACATAACTAATCATTCATGGACCTCTAGAAAATCCTTGCTTCCTGGATAACCATCTGCTATGTATGCAGAGGACAGAGAATATAAATGTGAACAAAATGGACACTATAGACTACCACTCTCATTCCCATCCTTTTCAGGAAAAGGTAGGAAAGACGACATACGTGCCTCATTAAATAATAGCTCATTAGAACATAATCAGAATGATGTGGAGATAATGATGAGGAAGACTTCCATGCACAGATTCAGATGTCTGGGGACTATTTAAGCACATGTGAAGAGTCTTCTCTCCTACCCAATACAGCTTTGCCACCCAAGCCTAATTCACCACATATTCTAGCAGTTGCCGAGCCCTCTATGTCAAATAAAGACTTGGTAGCTCTGCCTCTCAGTTTACATTGAGGTCTCACGCTTTTGTATAGCTGTTTAGGTTCTTATGGTCCCATACATCAATGGGCTGTATATCTGCAGAAGTCAAGACATTATTTTAAGAGGCCATGACTCCTACATTGTGGGTTTGTTGAGGTTTGGTTTTTTTGGTTGTTTTTGGGTGGTGGGTTTTTTTTTTTTTTTTTTTGCATTACCATACAGGAATATATTAGTCAATGAAATGATTTATTAAACTGATTATATACTTACCTTCCCTTTGTTTGCCTTCTCCTCATTCAGAAAATTATTTTTGCAATGCATTTACAACGGTGGAAGTCTTGCAACACCATTACTTTCTCATCCCCTAGAGCGTCTGGCTCTACACACCCATGTTTCAGTGCTTTACTATCCATCCTTGAAAGTCATAAAATACTCGATGAGAAATATGACAGTGTATCAGAATTTGAACACTTCCATTCTCAGGAAGAGGGAACACATGGGTACAGGAGAAAAACTAACAGAATTTGGTATGTCTCACTTATATGTCTGTGGTCTAATCCTCAACACCAATATATGTCACTTCTCAGTGTAAAATACTTGGCTATATCTCACTTCAATGCCAGTGCTTGTAACCCAGAAACTAGGATTTATCTCAGTGTGTGGTATGAGTGCTTGAAAACTGCATTTTTTTGTGCAGACTGCATAGGGGAAGAAGCTAGGGAGAATGATCTGATACTGCATATTATCATATAGAAATATTTACATTTCTGGGAAACTACAGAAGAACATTTTATGGTACTGTGTTTCACTCAAAACTAAATTCACTTGCTTCCCTGCTAACTGATATGTCACTGGAACTCAAACACTGTTGGCTCTATTTATATGATCTATATATGGCTGTAATAGGTGTGTTCCTCATCCCTCTTCTTGAAGACTGGGCTCAGGGAGCCTCTGGAGAATACAGTATAAAGACCTTCTATAGACCCCCTACACATGCCAGATTATTTGAACATTTAAAAATACATAAAAATCAGTTAATTCCATTAAAGATGTAATTAACTTGCAGTATATAGCCTACCAAAACTTACAGGTGTCTCTTCATAAACAGAGCTCAAAACAACAACTGTGAACCTGATTTAGCTGTCCATGACATTGCCTCCCTTCCCTCCCTGCCCCTACCATATTCCACATTTTCACTATGGCACAGAATTATGCAGATTGCTACATAGCACTAATAATTGAAAATGCATTAACTGGATCTAAGCTCTACAGAAGCAGCCTTTGCAACATTTAATTAGCCATTATTTTAGGCCTTTAAGGGATCAGCATTATACAACAATTACTTAACTACTAAAACTAACAGATGTGTACATGTGCAATCAGCACCCAAAATATCCTAGCATAATTTTCTGCAAACACCAGCTTATAAGAAAGATTGCTGAGTACTGTCAATAACTTCCAATTTGAACAGTTAAATAGAACAATATAATGCCAGTTTAAACAATGGATACTACTTACTGCTTCCTACAAGTCTGTTAGTGGCTACAGAACAAGATTCACAGTTCACAAAATTCAGATAGGGTTGATAAGGTGATTTCATTGGTTTCCAAAACAATAGTAATGCTTTTCTCTTCATCCGCTTCTGTTCCCTAGACATATTTTACAGATCTCTCAGAATATTATTTGAAGTAGAAATTCTTAGCAGTGCAAACAAAAGTCTAAGAGCACTCTGAAGTACAGTAACTACTAAAAAAAGTACTCTTCCCTTTCTACACGATGGAAAAGCATTAGTGACCATTCAAATTCAAGCCTTCTGTTGAGAAGAACTGTCAATGATGTTATTGATTTAGTACTGAACAAATTTGCTTTATAAAAGTGATTAAAGTCATAAGAATAAAGGCTGCTTCACCAAAGTGACCAAGATGGGGTGAGGAAAGAGGGGATATAGGACATATGACAAAACAACCAAAAAATAAAGGCGAAATAAGGGCTTGATTTTAATTTAACTGAAATAGTTGCCTCACAGTTTCATTCTGGATTAGTTACCTATTGTTACCTTGTGAACTCACTCAAGAAAAATAAACAAAAACCTCAAACCCCACAAAACAAAGAAGCAGGATAGTTTAGAATTAAATTTTTGCCACGTAAGCAGACACATACATACTTAAATGGTAATTTATAATCATGATGTTCTGCACTTTAGCATATTAATCTGAGTCACACCAGAATAAATTTTTGTCTTATCAAGTGGGATGGTGATGAAAATGTCCAAGAATATTGTCTCAGTATCAGCCTTGGAAGAAAACCACTCTAGCCAGCTGTCAAGTAAGACTGCCATTTACCAGTACCATATGAGCCTCAGAGTCCAGTCACATTTTTCTGTTATAGTCTACTCCTCCAGTCTATCTATCTCATATATGGATACCATGATACCACCCAAGACTGTATTAAAAGCATTACTAATATTAAGTTAGACACTAATATCTACCCAATATTAAGGTAGATAACACCTACTGTTTCCTACAGGGACACTTATTTTATTATCAAAACTAATCATGCTATTCAGGCACAATTCACCCTTGATATAAAATAAAAAAAAAATAAATAATTCTTGAGGGGTCTGGCTATATAAATCAAAAAGAAATAATCTATTTCCCAACCAGCAATGCCATTAGTCACAATTAAAAGTCAACCACCAAACCTACAGAAACTAGCAGAATTATTGACCATGAGGAAATGTGAACACAAGCCAAGGTATGTCATAGTGTGTTCAAAGCAGGTTTCCCTCTGTACTAGTAGAACACATACAATGTATGGGCACCCCTTGGTTTTAATGCACTGTTTAATGCTGTGCAGAAAAACAGTCTCAACAAAATATCCTGCTGGATAAAAAGGGGAGTCTAGGGGACTTGCTCAAAAATTACATATGCTGCAATACTATGAGCTCAAAAATCCTTCAAAACTTTTAGCTTTACTGAAGTCTGAGGAAACAACCACTTATTTCACTGTTTTACATCTGCCAAATATTTTTTATTTCCAGGTTTTGTACACTTACAAAACTCACTAACATTTACAAACATTTTCTGAACTTTTTGTTGCAAAAAACAGAACTCTATTGCCTTATGTTTTGTTCCAACATGGATATTCATTTTTTTCAATAGAACTGAAGAGTAACTTTCTAGAAAGTTTGTATAGAAACAGAAAATTGGAATAATTTTTAAAAGGCTGCATACAACATTCTTATATTGTATTTCTCTTTAGAGCTTGTGTATTGCACATGGATACGTTTATCAAAGGTAGCTGGAACAAGATCAAAATCTAAAAAAATACAACCCATACTGACTTTTGCACATAAATCAGCAGTAGACCCCCCTCATTGACCTGACCAGGATCTACACTCTGATTCTTAGGACAACATTTGCAAATGCATCCAAAACTCACACAGGCTGAAGCAAGAAAGAAGTGAAGGAAATTATGTAGGTTCTGTATCATTCACCTACTAACAGAATCAGTATGTTCTTGATCATCAAAAATCCTTAGCCTCTTTAGGCTTTCTGTCCCCCACCTCCCGAGGAGCTATTTTGCCAAGCATATGAAAAGGCTAAATGGCCAGAATACCACATTTAGATGTTATTGTCTTTGGTAAAGAAAGGCAGGCAGGCCATGGCTCAGTTGCCAGTGTGTCATGGCTCTCAGCAGATGGCAGAACAAAAATCCAAGAGCAGTGTAAAGCTCAGAAATGAAACAAGAGTAGAACCCACAATACAGAAGGAAAAATATTATGAGTTAAATAACTCAGTTCTTTCAGGGCTCTACTCTTTTAAAATCAAACCAGAATCTGCAAGACCTGGCATGCCTGTGAATGAGGACCAAGAGATATTTGGAGACACTGAGTACCATAGAAAGTGACAGAAGAACCTAATACTATCAGGAGCAGTCACATTTAATAGACTCAAACTGATAATAATAATGAAACCCTGTATGTTATTTCTGTATATACCCAGAGAATTTTGTCAGCCAAGAGAAGAAATCACAACTGAAAGTCAAAAAAATAAAACTAAATTTTTTCTTCTTGGCCTTCAGCCAGCTATGGCCATTTTCTGTTTTGTGGACTGCAAAAGACAGTGCCTGGAAAAAGTGGGCAACTTTGATGTGCATTTGCTTTTGAAGAAGGAATTTCTAAGTAACTAGGTTTCAACATATGCAAATACCAGCGTTGAGTACACAATTAAATCAGATAAAATTATGCACAAATTCAGATAGTGGATTATAGAGGGCTTTTTTTGCCTTCCATTTAGTCCCAAGTTGATGAGAGAAATCCCCTCGGTTTAAAAGATAACTATGAGACAAATTCTATTGTTTACACTTTACAATTAAGTACCTACAATTAGTTACCTGCACGCTTATCAGGTTACAAATAAGTTTATCTACAGCAAGCTGTTTAGTCAGTTAAAACATTGCTGTAGGATTATTACTTCTTGATCCTTTGATTACTACTATATCCTAAGATGACATTTAGGCATAAATCATTGAAATGTGCATCCTGAAATATATAGGACAGACATTAATTTTTTTGAAATATGCTTTATAAAGAATTAGTCTGAATATGTTTTACCGTTTTCATACTCAGCAATGCCCAGCAAGTGAGACATTTAATTCCTTCAACATGGAGTGCTCCCACCAGCCCAAAGACCTGAAGCATTCTCTGCTTCTACCTGTCATGTGCATGCAAGTTGTCCCCTGGTCTCACCAGTTCCATACTTCCATTATTTCAAAAACATAGACATAAAAAGAAATGTGGAAAATCTTGCCTTGAAACTATAATACATCATGGTTTGTCACCCTTGGAGTATAAATCTGATACAAACACTGAAGTTTCAAGACTATACAAAACAGAATTTACTGAACATAAGCCAAAGTTCAGGCACAGTCTGCTTTGGTGTATACAAATTTAAATGAGGCAGTACACTTTTCCTCTTAGAATATTTCATCAATTGATTCCCCCTGGAGGAATTCCCAGAATTTGGCTAATGAAGACGTTATAGCATTGACTTTAATTGATTCCTGCCAATATCAAAGTATTTGCAACAGAAACAAAAGTGCTAATATTATGTTAGAAGACACAACTGTTAAATTAAAAAACAAGCCTCAGTATACAGGCTAGCAAAGCACATAGATCAAGAACAAGGTTGATAAATTAATGGAAAACCTGGAATCAAAGAAAATTACAAAAAAAAAAAAAAAAGAAAACATCTCTTCAATCCTACATAAATAGCAGAATGTGATTTTAAATAATGAATGCAATATTACTGTATATAAAACCATTTGTTCCACTAAGAACTGGACTAAGAAATAGCAGCATGAATACAAGCTCCTCAAAAAAGTAATTATGAGTCAGGTTGATACTCACAAAATGAAGTTAGAAAGCTTAAGCAACTATCTTTCCTCAATTATTCGTACGAAACATAAAACAAATTATCTGAAAGGAAAAAAAGGTATTACGATTATCTGCCTGCCTAAAAAAGAGAATCACCATTTGACTTGAAATGTAATTCAATTTTATTTCATATTTAAATTACCAATTTAAAAATTTCCTACTCATTTTATATTTTAGCAGGGCTGAAAAAATTTAGGATGTCCAAATATGATTGTGTTTATAATGCTACTACCTCCATTCCCTGCACCTTGAGACTTCACAGTTGGTTTCTGTTTGGTTGATTGGTTGGCTGGTTTTAGTTTGGTTTTCTGTTTGTTTTTTTGGGGTTTCTTCATTGGTTGTTTTTTGTTGCTTTGGGTTTTTTAAACACATCTTGGCAGTTTTAGACTAAAATAACTTTGTTTATTAAAATCTGGAGTTGTCCTGATTATTCTAATACAACCAAATGACATTTAATTTAGGAGAAATTACTTTAAACGTGCAATCTAGGAAATGAAGAAATTGAACAGGCTTTCTCTATGAGGCATTTGAAATGTAGCTGAATGCTTTTGGTTGTTCAGAGGGTAGTGCAAATGTAAATCCTACAGGCAGAGCCAAACAATGCAAAGTAGTGTAGTCAGTTAATCTTGTGGTGTTCAGTTCGTTGGGTCTGTGCTGTGAAATTGCTCTTGAGGCTTTCATGTGGAAAATGAGAATGTTCTTTAATGGCTAAAAGGGGAATAAAGAAGTAAATACAAAGAAAATCCTACAAGTTCTTAGTATTAACTGCACTAAATAAGTGTAACTAACTGCATTAAGTTATTAATTTATCAGAGCTTGACCAAATAACGTTCTCTCTTGTTCTTTTAGGGGAAGAGGATTAAAAAAAATTAGGCAAGCCAACTGCTAACAGGTTACTGAAAAATTATAATGTTCGTGGCTCCAACTGTTGCTGTAAACTACCCAAGGAAAAATTAATAATGACCTCAAATGGACATATGCTCATTGGCTGTAGCCAAGAAAGTTTATTATATCTCAAGTAAGACGTATTTTCCTGAAAGGCTGTACCATTTTCAATTAGGTCCATTCTCTTAAAAATATTGGTAAGTACAGTAAACAAGCACAGGACAGTTACAGGAAAACTACTTTGTTGCTGTAATCAGATCTATCTGATAATTTTGTTATTCCTCAGAAACTGAGGAACTGACCTAACCACTTCAGTTTATTTACAATTAAACTATTTGAATTATGTGCTCTTATGGAAAACTCAAAGTCCCTAGGACAGAAACAACTTGGAGACTTATATTTCAGACCCATTTGGGTTTTTTCCACTCTGTTGAAACTTAGAGCTACAGTGGCTTTGTTTGAGACCTGACAAGAAGTTGCAGCCATGCGTTGGTCCCATTTGAGCTGCAAAATCAATCCTAGTTGGTGATTAAACTTGCGAACCATTTTAAAGGCAGAACAGTATATGTGTATGGAAGTTTTAGGGCTTTTAAGTGCAAGTCCCAACAGTCAGTTTCAGCAAATGTGGATTCTGATTACCTTTCCTGTCCCCAATTAACAGAAAAGCAGGTTATGTGCACATACTGTAAGATCACTAAAAGCGTCTTGTTTCCCTAACTTGATAGAAGTGGCTGGCCTACTGAATGTTACCTAGCAGGTACAGTGTAAAGATAGTTTGCTCCATTAGAAAAAAAATTAAAAAAGAGGAGGTAGATCAGAAAATGTGCTGAACATGCACTTGTAATCAAACCATATCTGTATGAAAGAAAGACTAACTATATATTACTGTATCCACACAGAATTTTAGCAGTTTCACATTTGCACTCTTTTTCTTAGCATACACAAGGTTAGCCAGAGTTTTCTGCTAATTTTATAGCAATTATAGTGGTAGCTTCTAACATGTCTTCAGTAAAGTGCAATTGCTTTGCTACAAAGAAGAGGAAGAAAAATATACACTATTTGAAGCAGAAATAATTTTAACAGACTAAAACTTAATTTCAGTTTTTTGAACATAACTCAAACATTGAGTTTGTTTGGCAAGTCAATTGAAAGCTTTGGTTTTGAAAGGGATAAGGGACATCTAATCATTCTGTTCAATTATTGCCCATCTGTTTTGGTTATTAGCATGTATTCTGTTCTTATGAGTGTTTGTTTTAAATGTGTTGGTGCTAAGGAAAGATTTTATCATTGCAAGGACAAATTTCTGTGAGATTAGCCATACAATTTAAAAACCTGTCTCCATGAGTTGATATTACATCTTATTCTCAATCCAGGCTGGATTTTGAGCCAGAGAAACACAATCTTGTTACAGGATTCACTACTGAGACAATTTAAAACTTTTTATAACCACAGAAATTACAGATAAGAACTTGAAATAAAATTTATATCAATTATTATCATATCAACGCCTACACCAATGAAACCACTGTATACCTTCTCTACCTGTTGATATATTCACTCAATACCAGACAGAAGAATGGCCTTATTGAGGAAAGACAGCTTAAATTAAATAGAATACTTACACATAGATTTAGGTGATCAGTGAAGTTAACTGAGTGATGTTCACAGTCAGCAGTTGAAATACCTAAACATTTCTACACCTGGATATTTTAATGGATAAACAAAAAATGCCAGTATTGCCAATTTTTACCCAAGTATTTTAACTCTTACTAATTGAGGCACACATTCTCCTACTTTCTCAAGAAAAAGCATCAGTGATTAACTTCCTTATTGTCCAATTTCCCAAATCATGGTTTCAGCTTAGGTTGATTGACCACCTGTCCTCAAGGGATACAAGGCTGAAGCTTCATATCGTGCACAAGATTTTAGACCTCCTAACCTGTATCAAACACACATTTAGATGATATATTCATTTGGCCCTTGTGAGAATCCACCTCTTACTGCTTCTTTTTTGTTTCAAAGGCAAACAGGACACAACAGTATACTATTACATAAATTCAGTCCCATGCACAATGCTCAAACTGCCTGGCAAACTACATATTCACACACACACAGTAGAGTCCAGCTAGACCAAGGAACCACAGTAATTTGCTGTAATTCAGAGTCTGATTTTTTCCTAATACCAGATAATGAAGGCACTTACTGCAAAGTTAAAGTTTTTAACACAGATATTTCAAGTATTTTAATGTATTACTGCAG
Source organism: Phaethornis superciliosus (assembly GCA_023637945.1). Classification (NCBI taxonomy): domain Eukaryota; kingdom Metazoa; phylum Chordata; class Aves; order Apodiformes; family Trochilidae; genus Phaethornis; species Phaethornis superciliosus. Next base: position 16,822,818 of record JAJQWJ010000009.1, on the reverse strand, counting down.
GTTCAATTATCAATAAACCCACTGCTACTACTAACAGTACGGATTTGAAAGTTTGTTTTAACAACCAATGTGTAATTTAAATTCCAATTTCAATGGCTGAAGTTACTGTTTACTAATCCCTTTTGTCTCTGACTGACAAGCAATGAAAGAGAAAAAAAGAAAAAAAGTGTATTTCTGTACCTTTTGAACAACTGAGTGAAAAAGCCTTTGCCAGAAGAAGCAGGGACACACAATTGGTATCCCCTGATGCAAAACTTTAATAAGTTTCACACTAGATCCTCTAACATTTTAGACTGTTGAGGAAGAAGGAAGGAAAAGCATTCCAGCAGAGTCCCAGCAATAAAATTGTTATCTTATGCTGGCAAAAAGAACTGATATTATGCTGTTTACCTGAAGGTTTATGGCTGATGAATGGCATTTAAATAGCATAGAACAGACTTCTGAGAGCAACAAGATGCCCCTACATCTGTCTGCTGTAGAAGAATCTGGAGAGCTTAAGACCCCTCATAGCATCTCTGGACAACTCTCTGTTTTGAGAGGTTTTGTTTGGTTGGTTTTTTGTTGGTTTGTGGTTTTATTTCTTTTTACATTTCGGTTGACATTTTTGAGTATGTAATCTGTTGCAGAGCCCTAGCCTATCACTGTGAGCTGCTTAAGACTCCTCTCAGAGACAGAATACATTTTTTAAATTCAATCATCCCCTCAAAAGACATTTTTTAGCAGTAAAGCCAGGAAACAAGTTTAATAGAATATTCAAGGCAAAAATTGCTTTCTAAATTTATTTTAACAACTCTTGGGATAAACTAATTTATTACACAATTAAATTAGAAACTGATAGTGACAATAAAACCATTCCTGCAGAGTATTACCCTCACTTGGGAGGATTTAAGCAGTAAGTAAATAAAAAACCTCAAATTTTTATCTACAATATATTTTAAAAAATATGTAATGCTGTAATTAATGAGACAAAATACCAGTTGGAAAGAAAACTTTTGCTCTTTACCATTCTTTTCTAATCATATGAAATGTATCCTACTTCAAAACTGGGATAAGTACTAAACTAGATAAGACTTTAATATTCTTCAAAGCACATGCTTAATTTATCTTCAGTGGAAGAAGTCTGAACTTTACTTTGAAATATTTACCAAGAACAGTACTCCTTGTATAATGTTAGAATAAGAGTTGTCTGAACAGGGAGTTATTTGAGGTGTCTTCATTCCATAGCTCTTCTTGTGCCAAAAGGTTTTCTAACAGCAAACCTACATTTATGCATAGATGACTAAAAACCATACTTGGTAATGTCAAAAGCTGATGTTGCAAGTTACTCAAGATACAAAATTATCTCACAAGAAAGATAAAATTCACAAGATACTTTAATATTTTGAATTTATTCTAAACAAAAACAAACAAAAAACCATCAAAACCAACTAACAAACTCCCTCAAAAACAACAAAAAAACTCCCCAGCCCCTCACAAAAAAAAAAACAACAAAACAACCCTCCCCCCAACAAAACCAACACCAAACCCAAAAATAACACACAGTTTCCCTAACATAGGAAGTAGATTTTGTTCTGTTTGCTGGGAAAAACTAAAACTTGCAATCATCTTTTATGTTAGAGAGTAGTAGTCCAAGTAGCATCAAAAGAGGAGGAGTTCTCAGTAAAATAAACACATTAAAAAGAAAAATAGTACTGCATTCACATTATCTTACCTTCTGCAGAAACACAGAGGCCATTTTGTTAGCAATAAAACAATGACATTACTACACCTGTAAAGTATTATGCTTGCCCCTTACAAATAAAAGCATATATTTTCACATTTCCACATTTAAGACAGAGAAGACAAAGCATAATAGAACAAAAGGAATAAGAGCCTGTCTTCAGCAATCAGAGACTGCACCTTAACACATAATAGCTGTAGCTGCCTGCAGAAAGCATACGCAGAACAGGTTAAAAAGACAGCTTTGGAAAACCATCTTTCAACAGTTCTTTTAAAACTATCTGGTTACCTAGATATGCACCAGGACAGTAAACAGTACCCGAGGTATTGACCGATTTACCAGATTGTATCCAAATCACAGAACTAGCAACTAATTTCAAACATACTGCTAGATTATTTTGTCAGCCTTCATCCCTCTCCTACCATGGAAAGATTCAAAGAGCTGCTGGCTACAACTGGCTCTAGATACAGCTCCTGTTGCTAGTTCTAACACAGAGGCCATGGACAAAACAAAAAATGCTAACATGTTTGCCTAAGACCTGAATATTAATCCATCCAGGAAAATATAAACATTTATATATAAAAATATATTGCTGTTTCCTACCTGGCAAAAGAGCCTGAAGACACCTTTAGCTGAGAAATTTACACACGTAGGTCCCTTCAAAAGAGGAACTGCATTTAAAATCTAATTATCTAATTTCTATCCTTGTTTGTAACTATGAAGACAGGATAAGCCATCTATTTAAAATAAAATGGTAACACATGCCAAAAGAAGTGTGCAAGCTAACAGTAAACAGCTGTAACACTTAAGAAATGGCACCTACTGGCCACCACAGTCCCTAAACCAGTATCAGATGCTTGATTTCTGTTGCTGCTGTTGGTTTCCCTTATCAGATCAAATCTATTACCACATATGCCTGTTTAATCCCTTCCCTCTTAATTCTGTATTTCCACCCCCTGCCAGGTTTTGGTTGAAGCTCTTAGGAGTGCTATTTGAAACATTGTGCAAATCTTGCATCCCTACAGCACACTTCTCACATCAGCTCTGCTGCTATGTGCATTTTTAGTGCCGCTGTGGAGTAAAAACTCAGCACTGCTGTATCCACCTGGTTTGAAGAATCTCTTTAGTGTTGTTTCCATCTTAGATCAGTAGTTACCCCTTCTATGTGAAACAGGTATTTGCCTGAAAAACACGAAAGGATTGTACAGCTTTGCTTTACAGCGTATATTGACCAGAAATACAATTTTCTCTGCTGCTACCATGATTGTTAACAGTATTATTGCTTACTACCGCTGTGTTTCTTTTTTAAATCTTAAATTCAGCCAGAAAAATAAATGCCTGATTACAGGGCATAAGATGGGGAATGATGTCAGAACAGCTGGTATGAAAGCACAGAAGTTTTATTTAAAAGTGGATATATCGCAAAGCTATCTAACTTGATTGACAGCAGTTAAAGTGCATTTGTCACAATTAGCCAGTTATACCTGACCTATACTGAGAGAATAACAGAGTGCACCTGACCTAAATAATTTGTTAATTTTATTTTTTGCCTCAAAATTGGATGGTGAAGAAAGGTTAATTAGATAGGCAGACGTTACGTGGACTCTCTTTGTAACTATACTACAGCTGGCCTATTAATAAGACCTACCACTGTTTCATGTGTCTGCTCCAATTTCTGAGCAGATGCACAAGAAAAAACATTTTGAATTTTCCTGTTGTCATATGCACCACTGAGATGTGACCATGAAATGTAGGTTGTGCAAAGAGTGATTGGGAATTGAGAGGCACCAAGCATTCAACACCATGCAAAGACAACACAAATAAAGGACACTCAGAGTCAGTCTAACAGAGGCTTAAAAAAGACATGATAAGAAAATGGAGTACTGTAGATAAAATAAATTTGTTATACAATAGAATATTCATTACAGAAGACCCCTAAATTACAGCAATCTTTAAGTTGGGTGAGAGGATTTTTTTTTTCAAAAGTTGATTGCTAATATTCCTTTCCATACAGAAAATGAAATAACATCTCCAGAATGCGGGTTTTTGCTAAAATGACAATAATCTACTTACACTTTACATTTGTCATGTATACAATGAGTGTATCCTTAAGATAATTTAGGAAGATGTACAGTATATCTGGCACATGACATAGTATGATAACAAAAGTAACAGGTCTTCATCCTTCATATAGAATTTCATTCGTTTCTTAATAACTTGTAGTTTCAGCATGCAGATTCCTACATTAATTTGCCATACGGATAAGTATTCAACCTCAGAAATAGTTCGTGTACCATGCAAAGATTAAAAATAAGACTAAATATTTCACTTAATTCTGTGGTTCTCACAAGTCTTCCATTTTGGAAAGAGACCATATTGTTTCCTGTTTCTTACTGTTGTAATACATCCATACATACATACATACACACATACATACCGATATATATACAATAAATACATACATATTAATGATATAAAAGTTTCCAAAATGAGAGTTGGACTGTTCCACTATGAAAAGCTCGTTTTAAAAGAAATTTTAAATGCTCTTCAGAGCAATGAAATTCTTCATGTCATCGGGAGGCATTATTGATCTTTTTGAATTTCACAACAAAAACTATTGCTTCGTCATCACCCTCTTGCCTCACCACTGAATGCCAACATTCAAAGTTATTTCTGTCAATAACGTAATTTGAAATTGAGTTTGCCTGAACTGATTAGAGTGAAGCAGTTGCAGTAAAGACAGGGGCTCTGTTGTCTTGCAGTAACTTTATATTACCTAAGATGATCTCACACTAGGAATGTTCGCCTGTGGCTCTGAGTCTCCAAGAAAGCTGAAATATACAAAAAGGAAATAGAGATTTTTAAAAGTATAATTAGGCCATTACCTTTACAAATTGATGTTTTATTTATTTTGAATTTATCATACAGTATAAATTGCTTTGATAGATGTACCTCAGTTAATTTTCAAGTTATTTCAACTGAAGTTTTATCTACATCTTTACATAAAATATTTTCCCCTTACACAGATAAACTAAGAAAGGCAAAAAACCCCACAAATTACTTCTGTTTTCAATAATAAAACTCGTGCTTTTTCCCAGATGTTTCTTCATTTTGAAAAGAACTTATCCTCTGTTTATAGCCTATAAGCATGTATGGGTATAATTCTTTGACAAGAATTTCTCAAAGGGACAGTTCAATTTGTCAGTCAGTTCTTCAGGATATGTGACTTCAAGGTTAAATTTGGTTCTGATACATGTGCAATTAAACATTTTGCACTGTTTCAGAACCATCAGAACTACCTTCAGAACTACCTTCAAAGTTAGGGTACAGCTGTTTTATATTGCTAAGTATATTTGGGATAAGAACTACCATTAACTTAACATGCAATTAAGAGTCCATTCACTGTGCCCTTCAGTTTTGTTGTATTTAATACGTTAGCACAAGGATACAACATTTTGCATTTTTCCAGCACTACATCTGAATTGCTTTGGACAGCAAATGGATCTGCAACATCACCTTTAACAAAGTAGAAAAGTTACTCTCTCTCATTTATTTCTTTCTTCCTACCAAAAATAATGAATTAGAGACTAAAGAAGCAAGAGTATCACAGCATTTTTTGAGTGCTAGGCACAGTAAATTAAATGAGACTGGATTCAGCTTTACAGATCTAATAATAACAGGAGTTGTAAGCCTAACATGAAGCTTAATATATTGAAATTATAACTGACCTTCTTTAGGTTTTACAACACCCTCATTTTCCAGCTCTCCTAAAACAATCTTGATGACACTGTTTCATGATACCCCAAATGATATTAAACTTATTGCTAAAGTATACAGCATTGTAAAACACATGTTCAGAACTCCATGTACAGATATCATAAATTAATTGAGTAGCTTATACTAAAATAAAAGCTTTCAAATAATTTAGATTCTGGAGTTATATATCCCTTGGGATACCATATGGCAAACCTTTTCTCTCTGCCTTTAATGTAAAAGACTAGAGTGGAGTAAGTGTGTCTGAACACCACAAAATACTGTACAGAAACTCAAAAGCATAGCTCTGGACTGTGAATGCATTTCATTTTAACAGTGTTCTCTCTTGATAATGGATTCTGCACAACAACAAGCTGAGGAAGTCCATTTTAAAAATATATTGTGGATTCCAATTTATTCTCTATTTATATCAGATTGACAGCGAATAACTGACCCTTCTGAAATAACATGAAAGCCATGACTTTTAAGACCATAAAATTAAAGCCTGAGAAATCTTCTAGTTCACTTAAAACATACACATTTCCTGACAGGGTCTTATCCTCCAGCCCATGAGCTTCATTGCTTTGTCCTCTTTGAACAAGAATATAGCAGACAGAGTCATGACTAATCATTTCTTGGTGCTCTCAACTCTTGAGTTTCTTGGTCAAAGTCAACTAATAATTAATAATTTAGAAGGAGTACTAGTGTCTCTACATTATAACTATAAAACTAACTGCATGTGGATAAAGCAAACCAAGAAGACATTTTGATTTCAGTTAGAATTATGAAAGTCACTGAACAGTTGGGTTCATAGAACTAGAAATTATAATTTCCTGATCTTTCAGTTTATTGTTACTAAATCTTTTTAATTATTTATATCAGACTATATTAGAATTCATTCACTGCAATTCTGTTTGCACATGGCATGCTTAATACTGTTATTCTTCAAAATTCTTTTTACATCAGGTCCACAACCATCCTATTCATGTCAAAGGAAATTTACTTTTTATATATGATATACTACAAAACACCTATTTTACACAATAAACAAGCTTTCCATATAGTGCGGATATACTGTGGGTTGTTTTGCTTTTGTTTTTTTGGTTTATTTTTTTTTATTTTATGTTTTTTTGTTGTTTTGTTTTGGGTTTTTTTTTAATGGTTTAAAGGATTAAAAAAAACATTCAGCAAGTAAGAACCAGAGTTCACCAGATCCTGGAAGCCAGATGAAGTAATAAATTTGCAGCTGGCTAAGCTATTCAACTGGAAGCTCAATCCAGCTGTAGTTGTTATTTTTTTCTTATTTATGTGGGATTGGCCATGGTGTGCAACAAAGAGTCCTTGATACTGGAAGGAATGCCACAAAATGTCACTTTCTTTTTTTTAAATGTATTTTTATAGAAAGAGTCAGAAATAACTCAATTTGTGGACATCCACTCTAGTGTGTATGTTACATGCAAAGCATTACCCTTAAGATAAATTATTTTGTGACAGTTAAAATAAAAGAAAAAATTAAAAAGTTCAGCAAAGCAAAAAGTAAGTATTTATCAGTATTTTTAAACTGGCCCATTTTTAGATAGTATCAGTTTCTGAGGAAACTGCTAAAAACATGGACAGGAGAATAGAAAAGACACAGGTTTATTGTTCTTACAAGTTATCACATTTTCTGCAGATTATCATCCATCCAGTAGCTCAGAATTTAATTTTGGAAGAGTGTTCACAGTAAGGAAGAATTATTTCTTATTAGGCTGCTGCTATGTACATTGCAAAAAGCTTTTATAGAGTTTTATCTATACCAATCAATGTATTACCATGTAAAGTACATATTACCTAACATTCATTAAAAATTTTGACTGTTTTTAACTTTCTAGCCATAAATATTCTTGGACTACAGTGATTTAAAATGGAGCAAACTTCAGATGGAAAAAATATATATGGATTTTTAGAAACTCCTCAAACACATTTCATATAGCTTTAAAAAACATAATAATGACAGAATAATGTCCACAGTAAAACAGGGTCTGTTGCTGAAAAAAAAAGTTTGGAATATGCCACATACAGCTAGTCTGATATTGTTACCTTTAAACATGGGAGTCAGATAGGGATTATGAGAAAGCAGTAAATACCATGATTTACATCAAAAAGAGGTGGCAATTACAGAGAAATATTTGTTCCCTATCTTAATCTGCTCATATATTTTCAGTAGAATCCCTAGCAAATGTCTATCCCCTTCTATCCAAGAACATGAATTGTTATGATAGGTTAATTAATGTTAATTCTGGTAATTTACACTCATTTATTAACATAAACTAAGTATTTCCTATGGAAAAAAAACATACAGATATCTGTGATATAAACACACGTCCCAGTTCAATATAGTTGCCCCATTATAAAATCAAAAATACATTACAGAAGTCATTCTTTATTTGCCAACAAAATCTTATACCTAACAGCTATGGAATGCACAATACTGTGGTGCATAACAGAAAACCTTTGAAACACTAATTGGAAGGATTTAAAAATTTATTTATTGACATTATTTTTTAAATTGTCTTGTCTGTAAAATGCTAAGCAGTACACTAGTCCTTCTAGTCCCTTTTAAAATCATTTTTTATTCGTAAGTACATTACAATTGAAAAGCATATGTCTCAGTTGTGCAATTTGTTAGATGAATGTTCCTGCATAGAGGAACAGGAAGTTGGGCATTGTCCCCTCCTGGTGGCTGAAACCTCAGTTTGTAATCTTGTGGACTCATCTGTTACTTGCATTTAGAGATATGACATGATTACACCTAAACAAGCTGTCACTGGACTGATTCTTCCCTTCCCTATACGGGTTGGGTGTAACTTGAGGTGAAATCTTCCCTCCAGTGAAAAGGGGAAGGAGCACTTTAAGAGTTCAACTTTTTTAATTTTAATAGCAGCTGTGTGAATCTGCTCCAAGGTTTGAAGTGTCAGAGAAAGCTGCAGGAGAGAAGGATTAATGGGCAGAGGGTAGGTGAAGCCATCAAAGGTGTGTAATAAATTAGTGTATCACATGGCTGCACAATTTATCACATAGCTCTCTATTTCATCACACTCATCACCACCACATATGTGCTTGTGACCAATGCCCTTGGTCACACGCACTGTGGCCCGGTGTTGTGATCATCAAAATCAGTGAAAAATTGTACAGATCAGACCTCATGTTTCTCATTAAAAATTGTTTAAAAGGTTTTCAAGACATTTAGAATAAATAGCAGTAAAGAACTTGTTCGCATTGGCTTCAGCAAAATGTAAGGCTCAAATGTTAAACTACTATGGCAAAAGCAGAAATTCTGTTATAAAATAAAATTTACGCATTTATACTATGCTGGAATTAAAGAAAGGCAAGAAAATATAAATTGTCTTTTCTGGCCTATTGTTACATTTTCCACTGTTTTTCTCACCTCTGTATAGACTGTTAGGCATGACACAATATACTGATGGAAGTTATTGGGCTAACCTTAGATTTTTATATCCACTTACATAACAAAGTCTTCTCCGCATTACTGTGGTAATCTGTAATGCAATTGCTGAGAAATCAGTTTGTAGTCTTGATCTGGTGTTAAAAGGAAAAAGACTCTGTGCAATAAGTTAAAACATTGAATGTGGAAGAGAGTATTTCCCTAGAGAAGGAAGATCAAAGAACTGTAACTTAAGCAAGAATTTGGATCAAACTTTAGAAGTGTTTGATATTTTAAATAAACAAATATTGACTCCTTGATTAGATAATTATATGGTCCTTCATGGTGCAAGCCTGGGGAGCTCTTTGCTCATGCTAGCTATGTAAAATGTGCCCCTTCTAGTCCTTGCCTGGTATCCTGTATGACCTACATTACCTTCATGGGGAATCTTGAGATTGATGAAATTCTTGTCTGCCTTTCTTTCTTCTTTTTCTTTACGTAAATCTGGAAGCCCACATAGACTGATGGGAGTGGAACCACAGCCAGATTGGGATACTAAGCAGAGGAAGGATTTCAGCTTGCAGGAGCTGTCATCACAGCAGACTGACAATAGGGGAAGTTGTTGGACAGAAGATTGTTTTCCACTGCTGTATAAAAGCTGAATACAGCTGATACAACCCTCCCAAAGTGTATCCGAGGTTATTTTGTTGCTCTTATTATATTCATTTCCCAAAAGGAAAATGTTGATATAACTCGTTTAGGAGTTCTCATTTATTCAGAAATTCTCTTCCAGTGCATTCAGCAAATACCATGGTGAAAGTTGTAATATATTGTAATATTGGTGGAATTCTCCCCTCCAAATATAATGAAAGAACTAAAATTATTGCCTAAAAGACAAAGTATCATGGGATGATAAATGTTGTCCTGCCTAATATCCTTTGCTGTGAAGGAATGTATTTACTTTTTCTATATATACAATTACAGAACAGTTTTCTGTCTATGAAGCTGTCCCTCAATTCTTTCTTATGGACACTTACAACACTGGGAGATATCAGAGGGACAGATTTCTTCAGTAAGCATGATTAAAAAATATTTCTCTACCTCCTCATCAGCTTCCTGAGGTTTTTTGGTTTTGGAACTGTGACTATCCTAGGTCTTGTCTAATATTCTGGGCAATTATTGAGAGAATTCTAACAGTGACATTGTCTCTTTCTTTCCTTCAAGTCTATATTAGACTAAAAGCTCTCTGACTAGAGCAGCTGAAAGAATATAGTCTTCCAAGGAGCCCTTTCTTGTCTTTTACTGTTTCAAAGCTGCAGCAAAGTAGAAGCTTAACAGACCTACTGATTCAAAAGCTATTCCTGTTAACTGTCTAGGGGGTTTGTTTGCTTGTTTTGAGCTCACAGTAGACAAAGAAGTGGAGGGAAGTGGCTTTAAATTCTACTAAGGGAAGACCTGATATCATCCTGGAATTATGCAGTGGAAGAGACTGCTCTTACCCAGACACTCCTTCCTGCTTATATTTCAAGAAAACTTAAATGATTAACTGTCTTGCATGAGCATCTCGTATTCACAATGAACAAAAGCAGATTTACCCCCATCTTGTATGAAAGCAAAGAACTTTATCCAAAACAATCAGTACAAAAGGCCAGAACTTTTCATATGATGCAGCTCTGGGATCAGCAAGCTGTTCGATAATATGATGTTGCTGAACAGTCATTTATGTGTCTGCTTGGTAAATACCATGCTGTCATTTTGATGACGTATTATAAAACCAGAAAACAACAGTTACAACAACAACATTTACATTTTTGAGGGGCACATACTATTCCAGCCTATGTGGCACCCACTTGTTTTCCTTTCATCAAAAAAAAATCAAAAACCACTCACAAAGGGAAAAACATGATGATGAAATATCTGTCATCCAAATTTGGTTGGTTACATGAAACATTCAAAGCTCAGGGAGAATTCAAGTTTACTATGTTTCTCAAAGTCACAATATGTCACATACTTGATGTTAAAATATAATATAAAATATCAACTCACATGCAATTTTCTTACAATCAAAAGAAAAACAGGGCTTTTAAAATTCCTGTGAAAAGAAAAATAATTTTCTACTGGCCTGACATATGAAGAAAGTTGCTGTTTCTCAGCAGAAGATAAAAGTTTAGAAGAAGAAACAGTTTCAGCCTAATTTTTTAAGGAAGCCATTTAAATTACTTTATATCCTAGTTTTTCTATAATTAGCTGTAACGTCAATGTCATCTCTGTATTCTTATGAGAAGACAATTGACAGGTTTAACAGATACTGATCTTAATGCCAGCCTGTGCTGTGTATGGTAAAATTGCTTATTTTTCTTTTTATGCCTTCTCAAACAGGATGCCACAAAGACAGTCACTTTGGAAATATCTTAAAAGCAAGGGGACTGTATTTTCTTTATAGAGGTGGCATGCTTTCTGTTTGAGGAGTAAAAGATTAGAAAGCCTTTGGGGTACTTTTATACAGTAATTCACCATGTGATTATAACTCTCACGTCATTATAACCCTCATTGGACCACCAGAAGGAAGGAGCAAATCCACATAAAGCCTGTACTGCTACTGAGGAAGAGCCCCAGGAGTGTTTTCTAAGCCTGTCCCAGGCTCTTTGAGCTCCTTCAATGGTTGCTAATATTCTAAACCATTCTAAAATTTAATACAATTACAAAACCAATATTCTCATTGATTGTAATACAAGCTGGTGAAGAGCTTCAAGGCCATTCACCTGCTCAAGCAAACACGGATTGTGTGTTTAACATACATATTACACCAAAAATGCCAACTCACGGTCTGCAATAGAAATGTACATATATATTTTATTACAAACTTATTAAAAAGACATAAGGCCAAAATAACCAAATCTTCTAAAAGGTAAGGCATTTTAATATTTAATACTGAAATAACCGATAATTATTGTGGATAATATGAAAGATTTCATTATATTCTGTGTATCTTTTACTCTCATTGTTTTATTGTGTCTATATTTCTTACATATTCTTACATTATGTTTCCTATTGCTGTACTGGTCAGAAGATAATCAGCTCTTCAAATTCATTGTCTCAAGCATATTCAGCAGGTGTAGCTAAAGACAAGAGTTTATTGTTCCCATTCTATTTATCTCTCTTCTTAATGAGAGATGAAAATATAAAGAAAAATCTAGCTACATCCATTAATATCTTGGAATTACTGGTGTCAGTAGTGTACTACAATATCTGGAAAAACAAGAATGAAACTGGAATATTTATTCTGCTTCTGTTATTCTTTAACTTGACAAACAAACCTGCTTACTAGACCTTTCGGGTTGGAGGCATTTCTTCTTATACATGGTTACCAGAAACCTATGTCTGAAATAAATAAAATCCACAAGCAACAGAAGATGCATATCCAGAAGAAAATTAAAAGCTTACCAAAATATTTAAAACTGAAATGTGTTTGCCTTGCCACAACAGTGTTTTAAAGCTCAGCTGCACAACACACTCATTTTCTTGTGCTTGAGAAAAACTGAGTAATTTTTTGCAAATTCAGTTCAAATTTTTTTACATAAAGGAAGGCAGGTTTTTATCCCAATCACTTTGAACAAAGCATACTAGTCAGAGAGCTTCACTCCTAAAAACTGTTTCATTGACAGATGAAATCTCTTTCATCACAGATTCAGAAGTTGTGTTACTTTTGCACACTCATACTGTGGCCACCCATGCTAGATGCAACAGGAAGGCTACAGGACATGAAAAAAAAAATATTAATCTCCCTAAAAAATTCAGCATAAAGTCAATATCCCCAAAATCTTTGGACTGGGGAATTCCATTCCATCCAAATTAGCAACTTTAATAAGTTTATATTCAGGAAAGGATTTTAATCTCTAGAAACAAAACGCAATAAAAAAAGTAGATATTTTTCCACTTCAGACAGATCTGAATGAGAATGAAAAAAATTTATTACATCCATATGCAAAATAACCTGAGTTTTGATGGTACATTGAGCTGCTGCACCTAAACAATTTACAGAAGATTCAAAGAGATTTTCCTGAACTCACATTATAAAATTGTCTTCGGAAAATGATATGCTGCCTGGGAAATTCATATAATTTCAAGTGAAAAAAAAGTTTAAGACAACAACTCAGTATTTTTAGCTACATCACTTGATACCAGAAAATTTAAAAATATATTGGTTTGGCATTGTGGTTGAAATTTTGTCTTCAACTTGCCTTTTTTTCACCTCTGTTTTTCACATATAAACTGAAAATAATCTTCTTTTGTCTTTTTCTTTGCCTGTAGTTTACTAACATAACAAGATGAGTAATAATAACAAGATCACATCCTGTCTGACAAAAATGCTCAGAGAACTGAAACTTTCAGGATACTGCACATTGGGAAACACAAGTAATGCACTACAAACTCTTCAACAAAAGTCTGGAGAAAAAGCAAATTTTCTTGACTTTCTTATTCACACCAAATATTATTTTTAGCCTAATGCTGGAAGTCCTAAGATTCCCATTTCCTTCAGTGAATTTTAAAATAGATTCATTATTTGACTGAATAAAATCAAAGTGATTGTTCACATGAGGAGAATTATTTGCAGAGGTTTCAATGCACTGAGCCAGGGCCTTAATTTACCTTTCTGTTTCACAACTGTGTGCATAACACCTAAACAAACAGAATGCGCATAAAAATCTTACAAGTTGTCTTCCGCTACTTTTAATTTCCCCATAATTCTTCACAAAGAAGTAAAAAAACCCCAAAACCACAGAGGAATATCTATATTAAAATTTGAAGGTGGAAAGCATCAAGAAATTTGCTGCATTCTTTTTTTCTTTTCAGCTAGCAACCCTAGAAAGAAGTAAAAAGCTCTAATTATAATTTTTCACACACTATCAACATGAACATTCATTTTTTAAAATAACCATCTCACAATAAATTTTTGTTATACTTCTGTTTTGCAGAATTACAGAAGACTAGCAGCTGTATATTATCCAAAATATCTGAATGGTACTGGGATATAAGCTTGACTAAATCTGCTAGCAACAATGTATTTTTGGTTGCAATTTGAAGGCAACAAAAATAATTCTTTTGAAATTTTGTCACTGAATAAATGATCATTTACTTAGCTGGGAATATGGACAAGTATTGTCAGGATCTTAGTAATCCTGGCTTTTTCACAGTAATTATTATTTAAAAAAAATAAGAATAAATTAATTGACATCAATAGCATTTGGAAAATGTGAATTTTGCCTGAACCACTTATTATCCATCATACTGAATATTTACTTTACTGACCTCATTTTTTTTCTCCTTTTTTAAATGCAAATAGAGTTATATTGGACAGAAACACTATGAGAACCTTGAAGAAATAAAGGAAAAGAGGGAAAAAATAAAATTACAGAACCCTACTCTATTCTCCATATTCTAAAACATATTTTATTCTTACAATTGAAAGTACTGAGTGAGGTTTTACCCATGAAACAGTACTGGAAATCTATTTTCTTTACATACTTTATATTATCATTATGTGTTGGCACTATTTGGCTAACATCATCACAGATGGCATGGCATCCTGTGCAAACATTTGGCTATGAAAATTATTGGCAGATTGCAGGAGACATCATGACACTGATGTCCAACTCTGCATAGAACAGAGCACTCTGCTTAAGCTGAAACCAAACCATCACTTTCTCCAGGACTTGACCTGACTCCCGGGTGAACCTCAGGTGATAAGCAGTGTATGTGTGTGATGGGAAAACCATTCCTTGATATCACCTATCTCTCACTTGCTCACTTAATTCCAATTTAGCAGTGTGACAATGTTTAATGTTCCTTTTCTACATGACAGAGCTACACGTGGTTTCTTTTTTTAAGGCAAATATTATTTTTGGTGGAACTTTCACAAGAAACCTTGATGCTCACATAACTCAAACAAAACTACCTGAAAAGTGTACTTTACAAGTGACAACCATTTAGAACCTGTCAGTCAGTGAGAAAATTATTGCTCTTTGTGCATAAAATTGCAATTAAATTGTGCTTCTTGTGTTCTAGATAAAAGACAAGCATCTCCATACCACAACTTAAAGCATCAGAGAATAGACAGCTTTCCAGGGATAAATTCTGATTTCAGTCACATTATTGAAAATGCAGAGTAAGTCTACTGAACTGAAAAGCTTTAAAATGAACTTACAGTAACAAAGGAACAAAAATTTGATTCTTCCTGCTCATTTCTATCAGCATTTGTTCCATATTTAGCTGCTGTTACTGTTTTCCATTAAACAAAATGAAAACCGTATCTTGAAGGATGTTTTATTTTGCCAGATTTTTTACTGTCATCTGATATTCAAAAATAAATAGGCTAACTGAATGGACTTCATGGCATACTATTCTTAACTACACATATCTGTTTCATATGCACTTCAGAAAACACGTATTAAATAAAATCTGTTTAAATTACAGAAAATCTGGATAAGATTACAGCTGAACAGCGTCAAAGATGTTTTTTCACAGACCGAGCAATTAGAAAAATTACGTTTCACAGCATTCAAACCTCATACTCTAATAGCAAGTGATGGAGTATGAATAAAGAACAAGAGGTGTGTTTTTATTATCCGCTGTTTGAAGAAAGATTAGGGCTTTAACTTTTAAAGTGGAATGAGAGAGATATACTTTACTAATGAGAGCTGATATTCTGTACCAATAAATAGTTGGCTGGAAAACAAGAAAAAATGTGTCTCTGAATTTCTGTTGCTATCATATGTTGAAAATACTAATATATTGTAGGTTCATAAAGGTATTTCAGGTATCTTTCAGGACATATTAGTAGGATATTATATTCAGGACCATAAAACATATGAACAAAGTAGTTGCTCTCGTCTGAAAATCAGAGTAGGAAAATTAACTAAGTGATAGTATTGTTTATGCACTGAAATTCTACTGAAGGAACATGTTTGCTTTTCAGTGTGCATTCTAATATATTGCTTGTGCAGCCTCATGCTTCTCAAATGCCATATTTATTTTCAGCTCTACCTTTGCAAAAGCAGGAACCAAATGTAAAGCAGCCCACGGAATATCTAATGTGCTAAGTCACTGTCCTAAATATGCCTAAATCCTGTATGTCTCATCCTCCAAGAAACTGTCTCTTAAAAATAAGAATGCCTTTTCTTCAGGGAGTAAAGATGCCAAAAACAAGAAAATAATTTTATTGTTTTATATGAAAAATCCTGCTTTTCTTATATCTTTCTCCTCCTTGGTCCATTTCAGACATTCTTAATCGTATTTTTTAAATATCAGCTTCATATGTTGAAAACTGTTGTGTTTTATTATATATAAATTTCGATTTTTTTGCTTATTGTTCATTGAAATAAGTTCATAGACAACCAATGGACATTCAGCAAAGGAAGACTGAAACAATAAGAGTTATCTTCATGTTCTAAAGGTGTGGAATCTTCAACTACTTTGCTGCGATATTTCTTAATGTAGATATAGTCAGCCAAGAAAGGGAACACAACACCAGTTAACCTAGGAGATGCAGGAGTCAATGTCTTGATTTGATCTAACATAACTGTTATTTACAATAGAACCATAGTTTGTCTGTAAACCTTTTCTTACCTATAAAACTTATGTTTTATAAAGCTCATGGAATCTGAGGAAGATGTGAATTACAGTGTATGGAAATCCAATTACTGACAAAATGTTGTTATGAAAAATAGGCAAGATGTATATGAGGAACATCTAGGCTCACACTTGGACTCAGGGATTTTAGCCACTTGAAAATAGATAAGAAGGAGAGAATAAAAGGAAAATATGCAGAGGAACAACATATCTATAAAGGGGAAACAATTGTATCTACATAGTTATTTAATCTATTGATATAATCTGAATAAGAAACAATGGATATAAGTAAAAAGAACAGAGCAATAATGGAGTGTATAGTGAGAAGAATCTCTTATATAGAGAGTACTTAGTATAAGATGAAAAGGTACAACAGGGTAAGTCTGAAAAGCTCTTTGGAGGCATACTTGAAATACGTCTTAAATAGTCCTGAAAATTCTAAATTTCTGCAACATAGAATGTTCTTTGCAATTTTCTCACCCACATGAAAGGTTTTGGCAAAAGAAAAGAACATTAAATAAACAAGTAATTGATCAAATGTATCACAAGCATTTATTGGCTCTTGCTTCAACTTAGTTAAAGTTAAAATATTAGTTATACTTAGTGTATTATTTTCACTATACTCTGCTGTGTTCTTTGCTTCATAAGTGTGGTAAAATACAGTTTCCTTTACATTACCTGCCATCAGGGCCAACAGGGTTTCTAGCAACTACCCTGAAGAACAAGGAGAGCATCCACTAGTAAAACAGCAAATTAATATTCTGAGAATATTTAAACTCCAGAGGGAGTTTAAAGCTTGATCATTATTAATTTGGAGTGGTATGTTAAGTTTAGGCAAATTAATTAAAACATCCAGGTATACATCTTTTGTCACACTGAATTTGCATTTTTTTATACTAGGCTTGCATCAGTTTTATAAAATGATGTATCAATCCCAACAGGTTCTAATGAGGTGTGAATAAACGCCACAGAGAAATTTTAAAGAAGCCCAATAGGTCATTTTACTCTTAAAAGAAATATTGTCAGTCAGTGTCAATGTAAATATCTCTTACTGCTAAAAACAAACCTACTCAATTTTATTTTCAGACAGGCATAGGATAATTAATTAACACAACATGGACCAGTCAGTTTCTTATGGTGTGTTGACTACTTATTTTTGTATATTTGGCAAAAATTTCTTCAAGCTACAGCAATCATGACATCAGGCCATAGGCATCATTATAGCTGCTGGCACATGTACCTGGTCAGTTACCCAAACAGCCTAATATTTACCTTGAAAAATGACTAGTTTTGCATAAAATTTTCTCCCCAAAATTAGATGATTTTACAGATAGCCTTTTAGTGATGTGCATTTTAAAGTATTCTTTTTCTAAGCAGTAAGAGTAAACAATTTATTTCAGAATCATCAGATATCTACAAAGTAGAAATCTACATTGTGCTTATATATTTATTTGTACCTAATTCTAGCACAAAATTTCCATAGCTCCAGTTAGACATGTAAAAGACAACATGAGCTAGTTGGGCTACATAAAACAAAGAAACAAACAAAAACCAAAACAAATAAAGAAACATGAAAAATCATATGAAATGCCATGAAAAACAGTTGTAAAAACTGGAACCGCACATTGTAAGTAATCTCCTTGCTGGGGCTACAATACCAATTTCAGTATCTGGCACTGTGTTAGAAAGTTTCCATCAAATACAATATAGACATTCACAGCTACTATATATTTTACAGTTAGGATGAGTTTTGTGCTCATAAAAATAAAGGACTGACAACACTAAACACAAACATGATTCAGACTGGCACTGCAAAAACGAGTGACAATCTTGACCTGCAAATGCTTCTCTTACTCCAGTTCTTGGCCTTGCTTGACTCAAGACTGCCAAGTGTCTTGAACTGATCCAAACTCTGTGATTTGAACAAATATCCACTGGGCACAGCGATGTACTTTCAGCATGTTAAAAATTATTTGTAGTACAGTAATAGTTAGAGCTAGGAGTCAGTAATATCCCAATTGGCAAGCCAGCTCTTTTACTGTCTTAAATTCATTTTTGTTAAAAAAGCCCCTGAAGATTCCTGCCTACAAGGTAAGCTTAAGGTACTACACTTTGTTCACAAACGCTTGGTTTTAATCTGTTGCTGAATGCAGCATTAAGAGGTGCATACACTAACTGGGAGCTGATTTATGGCTGTTTTTTTGGAGACTAGATGAAGCAGAGTATCTCCACACATATTTCATTAGACCACAGACTTTCTGGACAGACTTGTCATTTCAACTGTTTGCTTGGATGCTTCCACTTTGATGGTTCTCTGAGAAGCTCCCTCTCCAGAGCCACCTAGACACAGTGCAGAAATAAGAGTGTTTTTAAATTACAAGTTTTAGGAATCATAGTGTTCTGAGTCACATATTTGTATTTTTAAGACTGAACTTAGAAACAAGGGGCTTTCTCATTTAATTTCCTTCCATTGAACTCCCTCCACTCTAAATGTCTAGGCCCCTCTAGGCAGCATTTACATGAGTTTTCAGGTTGCAGATGACTTACCACACAGGAAAAAACACAGATTAAACTACCACACTGAAAGAATTTCCCTGGATGAGAAAGGAACCAAATTATTGATATTAGGAATAGACATTTAAACAAACCAAGGAAAAAATATTAAAAATTGGCAAAAAAGTTTAATGTGATCCCTACTACTGAATCAATCATAGTGCATGAAGTAAAAAATAGATCCAGAAAGATACAACTAAACATCTCTCCATTAAACATAATAAGAAAACTATTACAACTCAGACAGTGTTAGGGAATAGGATTGAACTGACAATACTAGAAAACTAGAAAATTAATGGCTTTCACAATTCTTAGTATTCGACATGGGATATAAATTGTGTTTTATCATTAGCACTAATAACTTCATAAAGCAATTGAAATTATGTAATCCCAGAAAATTAATTATTAAATTAAACAAATAGAAATATATTGTATTTTATATTTAAATTATTAAAACAATTTTCAAAGTAAACTATAATACCATCTCAAAGATCTTGTGTTTTCATTTGTATTTCCTCAATATTACACATAAAATAAATTAGTATCTCTTCCTCTGTTCATACTTTAACCTATGAGAGTTTAGAGTGCCCAGTGTAAACCATAAGCTTTGATTCATTGATAAGAATATTGACTTGAATAGATACTACTGAAAGTATGGACAGGTTGTAATACTGGTACCTCTTGGCCTTCATACTTTTAGTGCATATTAGCCAACTAGCTATTGCAAAAGTAGAGTATTATTTTGCTAAAGGAAATAGGTCCTTTGAGATTCAAACTTTCACTCTAGTTCCTTTTTCTACAACTTATTAGGTGGGAACAGCTTTTGTATTGTATGGCATAGCAACTGCAGTGACAGATTTAATTTCCAGTTATCTCTGCTACAATAGTAAATAAATCTCTCAATTGACAGTTTTCCTGTGTGTTTATAGTTTGCTCTAAAATGAGACATATGCCACCATAACTATTCACTGGCCATTCAACTTTATTTGACCAATTTTAGGCAGTTATTAGTTTGTGTTTGTTTTAGAGCAAATAATATTCCTGACAGTCTAAATCCTTTTCCTTCCCTCTCATGACATCATAAAATTATGTATTTCTGAAACTTTATAAAACATTTCTTGCATCATCTGAAACAGGGAATTGTTGCTAAAAAGCACAATTTCTTGTAATTGGGTAGCATATTTTATTTTTCCTGTAAACTCCCCAATAATTCAAAGTAAGAATAAATATCCTGAAAAGCAAACAAGTTTTTTCCTTATACAAATAAAATTTTTAAACCCAGGCATCTCTTAAAATCCTGCAACATCATTTATGAATGCCTAAAATACAAAACCAAAAGGACTTCTAACTAACATAACCATAACATGAAAAAGAGTAACTAAGAGTTAAATTCAAGTCAGTTCAACGATGTTTTTACACTTTTTTTATGGTTGTGATAACATTTTTGAGAAGGTATCTTTCATGGAATTATAAAGTCCTACAAAATTCCACTTAGCTGAAATCAGTGTCAAAAAGAAATGAAAAAATGTATGCTTGGTACATGGGAAAAAAAATAGTAAAATGGCAGAAATAGATTTCATTTTAATCTGCTGCCAAAATCCATCTGACAAACACCTGGACTTTAGCCAGTTACAGTTGAGCCTGACATGAAGATTTGTCAAACTGGGTTAACGTTACCATTGAATTACTATATGAATTCTATTCTTTATTTTGGGAGGTTGGCAAGGAGACAGCAAAATTCCTAGTAGAGATGCTAACATTTTGGAGACTAGCAGTAATCTATCGGAGAGATGTAAACCAAACACTATATAAGCAGATAGCCATCTTTACAAAATAAAGAGCAACTATTTAGTGAAATGCTGAAGCATGCAGAGATATTCCTAGATATACATGCACACATACATTCTAAGTGGTGCTGTCTGCCATGAAGTGGCAATGACTAATAATTTGAAGTTAAATACATGTCTTTCAGCCTTCATTAAATGTTTACTATGTTGCACCTTAAATCTTTAGTAATGTGAAATGACAGAATATAGCAAACTACATCACTATATCTTTCTAAAATTATGCTTGATGTTGAAGAATGGCACTTTTTACTGTGTATACTGTAACACCAGAACAGAAATAGGCTGTTTGGATCTTTGAGTCCAGTGCCTAGCCACTGCATTTCATGTACCATAAAATCTTTCTGGATATTTCGGATGTTAGTGCTCTCCTTATAAGGCTTTCTTAGAACTTCACTACTCCAACGCTTCCTCTAATTTTCAAGCTAAATTTATACTTGACTTCATCTTTATCGTGCTAGCAACACTCTTCAAGTGTATTAACTGTAACTTAGAGCTTTCTCTCTTTTTCCTGGTTTCTTCTTCTTGCTCACTTCTCTACTCCTTTCCTTTGCATTTCCTAACCCAAGGAGCATAAGCTCTTACCAAACTATACAATCGTGTCTGTTGTTTTTAAGTGACTTTTATTAATTACAGATCAGTGAGTGATTAAATATTCCAAGTTAAAATAATGAGAGAATAGAAATGTTTGGCAGGGTTATTCCTCAGCTTAGAAACTCATGTTTGTCCATAAAGGACCAGTTAACTTATTCTATACAGAACAATGCTTCTTCTGGATATTAAGAATAATTACAACACTGCTGTCATAGTCAGCATCAAATTCACCCTCATTTCAAAGCAAAAATTATCCAAGTCCCAATTCAGCTATGGGGTTTTTTGTGCATGTTTGTTCCTTTTTGCTCATTTGTTAGATTTTCCTACTAGGATTTCAAATGCAGTTCAAATATTTTATTTTCCTGCTATAAAACTAAGAAGGTTTTGCTTTTGCTAACTGTATTTTGGTAAACTTCACGCATATCAAACACGAAACATGAGAGCAGATTTGAAAGATAGGAATTTGAGAAGGATAAGGTCTTGATCCTGTAAATTATTGTAGATTGACCTCCTCTACTTATTACCAGTGCCAATGAAAGTGACTGGACTATACAGAAAAGTCAAACTGAAGGAGGTTCTGTAGATGAGTGAAAGACATGGTTTGAATTCTGAGCTTGTAGTAGAAACAGCTGAGCATCTTTGCATCTGGAAACTGGTTGTAGTTATAAATTATACGACTTTGGGAAACTTTTTTGTTGTGGTTCTTTAATCTTCTAGTTTTCAACTGAAACTTGTTTCATTAAAGTGGTGGATTCCTTTTCAAGTGCTGCCTTTATAATCTTTGTTACTACTTCAGACAGAGATCTGGTTTATGTGTATGATTTCTGCAGTGAGGGTTTATTGTATTTACTGAACCATATGTTTTTCTACAGCCTGCTTGGAATTCATTATGACATTGTTTTGGTTAAAGTTGACAACTACAGTATGTTTCAAGTTAACGAATTTCCAATGAAAATTGTAGTCTCTTAATGAACTGAGATTTTGAAAATTTTCAGGCAATTACATGTTTCAGTTTCGGTGATCAAGTCATGTTGCAAGGACTTTTTTGTTTTCATCTTATCTTTTTAATTTTTTTTCACAAATTTATAAAATTCCTTTAAAGGATTTATTATTGCCTTTAATGACAAATTCACCATTTTGCATAGGATCTAGAAATCAAGATCTCTGTACCAGAAAAAAATATTCCACTAACAGAAATAGCAAAAATACACATTTGGCTCAATTTACAAACACTTGCCAAACACCCTTTGCCTGAGGACTCTAAAATTGAAAACATGTCACTTCACTATTTCTGAAGAATATTAGACTAAAAAGAGTTGTAGAGCATTTCCTGAAAAGTAGGGCATGCCAATACAATACAGAACAAGGAAGATTATGCAGATGGGCAAGGCACACTCAATTCTCATCCCCTTAATGCAATATTTGCTGAAGTCCTTGGTTTAGTGGTTTGAACCACTAATTCACCACAAGAGGATCAGCTGCATTCCATAAGACCTCAATTTCAAATCTTGATAATGTAGTTGCAGCTCTACAACTTTATTAGAAGAATCGGGGGTATTTTATGGATTATACTTCTATATATATTTTGAGTATGCATCTTTTGAGATATCCCTCACTGGTTCCTTAACATCATGCATTTTATACGGTGCACTGACATAGTTGCTATGTAAACTATAACCAGCATAGAGCGGTTGTGTTGCAAAAAGTTAAAACTACCAAATGTGTAATTTCCATCATTCGGATCTGATTTATTTCTCCTAGAATAACAATACCATAACAAACACACATTCCACTCTACAAAATCCTTTAGCGTATCAAGGAAGAACAGGAAAATTGTTAGTAAAAGTCGGTGCATCAAACCTTTTTTGCTTTTCAAGACTGTCATGTTTTATAGCAACTAAAGATATTATTTACTCAAATGTTAACCTCAAATGTATCCTTCTTTTTAATTTGCCTTGTGACACATGAATCTGACTGAGGGAAAAGGAAATATGTAAGAAGTATTAATAATCACAATGTTTACTTTCCTCTTGCACTGGCAATCTAAGCTCTTTTCTGTGATGCAAGAAGCCTTGAACATTTTTTTTTTCATCTTTGTGTATAAAATTTTGTCAATATTAGTGTACTGGGTGTAGCTCAGAGGAATTTGGTTTCATAGCAGCACTGTGATGTGTTTTGGATTTCTGGCTAAAAAAAGTGCTGACAACATACCAATACTGTTGCTGAACAGTACGTACACAGTGTCAGTGCTTTACCCCTTTCTCCCCATCCACAGCAAGCAGGGTAGGGGTGGACAAGAGACTGGAGGAGCCACATCTGGGATAGTTGTGCCAAACTGACCAAAGAGACATTCTATACCACATGGCATCATGTTCAGCAATAAACAATGAGGAATGATGGTGGGGGTGGTACTACTGCTCAGGGACTGGATGAGTATCAGTAAGTTGATGGTGATAAATTGCTTTCATTGGCATCACTTGTCTTTATTGAGTTAATTTATCTCTCAATTACTTCCCTTTTCATTTCATTTTATTAATATTATTATTTTATTTTATTTCATTATGAAACTCTTTTTATCTCAATCCACGAGTTTCTCATTTCATTCTTCCAATTCTCCTCCCCTGTCCTGCTGTAGGGAAAGTAAGCAAGCAGCTGTGTGGTGTTTAGTTGCTGGCTGGGGTTAAACCACAACAGTTTTAGGTAATGTATTTTCTAGTGTACTCTCTTCCTTACAGTAGGTTGTACCACACCTATTAATATTAAACAGTTTTGTGACTGAGAAAATTCTCAATCACTTGTAAAAACTATTCATAATTTAATGACTGGAGTAATTATGGTCAATGTATATGTGAATACACTAGGCAAAAGGTCTAAATATGAGAACTGTGAGCTTCCACATCTGAGCAAAAGATATTTTGGCAAAAGAGAAATGCCATTTCACCTATTGTCAGTGGAGTATGAGTGAGCAAGTACTATAGAAGACAATCACCCCTAATTCTGTAAGCAATGAAACAGCATCCATATTCTTCTCATTCCAAAGGATTAAGTATTACATAAACATCTTTATCATATAGGACTGTCTTAATGACTGCAAGTCCTACATTAAAATCCTGTGTAACAATACTGAGTCTTACATTCTGCACTGTGTATCCACACTGCATTATTTCTTTGATTTCTCAGAGATGCATTTTTGACACGGTACCTTGTAGTGTAAGAAACCAAAGGTTCCCTGGCCTATGAGCAGAACTTGACAAGATACAATGCAGAAGACTTGTAAGAGCCACATAAAATGCTTCGAAAGTACTTTTGAAGATGAAGGCATACCAAATCTGGTTATGATTATTTTCCCATTGGAATGTTATGTGTCCATGGCAGGTACATTGTGTAGAAGAGGCATAGATAGAAAAATAGGTTTCAATGCTTTTTCCTATTGAAAACATATTTTAAATAACTCAGTAGCCAGAAAAATATTTGTAAAATGGTAAAACTGTTTTTTAAGTAAGTTCTTCAGCAAGAACATACTTCATACATTTAAAAGATTATTTGTACTGTTCAGTTAACTGATGGGATATTATGAAACACACATGGATGGGCTGCACTGACCCCACTCAATTCTTTACAAACACATTTGAAACTTTATTGGCTGACAGGGTAGGAGAGATTTCTTTTGATTTTTGTTTCTGCTATTTTCATATGTTGAACATATGGTATATCTCTCTCAAGCACAGCTGACATTAAATATCAATAAACCTTATTTTCACTTTTGTCCAAGAATCATTTGTGAATGACTTTAACTGTATTTTTATTAATCCAACTTCTATAATCAGCTTCTGGTCAATAAAAGTAATTCATGAAATTAATAAAATCTCATCTGTCATAATCTAGTACTGGGACAACATTCCATCTTTTTTTCCTCTCCAGGATTGTAGAATCCTTTAAAATCAAAGAAACTAGGATGGACCTTTTACTAGAATTATTTCAGTGCAGTGTGTCATATATAACAAATTATAATTATGGAATCCCATAAAGTGTGAATTGGTTTAATTTACCATCAAGTTGGTGATTTAAAATAGATTTACCTTACTAATGATCAAGTTACATTACTATAAAACCCAGCATGATCTTAGCAGCTTTCCAGCTTCAGCAAGATTAATTTTTTCAATATGACACCTTTAAGCTTACTCCCTCTCTTGAAATTTGACATCCTAATCTAAGCTTCAGCAGCAACTACAGCTACCAAACAATTATTTTATAATTACATAAAGATACTCAGAAGTTATAAATAAAAATTTATACTATAACATTTCTCATGAGTAATGCAAATACTAAGCTTGTATTACAGTGCACATTCTTCCAACATTTACAACATTCCTCTGGTCAGAGCAATGCCCTCTTTGAAACTGAACATGTCAGATAGTATATTTATTGAAACTAGACCATTTTATTCCAAATAAGTGCTTTCTGTTTTGTCAGGTCTGAAGATTTTGTCTTCTACTTATTACCTATCTTTTGTTAATTTTTGTAGCTATCAGAACCAAGCATACTATACTGCATCACAGTTCTATTTTGAACCACATTTTTCCTTTATTAAATTCTGACTCCCGTCTTACTGGTTGTACTTGCCACTGATTATCTTTCAGCTAAGTCTTCTGCAACTGTATATAGTTTTGATAACAAAAAATTACTAGGATATCTCTTTTTTTACTAAATGATTTTCACACTTCTTTCCCTCCTGATGGAGCACTTTACAAGCAGTATCACACAATGGCAAGTGTGTAACTCCACAGTCACTTCATTCATTTACTTAAGCATCCACCGGTCCCTACTTTCCTCAGCAAACTTTATCCTAAAAAGCTTTTTTCCTCTTTTGTGTTTCTTTTTTTTTTTATGTTATACCTGGGAAGATTATGCAACTGTTTGACATTTCAGTTCTATTTTGAATTGTCAAGGTATAAGTTTTGAACCTACAAAAGGCTCGGTAATTTTTCAGCTTTTTGGTGTTGGACTTAATACTGATTAAACCACTGACTAGGTTCCAACTCACAAGAGGATAACACAGCTAGTGCTTTATAAATTGTTGATAAGATGCAATGCTATGAAAAATATTAACTTTTTTAGTCAACTTTCTGCTAGAAAAATGTTGTGTACTATTAGTCACTAACATATCAAAGTGAGATTTTATTTCATATTTTATGTAATCACTGAAAAGGAAAATATTCATATATGCTACTTTTGATCTTGAGGTTTCACTGTCATCTTTTTTACTTTAATGTAATATAGTTTGGATTTCCAAAAACTGCCAGGTGTTTTCAACTTGGAATTTTAATTTTCTAGTATTACTGTAATCAACAATACCCAGCACTTTATAACAACACTGATATTTTATATAGAGCAAAGGATTCTCCTTCACATTCTTTTTTTGGTGTTTTGTTTTTCTGGGGCAGGGAGTAGAGGGCAGAGGAGGACAACAACAGAGAAAAATCTCTTAATTTTTGTTTTACCTGTTTTTTATCATCGAAGTAGCGAATATGACTCCTTCAGTTATCCTAAAAACTGAGTAAAAACCAAAAAGCCTCATTGCCTGCATAGCTGATAACAAAGGACATCTTCAGAACTTGTAAGGGGAAACCGAGTTTCCTACTAAGCTCTGATGAGATTCTGCCATTTCCCTTAATCTGAGAGATGATAGCTGTCCTATCACTAGGACTTTAGCCTGTGTTTTATCTGAAGAATCACATGAGCAGATGGTTCATGAGAAATATTTTATTAGTTGCCTGGGTTTTTTTTAATGGATAAACTATTATTTCTTATTAAAGAGTGAAGAATTGCATTCAGAAAACGTACTTTAAGTCAAGAATTTGGGTTCCACTCAGACTCTATTAATGGACTACATATGACATTTAGGCTGGGCTTGTCTTCAGTCCTTTGTAGGCATGAAGCTAAATCTAAACAGGTGCACAGAGAGTCTTGGCAGATTTTCCCCTGAACAGAGTGAGGATTAAAAGACATGATTTATTTATCTGTTTAAATAAATAAATAACATATGGCAGTGGACATAGCTGGTGCACTACCCTTATTCATATACCTTCTACAGTTTTCTAAGACATCCAAAATTTTCACTCAAAATTAATGATTCCTCGTGCCAGCTACATTATGCAATATGACAAAATCAAGGTTTTCAGTGTAAAAAATATGTTGCTTTGCTTAATATCATTTAGTCATTCCATTCATATTCTCTATAAACATGGAATTTACTTGGACTGTAGGAGAAGCTCAGGTATTTAAATCACTGAAATTTTCTTTTATCTTTAACATGAGCAGTATGGCACATGATAAGCCAAATAGATCCTGAGATGTTGTTTTAGTAGGCTGTAGGAAGTTTGTAAGTTTGTAACTGCTAGTACATATAGCCCAGTGGACCCTTTTTTTCAAGTCTGCTCAATATACCACGATGTTGTGTTACAACTTTGATAGACTGATAATTTTGAAAATTCTGTATTTTTGAAGTACTTTCTGGCCCTGCAGTAGTGACCCCTTGTCACCTTCAACTCACCCACAGCTCTCTCCTTTGACATCCAAAAAAGACAGTTTAGCACTTGTGAAGCACTTATCACAAATGTTGCCTTATGGTTAAGCTTTTGTCTTTGCATGCCATTATTCAGTTTTCTTTCCAGTTTTCTGAGCAGCTCTGTTCAATAGACTCTAATTCTATATAAGTGTTGTACGTGTGCAGTGCAGTATTTGCCTTCAATTTTCGTTCTTAGCTCACCAGCTCACAATATGATGGTCATTTTCAAACTAAAGTTTCCATCTGTGACTGCTGCCTTGTATTTAATTTCAAAAGCTTTACAGTCATATCAGTTGCTATTTTCTGCTGTTTCTCCACTTTTGTGCTGATAAAATTAGTACATTTCTTAAATATTTTTTCTATGATTTTCTTTTCAGTGAAGCATACTAGTTCTTGGATCTGTAGTAAAGCTTCCAAACTGGAACATTCTTTGTATTCCAGTCCAGCAGAATCCCATTCTCAGCAGTGAACACTTCCACACACTATGACCTAGTTTCCCAATAACTTTAAGTCAATGAGCCCAAATCCTGAGCTGCTATGAATTACATGGCCTCTTTGCTGAGGCCAAAGCAGCCTAATAATCTCAGACGAAAAAGTAGTTTAAAATTTTGGCATCCATCTTGCTCAGACTAAAGTGATCTCTAGGAAATAATGCAAACTATACTTTAAAGCAAGCCAACATGTGAAAATGTTAATTACAGTCACTGCGATTAACACGGTGGTCTTGAAATGCACTTTAAAAGCTACTGAATGATCTGTAGGCCAAGTCTGAAAGTGGCCAAGTCTGAAAATATCAATGTAAGCAGAGAACTAGGGGAGGGTTGATATCGTGTCAAGTGGGCTAACTTGGGTTTTCCCGCAATAATCTTCAGGATGCTTACATGAATCAAATGTTTCTCTAAAAATTCTTTACCTAATTAAAAAATAAATGAAACCTACAATTATAATTTTTTTAGTCTGATTCTACTTCAGATTTTGACTAGACTTTTACCAGATACATACCTAGGACCAAAAAAGAAAAAAAAAAAAAAAAAAAGGAATAATTATATCTCACAAGTTTTTTAGACAATTTTGTATTTCCATATGATGTTACAAACTGCTTCAAGAACAGAGAAGGATCATATGTGAACATACATAAAGAGAAAAAGTATTTAATAACTTGGTATATGTTTTCAGGGTTCACAGAATGAATGATTTTAATCAAAGTTCATCTGGATATTAATGACCTGTTTCTCCACTCACATCATTTTTACAGTGACATAACTCAAGTTAAATGGAGTTATTTCTAAGTGACATATAATATCTGAGAAGGATCAGAAATTAAGACTTACATATATCTACCATCAAAATGTAAATAAGCATATGAATCCTCCCTATTAATTAGAAACATTTAAAAGGATAGTGAGCTTAGCCCAGGAACAGCATAATGCTAACTGAGCCGTCAGAGTTTGGGAGGGCTTATTGGGTTTATTTAACAAAATAAAAATCAGAAAACAAAAAGTCCCTGAGAAAAAAAAAAACCAACAAACTCAACATAACTACATCACTTCTGCAATGCTTTCTACAACCTTTCTGGTTTACTTCTTAGTATGCAACTTTAATATCCTCTCTTTGACAAGGTCAGGTCTGCTTTCTCTTTCAGGCAGCCCAGAAGACTCAAGTTGTAGCTAATTGCTTTGATTACTGGTTCTGTAACCTCTAATTCCCCATGACCTTTTCCAAGCCCATTTTCAATTTAATGAGCCAAACTAGTAAACCTTATCCTGGACTTTTGATGAGGGTTGCCAGAATGCCTTGACAAATTAAGTGTTCTGCATTCTAGATTGCTTTCAGACTAAATTAAACTATAGAGATAATTTTATATTTTTGTTTTAGTTATGTGTCTCTATACAAAACCATGGCTTTACAAAGAAAAAAAAAATAGTAATTTTTCTGTATGACTATTTGTAACATTAAGTTGGCTTGGTCCCTCGAAGATTATATATATATAAATATGGTTTTGAAAGATGCCCATTTGTATGTGTTTTTATAAAGCTGTCTCTATGAAGTATATCCCATCAACTTCATTATCTAGAATAATGAATTTTGGGATCATACAGAATGGCAGGAGGAAAGGAAGCAAAAAAAGGTACTACAGGTAGCTAATTAGCACCTTCAAGACAGGATGTACTATCTTATAATCGCTGTCCATGCCCCTACAGCCTTCTCCCTAGCACTTATTTTTCCTGTATTCCAATATAAAGAGACATCTGATAGTTTCTAGTAAGTTAATATCTAATTTCTATTTGGATTGTCAAGAAGGCAAGAGGATCAGTGGGATTTTTTGGTGAATTTTTTTGTTTTAAACATGTGCTTAACTGTTAGAAAAAAATATACATTAAGACCTTTTCAACACTTTTAAGGAACCACTCCCAGTGCATCAAATTGTAACGTACTTCAGTCAGGTTTGAGCATTTTACTACAAAGTACTACAACCACATCATCAGCAGAAAATTTTTACTCAATAAAAGTTCATAGTATCAAGAGCATCTTCATAAACTTCTCACTGTGATGTTATCCATTACATATGTACTACCCAGCAAATTACTGAAGAGAATTCTGAGTTTTGGTTCAGCATTGGATTTTTGGTTTGTTTTTTAAACTTTTTAAGTTTGTTGTTACTATTAATTTAGATTTTGAAACATTATTTGCCTTAGAGATCTATGTTATCCTTAAAGCTATAAATTAACCTATAACCTTAAAGTTATAAAATAAATCTCAAAAGAAAAACTGAAGCTTAGTGCCTTGATGAGTATGAGTCAAAACTCTGTATTTCAGGGTAACACTGCCTATGGAGTTTTAATTTTTTTTTAAGCGAGATACCGAAGCTCCTTCTAACCTGTTTTATGGAACTCATGTATTTTTGCTGGTCAATTTTTTATTAGAGCAATAATTTTCTCATCCCAAGTGATGCTGCAGCATACTATTAATCAATATAAAACAGCAGTTAAAACCAGATTATTATTGGAATGAAAGGTGATTTGGTAACTGAGATTGTATAATATCAAAGGACAGAGGGGTAAAAACACATCCTAATTGTGACCTCCAGCCCCACTATAAGGAAAGTGACAGTTAACCTTACCAGCCCCTTGCACAGAATGAAAGAAACAAGATCATTCCCAGGAAAGAAAGCAAGAGATGACGAGTGTTCAGACTACCTGGTACCAATTATCACTGTAAGAAATGCTAGCATTAAACTGCAGCTGTGACAAAAGACTCCAGGAAACTTGGTTTTATTAATATTATTTAGTATGTGCTACTATTTTTCAATAAATCCTCAAAATGGTGGGAGATCACTATTTTTCTAGGTGTTTACAGAAATGTGTGTGAAGGTAAAGGATAAAAAGAAATATCAAAAACAATTGGCAAAGCAGCAGTGACTACTCTCAGTACACAGCCCTATTCATTGTGCCATACTGCCTTAAGGAAGGGAAAGAAGCAAAGGGAATATGCAAAGCCATCTTTTCCACTCTTGATGTTTTCCAGTCAGCACTAGACAGAGGTAATAAAGTGACTATATGAGGTACTGAAGGCTCATCTGGCTCACTGGCAAGGCTGCCAGCATAATGTTTCTGCCCTGAAGGGCCTGAAAATATTTGTCATCAACAACTTGATCTACTGGGATTGTGACAGCAGGTCTGTATCTTTTTAGTGCAGCATGTCAAACTGGAGAAAATAGGAAAAGCAACATAGGACAAATGTTTTGACCTTCCAGCTCTGTGCTGTGGTGATGAGATACTACGAGTGTTATCAGTTTCCCTGCTAATGCTTGCCAGGGGCAATATACCTTCTGCTGTACATATGACTGCTCCTCTTTATGTACATGTTCTGTTAGAAATTTGCAGAGGAAGTCATTAATATTAACAGATTGATTCTAAAAATTCTATCTATCAGTTGGAAACATGCAAAGCATTTAATCAACAAAACTAACTTTCTCAGATCAGATAAAGGATCTGCAAACTTAGAGAATTAAAAAAAAACAACAAACCCAAAACACTTTGAAAGTATTTTGTGATATAGTAATTGCCAAGAAAAAGGTAACTCCACTGCATTGCTGACAAAGGAAAGTAAGAACATATTTTTATGTTTCATATTGTCAAGGCACCTATCTGATAGTGCATGCCTTCCAGGTTTATATTTTTTAAGAAATTCTCCTTGTTCTGGTGGTGTTACTAATGATACAGGCCTGCTGTACAGTGAAATAAAAAGTTTGTGAAATAGTGCATGTGAGTAATAAAGAGGCTCACCTTCCCCTTCCCCTCCCCTTTGGCCATTTATATTGCTGTTCTTCCAGAAAACAGAAAGTCAAAATCTTGCATATAGAAACTAGAATAGTTTGAGTTGGAAGGGACCTTTAAAGGTCATCAAGTCTAAACTCCCTGCAGGAACCAGGTATACATTCTACTAGATCAGTTTGCTCAGGGCCCCATCCAATGTGACCTGGAATGCTTCCAGGAATGGGATGTCTACCACCTTTCTGGGAAGCTTGTTCCAGTCTTTCATCACCCTCATCATTAAAAATTTATTATATCTAGTCTATATCCATCTATCTATCATATCTATCTATACTGCAATTTCCAGTGCAGCAAATTAAATAAACCAGGAAGAAAAATTTTATTAGATATATAGAGCATTAAGTAAATCCAGAAGCTATGAGACCACAGGCTCATCCAGACTCTTGTAGTAAAAATATTCTGAACAGACTTAATGTTTTATCAGTTTATGTAGTAATTTTTAGTTTATGTGGTAATGACTTTGTTAATGTCTAAGCAAATCAGGACAGTCAACAATAAGAAAGGAATTTTATGAATTTCAAAGTCTAAACACTTTTTAACTAGGATTAATGAACAAAGACATTATAAGTGTTACAATAATTGGAGTACACAGTTAAAGTAACAATACTAACCTATTCTAAGTACTTACGTGTATGCATGGCCTAAGTGTCTTAGTGTCACCGTTGTACCATGGCACAGACAATCTCAAAAAAAAGAACTATTTTAGGAATTTTGGAACACAATAGTGGTTTTCTTGTACCTCCCGATGAAATATGTTATTTTAAAAACTCTTCCTATAAGAAATTTTATTCTATCCTGTAATTAGATTATCATAACTAACATGGTAAGTTCAGAAACCTGAATTTGCTAATGGAAGAAGAGTGTGTGATATTTAAATATACTCTGGAGGATTATATTGAAAGAGTAGCATTCAGAGAGGAGCAGGATTGTTGATATTAACAAAAATATGGTGCTCAGCTTTCTGTGTAGAATTACTGAGGTGGTTCTACTGTTAATTGAAATGTGAAATAATTTGTTAATCATGAGCATACAGCCAAACACTTGGTACTACCAACAGAATATGCAAGTTACAGGAATTTATTTTTAATTCTATTCTGGTTTTGTTTGGGGTTTTTTGTTGTTTTTGTTGTTCTTGTTTTTTCTGCCTAAATTAATCATGAGAACACTCAATAAATACATCATTTGTGTTTTTCTAGCTTAAAAGCTGCCATAAAGTTTGTCACAGATCAGAATCACCACAATATAACTCAAACAATGAGTCACATGTCATCACTGGCATAAAATACTGAAAAACTACAAAATGAAAAGTATTCACCAATATGATTAAGTACTTTACTTGGATGCAGTGAAGGAAGTACTTACTTGGGGATGAAGTCTTGGAGGCCATGTTTAGTAGAATTTCTCTCAAGTAACAATTAGGGAATTATATCCTATATTTGATACTAGTGACTCAACTTCTAACACAGAAGAATTTTAGCCCCCTCTCTAACAGTGAAACAATGCATTTTAGCAATTTTTCTTTCTATCACAGTGAATAGCTATATGTCCTGATAATGTGGAATACAATTTTTCTTACCTAAGGAGAGCTATTTTCACTACCATGGTTTTAAGAGGCTGACATATTTTATTTACATGTTGCATCTCCCCATATGAGGTTTCACACTGATGGTCCTCTGAGAAAGTTAAGTACCCCAAAGCTTTACCTCTTTCAGTGTTTTGTTGAATCTGAATTAAGATTCCCTGTAGTAAGTTGCAAAATTGTTCAAAATTGACTCTAGGCATCCTAAGAACCCTAAAGCTTCTAAGGGAGTTGTTTAAAACTAAAAACTGAATATCTCCTGAAGGAAAATTGCATGTCAGATTTATATTATAATGTGTTATTGTGCTTTTTGTTCTAATTGGGCTTGAAGCCAAAATGCTGTTGTTTTGCAAATGCTCCTGAAGTGTTATTCTGTTATTATTCTTTTCACATAGAAAACCAACCAAACAAACAGAATAACAAATAATAGCACCAGAACAATAGCGATTCCAGAAAATTTTCCATCCATAATCCATACCATTTAATTATACGATTTTATGTCACGTATGAGTAAAGCTTTAATATTTGTGATCAAGTAGAGTGACAGGTCACTATACAAATGTGTATTCATTATACAAATGAAGTCAACTTACTTTAACTGAACATCTGAGAGGACAATATTTCATTTGGAAAATTTTACCTTAGCATGAAGAATTGGATAGAGAATGAAAAAGGAAATTGTATCTGCCAATAAAGGACACTTAATAACCAGAAAATTTTTACTGCTAGTTTTCACTTCAGCAATACTCAAAACTCTGACTTAATGCTAATCAAAGCAGTGAAAGCAGATAAAATATGGGAACTCTAAATACATTGGGTTTTAATCATAGAACTTTCTTGATAACTGATACTTCCTTTGTGGACATTTAAATTTTCTTCAGTGCAGACTAAAGATGAATTAAGTTTTTCTTTTGTAATGTTATATAAATGTATATTAAATTCAAACATAAATGTAAAGTTATTCATTCAGGTTAGATTTTTTGATGTAACAATACGAGGCTGCTTCATATTCTAAATATTACCACAATATGAGTAGTAAAAGTATTGTGTAACATGTTTATAATACTAGATAGTCTTTAATCTTTGAGATTTAATCTTTTAAGATAGAAAGATGATCTAGTAATTACTTTGTATTACTTTAGACCTTTGATAAAACTTTTCCCTTTAAAAATAATTTCTGGTTGCCATTTATCACGTTATCTATGTATATCTATACAAGTAAATGAATCTCAGACCGGTAATGGCAACTTTCCCAAACTAAACAAAAAATAAAACCCCACCAAACAAACTCACAGCAATTCTCCATCTTTTATAGTAACACTCTCAGTACTTTAAAAGTGTCCTTTGTGTTCTCTGTTGTAAAAGTTGCTAAAGCAACAGCTTGGCAGAAGGATGCAGACAACAGATGCACCTAATAGCTCAATAGGTTTCCTGGAGATAAAGAAAAAAAGAAAGGCTCTGCTCTTGTTTACCTTAGTAAAGCAGAGTGTTCCAGAATTCCTCCATGGTTTTCATAAACTAGATTTGGCTCTTAGCTTTGTTTTAATATAAGCAGTGTAAACTGATAGATCCACTTTCTTCATTTTAATTTTTCCTCCACTGATTTAGATTCAAATCAGTCTTTTGTTTTCTAGTGCCCTAGTCCACTCTACACAGCTAAATCAAGCAAGAGTAAACCAATCAAGTTTAACATAATATTCATAAAGTTATTTTGTACAAGGTAAAAAGCTAAGTTTGATGCTTGATATGATATCAAATATTTTCTCTAAAGTTTGTTTCTTCACAGTTCAAAATTTAGCAAAATATATTTTAGAACAGAAACAGCTTATTTCAGATTGCAGGCCTGTGCTGTTGGTCAATGATCTGATGTGAGAAACTGAGAGTTAATGACCTGGATTCTCAAGATGGTCCAGCCTACAACAGCTGGTTATGATGAGACCAAGGCTGTACATACACTTGTGAAACAAAATGATTTGAGGAGCTTGAATGGAACACTATATTAAGAAAGTCCTCCTATTGAGTAAAATACAGTTCACACGAGACCCAGCTCCTTCATTCAAATGGTATCTGAGATATAGGTATCCTCAGCAAGTCTGAAATGGTGCCACTACAGGCACAGTGAGACTATGCCATGCCATGCCATGCTTGCTTCATTACTTAGAGAGATATCATAACACTCAGACTTTAATATACAAAGAAGCAGAAAATCACTTCGATAAAAATTCCAATGTTGAAACTATTCAGATTCTTGAAACAAAGATTTAAATGGTAGTTTACTGAACAGATTAAAATTCTCTTCTCTCAATGTCTTAATGTTTCTCTATTACAGGAAACAGATGTCCTTTGACATCGACCAGCCTTTAGAAAAAGGGAGTTCAAATATAAGTCAAGTCAAGGTACATTTCACGTGGCCTGTTTACAAGCTTACACCTCAACCCAGTCCACATAGAAGGAATATCTAACTCTATATTCAGTTACATTTTCATTGTCAGTAGGAAAATATCAGAAGATCAAGTACCAGTTATACCAAAACAGTAATGTACTTTAACTGTTAACTGACTACATTAGAGACAACCAATTTTAGTGCAGCCATCCATACCAGTTATTTCACAGTGTAGTTAAAGAATCCATGGAACAGATAATTGAAAACATTTTAATCTATGCTATATCTTATAGGAAAAGCATTTCAACTCCTTACATAGCAGCAAACATAGATCCTGAAGTTGTTTATTCTTTATGCTACAATATTTATCACCTAGTTAATATAATTCAGGATGCTCTCATTTCCATTTTAATATCAGACAGACTTCATTAGGTATAGAAAAATGTTTACACTATATCACAGTTGATCATGTTATAGTAACCATGTACAGTAGTGGGCAGATAGTATGACATGAAGGTACCAACATAAAAAGTCCATAAGCAGCCAATATGCTTCATGTGTTAATCAATTATCAGCAGGTTGTATTATGTCTGTTATTGACTGAGAGCATTCCTACATTTTCCATGTATCTAGGGTAGTTATTTTGAAAATGCAAAATTACTAGCATATACTACAAACAGAAGATGGGCTTGAATACTTTTAAATGAATATGCATTGGTAACAGAAACTGGATTTAACAAAATTATACACATACATATATAGAGACATTTGTCTAACTTGGCACATTCTATAAAATGCTTTTTTATTTCATTTAATTACCACAAAACTTGTCTTTCCTTGTAAACTTAGATGCAGATAGAATAAAACATGATTTCGTTTATGTTTCTTTTAAGTAAAGTATAGAATTACTTTTCTCATTTAGAAACTAAGCACAATAGGAAAAAGGAAGTTTACATGCTTGTGATTACAAGCAATGATAAAGACATTGTTCCTCAGTGTGACTCATAACCAGGAATTCATATCTAGATTCCTGTTAGGTTGCACATCTGACTCATGTCCTCTGACAAGGTGTGGTGCAGAAGATACTCTGAAAGTTGTAAGAAAATAATTTTCAAACATACCAAAGACTTATAAAAATGAAACTTTTCAGTCTCCTGGACATTTCTAATGAGAACTATTTCATCTATTACTTACAAATATTTACTCTCCAAAGCAGGAGGTCATAATAACAAAGGTTTTAACAACAGAAATACTGGATATGTACACTTCCCAAACATTTTGAGATAATCTGTATTATGTGTCATAAAAAGAAGACAAGCTGCCACTGCAACCTATATATGTATATACTTACATAAAGTTTAAAATAACTTTGAATTACTTTTTTGAATTACTTTAAAATTACTTTGAATTTCTAAGAAGGATGAAACTAATTTTTGATATTCTTCAGTGAGACAAACACAAAGCTTAGACTGAAGGGTGGAACAGAAACCAAACTCAAGAGGAACCAGAGAAACTGCCTTTACAGCCTGACTGTGAATACTTTTCATATATGAGAGAGCTTAAAAAAATGTCTCCTTTCTATCTCTTGACGACTGCATCCACAACTTCTCATATTTTTTTTCAGGACAGGCTCTCCTGGAATTTCAGTCAAATCCATGCTTGTGAACCCCTTCTTCCCTTTTCCATATATCATTCATTGTTACGTGTTTCAAATAAGCAAGTAAAGCAATTTTGGGCTCATTGGCCACCTGTCTGAAATAAAAGCTGTTTCTCAATGGAAAGTCAAAAAGCACTGCAAGAGGAAGAGTGTCATGAGACAGGCTACACCCCTGGTTTGGTGTTTTATCCATGAAAAAATCTGAATTATACTTTCTAGCTACACATTATAGTCCTCTGAAAGTCCTCCTTTCTCTTCCCTTTGATATTAAGACACCATTTTCTCTGCGGGGCCACAATAAGAAAAACAGGAAAGAGGCTAAAGAGCAATGATTATGCAGGGAGCAATCGACCTACAGACTAAGTGAAAACATTGTCTCCAACACACAACAAGAAAAAGTTACAGAACATAGTTAAAGAAAACTGTCTTGTAGGAAGTCTACCTACTTCCAACAAGGTTACATATGGCTGTACTTGATTTTCATTACCATTGTGTAATCTAATAAAATTTCTTCTTATGAAATGCAACCTTTGGTTTCTAAATGGCCAATGATGCAAGACATAAGTTTCAAATTAAGCCATACCAGAAGAAACAGTAAAAAATTTATTTCAATATTTTAACAGTACTTATGATACGTCTGACCAGTCATTTTAACCATCTTTTGCAAATAGGATTTGTTTTCTAAAGATTCCCCAGAGGAGCAGCCTTCCTGATCAGAGGCTAATTTTTATCATCTCTCCCTGCATTCAGATAAATAGGTATTTGAGCCATAAGGTTCTTTGTGCTTTGTGGTAGCTTCCATTCATAGGTCAAACCAATTGATTAAAATGGCAACAAGCAAGTCCATATAATGTGGTTACGCAATGGCCCAATAGTCTCCATGTGCACTTCATTAGGTCTAATTGCATTGAAGTGAACTGTAATTCACTGTTAATCTGAAACAGCTGAGAGGATGGAGTTCTTCACACAAAGTGCAGTCAGGTAAGTAATTCCAAGCATGCTTTGTGTCCTTGCAAATTACAGCAGAGTTAAGAGAAAGCTTCCATATCACTGGCAAAATGAAAAGGGCAGTAATCAGAAGATCAGGCCGGAGAGATAACAGGCTTAATGCCTTAGCACAATACAATTTTTGTTGGCAAAGCTTTCAGGGATGTACATGCATTAGGTGTCCACAGGTGTGATCAAATGCTATCCACCTCCTTCCTTATCTGGTTTAAGTCTCACCTCACATCCTAATAATACTGCAGAAAAAAACAAACCAAACAAACAACAAAAAAAAAGAAAAAAAAAATCCCAAATATAGATAATTCTTCATGGAGACCATGTAGAACACGTAGAAAAAGAATAGACACTTGCTTCAGGTAACATCTGAATACTGTTATGTTACAGATTAGGCCTTACAAATTAGGTAGCTTAATGCAAGGTCAATCTCATAAGTTAAGATGTGCCTGTTTCTAACCTCTTAAACCTAACTTTACATGTCCAGCTCAAGCGGAACTTAAGAAGATAATGAAGATTGGTTCAAAAGGTCAAATGCCATCACATATGACAATTTTGTGTAAGATTGATAAGCTTAACCATCTAAAATTTTAACCAGTCAAGCTGAATGTTCTTAAGTTCCTAAGTGCATTATTTGTTAACAGTGCTTTATTTGAGTGGGGCTCTGCTGTGCTAGACAGTAGCAAGAGGAAAAAAAATGGTTAGTTCCCAGGGACTGTAATACAAAACCTCAGGATAAAGATAACCAAGAGATTTCACCAAAAACAGGTACATATGGAAATCAGGAAAGAAATGCAGTATCCACAGAACATCACCAGCCTGATATTTCTTCTCATTTCTATAACAGGCATTATAAAAAGAAAGAGTTTGAAGGACTTGAATTTAATGAGGTCACTTTTTAAACATTTATGGCAAGTTTCAAGTACAGGGTCAACACACAAGAAAGTACAAAAGTGCTTGTTTGAAAATCTAACAAGTGGGCAACAGAGATGTAACAGCAGGCTGACATCTCAAGA
This sequence comes from Phaethornis superciliosus, assembly GCA_023637945.1. Classification (NCBI taxonomy): domain Eukaryota; kingdom Metazoa; phylum Chordata; class Aves; order Apodiformes; family Trochilidae; genus Phaethornis; species Phaethornis superciliosus. Next base: position 16,782,765 of record JAJQWJ010000009.1, on the reverse strand, counting down.
GGCGAGGACATTATGATATATTTGTATCTAATACTATGGAGTTAAGGACTTTGTCACAACATGCACTTGGACATGATGAACTTGTCAAAGGCAGATAAAAGACTTATAGCGACTCAGATATAAGATGTTAAGAACTTGAACCAGGTTTTAAATGTTTTCCTATTAATCCAAATAATCACCTGAGAGATCTTTTGCTAAAAGGAACCACAAGAATAAGATTAAATTTATCTAGGAAGAGATCTGAGGTGATCATGATGAATCTCGGTTTCCATGAAAGGCAAGGTAACATAAAATGCAACCTGAGAGGAAGGCCCCAGACAGGGAAAAATGTCTGAAAAAGTATGCTGGTTTAGTCATGTGCTGCTGGATCAGTCAATTGCATTAACTTAGAGGCCATGGTAGTCACAAACAAATATTTTATTATGAAAAGATCAAAAAAAAAGTCCAGTGGTGACATCCATGTTTAGATCTGAAACTCAGTTTGCAGACGGTAGCTGAAACAGAGTTTGTACACAAGATCACTGAGCTTTTTCAACTTATAATTTATGGCTGGATATTTCTTGTGAGAAATAAAGATGTAAAGCTCTGTATGAAGCTTCAAAGGTAATAAAATTGGTACTAAAAGTACCCCTGATGATAACTTTCTTAGCTTCATTCGGTTCTGAAACTCTAAAATACGAGAGTTTCTACTCTCAGGCTTCATTTGACCCAGGATGCAGCCATCCTCTGTCCACGTTTCTTTGCTTCAATCACATTTATCACCAAATGTCCAAAATGTTTTTCTCACTGCTTTCAGTCAAAGTCAGCACAATAGTCTCACCTGAATTCTGATAACATCGGTCACCCTGGAGATCCTCTGTGATGACCTGTGAAGAGACTAAGAAGTGAATAGAATTTGCTTTGTTAATAGGGGAAGAAAAAACATCAGTTTTACCAAAGCACTGATCACAATTGTCTGGTGGAGGAAAGAGATCCCTCCCTGCAGTCCTCCTCAAGTGCTCTGATCCACTCTGCTTTGACTGACCACCTGAACATTAACCTAAGAGGAGGCTCTTTTATCCTCTCAGTTTATGTTTATGGGAGACACAACCTGCTTACACACTGAAATGAGAACTGACGCTGAAGAGGCAGAGGTTTATGCTGGGAAATTGAAGCGGTTCTTTCTGAACATACTGCTCCTTTAACTCCTACCTAAATTAGTTAAAATGCATTGCTTCAGGAACAAACAGAGAAGGAATTTGGCATACAAGTGTTCTTTCATCACACTATAGCTTCTCCATAGTCCACTGTTCTGGTGTTTTAGGTACAGATGCTTTAATAGTTAAATGTCCTTGAAGACAATAAGTAGCAAAACAGATAAATTCATAGTTACCCAGGTAATCCCCAGGAAGGATGTGCTTTGAATTGAGAGCTCTGACTAAAGCCTCTACATTCATGATTTTGTTTCTTTGTTGCTGATAAGCAAATCACCAATACCCAGTAGGGATGCTTCATGAATAACTTTAATTACATATAGAATAATCATGTTCATATAATAAACATATTATTATGTTCATACAGGATTAGCTACTGCAGTCAGTGTAGAACAGAAAAGCAGTTAGACACAGATGTTACCCAAAAATAATAGTTTAACTCATTAAATTGTACTCTGGGAGAGGCAGAAACAATTTATGCAGAAACTGTGAATCATACATGGAAGCTGGGTGAATCATACGTGGAAGTTAATCAAACCTTGATTCCTATTCAATTTCAGGAATTCAAAAAACTTTACTTAGACAACATTATTGTCCCAGGATTTCCTAAGGCTCTTTCTTCTTGATCTCTTTTGAAAGCTGTCCCATCTACTCCTCAGAAATTTCATCTCTTTATTAGCTTCTCCAGTACCTTATTTTTGCTTTTAAGACTTGCTTTAAAGCAAAGAAAATCTACATGATACTTAATGGTTTGGCTGGTGAAGTTCTAATCAGCCCCACAACTCAACACATAGCCAACACCTACATAGAATTAATACTATGAAGATATTGTGTTTTTTTCTTAATAGGAAAGTTTCCACAGTGTCCCAAATAAAAATAAATGCATGATCAGTTTGTGATATACTTGTAAGAGCCTGCCTTTTATAGTCAAAGGTGCATCTATAAATTCCTTCCTCTTTCTGGGACAAGTTATAATTTAATACCTTTTATATCTGTCTTTTTTTCCCCTTAATATTAAGAAAAAAAATAATCCCTGAAATGTCACTTGATTGATTGTAATGGCCAGCTGTTACAATCTCAGTGGAAGTATAAGAACTGCCGCCTAAGGTGCATTGAAGAGTGCCAAACCTCATAGCAACTCAGCTCATCCTAAAAAGTAACACAGTCTGGTGTGAAAACTGCAATTTTGAAGTCTCCCAGAGACCCATTAACATTGCAAACCATTGACACAAACAGCTCCAGTCCTCCCATCAGTGTATACCTGGGGAGCTCTTCATCCTCAGAGCCTTGCGTGCTCAATAACTTTACATACTGGAAGTCCTTATGAAATTTTGGCTAAAAAGGAGTTCTTAAATATGTGAAACATTTATTCCTTACCATCCAAAGAGATCATTAATATATTAACATATACACTTAGTCAATCTTGACTTAGGAAATTTTCATTATAGAACACAACTCTGGTATCCAATAAATGTATGAAAAAATAGGAAATCCAAGACAGCTCACCCAAAACTTTTAGGTGGCTTTATTGAATACCTTAACATACTGGTTAGAATTTTTTAATTATTATATTGTTTTTACTTCCCTGAAAATTTAATCTCCTAGGTACTTGGGGCTGGCAGGGTTAGAGTTAGATATCCTTGAAAAATGGGATTTACATGTATAGAACATTAATTATGACATTAATGGCACTAGAACATTTATATTTCTGCATAATGGAACCTGCAATATGATTTTTCTTCATTCATTCATACTAGCGTTCTATAGAACTTCAAAGCCACAAATTTTTAAGGTCAGATTGAATCTAAGCTGATTAATTGACAATAATCAAGATTCAATATCACCAGCTGACGTTCTTATCAGCACTGAGCCTACTGGATATTTAATATACTGTATTTTCTTGCTTTTTTACTTATTTTGAAATTAAATCTCAGTGTCTGCCTATCTAGGTTATATAAGATTTAAAAAATATAAAAATATTATTGATATATTATTGGCTTTAGAATTACAGCACTAATTCAGGATAGAAGAATTGAAAATGTTTTTTATTTACAGTGTAAAACTGTACTCTTCAGAGTTGCAGATAAATTTCTATTGCAGTATCTTTCCTAAGCAACCTAAATATGACAACAACATCATGTCAAATAATATAATCAGGTTTCTTTTTCTTTCATCTTTTTTTTCCCCTTTTTTTGTTTCCCCAGTTTTATGGGAGTTTACTGCTCCTTTCTGCTTCTTTTTTTTTTTTTTTTTTGGGGGGGGAGGGTATTTTAGCTTTTTTTTAACCTGTTCTTTCTTTTCAAGAAGAGAATGTGCCTGAATGGCAAAACACACTACTATTGTTCAGATTCTGCTATGTAAGAAATTGAAGTATAGACTTCTTCAATGCAATCCAGCTCATTCCTGGAATGAATGAACTGGGCAATATTCAAACCTTATGGTGTGAAGATTTTGTATGTTATTAGGTACATAGCATGAATAATTAGCAATTGCTTGCAATGTTTTAGCATTCTTAGTATATTTAAAAAAATTTACTTTATATTTATCAAAACTTCTTTTGTCTTAACAGTCACTCTTTATCTTACAAATGTTTTTCTAGTAGTATAAATGCCGAAGAAGGAGGAACATTATAGCAATGATCAGTAGGCTTACACATATCCACTGACACTACAGTCACTGTTTTCTTTACTGGGAAACTGGCTTTTTTCCCTACAATTAAAAAATTCTCATACCAGCAGACAAGGCTGTTCCAAGCAAATCTGAGACTGAACAGAAAAGGTAGAAAAATAAATGAACTCCAGGATAGCAAATAAGAAACCAAGAAGAGAAGCATAAAACTCATGCAGAGCCAAACATTGCAGCCAAATCCAAAACCCCTGTGCATGTGGGGGACTGCACGTGCACACAGTCTGTAGCAGTTGTAGCTCTGGCAAAATACCTTCTAAAATCCAACTGTGAACAAGTATTGACAGGTTCATCATATCAATCCCATGGCAAAAGTGACACTGAGACATGAAGTTGTTGCTAATTAATCACCAGTCATTAATATATCTCCTGCTGCTGAGTCCTTTCTCCTACCATTCCATCTGTGATACTTTTTTACCTTATTTCCAATTCAGCTACTAAAAATTTTATATGTAAGATAGATTTCTTGGTCAAAGCAAACAGCAGCTCTGAGAAGGCTTCAGTCCACAAAATCATGTAATAATAGGAAGAATGTTAATTGTAATCCTTAGCTAATAACTTAAGCAAAGAAACATTAAAAGATTTCAGAGGACAGCATGAAGCTTTACAGTTGCTTTTTCACTGTATGTGTTGTTCTTTTGCTGTTTTCTTCTGTGTGTGGCAGAAGAGAGTTCTGACTGAACTGAATGACCAAAAGAATTAACTTTTACAGAGCAAAACCATTTTGCTATCATAGAAATAAATATTTTCATACTACTATGTCTGATGTTTGACTTTTTCCCTTTAAGGATGAATTTAAAATAGTTATTTTTTAATACAAACACAATTTTTTTTTGTAATACATATAAAAGACAATATTAAAAATTAATATGTTTATTGTAGTTTAAAGTATTTGTTGATATTTAATGGATATTACACAATATATTTAAAATTTTGCTGTGCTGTAAAAACAGAATAAATATTAATCTCTTCCACCAATTAATTTGCTTAACAGTCAGCTTCTACTAAAAGGGCTTTTGCACAAGCTTAAAACACCATGTCTAATGAAATGGCACCCTTCGTAACCTGTACAGAGAAAATATGTAAGTGATCATACAGCTTTTCTTTGAGGCTTTCTTGAAGTGGAAGGAAAAAACTATTTGTGATACCCCATCTCCAAAGTCCAGAGGGAATGTAAAGGTTTCTGATCTGTAATGCCAAAATGGTCCTGAGACCAAGTTAATAACTAGCAGGGAAATTAAATCACTGTTCAGATGCAAATGAGAACCACTTAATCAATTTTATTTTTCAGAACTCTAAACATGCTACAGCTAGAGGCCTGATACATGAACAAAAGTCTGAATAAAGAATTTAGTGGAAGATATATGTAGTCCTTCTAAAGCTGACACATACCCTATGAAGCAACTTCTAAGACTGTAGCACAGTCCTATATGTACTACAAATTGCATGCTCACACTTTGCATTTTTATTTATTTCTATTTTACAAACTACTGTGCTGGAATGTAGCATCTTATGTAACCGTTCAATTTAGCTTTTATCAGTACTTTTCACACCTCTAAGTTCCATTCAGTTCTTCTGTTTAAAACCACTGCAAGAGGTCATTGAACCTTCCCTACCCTTTCCACTCATACTTCTCAAAACCCCTCTAGTCAATCATCTTCCTTCATGGTAAACACTTCTTATCTTTCTCTAGGCTTTGTTTAACACTATTATTCTACCTCTCTTGTCTTACGTATTACATATTTAAAAGGCCTTTTCTCACAGCATCTATAATCTTGCCTTTTTAAGATGAAGAATTCTGAAATGTCCTATAAATACATCAAATATTACTAATCAATTTCTTTCATTTCCTCTTGGGCTTATATGTAGTTTTTTCTAGATCATAAAGCACTTTGAAGCAGGCCCACGCATGGCAATAATGCTGAAAACACAGAATCAAGCAAACACTAAAAATTATTTTCATATTTGGAACTGTACCTTGAAAGTATCAAGTTGGTTAGTAAAAACACCTTCTATTGAAAATAATCAATTCTAAAACCACTTCTAAAATCAATTCTAGAAAAGGTAATTTTCCCAGGTAGGGAATGAGGGAGTCTGAATTCAGGTACAATATGCTAGATATGATATAAAATGCGAGCACTTAGAAATATTACAAAAAAGAACATATTTAACATTATCAGTAAGGCTATCTAGATAGTATGATCGTGACTTTTACAGAATTTTTATGGCTCTCCATCAGTAAAAAATCTAGCCTCGTAACACCTAGGTAGGGAAACTTCAATTTTACAGGTATATAAAATATTATAGGCATCAAGGAGGCCTATACTGGAGACAAGTAATAAAATCAGAATTCCTGAATTCTAGCCTCCTGTCCAAGTTACAAGACTGGTAAAATTCAGTTTGCTACTGAGTTTGCTATTATTGGAAGACCACAGAAGACCAGAATCTAAGTGCAGTGTATATATATATACAAACACACACACACACACGAATTAAAGATTTTACTACACTGAAATCTTCCATGATTGTTCATGAGGTTAAAAGTTAAATTTTACAATTTTGACAGACTTTTGATAATTGATCAGCTACTGAGCCAGTTTGTTCTACACCCAAGTATTATAATTGAAATCCTTCTGCTATGATCCCTTGGCTACACTTTGATTTTAAAACTAACAAAAAACATTCTTACTACTAATTGATAAAGTATGAAAATTTGGGGTATTATCTGGAATGGAACCAGGACACTAAACATCCTCCACAAACTTATCCCTAAATGAACTTCACCTCTACTCTTGTTTCTGTGCCACAAATGCTTCTTTAGATAAATGTTCGCCTGTTTGGTCAAGAGAAGGAAACAGAAAATGAGACAAAAAGTATTTTTATTTTGTCTAAATAAGAAAGTCAATGCCACTGTTCCAAAAATTTGGAAGCTAAAAGCCCAAGAGTGCACTTACAGTATATTAGAAGACCTAGAGCTGCAGAGAGACTGTTCAGATAAAGTGGGGTATTCACACCAGCTCAGATATCTAAATACAGATTCCTCTTGAAAAAATTGTAGTTTTTTTTTATATCAAGGAACGCCGATACTGTGACAACCTGCTGCTGCTGCCATTGCTCATTGTTTTCACATGGTTAAAATAAGGAGACAAAGATCAGATCTTTGTGAAGGATTTTTTTGGAATCTTTCATATTTGTTTATGATACCGCTCATACCTTCACATCTGGTTATAAAAACTTGCACATAGAGAAACAGGAAAATTATTTTAGATAGAATGAGGTTGCAGGATTTTTTTGTAGCCTTCCACAATAGTTACCCTAGCTTAAATACATAATAAACTTTTAAAAAATCTGAAAAGCAAGTGAAGAAATGATACATTGGGTGGCTACAGATGTTCCTACTGTAATTTTTATGAGATTCTTTGAAATTAATTAAATGGATAGTTACTTGTGTCTAATGCAATAAAAAAAAAACAAAATAAAAAACGTTTCACAGACAGAATTAGTCAGTATATACATAACACATTGAAAAAAAGAAAGTACAGTGTAGGCAGGATAGAATTTATTCCCTCACCTCCCAGCTGTTTTATGTCATGGGGGAGGCTATTTTGAAAAGTTTTTTAAACACACTCTCCAGCTTTCTCCTTCCCGAGTAGAAACTTAGTATGCACACACAAACTTGAACCTAGGATTAAGCCTTTTTAAAAATTTGCCCTCTGGTGTTTAAACACAGTTAAATACTGAAACGTCACTTTGTCACTAAGGACAAGAAAACACTGAAGGGCATGAATTCAAACATTAGAAACTATATACTCGCCATTTTCTTTTCCTGAACAGTTCCAATTACCTCATTAATATTTGTTTTCATGCTACAGAGAATATACTTTGGAACATCTGTTTGTTGAACTGGGTATCACTGAATCACAATTGGCTACTAATATCTGCAACAAAGAAAATTATGGGAAGATTGTTTCTAAAGCACAAATGTTTGCAGTTGCTGTTTTCCAGCAGCGAATATGCTTTTGAAAAAAAAGAAATAAACATTAAGAAGGGAAGCACTGTGGTCTCCCCGCTGTCAGTATCACATATTCTGTGAGTGGAAGCATCATTTTGCTACTATGTGGCTAAACAACTGCTTAAGTGATCGATAAAGACCATTATCTTAAATCATAGCATGAATTCCCAATATCATACATAAAATCAATAAAACACACAAAGAAAAGGACTAAAAATTTCCACTAAAACATAGCCTGCTGCTTTGGAAAATAATATTTAGTAGGTTGGGTTTTTTTGTTTTACTAATTATGAGCTCAGTGGCAGTTTATTCTGCAGTAAATCTGCTGGTGTGAGATTAAACCTGTTATTGAACAGAGTTTTGAATCTACTGCAAGGCACTCATCACTGCTGGAGAGTGAACATTGCTGTTATCTCATTTAAAAGTTGGCCAGCAAAGCAGCCCATTTGTTTAAAATGCAATTAAGCTGGTGTCTTGAAGAGAAATTAGCAAGGAGTACTTCATTCTAGAGGCATAAGAGGTCTGTTCATAGATACATTAATCCTGTGATTTGGGACATCATTACAATTTGGGACTATGTTCCAAAAGGATGTGCAGTACACACAGGCACAAAAGAGAAAAGCTGTTCACTGAGATGGGTCATTTCTTTTTCATGAACTCACAAGTTCTCAGTTAGTTCATGTATGTAGCGTGTGTTTGCTACAGAGGGGAGAAAATTTTAAAAAAAAAAAAAAATACTGCTGCTGGATTGAAAATATTGAACATTTACCAGTTCTCAGATCACTAGATTAGGTTAAAATGAAGGCTGAAGTCTGTCTTTTAGAAACATACCATAGAATTATTTTACTCTTATAGCAAATATTCTGTTTCTTAAATTCTTAGATGCTAATCAATATTAAATACATAAAAGCTAATTAATTATCTCAACTAGAACCATAAGCAGAAGTAAAAAAAAAACAAACTCAGAAAAGTTCTTTCACTACTGTCTGTATATACCTCAATGTTCATGTGCATTTTAAAAAAAACATATAGTAATCTAGATTAATTGGGAATTAAGAAATTATTCTGAAAGCTATTTTCTCAACTTGCAAATCATGGGAGTGCAAAAAGCACTTTTGGCCATTGTCTTTGTTCAGAGTATCTTCAGGGATGCCCTAAATTTTGTTCCTTCTTTCGCTGAGACCATTACGGCCTTTCCAAATCCAGGATTTGTAGAATTATCATCTGTTTTACCCCTATCTCCTCCTGCAAACGGAGATTGAATAGGAGGGATTTTGTGCATCGTGAGCTTTAGGTTTCTTATTACACTGGCATCTTCTTCAGGTGGGGAAAAAAACCAAAACTAAACCACACCAAACAAAAAACAAAACACAAAACAAAAACCAAAACAAACAAAAAAAACCCCACAGACACACACACACACAAAAATAAAACCACCCCAACCATTAATCTCAGCAGGGCAGGGTTTACATTTGGGTCTTCTTCCCTGCATTGCTTCCTAAGGCTGATGGTTGACTGGTTAAAAGTTTATTTTTTATACTGTTGTGGTTTCAGAATCTCCTCCTAAAATTTCATTCAGCACTTTCAGTGAGGTAAAAATGGTGGGATGCTAGTGGCAGAGCTCAGTTAACAATTGCCAGTTTTTAAATTGCCAGTTCAAAATAAACTCCGTGATATATAATTAGTTTCTGATAAAGATTCAGATAAAACCCTTCTGCAAACTGGCTTTGGAAAAAGGTGATGAGACTTGGCTTCTAAATGAACAGGTTTTTTTGATCACCACCATTCACTCTCTCATGGTCACGGAGCTTAAATCCAAGCATAGCAACATCTGAGACACCGCAGACCCTTATAACATGTGCAAACTGTCATGAATAGTGCTTGTCTAGTAAGTGCTAATTGGCACATACCCAACAACAACAAAGAAGTGTGCTACTGAGATTTAAGCAATCTTTTCACAAAATTATATTTCTGAAAGAAATTAATAACAAAACATAAGACTTCAGCTGTCTTGAGATTTTGTCCTGCTGCTTCTTAACCAAAAGAGGCTGACAAACAAGCTCTCAGTGAGAAGGAGTAGCAACACACTTGAGAAGAACTTCACTGCACTTCTACTTACTTATGTCCACTATAGCAAAATAATACTGGATTGTAAGCTGACTGAATTTTTAACACTTAAGATTTTCTCTTACTAAGAAGAGCTCCTGTGGGGACACTTCCAATTTTTCAAAAGGCAGGAGAATCTGTGGAGAAGGCTATACCTTTTCTGTGCAGCTTACATGGAAGCCACACAGAACAAGTCAACACTCCGGTTTTAAACATCAGGCTTAAATTCTACTTATAGGCAAAAAAAGAGTCCATAGTGGCAGTGAGGAAATACATGGAATCAAAGTCTAGCCTCTGAAAACAATTGTTTTTTCTCTGCCAAGGGTGCTTCCAGCCCCAGCTGCATTTAGTTCAAAGACAAAAGAGTATGCAGCTGGGGCTCAAATAAAAAATTCTACTTTCAAACTACACTGGAGGCTTTAGGTCCCCAAGGTTTTTTATTCATTTAAATGAACAAATAAATAATAACAAAAAAGAACATAAAAATACTTCACTTTTTTTCCCTGTTACTCACTCCTTGGACATAACGATTCAGCTAGTTTGAAATAGCAAACAAGGTCCAGCAACATCCGTACAGGCTGGAACGTTCATTAGTTAATCAGATCATTCCCCCTTTTGTATTCTGTAATACAGTGCTTCTACTGATTTCTTTAACCTTTCATTTTGGACACAATTAATGTAATCAGGCTCTGAACAATCTGGAGATGATTTCTTGCTAGCAAACCGCTACATACAGCAATGCGCTTCCTATTTCTGGCTTGACACTCAAACAGCCAACAGAAATGGGAGTTTGAAATTAACTTAATTTCTTTTTAATTATCTTTCCTTTCTTTCTAATTATCTTTTGATCACAGATAAGAGGAACAAATTACAAGACTTTTTCATTATTCACAAAAGCTGATGATGTCTGCACGTCTAGTATAACATATTGGTGATTCTTATTGTTTCTGCAAGATGGCTTCACAAAATTTTGGAAGGAAAGTATATATGTCACCCCTGTAAAAAAAAACTTTAAAAAATGAATACAGCTACTAAGATCATGAAGCAAATGATATCCATGAAATTACTGATTGATTTTTCGATTAGAGACAAGTCAGATAAAATTTTTTTCAGCCAAGATCGATCCTTTAATCTTTCCTTGATGCCCCATACAAACAAGCAGAACGTGAAAGCTAAAGTTAAAATATTCCAAAGTTACTCTCAAGAAAGCAGTGACATTCTTATAATTCCCCTAATGCCATGTTTACAACAGAGTAACCCTCCACCTTACTAGAGCAGCACATCTCTGTGGTATATTTTCTAGCTTTCAGCCAGCCCCTCCAGCATGCCAAGCTATTTGGCATCCACTTCTGCCTTTGGGAGACTATTCCACAATCTAATAGATCTCACCGTCAGGAAATTTTTCTTCACTGCCAAGTTTTTCCCAAGAGTGCCACTTTTATTTAAGGGAGGGGAACTGATTCTGGCAGTAGTGTAGTTGCTCCTCTGATATTTTCAGTTAGTGGGTGCAAGTAGCCAAACACCATCTGGTACCCAGCTGGTACAGTATATTTAGAGGCACCTCAAATCTTTCCATCCTTTCTTGGCTCATCTTTGCTTTTGGAATGAGCTTCTTAATCATTTTTAATCATTGTATTGTTTCGCTATCTGGAAAATTCCTTTGTATGTATACAATTATTGGAAGGAAGAATTTAATTATAGTTCAGAGACTATTATTATGAACAAAGCAGTGAGGCAGTATTTTTTCCCCTCCACTTCAGTTTAATTATCTTTAACAAGTTTTAATTGTGTATCTTTTTTCAGTTTACAGAGTGCAAAGTGTCTCACGAGATGAACAAATCTATGAAAGTGGGGCAAGGTTAGTGGCCACACTTGTACATAGAAATGAGCAACAGTAGATTTTTTAAGATATGTGCAATAAAACCATGAAAAAGAGAATCTATATGGCAACTTTAGCAGTTAAAATACTTTTAACTATTCAGAAGGTGATGTTCAAAGATATACTTTTCTACAAGACTGTAAACAGTGAATTAGTTTTGCTAAAATTTAAGAAAAAGGTAGACAAGTAAGAGAAATATCTTTTAAATGAACAAGGTGGTTAATGACTGCCTTCTTATAGGTCCAAATGCAGTCCCTCCCAGAGTACAGCCCCTATTTAATATTTTTCTCAGGACTCACTGAAGTGAAAAATGTTTTTATTCTGTTGCATATTCCTGCAACATAAAAACACTACCTGTTCTTCATGGCCTGATTATCAAGCCCATAATGGAAGTTTTTGCACCAACATGAGTAGGGCGAGATTAGACTCCAATGCATAGTTATATATTTTAGGGTACGATAATAAAAATTGCAGTAGAGACGGGGCAGAGCAGGAATCTGACTAGATCTTTGGAAAAGTCATTGGAATGTGCTCTGCGCATTTGCTATTTAAGTCACTGGGAGTTTTGCCTCAAAATTAGATAAAGGATATGGAATATCATAAATCTGCTTCAGCAGTGTAGGCAGAAAGGTAAAATCTTTCATAACAAAAATAAAATACTTGGCTGTTCCAGAGAATACAGTAAAGCTAATTTGGTCTCAATCGCCTTCAAGATGTAAAATGAATATGCAAAACCAAAATCAGCTGCTACTGAGAAAACAGCTTATTTTCCCATGTGAAACTATCTAGAATAAGTAATGGAACTAAGGGAAACGAAATCTTGTCTTTCTCAGCACACATATCTTCCTCTGAAGAATCACAGAATATTAGAGGTTAGAAGGGACCATGAGAGATCAGAGTCCAATGTCCCTGTCAGAGCAGGGTCACCTATAGCAGGTCACACAGGAACACATCCAGGTGGATTTTCAGTGTCTCCAGAGGAGGAGACTCCACAGCCTCACTGGGCAGCCTGTTCCCATGCTCCATCACTCTCACAGTGAAAAAGCTTTTTGTAATGTTTACATGGAATCTCCTATGCTCCAACATGTACCTGTTGCCCCTTGTCCTGCACATTATTGAGAAGAGCCTGGCTCCATGCTCTTGACACTCACCATTTACACATTTATGAATATTAATGAGGTTGCCCCTCAGTCTCTTCTCCTCCAAGCTGAAGAGACCCAGCTCTCTCAGCCTTTCCTCATAAGGGAGATGTTCCACTCCCTTCATCATCTTTGTGGCTCTGCGCTGGACTCTTTCAAGTAGTTCTCTTTCCTTTGTGAACTGAGGGGCCCAGAACTGAACACAATATTCCAGATATTCAAATGGAGCAAACAAATACAATTCTCCACAATATAAAGGACATATAAGGCAAATATTTTAACCACATCTATCAGATTAGAGACCAGTTTTCAGTTGAAATTTTTCTTCTTAATTGGTATTTATGTTACCATACACACAAAATGCACAATCCCAACACGTGAGCCAGGACCTACAATTCCCACAGTAACCAAGGTCCCGGAACACACCTGGCTCAGTTCTGAAGGCCGGAAGAGATCAGTTTATTTCAGACCAAGATGAATCAAAGATACTGCTGTAAGAAAATCTGAACACATATTTTGTATGCCAGGGTACTGGGGCACAAGCAGATTTTTTGTAGACATTTTGCAATGAAAAACCCTGACCACAACTTGTATACTCAAATTCAGAGCTCATTCCTTTTATGTATTGAAATGCAAAAACATTTTAAGAAGTGAAGAATCTTGAAAAGCAGCACCTTAAAATTAGGAAAAAAAACCCAAAACAACACTATCAGAGATATTTGCATGGCCTTCATCCTCCTCATTCCTGGGTTCTGTCCATTCTCAACAAAGGGATTGGCACATTTGAGATGCAGTCTGTATGGATGATCTTTAAGATTGTCACTAGACAATCTAGAGGAAATCTCCAGTGAAGTAACAGCTGAACACTCCAAAATTCTCTACACACCCTGTATGAACTGGAATTTTTCTGAGATATCACACCTTACTTACTTACACAAAGGTAGTAATATTTTTGCATGTTTACTCCAAAATATGGATATACCATAGCTTGCCAGTTGAATTTTAGGAGCACTTTAAAAAAAGGCACTCTTCAACTAACACTGCTGCTGAGATTGTGCTGGCTGCAGTTTTCAGTCACCAGCACTCTGAGACAAAGACCTTGTGAAACATTTATGCCTGGACTCATAAATTATAGCAAATTTGCATGCAATTGGAAACTAAACCTTGCAATAGAAACCATTAGGCAATCTTAGCTACAAACAATGATATTAGGTTTACCTATAAGAAAAACGAAAGAAATGGAAACAGAAAAAGATGATTAACAAGACAATGAAGAGCAGAGCAAATGGAAGCACTGACTGCACACTGACACACAGTAAAAAAACCTATGAAATCGCTACAGCATTCATTTCAGTGGTAGGAGAGAGAAAAACCATCCCCATCAGAGCAAAACCACAAATCTTACAGCAACAACCAGGACTGCTGGCAGCTGCCAATTTTAGTGTTGTCATAAGAAAGTGTCCCTCTCACCTCAAGTGCCCTGTACTTAAAAAAAATTAGTCATATTAATAAAATGAAGTATGGTTACCTATCATTCTCATAAGCAGGGAAATAAATAGAGTACCTGATAGCCTACTAGATGTGTGACAGATGACTGCACAACTGATTTCATCTCCTCATTCATTCCTATTACAAACTGCAGGCCTTGTAACTGCAGCATCTCCTGCCAAGCACCACATCAATGAAATGAGGAAAACACTTGTTCTATCTCATGGCTGGAGGGAAGACATCAAGGCATCTGATGCTGTTGTGACAGTGGTGTGAGTACATGCATTTAGTCAGAGCTCCAAAGAACAGGAGATATGGAATGAATGGGAAAGAGAAAGCTTGGGAAATGAAATATTTTAAATGCTAATCATGAAGCAGCAGTTTCTTGCCTTTTTGTGTTACAAAACTGACAGCCTTTTTACCTCAGTCCTAAATAGAATCCCAGATCTCAGCATTGATGAATTGAGGAAAAATGAAAATGTAGCTCTGAATTTATTGTCACCTTTTCTATGACCTCTACTGGAGGTCTCATTCTCCTACAGTCATAGCTTTCAACAGCAGGTCTCTTCAGCTTATACATCCTTTAATTATGCAGGCCCATCTATGTTTACAATACCTACCAATGGGAAATAAAATTAATGTGTGATACTAATTTTTTATTTATTAATGCTTAAAAGAATGCATTGGTTCTTAATTAAGACACAACTTGGAGACATCAGAAATTTGTGATTTACTTCACACTTCCCACCAGCTATACACACATTTAAGTGTCAATGCTTTCTGAAGTGCCAAAACCACAATTTTTTGTATCTCTGTGCTTCCTACTGTACGAAACACACATTTCCATTTACACAGTAACTTTTTTCCCATGAAACTAAAGCCAATTTTAATTATCATCCACTCTATAATGAAACAAATCTGATTAGTAGCTAAATAACATTTTTACTGCTTTTACGCATTCTATGAATTTTTTTTTTTCTCTTAGATATTTTCATCAATAAGATACATTTTATACTCCAAATACATTCAAATCCAAAGTTTTTTATCTGTTCTGGACATGTAATAAGTATTTCCCTTTGGAAGAGCTTTTCTTCCACCATAGAACCATAGAATAATTTGGGTTGGAAGGACCCATTAAGGTCGTCTATGTCTAAAACTGTATGTCTACTTCTGTACTAGAAAAATCTAATAGATTTGATAGACTTCTTGAATACAAACAGTACTCCTGAAGTGTAATGGTCATTACCTACCAATGTTCTTTAGAGTATTTTATCTAAGGCAGAAGGCACTTATTCTAAATGGCAGTGGCTGTCTAGGGCAACTGCTTTACTGTTTCCTGACCTATGTCTATCAAGCACAGAGTCTACCTGAGGATCTATACACTACCTCGTCACTGTTTATTTTGGAGCCTCAAATTTATGACTTAACAGGAATGTTTACTGCATCCGCCTCTGTGGTCAAAAATAAAAGAGTGCTAATTACAGGGCAACATTTAAAATAATAGGTAGTCCTTCAATCTATTATGTTCTAGTATAGTTTCTATTAGAAGTCCCATACCAAAAAAATTATGATAGATAAAACATTTCAAAACATGCCAATGTCCAGTCAACCAATCAATCTAACAAATTAATAAATAAAATTCCTCATGTCTCTTAAACCTTTCTTGATGTTTTTTAGTAAGTTTCCAAGGATTATAGTCGAAAACCATTCTGCTCTGTGGAGTCTTCTGCAAAGAAGACTGTTACAAGTGTGTTCTGTGGTTCCTAACAGTGTAATATAGGAAAATTTTTCTATAATGCCAGATTTGTAAACAGAAATTAATAGAAGTTTTAGTTGTAAATTTAAAGAAGGAGTACTAGTAGAGATCAAGATAACCTGAATTTTTTACAGTGTTATTTCTCATAATTTGTGACATTTGGTCAAAAGAAGCTAAGGAAAATGAGATTTGATAGGTAAATGATAGCACAGAAATAGAAGTCAATTAAGAAAATCGTATTATGAGTAGGATACCACACTGCTTTTGAGAAGAAGGAACTGAGGGAAGTCTTGTTTGTGGAAGCATCACTTAAAGAAATATTACTGCAAGAACAAGAATACTGCAAGATAAGATCTGAGTGGGAGGAGAACATAAAACAGAACAATAAAGCAAATGAACTCCTGAGAAAATAACCAAGTCGAATATTACTACAGTAAGATATTTTCTGTTTATTCATCATAGAGATTATTTGGGTTTGTAGCAGACAGGGCTGTTACAGAAAGAGAGCATAATGAATATGATTCATCCTTTAACGAATGCTTAATCCTTAGCTTTTAATATGCCGTACCACCATCAACATGCTAGACAGATGTTATTTATAATGCCAAGCAGGGACACTTGAATATCTGCTTACAGGAAAGCAGTTCATTAAGCTATCAAAGAAGCAGTCAAACTACCACAGAATCATAGCTGATTCACTTCTTTCTAAGAAACTATTTCTACATGATGAAATTGCAGACTTAAAGATAATATTTAACCTGTGGTTACATTTGACACTTAGGCACAGAATTTAAACTTTCTAATTGTTAATGTTACCCTATCATCTCTCAGTATGTGGAAAACTTTTGAGAAGATAACTATTTTATAATTAGGCAGTAAATATGCATACACTAAAGAACTAATTTCACTGCCCAGTGTCTTCCTTTCAGTAATGAAAAAAGGTGGTATTACATTTATTCAGATATTTTAGCACTTTCAAAAATAAGGTCTGATTTACTCAACTATAAATGGGGCAGTTGAGCATTTCAGTATCTTACTCTCAGAGATCCCAGAGCGGAAACTGCCCATTTACACCACCAATTTTTTCAAGATAATGGCTTGTCTTGAAAAGGGTTTTCCCCTTTATTCTTTGTATATGAGATTTAGAATTCATATCAGTAGAAGGCTGCTAATTCAGGTTTCCATTTTGTTAGCATCCTGACAGCAGTCACTTAAAAGAGTAGCAGAGTTTGAGTCTGGAGATCAGTACTGTCTGGGTCGATCTTTAGGAAAGATTTCAGGCTTAGCATGGCTGATATTAACAGTTGAAGTCCATGTCTGTGTGGATCTCATGGAATCCCTGTACAATGGATTACCTTGTACCAGTGGTAATTTCATATTTGCACTTCTATAGCAATTTACTTCTGTACGTAACTTAAACATTTTATAAAGATAGCATGTCTCAACTGTCCCTTTTTATTGAGATTCCAGGCACAAACAGCAATCCATACATATTGTTACTTTCTAGGTATAACTGCTAGATATTATACATCCTCTCATAATCAGGAAGACCCATACATTCAATAAAAATTCTGAAGAAGAAATGTTTTCCGACAGTGTTTCCCTTTCCTCCAAAATAGATCTATATTTAAAGACCTCTGTGAACCTACTATGTGTGAAAACAGACAGCTTGCTTACTTGTCAAATTCTTAAATACAAAACTCTAGGAATATACACCCATGACAAAACAGTAATAGTCTTACTTTCATTTGCAATATCGATTAGTAACTGTGTATGTTAGAATCTAGAATGAACCAGATACATAAACTTAAGAAACAATGTATGTCATCTGAAATTCTGTCTATATTTTAAAATTTAGAGCTACTCTGCATTTGCAGTTTTTATTGATCTAGTAGATTCTGAGTCAGATGATGCAGAAAATTTTCTGTTTATGTTTACAAATCTTGGCACAGAAAAATTCAGAATGCATTCTTTTCATATTAAGCATCTAACTTATGAGTTTATGTGTGAACTTTCTTCCACTCTAGTTAATAACTGCATGCCATTCTTCCTAGAAAGCATGCAGGAAGATTCAACTTACAAAAATTATTTAGGTATTGTAACTCTAAGTATTATTGGTAACTTAACAACTAAGCATGAAAAATGAACTCAGCATCTACAAAATATCAAAGAGAACCTTGAAATAATGTGACCAAGACACTTAAATGAGACTAAAGCAAATATGGAAAATTGAGTATGCTCCTTCTCAAGGAATTAAACTACTACTTCCAGATTAGCAAGTGATGACTCAACTCACGATTTCCAGTAATAAATGCAGGAGTGACATAAAGGTTTTCAGCTAGGATGTGGTTTTTTGTTTCTTCTCACAAATACATAGGGAAAGAAACAAAAGGGAAGAAAAGCAAAAACAACTACCACCCCTCTTTTTATACTCTGAAGTGCAATGGGTAGGCCATTTCCAGGAAAATATAAAATAAAATCCCTTTCATACCACACTTGAAGGAGGTACTTGAATTCAGGACAGCAGCTTAGCAATGAGCATCCTCAACAGCTAAATATAAAGGACTTCCCAGTAAATTGTTACTAATAAAAGTCCTTGATCATCTCAGGCAAAGCAGGGTTTTGCATGTCAGTGTCCTGGAGCCCTGCATGTCACAGATGAGGCTACTGCATCTTCTAAAGGATACAGGAGAGAAAGGAACCAAGCCATTCCTCTGGGAATTTTGCGTTCTATGAGCTTTTAATTAGTCAGGCCCCAGGGGCAGAACAGGCAAGGCAATGAATCCTCTCTCAGCAACACCTGGGAGCAAGGGATAAGCCCACGAACACCATCAGGACTCAAGGAGATATTGCCACCAGCAGAAATAGGAGAGATGGTGAGCTGTAGGTTTAGAGTGGAAGTGATACTGACATGATGAATTTAGGCAAAGCTGAGATGTCCATATCTCTTTGGATTCAGGTCCTAAAAATAGTAAGAGTAGTAATATTTTTAAGGTTAGGGGGTTTATATGTAAAGATCCACAACTGAGACAAAATTCTCCCTGCTATTTAAAGCAGTCTCAATTCCTAAGAAATCAATATATAGAAATAAAAAAACTGATACCTTCAAAATAGGCTTCAAGATTAGGTGTTTCAGCACCAATAAAATGCACCTTTTAAAATACAACCTATACAGTTCTGAGGGAGGCCAGATCTCAGGTAATACAAGAGTAATTGGCTATCCTGAACTCTGTCAGACCTTTGTGATATTTCAAAGAGCTACTCTTCACCATTTATAAAAGGGAAGCAAACCACTTATGAAAGAAAAGTCGGAAGTTTTAGAATTACCTTGAGCTTTCTCAATCTGTCCTTAAACTACTTTTTGTCAGAGTCTGTATATTGGGTGCCTGTGTCCAGGTGCCAACAATGAGAAGGAGAGGGCAGGGCTGCTGTGTGCCAGACACAGCTGGTTCTGCAGCACATCCACTACAGCACACAGAGGAGCCCCATTAGCAAAGCTGGTGGAACCTCTCTTAAAATATATTTAAGAAGTGACAAAATGCTGCACTGGCATATGGGGGGGAGAAACATTAGAAATAGCCCTAAGAGCACCCAGGTAAGAAGGCAGGAGCTCTGGGCACCACCGCAGAAGCTCCCCTGTAGCCCATGGAGAGACCATGGTGGAGCAGGAATTGCACTGCAGGCCTGGTCACAGCAGCAGGATCCAAGAGCTGCTCCATCCTATTTTCTCCATTGCCTTGTTGAGGAGGCAGAGGGAGAAAGCATCTGGGCAGGCATCTGGTAGCCAGCCAAGATGACCGCACCACATTGTAAAGAAGATCTGATTTTTGCAGTTGCATCAGCTACACCTGCCTATGGGATTATTATGACTTTAGTGCTTGTTATATATAGCTATATAATTGTATAAAAGAAAAACCTGTGACTGCCTGGGCTGCTTTTGGCCTCTATATCCAGACTAATAAACTTTATTTATTCAAAGTATCTTAAATCACTCTATGTATTTCTGTCATTGCATAATTTCTATAAGCTGACTATCAAAGCATTCTTTAATAATGTTGGCAAGTCCTCATCTCAATGGCAGATTGTAGGTTTTTTGCCTTTTTTTTTTTTTTTTTTTTCATCAATGAAGGCTAATTAAAATGGCATTCTTCCAATGGCTTCTTTACCAGGAAAAGAAAAATGACATCTGTATAGGATAAAGATGTTGGGTTTGGGCTTTTGATATATATTTCCTTTTTTCTTTTCTAGATATAAAAAAAAAATAGACTATTGGACTTGCCTAATCTACAGCTACCCGGGTTTCAATTGAATATATTCTTTCCCTCACACAAGACCTCGGTAAAAATGAATCTTGCCTCCAAAAGAACCTTGAGAAGACAACAAATCACTAAACACCCTGAAAGAAGCACTTGCCACAAGACTGTGGTGGATTTTGGCATAAAGACACAATCAGAAGATAATAAACAACATTCACATGTAAGTTAGTTCAGTTTCTTCTCAGGGAATTTGTAAATGCT
This sequence comes from Phaethornis superciliosus, assembly GCA_023637945.1. Taxonomy (NCBI): domain Eukaryota; kingdom Metazoa; phylum Chordata; class Aves; order Apodiformes; family Trochilidae; genus Phaethornis; species Phaethornis superciliosus. Next base: position 16,761,990 of record JAJQWJ010000009.1, on the reverse strand, counting down.
ATGATAATATAAATTATAAAGTTAAAATACCATCATGTTTTTTTACATAGCTGACTAACAAATATGCAGTGTTCCAGAGTGTACTCTGGAATCTTCTTTGATTCAAGAACATTAAGGTTGAGCAAAGCCTGATGGATTCATGAGATCTTTGAGCTCTGTTTGACAGTCTAATTTTCCTTTATACTCGTGTACCTTTGCATAATGTCTACGTTTTAGATTTTTAGAAAGATTTATTCACTTCTACATCAAGGAAAAAAAAAAAAGTTTTGGTAGAACCATGTTAAAAAAAAAAAAAGAGTTGCTGGCGGCACAAGTCCCTAGTGAGGCAATACCTCATCCTAAGCATTTCCACTCAAAAGCCAGTCTCAGAGCTTGTTTCTCTCCAGTTTACATGTTTCAACTGTCACAAAGCATGAGATGAACAATTATGAAAACTTGAGAATGGTGCTAAACACAGTGTTGGGAAGAGAACCTTTCTACATTGCATACAGTGGTGCCCCAAGCTGGTTAGATGACAGCCTGATATGCAACTATTTCTTTAGCATAGCTATGTTTCTTTTCTCGCCAGTGACGTAATCCATCTGGAAGCATTCCCATAAGGATGAGAAAGGTTGTCATTCTTTCTTTCAATGCTGAACTAACAATCTTAATGTATCAATATACTAAAATATTGTTACCTGTATGTTACCTGGTGGCTTTTAACACCTATTTTAATTAAGAACCAGGTACATTGAACATTTCAGTTCCAAGTCAGTTTAAATACTTTTCAGTTCTAATGGAAAGAGAATAAATGAAATCCTCAGCTTTAGCACCAGCAAGATACAAGCAATCTACAAAATGGTAACAAGAGAAAAAAACTATTTTAAATCAGAGTGGGCCTGCCACCAGAATAAGGGAAATTAGGCAGAAAGAAGAGATCAGTGGCAAAACTCTTGGAGGCAGTTAATTGAACACTAAACTAATTGAAAAAAAAAAAAAAAAAAAAAGAAAAAAAAGCATAAGAATGAAACTTGTACCAGAATAGGGAACCTAAAAAGAATTGTCAGAATTCTTTGTTAGGTACTGTTTTTAACATCAAGTTGTTACATAAAAGAAAAACATTAAAAGTCTGGGGATGAGGTGATTTATAAGAAGCCAATCTGTTTTATCCAGTGATTACTTTTTATGGCAATAGTAATTTTCACAATTTTCTTGCAGAATTTGTCATTTAAAGAAAAATCGAAATTACTATTTGAATTAAAGCATTAGAATTCCACAGTTCAGTTTTACTCCTTTACCACTCATTGATAGAAAATTGAAAGCTTTGTTGATTCATTCTGCATGTATGCATTCACATATTCTTTTGCTCCAACTTTTAGCCACCACCAGGAAAATCTCAGCTCTTCTTAGCAAACAAAGCAACATTTTCATCTTCAAAACCCCAGAGAACCTAAATAATTTTTCATAAGATTGAGAATAGAGAGAGATTCTGTCTGGACTGATTCTTTTTCCTGTTTCTGCACTTGCATTATCCTCCTACATTATCCTGCTGTCAGCTGCTTCTGCACAGAAAATGTTATTATATATGCACACCACTGACTGAAGTTTCTTGCTTTTTCAAGCCACGCTCACCCACTTCAAAGTCGATACTGCGCCATCAGCACTATTTTAGTACAGGTCTCAAAAAGCATTTCATTATTTAGACTTCTGCAACAAGGACACCCTGTATACTGTAGCAAGAGAGGTAACAGTAAATAGTTGATTAGAGGGAGCAGTGACAAAGGTTCTTACCTTTGTTTGCAGAGATGTCTGCAACTGAATGAATAACGGCAGTGCTCAGAGTCCTCTCATGGCACTACATTCCTTTTAGCATCAGCAAGAACAGCTGGCATCTGTAAACTTTCTTTAGCTGGATGCCAGAACAAATTGATGGAATACTTCATCTGTTAGAATTGTTAAGGGTTATAGAAAAACTGTTCCTTTAACATGTACCTGTAAGTCTATTTCAGGACAGAAAGGGGTGTCCTGTAAGTAGTATATTATTTGGAAATAATGAGAAGGTAGCTGGTGTCTGCAGAGGTCAAAGATATTAGTGAAAGTATCTATAATTTTAGGAAAATGCTAGGTGCTGCAGCAATGAGAAATTGTGAAAAAAGGAATAACATAGTTGGAAAAAAAATAAAACAAAACAAAACAGTTCAGTGGGGCACAAATAGAAGATCTGACATTTCTGACAGTTTAGCTAAATCCATTGTAATGAGAAAAGAAAGATTATGTAGGAAATCAATTCTGTTTGCCATACTTATCCTTGGATGTTGTGAAGAACCATTTCACATCTCAGAGATGACATCCTTTTCTTTAGAGTCTAATCCAAAAACCATTTAAGGTAGTGGACTGAAAATGACTCAACTCAACTAGGAATGATAGCATCTGCCGTAAGATTATTTTCACATCTTTACAGCTTCAAAAGCATCACAGATATATCTCCAGGAACTGGAGAGGGAGAAAGTAAATGTCCAAATACCCACAAATCTCTGTTCAGCTTTTTCAATGCTGGAAACCTTTCCCATAGTTTTTTGGATGTTTTTTGGTTGGTTGGTTTGGTTTAGGTTTTTTGTTGGTTTTATTTTATTTTGTTTTGGTTTTTTTGTTGTAAAAAATGATCTACCACAGGACCTATAAAAAAAGAAGCACAAATGTTGTTTTGTTTTAACATGCAGTCTCCATTAGTATGGTTACGTTATCATTCTTTTTAAGTTAATTAAAACATATAGTCTAAAATGTGTAAATAAAATAGAAGACACAATGGAAACACATATAAACACATCCCATTAAAGGGATTCCTTGAAATTAATAGACTGGAGAAAAAGTAACCATGATGCATGTGGAAAGAGATAAAAAGAGCAAAAAGTAAAAGCTAAAATACTCAAGCCAAGGCTCGTACACAAACAAATACACCGTGATGGAAGAGAATGTGAACTTTTACATTTAAAGTTTTATATACTGTTTAATTTTGTATATTTAAACAATGAGGAAACAGGAAACTGCCTCAACAGAATAATCTGGATGGCAGTTTGCTCCCATGAGAGGTAGGATGAAGTAAGGATATAAATACTGCCATAGTGGCAGCTTTAAACACAGTTTTGTTACCAGGCTGATGTCAAACAAAGCAGAGGTACATTTGTAAAAGAATTTTTTAAAAAGATGTCTGGAAGATTATAAAGGAATTTACATCCAGTTAGTACCAAATGTAGCTAGAGAAATTGCTTCATGTTTTGACACTTAAATAAATAAAAAGCAAAAAACAACCCCTCTCGAACCCATCACCACAGTGCTGAAACTGGTGCTAATTAAACAGGGACTTGAAAAAAAAAAATCTGAGGGAACTGCTGTAGGAAATGGGCTGGAGGATGGCCAAAATGACTAACAAATCTTTAGTACTACTAATTCAAGTAAGGAAGGAAAAGAAAGATAAACGAGAATAAACAGGGTTCTCCCTTCCTTCTCTCCCTTGAGTGGCCAGCAGTATTCTCCAGCAATGCTAAAATCACCCCATCTTTCCTCCCTCCACCCTGTTCCTGTACTACATGGTGCTTCAGTGACCTCGACAGACAATAACAAACTTCTCATTCAGTCAGCTGAGCGGGATTCAGTCCTAAGGGAAAAAATCTTATTCCCTGTACCTTACTGTATGGGTGTGTCTTTGTTCACTTTAAATATAGTAGAGATCTCTCTAGAATTGTTTTGCTTTTAAACAACTGATAGTGTGAAAAAGGAGGAGGGGAGGGGAAAGAAGGGGAAGAAGAGGGAAGAGGGGAGAAGAATGGAAGAGAGGGGCAAGAGAGGGAATCCATGGTGCTGGTTGTTTGTTTGTTTTTTTTTTTAAATACACTCCTGTGTTCCCCAATTAGTTGTTAAAATTCTTTATACTCTCCATAATGAGAGGAAGGGTAGGGCATGACTTTCATTTTAGATGACTGATGTAGGAAGAGGGTCTGACTGCTACATGATACAGTATCTTGCTTGCCCAGCAAATTAGAAATCCACATTAAATTTCTTCTTCTTCCTTAGTATATTCAGGATCATATCTTCAATTTTCCAAGTTATAGATATTATGCTATCATCAATGTCCTTTGTTAAAGCTGCATCACTATTGGGTTTTAGACAAAGAATTGAAAGAACAAGATTTTAAATTTAGATAGGTTACAAGGCTATATTCAAGTAATGAGTGACACTCCTAATTTCCAACCCTTATACTAAACATTGCATGTTTATTTTATCCAATAACAATTTAATCACTGAGATAAGAGAATTAGGAAGATACCTGTCTTATTTTGTGTTATTTTTACTATTTTTGGCTTTTGCCTTTAGTAAGTCATTTACCAGTTTTCCTACATCTGTGGCATTCAGCTTCTGTTGTGCTGACTGTGAAGTGAAGCAATAGATGAAAAAAGGGGCAGAATGTTTAATATCTAAGCTTAGTGCTGAAATGCATTTTCTTGGAGGCAGTGAAGACATATGCAATCCCTGTTTCAAGCAAGAAAAACTTTGAAAATCAGCTTTAGTTGCCATCTTTAAGTCTGGACTCAGATAAAGACATTCAGCTGATTGGAAATAAATACACATACTTGGTTTCCCTTTCTGTTTTCACTTACCTAGTGTATCACAGAAATCTTGTAATAAATTATGAATACAACTAATAAAGTCAGTGAAATCCCTGTGATAAATAATAATCTGAGGGCAGAATCCATGCTTCAGACTGTTTCTTACGTACTCCTCTTTATTACTTGCCTGGTTGACAAAATCAAAAAAACCCTTCTTACAACTCATTTAAGATGCTTCAACATTTTTTTCCTGACTCTGTGTTCAAAGACAGGAACGGCTTTTTTACTTAAACTCGTTTACATTTCATGTGTATTCATTGTTCTCTAAGTGTGTGAAAGATTCTTAAATAACTAATAGATTTACAGGAACTGTATGCCCAAACATATATTGAGTCTACTCATAAAAATTTGATGTCAATTTTTTTCATATTTCTTGCAATCTGTACATATTTTGTCTAATTATTTTTTGAAGTACATCTGCTTGGACACCTGCAGAATTACTGCAAGCTGTCATTTCCGTTCTGGGAACGTTATTTAAATTTTTTATTTGGCATCTGTCAAAAACAAACAAAAATACTATTGGGTTTTCTACTGCAGCAACTAATATTTGCCAAATTTTACCAAATCACATAGAATTACAGACAATGCCTTCAAAGTGAATCTTCATGTCAGCACTATGGAGCAGGAGAAAAATCACTGTGAATATAATTCTGGTAATATGCTCTGACAATACGTTTTTCCCTCAAAGCACTGTCAAAAACTTTCACATTGGTCCCAGTAATATGAGTCTCAGTAACAGGCCCTGTTTAACACACTAGGACACAGAAAGCTGTCAACCTAAGAGTAGACCGAAGATGATTGTTAAGGGGATTTGGTATTTCGTGTATTTTGCCTAATAGGGGAGCCTGTGCTCAGCATTTCCTGAAGCAAAAGAAGACAGATGAAATCTCTGGGCACTTCATTGCTGCTGCCTCTCAAAGATTTCCTGTCAAAACGGGCCTATAAGGGAAGAAAGGGTTTTTTTTTTTCCACCTGGCAGGATTTCCAGTCTCGCTATGAAAGAGATTGAAGGCGCCGTCTTTGTAAAAACACTGCTGCCAAACTACCATATCTAGATGCGTTTAAAAATAAAAAAGCAATATGACTCACATTACCATAGTGTATACTGTAAAACCAGTTTTGATCGACACTCTATCCATATTTTATATAGTGTTTTTTTTTTTCTTCCGTCAAATGGAGCAAGTGACCTTGATGTTATTGTGCTTTGCAACTTAAACAGAGAAAGCATATTTGTTGTCAGCTTCTTTAGGGATACAATTTTCAGGGTATGTAAGGAAAAGGAATGCAACTTCTGTTAATAATAATAGGAGTTATTCATGTAATTCCCTGTTCACCTCATTGAGACTTCACCTTTTTATGTTAGCTTGCTTAAAGGTTGCACCTAGGTAAGTCTTAGCTGCACAGAATTAAAAGGCACATAGAAAATTATAATTCTTTTAGGGATCAATTTGAAATATAAAATGTTGTACCTGACTGAATCTGCAGTTCCCCATGGAATTTTACCTTGGGTGCTACAAGTGAAACAGTTGTGTTAAAAATAGCTATATATACACAGCAACTGCAACTGTAAAAACAAGTTTTTTCCCCTACCTCATCATTAAAAATAAGAAAACAAAAATGTCATTTTCAAAACAGTCTAGGAATCGATACTCTTTTGAGGGAGAGAAAAAAAAAAACACAAACCCACAACATTCAAAACGGTCAAATCAGGCAGAATTCACATCTTAACTATAAAGAATACTGCTGCATATTTAAGGCATGTGATGTGGCAGGGATGAGACAGGCAACGTGGCTTTTCCATGTTTATCAGTTTATCAGCCCCCACCTCTTTTAGGTTTGGGTTTGCAGTGGTCTTCCTGCTAGTAAGGGACTACTTAGCCTGCACTCATGTGAGCTTTTCTCCTAGAAGTGGAGCAGAAAATTCAGGTTTTGTAGATTTGAGGTTTTAAATTAACCTGATTTATTACACAGTATATGGAGGATTTTATTTTGTGGTCGGACAGCCTCCTGCTCTCTGAGAAATCTGAAGTGATACACATTAACTATGTCTAAACAGAATGTGGAGGATAATTTAATTTGCTGTAGAATGCTTTGTTCCAATGAGGGTCTTGAACAAAACAAAATAAGGAATAAAAGTTTTGTTATCTGAAACAGGATGACTTATCTGACTGGAGGATGGATAAAACTTCATTATTTTTCAAAATTAAAAAAAAAAATTAAAAAAAATGCCAAGTATGACGAAGCATTTGTCAAAGGGGAATGTTGGATGTCCAAGAATAAGGATGAGCAGGTGATACAGAGAAAGAAGGATGAAGAGAGGGTACAGTGATAGAAGCAAAGGACTGAAAACAAGAAAATTTAGTGAAACTGGAAAGAATATTATTTTAATGTCAGTGGCTATCAGAAGGCTAAGAAAGACTATCAGGGTCATAAGCAAGGGCATATTTGCATGTTCAGAAAGCCTACCCAGCTACATTCTGCCCCTGTACTCAGTGCTGGTGAGGCCACACCTCGAGTCCTGTGTCCAGTTCTGGGCCCCTCAGTTCAGGAAGGAGATTGAGGTCCTGGAGCAGGTCCAAAGGAGGGCAACCAGGCTGGTGAAGGGATCCAGCACAAGTCCTGTGAGGAGAGGCTGAGGGAGCTGGGGGTGTTCAGCCTGGAGAAGAGGAGGCTCAGGGGAGACCTCATCGCTCTCTACAACTCCCTGAAAGGAGGCTGGAGCCAGGGGGGGGTTGGGCTCTTCTCCCAAGTAGCTACCAGTAAGACAAGAGGGCATGGTCTCAACTTGTGCCAGGGCCGGGTCAGGTTAGATATTAGAATTTCTTCACGGAGAGGGTGATCAGACATTGGAATGGGCTGCCCAGGGAAGTAGTGGATTCTCTGTCCCTGGAGATATTTAAAAAGAGACTGGATGTGGCACTCAGTCCCATGGGCTCATAATCACAGCCGTAGTGGATCAAGGGTTGGACTTGATGATCTCTGAGGTCCCTTCCAACCCAGCCGATTCTATGATTCTATGATAGGTGAATGCCTGTGGAATTTTGGGAGAGATGTGGTAACAAATGCATGAACAAGCTGTTCAGCAAATTGAGCATGAAACTTCAATGAAGGTAGATGCAGATTATGTAGCACTGGACTGGTAGACACTGAACCTGCAAACCAGCATTGCATTACATAGTAATGATTGGGAAAAACTGGGAGCTGAGAAGAGCTGCATAAGCCTGAAGTCAAAATGGAAATCAGGAGATGTAGGAAGTTAGATGAAGGAGTCAGAGATATATATGGAGGTATCTCATTTTTCAGTTGTTCAGAAACAATCTATGAAAGCAGGTAATAGAGAGTCATACTGAAAACAGTATATAACTTCAGGGGGAAAGAGCCTACATTAAAATACTAAAGAAGGTGTTAAATTACTTAAAATAAATAGGAAACTCAGAATTAAATATACCCTATGTTTAAAAACTCCGTCAATATTCTGTCTTCTTTCCTTCAGAAAGAGACATGCAGACTTAAACTGACAAATATTCCAGGACAGAGCAAAGAAATCAGATGCTTTCCTGCAGCTTCAGTCAAACACTTAGTACTCATGCAGTTGCCTAAGCATAGCTTTCCAATAGCTCAGTGGGCCTGTTATTCCAACACTCAGTCTTGGCCACAAAGCCTGGGATTCATGTTATTCAAAGTAGAAATGTTTTAGAGACTACTGCATGGAATATTTTTAAACACACATTCCAAACACATATGTGAGGATACAGTCTTTTTATATAATTCCTATGAAATATTTCGATAGCCCATCAAATTCTGGTTGACAGGAGGGCCAGCCCTGAGCCAGGTGGATACCACCCAGTTGCAAGAGAGCTGTTAAGCAACAAAGTGAATTTCAGTAGTGCAGTGGGATCTGTTAGCTCTCCCTTTGTTCCCCACAAATCCATATTTTGACAGGTATCTGCTAAGTATTTCTAATGCAAAGAGCTCAGCTACAAGATTTTTTCTTGCAGTGACTTTTCATCAATCAGGTAAACCTGTAATTCATCTGCGCAGGATCCAAGTTTAATAGGGGAAAAAAAATAAAGAAAAAGAAAGGGGGAAAAAAAAAAAAAAAAAAAAAAAAAAAAAAAAAAAAAAAAAAAAAAAAAAAAAGAGAGAGAGAGGATCAAAAAATAAAAAGGTAGTTCACCAGACTGGAAGGACAGAGAAAAACATCTTTGGCTGTACAGTTTCACTCTGTAGCAGTCCTTCTGCTTTGAAACTTCACATAAAGATGTAAAATCAGAAATAAGCCTGTTCCTTAACAGACTGCCAGACTCTCCCACAGTGATACTCTTGGAAGTAAAGAATTGATACTCTGGACCTAGAGAGGTTTCTCTAACTGTGACTTGACATAGACAAGGAGTTAAAACTCATTTAGGGCAGAAGAGGTTGATTCCATTTGTGACATCATCTTTGTCCAGCTTCAAGTGATGAAAAGCTGAACAGTGTCTCATGAGGTACAGAAGTAGCTGTGGGAACAAATTAATTCAAAGGCAGGATGCATTTTTTTTTTCTTGCATAACAACATTGGAATAAGATCAGAACATTCAAGAAAAAAAAAGATAAATCCCCTGTCCCTTTTCTCTCCAGTTTAAGTTGGAACAAATCAAAATTAATAGACAGAAAATGTCCTCAAAGCCACAGTTAAGGCTTTCATACATGAGCTTTCTTGTACCTGCCCTAAAAGGTTTGAATTAACAAATAGAATCAAACCCAAACTTCTATTCACAGTCAAAGGTCACTTGAATTTTATGCCATAATTAAAAACAATAACAACAAATTTAAATTCACCACATAAATATATATATAATTTTTTTCTTATTATTTTTTAATAGAAAATATTGTATGGAAACACAGGCTCCATTGAGATTCAATTTTAAAAGTGAATAATCATTAGATTATTCACCAAAACCAGATGATGCAATATAATTAATTTCTAAAACTATCTTCCCTGGAAAAGAAAGACACAAGCCTTTCGAGGATTCCCTGCCCCATACCCCCACACCCTGCCTCCACCTTTATAATGAACAGAAACTTGTGAACCACAGCAATAAATTCCACCATCCCAGAGAATGACATTATCCTATACTACTCTCACAATTTAATTCTTTTTTTATTATCAGGATTCTTTCAGCAGCTATTCCTAACTTCCTACAATATAGTCCCACGTATGACTCTCCATTTTGCACATCATCATGAAGTATAGAGTACCTGACAAGAAACCAATCATATTACTAAGAATTTCCAAGCCAACACCTGCTGGGATTTACAACACTTGCTAGCACAGGAAGGGGAAAAACAAGGAAAATACAAGATGGGTTGTTACAAGCAACCTTTGTCTTGTATCATCTGAAGCCCTAATTCTTTCCAAATATTGATGATGCTGAAAATTTCTGCATAGAGAGTCATAAAAACTTAACCCATTTAGACACACTGTTTTCAGACCACTCTAGGTTTAGGAGTCTATGCTTACGCATCTACAAATTATAGGTAAAACTGTAGCTTGGTGGAACTAAGTGTACAAGATGAAGGTACAGTAAGAAGGATGCCCAGAGGGCCACACATCAGAACCTATACATGAGCAGTGGGCAGGAGCTGATCTAACCACGGTGATGCAGAAGCATTTTCATCAGATGTAACTTTCTGATGCAGCCACATTATAGGAGCAAAATAGACAGTAGTACCAGCTAAATAACACCTCCATTTAGCTATTAAGAATTGCATGAAAATTTTAACATAGATTTTTAAACAAGGCCATGATATTTTAAGTCTGAAGAGTCCATAGTCTAAAAACTTACTGTTTAAAGGTGAGAAAAGAAGCAAAAGAAGAAGAGTATGAATCACAAGGGAACAGTAATGTTCAAATATGCAGAAATCTGTTCTGCATATCGTAACTGCAAGTTCAGTCTTTGTCCTAGAGAACAGTATCAGGCTATGCAAACATAATACTTTGCCTTTTAGATTTGTGTAGAATTTTAAGTACTTCCATGGTTGTGCTATGTTGTTTTTATATAATTTCCAAGTATTGTTCTTATTCTGACTTTGTTTTCCTTCTTTGCCTATGCACTAGAGTCCCTGAGAACTCAGCTGCTGAAGTTGTGGTGCCAAAAACATTTGAGCTGTTTTTAGAATGAAGTCAAACTCCAAACAAATAAGGCAGAATGTGGCATGGGCAACTTTCTTAACAGGAGCAATAGGCTTTAAAAAACAATTAAAGAACAAATCACTCCTTTTAAACAGCAAAACTGGAACTGCAGCAGATAGCTAGGTCCAAGTACTTATTACACGCTCATTTTTTTCCATCTTCTGTCATAATAATTTTTTTTTCTCCCATCTGACTATGACTGCTGACTAAAGCCAGGTAATAAAGCACACTATTATTAACTGGCCTTCTGAAAAGTCCTATGCAAGCTGTTCCAGTTTTTACCAAAAAAATACTGTATCTGCATATAGTAAATATCAGGGACTAGAATAAACACATATATAAATATTTAGTAGGCTTCACTATCATGTCAAACAAGCATTCTCACCATGTCCTGCTGGAAGGGCTGCTGCACAGCTCCCCACTGTAGCCAGCACACAACAAGTAGCCAGTATCAGGGATATCAGGGCTCCCTCTTTAGCCTCTAAAACCACCTGCTCAATGTAACATTCTCAAAGCACTGAACTCAGTTGATTAACATTTGCCTGTGGTGTAAATATCACAGCATCACCAAAGTGTCAACATTGTCAAATATTAATTTTGGAAGTATTTTAACACAGTCTGACTGTACTAACAGTTCATTAGGGTATTTTAAGTAAAACATTCTTATTAATTTGTGTATACAGACTACAAATGAACAAATTAATACAGTTCTAAATCTAGTGATGTTTTTTACACCATATACAAAAACAATACATCCCTTCTCCCCTGAAGGTAAGCATTTACACACTTACAACCATATTCCAACACTGAGTTCTGATGACTGAAAACCTTAGCCTGTTACAGAAACTAGCAAATTGTTTTCACTGAGCTTCTCAAGATCATAGTGAACCATAAGCACCAAATTTCTCAGAGCTTTACTGTGAAAAGCATGGGGGACCAACTGTGCCAGACTGATATCTTTGACATCCAGTATATCAGTGGCCATTAAAATAAAACCACACAGGGACAATCCCAACTCTGCGATTTCTGGGAGGGGGCACCTACTAGAGCCTATTAGAGTAGGACAGCATCACTAGAGGCATACTGGGGGAAAAAAAAAATAAAAAATTAGGGTGTCTGCTCTGGGAAGACTGCAATATGAGCTCATCTTTCCATAGGCACCAGAGATTCTGCAGGACAGAAAGGACATTACATGTGTCCTAATTTCAGGAAAATCTTCAGTGTGATTTGTGCCTTGTTAGTCTTCACAGAATCCCATCACTAGACACAGAGATACAGCCCACCAGGTTTCATTAGTTCCACTGCTTGCAAACTACTTGTTTATTTTAATAAAACATGAATAACTGAAAACAGAAACCTGTCTGCCAGGAGGGGTTTTTTTTTGTTTGGGTGGTTTAGCTGAAGAGCTTTAGATAAAGCCATAATATTAAGCAGTAATTTTGCCTGTGTTTTTAATCACCCTATCAACAGTGAAATCACAGATGAGAGAGGTAATGAAAATGACTGCTGATGCAGAATGAGTTGAGCCTGCCATTCCCACCTAAGCCTGCTGCAGGCTGCTGCCACAGTAAAAAAATTCTTGTCTAGATTCTTGTATTCAATATGGCAAAAGTGAGTTTCCTGGTTAATGCTACAAAGCAACACTGAATAAATACAAATAGTTTAATCTTCTTCTGCAGTCATATCCTGCCACACTGGTAAGTGTAATAAGGAAAACACTATGCTGCATATTCTAAACAGCTAATCATCATATTTACATAGTTTATATGAAAAATATTTAAATTTCTGAATACTCCAAATTCTCTTTTCCATAACATTAATACCTGAACTGCATCTGAATATACAATAGTATATTTGTAGCTTATTGATTCCTCTGTAATATCCTAGTAAGAAAACTGGTGGACAATGAACTTCTGGGTCTAGAGATAAAAAAAGGAATATTCTTTGATAAAAACAACATATGCTTGAAGGGAGAGAGGGCAAAGGTATACTGTTATAAACTGACATGAAAGTGTGTTCAGACAAATAAGAAATAAACTGTAACCTATTAACAGAAAATCCAGGGAAGTGTCTTTTATAGTACCCCATTTTGCAGAATGAATAGTGAATAATGTTTCATCTGTATTTAAAATCCTTAAAATAATTATTTCTACAAAAAACAGTGATAAAATAATTTCTATGAAGCATGAAATTTCATTTTGCCAATGATAACTGTCTTATATCTGTTTTATTGGGAACAGACAAAGCAAAAATGTATCACATTCTGAGAATTTAAAAAATCAAGATCATTCTTCTAACTCTTTAGAAATTTGACTAGAAAGCAATGTATGCTCACTAGCAATCTCTCTCATAGGATTTGTAAAATGACAAAACGAATGCATAGGGTATTATTAAAACATTTTTTTAAAACTTGAAGTAGGAAAAAGAGAAACTAGTGCTGCATACAATCTGCTTTATGACCCAGACCGCTATTTTTAAAAAGTTCAGCTCATGTACTGGATGCCCAGCTTAGGCTACCACGGACTGTATCTTCAGAAAGGGAGTGTTCATACCTTTAAAAAAATAGGTTGATTTAGAAGTCAAAACCTAGAGCACCTCAATTCATGAAAAAAAACTTTAAAAATGTAAGATATAAAAATAGGGTTCTCTCTTTTAGCTTTTGTTCTTTTCATTCACTATTTATATTGTCCAACCACAAAGAAACTTCTGTCCTTTGAATAACAAATTTAATAATCATTCATATTACACCACCTGTTCACATTATGGTCATGTAAATACAACCCAATGCCCACTTAATTTGACTGTTCAAATCTGGACATATTCTAAGCATTCATATATATATATATCTTGTCTATTTAAATACAAATATAAGCGAAAGCAACTATGTCCACTTGTAATATAGCTTTGCCAAACAAATCTTAAGCACTTCATTCAAGAATCCTGTAGCTTCTCATGAACAAAATCTTGAAATTACTTTAATGTCTTCCTGTAGGCATAACTATCTGCAGTTCTCTGTAGCTCTTAATTTGTATTTATTCCAATTAGGATTCTTCATTAATCCATGATGTACTTAATCCACATTCACTTGCTAAACATGTTAAATGCATCCTTTCATGACAAAGGTGTACATATAAAGGTAGAATGTTGGGACTGTTTGGGCAGCGATTAGATTATTTAAAGGTTTAAAAACTAACTTTTCTAGTTTTAGTACTTACACTTAAGTACATAGTGAGATTACAAAAACTAAAATGGCAGATATGAAACCATTTCAACATATATATATGTTGTGCTGTAATATTTCCTAAAAAGTGTCCATAAAAATCCAGTGTCTCATGCAAAATCAATTACTTTTTAGTTGAAGATTCTCAATCACTGAAACAGGATATTATTTTGTGCCCTGAACAATATCTTGTTCCAGTTTCTAAGGAAACCATCCACAAAAACTAAGTTTACAATACCGCATCCTCCAGAAATTGACTACAACATCAGTCTCCAGGGGATCGTTACCAAGTGCTATTTGCATTTAAATTTCTATAACCCTTAAGCAATTGGATTGTTTGTTTATATCCATGGTTATGATCTGCTAGGTATCTAGGTGCTATTCCTCACCTCACAGTATGGGTTCATAGCCTATTGGCATTTAAGGGCTCATAAAGCTAGATTTCAAATCAGGAACACTATTTATGAATTCTTATTTTAGAAATTTCTTTTCCCCACATTCCATGAGATGTCTGCTCTCACCTCAGTATGTGCTTCATTGAGGGATGTCACTCATTTGGTTTCACACATGACAAGAAATAGGTAAGGTCACGTTGCTGTGTGCTACATGTAGCCAGGGTCTAGAGGAACGGTCTATTTGTTTTGCACAGGTTTTGGGAACTAGCCTAGAGGAATCAGGCTCTGTTCCTAAGGGGAGTCAAGGTAAACTCCCATTTTTCTTTACAGATATTTGTCTCGTTTGTCAGAAAAGCTCAGCATATATTCTGATGAGTTACTGATGCTTTTGTAGATGAAAACTCTTCTGACGAACTATTCTGCTGACCAGAGATGATGGGGCTCTGACATTAGGCTTCTTTCTTCAGTATATACAGAACCATTACAAAATCTGCTCACAGAAGACACAACAAAAAAGATACAGCATCTCTGTTTTCCCACTGAAATCAACCTAATTTCTCACTGAGTAGAAAACTCTCTTCCTTTCTGTTGTTTTAAGGCTTCACACTTTCAGCTTTGTAATTATTTTTAATACAAAAAAATCTTCCATGAACTTCTACAAGCTCTACAATTATTTATCTATATTAAATTTATCTGTATTTAGGGATATAGAGCTTTGCAGAGAGCATAAAAAGAGGCTTTTCTAAACAAATCACTTTTATGACTAAGCAATCACACTTATCCAAAGAAACAGAATGTGAATGTATGAAGCAAGATTTCCATTCTGAATTGTAGACGGATATTTCAAAGTGTAGACTTCTCCAAGAAACAAATCAATTAAATAAGTAATGATCTAACTTTGGCAGATGCAGCCATTGATTTGGATCAGATTTTTCTCCAGAAAACTATTTCAGCAATGCAATTGTTAATTGGTCTCTTTGCCTATACAATGCTCCCTTATTCTCTGTTCCCCTCCCCTTGTTAAGAACATTTAACCAGAAACAAATTGGAAATACTTTTTTTCTTTTTAGACTACTGAAGTCTAAAATACATATAATATTTAAGTATTCAAGTAATACAGAAACAAGAAGCACACATTTAAAATGAGGTCTGAAAAAGTCCTGAGCTGTGTAGGAAAAAGTTGCTTGCTGTATGCTTAATCACTTATAGAGTTTTTTTACTGTGATTTCAGTGATTGTTTCAGTAATGCATAGATATCTTTTGGCAAAATGTATACATGTTAATACTATAAAAAGTAGGTTGTTTGATAGTTGTGTGTTAAAAACATTAAACATATTCGTTTGCAAATTATTAATTCTTAAAATAAAACTGAGATACTGTTTTCAGAGCAGAAACCAAGGCACATTATTTAATAAAAATTATTCATATACATGTAACCTTTAGATCACCCCAAACAAACATTTTTTGCATTATAATCTTTTTCAGTGTACAGTAATAATACTAAAAGTAAACCTACACTATGCACTTACAGTCAGTTATAGTTTTTCTTGGAAGTCTCGCTTAGTCTCCTAAAATCACTTGTGACAGCACTAGGTGGCTTTAAAGTGAAATGAGTAATTTAAAAAAATATGTTGAAACCATTAAAAACATTTAAGAGAACATTTTTTTAAAAAGTGATGTTTCCAGGTTATAAATGCACATTTCCCAATGCTTGGATGTACTTGAACAAGTACATCTTTAGTTAATTACATAATGTCTTCTGGGATGCACTTTTTTGATGTTGTATCTTCCTTTTATTGTAAATAATTAAGGTAGAATTACTGGCAAGATGGATTAGTATTTGATGACTGAGTCCATTGGACACTACTCTTGATTTTATACACTTGCTGCATGGGCTTTACAATCAAGTAATATCTGTATTAGTCTCACCCAGAGTAGCACTGAGCACCTCTTGAGATCCAATGAGACATTAATTCAGCCAGTGAGTTTAACTTGTGGCTTCTTTGTATCTGACAAGATTCATTTTCAAGAAGTGAACGGCACATACCAAATCATTCTTTGACTTCAATGAGTGTCTCTCACATTCAAGTCAAATGTTGTATACCGAGGATGTGCTTGTCTAGTCTGCACTCTGAAAGCAGAGCAAATGAAAATTCATTTGCCTACCAAATGGGAAGCAAAGGCAGAAGCAGTGGCAAAGACACACCATGCAATCATTAGACCTGTTGGCACAGATGCCCAAGGCTGCCTCAAGCACCGAGCCCCAGCATGCAGCCAGGCTGTCCCTGCAAACCTGGCCATTTCAGTCACCTACATTTTTGGCTATATGTGTTTTAGATGTCAATGAAGTCCTACCTCTCCATTAACTGAAACAGGATAATTCACTGAGCTAAATCAAATAAGAAAGAGAACAATCCAGATGAGAAAGGCTGATCACTTCAAATCCCATAAACTAACAGAGGAAGCCAACAGACGTTAACTGCTGGAATATACTTGGACATTCCTGAAACACCACATGGCATACTGATGGATGTTGCTGAATACCATAGGTGAAAATGAAGAGAAAGGGAAATGCATAAATGAAACAGAGTGAGCGTATGTTTGGAAGTCCTCTAAGTCTCCAAAATTATTATTTCTTGGATGGAACAGTAGGACTGAAAAACAGTAACAAAAGTTAGGCAAGAAGCAGCTACTCCAGGGGTGGGACGGCTACATGGCTGTTCCTCAACCTTGTGTCACAATAAAAGCAATCAAGACTGGGGTAAGGAGAGGGGCTTTGACTCAGTCAAATGCTTCAAAGTATTTGAAATACTTCAAAGAGATAAGTGTGTTCATGTTCCCTCAGAAATATTAATAAAGGCCCACAGACACCAAAAAACAGCTAAATTCTGATGAGATATAAAGCTACGCAAAGACTTTGTTGCTAAAAGAGAAATCGTGTTAAAACACATTAGATCAAGAACTAGGAGAACAGACAAACTAAGGACAGGGGAAGTGGACCACTATTTTCAGAGATTAAAATATAGTGGGTGTCATAAAGCATGCCTGGAAATTTAAAGTTATGAAAAATAAGGAAGGTGTTAAGACAGAAATTAGACATAGCAGAAACTGAGTTTTTATGCAACTAGAGCTAAGATCACTGGAAAGAAAAAAGTACTACACATGAAGAGGATAACTAGGAAAAAGAATGCTAACATCATGGATAGAGATGGGAACAAGACTACTCAAGATCTAAAAAATAAAACTGTCTTAAACAGATGTGAATTGAAATCCCTGAGTATTCAGCACAGCTACCTTATTTCTGTGTCACAGCTGAGCCATCTATAGGAAATATCGGATCACTGGTATTTAAAAGCGAGTAAAAGGAAGGAGAGTTAAATGTAAATGGAGAGAACAGGAAACCTTCATTGCAGAATGAAGAGGCACTTTTTAATTCTCACTCAATTTCTTCCCCTTTTATTTTGGCAGCTGCTGTGGGGTAAAGCCCTGCTTCTGGGACAGGGATAACACCAAAAAGCAAAAGACTCTTCAGCTACCATATTTCTGCAGTGTCCTTGTGGGGCTCCTTACAAATGCCTGGCTATTTATGAACTCATGTCAGGGCAAAATCCAGGCTCAGAAATGCAAAACAAAATTGTTTAAAAGGTTTTTAAAATACTCCCCCAGTAGATAATCATTCATGAAAATTGATGCGGTCCTTACAAGTAATCAGCTCTTGCCAAAGACTGAATTAAATTAGGGGGACAGTGCTGAAGCCAGCATCCTATTAAGAATATACAAGAAGAAAATGTTTCATACATATTTTGCATATATTTTTCCACTGTCTAATTGGGCTGGAGGAGTGAGATAACTCATAGGTATTGTTCTAGCAAGCCACAAGTGTAAAGTGAGAAGGGAATTGTTAACAAGCTAATATTAGTCCAGTAACATGCCTGGATCATTTCATTTCTGTTTGATAGATGTCAGAAATTCTCATGCAGGAAATTTGCTCTTCCTTTTGCCACAAAGATTAGCTGCAACCTGTGATACCAGTACTCTGCTGGAAGGAATAGTACAGGAGCTTCACTGCTGTGTTATTATCTGGGATCTATTATGTTTTACATTTTTCAAAAATCTTTAAGCTAGATCTTTGACATTCAACTGCCTATAAAGACATACACCACCCGATGAGAAGCTTTGATGTGCATTTTGAGAATTAAATAATCTTGATGGAAGGCAATGTATTTCCAGCCAAGAAGAAAACTATGGAGGAAATTTTGCCTCCTGCCGTTTAGCACTGCTTGCAGTCAATACCTTTTACCCTACCCTCTAAATTTGATTTCATACATATTTACAGACTATTTTTCCTCTTAGTACTAATTCTTTTGAGACCAAATTAAGAACAAAGATAGCAGGAACAGGCTTCATCAAATAAAAATGTAAATATGCTGCATCTCATTTTTGGATGAAGAAAGTTTATTTAAATATTTTCTCAAACGGAATATCTTTGCAGTACCATTATTGCTTGCAACTAGAAAAGGAAAAGTTTTGCAAGTCAGACTAACCCATTGAGGCTTAAGTTAATTTATGCATTTAAATAATGTCATTTGATTAAAAAAAAACACAAAAAACTCCCCCAAAAACAAAAAACCAACACCCTAGAATTTTCATACAAGGAAAGAATACTACCAATGAAGCAATAATAAGATATTAAAGAACACAGCAAGTAAGATTATCTTTACAAGGTACACTTTAAGGTAGCCCAATAGTTTTAACTGTGAAAGAAACACCGATGTAATTGCAAAATTATTTTTTCCCCACAGCTTGAAAAGCAAAATAAAAAATCTAAAGCTGAAATTGAAAATTACTGCGCTTCTACAAAGTGAGATTAATCTGTAACAAATTTCCAACTGTCATTTTCTTAAGGGAGGTCTAAAATTCAATAATGTTTTGTTGTTTTTTTAAATTATAAACCCAACTCTTCTGTCTGATTGATTTCACAGATAAAAAAATATGGGAGATATGAGGTACTATCTTTATGAAGTTGATGAATTTACAGCAATGACTTTGGTGGATCAAAATCTTCCCCAAGATGTTTGATCTCTTAATTCAATTTAAATTCAATGATGAAATAAATATGCTTTTTTGGACTAACAGAATATTGTGATACTTTTTCCTCAGTTTACATCTTCCCACAATGTAATAAGTATTCTAAAATTATTCTAAAAAACATTATCAAAAATTTTTGCTATAAACAATGTCTTCACATTCCATCATTTTGATTTTTCAAAAGATACAAGATGTATTTTTATCTGTAATGACTGACTTTATCAGTAAAGTTCAGTACAAAAAGTAATGTTATATACAAAGTGAGTAAAGAGTAACTAGATATGTTTTCTACATGTTCAGCTGATGTGGCATCCATCACAAGTAATTTTGACTTGTAGATTTCTCTATATTTTAAGGTTTTTCCATGCCATCCTACTAAAAAACTTCATAAACACTTCCATATGGGCTTTGTAGGACCAAAGTAGCAATGGAACTTGGGATTCTAGCTTTAAAACACTGTTAAGCATCAGCTGCTTCCTTTCATACCCTACCAGGCACCAGCTACATCTGCTGTACTTACAGAGAAATAGTTAGAGCTTGCTAAGGCTTTAAACATCATGTGTGTGCTGTTAAGGGCTCTCTACAGGCCAAACTCTGATTTCAATTAGACATGTAGGGATGTTCTGGCAATCAGGTTTGCCAGAGATAGGCATGCTATTTCTGAAAGTGACATCCAGCCTGCCATGACAGATTTGTAGGAGAAAGGAAAGGTTGCAAGGAGAAGCCCTCTGGGTTTTCCAGGATTCCTCAAGCCAGCTTCCTCTGCACTCCCCAGCTTCTAAGGAGAGTATTCAAACCAAATTCACTAAACTAAGGATGTCAGGATTTACGTGGGATTCCATGTTATCCTCACCTGCAGGTATTTTCTTCACAGAATATATTAGGCCCTGCTACCTTGAATCATTTTCTTTTGAGAGACTGAATCACAGTTCTACTTCTTCTAAAGTGTCATATATTCACAAGCACGATATTAAACTGATATGTTTGTTATATAGTATATAGAGTCCTTTGTTGATGTCTCATGATATTTCTATATAGGACAAGATAAAATCTTCTTAAAAGAAGAGCAAATATGTTAAGTTTTTTTCAAGAAAACTCATGCAGAGAGGAAGGAGAGATTAATCTTTTTGTAAGTGCTGGCAACATTTCAGAGACATATCTACAAAGAATTGTGACAAGTTTAACAGTGACATTATGTAGAATAGTGAGGAGACTAAAGACAAACTTGAAGAGCTAAACTTCCCCATTAAGTCCCTGTCTACATCAATCAGTAAGCTGTGTGATGTTTAAGCACAACCCACAACGCCCTAAGCTGGTAGGCACATTCATTATCTGTAGGCCTTTTTCTGCAGGTCCACAGTAGGAGACCCAAATATTCTTAGTTTAGTGTTTCCCCTATGGTTTTACATAATTTCTCTGATTCTTCAGGAAAATCTGCAGCTCACTGTCTACAACTGCTGTCCCTACTGTTTGTCCCTGCGGGTTGAAGGACAATGGTGAAATGGTCCCTGCCAACAAACAGCTTGACTTTTCTTTATCTGTGTTGAACTCCAGATTCACAAAAATACTAACACTACACAAACGTTCAGGAAATTTTCAGATTTTCCTGGACACCAGGAATACACATTTTGAAGCATTGTGTTGTAATAAGAAGCAGCTAAATCTAGAGAAGCAAAAAAGATTATGTTCTGATAATAAAAAAAATAGTTTTAAGATTGAACTTTAAAAGAAAATATGTCTTGCTAAATGTTTTTCTTTAAAGGTCTAGCATCTGATTTTTGCAGATAAAATGTGCTCATGACAGTGTTTTCTTAGCATTATATCATATAATTTGTGATAATTTAAAAAAACCAAACGTTTTCCCATCTGTAAGATTATACTCAAGAAAGATGCTTAAATTCTTCTATAAGGACTGTATAAATCAGAATTATATAAATTAATGTTTTCACAATCTCAGAGGCTTCACCACTGTAATTAAAAGGTGAATCTTTCACTTTTGTTTTGGTATTCTTGTCTCCTGGGTCTGATTTATAACTTTTGTTACACAATTATATTAATTTATTTCTTTGTGCCATGTTGTATGTTATTTCAAAAGTAACATCTAGGGTGTCCTTGCTTTAAAATGTAGATATAGCCTCTCTGGATGAAACTTGGTAGAACATCTGTGTTTGAAAGTATGAAAAATTACCACATTTTCTGAGTGAACCAGGCTGAGTGCTCACATTATACTGCCTCTAAGAGAAAATTGAAGTGCTGCTGATAGCTGAGGGACTGGATGGCTCAAGGGAATCGTAGTGTGTGTGACAGTCTTTCATCTGATGAAAACCAGCATGAATTTAGCCCATGTTGATAATGACCAAAAGTCATTATCATTTGTTCAGTAATTCGTTCAAAATGAGTTAGGGGTCTAGCTCATGTCTTGCTGATAAGGACTCCAAATTAGAGCTGAGCAAATAATGAAGAAATGTCCACAAAAAAATTATTTCATATTTTTAAATTAGTGTGTTTAAACTTTTGTTCTTATTATCTTCTCACTATTATAACAAAAAAGTTGAGGAGGGGGATTACTTGTGAATTTAAAAGATGTATCTGTAAATTCTTATGGAAAGCAAATCCTGAATTTATGAAGACAAATATCTGCCTGGGAGAAAAAATCTATTTTTCAGGATTCTGCTTCTGTGGTCTCTGTCCCTGATCAAACCTAACCAACAGCTTCTCTTTTGTGAATCAGATGCTATTGAATGAAATGTTTTGAAGATGCAGAATCACAGCTATTTACAAAAACACTCAGCAAAGAAAACCATCTCGCAAGATAAACAGAAAAAGAGACTCCAGGAAAATAAATGATGTTTTATTAAGTTAGTATAAACTGAGGCCTTCTGGATCTGAGAAGAGAGAATTTAAGTATTTGCTGAGGTGGAACTGCTTTCTGAATCCATTCTGGTGATGCAGCCAATGGATAGAAATCACAGATTGGTGTCCAAGAGATGACAAAATCTATCAGAAATTTTTACCAGGCTCATGCTCCCAAAAAGGGGTGTATGAATAAATACAGATATCAAGTACCTCCAGGTAGGCATCTGATGTATGCTAGAAAAATGTACATATGTAGAGTAATATTTTGGTAGAAGACTAATCCAGAAAAAAATTTCTGCAAAGCTACAAAATTCTCAACAGGACTATGAGTAAGAAGTACTCTATCATTTCATGCTGAAATTTAACATATGCCTTAAATATGTCTAAGCATTTCCACCATACATGGGTACCTCTTTGCCTGACTAGGACAGAGGGTAGGAGGCTGCATTGCATGTTGGTAATTTATCCCTATGTTGGGATATTCCATGAAAGCAAGATGTGAATGTTTATTGGTGTCTTATAAGCAGGAGGGTGGATAAGAGATTCACAGAATCTTTGAGGCTGACAAGGACATCATCTTGTCCAACCCTGCTGCTTAAAGTAGGCTCAACCCAAGCAAGTTGCTCAGGACCAGAAGGTAAATCATCTTCCTAGACTGTAGCTGAGCTCTCTGCAAGATGTCCAACTCTCTCTTGTTCTGGGGACACCAGAACTGCACCCATCACTCCAGACTGGTTTCACCAAGATGGAGTAGAGGGGAAGTATCACTTCCCTTGATGTGCTTACAAGGTGCTGACTAACATAACCCAAGAAGATTTTGACCTTTGCCACAAGAGCACATTGTTGGCTAATGGTCAACTTGAAGTCCATCAGGACCCCCAGGCCTTTGCTTCAAATCTCCTTTCCAGATGGTCAGACCCAGCCTGCCCTGGGGCACAGAGTGACTCTTTCCTGGGCTTTACCTTTACCTTTTTTCTTTTAAATTTTTGAGGTTTCTATTGGTCTATTTTTGCAGACTCTTAAAGTGTCTCTTAATGACAGAAAAGCCTCCTGGTGTGTCAGATGCTCTTCTCAATTCCACATCACATGCAATGCAATTTTGGATTCTCTGCAACAGATCTCCCCATTTCCAAAAGAATGCAATTGGAATAGGGTAAAACTAGTCACAGAAAAAAAAAAAAAAAAGCTTCTGAAGGCTGACTTTTGCTGCAAGCAGAAAATAAGGAGAACTATGTGGGTATAACTACAGAAGTGAAATGATGGCCTTTCATGTGAAATACATGAAACACAGCCAACTTCCATTCCTATTTTAATAAAAAAGACATTATGGCTTATGGTCTCAGTCTCTAGAGGCAGACAAAAAAGAAGGTTGCAAAGAAATAAACAACAGTGCTTTGTTTCCCCTATGTTCTACACTCTGCTGGGCTCCTGCTTTCTCTGGGAACAACAGGACACTGTGACAGGCCAAATACCCTTTAAGAGTTGCAAAACCACACATACAGGGGAGCACTTCCATTGCTGTGTGACTAAGTATGTGGCACAACTCTATGAAGGTCTGGAGAGACTTGTTTTCGACAGCAGATTCTCCTCACTGAGAAGCACCATGTTTAACTGGAATAAATAGTATTACTCCTGATTTATATCAGCAAGTCTGAGAGAAGAAAAACACCTGGAAGAGCTCACCATGAGAGAAGCCATAAGGTTATTTCTATTGTTGCTAAACGGAATGTCAGCAACAACATTTCCAGTCTGTAATTTGTACTGTTCACTCTGTTTATCTTCATGCCATAGGGAAAATGATGCTTAAGGCAGAATTACACCACACTAGCCTTAAGCTAAAATGACATCATAAATAAATGGTTCAAGAAACAGTAATAATGACAGCAATTGAGACAGATATTAAAAAAAACAGAACCAAGTAGATCTGTGGAAAAATAATATGTCTTCAGACTTATAAAATAAAATTAGCTAGGACATTTAGAAGACAAAAAAATGGCAAACTAAAATCTATTACAATGCTTGAAAATGTCCTTTTAACCTTTATTTAAATTAGCAAAAGCTGCATGTTCCTACCCTATAGCAAAATATAGTCCTTTTCTAGCAAAATATGGAATTTTGGTGTTAATACAGAGTATGTAATATTAAAAAGTCATCTATTATAAAATCTAAGGCATGACTATATTGCTAAGTATTGAGTTTAGCAAAGAAATATAAATTCTGATTAAAGTGGCTCAAACCCAATAAAACTATCCAATGAAAATTTGGGTGAATGGTTCATTTGTAGACTAGTAGCTACAGGAAAGGAGACGATGTCTGCACTTGTTGAAAAGTTCTGAACACAAGCATCCTACAAAACCACACCAAATGAGCTCTTAATATAAAATATATCTTCCTTCTCTGAAAATCTGTATAGTGAATACAGCCCAGGGGAACTTCTAACAAAACATTATAAAACTGAAAACTGACGTTAATAGGAAATACTGATATATCCTTAGTGACAATGCATTCAATTCTCCTGCCACTGCATAATGGAAACACCAATTGGCTCCAACTTGCTCCGAATGGATTTGCTCTGACCAGTGAAAGAACGAGGCCCAGTCCTGCTGAGACATCATTATGAGAGACAGATTTAGTAGTAGGTATTGGCTATAGCTGAAATATGCAACTCTCTAATGTTACTCAGGCTTTGGTTGAAATGCACAGGAGTGGACAGAACACAGTAAATAAGATCAGTGCATTCCTTAGAGTCAACAACTAGCTCACACGACAAGATCTGTTGGTGCAATTCCACCTTCTCACTGCATACACCAACTCAAGTCTCCTTGTGAGCAAGTGTATTCTCAAAAAATCCTCTCATGTCTCCCACCTCCTTATTTATTGTTGTACCTTTCACACATCTTTCCTTTCCCTCTGCCTAGTACATCTCACTTTCTTTCTCATGCTTGCCTCACATCTTAGCCTCCTTCTCCCTTCAGCAAGTTTCTTTAGATCTGCTTTACCCTCTGAGTAACAGGAAGGTCAAGATGGAGGAGGTGTCCCAGAACATTTGCCCAAAGCAGCCCCAAGTCCAAATGCTGCCAAAAGAATCTGCCCACTCTATTACTCCATATTTTCTTCAGTATGCCTGAATTTTTAAGGGAATGTAGAGGTACTACATACTTCCTGGAATATGCAATCTGTCCCCTTAGCATGACATTCTAACCAAGAGCAGATACATTGCACCAAGAGAAGGTGAAAGAATAGATTTACACTGCGCTAGAAATATGTGATTTATTTTCTACTGAATGCAACTTAATGTTTCAATTGATTTTTTTTCTTCAATTCAGGATTGAAAGCCTATTATAATACCACTTATCAATACAGAATGTTAATTTATACTTTGAATTAAGTGGCTGAATTGTGGATTTAATTTAGATTTACTAAGACAGCAATTGTATGTTAATTAAATAGCAATTGATTATTAAAATATTTTTACTGAGGGTTAACAACTCCACTACATAAGAAGATTTGCTAAATTACTGCCCAGACTGTGTCTTCAGATGTACTGCAGTGAACTCAGTGAGGTTGCACTGATGCAAACAAAAAGAAAATTTGACTAAACGGGGTTTTCTCTCGGATTTGTGTTTATTTAACATACATAAACTCATTGAGTCTAAGTCAAGTGCTACATATACTTAGGATCCTTAAAGATAAAAGATGCTACAGATATTTAGGATAGTTAGTGTTAAGAAATATTATTCACTATGTCTTATGTTCTGAAGCTGTAAGACATGATAATAAATTCCTAACAGCATTTATTTGTCAAAAATAATCTTTAGTTCAGAATTTTATCAGACTGTTGGTAATTCTGTACATGAAGTCTGGCATCAGACATATAAATTAATAAATTAATATGGCATACAGCAATCCAGGCTATTATGGCCGTAATACGCTCTTGGATTAACAGCAGTTTGAAAACCTGAATGGAATCTAAGGACTGAATTGGACTCAGTTACCTATCAGGAAAGAGTGAAAAGGTAAGAACTCCCTTGTGCTTCTGCATGGTGTCTGGGCACACAATACTCATCACAGGTGTTGTGATCAACTTTTTGTTCACTTGATGCTGTATGTTGGGCTCGGAATACACGTGAGCATAGCCTGGGTTCTGCCTCTGAAGCTGAGACAGCCCAAAGCAAAATGCCATGATTTGTTTACAGAATATTCACTACCAAATAACATAATCAATGGAGATTTTAACAAAATGAGTAGGGCAGAATAAAATACCACAATTACTTCAACTGTGTCCTGTCATATTCTAAACCTGTATGGGTAGACTTTTTAATGCCTTTTTAAAAACTGTTTTAACAGGTTGGCACCTTCAAGGAGGAGAAGAAAAAAATATTTTAAAGCTTTACCGAGCCATGCAATAAGAACATAACTGTGATTTTTTTATCACTTTAATCTAGCCTTAGATTCTCACCCAGTTCTTCTCTTGAAACAACAGCAAAATTTACTTATTTTTTCAGTGTGCATGTGGGTAAATTTCCTCATTCTCATTGTGACTCCTTGGACTTATTTTCCTGACATTCAGCTTTTTATTCCTGATTTCAATGTTTTTATCACCCCTATTTAACCCCTGCCTTATCTGCTGCCTTTCAGCAGTTCCAATTCTTCCTGATCTGTAGAGCACCAGCACAAATTTCAGCAACACTGCTCCACTGCCACTTTTGATTTCCATACTTGATGAACAAGAAATATTTTTCCAAGTCCTCGGGACCTACCCTGAGTCTCATGATATCAGCTATATAACCATTTTCATTGCTTCTGTTTCTTATTTTATATGAAAACGCAGTTACCATTAAAAGTTGTTTGGCAAAGAGATCCACAATGTTTTTCTCTCCTCTATACACTCAAATAAACATAAGCTCATAGATAGAAAAGACACTGAATAATTCTCTGGATGTGATCTCCCCTCCCCCAGCTCACGGAGTACAACCTCCACTAAGGGCAGAGAGGGGGGGAAGCTAAATCACACTATTGCACTCAAGCCAAAGCTGGAATTTAAGTCTATAT
This sequence comes from Phaethornis superciliosus, assembly GCA_023637945.1. NCBI lineage: Eukaryota > Metazoa > Chordata > Aves > Apodiformes > Trochilidae > Phaethornis > Phaethornis superciliosus. The sequence continues at coordinate 16,734,561 of JAJQWJ010000009.1, read as the reverse complement.
CCTTTCTGTCATCAAACACTGTATCTGTGTCAGACAGACACACCTTTATCCTTTCTCTGTGTCCAAGGAACTCAAAAGCCTCCTGTCAGCCTCAGCCTTTTATATTCACTACTGGGCTGACTGACAAAATATCCCCTGGTCTCCCCCAGAGCCTGAGGAATTGCTCAGCATCACACCAAACACTACCACCAGACATGCCCAGGCTCTGGTAATAGTGGGGGGTTTGTTTGTAGTTTCCTGAGTTACCAGATTCAGCTCACATTTACTCCTCCTTTTGATCCTATTGCAAAGCAGGTCCTGCTTGAAACCCAACCCTCCCTTCTCTTTCAATCCTCCAACTAAGCCCTCAACTGAAACTCCTGACACATGTGTTCATAATCTTAGAATAAATGTTATTTTGTAGCCAGTAGCTAATCTTTCAGCAGAAAAGATGCAAAACTTAGCCATTTAGTTGCTTACAGTGAGATATTCTGGAATGACATTAAACAAAAACATTCACTTTGTTGCTTCTTCTGAACTTCTTGTTCTGTTACAAACCAGATACAAAGGATTCCATGACTTGCTCTCCATGTAAGTATTTAATTTACCTTTTTAAGGAGGTTGTAAGGGAGAAAAAAAAAAAACAAAAAACAAAACTCAAGTGCAGCTGTACAATGTTGTGTTGTGACTTTCATTGCTACTCCTACCTAGTGGACAGACACTACTTAGTCTCCCTAGGAACTACAGACGTTCAAAATATAAACCAAAAACGAGTTCATATTACTTTTATATCTCTATTTCATGTTCCTCTGCATTCACACTTGTGTGACTGATTTGTGTGTGAAATAGCTTCCAAGTTTTCAAGCAAAAGGCAGTTAAGAAACAAAATATTTATACTTTTCTAACTTGTGCTTCCTGCCTAGCTAGATCCAATACAGATGCAAAGTCACTGGTCTGCAAGAGCCTTGCACAGATCTATAATAAAATAATTAAATTAGCGAGCTGTGTTTAGATCAGAGATTCTTGGCTGCCAGCTCCTAAGAACCAGGGGAATTCAGAACCACAGAAGGATCATTTGGAGTCCATTTGGCAGAAACGTCAGAAACTTGCAGCTCCTGGGAACATCCTTTTCCAATAACATTTATAGCTCTAGATGGAAGTGAAAAGCACCATATGTTAAGAGTTTCCTGCAAAGCTTCCTGGTAAGAGAGGAAATAAATTCAACTTGTCACATCTGCTCGTGGGCCAGTCAAGTAGAATTTTATCACATCTTTAAGTGGTTTACAAAACTGCCCTGTTATCGACTGAAGGGAGCTTTACTTTTCAAGGTTTTTTTGTTTGTTTTGTTTTTCAATATGCATGCTTATATAATCTAAATCATTAAATGATTTATTTGCCAATGGAAGTCAGTAATACGTATTATTATTTATCTCTAAACAACAAAGATTACTTCGTTGTTCAGTTAACAGTAACAATTCACTTGGGAGCCAATTTGCATGGTTCAGCCGAACATAGCCAAACAGTTCCGTCCTGCCCTTCATTTTTTTGATCCCAGCTCCATATATAGTATCAAACTTTCCAATACAAAGTACATTTAATTAGACAAATGTCAAGTTTCTACCACTATCAGAAATCCTAGGTCCTTAGCACTATAAATGCAATGCAAACAGCTGGCTTCAGATTCCCAGGGAATGAAGGATCCCAAAGAAAACATTATGAACCTATATGTACTGTTTTTGCAGTTGCTCAAGAAATCCTTACTCCCTTTACAGAAAGCAGAAATTTGTTATGTGAAGTGCAAAGATAGCAAAAAACAAGGCAACAGTATTCTGGGGAAAGAACGTTTGCAAAGTTCACAGAACTGAAATCAGGCATAGCCAAACTCCACAAGATACACACTCGATTTTTGGCATCTTGTCCTATTTCTCACTGAAGTCAGTGGGAATTTTGCCAATGGCTGAACAAAGAGAAGGATTGGGCCCACACTATGCAGCTATTTGCCAAAATAATCAAGTTACAGGAAATTGCTCCTCAAAAGGTAGACGTGTTTCAAAATTCCAGATGCCTACATGGAGCTGATCTAATTTACACACACTGGGCCATATACTGTTTGCTGCTTCTGCAGACGCTTTGCTTTGATGTTAATGGGAATCTGATGCTGCTTCAGGGCACTGAACACACACACATGCCTCTGAGTCCATTCATTCCACCCTACCAGTAAAGAAGGAGCACAACAGAAAGTGGAAGTAACACATCACATTACATCCAATATTCATGCAATTATTGAAGAACACTGTATGTATTACATTTGCAAACTGTCCATAATAATTTAATTTTCTCTCCTCAATTTACAATATGTTAATTAGGCATGAAATTAAATGCTTTTAACATACAACTGATTATGCTATAATGTATCCAAAGATTGATTACTGAATAATAATTCAACATGTACATAAATATTTATATAATTTATTATTTTTAGGAATTCCCCACTGTATAAACACATAAGATGGGAAAATGGTAAGTACTATGAAAGGAATTGTATTTCACCTTCTAGAGATCTTTTTTCTTCAGATTTACCAAGACTTTGAATTACATTATGGAAACAAACTGTACTCCATACAATGAGTACTGCTGTCCTTCTTTAAATTTTATTAGAACTTAATATGTAATGTAAAAAGTAAATATGTATAACATAATTAGATCTTAAATTTAAAAATAACATAGCATGTTATTCTTAACATGCACCAAGAAACTGAAAACTTGACAAAAAGAAGAAAATTGAGTTTTAATTGCAATACAATATATATTAATATTACCTAATGGGGAATTTTCATTTAAAAGTGTGTTTTATTTGGGATCCACCCCCACTCTTGCACATACAAATGGCCAAAACTCTTCTTTCTCGCCTTGTACCTACCATTATTATATCTGACTGCCACAAAACCTTACTGTGATTATTTTAACCTATGTTCCTCTATGATAAAATGACAGTTGTGCTAATTACATTAACAGGGATTTAGGGGCAGACAGTTTGTATTTTCAAGCCACAAAGTTGAACTTTTAAATATGAGCAGAAATCTCAGAAATGCCATTAAAAGAGGCTGTGGAGAACTTGTTCAGCAGATTTCCCAGCGATTCTGGACGCACTTTTGCTGCCTGATAGCAAAACTCAGTTTTTATGGATTAATTGTCCTTGGGGGACAATGTCCTCCTCCATACTATGCTTCCTCCAAAGCTGACTGAAGTAAATGGAAAGACTCCCCGGCATCTCACAAGCTTTGGATCAGCTGCCTATTTTGCACAATGTTCTCATAAACCAAAAATTGTTTACAAGCTAATCCCAACCTTGGACTCTGGCCTGCCCACATGGAGTGAGAAGGGAGACTCAAATTTTAGTTCAGCAGGAAAGAAAAGACAAACTGCATGCAATTGGATAAATGCCTCTACCTTGGCTAACTTTGTTTATGCTTCTTGTTGGCTTATTTTAAATTGTCAAAGATATTTAAAAATAGCACACTTATTAAAAAACTGCAGCCAAAAGAATAAAGTTTTTTTGACATACTAACTTGCTGCTTACAAGCCAGGGGCAAGAAAGGATTTGGGAGAAACAATATTGGCTAGAACACAGAATCCTTCTGTAAAACAAAAAAACAACTGAATTTCATGCCTGATTTAAGATGACCAATTAAAAGCAGTTTCAATGGTACAAAGAGGAAAAATTTTATGAGAGAACTATTGTGAAAAAAGAAAACTGCAACTATTTTTTTTCCATATCTGTTTAGAAGTCACCAGCCAGTGACAAGTGTTAAGGAGATGTATTCTGCACAGGGAACAAGACTGAAATAGAGCCTAGCTTTGGTTCACTACTGCAAGCTGCTTTGCATCTCTTGAGAAATACTCAGCTCTACACAGAAGCCAGTGGGAATTTTAGTGACTCAGACTGTTACAGCTTCTAATTTTGGGATATTAGTGTGGAATATGTTTTAGAAGTCTGTTTTCTTTCCCAGAAACCACATGATGAATTTAATTTTAAAGTACTGGTCATTAGTAGAAAGCTATAAGATCGTCTTTTTGTGAAAGTTTTGAGATGATACTTCTTCTGGCTGCTCCAACCATACATCTGAGAAAGGAGATGTGAGCCCCTGCAAAGCTGAGAGCTTGGGGGAGATGGGGGCCTGACAGGCTGGGGACAGAAAATGCCACAAAGCTATCTTTCAGGAATTTCTGCTGAAGTAGTACACTTTGTCCTCCTCTCCTACTTCTTCCTACTCATCTTTCTCATTCTCAGTTGCTTTCTCCTTGTTGTTTTCAAGCTACTGTATTAGAGGATTTTGCTTTTAAGTGATTATCTCTTTCTGACTACTCCATCACAAGTCGAGAACACCAAACTATCCAAGTCTGCTAAACCAAACTCTATTTCTTTGTGTTGTTCTGTGTTTGGCACCAACTTCAAACCCCATTTTCAAAAATACATGTAAGTCTGCAAGCTGTAATCCTTCAGGTACAAATGCTAATGCTACTCAATATACTGAATTCTTAGAACTTTCTTACATGATCTTAAAATGCTCAGAAGTAACAATATTTCTTCTGCACACAAAACCCTGGTCCATAAGTACATGAAATGACTTAGAGCACACAACCAGTCAGTGACAAACTATGCACTGGTCACCCAACTGGCAATCCACTGGATCGCCTCACAACCCTGGAGTAACCAGGTCAGTCTTTCCTTCCTCACAACATTGTTCCTCACCTTATTCTTTCTGATTCAGTTAAAAATTGCTGATTCTCTTTTTCCTAGATATTTTTTGCTACTACTGGAAGCTGTTCTCACCCCATTCCCTCTTCCACCTCACTGTTTGATCTTAGTGGCCTCTCAACGCTGCACTCCGTGCCTCAGCTACCACGTTCCACACTTGTGGTGTTTGTGCTCTTCTGCATCCACTTCTTATTACCACATTTCTTATACGCTGCACACTGTGAAAGTGATACAGAATGTTATTACATGAGGTGCACTGAAATGCTTTATTATTATTTTAAATTAATCATGTGTAGTAGTTAATTATTCATTCAAACAAACCATGAAAAATAGGGACTACAGCAATTTCCTCTCTCCCCTATCAGATTGCTTCTAAATGTATAGCACAATAAAACATTCAAATGAAAACTTCCTGATGTGACAACAAATTACTAAATATCTGAACTGCTGAAAAATTAGAAGTATAACCCTTGCACAACATACTTATTTTATTTGTGTCCTAGTTAAGGATGCATTTTATTTGGGAGAAAAGAATATTCATGATCTCTCTTCTACAGACTGTAGAGGAAGTTTCTTGATTCTCCTTAAACTTTTGACCAGCAACATAAGCAAACCCTACAGAAGGCACATAAACACAAGCAGTTGATGGTTCATCATGAGATTAAATAATTACATAGCAGACTATAGCATCTTAAGGCCAGTATTTCCCACCCATGTTTTTATTACTCTAATTAATAAGTAATATTTATTACTCTTATTATTAAGAACACCCTTCTCCAACAGTAAGAGCAAAAATTCTTTGCCCCAAAGAACTTGAAAATCTTATACTCCTTGAGACAAGACCAGCATTGGTGGCAGAACTAGTTCTTGTAATAATCAGCATGCAAGAGAGGAGGAATTCATAGGAAAGAAACCCAGAAAAACAAAGGAAAAACAACACACATAAGGATAATCTCCTAAAAACAATGAAGAGTAAATTACAAAGGAAAAGTTCAGCTAATCCAGCACATGGTACATTCCCTATTAACTCTCCAACACTATCTTACATTTACACATGCCAACCTCTCAGGATCAGCCTGGGCAACCCTCTTCTGCCCCTCCCTAACAACAACCATATCCATAGAAATTTACAGAAAGACAACAACAGAATAGAAAAATATGAAATAATCCAAAGTTCAATCTTATTTTTATTTATGATTTTGTTGTAATTTTGTCATAAGCATTCCACTGTGTAAGTTTATTTCCCCTATAATTCCCAAACCACTCATAATATGTAAGCATAAGAATTTTGACTGAATTTAATGATTCTATTTTGAACTGCCTGGGTTCTGGCTGAGATATCATTGTAGTATATATTCTAGAAGACTCAGTGTAACGATCAAAGCACTCTCAAAGTGCAGTGATCAATGAAGAGCTGTTTGTCTGTCAATCCTTGAGGAGAAGCAGGAGTGCCTGGCTCAGCAGAACAGCAGGAGAGCACACTTCTGTCTGAGGAAATCATGGCTTGGTCATAGTGTCTTCTAAGGTAATAATATTTTGTCAGTATTATTTCTTTTCCTACTATAAAGAGATCTGTCTTCTGTGAACCTATTTGTTTGATTGCAATTTACAGGTTTAACCTTTCATTAGTCTCTATTCCCTTGTATTAAAGCCACTAATTTGACAAGTGAATGACTTCTTTTTGAGAGGTCTGTCCTTTCCTTTCCAAAGTCATTTTTTTCCACCTCGCCTATCAGCATGGCCCAGGCACTGGCTGCTATTACTTCTTTCTCCGCTGACAGAAAGAGGATGGAACAGTAAAGTGACTAGGCAAAGGTTTGCAATGATGCAGAGATATTATGAGATGAATTTTAATACTTGTCATGTTTTTACCTCATTCATCCATGCTCTGTTTTTCCCTTCTCTGTTTCCACTCCAATAAAATCACATGCTGACCCTCCTTTTCATGCTACTGAGATATTCCCAACAGCATCTTTGAATCTTCTCCCCTTATGTGTCCTTCTCTACTTCCTCCTGCTTGGATTCTCCTTTGCTTTCTTCTATTTTCTCTCTAGCCAGGTCTCCTATTACTTTTTTTTTCCTTTTTTTCCTCTCTATATTTCTTTATTTTTGTGTGTTGCTGACTTTCCTGAATCTTGAATCCATTCTTGGAAAATTCCTGTCTAAAGCACAGCAACACAAGCAAAATAGCAAATTTCATCATTTTAATTTTATTTGGCACTTGCTCAGTGTTGTTCTTTTCTTGAACATCCTTCTCCTCCCTGCTTTGTGCTTCAAGCAAAGGCAGACAACTTTTGCTGGTCAAGGTCAGAGAGAGATAAAAAGCTCACTTCTGAAGCTCTCATGATATTTTCCAGAGTCATTTGCAAATTTTTACATCTATTATCTAATTGATTGTTGCTTCCATTATAAAAGCCTTCTCCTTTAAGCCTCCAAATGAGTAAGAGTACAGCCTCTCACTGTTCCCTATCAGTTTACAGCTCTTTAGGTTTTTTTTTACAGTAATAATCTCAAAATATATTTTGCACAGAATTTTTTTTTAACTTTCCTCTCTCTATCCCTTTCAAATTTTTAAGTGTTATTTAAGCTTTTAACTGTCAAAGCTTGGGATGTTGTATTTGAAATATTCTACTTAGGATCTCAGCAGTGGAGGACTTGTGGGAGAAAAGGAAACAGAGCCTCCTAAGTGTTCCTGTTCCCTGACAAGCAGGACACAGAAAAAAGGGATGAAGAGAAAGAGGAGATGTGGGAGGCACAACACGTTACTGCCTAACCACACAATAAAATAAGATGTGAAATGATACATAATTCTCCTCAAGGTTGACAGTAGAGCTACTTCTGCCTTTACAATGTGGTTTGCTCTTTACAGACATCAGCACACAGCAATAGTTTTTGTCTATGATAAAAGCACAGTGTAATGTACACATGTATAAAGCAACCTTTATAAAAAAAAAAAACAACCCATATGCATTTCCTAAGGACAAACACTCAAATCCCCAGTTAGAGGCAACATTTTTTTTTTCTCTAATAACATACACCAGTTCTTTCTGCTGAAAGTGTTAAGTCTTAGACAAAGCAGCACAGAAATCAAAAGCAAAGACAAGAACAGATAAAAGAGTCCTGGTTTTAAAGCCTGGCTCTGAGCACCCTTTTTCAAAAAAGACATCTTGAAGAAAAGACTCAAGTTGTAGCAGACACTAACACAACTGGACAAATAGCATTAGAGAAGTCCTGAAATACATTTGTAATGGGAGAAAAGATGGAGAGATAATTTGTTGATATCTAGTTGATAATTATTGTATGCAATTTTTCAGTGCTAAAATTATAGACACTTTGAATGTTAGCTGTATCATCCTGAGCCTAGGCAAGTTGTCTCCCAGACAATTTACAAGCAAACTCAGGCTTTTGAGATACCAGAACAGCAGCCATACAACACAACTTTACTATGACTCATGTGAAGAATATCAGGAAGTTGCTTCAATTAATACCCAACCACCGCTTTTTCTCACTAGATTGTGTAGATCAGTATTTTAACAACTCTATTTGGAGATTTCAGCTGCAGGTTGATTAGATACACTTTCTACATACATAACCCAACAAGTTGAGCATGTTGTTCTGCATTTTAGCAAAGACAAGATTCCTGCTTCAAGCAGATTAAGCTTCAGGTAATCCTAAATGATTGATTATCAGTAAGAACGATCTCCAACTAAATTAGTAAAGGGATTTAATGGTTTACTCTCTTTCCTAAGGAGAAAAAAGTTTTGGATTTTTTTTTTTTATTTGCAAATGATCAAATAAGGGAAAGTTGTCTGGTGACAAGAATTCTTGTAATGACTAAATTTTCACAGTATTAAATACTTCTAAGCTAAACCAACCAGTATTTAGCAAACTGCTGCTCCCCCCTCTTTTCCCTTCCACATACATACTTATTGCTTTCTAAAAGCCCTCCACTGAATTAGTTTTTAGGTGCTAATTGCAAATGATTAAGCACTCACCAGTTTTACACTTCTTGCTTTAATATTAATGAGATGTATTAGCATGGAACATGGCTTGTATTAATATTATAAATGGAAGCCTGCATGGATCACTGCATACTGTTTTGCATTACAAGGAGAACACAGCTAAAGAAACAAAAGTCCCATTTAGACCAGAAAAGAGCCTTGTACATGATATATTTCTGCTGGCAACAAAGAAGTAAAAGGACTGAAGAAAATAAAGTTAAATAGTATCTATTTAATATAAACAGCATATCATTTTTTCCATAACCAGCAGCAGAAAACTTATATAAAATGATACATTTCTCTCATCAGTTTCTGAAATAACTGGAACGTATTAAGCCAAAGTTAAATTACTCCATTAAGGAGATCCAAGCTACAGAGAAACACCTTTTCTGTTTTGTTCCACAGGCATGACTTGAAGTTCTTTTTTCTGTGTATATCAGGTTCAAGGATTCTTGCCACTCAAACACAGTGTTGAATGGCTTTTCTAATCATAGGATACTGAAAGTGTATATAGTGGATTTTCTAATTATGCATATTTGTAATTATTTATCCTTCTTCCAAGGTATCTTTCCCATTTATTCAGCCACTATGGGCATGTGAAGCTCAGGTATTTTAGCATGTACAGCTCTAAACTAGTTCCCTTTGGTTTTGTATAAAGATAAGTCATGTGTGCCAAAATGGAATGAAATATATAAGAAATTAAAAACAACTTTCATTCTTCATTGCCTTGTGCAACTATAAATGGACAAAATATGTTTAGATGATAGGCAAATGGAAGTTCTCTAGACAGTGCCAGTACTGAAGACAAACACCTTCTAAAATGTCTTTGAATTTTCTGGGGAGTATAAAAAGCCTCCTTCAAGTTGAAAATTTTAACAACAGTTATTGCAGAAGTATGGGAAGTATGATGTGCACACTTCAAAATAAAGTACAGGCTTCTGTCATCTGGAAAATACTTTTTTTTTTTAAGCTTTTTTTCCTGAAGTTGGTTATGAGAAAAAGCTTGTGAAAGGAAGTGAATGTATTTTTAGGAAAAAAATATTCACTTAGGAAAAAATTCTTTACAGAGAGGGTGATAAGGCTTTGGAATGGGCAGCCCAGGGAGGTGGTGGATTCTCTGTCCCTGGATGTTTTCAGAAAGAGACTGATGTGGCACTCAGTGCCATGGTCTGGTAACCACAGTAGTAGTGGATTAAGGGTTGGACTTGATGGTCTCAGAGGTGTCCTTTCCAGCCTGGCTGATCCTGAGATTCTGTATTTATATGGTATTCTTATAAAGAAGTTGGATGGATCAATACAAATATGACTTTAGAAGAGAAAGACTGAGAGTAAAAATATGAAAGCAGCATCAGAATCCTGGAACACTTCTGTCATTATAATTGTAGCAAGGGTGTGTAGAAACAATTGAGAAAGAACTGATAGCAGCTCCAAGTTATATTGTCTGATATACAGACAGGACTGCTGTTGACACCATTGTGAGGCATCCACAGATAGCAAAAGGAAAATCGAATCCAGAGGATACTCTCACAGAGAGTGTGCAGTTTGACTGTACTATGCCATGTAACACAGGACAGCACCACCCATAAGCCAACTCCCATGGGTGACTGGTGCTCCACTAGCCATTCCTTATTTTAAAACTATGCCTAGGTCAAGAAGTAATCAACACAGAAGCATAGTGGAGGCAAAACAAGCACATGCAGCAGCAGAGCTTCTCACAGGATGCTTCTTCACAGGTTCAGCAGAGCCAAGGACTGATGCAAGAGAAAGACTCCCCTGGCAAAGCAACACCACCTCTCTGCTGCCTCCTCTAAACTGCTTTTGACTGTTGCTCTATGGCACTTCAAATTCATTGTTAAGCCCATAGTAGGGCCCCATTTACTCGTACAACTCAGGCATGTAAGCTGAGCCCTGTCAGCTTCCATCCCCAGTACAGGACCAGCCACAGGCCAGCAGAGAAGGGACTGGTTTAGTACAGAAACAAGAGTTGACTGCAGCTGCACAATACCAGGTGCTGCCCTAGGTAACCGACACAGTGCCAGCTTCTAACTAGTTTCTTGTTGAGGTTGTTTTGTTTATTTAAATCTCCTACATCTATTTGAATTCCTTGAATTCCATTTCAGAAATTACTGAATTTACAACCTGAATTAGTACTGCTGGAGATTTTCAATGTATAGTTTTGTTTTGACTGCCTATACATAGAACTGTCATAGAAATTCAGTGTTTGCCCATATTTATCACACACTGTCACAGAAGTTTCTCAGCCTTCTGTTCTTAGAATTGGAAATAAACCTATTGCTAAGAATATAATCTTCAATAGAAACTACTTCCTAGAGGAATACCAAAACTTATCATCCCTTGGAATAAACACTGCCATTTCTATCCTTAAATCAATAAAATCCAGCAGACATTTCAATTCAACTCCATATCTGATTATTATCCAGCTTGGCTTTAATTTCTAATACAGGACAGGAAAATACAAGAGCAAGTTCCCATCTCCAGTGAGGGCTGTCCTCAGGGAATTACGTACTTCTCACTAGCAGTGGCTAAATCCTCTTTGCAGCTGGAAGACAACCGTTTATTCCTCAGTGTCTTATATAAAAAAGCAATGAACAGACAACCCAGATGCTGTCTTCCTAGGTGCCACAGCTCACCCATAAAAGATTCTGCCACAGCTCTTCCATTTCTTTCAATTATGTTCTCTGATGCACCAAAGTGATTTAGGGTAATTGATGGTAGAATTCTGCTAACATGAACTTTGGGATTTAATTGTTTTAGACTAGGGACTGCTCCTATTGTACATTGGTGACTGCCTGTGCAAGTATTTATTCTTTAGAAAACTGAGGCTTTTTCTCTGAAAATGAGTGTTCGGAAAGAATTAAAAACAAAGGAAAAAATAACAATTAACAGTAAACATAAGAATTCTTGTGATTTGGCTACATGCACTGAGTTCAAGGACTGTGCTGATACTTTATTAAATTTCAGTTTCTGCTGAACCTTCATAGGAGACTTCCACCGGTTTTCCTGTTGGGAAGAAAGGGTAATTTAGACACAAGACTTATGGAGGTGATAGCACATATGACTTTACCAAGTAGGATCACTACACATCTATACAACTCCATGGTATAAGGAGCTTGCCTGAACGTACATTATAGTATGGGAAAAAAATCCTATTAGTGGCTGCTTAATCCATGGAATGCCAGTCTCAACAAATATATGCTTCAATTTCACTATTCCTTCTCTGTTGATAACAACTTGATGAAAAATTAGGATATTATTCTTGTTGCAACAGTTAACTTTCAATAGTAAGAGGGGATTTTATCATTTCCTTTGCAATTTTGTATTCACTCTGAAATGTGCCTCCATTCTCAGTATTATTCATTCCTTTTTCAGGGCAGTGAGCAATACTGAAAGGTCTAAAACCTGCCTTTCATAGTATCTGCTACCTTACGCAAGTGATCAATGGTTTAGTTAATGCATGTCCTGGTAATCTCAGGAAATTTTCATTTAATGTTGTAAACTTTACAGCTCCACAAATTTCCCATATAAATTACAATACTGCACGTTTCAGTATACAAACTGCATCTCCTGTACTACATGACCCTGGATGGCAGGACATTTGGAAAAGAGAGTTTGTCTTCACTACTGACTGCAGTGCTGTGGAATCACCCATCTTCTTTGCCGCCTTACCCCCACTGACTTCTCTAAACAGCTGGAGAAGTGGGAACAGTCTCTGCAATGCTTGGTCTCTACAAAAATATACTGACTCAGTCCCTAAGTCCCATTGCAGGAAAACATTTCAACCCTTCTTTAATTCGATAAATTACCTAACTGAAGTTCACTGAAATACTTTGATGCCTAATAAATAATTTGGTGCCTAAGTGCAATAAAGCCTTTAAGCATGCACTAGGACAAACTACTCTGCACTTTTGAAGCTCATACTCTTAAGAGTAAGTCTTAACTGGGTGTCACGCTTAGGAGTTTTGGAATGAGAGTCTCACCTGCTTTACTTCCTTTTGTCTTGAGTCCTTAACAAGCACATTATTCAGTCACCTCTCATTGCACCGCACTAGGTCTGTAAGCATTATAGCTTCAAAGAGGGAAAATGCTAAAAATGAGGCAGCCTGATCATATGACATAAAAAATATACAAGAATTTGGGTAAGGAGGTGGTAAAAAAAAAAGGGAGGGGGGGGAATGAAAGCATGTGCTTACAATCCCTAGACAAGAACTGTTCTCTCAAAGACAATGTACTGTACATATGTTATTTATATGCCATCATTTTAATGGCTCTTCAATGAAAAACATCTTGTTACCATAGTAACTGCCACATTGCATGCTATCTCTGAGACTACTACATCATCATGTTAGACACACACAGTGTTTCACACCGATAAGTCACGGGTATGTCTGGTATTTCACAAAAGAACAATGTGTACATATTTTCTCTACCTTAGGCCATTAGTCTGCATACATACTATTGATGCAAATTTCTCAATATGGAAAAGGAAAATTGTTTTATTGTTCTTTCTTTTACTGGGTTGGCAGATAGCAACATGAGCTCATAATGGCAACTCACAGGAGTAGGAAAAAATTTATTTTCAGTTATTATTTTACCTCTCCAAGCATCCACAAGTTATTTACAAGTTGAAGAATTTGTTGAATTGTTTCATATGAGTCTAAAGGCACCTACTTAATCCTTTCTGGCACTTCTGTAACACCGATTTTTCCATATACTTTTCAGGGATTTATGCTTGTTTCCTATGGAAGTCCCCTGCAAAGACTCTCACTGTGAGATGCAGACAGGGGTCCATCTCGATCCTTCAGTCATCCTTTTATATATTGTACATCATACCTAAGCCATGGAACAAGTAATGCCTGTTGCCCCAATTGCTTCCATATTTGTATGCAACACTGTATTTTCTGTCAGTCATAACTATCTTAAAGATTTAAAACTGAAAAAAAAAAGTGGACTGAATTTTCCCTTTGGGAATGGTAAAATAAAAAATTCTTTGCTGTTATCCTAGGGAAATCTTGAGCATCTGTACACAGTGTCCACAGGTAGAAATTCAGAGTAAACTATGCAAGTAACAGCTCTGAAACCTGTGAACTAACAACCATTCAGAGTTATTGCAGAGGAAAATATAGGTAAACAGTCTGCTGTTTCTAATTTGCTCAGTATAACATCTTCAAACATTTTGTTCACTTTAAACAGGCAAGTTTCTTGAATGAATTATCACATAAGAATTTTTTATTTTTATTTTTTAATCAAAGGAGAATAAACCCTACCTGTAGCAAATAAGATATCAGGTTTGTTGGCTACATTTACAGTGCAATTAGTAGAAACACAAAACCTGTTAAACTTCTATCATTACAATGTGGTTAAAAGTAGCAGCAGCTACCACAGCTGGACATTGCTTGAAGATTTCTTGAAGCAGGGAGGAAGAGGAGGGAACCATCACTGACTTAAGGGTCCTACTCTACCATAAAACATGTAGGTATAAAAAGAGATATGACCATTTTTTAACTGCAAAAACACCTCCCTCTCAAGAAAACAAGGATGCCAAAACTTAAGCCAGCTTCCTGCTATGCTGCAATGTTAAGAACTCTGAAAGGCACCTAATTTGAAGGTAGAGGAAAGTCAGGCAAGCTTATTATATAGTCCAGGAAGTAAATTAGAAGACAGTTATACAGGGGACTAAGAAGTTCCAGAGTGAGAGGATGGCTGTCAGGTCAGCTGCATGTCCTTCCTATCATTCTACCTCATAACACAGGCTGAGCAAGAAAAATATATTTTTGCTTGCATGACTTATAATCACACCAGAAACCAGTGTTTTTCCCTAAGTTATAGAAAACATGCCTAAGACAATGAAAATGTGACTCATCTGGAAAGGTATTTTTCCTTAAATATCCAGGGATATCCTGCATTGTCATTGATAGGGAAAGAACTTGCTCAACTTAAAACTTTTTAATTGACTAGAAAGTCTGGAAGCCCTGAGGCCACGTATGCACATTGCACAACAGACTGTTTCTGCTTTCCCACTAAGAATCACAAGAAGTCTTGCAGTATTTTTCCCTCTTACTCATGAAATTGGAAGTGAAGAAACAATGAATTTCTCACACTGTACGGAAATGAGCTCAGCCCCGAGACAGATACTAGGAGCTTTAAGTCCTCACACCAACAGTTATTTCAGAGCTGACAAAACATACTTGCTTATAATATTAAGCAGAGGCTCTTAGTGGCAGGAGTCAACATATCTGCACATTCTAGGCCACATCACTGTGCAAAAGTGCGTGGGTTTTTTTGTTGTTGAATTTTTTTCTGCGCATATTAAAAAGATCTCTTGTTAATTGTTGCAGAAATGCACTTGATTGTTGCTACTCAAAAGACAGAGGCCATGAAACAAGACATTAGTATAACAAAATTAATATACTCAGCCTGTTTCTGTTACCAAGTTTCAGACATGGAAGAAAGCTATGTAGAAGTTTATCCATAACTGCTAATTTTGCCAGTTTTGAAAAAGAGCAGAGTGAAATCCCATAAAAGAAGAGAAATGGTTCAGATCTTCCTCTGGACACAGAAGTCATCAAGAATAAAAACAAAATCTTTAACATTTAAAAAGATACTACATTAGTAGAATTTTACGTAGCTTCCTATTCTACTGAACTATTGAGAAAGCTTCTAAAAGATTATTGTACATCTAATTGCACAAGCACCCCTGACATGTTTCTTTGTTGTTTAATATATTTAAATTCTATGCTGTAGACCACAAAACCCAAGCAATTCTGTTTCCTAAGTAATCAATATCTGCACCGGTATCGATACAAGCAACAAGGGCCCAGACTGCAATTGCAGAACACAGAATCTGTGGTAGAGATGGAAGGAAATGAAACAACTGGACTTGTATTTGGGTTTTTTTTTTATATTTCAAATTGTTCTATGTTATGCAGGAGCAATATGGTTTAAAAAATAAATAAATAAAAAACAAAGACAAGGAAGAGACCACTATTTCCTGTAGTTTGATCAATTCAGTAGAGAGAGCTCTTTCTTCTGATAACCCACCAGTGGCATATGGGAGAAAAAAGGGAGTATGGGAAAGACGTGGGAAAGGCAAATGCACATTGGTTATTTTAGAAGGTTTTTAATAACTGCTAGAAAACTATTTAAGAAAACGGGAACCAGTTCCAAACTTTCATAGGTACTAAAGCCAGCTTGTAATATGAGGTTTTCATTGCTGGAGAGATGTAGGCACCCATTTAGCTATCCAAGATCAAAATGACTAACACCTAAGTGTGAATTCTGTTACTTGCCCTCAGCTACCCATGTTTCTGAAGTGTTTTCCATATCTCATTGCATCAAAGAAAGAAAAGCATAGTTCTGATTTCAAAATTTGCTGAAGCAGCACTTAGTAAATTATGTACTCAGGATTTATTTGTGTTTGAAATCTGATTTCCTTAAACTTTAATCCTACCTTTCCAGGCATCACTCATTATCACCTGCAAGCAAGGTGACCACAAGCAAGGAAGTCTGCTTGAACACATGGTTACAAGAGAGTGATTTTTCTAGCAACGAGAGACATGTGAATGCTTTCAGAACTTCTTTTCCAACTCTTGTGAGTTTTTAATGATTTGAATAGCGTGGGTAGTGGAAACAGATGCTATCGTCTCTACATTTTTGGCAGAGGATAAAGCAGCAAAGGCTAACATATTCATGCTGTTTGCAAACTAATGTATACCACAGATGATCTTTCCAAAATACATTTGGGCAGGACAGAAAATTTTCAGCTCTTGATGATACAAAATTATACCATTAATGTCTAAATATATCATTATGTTTTAAAATAAAATAACCCCCCCACAATACATAATCTTTCCTGCTCTCAACTGGATAAAGGATACATATCTGGGTAGCCATTTAGATTCTTACCCCTCCCATCAAAGAAAATCAGACTTGCCAAGTGCTTTAGGATCTTTAAATGGAAGACACTTCATATGAGTGAATTCCATTGTTTATTGCTACCACACAGCATTCAGTACATCCATAAGGCTTCCTGCAGGCTGAAGACTATATTAAGACCTACTGCAAGCAGATGTAGTTCCACTGACGTCAGCTGAGCTCCATTTACTTACAATAGGCCTCAACATGGTTTAAGCATTGTTGCCTATGGCTTATACATTTTCTACTCTTACCAAAGAAGCCCTTATAATTTAATCATAATTGTCTAGAGCTGACCCAGAACTCAAGATACACAAGCTACTCAGAACAGACAACTAATGCAAAGCAAATATTTATCTTTGCTTCACATTAAGCCTTGCCCTGTCCTAAAGCATCTTGTTTTGGAGCCTTGAAAATATAACCTTTAACAATCACAAAACAATGAAGAAAGGAAGTATCACGGAGAGATGATAAACATCTTGAAGCACTCTATCTTTTCATATAACACAACAGAATGCACTACAGCCTCTGCAACACCATGTACCCCTGTACTTTTTGTTATTCCATTCTAACTAGTTGTAGGCTGTACAATCGAGATGTAGGATATTTAATAAATAGCATCTGTGAGCCAATACTCTGAAAATACTTCAGTTACATTCCTGCAAGAATTAAATTGCAATTAAAGTGATGAAAGAAGAGGAAGGCAATTCCAAAATATACACAACACATTGTCATCTGAGAATCTAATTCTGCCACTTGTTTTGCAGAGACAGAGCACTGCACTAGTGTACGGTGTACGGCCTCCTTAGGGTCAATGGGACTGTATGGGTAACTATGCCCCAAAAAGTGATCTCATAGTGCTGAGGCTCAGGAGAGGCACCAACTTCTATCAAGTAAAAGGCCACTTATAGTTGTGCTGATAGTCACCTAAAAGTGACAATAAAATGCAGGATATTTCAAAGGTTTCATAGATGGTTAGGAAAGAAACCTCAACTCAAGACTCATTACCTGAATTTTGATCTTTGATTTGTCACTAAATAATATTTGGAAAATCAAAGGCTATTTTCCCAGATTCAAGCCAGCTGTCACTGACAGCATCATCAAGTATTCCAGTGAGAAAATCATATTGATGCTGTTTTGAACTGAATGAAAAACATGGGGACGGGAGGAGAAAAAAAAAAGTTTTTTGCCATTGTGGGAAGCAGAAGGCTTCCAAAAATGGAATGGTGTTATTTTCTGGCTTCTACTAGCCATGTCCAGTAACAATTAAAAGCACAACCCTCACTATCATCTCTTTTACAATGTGGTAAAACCATTGTTATATGTTTTATATTTTGGTTCTAAAAGTGAGAAGAATTTTAGTTAAAAATTAAGAAATCAGAAAAATAAGTAATGACATGATGTCCTACACAGCATCTTTAAAGAATCATGTCATGCTTTTTGAAAAAAAATTCCAGGAAGTTTAGAACTAGAGTTGCCTCATACCAGACTAATACTTAAAACAGGTGGTGTTAAAAAACAAAACAAAAAAAAAACAAACGGGAAAATCAAATCTCAGTTGTATATATATTTAAAGCAAACAAACACCAAAACACACACACACACAAAACCAAACCAAAATACAATCCTGACAGAAATCTCTTCTTAAGTCTAATGTTATTTCCATATCCACTATACCATAAGAATTAGAAGGTTCATCTATCGTGGATCTAGAATCCCATTCAGTTACAGTAAGAATCCTAAGATTCAGTTCCAAGGAATTTTATCAATAAGGAAAGAAGTTTTGATAATAATACTTAAAAAAAAAAAAAAATGAACATGTTATTGTTATGTTTTTGGTTTGGTTTGGTTTTTTTAATAGTTGCAGTGAATTGCCAGAAAAGGACAATTATCAATGGAAGTGAAGTGTATGTTTTATACTGTCCCGCCTTTCAGAATAAGCATTAAAGCAATATAAAATATTTCGTTGCTTTCCTTCTATTGAGTAACTGTGGTTGAAAAGTCTGGAATCTCGATGGAGTTTTTCAGTGCTCTACAAGTTCTGAGAACAACTTGTCCTTGTTTTGATAATCAGTGACTGTGGCTTGATGTTGCTGAGTGTTGCTCTTTGAAGAAAGCTTTTTAGGTAAGACAACTGCCTCGAGAAAGTATGGCTTCAAGAGAGAAGATGAGCAATATGAAGAAAATTTTTTCTTAGGATTATCGTGTACCATATCTAATGCTTTTTATTCCATCTGAATGCTTGAGGCCATAAGCCCTCTCCCAGTAAACCTTTCACCTTTCACATTTTCTTTTCAAAGACTGTAAAGACAGATGGCAGTAAATGCCATCTTTATTGAATTATGATCCTTAGTACTTTACCAAAAATCAACAAGTATTAATCAAAGTACAAAGGTTTGGAAAAGGTGGAGACTGAGAGCTTTGGGAAGAAAATATCTTGGCAGGCATTCTCTCATTTTTGACAAAAATTAAAATAAATATTACAGGAGTTAGAAAACTTGCCAGACACTAAGCAGGGTTGGATAAGGCATCTTTCAGACTCCCTATGAATTTTCAGAGTATTCTGTCTTTTGTTCTATGCTATATCTATGTATGTAACAAGGCTGTCTTCATTTTTTTTAGATTTTAATTGCTTTTAATTTTAGTTGGTTCACCAAATCTTTTCAATTAGATATGGTTCTCTTTGGGCCTCTTTTTTTTTGGGGGGGGGGGGGGTTGTTTCTGTTTTCATTGGCTTTTCTTTATGTCTTGGTTTGGTTTGGGTTCTTTTTAAAAACTTTCTGCCTCTTCTTGTGGTCTCCACTGCCTTTTTGTCATCATAACTTCATGCTTCTGCAACTTGTTTTGGCCAAAGCACAAAATCAACACTAGCCTCTCTCAAAGAAAATTGCATTTTTTGCACTGCAGTTAGGAGACGGGACATTGCAGTAAACCTTCACCCATTTGTTCAGTGTAGATGCAGAAACAGAACAATTTCTCCCCTGTCTAGAAGGAGCTGAAAACCAGTAGGTAATCTGATAAACCAAAAGCATACATATCTTAGCATTTGAATCCCTTACTACATGACAGCTCTGGAAGCATGAAGGAACTGCTTTTAATAAATATCTTTTCTTTTAATTGCTTAGGAAGTATTTTCTGTAATAGAAGCTCTGAGACAAACAGGTGATGGAGTGGTTACATAAAACCTAGGTTTAACCATCATGACCAGGAACAAGATAATGGGGCACTATGGCCCCTGTAGCCCCCTCATGACTCTCCCATAAACCAAAACCCACATACAAACCCAGAATACCTGCTGTTAGAGCCACTGGAGCAAAATTAAAGACATTGCTGTAGGTATGTTGGAGGACATGAGCCCACATATGAAGAAATACCTGTGGATGACTGTTTCTCATCTTAACTTTCATTTATGAGTGTGGTTTAAATACTAACCAGCTGGTAATTTGTTCCTGCACTTGAATGCTGAATACCTTCAATCCAATAAATCATTTAAGTCATACCAGATTTGAGGAAGAAACTTAAGACTTCAAGATTGTACTTGGTTGAAGCTGGTGTCAAAAACTGTACATGAGATGTACCTATTGCAGATGAGTGTTTCCTCTAGTGGAATCCCATTAGAGATAACCCCAATTTCCAATAGCTCATTAAATAAATGCACTCTGCCACACAGGTGGGACCTGCTAGGAGAAACAGCACACTGGAATATAAGCCTGGCATAATTAATAATTTTTGCTTACAAATAATCATTTATTTACATCTTGATAGCCAGCCCCATGCACTACAAACCATCATGACAAAAAGCAGCAAAAGTTTCCACTAGTTATATGCACCTTCAACTGTATAAAAACACCTCTAAAAACTTAAATACATGCATTTATAATCATTTAATTAAGAAAAATTTATCAACCAATTTATAGTTGTCATGAAGACCAAAAAAAAAAGTGCGTTATTCTAGATGATGAATACCCAAAAATGCTAACACGAAGCAAGTTGTGGTTTGAATGAGCAGCTCACAGAGATGATATGCCCATGTACATGATACTACTTTCCAGTAAAAATGATGTGAGTTTGCCCACCCACCAAGGAAAGGGAAGCAAGTTATCCGGAAAATATAGGTGGTCAAAACTACACACGGCTTATGCACTGAGATCAGAGCAGCTGGCAGGCTGCTAATTGCTCACAAAGTTATCCCCAGTAATTCAGCAATGTGTTTGCATTCTGGACTCTGAAGCATAAGCAGCTCAAGGCACCACAAAGCCTTTCTACTTATTAACAACAGGCAGTGGCTTGTAACACAGGAGTGGTTATTTACAATTAAGACTGCTTCTTTTTATAGGGAGCTAGTAAAAGACCTGAAGAAAATTTCTGTTTTATGGGAGCCACAATTTTGAACATACCTAATTTGACACCCAAATAGCATCTTGCCCTTCTTTGTATCATTTCCTACTGAAGTACTACACTGATCATTGTTCTTCTCTTCTCCCATATAATATTCCATACCAGTTTTCATTAAAAAAAAATTGATTTACCTGCTGTTCACTGCTGTTCCTGATAGCTTCTTTCTCCTAACAGCTTTTTATGTGACATTTGTCTGGAACATTGGCATTTAAAGAAACCATGGTTCCATGCTGCAAAGCACTTACCTACTTAAATTTGGTTCTGCTGCAATCAGTAAACTACTTGTGTAAATGCTTTGCTGAACTAAGGCATAACTAAATATAATGAATCCTAAATACCTAAATTTTCATTTGTCTCCAAAACCATGGTAGTTCTCTGAAAGGACAACATAAATCTCATGTGCATCCTACTCCACTGGATGATAATGTTACTTTTCTTCATATATATGTAAATAAAATTATACAAATATGTACATACATAAAGATATAGATTTTTAAGAATTAACATTGACACAAAACTAATAATCTAGTGTTGGTTCTCTCACTTTCTCAGATATTTTTATTTTAATTCAATTTTTCAAGGATATAGGAAAAACCCTAAAAATTAACATAGGTATAACACTTAAAAAAATTATGTATCTATACTTCTACCACTTAAATAGGATATTTTAAGGACTGTACATCCAATTTAGGCTTTAGAGCCATGCTGGATATCAAACTACCCAAGGACTTTCTATAAATTTTTGAGTCAGATGGCATGTCCTACCAGGTCACTAACAGTTTTAATTTGCAAATAATTTCTATCATCTATCTATCTATATTTCTATTATTGTTTCACATTGATTTTTGCTTCCTCTGCTCGAAAAATAGAATAAAAATTTGTATTATTTAAAGTCAAGCTTTGGCAGTTTTAAGACATATTTTCCTTCAGAAATTAGATAACACCATTCTACTAGCAAGATTTGCAAAGCAGCAATATGATCTAATATGATTCATGTAAACCTGTTCCATAAGGGAATCTGTCAGCAACCTTGATTTTCTCTAGGATATTTTTATCAGACGAAGGACAATGGGTCAAGAACCAAAAATTAATCAGTTAACTCCAGTATAATCTTCTCAGTTATTTGCCATCTGCAGTTATTTGCATTCAAAGCCAGGAGCATGGAAGACTAGAATTTAGTCCATGGATATCTGATGAGCCAATTTACTTGGGCAGTCTCATATCAGGGCTGCAGAAATTAAAAATGTGGAAAAACCAAATCCAACAATAAGAACTGGAACAAAAGACTTTGAAACGTCTGTTTTTCCCCCTTCTCCTCTTACTTCAGTGCCAGGTTGTTTATTACTAAATACAGAGCACAAGAAAGCTGATGCACAGTAATGTAAATTCAACTTTAATGATGCACTGAAAAATGCCTTGCTGTTACTATGATCAGTGTCTTTCTGGACATAACAGAATTTACAGGATTCTGAAATAAAGCCCTAAATCCATTATACTTTTCCTACAGAGAAGTAAAGGCTGATTGTTAAGGACAACTGTAACAGTATTTTGGTGAACTAAAGACCCCACTTGTCATTAGTGGTCAAAAACTAAATTAGAACTCCCAGTATATTTTTCTGTATATATTCTAAACAATCTTCTTGCTATTTGACCCATGTAATTTCAGAAAATAAGCTGAACACCAGTAAGTTTGACAAAGCTGCAGTAAAACAGACTGCTCTACAGCTCTGTTTCTGATATATTTCTAGATTAAAATAGCTGGTAATTTACATCCACAGAGGTAAAATAAACAACTCATGAGGCATTCACGTTGGGAGCACAACTCCTTCTGCAAAACTATGAATAAGTTATTCACTACCATCAACAGCAATTTCATTTAGATTGCAGTCTTTACATTGTGGGCATTGAACGGATATTAAATACAACAGCATTAACTTCTGCCTTTGTCATCAAACAATACTTACTCTTTAAAATTGAAAACAATAGCACAAAATAAAAGTAAAGAAAACAACATGACTAAAATTAAGTTCAAATGCAGAGGATATGGATAAGTGTTTGTGAGCCTATTGAAATTCTTAAATGAAAAACACTGTAAGCCTTAAAAATACAGCTAGATAGTAGCCCTACTTATTAAGGAAGAATGAAATTTATGATGCAAAATATTAGACCATGGTGACTGAAATATATCACACACTTGTTCCAGGCTGAAGATCCATAAAAGCTGTTTATTCTCTACCTTGTTCAGATACTTAGGACAAGTGAAATTAAAAAGCACAGGGGGTGGGGGGGGAAGAAGAGAAAGAGAAAAGCAAGTATTCAATATTTTACTATCAGCTGCTTGTTTTCATTTAATTTTAACACATACATGCTTTGGTGCTTACAAAGGAAGCTCCAAGGAGCATTGGGTGTTATTAGATTGATAACCAACTTACATCTTCAGCAGGTGCTCATAAATACTTAAACGTATGCAAAATAGTTGGGAGAAGATAGTCTTTATTTGTGCCTTTAGGTCATACTAACGTGATTTTCTCCTTCAAACAGAACTAAACAGATGTGGCAGAAGGGGTAAAATTCTTAATGGAAGACAACGCAAATAGTCCCTAACCTGCTGGTAAGGTTAGAAATGTCACGAGTTGTTGTCATTAGCATGGAACAGAGAGTTCTTCATTATTTCACATGCATTTTCATAACCACAGGTAGTCAGATAAGTGACCATTACCACAAGTAGCAAAAGGACAAACAGATGGGAAGCTCATCCTTTTTTCTCCTCTCCTGCACAATTCTGTTATTTCATAAGTTTGCAGTCATCTGTTGACTGTGTGATGGGAGTGGTTCACTCTTAACTGAAAAAACACTGTTTCTGTGAAACAGAAAGTATCATGTCTTTTGGAAAGCTAACTTCTCCAAATTCAAATAAACTCCACATTCATTTGGATCCTTGAGACAGCATCTGGCTGGCACACTACTGAGTTCTGTCAGAGGCTGAGGGCGGAATCAAAAGGAGGATTTGAACAATACGAAAAATCTTGGATGAAGTTTCTATACAATATTATTTTTAAGCAAGAAATACAAAACCAAATGAGGTTAAAATTTAGTAAGTTAAACAGTGATATAAACCACCCAATTCATAACACAGACAGATCATATCAGGGGATCGCATCATGATTCAGATCAAGACAAATGACCTGATGAATGCATCATTTAAAATATTTTAAAGGAAACCCATTATGTCCAGTATGTCACAGCTATTATAAAAGAATTACCAGCATATTAACATTTCATCCATTGAATATTATTTTAGTCAATTTTTAGATGCAATTTATGCATCTAGATATGTAGATAACTCCTAGATATGTAGAGCTACATACAGCCTGAACAGATAAAGTGCCATGATCCTTGTAGTGTCCAGCTTAAGACTGCAAACAACCTGTCTCTTTGTACATCTGCTTTCAGAATTATAAAGCAGGAAAGTCAGTGGTGTGTGCAGTTCATACCTATGATTGTTGCTGCCTAAGGACAGACAAAAGCATCTTTAACTAGACAACTGGGTTCCTTTAGGCAGTAGCAGCATGTCTTCATTTAGTTTGATTTCAGAAAGTAAGCTTTCACCACTAACTGCAGCACACACTTGTAATTGAGTCTCAGGAGTGGAAAGACACTGAAGCCCAGATTCTGCAAAGACTTGAGACATTTGCTTAGCTTTCTGTACTGTAAGAAAACCCATCCATCTGCACATAAACACTGCTCCCTGTGTATGCAAATACATTAGTAAGTCATTGCTGGACAGGGCTGCAGGCTGGAATTTAATTTCAGTCATTTAAGAGTGCAAATGTGCCAGTTTTAATCAAATTTGATCAGTCCAGTAAAAATGAAAAACTGTTGTCGCTCCTGGATGAGACTAATGCTATGAACCCCTCACTGTTCTTGGCCCAGCGATAATTCTCACACAGATTGACAGTTTTCATACCACTCAAAAAGCAGATCAATAATGTTTCACATTGGCACAGATGACCAGAGGAAGGCCTAGTGCCCTGTATTTATTGGCATCCAGGTTGGAAAGGATCAGCTCCTACCAGGAGCATTGGAGCTGCCATGGAAGAGTATTCAGTGATGGACACAGAATAACCCATCTGTTAGACCTTCACTGAATGACAGAAGGAACAAATAGGCTGCATAAAGGGACACATAATTTTAAGACATATAGGACTTGCTGTTCCTAGCCCAATATAGTGGATGAGAGTGCTCCACTACTGGGATGAAATGGCCCATCTTTCAAGGAAAAGAGCAGATTGCTAGGATAGGTTATGGGACAGCAAACTGGCAATGGTTCTCCTATTGTGTCTGTGCCAGGACCCTGCTGCTGCTGTGACACTCTGAGAACTGGTAACATTTGTGAGCCTGAGGTAACGACAGTCTCAGCCCCTTCTTGAACCCATCAGGAGCTATAGGAAACCTATTTCTTCCTTTACCCAAAATGAGTTTTTCACCTCAAATGTTTCCCAGAGGTAGCTCCTTTTCCTATAGTTGAAGGATTCAATGGCAAGTACACATGGAGAGAAAGGGGAGAATGCTGGGCACCAAAATGTTTTTTGAGAGATTTAAGAAACTGTGGTATGGTGCTTATGACACTTTCACAGGCTCAGAAAAGCGCTCACACTCCAAATAAAATCAGATCATCCTGCTGACCACTTTGATTCTCACTGCTGAGCTTCTGCCTAGGCCTGTCCTTACACATGAGCTGCATATCTCCACAAGCACCACTCACATCCCCTAGCCTTCCCATCAAAGCAAGCTACTCCATACTCCCAGGAGGAAATGTAGTTTCATGCCTAGGTTTTAGGAGCTTTGCTGTTATATCTGCAGAAGAATGCTCAGTAGCGTGGATTCCTCTATGCCAATACTATGTATTCTGGAGGAAACAGGAAAAAATTTTGGGAAAACTTTTTCCTAAGGACACTTGAGAGTTTCCCCAGATCAGCAGCAGACTTCTGCCTTCGGACATAACTGTCTCTTAAAATGTACTGCTCCAGTGTTACACTGAAAACTGTTTTGTAAGTGAACCTGCCATTGAAAGAACTCAGATACAACCTCAGAGCCACATGTAACAGAATATGCTGCTAATGAAACATTTCACTGAAGGTGAACATACAAGCAGTCCGATGTGTACAAGATCTTTATAATTGATTCTTTAGAGACACAGAACTTTTCAAAAATGCACTAGTTTTGAAATGAAAATTGCCTAGAAAAAGCTGGGCTGCTTGTCACGTCCAATGCCTTACTGGTATAGAGCAATGTAGCTAAATTGGAAGCATTAATCTAGCTTTCGTGGTAGGCAGCACAGTCATTATGATCACATATACAGTTCCATTTAAAAGTTCTGCTTTCACTCATTATAATTTGCTGGGGAAGATTATATGGGGCAGAGGCAGGCAGGGTGGTGAAATTTTTGATGCCTTGCCTCTGTAAGTAAATTACTTATTTTGTTTATTTGGAATACATATCTTACAAATGCTTGATTTGTAAGTGTGCAAGGGAAGGATAATTGCTCATTCCACTGACTACATTATCATCCTTCATTATCCATGCTACACTTTTAATTTTCTATTAGTTACAGAGAGAAGTAAATAAAAGTTATACAAGACAGTAACAAAACAGCAAAGAAGTTAGTTAACAAATGTAAACAGTGTAGGGTACAAGTACTGCAACACTACACTGCTAAAATCACAGCTGTGAATTTCATATTCACACAAAGAAAGCTATGAAATTGAAGTCTTAATGTAAAAACCTTAGCAGACCCTTATCTGCAGTTACTAGTACACTATCTTTACACACACATCCTCTTTAGCAATATCTCTTTTTTCTCCTCCTTAAATTATGTTATCTTACCCAGGCTATATAGAAAAGAGCTAAAGCTCTTCTAAAACATTCTAATAGCTTGTAAGATGCTGTCATTTCCTGTTTTACCTAGCACCACTTATAAGTAAAATGTTATTTTATGCTGGTCATGTAGAACACCTCTCCATTGCATGCTTTCTCCTTTTCCTACCAAGTAACTTGGAGTAGGGATTTAAGTTAAATGGTTCTACACCTTGACCTCCATCTTGATGTGAACCATAGGTGGCAGAAACTGTATTAGAGTTGTCTCTGGGGTATTATGCAAAAGACTTTATTGCTTATATAGTAAAGAAAATTGTGCTTCAGTGCTAGCCTGCTGAGTATGCATTATAATTCTCTAACTATTTTCAGCAATGTGTTTTATGGGATTCCACACCTTCAGATGCCATATATTTGGTAGGAGGTAGAATTAAATTTTTAATGTAAGCTTCATTAGCTAGGTTTACATGTTAAACCTAATTTTTTTTCTTGTACTTAATACAGAAGTATGCCAAGTGTCTGACAGAAATCTAAATCCCAGACTCTGAAACTATATTTCATTGTGTCTTGTTTTTTTGTTTTTTAAGAAACTGTCTAAACAGCACATTTCAATACAGATCTGCTTGAAAGACTATAAAAGAGGTAATATTTTCTTCCGTGATATCCAAACAGACTGCATAAACCCAGAAAAATCTGCTAAAACTATTCCTGTTTTACTCAAGATAAATCTGGTGGCATTGTTCAGACACATATATAGCAATCAAAAAAGACTTAACTTTAGCATAATGAATTGTGGACCTGGAGTCACTATTCATAAGAGAGAAAGTCTTGTTGAGAGCTGAAACTTATGTTGTGACACAGAACTCATCATGCCCAATGTTACCTCATCAGAATGACTTCTTTCAGGCTCACACAGGGGAAGAAGCCAGATCTTTCCTTTTACTCATTTAACTTTAGACTATCACTATATCTCATTAAACCAAAGCATGAGGTCTTCAGGACACAGTTTGTGTCTGAGGATGTACTAGAACTGCTCAGAACCAACAGTTCAGGTTGAGATGTTTTATGACATTCTGATATACATGAAACAAATGCTTTCTAGTTCTATTTATACACATATACAGTCTCCAGTCATATGGCCTTCCCGTGTGCCTGTATTTATACACACACACAAACATGTCTATATATGCACACTTCCATATCAAGTTAAGTACATCCATGAGCATGAATTCCACTTAACAGCAATCTAAAATCATCATTCATTGTGAATTTTTAGTAGAATTTCAAATTTTCCAAGAGACTTTTCCTGAACTATATTTCAGTGTCTGTGTCTTTTAGTCCCTAGCTGTTAATGTACTGATGAAAGTTAAAAATTTCATATACAAAATCCATACAGCAGAGCTGTTAATGCTCTGCCAAAGAGCAAGTGTCTCTGCTCTGCCTGCTGTGGCATTCATACATTTTTTAGCTACTTCTGTTTTCCACAACTTTTATGGTGAAATGGAAACCAGAAAAAACTCAGTTTGCTTAGGAAAATGTTGATCTTACCCAGCTATGAGAAAAACACTAAATAAGTTCAAGAAAAGAAATAGAGAAGTCTCCTTTTCTATTTCTTTAGAAAGCTAAAATTAGAGCTTTCTGCCACTCATAAGTTTTCATACTTTTTCTTATAAAACATTATTAAAATAAGTTGTGCATACCATTTCTCTTAATATTCCATGAGACAACTGTGCTGAATGCAGTTTTATTTGCATGTGCTATTTACAACTCACATGTACTACTGTTCTCTTCAGCTCACTTAACACACATTTAGATATTAGAAGAAAACATTACAACAGGACAGTGTATTTGGAGAATCCAACCTGCCAGCCCAGAGTAATTACAGAAGTCTACTCCAAAACAGTTTAATCTGAGAATTTAACAGAAGTAAAAAGACTCAGGTTCTGAGGGGGTGATGGTGAAGCAGAGTAGTTTTATGCATCAGTGATTTATTTGTTCAGTCAAAACACTGCCTTTTCATTTTCCTTTGATATAATGGTTCCCATCACACACTACCATTACTCTAGCAGTCTGATCATAATGAAATACTGAAGTGGGCTTATAACCACTGACACAGAAGACTGAACAGTTACCACCACCATTCTTTGCCAATCTATACTACCAAGAAATTTGGTTTAAATGTTCTTAATTCCTTTTGCGTTCATATAATTCATATTTCCAAGGAACATTACCTACCTAATCTCTCTTCCTCTATGTGTTACTCCTCCTCTCAGTTATCAGTTTCCCCAACCTTTCTCTTTGTCCTTTGTGTTCCAGCAATATATTCTATGAGACACTCTTTTCAAGTGTGATTGCTAGTTCAGAACATTTGGGTGCTTTATATCTAACTCAGCCACTTCCCAGCATATACATTCCAGAATTTCTCAGAGTCATTTTTAACCTCTGTTCAGCTTTTATTGCCAGGACATAAGTCTCAATAGGTATCAGATATTTTATGTTCCATTAAAATACTATGTTATCCTCTTGACTTTCTGCATTTGAGTGCACCAGGTTCTCAAACTGCACTTCACATGAATCCTCTTTACAAGTACCAATTTCTCCCACTGTTCCAGAAAAATTGCATATTGGGATTTGGCTCAAGCATACACTTCCATATTACATTCTTATACTACACTGTAATGCAGGTGGCATACCAACAAGGGAAAAAAATAATTCAAAACTTTATGCACTACAGTGAGTATAAACAAAAATTAAGAGACTACCCAAAACCATGATGGAGGACACTGAATCCTAGTTATTAAGCCAGTTTAAGATTACTTTTCAATGCGTCCTGCCCAAGGCAGCCCTTTGCTGCCTAGACACACAATGCTGCCAAGGCACCACTTTTTGAGAGGGGGAGGAGAAGCACTTACACGGAAGTATGCTAGTACAAAGCAATGGAGTAACTAAACTCACGAGTTTTAGGAACAGGAAATCATGTTCCTAATCATTATTGAGACATAAAAAAGTAACTTTTACCTGTTTCATTAAAATCATTGCAAATACCATGGTTAAAAATTTACTGTAGTTAGCTAAGACCCTGCAAAGCTGTGTTCTTAATAAATGAGGTTCATCTGTAGTAAATGGCTTGGTACAACACTGGCGTCTCTAATCAAATTTGGAACAGATGAGCTCCATAGATTCAGTTTATTTCATTAATTTACAACTGCTTAGTGTTCATGGTAGATGGTCAAATGATATTATTTGTGACAACACTAAATAAAATAAGCAAAAGAAAATGAGGCACATGATGTATTACCAGGATAAATCATACCACAAACTGTAGGGAGATGAAAGCCTACAGCAGCAACACTTAGCACACTTCATTTGATTCCCATCCATCAGCTTCAGTGCCAGTGGCTCAAAAAAAGAATGCAAAGGTAAATGAACTCCAAAATATGATTTACAACACTTGAAAAAGAATCACACAGAAATAAATCAAAATTCAAGTGTTATTTTAGGCCAGGGTTTATTCAGAATATGGGATGTTTATGATAATATACTGCTAGTGTAAAAACATCACAGAACAAATGCAGTCATAAAAAAACCTAAATAAAATAAACTCCATCCATAGCTAAGCCTGTCTACAAAAGAGCTGGAGTTGGAATTTTTTCTTCTTTCTTTGTAGATAACTATATTCATTACATCCTAAAGAGGGTGCATAGTCACCTAAAATTGCAACAGTGGCTCAGTGGCTGCCTTCTCATTTGCCTCAGTCTTTGCAAACAAGCATTCCTCTCCAGCTTTTTTTAACATCACGATAGCCTTCTGAAGGGCTCACAAGTTGTATGCCTGTGGGTCATAGCTCAGAGAGGTTACAGGTTACAGGCAGTGGAAGTTTGCCAGCTAGAAAGGTTTCTCAGCCCTTGCCAGCTCCTCTGTAGATGGCAGCTTTCTCCTGTTCAAAACCAACCACCTCGAGCCAGATGGAGCTGGCTGACAGGTTGGTCAACTGGATGTTGCACAAGGGGCTAGCACTGTGGCAAAAAAATTGCTGCTTGCTTAAAGGGGCAAGATACATGATCAGAAACTGTGGTAAAGCTAACAGAGCAAGAGAGCCGAGTACAAAACAGGTGATGTGAACGATCTCAGTATACAGAAAATGCTTACCCTGAAGCAACCATCTCAGCCGCTGGCATGTCACATGTGGCAGCACACAGCAGGCCAGAAAGCAGCAGACATTACCCACACAGACAGAAGCAAGAAGCCATTTGTGCAGTGGCCTGGCCATCCTCCACCTTCCAAGCAGTGCACCAGAGCAGCAGCCTGCAATGTTGCCCTAGAAAAGTGTTTGCACATTTGCTCTATAGTCTGCAGGGGAGGTTTTCTCCATCTCTTTTGGCACTTTTTATGAGCCACTGTTGGGACATACTAGCCTAATTAAATGCATAAAAGCTTCAGTAAAACCACCAGGTCTAAGAAAAATCCTAGGAGAAAACAAACAACTAGACATATTGCAGGCGTGTCCTATGTGAAACTGGAAAAAGAAAATGAGCTTTTGCATCCCACACTGTATCCAGGTCAATCCTATTTAGGCTCTCTTCAAGTAGTCCTTCTATGTAAGATTCTTGGACTAGTAAAATTTCACAGGTAGATCAGCATTCATTATTGCACTAAGCTGAAAGTGTTGATTGTTTTTTGCTTTCAGCAATCAGAGCCCTTTCTCGAGGTTAACTAATCCATGGTTGCAGCTTGGATATTTGATTTTCCTCTCTCTTAATTGCATGTAGAAGCAACACATTGGAATGATTTTTGACCACCTACTGCTATATCTCATAAGATTTATATCCAGTACTTTTATTAACAGGCTAAAAAACAGCAGCAAAGAAAAGCTTTGATGATTAAAAAACCAAACAAACAAAAAAAGAGCCCAAACAAAAAAAAAAAAACCCTAAACCTTGTTTTATACCTATAACATCATTCCCAGGAATATATTTTCCTAGTGTTTGCTCCACAAATGCTTTTTACATTACTGAAACTTAAATTGTAATGCTTTTGTGAGTAGGGATGAAACATCATACACCTCTGGTAGCTTAGATTTGTTAAAGTTAAGATTATACATTTCAAAGGTTTAAGTAGGTGTTTGCCTAAGAGCAGAAATCTCTATGGAAAACAAGAGAGAAAGAAAACACCAGTTGGATTTTTATTTTATTATCATTGAAATAAGAGTGGGTTATTAGTTTTTTTTTTTCTTGTTAATGACTGAATATATCAGAATTTCAGCTTTATATTCACAACATTTTCTCATAGTTATTCCATATTTGATGAAAAATTGAACAGCATCTGAGGAAACAACTCAACAATGAAATGTAGAGTCTGCAAATTAGAATTGGCCAGGAAGTTGGACTTGATCATTGTAGGTCCCTTCCAACTAATATATTCTGTTCTATTTGTATTAGCTGAACTATCTCCCAGGAAAACACAACCTCAAACTAAATGTGATTTAATTTATCATTACATCGACAACAAAAATAATCTGGAAGAGTGCCAGTGTTGTTCTTTTTGAGGTGGGAAAGATGATAAGGGTAATCCACGGAATTATAAACTCACGACCCTCATTTAAACACATAAGAAAATTCTTGAGAAAACTATTACAGATGTCATTATAAAGTACCTGAAGCGTAAACCTGCATAGCTTTCTCTAAGTTTCAAGTTCTTCTGATATATTAGAATTCTTTTAAAAAGGCAAAATAATGAACAATGAGAGAAGTGTTTAGATAACATTGAAACTTAAGTCTGTGATGAAAAAATTCTGGGTTTTATTATGGTGAAATAAAGGTAAATTTTACAAAACAAAATTAAGATTTACAGAACAAATCTTACATCTGTAGGCATACACGCTATTAAGTATTCAGAGCCTGCATGCATATTCAACCTCTTCAGCTCCTGCCCTGAATCAGGCAGTCTCTGCACTGTATTGTTGAACCATTGGCTTTATCTTAGGTTTTTAACACCCAAACACATTCCCACAAACTTTCTCTAACAGAAATGCAAAGTCTTTTCCTGATCTCTATGAATTTGGATGAAATTTTAACCCAGTTATCTTCCCACAGGCAATAGAACTTTTAGGTTTTTTAAGAATTAGACATAAAAAACACCCCACCAAAACCACACACAGATATAAAAATAAACTTAAAGCTCCTGGCTGGTGAAATAATCTCTTCTAGTGTTTGTCACACCCTGGTATTATTTCCTACCTGCATAAAACTGTTGAAAATAATATACCTGATATCTATGATTCGATATTCCTGCTGTCAAGTGAACTGGAAACTAAATGCTGCATCCAAGAAAAATTATCTATACATACACAAGGAGTGGCAGAAGTAATTATGCAGTTCGTTAACTTAGAGAATGTAAAAAAAAAAAATAAATAAAATAAAAATAAATCATGAGATGGTTAATGCAATCAGCAGCACTAGGCATCTGACAAATGTCTGCAGGCAGAATCTCTTAGAGCCTGATTCTCAGCCCCTCCATAGCTTTTGCAGTTATTCACACCTGCACAAGGCAGGTGTAAAGCCAGTGTTCAGAGTTGGCAGTGTTCACATCCACACAGCACAGCTGTGAATGTCAAAGGAAATCAGCTCAAAGTACTGTCTCATTCCAGCTCATCTTTCAATTTAACATGCTACTTTAAGACTGGAAAGCTGCAAAAGCCATCAACTGTCTCCTTAAAACTCAATATCCATAAGAAGTTCAGAATATACTTTAATGTCTTTCTGTTTTACTAAAATCTGTTTTAGCATGTTGTAAATGTTTTTATGTTTTTAAGTAAAAAGTGAGGTTATCAATACATGTAAATATATTGATTTCATTTGATTCTTGGAGAAAGCATTATATATAAAGTATTACTATCACATGGTCTCACTACAGTTTCCAACAGAAGATTCTGAAGGTAAAGAGCTATTTCATTACTTTAACCATTAAGATGATTTGCAAATAATCCTTAGAGCCCAAATAAACCAGGAAAACTCTGAGCTATTTTCATTTAGTGTATTAGTATTTTGTCTGAATGATACACAAAAGCCTGTCACCAGCACCAGCAGCACCAGTAAGACAGGCAGGATGCCAGGAGCTGGCCTTCCTCTGTGTTCCTCCTCCAGCTTCCTCTGCAGGGATGGGGCTGGAAGGTAGAGCTACTGGTATGCTCCACTCCTGCCATCACCAGGACTGGCTGAAGTTGGAGGTTAGCCATGAGATTTCATGCTCTCCAACACTTCCTTGGCATCCTGAGTTATACCTGCATTTGAGTGCAAGCACTGAGGAGAGGAGGGAGTGGCAAACCACCAAAGATAACTGTGAACCCTGCAAGTTTCCCAGTCAGGAGCTGAAGGTGTAGAGTTGCAAGCCTGCAAACCATCCAGACTTAAATTGATGACACCTTCAAGAAGAATGACAAATCCTAAACAAACCACAGGCTGAGCCAATAATTCATAAATTTATCTTTGTCAAAATCTTTATCCCTGTCTTTTCAGAAACTTTTGCACGCAGCTCAGTGCAGTAAAGCTTTTATTCATAGCTGCTGTCAGACTACTGTCACCTATAGCTTTCTCATAAGCAACTATGCACCAAAACTCAATATTCAAAAGTGAAAGCTACATGGCACCTGCCCATCTGTAAGTCTCAATCCATTGCAAATGCCTACTGAGAACAAATTAACTTGTTGTTTACTGCCTCCCATTTTCTTTTCATTAATTCTCTGAAATGTTCAAAAGGGAAGAAACAACAAAAACAGCAGTGAAAAATGTATTACAAAAGTAAAAGGAACATTTGTAGGTTAGAGCAATTAAAGGTAGTGGCTGTCCAACTCAAACAGAACAAAACCAAAACCCACACAGGTGTTCCTAAGAGTGGGAGAGCAGGGTACAATGAAAAGAAAAGGAAGGGAGTGAAAAATGAACAGTAAAGAAAATATTCATTAATTCTACTCATAATTTTGGGAGGGAGGAAGGCAGTGGACCATTTTAAAATAAAGAGATCATAAGAAACTGTTATTGACCCCGAGGGATGGAGAAGAAAGCAGATCAGGAAATGTTTACATAGATAAGGGAGGTATGTAAAATGGCTGCTCTATTGCCCATGAGAGGTTTCAATTACTTCTCCAATCGGCACAACAGTGAGATTACAAAGAAAGCATTCATTTTCCTGGTGCTGGCACACAGTCAACAGGTTTCAAAAGCCATTCTGCAGTTAGTTTAAGGAATTAAACCAAGTAAAATGGGCAAACATCTACAGTTTAGAGTCGAAAACAAACTGTCTAATATTTGGCTAAAACTCCTTCAAACTAAGCAGCACATAAGTAGTAAACTTTTAAAAGATAAAAATATAGGAAACACATGTGCGGATTAAGTAATTTCAAGCAATCCCTAAACCAAGTTTATTTTCAAGTGAAACTGGGTGCAATTCAGTTACAAGAAAATTTATAACTTGGACTTTGGTTTCATTTTACTCATCCATGACACACTATTTTGCTTCAATGAGAGACAGCACATTGCTGTTGAAAACCTGATGAATGCCTTGTGCTCTTCAGCAACACTGAAGCTGTGTTACCAATCTTTCAATGCTAAATTAAATGAATGGAAGATGCAACCACATTGAAGGTCTAACTGCTCTAGGATTTCAGTACTTTAGAAACTTAGATGTGTAACTTCATGCAATCTCTAAATTTCCAAGAGGCTCCTGAGAGGACCAACCTTTATAATCTTATAAATAACACATTAGCATCTTAGCTGAAGGCCATGGTATAAATTGAATTATCTAACCTCATGTCACTGGAATTAGAAGCATTTGTGGAATGCAACACCTAAGCTGAGGGGTGCTGAATTGCAAGAAAGGACCAGTAATTTTTTTCAGTTCCCACAGTTAAAATTCACATTTCTGCCTTCATAAATACTTTTAAATCATATTTCAACAGCTCCAGGAAACTCAAACTATATTTTCTTTCTTCCTTCTTCCCCCAAACTTTTACAAATCCATACAATGTGTCTACTCTTCACTCAGCCTCCTGCCCTCCACACACACTCTCTTTCTTTGTCTCATTTCCACCCTGGATAAATTATTCCTGTTCAAACATCCCAGACTTATGCTGTATTTGGGCACAAATCAAGCATGTAGTATTTCTGCTGAAAATTATTAGAGATCTCAATTGACATATTTTCCTTAATTATCAACCTCAGTTCCTCCTTCCCCCTCTTTATCCTATTCTCTCAAACACCATTTTGAAAGTTCATATTTTAAATATAGCTTCAGACTGAATAGATACTAATTTATGTCTCTTATTCCTGTAGTGACAGGACAAGGGGCAATGGTTTTAAACTGGAATATCTAGACTAGATATTAAGATGACATTTTTTACAATGAGAGTGGTGAAAACACTGTAACAGGTAGTCCAAAAAGGTTGTAGAAGCACCACCCCTGGAAACATTTGAGGCCACCTTGGATGAAGCTTTGAGCATCCTGATCTAGTTGAAGATATCCCTAGTCCCTGCAGGAGGCTGGATGAAACAACCTTTAAAGGCCTCTTCCAAACTGAACCATGATTCTATGATTCCCTGCTTAAACTCTTGTGTTTCTCTCTGCTAAATCTTCAACATGAGACAATCTTTTTGTTGTGATGTTTGGCTGTTTAGCAGGTGAGCTGGCAAAGACTAGGAAACCCATCAACAGGAAAAGACAAATAGAAATTAAGAAAAAAATCAGATCAATAACTAAATAACATTTTCTTTGGCTGATGCACTGATTTTTCATCTCAGGCAAAGTTCGTCACTTCATAAACTGATCCAAGGCCATTAGCTGGGGCACTGATTTTCCTTTTAAGTTCAGGTGGCTACCTGGCTGCTACAATGAGAGTGCTAAGTATTTCCAGGCTTGCACATTTGATGTATTTAAAAAAAACAAAACAAAACAAAAAAAAACAAACAACAAAAAACTAAACAGGGAAATCAAGGAATCTAAGTGTAGGAAGTAAAGAAAAAAATCTGGTTGTGAGTAGTAAAATCTTTGGAGAGAGTAATTTCCACATCAATATGGAACAATGTAACTGATTTATCTGTTGAGTACCATTTTCCTTTCAAAGTTTTAGGCCAATCCCCTACTAGTTTTGGTAAAGTGAAGTGATAAATAGTGTTCTCATGGGTTGTGGTGATACATTTGCAGTTCCTGGAAAAGTCTTATCTTGTAACTTACAGCAACCAGTACTCAATCTCCCTTTGCCTGAAATCCTGTAAAGTGTGCTTAAATGGGGCTGTCAGGGCTTTTCACTTGGCAGCTCAGGGGCCATATCCCTGCTGCAAAGGACAGTCAAGTAATGCAGAGACAGTCAGAGAAATTATAAAATTAACCCAGATGGAGCCTGGGCTGGGCTCACTGCCAGGGTTACAGAGATATCCTGTTTGCACAAGGGCCGAGAGCTACTGGCTACAGTTGTGGTGACACTCGTGAGATAGCAATGTGGGAGATGTCACAGCAGGGCGAAGGTGAGGGGTGAAGAAAAAGTATTCTGCAACTAGGTACCCAAAAAGGTACCCCAGACCCTGCCTGCACCCTGGTGGAGAGGAGTCAGCATGCACAGAGGCCCCACTACAGAGCACAGCACAGAATCACAGAGCTTCAGAATCAGTTGACAACTCAGGATGTGGCAGGACTTGGGGACTGGGGGTCCTGTTACAAATCTGCCTTCACCCTGCACTGGAAAATGGATGGAGAGCAATATTCCTACTTTAAAACGTGTAGAATAAGACAGTGTGGCCCATTTGCTTCTTTAAGAGGAAAGGGGAAAAAAAAAAATCTGAAAATTTACAATATGCACAATCATGTTAGGGTCAAAGATCTTCACACCGATTTACAATGTAAGTCAATTAAAACCCATTCATAGGATTTTCAGTGCCCAGAAAACAATGCTAAGCAGACACAAGTTCATTCCTTAGATCATCCCAGAAGTCTTCACTTACATAGGAAGGTATAACATGAGGGGCATTTCTAATCTTTTTGTATTTTTCATACATTGCAATTTTCAAAGCCTAGACAGCTTTTCCAGATGTAGCTGCACCACAGGCGGGAATGATTGACTTGCTCCTTCTATGGTGAAGTGTTTTTAAATATGCTGACTAAAACTCAAAGGACCATCTCTGTTCCTGGTGCTCACTTACATACTTACACAAGATCTTCTGTTCATTATTGCACCCCTTTTTGCTTTTCCTTTTTCCCTGCAGGAAAGCTTATGCTTTTCAAAATACTTTATACAAACATATTGCTACACTTATCCAAGCTGAAACTCATTTTGGCATTTACAGGTCATGGTTTAATTCTTTATAGATGCTATTCAATTATTTCCTTGTCTTTCAGGTATTTATTTCCTCTTTCCATTTTAGCATCTTCCTCAAATTGAATAAGAAGTCCCTCACCTCTGATGAACAAAGATGTTGAGTGTCATCACATTACTACAGTATAACCATGCAAGTATCAGCAAAATGAACACTTAAGAATTAACAGCTTTTAATGGGTATGAGAAATAGCTTACAGAAACCATAGTTAAGAATATCTTGACCACAGCCACATGAGAGCATATTTTTCCCTTGTGTCTGAACAATATTCAGTGAAAGAGAACAGATTCCTCCTGAATTACAGGCAGATTGTATTTACTCCTTCAGAACAGTTATGTTGTTTCTCACCAACATGTTGCTTCTCACCAACATGTTGCTTCCCCCACATTTGAATGCAAAAAAAGCCCAGATGTTTATCACAAGAACCTGTGACAGTGCCTTATGCCAGTAAACTTCTCACAGGCAACTGTATCGTTCATTTTTACACTATAATTTTGACATTTACATGGGTCAAGATGTACTCTCCATGGAACATGAGGAAAAAGGTGTTCATAAAAAGACAGAACATCTAAATAGAATCCGAGTGACAACAGAAAACACAACAGAAAATATTCATGAGCTTAGAGTTAAAAAAATAAATTAAAAAAAAAAAAATAGAAAGAACTTAAGAAAGACATGGACCAACAGATTACAGACAGTCTGCCCACCAGCTGAATCTCCCATACAGAGCTTGGCCTTTGCACAGCTCATTGGTGAGAGGGACCTGGGCTGCCTTGTTCTCCCCAGGTAGGCTTTACCCCAAGGGCAAGGGGAGTCTTGGTATTACCAACCCTGGGGAGCAGGCAGTGCAGGGGCTCTGCAGCAGGGCTGACTGAGGATGTCAAGTATCACTCCTGCTGCAGTATTTCTCATTCATAATGAGGAAAACAAAATTGGACCACGACAAGGTAAAGTAAAAGTTGAGTTACTCTCTTATAGCTAGTGCTTCCTCACAGACAACAGGTTTAGTGTGCAGGAGTAAGAACTGATGGTATCAAAAGTGCAAATCCTTTCAATAGTATGTGGTATAAACAAAATTAAAGTGAAACATTCACTGTGCTTGTTTTTTTCTATGAAGACCTCAGGAGTCTGCTTTTGAAGGAAGATTTTTTTTTTCCACCCTCCTGAAGCCTGTAATGCTAGCAGTATTATTAAAATAGTTAGTCTTAAAAACTCTGGCCAGACGAATATCCAAATGTGCTAAGGAAGTGAGGAGAGAAACTAAAGAATTAACAGGCACATTCACAAGTTCATTTAGTTTAAAAGAGACCCCTGGGGACTGGGAAGTGGCTAACATAGCAAAGTTATTTTAAAAGTGCCTGGAGACATAACAGGAAACCATAGACCAGTTAGCTTGATATAAAGTGAGGAGAAACTCCTAGAATATCAAATGGCAAAACACTTGAAGAAGCACAGCTTGATTAAGGATTGTCAGTATAGAGCAGAGAGAGGAGGGAGACTGGGGTTCATGGATCGCTAACTTGCTGGGATACTTGGAGGAGATTTCTGCCACAGTAGTCAGGGAATGCAGTAGGCACCAGAAATATAAACCTTTATCTGTGTTAAAGAAAACATGTGCTTTATTTCAGGCAAGGATTAGCTCTTTCCTTGATGACACATCTGTGATGATCACAGCCTCTATGAAGAAAAACCTGACTGTGCACAGACACAACAAAATATTCACTGGCAAGTATCAACTTTTGTGGAAAGTTGGTCCTTGCACAAATACTTTTCTTACATAGAAATAATCTAAAGTAAATCTAATGAAGAATTCAGTGATACTTTTCATTAGCTGTTTCTGGCAATATGAGCAGCAATGCTAGCTATCTGAAATTCTTATTAAGTACTGTAAAATACATTACAAAATAATAGAGAAAAATTAAGAATTGGGTTCTTTTTAAAATCCTCAAAATGGAAACAGCTTGAAGTTTGATTTCTTTATACCTTACATGAAAGGAAGCACATTCTCTTGATATGCCACATTCTGTAGATAATGAACCAGGCAGAAAAGACAGCACTGAAATTCTGCTTTGATTCATGGACAAGATAGCACAATAATGGCAATGGATATGAAGCCATCTACCACTCAGCAAGCATTTCAAATCAGTTTCATCATTATAAATAATTGTTACCATATTTGTAAAACTGAACATTAAATTCCTTTTTTTTTGTTTAGGAGATAATTGTCCAGTTCATGTGAGCAGAAGTTATTCTCTCTCTCTCTTTCCCCTTTTTAAGTAGCTGATACTTGTGCTAAGTTTTATTTCATGAAATAGGAGAGCTGAGATACTGATCAGCACAGTTAACTGAACTGAAATGTTACCAAAAAATGAAATGTTGCAGTAAAGGAAACATTTGGCAAATGCAAAGGTTAGATTGTGGTCATGCAGAAACATTTTATAATTATAAATGTCTCATTCTATTCTTCTGTCTGCCACTGAGGAGCCAAAATTAACTTTGATTTCTGGCTACAGGTTGTGAGCTCCCGATCTGAGACAACTACTTACATGTTTCAGAGTATCAAGCTGGTTGACAAGACTTGCCATTTGCAAACAGCAATAGCCTGGATGTAACAGCAGATCCAACAGAGAAAAGTTCACATGCCAGAGGTAGATCAGCATTACCAGCAGGAAGGCTGTAAGGTATAAATCACATTTATCTACTTAATGATGAATTTAGTGCTGTCACCTTTGCAATCAAGAGCCTCTGCATTAAAAAAGAAAAAAAAGCTTGTGGTGACAACTATTTATCAAATTTTCTTGACAAGGCAAGAGAGTAATGATTTATGGAAGATCACACACCAAAAAATACTTAAATTGCATCACTGGCAAAGCTTATCTGAAACCATTTCCTGTTGCAGAAAGGTGGTATAAGGCTGACATGGCAGAACAGCCCTCTGAAAAATCTCCTGCTTTTCTGACATCTGATGACATACTTGAACAAAAGGTAGCAACCCCAACAGAAACTCAACCAGAAACATATGGTCATATCGATACACTGGGTTTTGAGATCAGAAGCTGAAGCCACTGCAAGAGTTGGAAAAAGCTGGTTTAAAAAATTAGTTAGGAAGAATCCTTCAATCTATTTCTGTCCTGCCTTGAAAAAAAAAAAATGCTAGGGAGTGGAAGACTGCAATCCATGCTGGTCATCAACCACGTGCAGCTAAAACCATTAAAACTACCTATGTGAGCAGTAACTGATGGTGGGTATCAAGGTAAGCTTGAATCAGAAACCGTATTATAGCTTATAAGCTTTCTATTGTAACCCACCAGCACTAGAAAAAGACAACGAAAAACTGCAGCGCAAGCTGTGATGCCCTAACTCATGTCTAGAGCACCATGAACACAGCAAATGGAAAGGAGGATTTAAATATCATCTGAAACAGGGCATTCACAGCTACTAGTATTCATTCCTTTTCTCAGGCTTTCCTTATTCTTTCACCAGCCTGAAAAATATGTTTTTCATTCAAAGAGCAAGTGTCATCACCTTCTCTGTATACATCAACAGCAAATCTGCTTGTATGAAATGAAGTGCCATGGTGTGCTTTGCAACAGTTTTTGCAGCCAAATATTTTCTGCTTCATCCTCTACATTTGCTTGCAGAAGTGCCAACATGGCTTTATCTCTCTCTTCCTCTGTAACACAGGGAAGAAAGATCCCAGAAGCTCTATTATCATCAAAATAAATCAATTCTCAAGATTTCTTGCAGTCAAATCCTCTAAATTATGATCTTTGATCTTCATATGATCTTCATGATGGACTAACATCACCTGTTTTCTTTCCCCCTTTTTTTTTTTCTTCTTCAGAAAAATAATCACTGAAAAGAAAGGAGAAGCCATTCCACCTCAGACCAAGCCCTCAGAGTACACAGGCCAGTTCAGCTGTCCCCACTGGCAGTTTCCATGACACTCTCCACCACCACTCACTAGTTTCCATGACATTGATAATTTTATTCAGGTCCCATCTCCATCCACCACTGTGCCCAGCAGAGAAAGCATGACTCTAATCTGTCTCTCTTTCCTCTTATACCCAGAGCTGTAGACAAACACCTTTGCATCTATAGCATTGCCTGTCTGCAAGTGGTCACCTGCAAGCTTCCAGGTTCGTCACAGCAGGTTGACATGGTCACAAACCTTCAAGCCAGCTCTTCTCAGTGGCTGCAGAAAAACAGGCTGAAGAC
Organism: Phaethornis superciliosus; assembly: GCA_023637945.1. Taxonomy (NCBI): domain Eukaryota; kingdom Metazoa; phylum Chordata; class Aves; order Apodiformes; family Trochilidae; genus Phaethornis; species Phaethornis superciliosus. The sequence continues at coordinate 16,692,040 of JAJQWJ010000009.1, read as the reverse complement.
AGCTCCTAACTTCTGACTGTTTATGTACAAGAATTACTAGAAGCTGGAAGCAGCCTCTAAGCTCTGCCCTGAACCTTTCTGATATAATTCTCATAGCTCAACCTGAAAATCTGTAGTTGCAATTACTACCAGCCCTAGCTAAATTGCTGGTTTGAAGGCTTTCCCACCAATTATTCCCACAGATGATCATCAAATTACACAATATTACCTGAAGTGTCATCTAAAACTTCAAAGGTTTATCAGAGTTGCCTTAGCTGGTTAGTAAGAGATCATTTAAATGAGATGATTAGCTGCATAAAACAATGACATAGCTTGAACCCTTACATTTGGCTAATAATATATAAAACATTAGTAAGATTTTTATTCCTGGTAAAATGGTAAGTGGATAAAATTGGCAGGTCCTTTAATGAGATAACCACCTAGCTGAGACTTCTGAGGAACTTCTAAATACAGACCATGAAAATACCACCTTTGGGCTCTCTCTTCCTTGCCTCTTCATGCAAATCTCTCCTTTTTTCCAAGTCCTATTGACAGCAGACAGCTTTCTGTGTACAGCTATTTTCTGGTTATAAACTTCACACTGAACAACTGAGAAGAGCCAGATAGTATGTCCAGATATAGCAAAAAGACATCCAACCTTTCACATCTATATAAAAAACAATCCCAGGGTTTCTGGGTCAGGTTGTTTTTCAACTTCCATGTTGTAAATAAAGTAGTAAATCAAACAATATTTAAACAATGTAAACAACTGTATTTTTGAGACTGGCATGTCTCAAATATCTCATCCAATTTGTTTCTCTCAACATCCTCTCAAAAAAATAAATACAGGTTTGCTTGTGGCAGAGGAGAGCACATGAGAAATGTTTTGGCTGTATGGTGAAGCTGAAAATTAAATCAGACTCAGATTTATGGCAAAAAAACTAATTACCAGCTTAAACATGGAAACAATTGTCTCATATAACATCGTGGTGTGTCAGCAGAGAAGTCACAGGTCATCAGGGACAGTGTGAGGAATGAAGCTGCTACTTCTATCAATGGGCTATATATCATCAAGAGAGATTATTTGGGGGAGGTCCTGGACCAGCTGCTAGAAGGAGCTGACTTATCTGGAACAGGGACAGGACAGACCTTCTTCAGAAGAGGACAAGCCCAGAGACCAGGGAAAAAAAAAAACATTCCATGGCAATGGATTAACAGGACTGAAGCAACAGCCCCTTGTACTGCCCAGCACACCCTTGGCTTGATGCTGAGCCAATGTTCTGGATAAGCCTCATGAGACTCCTGGCACCAAACTGCAGTTTGCTGAGACTTGTGATGCCTGTTCACCTTGTATGAAAGAACAGATTGGTGGTGGAACCAGCCCCTGGCTGGCTCTCCTTGGACTAAGCTGAAAATTATTAATTGCAACTGTTAAATCTAGCAAGACAATGCGTGTTTGTAGCTGTCTGCTCTACATTATCATCTTTCTTTTAAGACACGTTTCAGACAACAACCAGATCCTGAAAGGCTGTAGGAAATGTGCACGGGTCAGCTGCCTGTCCACTAGCCTTAAGAAAATATTTGCCTACATAACCACCAATATAGTCAACAAAACCACCTCAAACACCAATAGAGTCAAATATTTTGCAATAGGCATATATTATGAAAAACACACAAAAAAACCCATAACAAAACCTTTCACTTGATTTTGCCAGTTTGTTTGCTTTTCTAAATGTTTCTTATGCTACTCTCATCTCCACTGCCAAGGGCATTTATGTATAACACCTACATTAACTTGGAAGCTGAGACCTGCCTTTGGTATTGCAGATGGGACCATGCTGGGGCTTTGTTTCAGAAGATATTTGGTTTTTTGTGTTAGTAATCAAAGAAAGCTTTGTCATTTGTCAATGTCTTTTTTCCATTGTATTTTGCTGATTTTCAGTATTTGCTTTTTTCACAGGTGTGGTGCTGAATGACAAACAAAAAGTTCTTCCTTCTCTAAATAGGTTACTTTCTCAAGAAGCCTGTGCTTTGCTATAAATTATAATTGTTCCTGCAATTGTGCAGAATCACGAGAACTCCCACTGATGTCTGACGTTCTGTAGGGAATGCAGCAACACACATGAAGGAAGAAAACTGAGGACAAAAGATGAGAGGCTAGTACCTTATAAAATGAAAGTGTTACCATGCCTGCTCATGTACAGTGCTACCAACTAAAAAAAGTCATGTCCTGTCACAAAATCCACAAAGTACCTGAAGCTGATGCCCTCTTTTCAAGGAGCTGAGCAGGTACTGCTCACTGCAGCACTGGGGACATAACACTGCCTGGAGAGCTCTGCAAGCCTACACAGCTTCTGGCCTTTTCACTCTTTTGAACAGTGCTACCATTTTTTTTTGTTGTTGTCCTTCTTTTAATAATACATTTTCATGACTCTTTCACACAATATTGTTTTTAAGTCTGCACAGATTCAAAGATGAATCTCACCTCAAGCTTTGGACTTTCAAGTGTTTTCAGAAAAAGGGACAGTAAAGTCTCGACACCAGAGCTGTAGGCAAGGCCTCAGGGAGCTAAGGAGAACCTGTGTAAGGAATTAGGTTTTTTCCTGCATTTAATTCCTTAAATGCACCCTGATATTATTCATCACACAAACAATTTTATTATACCCCTCAGCTTTCTTGTCACATTAGCAGGAAATTCCTGCGCTTCATACCACTGCCAATAAGCAGAATAACTGCACTCTTCGTTTTATCTGTTACAGATCAAGTACTCTGCCTAACTATATCCGTATTAATATTTGTGGTATTGGTAATTACAGGAAACAGAAATGTTTTCTTATCACAGCAGTTTTTGGCAAAAGTACCATCTCCAAAAACAGGGTTGTTTTTGTTTTTTTTTTTTGGCCACACTTCTGTAGACAGAGAAAAACACCACCAGCTTTACCACACCTCTCAGTAGAAAAGTGATTTTGTACGGACCAGAACAAAATGAGGCACTACTGCCTTACAACACAGCTACAGCCCCATTGATCTGTTCCATCTTTCACTAGTATTTAACATATACAGAAAAATCAGCAGGAATGTTCACAGATACTCCATGCTGACTGCAGTCAGCAACAGCTCCCAAATTTCAGAAGACTGGGCCACCAGTAACTGCTTTGACATCAAATTTCAAGACTCTTTGGCTTCCTGCTGGTCTCTATCATAGTTTTCCAGTTTATCCCTGCATCCTATTTACACACACAGCACCTCTGTCTCTGCTCATTTCTCACAGCTACCCATATCCAAGGGTCTTCATTTCACTACTACATTTATTTTGAAATAATCTTCCATGCACATACTATCATATCATTTTCCACCAAATACATTTGAAATATATGTTTTTTTTTCATTTAGCTTCACTTCTGTAAAAATTTTCTGCAACCTATCCATGGCTTCCTGACAAGCCTAGGTCCACAGCAATAATTATTATGATTTTACTGTCCTGCCCCAGGAGATGTTCCCAACTGAGGGAAAAAGAACTGAGTAGGTACAGAAGCTTTACCAGCCTCACCCTAGCTTCCTGCATCCAGCATCTCTTTTATGTTCTGGCATGCTTACACTGCTTAAGGTTTCCATTGCTCTATATTAATAAGGGAGCCTGGCTTAGCCAACAAAGATCTTTGTATCACATTGAATGCTCCTCTGACTTATTGCTTTTTTCAAAAAACAGGGCTGTGAGCAGAGAGGCAGCTAAGCCACATGCTAGCATAGCTTATCACATTTTTTAATAGACAAAAAATCATATGCACTGCTGCCCTTTTCCAAGAATTGGGCTGCAGTTAAAAATGGGAACATATATTTCTTATTTCCCATCCACACTGCTCTTTGGTTTAAAATTTTGTTTGTTTATACTTTCTTGCCCCCAAGAAAAAAGAACTAGACATTAATATGGGCAACAAAGCAAGCATCTGCTCTTCTCAATAAATTTATCTTTTCCTTCAACACCAAAAACCTGTTCTTAACACCATTTAGACTATCTGCTGCTGAAGGAAAAAGAAAAAAAAATATGCTTTTACTTTCATTTACTACTTACATTTCAAGTAATAGTGATGTGACTACCATGTTGGACTAAGAATACAAGCAGCACAAACTTTTGCAGAGAGAAGTAGCAACAACCCACTCATGTAGTTGAAGAGAAACTAGAAAGTTCTCAGACTGGAATATAAGTAGTGAACTTCAAGCTAATACTCATAGGAGGCACAGCTGTTCTGACTGAAACTTACCTGGCTTAATAAGTGAATGATTCCAGGCTGTCTAACACCTGTGTCTGAAACAGGGTTTTAAGCAAATTTAAAAGTCTTTTTTTTCTTCTGCTCTGAACTTTAAAGAGGTGGAAAGGCACTTAATGAAGCCAGTAAAGACTTCTGCACTAGAATACTTCAATCCTGATTTAATGTCCAATGTATAATAGCCTTGGCTTTGACTTTTCAGGTTCATTTGGCCCAAGAAAATTAACACAAGCTTCTACAGAAAATCCAGACTATTACAGAAATACAGAAGTTAAGCTGATTACTGTACTTAAAGAATGATTTGATGAAAATTATACATCAGAGCTGAGATTGGTGCAGCATGCTATTGGCTTGCTGACAGGATGTTTAAACTCTAGCAAAGGAGTGTATTTTACTTCCCTGTGAATTTCAATATGAAAGCTTCTGTTGCCTGGACTGCTTGACTGAAGCAGTATTAAGTACATTTTGGCATGTTAGCTAGTGCATGAGCAGATGACTGTTCTGTTCACCTGTTTTTCCATGCACCTTCAATCTGAACAGCTGAACTACAAGAAGGAAACAGTATAGGAATCATCTTTCTAGCAATCCATAAACTGCTAAGTAAAAGTTAAAGAGTGGCTCCAAAGAATGTTTATCAATATCGTGATAGGTGCTTTATATATATATATATATAATATAAATATATATATATAAATGTCAATATATATATATGGTTAGTCAAGGTGAGTTAAGAAGGAAATAAAGCTCTTTGAGGAAGGAGATGGAAGGTACTGAGCAATTTTCTGAAGACATTTTTATTGAAGCAGGTTACTGATACAGTCCAAACCACAATGCAACAAAATACATATGTGCTGTCTATGAATTAAAGTGATACTTCAAAGGCATTTGTCAACTGTATCCAGAGCAGAGGACAAACTAAAACAGACAAAAAACCAAAATAAAATAAATCCTTTCTGCTCCACCTACATTGTGCCAGTTTTCATTTGCATGTGTTTTAAAAGTTTCAGTTATACTTGTAAAAATTGGATTTTAGAGCACAGAATTTATTAATGGCATTTTCTTTCTTTTTCCTTTTCTTTTTCCCTTCAGTTTTCTTCCTTTGTCTGTATTATTTTACCTCTTTTTGGTTTTTCTTTCCATCACCTTTCTACCTTTCATTCATGTTATGCAGTGAATATCATCATTTAATTTAATTAAAGCCCCAGCATCTGGAATTGAGTTACTGCAGGATGATCTCAGTTTTCACCTGGTATTAAAAAAAAGAACTGATTCACTACAGATTTGTATCCTTTACATAATTCCTACACCCAAATACCCACAATACTACCAGGTTCCTCTTTAGAGATGCCAACAGTACTGGGAAAGCATCACTGAGACTGGTTACAATATGCAACTACTAACTGGTTGACCAGCTGCTTTCCAGACAAACTCATTGTGAATGAGTACTGTCTGCTTTCTTCTCAGAAAAGAGACACTAGCAACTTTATATTGGTGGTATTATTATAGTATTGTTATTGGTTTTATTTTTATTTTCATATACATAACTTCTTTTGTGGTCAGAGAAAAAGCTTGAAGAAAAGGCAAATTATGAGAACTACAATCACAATTCTGTGATTTCATCATCTGAAGAATAATTTCTGAATAACTGGGGTTCATAGTGTCACTTAATTGTTAGACACACTTGTTTGCATATGGACACAGATACCCTCTTTACTCATCCTTCTACCAGTATTCGAAACATTATTTTCTCTCACCCTTGCACAGAGAAAAAACTTCCTCTTCCCTTGTACTGGTAAGTGCTGCTACCTGCTCAGCTGCCCAGCAAGCAGCAGAAAGTTCCCAGCACAGGGAGGGCAGAAAACATTCTTCTCAAGCAAAACCAGGTGATGTATCCTTCCCACCTGTTGCCATTGCACAGTATGTCTGTCAATGTATGTATGTATCTCAAGCAGTAAGACAGCAACAGGGCACGGGAGTGATAAGGGCTAAAGCTTAGAAGCTTGGCCAGACACCTGTAAGTGTCTTTTATTGGGAGCTGGACTCAATGATCCCTTGAGGTCCCTTCCAACCCCAAACATTCTGCGATTCTGTGATCCTGTCTCCCCCCTCTCTGTTAGGTAGATGATGTATTTGTCCATCTCTAGAGCAAAACTTTATGGTAAGTCTCAGGTGAAGAGCAGCTCTGCCTTGGAACACAGGATATAGATGCACCCACCTGCTTTTCAAGTCCTTGTGGATACTCTAGGAAGACTGGGAATAAATATATTAATACAAAAAATAAACTATTGATTATTGTTGCTGCTGAGAAGGTTAGTTTCCCTGTGTGAAGAATACTTAATAAACTCAGGAGTATACTTTGGTTCTCTGAAAAACAAAAAAAAACCCTGCATGAAGCTGAGATTCCCTTATCCTATGGAAAGCGCAGTGTTATACAAGTTTTACTTGTTCCACTGCACAGATTTTCAACAATGAATTAATTACATCTCACATAAATGATAGTAGAATTCGCAAGGGAAATCAAGTAGTCCTTAATTTGTTGACTTTCCCCACTGATTATAGCACATTCTAGTGCTATAGTAATTCTGATAGTGAGGTTGTAAGCATTTTCTAAGCCAGAACAGCCCTCAGTCCTGTCTCTAAGCAGAAAAGGTAGGGATTGTTTGTGACTGAAAATGACTGTGAAAAGGAAATAAAGAATACAGAAGATAATTCTGAACAAAGAAAATGGAGGCAATGCTCTTTCAAAATTATGTATACAGGAGTAGCATTACCAGCTGCTGAAAAGGAGTGGCACCCAGAGAATGAACACAGCTACCTGCAAGAAAGAACTTGGTGTTTTCTGCCACTGAGACCTTCCTTTCTCCCTTCACAGCACTTACCGCCAACAAATACTTTTCATGAAGCATATTTCAAAGATGCAATTGCATTCTCTAAATCTACTTTCAAGACCTGTCAATATTCTTGACAAATATTTGACCATTCAAGACAGGTAACAGAAAAATTAAAATCTCCTTTCCCTTCCCATGCATTAGCTGGCATCACAGTGCTGAAGTACCTTCCACCACACTGCCCACATCATTTCTCACTTTCAACTTCCCCTCATCCTCCACGGAGGTTGCCTGCAGCAGCAGATTCTTCCAGTATTTTGAACAGTCTTGTCTTGCTTGGAGGCCCCATATGCTCTTGGCTCTATAGGCATTTTAACTATTAAGGTCCAACTTGCCACCTTTTCAGGAGAGGACTGAAATCTCATGTTGGTGTTTGAAACAGTTCATTCCCACATGCCATCAGCCATGATGCAAACTTACCGAGAAAAAAACCAGCAAATTAATAATAAATAAACACTTTGCTAAAGTTTATTTATATATAATGAGTATATCAAGAGATTTCTCCAAACAAAAGACAAACCTATCATTCAGTCCTTTGTCAAAAAAAAAAAACAAAAAAGCAGTTTAATTTACTGAATAAATTACTCTGTGCAAGGTCTACAATAATACTGACATTCCTTCTGTGAACAACTATTAACATTTTACTTATATTTTCATACTGCCTTCAAATCTCAGTCAAGACCTAGGTTCCCATTATGCCCCCTCAGCAAGTAAAGAGACAGTCTCTGCTAGGAATATGTCCCCAGTAATTAGCTTCTTACAGGGACTGTTGTGGTTTGAGCCTGGCTGATACCAAAGGACCATGCACCTGCTCACTCCCTCTCGCCCATAACGGGATGGCAGGGAGGAAATCCACCTAGAACCCTGTGGGTCAAGACACAGGCTGTGAGGTTTTCCCTCACCCACTACACTTGCAGGCATAACAGACTCAAACTTGGGGTAAAAGCCATTTAATTTATCATCAGTCAAATCAAAATAGGGCAAAGAGCAGACAAAAACATGAGTTTAAATACTTTTCCCCCGCTCCTCCCTTCTTCCTGAGCCCAAATTACTTTGTTCTCGATGTCTCTACCTTCTTCACCCCAGCGGCACAGGGCAAGAGGCAGTGGGGTTCACAGTCCGGATGTCACAGGTTGTTCTCTGCCGCTCCTTCCTCTTCAAGAAGGATTCCTCACAGTCTTTCCCTACTCCGTTGTGGGGTCCCTCCCACAGGAGAAAGCTCACGAACCCCTCCAACATGAATCCTTCCCACAAGGCACACCCCCTCAGGAGCAAACTACTCCAGCATGGGCAGCCCACAGAGCCACGGACTGCTTCGGGCACAGTCCCCTCCACAGCTGCAGGTCCACGACATCTGCTCTGTGATCTTCCCCAGGCTGCAGCTCCACATCAGCTCCGCCAGGATTACTCACGGGTGGCAGGCACACACCACCTGCTCCGCCGTGATCCTTCAGGGTCTCCACCGTGATTCTCCACGGGAGCAGGGGCCAGGCTGCCATCTCACCGTGGGTTGTAGAGAATGGGATCTACATCACCTGGGATGTAGAGAAAAATTTCTTAAGCCACCTTCTCCCTCTCCTTCCTCACCGGCCCTGGGTCTCTCTGCTCTGGCATGCTCTCTGCACCTTCTGGTGTCGTTCTCTCTTTGCCCACGTGTTGCTTTCTGGCACCTCCCCGTTCTCCTCTGCCTTGCCTTTAATCACCATATATGTCCCCTTCTTGGATATGTTAATCACAGAGGCACCCTTTTTTTTTCACCGATGGCCTAAGGCAGGGCCGGGAACCTTGGAACAGGGAGAGCTATGCAGAAGCTTTTTCCATGAATCATCCCTGGGAGAGGGGATCCCTTCCCTGCTACCAGAAACGGCACCACACCAACCCAGAACATTCCACCCCTCGCCCCTGTAAATCACATATTTAGGAATTATTTTTAAAATCAACATTCAGTACAAAAATTTCACAAACTTACTCCACATCCACAAAAAACACACCCGCTCTCCCAAAAAAATTCAATTCAACATGGGAATACCAAACGAGAGCTGATAATTTACAAACAATTCACCCCTCATCCCATCACCACAACTATAACAACCAAAAATTCCCATAAATCATTCTAGCATCATTCAGTCCATGTTTTACTCATTCCCTCCTTATCTTGGCCCCACGTTGGACTCCAGTAATGTGATGGTTTCAGGGGTTTCCAGGCTGCCTGACTTCTATAGAGTATGGGCAGGAAATGGGAGTGAATATTGACCCTCTGGGTTCTGTCCCTCTCAGATTCTGAAAATTCCTTCTTTAGTTCCTCATACTCAAACTATGACAGGGACTGTCTCTTTTTTTTCAGGATGTTTGGCAGAGCTTGCCAAAGACACTAACCTGGATTTTCTCTAAATCCACCCAACTCTATGCAATTCAGTTTGCTTCACAAACAGAAATTCATAATTTGTTCTTTTTCAAAATTGCACCCGAGGACACTTCTTTCCTACTACATTAAGTATGCATAGCCCATGCAGTTAACACACCAAGAAGCACTGTATTACCAGGGAAATGCAAAGCAATGAAAAAGTGACATGAAGAAAGAGTATCATACATGATCCCCCACTTCCTACTCTGTCATCCCTGCCACAAAATTTAGGACCTTTATAGAATTTAATCAGCAGACAGTACTGCGGGATAGAAAATAAACAGAACCATTAGCTAAACCAGTAAGGATCAAATGATAATTTGATTATTTTAGCACCATACTCAGATGGAGAAACATTAAATGAAGGAATCTCAATTCAGAAAAGCAAGTGAAATCTTTCTGTCTTGCAGAATACTTTTAATACTCATCTCACCCACAGCACTGTACAGAAGCATTGCTCAGGTGAGAAGTTTAGACCAAGAGAACAGAGGGAAATTTCAGAGTTCTTTCATTTGCCATAAACTTTTTTGGGTGTTTATAGATCTTGTAGCAGAAGCCACAACACTTGAATGTGACAGTGAAAGTCACTGGAATGTGACTTTCCACTGTCTAAAGTAGACAAGAGACTAGTGATGAAAGTGTCCCCTTTTCCTTTCTTTCCTACAGAGGTTTTTCACAGCTTTCCTCATAATTGCACATAAATTATGTACTTTCTTCAAAGTCAAGCTGTCCAAAAGACTGCATTAACAGCTCATGCATCTTCTTTTCTTTCACCTGCTGTGTTCTTCTTTGGACCACCATTCACCTCAAAATGTGATGACTACACAAGGTTCCTTTCTTGCATTTTTTTTTATTCAATCTTTGTTATCTACAATGAGATTTCCTCTTCATTAATTATCCTGAATTAACAGCAAGTGATCATTATGTAGTATCCCAGGATCTATCATCAACAGCCAAGTAATAACAGGAATCCTGACTTCACGTACTCACCCCTTACAAGATACAAGAAAGCAGAAATCTAAATAAATTCTTTTGAAGTTGTGATCACATGCAGCAGCTCATGGTGCAAATAACATAAGGAATGGTCTTGCTACAATCAGTTGCACCAAGTTACATTTCATAGTAGAGTTTTATTTAATTTGATCTTCTGACATACAAGAGAATCCTGTCTCTATGTCTGCTCATTGCTTTTTGATTCAAGAACTGGCAGCACAAGTGATTTTCACTGTTTTCTCTATCGTGGTTTCTTAGGTGAAGCAGCAAGCAAGGGAGAAAATTCCACTCTTTCTCTTCTAGCCTAATTTGGAGACCCTTCTTCCAGCCTTTTGCCAGGGTTAAACAAATTCTGCTGTGCCCATCTTAGAATTTCTCCAAATTTTCTCCTCCAGTGCTGATGGATGTCTGCTTCCATTTTACCTACAGCAGCTCCAGAAATGGAACTTTCTGAGTGCATTGTTTACTTCTGGGCCAACAGAGTTACTATATACAAATCAGTGCTACAAATGGAGGGATCCTGTCCAATATCATTATCATGGAATGAATAATTTGAAATTATGAGTGAATATTTGAAATTATGCAAGAGAAGGGGTTTATCTAGTTTAGATGTAGTAATGAACAGTAGTTAGATTCCTCCCAAGCTACTTATGAATTTAAGTGTGTGAGTTTGGAATTAAATATATTACTTTGGAAATAGGAGCATATCCTAAAAATAACAGATGAGGGATTCCAATAGAGAAAAATCAATGGCAGTTACCATACAACCCTGCTTTCCGGAAAATGAGCCCTCCATCTCTTGCTGCATGTAATCAGCTTTTAGATATGTAGCAACTCTCTACTTACAGCATAGCTAGCCAGCATTAATATTAATTAGAGATGAGGAAGCAGCTCATAACAAAGAATTCATTTGATGAGTTCACATATTTTGCAAATGCCACTGCTCTCTTAAATTTATAATTTGTCATTATTTTACAGATTATGTATTTCCTCACCAGCTAACTAGTGTTGGAATCATTACTTAATTAATTGCTGTTTGTCACAGAGATCATTTAAGAAATTTTCTCTTTTAATTTTGCTTTGTATGTTATAAACAACTCTCATAGAAACACAAGATTTAAATTGGTTTGTTGGGAGAACAGGAGCTTTCAAGATGAAAATTAACATCTGCATACACATATTTGGCATGATTGAGGAAAACGCACAGAGAACAGGATGATATGACTAAAAACAATACACTAAAATGCTGTGGAACATTTTGAGGAAATTCTGATTGCATTTAATAGCACCAATTCCACCCATATTCTGATGAGCAAAAATTAAACTGTCAAAGGAAGGAAATACCTGCAAAATTGTGTTTCTCAATTATTTTATTGTTTACAAGGTCTTACACAGCCTATGAAGTCCTGCCAGGGAATCCTAGAGATGCTAGAGATCCCTAGAGATTGCCAGGACACCAGAGGGAACTGCAGAGAAACCCCTTATCTCTAGACCAGCTCTTGGTCATTTGTTGATTGACAACATATTCACAAGGGGTTCATACTCTAGATTTTGTAACTGAATTGAACATTTCAGTTTAATTATGCTGAAACCACAGTAGTACTTTCAGGCAGGGCTTAGAAAACCAATAAAGCCTTATCTTGCATTCCATTTCCTAGCAGACTTTGTTCAGTGAAAACAGTGCATGTCTCAGTCCTATTGCCTGATGCCTGCCCTCTCCTCATATTTGGACTTCAGAGTCTGATGTATATGAGAACATATATGAGGAGAGGAGTACACTTTCCCAAATAGTATCCATTAGACCTGCACATGGGAAAATCAAAGGAGGGGAGGAGAATATAATACTCAAGACTTCTGATTTCAAAGAAAAAGTGAAATACATAGTGGCTAACTCTACCACAGCATAAGCACTTCAGAAATGTAAAGTCCTGAAATCACAGCCCACCTTATTAAAGATTTCACTTGTTCCAAGATTTAAATAAAAACTAGTTTTCAATTTTATTTTCAATAAAAATATCCCACATAACTTAGTAAAAGTTTTCCTGCACTATTGAGTTTTTCAGAAGTGACTATTACCATTTATAAAAAATGGAATCAAATATATGTATTCTTCTCAACTCCTTGCATCCTAAAGCATTCTGCAATTTATTTCCCCACTTTCATCTACTGAGATTCACAGTAGCCACAGTGTGATCATATGTTTTTTCAAGAATAGCTGATGAATACCTGAAAACTCTCCCACTGTGGGACATTCTGTTTTCTCGGGAATGAAAAAAGCAGACAGAATGACACATTTTCTATTTCTAAAAATAAACTGAAAGGCCAGAGAAATCAATGAAAAAAATCACTGCTAAGACAGCACAGAACACAGAATACCAATTACACTTTGGCGATGTGACTAATGAGATAGCCAGCTAATTACCTAATGCTAATAAACTTTTTGGCAAATAATAATTTTATGGTAAATGCCTACTTCCTTTCTTAAACTGCCATTTTTCAAAATGAAAAAACATAAAAGACAACATAACAAAATCCCTGCCTACCTAAGTGCAATTTTGGTTCTGCTGTTAACTATCTGAAGACTCACTCAACTAGTTAAGCAGATGTTTTTATTGCTAGATAAGGAAGCTGAAAGGGGTTGGTCTGGAAGCAGGTTGATTTTTTTTTTTCACTGTCTTGCCTTACATGAGAAAGTAATTTAATTTCCCTAGCCTTCTCTGCAAGGATTTCCTACATTTCCCTGCTCTTCTATCTGGAACTCTCCCGGGAGACTAGAAAAGAAAGGACCTGTCTGTAAACTCTGCACAGGAATTCATCTCTGCATCCCAGACTTCCCTTCTAATTTGATAATCACCAAATACTAGAGGATGAAGAGGAGGTTAATTCACCCAATACATATTGTTCCAGAGAGATGTGAGCAAGGGTAAGTTTTTCTTTTGCAGGCTCCAGTCCCCTACTCTGATCCATGAACTTGGATATGTAGAAATAATTCCACCATCTGGAGCATTTTTCAGAGCACTGTCGATAACAGCACAAGTCCTCTGTTCTCATTTCTGTAGGTTATTTATCTGTCATTATGTACACTATGTGTCCCCTCCAAAGGCATACAATTAGTTCTTCTGAATAATTCCTCTATAATAGGGATTGATTCATCACTAACCCACAGGCAAAGAACCTCTGCAGAATGTGTATGCACAGGGAGAAAGACAGAAATGGCTTGAAATCTAAGGACAAGTAGAAACTCTGAAAAACTCAATTATTACAGGTTTGTAAAAGCTATTCAGTTTAACTCAAGTTGCAGAAAGGACAAGTAATATAAAGCTCTACTTTTACAGCATGAGAACTTTTTCTAAGTAATGTAGGTTTTGCTTTCTGTCCTTTAGTCTGTATGCCCTTGCTATTTTGTAGAAGTTCTTTCTGCATGTTTGTTTGTACAGCATAGGTCATTCTAGGTTCCTTATCTATGTCTGGAACATATAAGTGTTTTACTCATACACATTGTAATATGGTTTCTTGGTATCTAAAACATTCTACAACTCTCTTTTATTTCTGCCTGGTTTATGAGCTGGCAATTGTAATTAAGAGTGGATATTACAGATCCATATACTTTATCACAGAAGAGATTTCAAACAACTGTGCATGGCAGGTAAGGAACTTCAGTAGAAATCTTGCCCTGCATAGTAAACAAACAGCTGTTTATCATAGCCTAATTACCAAGTTAACAAGATACTAATTTTTATATTCATGAAGTATGCATGAGCAAGCATAAGCATATGCAAAGAAGAGTATAGTGACAAATTTAATATAAAAATTTACAAGGTATTGGTAAATAAACATTAATGATCTTTAAACCTAGGAATCAGGTTATGCTTTATGGGAAGCTTGCATGAGCAAGACATAATTTTACAAAGTCTAGATGTTTGTATATTAACAGCTATGAACAAGTATAATGTACTTCATTTAGAAAGGAAAAATAGCAAATGTTCAAATATAAACTGGGAAACAACTGGCTGGCAGAAGCATCGAAGAGAGGTTTGGAAGTTACAACACAGCACCAAAATAAGTCACATTAATAATATGCAGGTGCTGCAAGGAAAATAAAATTTTCTGGGAGGTCACTTAGAAGTAGAAACAGTAATTCTGCTCTCCTCTGACAATGTCATGGCTGAAGTGTTTCATTAGGAAGTAGCTAGAGGAATGAGAGAGAACTGAGAATAGAACAACAAAAATCTAAGAGGTTTGGAAACTATAAGCAGCAAGGTTGGAAAATAATATTATGTTAATGTTATTAAATTATTATTATATTATGTTATTGTTCTTAAATGTTATTATTTAGATAATAAAATAAAAAGATAGTGTAGTGTAAATTCTTCGGTTACATAAAATATTGCAATGAGGACTATAATATCTGGTTTTCTCCATTTTCTCTGTGGAATTAAGAATACTCACTGAGAGCAGTGGGACTTAATATAGCAGGAAATCTTTCTCAATAGTCAAGCCCTGGACCTTTAAGCACTGGAACTGCTTATCTGTGAAAGCTTTGAAACCTCTTGCATCCAGCAGGTTTTTGAGAAGCAGTATGACAATCGTCTCTCAAGAGATTCTTCTTTTAGAGCAGCAGGATAAGACTGAATAGATGACTCTTGCATTTCCTTTCCAGTCCTTCTGTGATTGGCCATTCTTTGCTAATTCTGTATATATGAAAAGCAAAGTGAAATAGCTCCTTAACAAATGGAACAGCTTCCTCAGCCATACACCCTTGTGTCCCACCTCTAGGAAGCAATGCGTTTTTTAGGAATGTTGTCTGTGAGATATTCTGTTCTTAGCAAATACACATGGTTGCATAAACCACGTCACTGAAACAACAGAGATATGAATTTGGAAGTTTTCTCTTGCTGACTGGTGCAGGTGTTTCAGTAGGATGATCAATGTATTTCCACAATTGTATTGGAGAGCATGAAAAGTGAACAATGTAAAATCAGTGGTGTGAGAGCTCAGGATCATGTCAAGTCTGAGAATGTTCAGCCTGGCTAAAACATGATAAACAGCAGCTCTTAAAAATAGTTGCTGCTTCCCCTTTCTAGCCCATTCTCCCTATTTTAAGACAGACTGACACTGTGCATAACATTACAAATCCTGGCCTGTCAGTGGGAGCCTGAGAGCAGCTGGTTTCCATATGCCTAAAAATATAATTGAGTTCTGGAAAATACAGATTTGGAGTGGTTTCATTTTGTCCTTTTTAAGGAAGGATGGACAGTCGCAGGTCTTGCTTGTTTGGAGATGGTAACTGCCACCAAAATTATTTAACAAAAATGAGATTTCAGTTGCATTGAAGATGATGAGTTTGACCTGGTTTTCTCTGGACAATCCAGAGCCCTGCATCATCCCTTCTGATCCATTATCCAGGCTTAGCCTCCTTCTCTAGGACAAAGGAAATTCAATTCCCCCTTCTGCTCCCAGGGGAAGGGAGAGAAAGCCTATGCTTCTCACATCATGCTGAGGTGTTACTAAAATATCAGTACCAAAGTTTATCACTTCAATAATCTATTTCTGTTTTGTTTGTGGTTTTTACTATTTTTGGGTTTGGTTGCTAAACTGAAAATACACCATGCACACAAATCTGAAAACTGCAGGTCATGAATTGCCACATAATTAGCTACTTATTTACAAGTGGATGTTTTTTTCAAAAAGTTACATGACTATTAGTAGCTAATAATGGGGTAGATTCTTCATAGCTTTGACTGAAACTAGGTCTGTGTTTTTCTCAACTTTTTCTCCCTGTCAAATTCTTCCCTTCTAAAAAGGACATTGCATCTTGGAAAAATTCTTCAAATCAGTCAGAATTGTTTTTCTAACTATCAACGTCATTTCAGTCACAGTGCTATTTAAAGAAGGCTTAGAAACTGATTTAATTTTTTTTTTTCAAAAAACCTATATTCTGTTTTCCAGTACATATTTTGACTCAGATAAAAGGATTTCGATGCAAAGTCCTTATATTATACAACATCTTGCACATACGATTTATTTTGTGCATCTGAGAAATCCCACAAATTCCTCAGTATCATGTCAAACTTCTAATCTTCATTTCATTAATATTTTACTTATGGGAAAAATATACAGAAAGAAGTTTCTAGACCTTATATTTTACACCTACATTTATTCAATATTTTCAATATATATATTTTCAATTATATTCAATAATATTTTCAATATTATTTAGTTAAGTAGGATAACAACTGGATAAACATCAACAAACTATTCCAAACATTTTTATTATCCATCCAATCTCTAGGACATTTTTATCTGAAGTGACATGAAATCATATGGAAACACTTTCCAGATTCCTATCATGCTGTTAGACAGAAAGTTTTTCTAATTTTTAAAGTCCAGTTCTGCTTTCGATGTCACAGTTTTCATTCTATATTTTTTGATGCATGGAAGTCCTGTTTTCAGCCATGCCACAGCTTTCTTGACAGAAGTTGCTACAAAACATTTAGTTTTCAAAGATGGAAGATGCGCTGATCTCCACCAGTTGTTGCAGTTGTATGGGTCTGAGGTATTTCTGCATTTTTCTTTTCCCCCTTCAAAATGTCACTAACACAAAGCTTTCACATTAAAAAAAAAAAAAAAAAAAAAAAAAAAAAAAAAAAAGTAAAAATAAGAAAATAGTTGTTAGCTTCTTGTTTTGTTTTTTAGACTGCTTCCTAGTGATCAGAACTTGTCTTTATCACCTTTTTTTATCACCTTTATCACTGCATTTGATATAACTGTTCTCCAGCATAATTGAAGTTCTAAACTTCAACACCACTGATCACAATAATATTTCACTTTCTTTTATCTTTCTTATGTTGTTTATTCTCTTTCAGTCCTAAATTAACTGTTGTAATTATAGGGGCAAAATATAATTTTAGACTGAAATCTCCCCAGACACTATTTACAACATTACTAGCTTCAAATCAACAGTTAATTCATTCCTGATCTAATTCTTCTGGCTGAGAAGATGACATCAAAATTTTAGAGCAGTCACATTTTCCAGCTATTCATATGTGTCTCGCATTTCCCACATTTTCATAGCTCTAAGTCTTACCTGAGATGTCCTGGGGAGTGGTCACCATCTATCTACTCAGAAGCAATAGCTCATTTTTATTCAAGCTATTTGCTGGTCAGTCTCTAACCTTTCTGCCTTAGTTTAGCACAGTGAAGGATCCTGCACAGCCTCACTAAATTCTTGTAGCTATGAGACCACTTTCTGCTTCCTTTAGAATCACAGAATCCTTCAGTTTGGAAAAAACCTATAAGATCATCCAGTCCAACTTTTAACCTTAATGTAGTTTTGTGAAAGTAAGGCCTGTCACCGATGCAGCATCTCTTACATCTCCACTGTCCTCACCCTGCTTTCAGTCAATTGTCAGTCTACCACCATTTCCTACTCCCTAGAAGAAGCTACTACCAGTGTTGTTGCTATTAAAAATAAACAGTGTACCTAATTACTTGACCAGAACCTGACATACAATAACCATATCAGTCATTGCTTACTATTTTATATTAATTTTGTATATAGTGGTCTGTAATGTTGGAGCCTGTGACTCCATTTCATAAGGTCTAGAGAAATGAGAATTGTTCTGGAATTACTGGCTGTCACCAGGAGTCAGATGCAGCCCCCAGTGTGGGTCTGTGCCCTCTCACAACCTTTCCACTGCAACATGAAGGACAGACTTTGACCTGTATCTCCCTTCAGTAAGCAGCAGTGATATGTAAGCCTCCTGAGCCAACTTCCCTGCCTCTGAACTTCGGCCCCTGCTATTTGAAGCCCATGCGTTTTGTTGCAAAGTAGAAAAGAAATCATGGTGCTGTTCTGACATGCTGAGAGGAGTTTACTCTGTAACAGAAAATGAAGAAGTGGAAATATGTAAATGGATCTTCCCTCACCTCAGAGAATCAACAACAGATAAAGTTAAAGCGCGGATCAATATGCAATCTGCCACAAGTGTCTGGTGGCTTATTCAGACCTTGCCAAGGAAGAAAGAATTTCCCTCCCTTGCTGTAGGGAAAGTGTTGATACAAAAACAATTGTCAAAACCTCATCATCCAACCACTCGATATTGATCCTTTCGTGTCATCCAGTACTCTGGATTCTCCAAAAAAATCAACACACTGTTTCTAATAATTGATCCTACACAGTACAGAACTACCACTCCAGCCTGCCTTAAATCTTACCTTTCCTGAAATGAACAAGACTGAAAATCTAAGTACCTGGGAGGAAAGAGAAGGGGTAAGAATCATTCTCCCTCTCCTGAAATTTTGTCTAAAGGGAACTATTAGGCTAGTCTCTCCATGGACCTCAGTGGAACCTAATCAAGGTATAGTGGTTCTCAGAACGGGAGCAGCTCATGCAGCTACAGCCTTTGATTCACAATCCCATTCAGTGCAGGGCTCTCATTGATCAATTCTTACCTAGCGTTTGCTCCTTCTCTTAGCAACAAAAATTGCCCCTTGTCCTCCCCCAAAGTCACATGAAATTAATTCACAGGCAGTATCCTGATTTCAAGTCTGAGACCATAACACAAGAGAAAAAAGTTTAGTAACACAGCTCAGTCCTCAAAATCCTCTGTCACACTAATACAAAATAGAAGAATACACAGACTGTGAGAATTCTCCTTAATTTTCTTCTCAAAAAATAAATTAAGCACAATGGCCCTGTTGTTCAGAATGATATTTAACAGATATTTGAAAGTGAGGCCTAATTCTGAGAGCTCAGGATGACACTTTTCAAAGGATGAAATTTTCTGCTTTTTGGCACACAGGAGCATTCATGTACCAATTGTTTTTTGATAGCTGTTTAGGTGTGACATTAAATATCCTCTTTTCTCTTTGCTTGCAGCTTTTTGTTCATCTCAAAAATACAGCATTAGATTTTTCATGTGAAATAGACTTTTCTGCTGTTTCCTCCCTGAGTAGTAGTCTTGTTTCACTAACTTTAAAACAATTTAAAGTCATACTGGTAAATCTACTATAAAATACCTTGACAGCTGAGAATAGACACCACTATGCTATAGAGTGCTTTTAAAAGACTTAAAATCTCTCCCAGATGTGACTGTTACTATTAGTTATTGTTAACTTAATAATTTTCTCCTAAGTTTTGTGCCCAAGTTTACTGCCAATCAAGCAAGTTGCATTTGAAACCCTGTTTAATTTTCCAAATTCAGTAAGAAGAGTTCTCAGAAGTGAAAGATTAATATCTGCAAATTAAAAGTGAATCACAGCGAAGGTATAATAATAACATGAACAGGTTAACCAAGGTCTTGCCTTGGGAAAATGCCTAAAAATTCTGCATTGAGTGAGAGAAGAAGGAGAATAGCAGGCAATGTGATTTGGTTGTAGTAGAATGAAGCAGTCTGAAAGTGCTGTGAATTGGCAGGACTGAACATTTTCCTTCCTCCAGCATAGAAAATTTGGAAGCTTATCCACAGGATCAGTTTTTGTAGGGCAGGAAGATACTTTGAGAAAAGAGCTGCATAAAAATGTATGTCTTACTGAAAAACAGAAGAAAAAAATCAAAAGAAAAAAAACAAAATAAAAAAACAAAAGAAAAAAACAAAATAAAAAAACAAAAGAAAAACACAAAATAAAAAAACATAAGAAAAAGAAAGCAAAAGAGAAAAAGAAAAAAAAAAAACAAAAAACAAAAAAAAAAAAAAGGAAAGACAAAAAAGTCCTAATGTCCAAAGTTATTTCCTGCTTTGATTTATTGTTAGAGTTAGTTGGGCTCAATAAGAAATCTTGAAGTGGCAAGCTGAGACTACTGTGCTATAGGCAGGGACACCTCCTGGCCATACCTGTAAGTACTGTTTTACTGTGCCTTCTATTCAGAAGAAAAGATGTCCTGATGCAAAGCCAGCATCTCCAAGGACCCAGATATCCCAAATGATGTGCACAGAAGGCTTTAGTAAAACTAGTGGGGTCTACAGGTGCTCAATAATGGAGTGAATGTCAGTACACTTTTCATTACATGTGAATTGAGGAGCTGAGCTTCAGGGAGCAAGATTTAAATAGTAGAGGCTTGGCTCTATCCTGAGAAAAAAGCCAAGGGATAAGGAGGAGGCTTACAGCCTCCCCATTTAGCTTTTTAAACTAGGGGAAAGAGGTCTGCTTGTAAAATCATCTCTGTTTACTCTTTTTGTTTTCAGACAATTCTCCTTAGAAGTTTAATAGGCTACAGAGAAGCCCTGCCTGGCAGTAGTGAGTGAGTAGTGTCCTGGAAGATACAGAGCAGAGGTGATGGGAAAGTCATCATGGAAGGTGGTAATCTGAAGCTCAAGCATGAACAACAGGCACAACGACACCATTATGTGCCAAATCCCAGCATACAGCATCAAAGGCAGGTTGTGTGTAGGTGTGAATTACACAAAAGGAAGTTTTCCCTATCTTCTAAAAACTGTGTTGCCCTACAAGCTTCTTGCTCTCCCTTAGTGGGCTGCCTGTGACTGGCTCTTTGCAGTTTACCCAAGGTACAATTTATATACTTGCAAACTGGTTGGTTATTAGTTTGACTTCATGAAACTTTTCCTATGTTACAGTTGTGCACTATAAATTAAGTTAACATGAGAGAATCAAGTGCCTCAGTAACAGTTTGGCAACTGGTTAATAAATAATCCATGCATAAACTATTTCTATTATCTGACATGATCCATAGATGCTGGGTTGCAGGGAAATCTATTTTTGTCATTCTTTGGGAAAGCTGTAGCCTGTGATAGCAGAAGATTGTGATGAGTGCTTCTAGGCACTCTCTGTCAAGCAGGGACTGTTCCCTATCCCTGTGGAGACATAAACAGGGCTGCCTGGGCAAACTTCTTTTTCAAAGACCGTTTATAATCTGTCATGAGGAACACAGCTCTTTTTCCCTATGGGCTGTAAAGAAAGGAAAGACACTTCTCAGCAGCCAGAATGCAAAAACTTTTGGCTCATATAAAAAGTTTAGGGGAAAAATGTTTCCTGAAGTCATCTGTTTCCTTTCTTCTACCCACCTTGCCCAGCACATCTTGTTGAGTAGTCTTATGGATAGAGTTATACTAGGAACTTCCAGGTTAGTAATTTTATTGATTGCTGCATCATAGTACAACTGACTGTCATTTAGGGAGTTTTTCTGGTTATATATTATTTCTTTCTATTGCCACATTTGTCGGTGAATTTCAAAGGAAAATTATAATTAATTATAGGTGATGTTTACTGAATTTTTCATCCTTCTAGCTTACCAGGTATCTTGAGTGGGATTGTAAAATAAGTTTTAAACCAAGTGTTTAGTATGGGTTACCTGAATATTATCAAAACAATAATAGTAGATGTGTGGCAAAAAGCCCACAAAGATAACGTAGGCTGAATCTGTCTGCAGGGTGGTAATGATCTAATGAATAAAACTGACAAATGCAAGGAAAATCTGGGACCAACAGATACAATTAAAGACTAAGCAGGATGAGATGCAGAGTAACCAGAGGGAGACAGACAAAGAATTATTAATGTCAGTGTGTGTCATGCTTGATAGGACCAGTCACAGCAATTACACTAGTGATTCTAAAATGAGGGTAGAAGCATATGGTTGCCCATAAAGCTTAGAAGTGTTATTATGTCCAGATATCACCTAGATCCTTGCAAAATAGTACCTGTAATGTTTGCACCATGAGCTGTCCAAGAATACACATGGATGGAAAGCACTATGAAGGTTGTGATGCCAAAATTGCTGCATTACTATCAAATATACATTCTTTACAGTCCAAATTCCTCTCTGATTATTACAACAAAAGCATCTGCTCAGTGTTGCTACTCAAGACAGGACTGCCTGTCCTGTAAGTGAAGGGTATTTTTGGAAAAAACAGTCAGGATTACTATGCTTTCCACTGCTGCAGGGATTTTTATTTACTTCTACAGTATATTAATATAGACAAGAAAAAACACAGAAATATTTTTTGGTTGTTCTAGTTGGTAAAGGTATATAATTACATCACTCATAATCTCATCAGCTTACATCAGGCTAAGCTACTTTATGAACATATTTATAACTACAGAGTATAGAGCAATTATGGGAAAACATTCTCCTTTCTGAATGCATCTGCTCATTTTGTATAGTATGATCTAATTAAAGTCACTTCCATTAAAGTCAGAGGGAGTATTTCCACTCCAGGTTCAGGCAAAGACACAATTGGCACAAGAGGACCCCAGTTCCTACAACCAAAGCTTCGATTTTAAGTAAATAAGAGTACTGATATGAATGATCTGAAACGTGACCTAAATACAAACCGCAGCTGAGACAGTAAGTTGTTTGGCTTCTTTTTCTCAGTAGGAGTCAAAACCCTTCCTACTGAGTGTGGGGTATAATGCAGGAAACTGTACCCTAAACAAACACCATTTGGGCACAAGAAAGTGTGGGGGGGGGGAAAGACTGAAGTTCCATTGAATACTCCAATTAAGTATTTCAACTCGAGCCAACTGGGCAACAAAATTTATTTTTGAGTTTTGTCAAGAGGCAAAATGCCTTTGCTCACATGACCAAGAATACTTGGCAAAAGTTGGTAATAGTTGAGTAGAAACCACACACGGTGTCATTGACTGCAAAGCCTTTCTCTTACTTACGTTGAAGGAGAATCTTTGTCTAACATGGTAGATTTCTTTTCTTTAAAGCAAAATCCATGGAATGTGTCCATTTACCAAATGTCAAGCTAAGGACAGATGGATATTTTTTCTTTACATTCTGAGTCAGATTCTTCAATGATAAACTTAATTTTGAAGTGTACTTTAGTTAGAGTGGGGTAGTTACTGACAATGCAAGCCCTTTGTTTTTAATAGATAGACTGGTGAGTATCTTTTATGGAAGCCAATCTGATCTTTAGTTTCCAAAATTAGGAAGGCAGAGACAATATAGTTATGCCAAAACAGAGAGCTAAGCACAAAGACAGAAAAAAGAAAAAAATTTTTGTCTGTATGAAGAAGGCAAGTAAATTATATTTAAGGAATTAAAACTTATAAAGGCTTTAGAGACAATTTAACATTATTTTTCAAGACACATCTCTATGTTCCATTTTCTTTCTCTGTACATGACTAATAAACATTCATAACATTAAGTACTCAGGCAGAATTTAAGGAGATGCAATTAACCGCCTGGCCCACTAGAAAAGGCACAGTTTCTTGGGTTCCTCCAGAAAGAAAAGGCATGCACAGCTAATTATATGAGTAGATGGTTGTGAGCACAAGAAATATCACAGTAGTGGCACAGTCTGCACCTGCCTAAGAGATATGAAATATTTAACAGCGAACAAGCAGGAAAAGAATTGATGCATGAGCACCAAGCTCCAAATTGGATACACATTGGCATAGGATTTTTACCAATACAGAGAAAAATTCTTTCCTCTTCATTCTTGTTTATTTTATTTTACATTTGAAGGGTTTTCTGAGTATGGGGTATTTTGTCTTTTTCTTTTTACTAAGTATTAGGCAAATTTATGTCTTATCAACACATGAGGTAAACAAATACACAAATAAGACAGTATGATTTGCATTCTTATAATACAATGACATTACACAAGACAGATTTACATTTAAGAACTTCAAAGAAATAAAGCTAAAGAAATAAGGAAAGACATAAACAGTAGAAGTGAAAGCTGCCTCCCTTTTTTATGCAGACATACATACACACTTCTACACACCTACAGTTTCTTGATACTTTAAGTCATTAATTCTTAGTAATTTCTCTAGCCGAATTATTTTGGTTATACACTAAACCATCAACTACTTCACAATTTCTGAAGAACAATGTGTTCCTACAAACTTTCCACAGAACCGCACAAAACTCATGAGACTTTGCAGTAGAAAAATATCGCGCTCTGACATTGTTAAAAATTACCTAAGACAATTTTGATCCAAAAAGGAAGAATATCTCATACTTAGGACTGAACTGATAAAAGAAATCAGGTTGAGTTCCTGACTATTTCACAGTCTTGCATTGTGGCCTGAGGCAAGTAGTTTAACCTCTATGTATCTACTTGCTATGACTAAAATGAGTAGAATAACACTTTTTACTTTTATTTTTTTGCCTGCCTTGCCTTTGGGTATTCTCCAGCCAGGCATGTTTCTCACTTGGACTTCAGTCCTCCTGAAGTGCACACACTTCAGCAGAATTACCCAGTCACATACTGTTCCACACTTTAAAGGCAACCTGCAGCACTGGGAAAAGCACCTACCACAACAAAAAATTCAGAAATACTCTGATATATGTAAATAGTACCTGCTTATCAATGCCCCTCATATTTATCACATACTGATTTTTAAGAACTCAAAAATATGTATGCCAGTGATATTCCTTTATTATCAAAAGAAGGCATTTAGAATTAGAGCTGAGAAATGTGGTATTTTAGAAGTACTCTTAAGCTTAGTTTCAGTGGTTCCACATACTGGAGAAAAGCTACATGGGCTCTAAGTCTGCAGCAGCAAGGCTCTACCAGGCTTAAATACCAGATATCTTGGGAAATGACCAAAGAATCATTAATTCAACTGGTCTAAAATGTCTTGCACCAACATCTGCACCTTACAAAGTAAAACCTAAAAGGTTTACATTTGTTGT
Organism: Phaethornis superciliosus; assembly: GCA_023637945.1. Classification (NCBI taxonomy): domain Eukaryota; kingdom Metazoa; phylum Chordata; class Aves; order Apodiformes; family Trochilidae; genus Phaethornis; species Phaethornis superciliosus. The sequence continues at coordinate 16,666,900 of JAJQWJ010000009.1, read as the reverse complement.
ACTGTCAATATTGTGTGAAATCACCTTTTCATAGAGAAATAAAAGACTATTCTTATAATGTAAGAGTTTAAGTAGTTATTACTACTGAAATACTGTTACTTCATTTTATTGATATGACTAATTTGATGTGTTAAAAATAGTTTATTGCAGGAGTCATTCAGCTCCTGAAGCAGCAGAGAAGGTGTTTACATCTACATTCTTTCAGAATAATGAAAAATGAACGTGTGGCCTGTCTCTGGCCTCTGGGTATTTCCTGACCCAAGCCATGCATTACTTTATTTTTTTTCTCTTCTTTTTTTATCATCAGCTTAGTTTGTAAACAAACTGCAGTATCACTAGGAACAACATTTGGTATTTATTAACTAAAATCTATCCACAAGACAGATTTCCTAGTTGACAGGCACTCTACAGCAGGCCATCACTGCTGCTATTACAAGATCCCTCTAGTGCTTTACTGCTGTTTTAAGCACGCTGCCCACACAAGCTTTTCTTCCTCACTCTCTCCCTCCTGTGCTACCTCAGAGTGATCGTCTTTTGTCTCTCTGTTTTCAGTGCCCCATAAAACAAATCTGTTGTCAATCTGAGGACACCTGAAATGAACCTAACAGCAGATTCCTTGACCTTTCTAACACATGGGGGTCAAAAATCACCACCAGCGGTCGGGGAGAAAAATGTGAAAGATCAAAGTCTTCCACTCCCACTACTGCTCTTGTTTTCCTTTGTTGATATGTGCACTGCTGACAGAAGCCAGCAATTTTTATCTCGAAAGTGCAAATATTTGATAGGAAACTGAGGACAGATGTATAAACCTAAAACAAACAGCAAACGTTTCTGTGATTTTTTTAACAAACTGGAAAAGGTCCTTTTTAAGATACAAAATGTTTCTCCTGAAGGGTTTGTAAGTTGAACATTGTAGCTTTTATTAGTTGATAGACTGTTGTTACTAAATAAGAGGTCACTTTAAGCTTGAGAGCAACTGCATAGACTCCTTTCATTGTTGAGCTGAGATATGCAAAAAGTAAACACAATAAATCATGGAAAGTTTGCTGTGTACAAGTATTTCATGATGATAATATACAACACTTCGGTAGGATAGGCAATGTTTTTATAAGAAATACATTTTTAATCAGTTTCTCTGCAAACCTACATCTTGCAGAAAATTATTCATTTTCTATCAATTTCCTTGAAAAAAATATTCTTTTGTTTTCCAACTACATTTTTCTCTGCTGACCTTTATGTCACCCACATCTTAGAACAATGTAATGAAAATTCCTCCAAGTGCCTAAACAGTTCCAAATTGTGTATATTCCAAACTGAATACATCTCAAATTAAATTTCAACATATATTTGGTCTTTTAAAAAGGTACAGCTTTCTTTTTGAACTGTATTCAGAGAAGTATTAAAGAGAAAAATAAGAGTGCAAATCAAAACATGGATTTGGTCTACAGTTGTACCTAATTCATCTTGTAAAGTCAGACACAGAATCCCCTCAGCTGTTCCCATTTTTCTGCAACTCAACATCAAATTTAACAAGTATAAGGTGTGAAGCTGCCAGTAGGAAGTAGCTGATAAAGGTTTAGGGTATCTGTCACAGTATCAGTGACATCCTCTCTCATACAATTTTAATGTAGAGCCCCTCGTTTCCTTAAGCCATTTTCTTTTGCATCACTGCCACATGGAGTATCACAGTCTTTAAATGTGCTAATAATCTAGGGAACTTATTTATGTTCAAATAAGAATTCTACTCATTCAATTACAGTTAAGATGACTATGCACAAAAATAGTATAATTTAGGATTGAGTTTTGTCAAGGATTTATTGTTCAATGGCAGAACTAATCTTGGAGAAGCCAAAGCCTTTGTCCATGCCCCATAACTCTTGGTATAGAAACCAGGAAGATGCTGTATACCATCATCTCCTAAATGGCTCAAGAAAGGACTACTGATAAAGACAAGTCCTCTCTCTTTAGAGTTCTTCCATGTAAGTGCACCCAATACCAATGCAGGGGCCAGATTCTGTGTGTGGTTACTTAAAAGTGTGGAAGAAACCACCCAGTTGTTGAGTTCCTTCACACGTTGCATACATAATACCTACAAGATCAGGCAATGTATTTTATAAAGGTCAAACTCTTAAAATGTTTGCTTTTAAGTCAAAAAAACAACATAGCACATTTTAAAATCACTAGTGATTTATGAATTACCCAAAATATCTAAGTTCTTAAAAAATATTAAGGCTGAATCAATTTCTACACCAACTTAATGAATCCCCACTGATATGCATGATCTGATGTTTTCAGAGATTTTTTATTTAGTCTTAATTCCCATAGCTAAACCATCTATCTGGTGTTTTTATGAAATATAATTTTATCCTCTCTGATAATCTGTTAAATATTTTCATGAGGGGATTTATTACTTTCCATGACTTTGGACAATACTTTATTCTCCATGACTTTTCATCTGGCAGAGCCAAGTTTCTAAATTTATGAATTGAAAGCACTGAAATCACTGATTAATATCAGCCTCTAATCTACCTGTTCCCTGACTTAAGAGCAGCACTTGCATTTTAGTCCCCAGCTGGCAACCTCTTTCACAGAAAAAGAGAGAAGGGGAAAAAAAAGTAAGCTTTTTCTGCGTGAGCAGACTTCTACAAGTTAAGAACTCTAGGTAGAGCTCCCCTGCTTTCTAGTAAGCAAATCCTTCAGAAGTATGAACCTATCAGAAGTCTAATTGATACAATTTGTTGGAGAAATGTAATATTCAATTAAGCTCTAAGCTTTTTAAGAGCAGCAAACTCATTTAGACATAAAATTCTGCACACACTACTGATTTATTTAATTATTATAGTGCAGTGATTAATAATAGTAGCAGTGTGCCAGGCAGTCTAAGGACACACAAACTCTTTCTGCTTTAGAGGAGCCTGAAATGCAAGACAGTGGATTCTTTCCAAATGTATTTACCAGAAAGTTGTTTATCTTCTGTAGTAGAGCTTGATTCACAGTCATTCCATTCGTGTCAATGAATGCAGCTCAAGGCCTTTAATGCTCCCTGGTCGGGAGCTAATGCCTTTAGCTTTCCATTAGGTAATTTGAAAGACCTATTCATTTTTTTTCACAGTCAGCTAACTAATTCTTTAACACTTCATTTCAATACCACTAACACTTACTAAGGGATTGACTTCACTAAGTGAACAATCTCAGCTGTCTCAACATTTCATCATTACCTGACATATATAGCTGTGTCTAAATCAATGAATCTCATTGAGGTATTCCTGAGGTATCCCCTTGAGCATTTTTTTCTTTCTTTTACTTTTTTTTTTTATTTTTACTTTTTTTTACATCTTGTCCCAGTGCTCCTCTTTATTGCCCAATGGGAAACATCCAAGATCTATGAAGAGTACAATATACTTGCCTTTTTACCTTCACTTCTACACAGTTCTACTCAAATTACAGAACGTCAGTTCCCCATTTCAAGAACACGAACTGCATTTCAAAATGTTACCTTTCTGATGTACCTCACAACAAAGGTGGTAAAGAAAATAATAAGTATCTTCCTTCCCCTTAGCCTGCAAAGACAATTAGGTATCACGATGAGAGGCAGAGTGCAGGAAAGATTAAATGGTTTCATTTTTAGCCACCAGCTTGGCAGAATTCATTCTCTTCTAGCAAATTCTATCAAGTACACCCAAGGATGAATATTGAGTATAAATTAATTGAAGTTTTCAAGATGAATAAGTGAACATGTATTGAGTTTAGGTTTCTGATTCTATCTTTGGCTATAAAAATAATACAATAAAAATGTAGTTCTTAATTTATTACAGGTATGCTTTAGAAAGTGAAAAATTACAATATTGTAACTTCTGGAATGTCTGTCCCATAAAGAGCAATATAAGGATGCTGGTAGAAGATACCAGCTTGTATCTGGTAGAAGATATAAAAACACAGTAGAAAAAAAGCCCAAAACACACTAAATGTAAGCTTATCTCTTTTTTTGGTGCCTTTACTAAACACTGTAAAAAGGCCCTATCAAAATGCAGAACATACAACTTATGTTGCCATCCTATTTGAGCATGGTGTCTCAAGCTTTTTCTGCCCTGAATTAGTTATTGTTTCTCGATTGCCAACTTGCCTGTGTCTCAAATGCATCATGGAAGGGTATTGCAGGAAATTACTTTGAATCTTTTCGAAGCGCCTTTGAAGTTGAAAAATGTCAGCATTTTAGTTGCTTTTTTTTTTACATTTCATAGTTCATCAACAGTGCACAGGTAGTATGTAACCTTATTTTTGGCATGACCAAGTTCGAATTACACTGTTTAAAATAAACACACATTAAACCTACAACAAAATCCCCAAACCCAAAAAAACCAAAACAAAACAAATCAGTCTTCTGGATGGAAAATTATCACATAAGAAAAACTTTCTCTGTAACCTTTTTGATATTGGCTTTAGTGATCTAAAATACCAAGTGAGCTTTGTCTTTCCAGAGGACCATTAGCTGAGGAAGAAAAGCTCATGTTTGCCCATAGGATGCCTGTCACTGTGGGCTCTCCAGGGCATCTCTAAACTGTTTTGTGAGTTTCATTTCTATGAAAAGCAGAAGGGTACCACTTCTCAAATAATCAGTTGGTTTCATATACTGAGGATCAACAGTCACCTTTCTACTCAAGTCTGAGTGAATTCCCTTGCAAGGAGAAAGCAGTTGTCAACTTTAATCCTACAATTTCTGCATCTTTAATGATCTTATAGCAGATATAGTAATCTTTGATGTTCTACTGCCATAGGAAATTAGCTTTTGTACAATTCACTGTTGGCTCTCCACACTTAAAGTTATAACATACTATTACACTAACTAAATAATTTTCAAACTTTTGTACTTAATCTTAAACTCCATTTAGCTACCTAAAGGCATCACAGGTTTCAAAGATAACTACAACTCAACCTGACTAGGAGTGAGTAATCAAGACCAGAAAAAATAAATAAATTCAAATAAATTACATAGACTCTTTTTGAACACAAAATAAACTACTGTACTGAACAGGAGGTGTATGTCTGTATTATTTGGAATCTCATCATCATGATAGGTTGTTACAGTGAAAGGCAAAGAAGTCTCATAAATCAGAACCAATTCACTTTCTTCATGACTGAAAAGCCTCTTGTTACTTTTACTGTCAGAAAAGAGAATCACTTCATAGGAAATGGTAGAAGCAGCTACACATGTTTAGCATTGTAACACAGAAATCACTTTATAAGATTACTATTGAGTTATTTTAACTCAAAGCCCTCTTAGCAAATGATACTCTGTACTTGTCCACAATTTTGTAAAAGTGGATAATATTTTCCATTTCTATCATAAATTTTATCACAGGATATGAAAGACAGTGGTTATTGGCTGCTGATGTACAATATGATTCTTGAGAGAGCATTCTTTTTTTTTGATGCAGAGATGGAAACGCCAAATTAACTGATATTCCACAAATATCCTTAAGGCCTCTGGAAGAACAAGGTAGGAAAGTCAGTCTTCCTGAACCCCAGCCTCCTACTCCTTCACCAGCTAAATACCTTTCCTAGCTTCAGTCACCTTTGTTACAACTACTTTAGATGAAAAAGAACAAACAGAGCTAAAAAAAAGAGGTCATATATTAGTCAAAATATTGGTCATGTATTAGTCAAAATATTAAGTAAACCAGTTTTGAATGAGTGTTGATTTAATTCTCTCTTCATGGGCCACATGCTTCTCCAGAGTAAACTTTAAGAAGTTAAAAAAATACCATCAATAAGATAGTCTTGGGAAGCTGGACCCCTTTCACCAAAATACAACTATCTGGAGGGTGAGGAATTAGAAGTAATTTATTTTGCAGAACTCCTATATAAATAACATGGGATAATTAGAGAATCTGCAACATCAAAAATCCAGTCTCCAGTCTCAAATAACTCTGTTGCAGTAATTTTGTAGACTTTCATAAAATCTAGAAAACAAAGATGAATGTCAATTAAGGACTGCTGAAGGGAGAATGGTATCCTATAACACTGACATCTGGACTACTGCTAGCACATGTAATATATATCTGTCACTGACAGATTATCAGGTTATATATAATTCTGAATCATTAGTCACATCTTTCTTAGCAAGCACAGAAATCTGCAAAACCAGCATAGTCACAGAAGTACCTTTGGAGGACAAACTCACTTACATATAACAATCTTAGAAAGTAGTCATAAGCCATTAATGTAACACAGACCATAAATGTCAATACAAATCGTTAAGTGCATGTCAACAAGCAGGGTATAGCCATGACTGGCCAAGACAATTAACTTAATGTAACAAATGATAGCTTTATAAATATCTCCAGCATCAGATACACATCTAATCTCGGCATGCTAAAAATCCAGCAGGTAAAAAGTAAAATCAAACATAATTTTGTAAGAGAGGAAAAAAAAAATCTGTATCTATTTCCATAGCCTTATAAAAGAACTGAAAAAAATCCAGAAAGAATGCAGTGTGCCCCAACACAAACTTATTCAAGATGTAGGTAGCAGATAAACCCCTATGCATGACACCGACTGGTTAAACAGAGGCAGGCTCTACATGCCCTGTCATTTGATCATGATATAGATTGATCATTTCTATTACCAGACTAGACTGTAATGAAAAGCCTTGTGAATGTGCTAAGACCATTCTAACAGCTCACTAGAGACCTGAGCATGCAAGAAGCATGCCTAAACCAAGTTCTATGAGCAGCCCATACACATCTATGAATAATGAAGTGTTTTAGACCCCCAAAAAAAGAAGATATTATTACAATGAGTATTCTTTCTGTCAGTGAGGGTTTTTTGGAGGAAATCTACTGACAATTGATTGGGTGTTTTATGACTGGGGGATATGTTTAACCACTTGGTTGGATCCTAAACATAAACTGTTTTTCTGAATAGCACCTTAGTAGAAAAGGCAGGAATTTATATTTATTTTAGGACAATAAAACATGAAAGAGCCTGATAAAAGACTGTAGAGAACTACAATTGTTTTCAACCACTTAACTAGCACTGCTATTAATTCCTTATAAAACATGGCAGTTTTCTTTCCTGTAAAAACACAATGAAACTGTGGAGAAATAAACCCTGTGCAGGATTCCCAGGAACACTGGGAGCATGGCAGACATATATAGTTTATGATAATGTTGGAAGAGACGTAGCAAAAATGCTATCTCTTGTCTATTCATAAGAAACTGTAGTCCTAAATGCAAGCATTTAACTATTAGTATTTCCTGTTAGCATCTCAATACTAAAAGAAAATCTTTAAAAGTTACATACAATTGTACCATCAACTTAGAGGTAAAGTTTTGCTAAAAAAAAAAAAAAAAAAAAAAAAAGAGAATGAGAGAGAGAGAGAAAGGTTATTATCAGCTTGCACTCAGGACAAAATCAATCCACAGTTCTGCTAGAAATGAAAATCTCATTATCCCTATTAGAATTAAGACAAAAAAATAAGAAAATATATGGAGCACCAAAAATTCTGAAAAGTTAAAAATAGTTTCAGGGTGAATAGTGCTTTATTTATGTGTTCAGAAGAGGTTATTACTTTTTTAAATAAAATGTTAAAAAATAGTGCTCGGGTTTATTTCAGATAGAAGTCAAAATATTTTAAATAAGAATGTTAAATAAGCCATTTAAAATAAATTTCAAATGAGCCATTTTATGAAAATAAACATTTTATTAAATATTTGGGTGTAGACCAAACCATCTTTTTTATGGAAAAGATAGTTTCCATAAAGTTTTGCCCAGCTCTGTTCCTAGTATAGGGGTAAAAGGAGTTTCAAAGTGGACACTCTTGCTGATGGATGAAGTACATTAGCAACACATAATTATGGAAATGTCAAAAGATTATCTGTAGGAAATGTATAGATGATATGAATCTGGCATTTGTGATGCATGTATGTATTTGTGATGCATGTATCCTGTCTCCTTTTCCCCAGAACAGACCAGATTCATAGTACCACAGTTTCATAAAACAATGTGTTAGAACTGATGGCTTTAAAGAACTGACCCATTCGGATTAATGATCCTTATCAGGCTGTTACATGTTTGAACAGAAGCAGCATGCTTTATTCAGTGACAGTATTCAGAAGATAATTTAATTTCGATCAGATTTTTTTTTTTTTCTTTTTTTTGCCTAGAATGTGAATTTCAGCAACAGAAATCTTAAAAGAAAAAATAGTACATGGCTAACTGACTGGCTAAATAAACTACTGCCCTTTAAAAAGCCTTCTACAAAATACTTGATGCCTATCAGCAGCAGGCATTCATGCAGTCCCTGCTCATGGCATCAAAGAGAACACAGGAATAAATGTTAATGCTTGCCTCAGTGCAGGGGAAATGCCATTCTCTTAAATTTATCCCATAATACCCTGTGGATTAAAAGACAATTCAATACATTTTCATATACAGTCAATGAATAGAGCCTAAACCAGAAAAAGGTTCCTTTGCAGAGACCTGGGATTTGGGCCAGACGCCTTTGGTGAGGAATGTCTCAGAAAAGCCAGTCAGAGCAAAGTAAACAGTGTGAAGTGTGGGTTCCCCCCAGCCAGCAGGAATCATTCATTAAAAGCCTTCAGGAGATAAGAGAATTACTGACATGCTTGGGGACAGCACGTAAAATTACACACTCTACACTCCTCATACATTTGTCATAATGAGATACAAACATTTATGTCTGTAATAACAAACCACTTGCCTTATTTGACTGTTTTGAACATCAGTGGAACTTAAGGAATATCATAGCAGTGTGTTTTGTTTCTTCTAGAGAATATATCACAACTGCAGTGATTTTAGATGCTATAAATTAAATTGCACAATCTTTTTCTTCTCTCATCCCAAAAGAGCAAATTTCATAGCAACACACAAATATTCTTGATTGCTGCAGTGTAATAAGGTGCCTATAATACAGTGATTAGCTTGCTGTACAGCTAGCATGTGGCAGAAAATTCAATATTTTCATCTTAAGCCCAGTGGGAGTTGATGATCAGTGCTTTAATTGTGTCTCTTCATTGCTAACTTTTGAATAATTTCTAATGCTAATTCCAATTTTCACACCTTCCTGCAAAATGAAATCAACACCTATGAAATTTCACACATTGAAACTTATGCCAGAAACTTTCTCTAAAACTTTGCTTAGAATAGAAGTGTATTTGAGCAATGACGTTTAAAATTAGAATCATATATTTGACTTCTCACATTTCTGAAAGGATTTCACCTTTGAACACCAAACAGGATTTTTAGCCTTGCAGGATATATAACAAACATTTGTTGAGGAAGTTCATCTTGCAAATTCTTACCTATAAAGCAAGTTTGTTATGATTGTAAGAACTTTGTATTTACAAGGAAAAAATATAGTTCCCCTTCAAAAAATCCTTTCAATTCAAAAATAAATAAAAGAACACTAAGTATCTGTATGGTCTGGCAATGCTCTATGCCTTTAGTATTTGGGTGACATTTCTTGTGTATTTGCTTACTCTAAAGTATATTTGAATGTTGGAGGTTCTACGGTGTTCTCTTAAAATGCCACCACCTGAAAAGTGACTTCAAAAGACAGGATTGTTTGATGTTTATTGTATCTTAGTGATTTTTGTCCAAAATATGTTCCAGTTCAAAGTTACAAAGACTACTTCTTCAATCTACGAATAGCTCCTAGATGCAAAAAGTCAATAGAGTCCCATTGTTAAACAGTTTATATTATTTCAGTGTTCTGTATTTTGTTGTAACAGGGATGACACTACCAGTATTATTTCTTGATGATGAAACATAAAGAATAGCATCTAGTCAATACCTTAAAAATCTAATTAACAAATAGAGGCTATCTTTAGTATTGGTCAGGCAAATGAAATTATTTGCACTACACTGCTATCTGTTGGGTAAAAAACCACCAAACTTTGAAGCAAATAAGTGTTGCAGCTACTAATTTTAGGGTTGGTGGGGTTTTTTGGACAGCTTTTAGGTAAACATGGCATGAGATTAAAACAAGGTTTCTTTCACTTATTGATTTCTGGGCAGAGTTGTCTTAAAGATATAAAGCCATTAACAGTTACGGGGCATTCCACAGCATCACCGGATTTGTCTTCTTCATCTTAGCTTTCAGGTTGCTCCATGCTTGTCCAACAATTTCTGATTCCTCAGGGCTAAAGTGGAAAATCCTCCATATTATTGAACAGAAGCTTTTAGATACAGTCAAATTCTGCTTATCCAAAGGAAGCAAAGTTTTGACTCCTTTTCCCCTTGCAAATTTGAAAATTGAAAACTGAACGGAAATCATAGACTCATAGAACCACAGAATGGTTTGGGTTGGAGTGGACCTTAAAGATCTTATAGTTCCAACTCTCCTACATGGGTCAGGACACCTCCCACTAGACCCAGTTGCTCAAAGCCCCATCCAAACTGGCCTTGAAAACTTCCAAGGATAGGGCATCCACAGCTTCCCTGGGCAACCTCTTGCAGTGTCTCACCAGCCTAAGAATAAAGAATTTCTTCTCAATGTCTAACCTAAAACCACCCTCTTCCAGCTTAAAACCATTACCCCCTGTCTTATCACTACATGCTCTCATAAAAAGTCCCTCACAGGATTTCCTTTAGGCCCCTTTCAGGTACGAGATGGCTGCTTGAAAAGTCTCCCCAGAACCTTCTCTTCTCCAGGCTGAACAAATTCCAACTTCGCCTGTCCTCAAATGAGAGGTGCCTCAGCCCTCTGATCATCTTTGTGGCACTACTCCGGACTTGCTACAGGAGCTCCATGTCCTTCCTCTCTGGGAGGCTCCAGAACTAAACACAATACTGCTGGTGGGGCTCACAAGAGAGATGAGTAGAGGGGAAGAATCACATCCCTTGATCTGCTGGTCAGTTTTCTTATGATGCAGCCCAGGACAAGATTGGATTTCTGGGCTGCAAGCATACATTCCCAGCTCATGTTGAGCTTCTGATCAACCAGTCCAACACCCCCAAGTCCTTCTCTTCAGAGCTGTTCTCAATCCATTCTCCAGCAAACCTGTATTTGTGCCTGGGATCGGCCCAACCCAGGTGCAAGACCTTGCAGCTGGCCTTGTTCAACTTCATAAGGTTGGCATGGGCCCACCTCTCAAGCCTGTCAAGGTCCCCCTGGATGGCATCCCTTCCATCCAGTGTGTCAACCACACCACACAGCTTGGTGTCATCAACAAATTTTCTGAGGGTACACTCAATTCCACTGTCCAAGTTCTCTGACAAAGATGGTAAACAACACTGGTGCCAGCACTGACCCCTGAGGAACTCCACTTATCACTGGTCTCCATTTGTACATCAAGCTCTTGACCACTACTCCTTGAGTGCCAGCACATTGTGCAGGACAGTGTCATAGGCTTTCCACCAGTCCAGGTAGATGACATCATTTTCTCTCCCCTTGTCCATTGATGCTGCTTGCAACCTCATTTGGCATGGGAACAAGGAAAATACTGCCAACTGAATTTACACTATAAATGACTCTAGATCTGTCCTTGATAACTGCATCGTTAATGATCTGCTTACTATTTGAGCAAAGCTTTAGTTCTCGATTTACATATATAGTAAACACCTCTTCCCTTATCAAACAGGTTTGACTCAATCAGTCCTAGACTGCACTAGCCTCCTTAGTATACCCAATACTCTCAATTTCTATTTAAAATAAGATTTTTCTCTCCTTTTAGTACAAAAATCCTATGTCCTTGTATGAATTTAAGTAATTTCCATTTTTTTTTGTTTTAATATTTTATTAGTGTATATTCCCCATATTCCCTTGTAATTCCCTTCTGCTAATTGAGATAATTTTTATTATCTGTTTCTATATATATAATGACACAGCACCTCTTTCATTCCCTTCCCATTAACGTTTTATTGTTGTGAATATTGACAAAGAACATTCTTATAACTGTTCCATAAATAACATAGCATACAGAAAAAACAGTACAAATAATCTCTGGGAAAGTATAAGACTGACGCCTCTGCAGAATCCCATTTAAAATGGACCACAGCATCCTATTGTATCCTGTTACAATATCAAAGGCTTTACATTTAAATTAAAGAAGCAGAAAGAAGGGAAATCATCCAGAAGAATGAAAATAATTGCTCAGGGGAATAGGTTTATTCTAATTCTGAAACTGTATGTATACAAAAATCTTCATTATCAAGTGAAATGCTAGATGCTGTGACAAGGTCTCTTGTAGTTATCCACAACTGAAATTATCTCTGGGTCAAAAAAGATCCCTTGGCCAATTTATGTTATAGGAGTATGATCCAGAAAGAGAAAAGACTTGGAGGATTTGAGGATTCTCACTACTTTAGTAGCTGTACACCTTATCTTTGTTTTCCATGTTGTCAGCTCTGAGAGACTAAGATTCATTACCCTCTGTTTCTTTCTAAACGTGCTATCAAAGGCTTATGATCCCTGCATGACTTCAAGATCTCACTTGAACATCAACTTGGTTCAAGATCGATTTCACTTTTTTGTCAATATTATTCAAAGACTCTGGATGTGCATCTCATCTTTTATTTAAGGCATCTCTGTACCTAGTCATACTGAGGTAAGTACATGTCTGATAAAAACAGGTACAGTTCTACTAACTTCAGCTGAACTGAATCTACAGAAACTAGAAGTGAACTTGTTCAGCTGGCATTTAAATAAAAAGTCTAACCATATGGGTAAAATCTGTGATTATTCTATTGCTACCTCCAAGTAATATGTCATCGAGTATATATATATATTTAGAAAAACCTGTTTGTGCTACTAAGAATTAGAAGGCATGATCCTAAAATGCCTTAAGAATTTAAGGTAGTAATATTTAATTATTGTGAAATCAAATTAATTTATGGTCCTCTTATTTGCTAATTACAAATAAATAAAAAATATCTGCTGACCTGTATAACTGTCCTGGTTTGGGCCAGGATAAAGGTGATTTTCTGGTTTGTACTTTTGCTTTCAGCAAGTGCAACTACTTACAAGAGACTTAGCTGAAAATCACCTTTATCCTGGCCCAAACCAAGACAATAACTCAGCAGTTTGAAATCCTTAACTGGTGTTGGCTCTAGGCATATAACATGATCAGTCAAGAGGATTTTGACTAAGTACACCATTCACACTATATTTTATTTTGATGATTACAGACCCTCAGATTAAAATTTTCAGCATACACTCACATTCCCAATTGTAACATCATCCACAGCATTAACTTCAAACCATCCATTTCCTTTGCTCTTTCTGTTAGAGATCACTTTTGCTGTTACAGTGTCTTTCAGCAGAGGGCAATTTATGCTCCAAAATATGAACAGCAAGTATGTCAAAAGAACAACACAAAAGTAGAACAAAATCAGTTTAAAAATTCAAGTAGCATTGTCTTGAAACATTTGCTCAGTGCTAGCTATTGACTCTCATCACACACGAAAACAATGTGTTCTGAAACTATACCAAAAAGAGGGATTTAATAACTTAGCTGGTTAGATAGGAATAAGCCCCTAGAATCTTCCTAACAAGCTGCTTGTTGATTTAACTCTCACCATCAGCCTGGTCCTGGTCTAGCCCATCTCAATGCTGGGGTAACAGAAGATGTGACTGGGCTGAGCATCCATACAAGAGACCTTTTGCAGCCATCCCCTCCCTGTTCACTGCCACGAGTCTCTTCACTTTACTGCCATCCTGACCACAATATAAATGGAGCACATACAAGACTGTATACAGTGTCTTGGCATTTGTCCCGGGCCCTAGACATCTCCCTTTATGCTGAGAAATAAGCCATCAACTTAAAGAAATCATTGATGGCATTTCAAAGGTTAAAATAGTGCTGCAAGTATTCCCTTATTTCTCTCATCTCTCTAGAGAAGACACCACTAGTTCTTTGAAACTGTAAATAAACCTTAAACCTTTACATGTTCAAAAGAAGAGCTGGCTTGTCTCAGAGAGCATTCCTTTTGACACAGCCTCCAAAAGCCTGCTCCCTGGCAAGTTCATCCTGTTCCTCAGGCAAGACCTGGGTATTCCCTGCTGTGAAAGAGCAAGCCCTTCTTCCCCTTCTCCCTCAGTGGAAAGTACATCTTCTTTCTAGCCAGGCTAACCTTTGGCTTTGTCTAGAGCATAACAATATTCTCTCCTTTGAAAGCTTCCTGGAGGACTTCTTCCTGTAAAGCACAGAATTGCCCTAATTGGACCTCCAAGAACGACTCTCATCTTTTTTTTTTTCACATTGCTTTATAAACCCACTATCCTCCCCACCTCTCTGTTCTGTGGTGTTAGATTTTGTTAGGCTGCAGATTAAAATAAATTAAAGGCAACTGCATGAGTTTGAGGCACTTTAAGGTTTAAACCACTGTTATTGCAATAGCTCTCTCCCTACTGTAGCACTATCACGCATCCATCACATTGTCACTTCTCCTTTCAGTGTACAATTGACAGAAAGCAAGATGGAAAAAGTCCATCAATCTAGTGTCAAAGCTGTAATAAAAGTCTACAGAAAACCTGTAAAACTGCTCACACTCTCAGCTATAGCACCAGTGTGCTGGCTGGTGTAAACTATTCTACAGAGCTGCAAAGAGGCAGCGTGTCATATGAAAAAACTGCCATTTGAATCATTTTGCAAGTAGTAACTGCTTGCAAGATACCATATCACAACAAAGTGGACGGTACAAAACCCAAGGACTTTTGCACTTCCCACACTAAAAGGCACTGAGAATTCTCCTATGCTTCTGTCTATTGGGCTGCATCTATTGTACACATTCATGTGCTAAGGAAGTCACCCAAGTCACAAAAACACTTGTCTGAGTAACCAAATAGTTCATAGAGAGTAAGCCTGCAACTAATCACAATTAACAGAAAAAAAGACTATGTGTTTTTTCTCTGTGTGTGTGCTCTATATATTTGCTCCACTTGGTGAATTCCAAACACAGAACTGAGTGTGGATTTTTTGTACAAAAATGCTGAAAGCCACAGCACAAAAAAAGAACGTGTAACATATAAACCTGTACTTACAGTTCACTATGTACAAATTCATTCCATGGAATGCATGCTTTAGATACTCTGATCACAAATGAGAGGCATGTACAAGAAACACGAAACATGAGCCATGCTATCTACTACCATTCCCATTCTTGGGAACAAAAATACTAAAAAAAAAAGTAAATGAAGGAAATAGGCAATGAAGAGATAAAATCACAAAGAAGGTGTGTATTTAGTGTGGAAATAAAGAAGCATCAGAAACCAATACACGAACAATATAAAGATGTCTGAGGAGAATGAATCTTAGCACAAATACATGGAAGAAGATTTCACTTCAGAATCTAGTAACTTTCTAGAAATACATTTACAGTTATACTAAAATTTTTGTAAAATATTAAACCTGATCCTGATGCTACAAAGCAGTTAAATTCCGTGGTTTTGCCCAGCTTTCTACATAGAGCCTTTGTCAGAAATTCACTGGAGGAATGGTTTTGTTTATCAAATCATAATCAGATGTTTGCAGGGTGACCCAGAATATGAGCAATGGCAGATGTGTCTCAGTCTTTGTGTCACAAGATAATGATTTAAGTTAACAAAAATTGTTTTGGTGAGGTCATGGATCTTTCTATCATCAAATAAGATTTCGGCAATCTGGGTAATGAGGAGCAGCAGGAAAGAGAGAGAATAAAATGGGGTAAAAAAAGATTCCTTTCAAGGAATTCCTTTCAAGGATTTCTTTCCAAAAAATTATTCCTTTTTTTTATTATTATTATTCATTGAGACTAAGCCTTTAACTGTTCTAAGTGATATGATTTTTCTTCTCATTTTTAAATAGCAATCCCATTTTATGCAGGCATAGAAAAACAAAGTAAAAAACAGAGACCTGCTAAAATCTGGGATTTAGGATAGTTGTTACCATACTGGCAATTCCCCTCTTTCTGATAATTATGAAAGCTTTTCCTGAACAGGATAATGAAGAATGACAAGAGAGAATGACAGGGTGAGGAGTCTTTTATCATCCCAGGAAATACAGTGGTTAAAAAGTTAAGAAGACCCACAAAGCAAAGAAGTCCTCTGCAACACTGCAACATGAACAAAGCTCAAACTTATATTATGGAATTGACTTCTACACATACTATTGCCCTGCCATAGCCACACTGGAGACTACATCCCTGGTAATGCCCTGGTTCTTTTGCACTCTTACTCACTGTTTTAGGACATTTTCGCCCCCCGAGATCAAGAGCCCTTAAGTGCTGCAAAATCCAC
This sequence comes from Phaethornis superciliosus, assembly GCA_023637945.1. Lineage (NCBI taxonomy): Eukaryota > Metazoa > Chordata > Aves > Apodiformes > Trochilidae > Phaethornis > Phaethornis superciliosus. The sequence continues at coordinate 16,650,663 of JAJQWJ010000009.1, read as the reverse complement.
TTTATGTCACACCTTCAGCTACCTGAATAGGCATGGATTTACTGGAGTAATGGGGATTGAAGAGAATTTCAACGAGTTCATCTCTCATTATGTTAGACCTTGTGCATACACAGCTGTGCAGGATCCTACTTTAAATCAGGGCTGAATTCACCTCCCCTGCCAACACTGATGCTGTTGTCACAGCATAAATTACCCCATGCCTTTATAAACAGGAGAGAGAGTAGTAAGGCTGAAACACCACCTTGTTAATAAAGGCATTCAGATGACAGAAAGAGTTCACTAGGTTATTGCTTCCAGAGGTGATACATGTCTCCAGGATTAGGGATTTTCAAAAATGATATAGGATTTCTCTGATATTGATGGTTAATGAGATGATGAAAGCAAAGCCTTCAGAGGCACAGGGAGTATTTTTGTGCTTGGGCTTGCAGAGCCTCTGCCTGCCTAAATACCCTCCAGGTGTCTAGTTTTGGGATCTGGCACTACAGTCCTGTGCACTTTGAAGTCATCTTGCCTCTAGCCACTGCGACTGGCCCCAGTCTTTCCAGCACCAGAGATCCCTATCTATTCTAAGTTCAAATGATCACGACTGATCTCCAAGATGTTGCATGGGCTTAAGCAAACCTCTTCTGAGAAAACTGCTGAAAAGTTACTAATTTTGTATACTTCTCTGAGCTGAACCACATCCAGACACACGCATGCCTTCCAAAGATTTTTCATTCCAACATAGCTTTTATTAGCTAACAAACGAGACAGCGCTGATACAGTCAGATCAAAAGACCTGATCTGATACTCCAATGATTCAATGCCTATTTTCCCCACTTGCCTTGAAAAGATCTCTGGCCTTAAACCAGAGTCCTGTAAGGAATCCAAATACTTGTTCTATACCTCATTACTTCCCTAATTACAAAATTTCTCCTCTTTCTCTTCACAGACTAGCTTCTACTAGCCATGACTGGGCCTTCCTGTTACAAAAACATACATCATTCTTTTCTGTCCATAGCCACCTCCTCATCTTTGTGAATTCTCCTGCCTTTTCTAATTTCCCCAGTATCTGATTTTAAGCCCAAGATCAATATACTGGCCACCTGTGGAGAGATTTTCTTTTCTCTGGTCCCCCTGTAGTGAAGCTAGAGAAGATTTTTTCCCCTAAAGATGTCAAGGATACAGTTGTGTTTTGTTTTGTTTTGTTATTCTAGGTAGGACTTAGTAACCCTTTAGATTGACCACTTCATGGATAAGTACACATAAACCAGTCCATCTTCCTAGCACCTGATGCTTGAGGCACTGCTCAACAGAAGACATTTCTAAGGCAAAACAAGACAGATTGATGACAATAAATTGGAAAACGTAGCTTTGAGTATAGACAAACTATTCACATGAACAACTTACAGTTTCAGCCAAGACAATAGGCATAGGTTTGATGCTTCATAACCAGGTGAAAGGTCTAAAATCTTTTGCCAGCTCAATGCTGAACAACTGGCATCACTTGAGCCATTTAAAGAAGTATTAGCCTTGAAAGTTAGTGGCAAATGTCCTTACAAGACGTTGTTTTTCATGAAATACAATACCCAGGGAAAGTCACAGCAATTAGTGGATATTGCAGATTGTGTATACACATTTTGCATTATTTGGTTGTTTTAATTGTTAAGTCTCACCCAAGTGGATTTTGCAATTAGTCTTTTATCTATTTGATGCATTCTCAGCACAGTGTTAGGCAGGACAGCTTTAGATAAAGAATGTTCAGATGTTTGTCTTAGATTAAGTAGAAGGGTGTTAATTGGTAAAATTGTCTGTGATTTTGATAATAAATACGAGTATCATGCTGCATATTTTCAAGTTTATAAGGAAATGGCACCTAAGTTCTGCATGCTGTGTTTTCTTCGCAGGTCCTGAAATGAATGATGTATGTTCTTGCTAGTGTACAGATGGTCATTTATTTCCATACCAAAGTAATTATAGTTTTTCCCCTACCTTTTAACATCTGCCCTAAATTTATCTATTGCTGTGTTACTCTTAGCTTTCTTAATTAGAGGAGAGAGTGGGTGTAATTTGAAGGTTCAGCTGGGATACATTTTCCAAACTACCCCATAAAGGCTGAGTCTTCTTGACTCTTGGGAAATCCAAACAGCCTGGTGTTACTTTGGCAGCTCCCATTTTCTAAGTTCCCCACTTTCTCTTTTCAAGACAATGCCTTCCTCCAGGTCTCCCATGTGGACAGTAAAAGTGTCTCTAACATCCTGTATGGCTGATAAATTCTACTTCGCTCAGTTCATGGGAACATCATGACTGCTCACTTTTTTTGACATGTTTTCAGTGGTTTCTGTGACAGTCCTCACCTCAGGACCATTCATTAAATAAATTTGTCTGAGATCTCTTGAGTCTATTACGTTGGAATATTTATTAATCATTTAATATACTAGTGTGATTATACAGATATGGCTTTCTTATTTCTAGATTTTCTATTTTGATTGTTTCTTTTTAAAATATATTTTATTAATACTCCCCATATTCCTCTTTAGAGCATAAACTGGTACCTGCGTGGTAACTTGCGTTGACTTAGTGCCCCAGGCTGTGGTAAAAAGCATCCTGTGAGGACATGCTGTTTGGTTATTCATGGAGCTCTGTGTTCTGCAGATTGTTCAGCCCTGATTTTTCAAAAACCTTTCCATAAACTAAAACTAGATCAGGAAGCTCACTCTTCACTGCAGCAGATGATTTAATGAAAATTATCAAGATATTGTGAAACATTTATGAAAAACATTTAGGAAAGAGAAAAGTAGCTTCTTTCAATCCAGTTTACAAAACATTGCAAGGTCAGAAGTGCAATAGACTTCTTGTAAAGCCTTGACAGCAACAAATTTTGATTATACATTCCAGCCTACATGTCATAACCCTAAATGAAAGGATTTTGATCTTTGCAAAGCCAGTCCACTCTGAATTATCTGAGAGGTACAGAAAATGTTTATTATCTGTGTCACATTTGCTGTTAGTGCTTATTATTTTATTTAGAATTATTTAAAGTGCTCATCCATAGCTCTGTTACACTATTCTGCTATTCATGTCCCTTCATCAGAACATGCAGTAAATGGTGTTGCTATAGCAATACTGCAACTTTTCCTGTGACCAAATTCTTGTGGCTACTGCAGTCTGTGCTAAGAAATTTTAAAAATAATAATATAAAGAGCTAACATGGTCCAGGGATACACCTAGAAAAACCTCACCTCTCACTTTGAGAGCAAGCTTGCACACTGATATCTATTAAGGATACACATGTGACATATTTTAAGTCTACTATTCACCTTGCTATATGATATGCTTAAATGGAGGGCTAATATCCCAGCATGAAAGGGGTTTCACCACCCTTGTCATCACAGAGGATGTTTTTCATCCTCAGGTCTTCAAGGTGGACAGGCACGGCCTGCTGTTGCAGACTAGAAATAGGTCAGAAATTCTCCATTAAATATGTAGTGACCCAAATTTCTATGCACATGTCACAGCATAACAGTCCCTGTTAGTCCAGACCAGCAAGTAATGCAGAAGGATGGCTCTTTGGACCTAGGTTCACAGGGTAGAATTTGCTTCCCCAGTTTCCTTGTGCTTGACCCACATAAAGCCCTCTCAGTTAAGACTTAGTATCTGAGTTACGTTCACTGATCCACAGTTGTATTTCTCCAGTGTGACTTTGACATAAAATAAAGTGGCGAATTAGGCCTTAAGGGCTTCAGGAATGATGGGGCCTTTTGCAGGCTTTTTGGCTTGGGATGAGATTTGCCCACAGTGAATACATAAAATAACGAGCAAATTCTTTTACTTTGAATATCAGTTACAAGACCAAGGAGTCTTCATTACGCTACTGGCTGGGGATTGAAAGTTCCAAAATTAGAAAAGCTACTCAAGGAAAAAAAAAAATCTCTGCATGCTATAATTGAACTGGTTATGAAAAGAGCTGTGAAGAGACTATACAAGAGAGGCAGTCAATGTACTACTCAACAGAACAGCAGCAGCAGGAGGAATAGACACTGCAAGCCATTTCTAGGCCAACGAGGCACTGAGGGGTTACCAGGCCAAATAATGAGAACAAAAGAGAATTAAAAGTACTTTACTAAAAGATTAATTTCAAATGTTTATAATAAAGTTACACAAATACTTCAGTTCAGTAATATGGTCTTAAAATAATGCAAATTAATCATACTTTAATTTGAGATCACATACTCTCATATAATTAGTGAATGTTTTATAAATAAATTTATCTTAATGCAGAGATTCATAATAGGTCTTTTAACCTGTGTCCCTTCCTTCTAGTTAGAGAAGTTTTACTTCCCCTTGTTTCATAGAATCATAGAATCATAGAATTGGCTGGGTTGGAAGGGACCTCAGAGATCATCAAGTCCAACCCTTGACCACTACCGCTGCAGTTACTAGACCATGGCACTGAGTGCCACATCCAGTCTCTTTTTAAATATCTCCAGGGACAGAGAATCCACTACTTCCCTGGGCAGCCCATTCCAGTGTCTGATCACCCTCTCTGTAAAGAAATTCTTTCTAATATCCAACCTAAACTTCCCCTGGCACAACTTAAGTCCATGCCCTCTTGTCTTGCTGATAGTTGCCTGGGAAAAGAGACCAACCCCCCCCGGCTCCAGCCTCCTTTCAGGGAGCTGTAGAGAGCAATGAGGTCTCCCCTGAGCTACCTCTTCAGGCTGAACACCCCCAGCTCCCTCAGCCTGAAGCTTACTGGTTATTCAGGGAAAACGGCAGTGAGGCAAGAGGAATGATGCAATTTTTGTTACCCTTACTATGGCTGCTGAAAAAATAAAAGTAAAGTCAGTCCAAACAAAAAAGAAGTACAGCAATGTACACATCAGGAGCAGGTGATGACAGTCCCATCACACAGATTTCATGTCCTGTTCATAATTCAAATGATAGAAGCCTCCTGCCCAGCTGGTTTCACTGACAAGCATTCTGGAAGTTGTTCCAACAGCTTGGGATCTGGTAGTACCATTTATTAAAACAAAACATGTATTTGGTGTCAGTGTGTTCCTTTAACCTTGTTATCATCAATTATTGTGTTGGAAATCAAAATATCATCTCTTTTCTTGGATTAATTTCATAGAGACAGCTAAAGCTGGGTGGTGTACATGTATTTCTGCCAAGATACTTGGCTCAGCCTAGAGTAACTCTGCTGAAGAGCAGCAGTCTTTCTCACACAACCCTCCTGCTCCATCCCAGCTGAGTATTTTCTTCTGTATAACAGTTTGTTTTTTTCCTTTGCATCACCTATTTGCTATTCTCTGTGGTTGACTTAAAAAGCAAGAACACATTCATCAAGTCACTATTTTCTATAATAAAAACCTCAAAACATTCTTTCCTAGGACTTAATTCCATTACTATTAAATCTACATTCAAAATCTACTGCACACCCTTTGCTTAGCAATGAGGACATTTGCAGCAGGCTAATTCACCGATTTCAGTAGCATTTTTGGATCAACCCTACCTGCTAAAAGAAGTGAGGGAGTGAGTCCTTGCCTATTTATAATGATTGCCCATATATAATGATTTTTCCTTCTGCTTATCTGTGTCCTAGAAAGTCTGATGAGAATTTTTTTTGTAGTGTACAGGATATATAGCAACACACACTGGAGACAGCTGAGTCTCTGCATTTCTTTTTAGGATTTTAGTATATCAAACCAAATTTTATTAGTACTGGATCCCCTGACACAGACTCCACTTAGTTGCTTCTCCTACACACTCTAAGTATTTACAATGCACAACCAGTGCAGCATCTGAGTACCATGCAACTGGCATATGGAATAAATCTTTTGTAAAATATGAGACCAGCAATCAGCACAGAAAAATAAATGCATTCTGAAGCATAACTGTAAAACCCATCCCACAGAGAACACATTAATAGTTGTTAAATCCATCAGTATGCATACAAATATCCCATTATGGTGAATCTACAGTCTTATTATATAGCTATCTTTCTTCCTAACAGTTAAATCAATCCCTCTTTCCTTACTCTGAAACAAAGTACTTCATATTCCCTGTAGTTGGCACTCAGCCTTATTTTATGTTAATCTGACAGACAAAATAACTTAATTTTCACTATGTACTGCAGTCTACCAAGACTCTGGGCTATATGTGGAATGGCAGCCCTCCCCCACACTCATTTATTCATTAAAATGTTTTACATAAATCTTGCTGCATAAATACTGTCAGTTCGTTATAAATATAACTAATAATAAATCCAGCTCCAAAATATGAATATACTGTGCTCTGGAGTTTTCACAGTTTCTAAAGAATAAGAATTCTGTCTGAGAAATGGCTGAAGAGCCAACCATTTTGGTCTGACACAACAGAAAATTAATATTGTACCAGGAAATTTCTAAAATCAATATAGTAGACAGCCTCTGCTGGGTGCATATAATATCCCGGAGTTAAACGACTGTGTTGCTGAAGTACTTAGAGATGGGATGCTTGGAGGCCCAGCATGTGTTTGCAGTAGTACTCTGCTGAAATGCAGCTTTTATTAAGCCACATATTTTATGGAAAATTTCTTTATAGAAGTTCTTTTTTTCCTTTGTCCTAACTCTGTTTATCAGAAGAACATGTACTTAAATTCCTGAGGCTGAGACAGACTACTAGCTAGGGGAACAGAGAAAGCACTACATGTCGCATTATCAATATCAAATGAAGCTTTGTAGTTGGGAATATTTTCAAAATGTAAAAAAAAAGTGAAGATGAAAAACTACTTCAGAAGGCCTATTTGTCTGTTTATGTTTAAAACTCTTAACTTTGGGGGTGCCTAAGCTATCTTGCAAAGAAAAAAACCCAGACAGAGGATTTGGAGAGTTACATTCTCAAGTAATGAAGTTTGCAACTCTGACTCAAAAGTTTCTCCTTTCCCTTCAGTCAGAACTAAATAATTACAGAACTTGCATATAGTTCATTCTGAACTACTACAGTTAATAAGAGATTCTACATAGTATTAGTATTCACGGACATCAAACAAAAAACTGGCTGAGGATGGCATATTTCCCTTCTAACAGGAAAATTGTTGTGTGGAACCAAACATAGTTCAAACAACTTCAAAAATAATGTTTAATATTTAAAGAAAAGTACTAGTCAAGGGTTCCATAACTTCAGCAGATTTTATCATGTATTATTTAGCTATTGGAGGCTCTGAAACCTGCTCTATAACAAAAATGTAAAGATGGGTGCTGAAGTAGACCTTCTAACTCTGTAACACCTGAAGGAGGGGTTTTGAGTTGATGATATTTTAATTGATAGAAAATATGTGAGCAAGGAAGATATTTGATTGCAGTATTATGTTAATTATTCCATTTAATTTCTTTTTTTTTCAGTCACATCAGACTGAGTTAGTTGCTTCTCAGCTGAAGCTTCAAGAACAGAGAGGAAAGAATAAAATGCCTCTCCTCAAGACCTTTGGCTCTAGCCTACTGCCTAGCCACTGCTTTTGCAGACTGAAAGAGAAGCCCATCAGTTATACTGCATCATCTGGACAACTCTGCGCTAAAAATCAAAATAGGTGAAATTTAAATTGATTGTAAAGCTGGATACATAACTGTCCAGTGAAACAGCACTGTCTTTTAGAGGGGACAGAACACAACAGAATTTCCATAGTCCGTCCGGTGCTAACATAAAGGAAAATCAAGTGAGACAGGGGAACAAGTTCACAAGTGTGCAGCACAAAGACAATTCACTTTAAACTTTTCTGCATAGCCTTACAAATGTTTGGCTTGCAGAGATTTTCCATGAATGTCTCCAAGTCACATGGGCCAAAAGACCCATCTGAAAAAAGCAGTCTTATCTCTCTGCTCTTGCCTCAGCTGCTTTTCTCCTGCAGCCTTCAGGCCAGGTCTGTGGCAGGATGCTCCTCCTCAGAGGGCCTATCTCAGTTTCCTTTTGTGATTAAATTGCTCTTTATCTCTCAGATTTACACTGTTTCTCTCAGCTTCACTTTCCTTAGGTTGGAGTTGGAGGGTTTCCACATGACCAAAGGGGATAGCCACCTGTGTCCATAAAAGGGTAAGAAGGACCAAATCCCTATACAGGAGTACATTTAAGACTTTAGAATTCTTTCAAGAACTGCGTTCATATTATTATCATATTGCCTGCAGGTGTTACTTTAATTGTTGTTCTAGAGTCCATCATCAGCAAATTTGCAGATGACACTAAGCTGGGGGGGAGTGTGGATCATCTGGAAGGCAGGAGGGCTCTGCAGAGGGACCTGGACAGACTGGAGAGTTGGGCTGATTCCAATGGGATGAGGTTCAACATGGCCAAGTGCTGGGTCCTGCACTTTGGCCACAACAACCCCATGGGGAGCTCCAGGCTGGGCACAGAGTGGCTGAGAGCAGCCAGGCAGAGAGGGACCTGGGAGTCTGGATTGACAGGAAGCTGAACAGGAGCCAGCAGTGTGCCCAGGTGGCCAAGAAGGCCAATGGCATCCTGGCCTGGATCAGGAACAGCGTGGCCAGCAGGTCCAGGGAAGTGATTCTGCCCCTGTACTCAGCCCTGGTGAGGCCACAGCTCGAGTCCTGTGTCCAGTTCTGGGCCCCTCAGTTCAGGAAGGAGCTTGAGGTCCCGGAGCAGGTCCAAAGGAGGGCAACCAGGCTGGTGAAGGGATCCAGCACAAGTCCTGTGAGGAGAGGCTGAGGGAGCTGGGGGTGTTCAGCCTGGAGAAGAGGAGGCTCAGGGGAGACCTCATCGCTCTCTACAACTCCCTGAAAGGAGGCTGGAGCCAGGGGGGGGGTTGGTCTCTTTTCCCAGGCAACTATCAGCAAGACAAGAGGGCATGGTCTCAAGTTGTGCCAGGGGAGGTTTAGGTTAGATACTAGGAGGAAATTCTTTACAGAGAGGGTGATCAGACATTGGAATGGGCTGCCCAGGGAAGTAGTGGATTCTCTGTCCCTGGAGATATTTAAAAAGAGACTGGATGTGGCACTCAGTGCCATGGTCTGGTAACCACAGCGGTAGCGGATCAAGGGTTGGACTTGATGATCTCAGGGGTCCCTTCCAACCCAGCCAATTCTATGATTCTATGATAAAGCCTATAAATAAGTCACTTGCTGGTACTCAATTAGCCTTGTGTAACAGTTATACAGATATTTAATTATTTGGATATTTTATTGCTAAGGTACCTTCTTCTTTGTTATCCTAACACCTTGTTCTTCTACCTTACTATCCTAACACTCATATTTTATAGCTTTTGAGTCTAATTTTTAAGATTCTTTGTTATTTGCAATAAATCCTGTATAAATACATATACATCTCGTCTGCTATTTGGTCTCTACAGGACAATCTCTGGCTGTCAGGTCCCAAGGGCAGCCCCCACCAAACCCTGGTTGTGCTCCCATCACTGGGGCAGCAGGCAGCAGCATACCCTGACACACATTCTGCATTTCTCCTGCTGCTGAAGCATCCATGAGCAGATGGTTCAGCTACCAAAGTAGCATGAGGGGTACTGAAAACAGCAGATCTATCACAACACTAAGGTACAATAATCCCACCTGACTTGAAATGTTATACTTCATCTGAAGGGGAATCAATAACAGACACTTCGCTTGCAATTTATCTTTTGCACAGCTTCTATATGGAATATGAACCAGGAAGAAAAGAATAGATTTGCTACCCTTAATATTGTTCAGAAAATACCATATAAAGACTAACTCTAAAGACTTTGCTATTTGCTTATGGTCATCCTGTAAGCAGAAAGATTTATTCAGCAACTATTCATTGAGTAAACTGCTGTGATTAATTTTTCAGTCATCAGTATCTTTTGCACAAAGAGACACTTAAAAAGCATGTGCAGGGAATATTTCATGAGTTGCATTTTATTTGTCCAGGAATTTGGACAAGAGATGACCTTGCCTGACTCGATTTCTTTATGAGATCATCTTCTCAATGATCTATGGCTCCAGTGAGGAGAATTATGGTTTCAGTGCTGCCCTTAGAACATGGGTCAAGTAATGTTCTGAACGTACATTCTTCCCTGTCAAACATTTAACTGATTCCATGGTTTGCACAGCCACCACTATTACTTCCAAATTTGATTTGCGTGTTTTCAGCAAAGAGGTGCCTATGCCTGTACATGATAAGTAGCTTCACCTGCCTTCAATTTGCTTTACTACATCTAATTTCCTAAGTGAGCAATTCACATACTATAAGATGGCAATCAAAGACTAGAAAGAGTTCAGTAGTGAAGGTAAGGACTGAATTACTCTCAGCTTTCAACTTGTGTTTCCCTGGCCTGTCCAATTTCTTGACTAAAGCTGGGAAATAAAGACTCAACTTCACAAAATAGAGATGTCATCAGTTCACTGGGAAGCTGTAGGAGAGAAAAATATTTTATCTAGACATGATGCCTTATTCTGGTAACTCTGGGCTTTAGGACCATTGTTCGAAAAGTGATGGAGAAGTTATTCTCACTTACAAATACTGTGAAGGTACTTTGAACCTATATTTGTGAGAATTCCAGAAACCATGCTGTTTTGTTTTTAAGGTTTCTTTTTTTTTTAATGAGAACTAGTATTTGTGTAAAAAAATATATAAGAAATATAAAGTTTTGATACCCTTTGTCCAGTTCATGTCTTATACTTGATTCAGTCACTATTTCCCAGTTGGAAACAATTTCAATGATCAGGATGAACACAACTCAGAGGATCAACACACCACAACACAATCCATGCTAGTACATTTATCATGGTTTTCTGCAGGCAAAAATTTACTTACACCCATTGCTTTCAATTTGAGTTTATGATGTCACACAAGCAATAAATGATTTCACAAAATATGAGGTAACTTTTTTGGGGGGGAGAAGAAAATATAGTCATTATTTGATATGATTATTCCAAGAGAACCCAGAATTTCAACAGAGCTTTCCAACATAAATATATAGGAATTATCATCCTCTCAAGAAGTTTTGTTGTTGGATTAATGAACTGTATAAATCATATACTTTTTATTGCAAAAAAATTTCACTCTGAAATAATCTAAACAATAATGTGTAGAGAACTAAAGCCAAAATATAACTAACTAGTAACACACACAGTTCATAAATAGAGGGCAAAATATAATTTTCTATTATTTTATATGTGTTTTATCCTTGTTTTACATTACAGCATTACCAATAGCATATTACACTCCCAATTTTTATAAGATAGGTAAGCAGGCATGAGCAGCCTACCTATCTACCAAAATCTGAATTCTATCATTCCATCACAAAAAAGGCAGAGAAGGATAATAATCTGCTTTGGTGATACTGAAAATTAGGTTAAATATTGTTAAATCAGGTGATTTCTCTAATTTCTCTAATATGATTAGATATAACACCTACTCAAAAATGTACCAGTTTTAATATACAACTCTTCTGCAAAAGTAGGAATGCAAAGAAGAGAGAGACCAAATCATACAAGTTTGTCACTGGAATACGAAATATCTTATTAGTCATGAGTAACTACTTGATTGATTTTTCTTGATACTGTTTAGATTTAGTTGGGCTCAGTGGTCATCATGTAATAGTAGAAAAGTGACAGAGAGCATAATCTATTGTCTGAATGAACATATCTGCTTTTCAAGATGATGCTGGTCATTTGTTACCCTTACACTGGACTGCAACGTGAAATGTTTGTCCCTCAGAACACCTTCTTGTCTCATATGGTATCAATTCCAAACTTAGAGCTGAAATAATTTTCTGAATGTGTACTCTAATGCAACCTTACAGCTTATAAATGGACTCTCCTAGCAACTAATACTTTAAATACACATAATGCACGCTTGAACAGCATTATCTTCTAAGGAGCCTCATGAGCTGTCCAAGTTAAAAGAGCAGAGAGAGAAAATCCACTTCTTAAATAAAGCAAGAGTAGCAGAATAAATTTACTACCCACTAAACTAATCATTTTATTAGTAATATGATTCTTTTCTTCATCTCTGTAATAAGAACTGCACAATAGCAGAAATTGTTGATGAAAAATATTTCTTATTTGACAAATATATTAATTTCCTCATCAGATACCCACCATGATGGAAGATCAGTACATAAGACTTTCCTACATTTTTAAGGAGAAAATGTACTTTATTGCCAGGGAAGTCTCAAATGGGACTGGAGATTCCACTGAGCCATTAGCCTCTAGAAACTCCTCCTAACCTGAATACCGACAGACATAATTCCACCTAATAATTGCTTCTTAAGTCACAAAAAATTATTTGTCATTCTCAATAGAGCACTCATCACCACATATTGGCACTAGTACCTTTCTATCTCGGGAGAGAAAATCAACCAATTAAAAACTAACTTTTCAAACTCTAGCCAGCAAAGTGCCTTTTAAACTTATCAGCGCTTGGGTTGTGGTATTATCAAGTCACTGACAGTAATTTAACTGTCAGGAGTAAAATACACATCACACATGGTATACATGGACATTTCATGACAATGTAGTTATTACATTTGCCCTCATGAGATAAAAATTTAGCTCTTTTGTATTCATAGTGAAAACCAACGCTTGCTGTCTCAAAAATTGGTATGAGGAAATTAGCAGTGAAGGCTTGATTTCAGGACCTGCTCACTGAATGCTTTACCCAGACACTGCCAGTCAGAACACAGCAAACCTGCAACAGGCCTGGTGGTGACTGCAGGCTCCCTTCACCTAGGCAACACTATTCATGTTCTGACAGGAAAAAAAAGAAATGCATTTTAAGAACTGGCCCAAACACTAGTGGTTTGGTGTTTTCTTTCTAATTAAAACTTCATAAAAATACATTGATATTGCTTTTTTAGCAATTTCTTTCATTCCACTATTTTCTCAAAGGTCAGGTGCTTGAAAGGGACAAACTTTACACATTATCAGCTCTTTCAACAAATTAGAAAAACAAATACTAACATAGTATGCCATATTCCTATATAATGAAAAATTGATTATAAGCAAAGAACTGCATACTGTGCTACTGTTGTAAATTACTTCCATTGTGGCTTTTATAGCATTGCCTATGAACATAATTGAATGTCACTAGTTTATGTTTGCAAACACAATCCCAATGACATTGCACCTGGGAGCATGTTCTCACAGTCATCTGTTACAGAGAAGGATCTAAACATATGGCCTGTTGACTGGGGTCTGGCCCCAAAGCTATCACAAAATCCTCCAACCAGTTTTTTGCCAAGCTATCCCACCACATAATTCAACTCTATCAAGTGAGAGCTTCACAACAACAACTGAAAAAGTCTACAGCATTTGAAGCAGACAGTGCAGATCTGAATGCTAAACATTTATGGAAGCAAAGGTCAGAGACATATCTCTTATGAAGAGAAAACTATATTGGGTCAAATCCTACATTTTATTCATCTTACTAGGCTGGCCTGTTAAGACACAGGTTTTATTTTCTCCTTCAGTTGTTCATTAACCACCTTCTAGAGCACCACTTTAACGGTGAGCTTATCTTTTGTATATATGGGTTGCATCTATATGTTTCAAGTTAAGCTTATTCTTTTGACATAGCTGGACCTCATGTGCATGGTTCCCATCACCTATAAGCCAGGAAATCAGTTTTGGACAATTCTTCTGTGGCTCACAAATGCAATGCACAGGCTGTCACTTGCACAGGTAAAACATGCTTGTTTTCCTCCTGCATATCTTTTTCTGAATAGCTTAGTAATTTTTTTTAAAAAGCAGAAATTAAACTGTGAATCTGCATTTGTGACAATGATCAAATGTTCCCAGAAATCCAAATACAATAAGATATTTAAACTTTAAACAAATATTTTTGGAAATAATCTTTTCCACCACTAAACATAGGAGTTTGATGTATTTGAAATGAGATACAGCTTTTGACAATCAAAGCTTACTGCAGGTTTCCAGACTTTTAAAATAAAGGTCTATATGTACATTTTTTGGAAGAAACAGCAATCAGACTAAGGACTAAGCACCTGTTGGTAAAGTCAGAATCTATAAATTAGGGCAGTATCTGTTGGTGTCTGTTGTTCTGTTTGAATTTGAAACATCTACCCACAGTAAATTGTAGCATTTGGGCTGCTTCCTCTGTCATACCTTCCAATAAAAGCTGGCTTAGTTTGATCCTGAAATGCTTTTAAATTGATAACTGTAAGTGAATGTGTGCAGTGGCCATGCTCATGCAATTTTACTTTGTATAAAATAAAATAGTCAAAACCTGGTAGCGTAAGTGATAGCCTGCTGTTAGCACATATTGAAAAGAGAAAGACGTTCTTTCTAATGAACCCGTAAAGTGAAATGTTCTGGATGACAAAAATATTCAAGTTACCAGCTGACCTTTAGAGTCATATAGGAGAAGATGTACATAATGCATTATTCTGTCGGATATGTATTACTTATTATAAAATAATAGAGGCTTCAGTACTTTACATGCAACCATTAGAAAGATCAGAACATAACCCAGCCTTCGTGATATAATTGAGTGCTGCAAAGATATCTCTGATAATTAATATACCAGACATTATGCAATGCTCCTACAAGGTAATTTTGTCCTGACACAGAATAATGATTGTTACAGTACTTCTGCAGCTTAAGACACATTAGGCCTCTCGGCTTCCACAGCCAGTCATAAAGCTGTACAAGGGTATAGAAACTCCTCATTAACATCAGAGAATCTCTGACATCTGTTTACATTAAGCCAACAAAAACTTTACATACCTGTCTACATATAAGTGCACAGTTCTCCTGCAGTGTGCAAGAGGAAGACGGTTACAGCTAAATACAAATCCCCTCACTCACAGATGCTGATCACAGACAGCCTTGGCTAATTATGTCCCTGGGAAAGGGCTGGAAGTATCCAGTGGCTCATAACACCTGTAAGTTTACTTCCACTTAGGCAGGGGCACCATGCTGGTAGAGATGTGCTCTTAGGGACTACTGACTGCCTTGTGTGTGCTGCCAAGCCCAGCACGGGAGGAAGCAGGAGCTGGAGCACAGTCCCTGCCTCCCCTCTCTCATCCCCAGGAGCAGCACGGCACCTCTCAGCTCTTTGCCTCCGGACCCAAGCTGGTTCTATTCACAGTAACAGGGCAGGAAAAAACAAAGAAAACAGGGATAATGTAAAATAATTGCAGGTAGAGAGATGTAGAAATGTCTTCTTATTTTTTGTTCTGACAATGAGAGGAGCAACATTAAAAACTGATGTCTAAATCTGTCACTCAGCCAAATTTGTTTTCTTACTTGCTTTGACATAGAATAAATTCCTGCAGTTGATTTGAGAACAGTCCATAGTTAGCAGCACTTTGATAGTTGTTCCATGATATGAGTATCTATTTCTGGGGTGCCATATTGGGCTATCACATGTTTGCATTTTGCATGGAAAGAATTTGCAGGACATACACAGCAATCTGCTATGAGAGGCTGGAGAGGATGGCAATATTTATGAAGATAACTGTGAAACAATTCAGAACAACAAAAGCAACTATTACAGCAATAAAATCTGAGATGATATGCTTTCAAACCAAGATAAGAGATAATCTCAAGTGACAAAATTGAATGTTTTTATCCATAAGAACCCAAAACTGGAAGAACAACAGAAACCCTCTAATTTTTTTGCACCTATATACTGTGTGATAATCAATATTTTACTATATGACAACAATTTTCTTCAAACTAGTAAGAAAAAATTTGTTAACATTTCAGAAAATATGTGTATAAAATCTACTTCTCTATTTTCAGAGATAAAATATGAAAGAAAAAGGCAGCCATTGCCTGTGCAAACACAGAATGTCCAAGAAACCAAAGTGAATTTTCTTAATAAAGCAAACAGCAACACAAGACAGGAAAATTAGTAGCATCCTGAGAAATAAGTTGAGAACAGATACCCTCAGACAGTTCTGAGAACTAAAAAAATCCTGAAAACAGAACACGACAGATAGCCATGACATTATTTCAATTAATAACTGAGCATTTAAAACAAATGTTACCAATTTAAAAGAAATTGCCCTATTAATCCTCTGATTCCTAAATCCATATATGTTTTTCAGCAGAAGACAAAACAAATGTTTCTTGGCACATCTTTGCACACTCTAGCATTTCTGAAAATGGCAAAGCTGATGTGAAGTAAACTGACTTTCTCTAGAAACCAACAGCTGAAAGGAATTGTTCAGAAACAGCCCCATTTTTTTTTTAAATTCTCCACTCCCATACTTTGATATTAGCTGTCAGGCAATAACATCAGCTAATAAGATGCAAATACTAAGAGGACATGTCTTTCATAAGACCACACAAATATCGTTAAGAGGAGATGTATTTAATAAGTGCTGCTGCTTCTTTTTGTGAACCAAAGGACTGCAAAAGTTGCCATGGCAGGAATCAGAAACTTAACAACATATTGCTAATAGAAAAAAATATTATAAGAAACAAAATGCTTTATTTTGGGAAAAGAAAAAACCAAAATGCTTTGACCAGTGATTATTTTTTAATTTATTTTGAAAATCAGTGGAGCAGAAGAAATCCTTCAAAAAGAATGAGCAGCCATTTTTTAAAATATAAATCCCCTGTGCTCAGCCATCAGGGCTGTACAGTATTCTCAATCATCAGCCCCAGTAATCAGAAACAGTGAGAGTAGCTCTCCTTACCCTTGTGCTTCAGAGCTGGATCAGCAGCACTTTGTAGCAGATATTCCAGTAGGTGGATTAGATTTACAGTCCTAGAAACATTACCTCTTGAGTATTCTTGGGGAATAAGGAATAAAGAGGGAAAAATGGATGCCTAAAAGAAAAAAGAAAACAAAACAAAACTATTTTTTTCTGTTCTGGAACAAGTTAAGAACATGCCAAAATACTGCAATTTGGGAACAAAATGGTAAAACAGCTTAGACGTAATATCACCGTCTGTGTTAGCATTGTTCTGGAAAATGAACTCACTTCTCATTTTCTTATGGAAGTAGGCTCTGATTAGCATTTTAACCAGGTCTAATAGAGATCCTTTATACTGAAATTGTAAAGGTGCCAGTCCAAGAAAAATAAAAAGATGCTGAATAAATTTCACTGACTTTCTTCCTGGCTGACAGGCAAGCATGTTTAAACTTCAGCACAGGAAAGCCCATTTAGGGAACTTTCAGACATGACCTCTCTTTCTTGTTTTTCACTTGATGATTTAATTCAATTTTCCCTTTTTCTTGGCATCACAATGTGGATGGAGTCTTTCAACTCCACCTTTTCATGGGATTAAATCACCCAAAAATGCAGCAACACAGTTAGGGACAGAAGCACAAAGGAAAATGTGCAATATGTCATTCAACAAGGATTAAAAAGGGAAGATAAATACAATGAGGAGACTCCTGTTTGTACAGAAGCCACCTGTGGGAACCAGAAATAGCTTGGGGACATTTTGAAAAAGTCTACTTGCCTCTTCTTTGTTATCTACAGTTCACAATGCCATGGTTGCTCATTTAAAAAAAAAAATAAATAAATAAACAAAACAAGCATTAGACACTTGTAAAATTTATCATCCTGGTAAAGTAAACTTTAAAGGTGCATTTTAAAGTACTGCTTTCTTGCATAACTAAGACAGAAGATGCTATTTGCATTTGCTTTTCATGCCTGCAGTTGGTACCACATAAAACAACAAATATAGTCTATTCCTTTCTCACATTAGCTTATTCATATCACTCTCCCTGTGAAAAAGCCTGGTAAATCTCTGCTTCTTAAAGTAAATATTTTATGGTATCAGAGTCCTAAATTCAACAAGGTGTATTGCATTTGAGTTCTGTATGCATATAATAAAAACAAGGCTCTCAAAGTTCAAGTTTCAGAAAAAGCAAGAGACCATGTCCTCTCCTGGTGACAGAGTTGTATACACTGGAATGCACTGGTTATAGGCATCAGTTTTCTAAGAATTTGCTGATTAATTCATTTGGATATACCTGTTTTCTACAGGTTATACCTCGTCAAAAACAGATCACAATGGAAATGTTTGGAGCCTATGACATATTTGCATATACATGTATATCTAAAGAAAAATTTGCAAATAAATCACATCAGTAATTCTCAGACTACTGACCTCATTATTGTCTCAGTGCTAAAACCAATGTAATCACTTAACAGAAGCAAGCTTAACTGTAATACTCTTTGCAGTCATAAAAACTGATAAGGCTGACTGTTTTATTTTATTCTCTCAATATGCAATTTCCTAGATAGCAATGCTAAAGACTATGGAAAGAGGAAAAAGGAACCATGAGACTAGATCATGCTTATAGGGTGAGATACGAGGTCTTGAAAAGCAGGGGCACAGAGGAGGGACCTTGGGGTAATGGTAAAGGAGCAACAAAATACATTTAGCTAATGCATGGCAAATGCAACCCTTAGATGCACAACCAGATGGATACTGAAGGTCCAAACATCTCTGAGTCCTGTATCACCATCTAAACAGTATTTGTATTACCACTTTTTAATTTCTTTTCTAGGACTACACACTTTAGATATTACACAGTTTCAAGTGTTTCTAGACCTAATAGTCAAATAGGTGCCATGAAGGCTTAACGTAACCAGGGCTTGCCAAAATACAAAATTTCTGCTTCTATTAAAAAAACAAATAAAAAACAAAAACAAAAAACCCACAAACAAACAAACAAAAAAAAACCAAACAAAACCCAAACAAGCATAAAACAAAAAACCCAAATACAAACAAAAACCAAAACCAACCAACCAAAAAAATCACCACTGCCAAAAAAAAAAAAAAAAACCAACCCAAAACAAAACAAAATTTAAGACTTTGCTATATTTAGGAGCAAACAGGCAATGAAAACCAGAAAGCAGAGATAGTAAAAGATAACTGAACAGCCAAATAGCTCATTAGCTCGATCACTCAACATTTTACTGGATCCCATTAGGCAGATAATCCCTAGGCTGCTGTTTCATCTTATTTCTGGAGCAGAGAAACTCTCCCAGTGGAAACTTCAGGTAAACAAGTATATGTTAAAATTGTAAGTTATGGTTTTGATGAATCAGTATATTCATAAAAAAAATGTTTTGTCAGAAAACTCTCACCAGTCTAGTTATACTTGATTTTTTAAACACATCAGGATTTTAGATAGTGAATAAGGGAAAAGACACTATAAAAGGCATCATTATTATTTATGTCTTTTGTATCTTCCTACGACTAGAAAAAAAAATTTAAATATGTCAAAAGGGTCTTCAGGTGTTGTGCAGATCTATTTGCAGTAATTACCTTATTTATTTAAGTTAAACTTGATACTTCTGCTAGCTCATATTTAAGTAATTGCTAAATATGAGCCAGAGTTCACTATATTCAGGTGCCTACAAATTGAAATCAAGATAAAGAGAAAACATTCATTACTTTTAGCATTTTAGAAATATACTTATGCCAGATCCACACTCTGGAAATTATGTGTACATGTATAATGATGAGAAAGCTCCCCACAGTAAAAGGCTTGCAGTTTAACAAAATCAGTGGTCATGACATCTTAAAATCCAACCTAAGCAGCATATGTGCACACTGTACCATTTAAAACCACGTTCTAAATTTATGGTAGGAATTACTGAACAAAAAGAAAGCTAAAATTTTAAGTGAAATTTAATAAAGAAATATTTCAAAGGCAATAGTATTATTCAAAATTAAAAAGAGCAATTTAGCTATTTGAAGACTGGACCACTTCAAAAGCAGTAATCTTCAGTAGTGTCTTTGCTACTCCTTAGCAGATGGATAAGACTGTGTTAAAGCTCCAGTACATGTGACTGAAGGCCAAGTGCCCAAAACAGCATACCAAATGCTTTTATTTACTAATTTCTCACCTCTGCCACAGTATCGCCATAGTGCAGATAGTAAGTCATCACTGACACAGTCACAGGCAGATAAAACTTCAGAAATGAACTGCCACACATTTTGGCTACCATGCTAGCTCAGCAGTTTGGTGAGTATGCCAATGCTGTTACAAGAGTTGAACTTTACTGAGCAAGTGTTTGGAGACAACAGGTAATAGCAGCTACTTATCAGAGATCAAGGAAGGAAAGAATGCAAATTCCACTTGAAGTCTGCTTCTACTCCTTTACTTCTTCAGGCATTAGATGAAGTGGCAAACTCCCTCAACAGTATTCCATCCCACCTGAACTAACATTATCACATCAGAATACTGTAATATTACAAAGTGAGGTGTAACACTTACAGGAACATTAGGAAAATATGCTTTTACCTATTTGAAGACATGGCTTACTCTGAGTACATTACTATACATTAATCTCTTTACCTTCAGGCTGCTCAAATGTTCCATCTCTTCAGTGCATCCCATTTCTTATAGGTACTGCTTTTATTTCAGAAAACCTGAATCATCTTAATTCTACTCAGTTGCTGGACCACACCGAACCCTCAGATGTTCTGATTACTTAACACAACTTCCACTGCTCCTGTCCCATTGACCTTACGGCTGAATCATCAAATTAGGGCATAAAACTATGTTGGCCCACTGAGTTTAATGCAGTTGTACCAACATGTTCCAAGAATTAGGGAAAAGCAGAGAGAGTAGTTTGCAACTCTTGTAGCACTGTGTCTTTTAAGAGGCAGTATACCTCACTGTTCTGGAAACAATAAGGGGAAAAATTAAACAATCCAAACCTGGTATGGAAAAATCTAAGTCAAGTTTTTAAAGAAATATTATAACTGCCTGTGCACTGGAAAAATCATTTGTTCAGTCCCCTTTAGAACATCACCAATGACAGTTTAGAAAAGACTATGAGTGAAATACAGGCTTTGTGAAGCTCACTATGTACATGAATTTAGTTCCACTGATGCTGTCATCGTACAGAGTTCAGTCACATTTACTAGTTCAGAAACTGGTCTGATGAATTCAATTACTGAAGAAAGTCTGGTTTTAATTCTTAGAACTACTACTTCTTTCAATTTAAATTGATTAATAATAAAAGCTACAGCATTTCAGAGGAACAGCATATAAATTAACAACAAACTGAAGCCCTAGCCCATGGCAATAAGATACAAAGCTTGCCTTCATGTCAGCTCACATGCAGCCATCAAGCATACTCTAAAGGTACTTCTTCTGGATAAATATTTTACTTTATAGATATAAATTATGGTTTATTGCCAGTTGCTTAAAATATCCATGATTTGGTAAGATGAGTCTTGCTAACCCCCAGCTGTCTCCCATTTACTTGAACTGGAAAAACACTGGGTAAATTGCTGCCCCTGAAGCACAAACATAAGCAACTGAAGTACCCATCATTTGTTGAAGCTTCAGATCACCCTAATTTAGATATTTTTCAAAAGACATAATGTAAATTAGACTCCACTTAATCGTCACCCAGATAAATAACTCTATTGGGAAGATAATACAGTTAATAGAATCATAAATTATAGGTGAAATGTAAAGGCTATTCTGCATCTATGACACATCCAATGTGTTTGAAGTTGTTCAATGGGGTGATCAGAGAAGTGGACAGTGAACAAGCACTATATATGGCACAGCTGCTTAATATCGTCAGGAGCTTTTCTCGTGCTAATTGATATCTACACAACTACACAGATACAATTAATGAAAAAGCAGAAAGTTTCTAACTTCACTGTGCTCTTGGGTAACAATATGAACACAGCATTCCATGTGATCTCAATAGGACATTTAAATACCTTTCTTTGCAGATTTTATTATATGAAAAAGTACAATAAGTGGGGATGTGGTATACAGTCAGGATGTGTATCTGAGTTATATGCCTAGGTAGAAGCAAAAAAGGAACTTCAAGAAGAGAGAATTGACAGTACAGCAGGGGATATCTTATGTCTCAGCAAGTTTGTAGCAATGTCTAATTACCTGTGATATTTTTTCTGGTTGTTATTTCTATATGTTACACACAGACAGTATATGAGGTGAATACTGGTTCATACTACACTATCCGTAAAAGGTATCTGAGGATTGCTGGATGCTGTCACCACAGAGCAAAAAATAACATAGCTAGGTAATGAGAAAGACATTACTTTTTAATACCAGACAAGTATTTTATTTTCCATCAAAACCACATTTAATATTTCCTTTTGAAGGTTACTTATAGCCACAAAGACAATTTGTCCTCTTTGACTAGTTAAAACCTTAATCTCTGGTTTTCTGGCCCAGAAGATACTCTTCACAGAATGATTTTAAACTGTTAAAATCCCATTCTATGACTTTTTGCTGAGGCTGAGCCTCCCCCCTTTTTACAGGGCATGGTGAAGTCCAGATTAGGAGAGAAACATAAGGCAGTGGTGGCAAGAGAGAAGCAAAGGAAGAAAAACGTGCAAGGAAAGGAGACAGAAGTGCAGAAGGTAGAAGTGCAGCTGACAGCTCTAGAATCCCTCAGGATCACAGTCAGCAGTGAAGAGAATTACCTTGTGAAAAAGACACAGCTGGTAGGAAAGATGTCAGCTGCAGGAGGTAAAGAAAAATGCAGGCAAGAGGAGAAACCAGTGAGCCACTCTGTGGACTGGAGTGCCTTGGGAGTCACACAACATGAGTAAGATGGCAGATGACTTACAAATGTGCACACAGCCTGCAAATTAATATAACATTTGATTACCCCTATCAATCCAAAATGGTTTCCTTGGACACCAATCCAAGAGAACACTCAAATTACCTCTTCACTCACTGACAGACATGGTTCAAGATCAAATACCTTATACTCTCACACCCAAGGGTATTAACCAGTCATTACCTCACATTTCCTTCCCTAATGGGTCTAATTTCATCCCCCTGGGTATGAAGAGCTGCTCCACAGCACATCCACACAAGCAATCTGTAACAGTGCACTTAGCCAGTCAGCGGGGGTACTGAATAATGAGCCCATCTGTACCATCTATCCAACCCTGCCCTACTGCTCAAGGAGCAGTATTTTCAAGGTACTTCCATGTAACCAAATTTCTAAGTAGCAAGGGAGTACTCTTGTTAAGGTGCTTCTCATACAGTATATCAAAAGAGGTTTTTTTGCTATTCAGCCAATTAAAAGTATTACCCTCTTTTTGTGTTGGCAGACAGCTACTAATGAAATGCCTACTCACAATAACACCATTATAAATGGGAATCAGAAGCAAATTAGAATCTTTATTCTTTCCTATGCCATATTATGCCACAGGACCTATCCAATTAGTGGCAGAACACTTGGTAATACCTGTGCTTGCATTCAGATTAAAACATACAGATAAAATAACAGTTTGGTTAGAAACTTTAATACAGATGTCTAAGAGTAAGAACCTTCCGAGTTCTGCAGTGGCATAAAAAAACAGAAAGAAAATAATAATAATAATAAAAGATAAAAACATTCCTCTGATGCTGCAACACCTTACCCTGCTCTGTTCCTCCAAAAATAAAATGCAGTTCTTTTTCATACAGAAGGAGTACCTGGAGTTTTATACAAATTAAATGCTCATGAGTGAAATCTATCTTCTATTCTAGATCAAGACATGGGTCAAGCAGATTTTTGACCAACAGGTAATAATAACTACAACCATAT
The DNA here is from genome assembly GCA_023637945.1 of Phaethornis superciliosus. NCBI lineage: Eukaryota > Metazoa > Chordata > Aves > Apodiformes > Trochilidae > Phaethornis > Phaethornis superciliosus. Next base: position 16,627,184 of record JAJQWJ010000009.1, on the reverse strand, counting down.
TTTCACTGACCTCAGCTCCTGCCAGGTTCAAAGCCAAGGCTGCCAATCTTCATTTAATGTTTAGATGTTTAAAATATTTTCAGTATCTTTCTCTATTTTTTAAGCAGTAGAGACTGAGCAATGCCTGAATGTGTCCTACTGTACTAAACTATGTCAGTATTTTTCCCCATCAGATGCTAGTATAGCAATCCCCTTCATGTCTAATTCTTTGACAGCAATTCAGTTTTAGATGGCTTATAATAGTCTCTGCCCGAATTCTGCCAGGATTGAATTGTTATTGATTGGCAAGAGGCAATGGTGTAGAAGGGTGCATTTCCACAGCTTGTATTTGGATGGGTCAGATCTTTTGACAGCTGATTTTGTTAGAAAACCTGGGGTCATTGTGGGCACTGATTATTACATGCTCTAGCATTTTTTCCATCACTGCAACCTCAGCTTCTTTCTCCACTAAAGATACAAGTAATTTTCTCTCTAAGGTCTACACAGATGTTCTTTCTTAAAAGACAATGTAACTGGTTTTCCTTTGTACATAACTTTACTTCATATTACTCTGAAACTGTACATTAGGTATATGAAAATCTAGTACCTACTGTTTTAATATTTTATCATATTATCCTGCCTGGGCCAAGCCCAAGTGTCAGTGAAGCTAATGGAATTATCCCGCAGGAGTAACAGTGAGTCTGCCCATGCTCTTTGAATGCTGTTTTCTCACAGAAGCTCCCATGTGTCAAAAAGGTCAGGTCAAAAATAACAAAAAAAACCCCACTTTTTCACTTCAGGCAGCAACTTACTGTATTTTTTGCCTTCTTTTCATCATCAGTATTAGAATTGTTCTTACTTGTGTGACGGACCTCTAATTTATTGGCTTTCCAAACCCAAATCTTTGGTTCTAAAAAACAAAAGAAAAGAAAAGAAAAAACAACAAAACCCCCCAAAACAAAAAAAAGCAAAAAATTTGTCTAAAAGAATACTGGTGAGTTTTAACATCACTGAGATTTAATTCCACTACAGTCAGACTTGTTAATTTAGAAAACAGAAGCAATTATCAAACACAGTCTGAGTATGTCAGCTGGGAGTTTTAATCAATCCACTGCAAAAGATTTTAAGAAGGAGAAAGAGGTTGCAGGCAGTGGGTGCCAAATGCCAGTTTCCTACATCAGCACAGTCTACCAGCCTGAGTAAAGCTTCCTTATAAGCATATTTTTCCCCATCACTGCAGGCTCAGCTTCTCACTCTACAGAAGATGTGCCTCTGTGCTGCTGTGTCAACCCATTCACATTCCACTTATATGCAAAAATATACCAAGTCAACAAAAATTTATGTTTGACTTCAAAAGATGAAATGATGTAATTAGTAACATTACACTTATTTTATTACTGTTGCTTTGATTTAAATTGTTAGTGGTTTAAACATCTTAATTTCAGAGTGAATTATATAATTGTTTTTGTTGCCTGTTTATCGATTTTTTAGTATAATTGGGATGCAGTAATTTACTTTCTATCTCTTTAGTTTAATTGAGTTAATAATGTTTGCTGGAGAAGCATGATGTCACATTCCCAGATACTTGGCTGGAAAGCAGAGGGAAGAGTTTTCAATGGACATAAGAATTTCAAAGAGCACCTTTTCCTCCAGAGCTGTAGCTCTACAGAAGTTAGATATCTGATGAAAGAACACAGCTGCTTCCATATATTTGTGCTTCTGATATTGCTGGTGTGACAGATCATATTAAAAAGTCTTTCTTGACATGCCATGGTTCTCCCTGATGATATTGTTATAACAAAACACTATCTTCTGTACCAATAACAGCAAATAGGAATAAGGACAATCTGTAATGGAAAAGAAGACCTTAGCTTTCAGTTAGTATCTAATAATTGCCACCCTTGAACACTATAATACCTCCAGTAGAGAAAATCCATCTCTGCTGAGGAATAACATTTTATCAGCTTTTCAACTTTTCAACCCATCCAGCCTGGAAAAGACCCCTTCTCCACTTTGACCAAGTCAGGGTGGGCAGGCTCACCTGGGACTGGACCCCACAGTAATGGGGAGCATCTTAGCACCAGGCAGCAGATGAGGAGCACATACTGGCCAGCTGCTGGGTGGCACATCAGCCTCTCCACCAAAATGAAATCCTATTTGGTCAAGAGATCACATGGAACGCAACTGCACCTTTGGGACACACAATATCTCAAGTACAATGCATAGATTTGGGTGGTCTGGTGTCATATGCATGAAGTTATTATAGAAAACCCAAGTGAATGCCATATATTGGGACAAATTACCCTAATTATAGTAAACCGGCATCTACTTTAGAGGTTGTGCCACAAAAAAATTATGCTTAAAACCAGACCCTACGAGTAGAGCAATTATATCCACTGGACAGCCTAAGAGACTAAATTTTTACATCTTCTAGAAGTTAAATCATGTTAATAATTATAACAGTTAATAATCTCTAAAACTGGTGGAGCTACTTGCTAATAATTGAAAGAACCAGTTTAAAAAAAGTACATTTTTTTTGGTAAACATGAATCCAATATTGACTCCCAATTGCTCAGTACATGGATAACATTTTTCTTCAAATTGTGGATAAATATTAACTGACTGAACGTTATATATCATAGAGAGGGGAAAGTTATATAATTGCCATTTTCCACCTGGAATAATGGAGATGTTAAATAGAGGAAATAAAAGGAAAAAAATGCAGTCACTAGTATAGTAATGGAGGACCCTTCATAAAACAGTCTGTGAAAACAAAAGAAACACCACGTGGTAAAAATGAAATATTACAATCTTTGGTGGGAAATATAACAATAAAAAATGTTAACTTATGGATGGACCAATCCAATAAATGAACAGTCAGAAAAAAATGAAGCTATATGAGATGAAGAAAAAAGCTCAGTATAATTTCTGCCATTCTAAGACAGAACCACTCTCACAGCACCTCAGACATTAGCCATCTGATAACATATCCATTCTTCATCTGCAGCCCACAGTATACTCTGCTGACTCTGACTTGCCAGCACAGTTGGTTCATGCACCCTGTCCCAGGCTGGCTGCATTCAGAGCAGTCCCAGCACCACTGCATGGCTGCTAGGAAGCACCCATACGTACCCAGTAACTGTAGCTAAGGCAATTCTTTTAGAAGGTGACTGGTATTAGCAATTTCTGCCCCACAAACAGGGGTGAGCTTCACAACTAGAGAGTGTCCAGGTAGAAACAAGACTCATAAGAAAATGGGAGAAAAACAGGCAAAAACGCATAAAACAACCTGCAAATGAGGATACTCAGAACTGAGTAGCCTTACTCTAGACCAGTGTGTTGTACAAAGAGCCAAGCACAGTTTTACTGCTGAAGGAGCCCTGGCTTTTGAAATGCAAGATGCCCACAGTCTGATATTTACCCATTAGTTGCAAGAGAACACTGAGGTCCTGTATTCTGGCTCACTGCAATATTAATTTTGAAAGTATCTGTACAATTTAACCTCTCAGTGACACAGCCAGCCATAAGACTTCCTAAATTAGCAGAAGTAATAAACAAGAGCCTCATTAAATCTTCTTCTTCCCTCGATTTTTATGCCTCTAATGAAGCTCTCTGTCCTGTAACTCCTCTCATTTCCCTAATTCTCTCTTCATCACCGATTTCTTTATCCTTTGATATGACAGGGTCTCCTGTCATAAGCAATGATAGAGCTACATTTTCTAGAGGGCAGAGTATAAAGAGGACAGGAAGGCAGATCGTTCTTAACACCGTGGCCCAGCAATGCAGATGGCTCATTAATGTTCCAGTCTTGCCCTCTCAGCAAAGAAAAAAACCACACACTCACTTACACAGAGGGGTCAGCCTGTGAGGCAGCCTTCCTCTGCTAGCTTGAGTCTGGCTGCTTCTGTTCAAGCTGTCGTCTGTACTACTTAGGTTCACCTTTATGCAGCAATGAGGTGAAAGATTTTTAAAAAGATGTCGGGACAGCTCTTGGTGCCTTCCTTACAGCTTTGAGTCTGGTAAAATCTGGAATTCTTGAGAGCCCCTTGAGATCAGCAAAAAAAACCCTTGGTATCATGTTTCTTTGCAGACATCATTAACTCAATTAAACAAAAGAGAAATAAAGTAATTTACTGCTTGCTAATTACACACACACACACAAAAATTTAACACAAGCAAGCAACAAAAAGAACTCCTGATATAATTCACTCTGAAATTAAGATTTTTTTAAAAAAAAACACCCTCGACTTCCATCAATGCAAGTAATAAAATTAATGTATTGCTACTAATTATAGCAGTTCTCCTAAAGTCAAATGCATACAGCTATGGTGACCTTACATATTTTGACAAATGAAACTTGAAAGAACAAACAGAGCTCATCAGATCCATTTCCCCGACAAGGAAACAAGGTCGTGGCTACAGGCATATAGTTTTCCCTGCTTTCAAGAAGGTGTCAAAAGCACACTGACAAAGTCTGACAACCACAGATGATCCCAAGAAAGGCTTTGCCACTTTATTTTTCTTCTTATTGTCATTTGAAGAATGGAAATAAAATTCTGTTATGCCATGCATTGCTGCATCAGGACCCCATCAGCTATTTGCTAATGGAATGTGCATTGCTCCCCGCACTGCCGCCCCTGGGCTCTCCTTCTGCAGCACCTTGGAAGCAGGGGAACTTCTTTCATACTCTTATACCACCACCTTTTTTACACTAGACTTTCTTGCTTAAATAATGAGGTTTACTTCCAGTAATCTTTCTAATGTTTCTGTACTACAGAATAGGTACTCCAGAGCTGCTTCAGCAATGGTCAGGGCATAATGGCAAATTGATCTATCTCTGAAAAGCTGAATGCAGTATGAGGGAGAGTACAGGGAATTCATGGAATAGAAAATTTCAGAGTTCTCCCATTTGAAGCTAACTCCTCAGTCCCAAAAATACCATTGGGCACCTCAGCATCCCAGCCTACAAGGGATTAGTGCCCTGTTTACTACCCCAAATATTGTGTTAATCAGTACCATGCATAATTTAATACAAAAATTTTTCCAGATTTTTTACATCTTTCATACATTCTACGTTTCACAAATTCAACTTTTAATCCATTTCAACTGAAGACAAATTAAGACTTTGTTATTCAGTCTTCAGCAATTATAGCAGCTCATTAAATGAAGTTTTTTAATAAAGAGATGTTTGCTGAGAGGCCTGTAAAAATGGAAAGAATCATCTTTGCTTCTAATGAGAAGGTTTTCTGAAGGTCCAATGAAAAAGGAGAAGGTACAAGGCATAAGATCTGTGTTTCTTACACATGTTTCTACAAATCCCTTACATGTGGATCTGATCAGAAGAGGTGATGCTCAGGATGTCCTCAGTTTCACAGAAACTGTGAAGTTTTACAGCATTTTTTCAGGAAAAGGCTGTTTGGGTTTTTTTGTTTTTAAATCATCTCAGCTTACTAATGAAACCAATCCCCTCTACTTTAGTTACTGTAGATCAGGATCCAGCCAAGTTGGTAGGACAGTAGGTGGGGGAAAAAGTAGAAAAATGGGAGGGAAGGTGCCACTCTGGAAGGTCACACAGAGCTTGCTGCTGGTGGATCCCTGCTGAGACCCCCCCCTCCTAATTGATTGTCTTGCCCAGCAGGAACTTGCAGACTCTTCAGGAGCTAAAGGAATGGGAGCTGCACTTTTTAGCAGTAATAAGTGACCTTAACAAGGCAACTCTTCTGAAAAGGGTTGAAGGCATCTGTTATTTTGTAAAATAAGTAGATGGATGATCTATGTACTGTATCTGTTTAAGCATGTGCACTGACTCTTATAAATGTAATGTGGTAAAGGAGCAAAATTACTGCCCAGTAAGCCCAGGCAGAACTCCTGAGTAATAGGAAAACTGATCTTATTTTACTCTGAGTTAGGGACAGTTGACTTCTTGTCTATTAGTGTAGCTTTTGATATTATAGTGTAATTAAATTTGAACCCAATGTGCCCAACTTCTACAACAAATGATACATACATCTTTCTTCTCTTTGTGTTGAAAATACATCCTGGCTGACTGGAATCACTGTGGCAAGCTGTAAATGATGTATGAAATGAAAAATCCCTGCTCACTGCAAAGAGAGAATATGGACAGGGCTCAGCAGTCGCTGCTGGGCTATGCTATTTGCTGAAATATTCAGCTCAAATGCAATCACACAGGCTTGCCAGTGCTGACACTGGGTAGCAAGTTGCCTATATCATTTTTCAATCTTATTCTGGACCAAATGACCAATAGCTGGCGTGATTAATTCAGAAAAAAATTTCAAATATCCTAAACCAACTTCTGTTGTTGGATTATGTTTTGTTTGTTTTTTTTTTAATTTACTCAGGTGACTAATGTTCAACTGCCTTTGTCTCACTAATGCTCTGAATTTTAGAAATTCACAAAGTGACACCAAAAAGGGCTGGACAGATCAAAAAATATCAAACAATGTATTTTTTTCATGACTTTGGAACTATTTGTAGACACTATTTAATATATACTGGACTGGTAGCATGTTTATTAACATCTTTAACATCTTTTATCAAAGTCAGAGGCAAAGACTCTCACCATGTTATACATAGAAATACATCTATATCTCAGCACAAGTGAAAAACAATTTGCATTCCTGCATAGGGCTGTTGGTAGAGCAGAGATATTTGTATTAACTATTGGGACTGAGGCTATGATTTAGCAATATACAGACTTTTGCAGATTATGGAGTTTCTGCTAGCCCCATACTCCCCATTTGTTGTCATCCTACAGCTCACAGGTTCCTCCATTTTACCAAGGCAACAGAAAAACCTTACTGTGAAGTGAATCAGGAATCTGACCTGACTTGAACAAACACTGTCTAAAAGAAAAGAAAAGAAGGGAAAGGAATACTATTTGTGATCCAGACAAGTTCTCCCTAAAAAAGAGGGAAGAACAAGTTGAAACATGAAACTCTGCACAGGATTTATTTAGGGCAGGGTGGGTGTCATTCAGTCAATAGAAACATCCAGGGTGGATACCCAAACACCACAAACTGTTCAGAAGAGCTGTGCATTACAAACCTATGAGCTGGGAAGGGGAAAGGGAAGGGAAAGGCATGGCAGCTGAGAAGATGGGTGACTGTGTTGGCAGTAAATGTGTGACTTCTGTCTCCTGTGATGTTTTTAAGCCTGATTGACAAAATGCAGATCACGTAGCACCTATGGGGTTCTCTTTAAAGAGCTTTATTCTTGAACCTCTTCAAAGATCACACAAGTTGAAATTTGAGATTTCTTTCTGCCTCTGTGTTCTTCCTTCCCTCTTTTCTATTGAGCTGGCTGCAAAGGTTAGAAACTTGTCTCACTTTCCCTGAAGGCAACCAGCAAAAGAGAACTTCGAAAAAGGGCTTTAAAATCCACATACTTTAAAATGTATTAACTGTTAAACTTTGGTTTTGTTCAGACATTTTTTACATACACATTTTCATGCATTATGGAAGTTTGGAAGTCTAGCTTTACATACTTAATGTTTAACCTTCCAGGCATATTTTTTACTTCTTACCCCTTCTAAGTGGGTGTTAATTCAAACTAGTCAAGAGGGCATGAACTGGAACAGAAGATCTCTTTTCCAATGTTATTTTCTCCAGACCTTTCAAAGATAAGGTTAGATATATTTGTCTGATCCAAATGTGGTGCAAGCAGTTAATGGCCCTCAAAGCACTAGCATAGCACCTTGAGGCCAGAGTGGATGAACTGAAGGAGCAGAGAAATACAGATATCTCTACAGAAACAGCAAAGCAGTCCTACATCAGAGCTGCTATTCTTACCATGCAGCAGGGAACATGGCACACATAAGGGGAGCTAGAGGTAAGGTCGCTATTTTAAACATACAGAATATAGCAGAGAGAGAGAAGACCACACCGTGAAATCTACTTACATTGATTATACCCATACAGATAAAACCCCAAACAAGAGAAAAATAAGATATTAGAAGCATCATTGTACTAATCATCTCGTGATCAGGGAACAAACTCTGACGCACAAAGTGTTTTATCTAAGATCTTCTTCCTCTTATGTTTGAACAGTGACAAGTGCAATGACAGCATAACCTGCAAACAAGGCTGCTGCGCGCTACTGGAGTCTGAATATTTTTTTTCTACACATTACTTATTCTGAGCATTGTTGTAACATCTACAATCCCCAGTCATGGGGCAGGACCCCACTGAGAAAACCAAGTCCAATAAAACAGCAGTAACAGGCAACTACAACCCTTTGTATATAAATTAGATCGCTTACAGCCTGAAGATGAGCAGAACTCCATCTGTGCACAGCTTTCTGCATTTGTGTGTGACCAGGTGCTTAACGCCTGAGCCATCACTCTCTGCCTTCCTGCAGCAGCCAGAGCCAGCTGGGAGCTCCCACTGTAACTTCAGTGTAGCTTACCAGGGGGATCTAAAAATCAGAACACAGCCCCATGGCTAACAAATTTAGACAAATCCAACTGAATGCTCTAAGATGCTAGGAAAGTTTACACAAGGGGTTTTTGAACTGACTGCTTGGAGACATTTCTGCATTTGCTCATGGCCATCAAAAAGAGCTGATGTAGAAAGATGGACTTTTTCATGAAAGAAAACTAAGATCAGGTTTGAACCCTGAAAGCAAAAGATGCTAAAGTAAAATAAAATTATTTAGTTCTAAGAATCAACAAAATAGGGAGGCTGATGCATTACAGTAATAGAAAAGAAAGGGCACAAGAAAGAGACAAAAGCTAAGTCCTAAATAACTAAATTACATTTGGCAGGAGACTGCGCTGAGGCAATACCTGGCCCAGCTACCTCTCTCTAGAATAAATGAAGCAGAGTTGGACCTAATGTGTGAATGGCTGAGGTGTGTCTGGGGCTCTGAGCTATCTCTCTTTTTTTTCTCCTTCAAGAGCAGGCATTTGGCAACACAAACCCTTGTGGTGCTCTAAGGAGAGTACCTTGACAGGAGCCACTTTGGATCTTCTTCATCCCTAGAGACAAGAACACTCCAAAGTTTGCTTAAACTTATCAGAAAATAAGATAATATTTGTTGTAAAATAGAGAAGAAATTTTTTACCTAGTCTCAAGATCAGACTGTTAGCTATAGCACCTGATACAAAAGGTCACAAGTAAAACCTAATTTTAGTCTAATCTTGCTTCAATTAAAGTTTTCTATTTGCCAGTGGAATACTTTTCTAATTGCTTACTCTCTTTACATGGGATTTCAAGATGTGTTTGACACATTGGAGACTGGAGACAAAGGTTAAGGTTAACAAACATAACCTGTCTCCTGAATGCCACTGTCAGTGATAAGTAATTTTATCTTACCTGACCCAAGAGTTTATTTAAATTCTAGTCTGAGGTGCAAATATAAGTGTTCCTGCTAGCTCTGCTGACTGGCTGTCTTCTTGGGTATCATCTCAACTCTGTTACACACGTAAGTCAAAAGATATATGTGCTCTCAAAACTCTGTTAGTGGCTTTTTCCTGATCTTTTTGGGTGTAAAATCATTATAACTGCCAAATGGCTGTTTATCCTCAATCTGATCTGTTCATTACATATTGGTAATGGATTAATTCATACGAACATCATGACACTGGTGACACATCTCACTACCTTCCTACACTGGTATATATGACATCTGTAACAGTTATTTCTGGAGTATATGGCCAATGCATTCTGCAGCAAGTCCACAGGTCTGGTCTTCACATTCCTTATAGGTTTCCTTCCTATAGGACTTGGGATGGTGCCTGCCTGTTTCATATATGTAGCTCTGACACAGGTTTTGCACATGTGAATGAGAACATACTCTCAGAAATAGCCATATCCATGGGGTTGGTTATAGGAGAAAACAAAAATGAAATGCAATAGCACATGGAGACAAGATAATCTTCATGCAGATATCCCAAGGGAACTTCAGAATGAAATGGCTGAGCTGAATACAAAAAAAGTTATCAGCCTAAAATTATCTACTGTGGGGGACTTGACCTTCAGAAAGGTATTGAGGTGATTCTGGAAGCCAGGCACTAGAGAAGTGAGGTTTTAAAAAAAAGTGTTGAAACGACTGCATTAAGAACAAATTACACATGTTAGTGACAAACAAGCACAGACCCTACAAAAGATGTGTCACTGTCATCCATGTAGCCTTTTAAGAACTGTAAACAAAACTGAATAAGGAAGAAACAACAAATATTTATATGGGCTTCTAAAGCCTTTGACAAAAGAAACTAGATCTGGAAATCAAAAATGTCATAGAATAGATACTGACTTGAAGACAAGTATAAATAAAGGAACCATTTTCAATCTGATAAATAAATGGGATTGAAACATACTGGTTGTTCTGTTTGTGGTTTTCCTAATTAACTGTGTAAAGGCTTCACTTGTAGGCATATTCTTCTAAAGCACCTGACTAACAAGACCACCCTCTTGACTGGAATTTCCATATACTCATGTGAGTAAAATTTAGATAACTAACTTTTATACTTATAGAATTTTTGTGTTGGTGAAGAGAAATCTCCTCTAGCTATGAAAGTCACCTTTTTCTCTCTGGATGTACAGTAATGATTCCTCTTAAAGGAGGAGGCGGGGGGGGGGGGAGGGGGTGGCGGTAAGAAGGGAAAGTGTAAGAAGTACTGCCAGTCATGAACTCAGAAAACATTAGAGGAGTTTCCAGGCTGATCCTATGTCCTGGACATTAGAAGGAAGACAAATGTCTAGGTAAAAGCAATGCTAGAGACATCAAAGTTTGTCTGAATTTTTATTTTATTTTGATAATCTGATGATTTTTAGTATTTCAGATCGTTCAAGGTGTCTGCTTACATATATATTGGCCAAAACACTTTGTGAAGAAGAAAGTCATGGGTACTTTTATGAGGAAAGAGCAGAAATATAAACTCTTTCTCCATGCTGTTGAAAACAGCCTCATGTTTAAATATGAACCAGGAGAATGGAGTGACATAAAGCCATACACCAGTAATACTGTCTCCAATAATATACTAGGCCACTTATGATAATTGATGACTTCTGTTCCTACAGCTTTACCATATATCAATTAATTTGCATAAACAATAAAAAGTTAAAAATTCCTAAAAGGTTAAAACAAATCCAAGAGACTGGTGCTGAAACACAAGAAATCATCCTCAACATTATAGTCTTCTGTGTCTCAATGAGAGCACACAGAAACTGTACTGACTGCACAGAAAGAGGAGAGGAAGACAAAACCTGTAGAGTAACTGCCAAATGAAAGGAGAACCAGAGCAAAGAGAAGTAATTGTGAACTGAATGAAGGAGATAAACAACAGGGGTGTATCCTGTAATGTTATCATTAATGCTGCAAAGAGGGCAATATATGTCTAGGATCTTTTGCTACATGAAACTATACAATCAGCATGCCTGAAACATTCACACCAGCTATATGACTGTGTTGCACTTACCAGCAATATTCAGTGCTCTCCAAGAGAACCTTAAAACACTCAAGAGTGTATTCTGCTTCTCTAAGTAACATCAAACATTTCTTTGCAGCACTGTCTCTCATGCAATAAGCCAGCCCTTGAGACAAACTAAGACAATATTCCTAAAATAGGCAAAATAAGGACAATCTGGCAAGTTATTTTCTGCATTAATATTTTGGCTTGTCACCTCCCCCAGCAATTGATAGTAACTTTTGAAAATAAGCAAACTGTTCTTTATATCTCTGGGTTTAACAAAGATAATGTATCAGAGTTCCAAGACCATATTAACATAAGGTTTATCCCCTTCCCTAAGGTCTCTTCCCTGGCATTGTTATTGCTGCTAATATTGTAAGTGTAGTATGGAATGGCCAATTCACCCATGTGCCATGTTTTGTACATTGCCTGAACCTGCTGGAACATGATTTTCGTAAGAATGATGAGAATAATAAACTACTTCTGGCAGAGGTTTGCAAAATCTGCACACATTTTACTCACGCAGTAATGGGCCATAAAACTCTTGGAGAACTGCAGGAGAAAAGCAATGTACACATACATGCATAAATTAAAAGAAATGTGAACTTGGTGGAATGCTACTTCTTTAGACATTTAGAAAAGGCACGTATATCAGGAGAAAATGACATATGTACTCAGTGGCATTCACAAAAGTCAGAGAAGTTAGAGCGTACTAGTTTCTAAAAACAGATTTTATGGGAGTGCTTTCAGTGATCCAGTCTCAGTAGTTGCCTCAGCTGGATACTACGTTTAATCCCCCACATGGGCTGTAGCAATCTTGCAGTAGCAACTTTACAAGCAGACAAAAGTCTTAAAATGTTCCTTCTCCTACCAACCTATCATATGGAATACTTGTACTTTCATTGGATGACCAGCAGGGAGGATGACCTCGTTTTAGTCTGCTTCACTAATCAAGTCGAAACCTTACTGAAAGGGTTTCAGATATTTTACCACCTTCATAGAAATTCAAAAATAATTTACATTTTTCGGAAGACCAATCTGATGTCAGGTAAAGCTTTGCAATTGTCTTCTCACTAGTACTGAAAATCATCAGAAAAGTTAGAGATCATGACAACTACTTTCTTGCTACATACTGCTGAATGCTTTATGTACCAGCTGTGGTGACAGCATGGAAAGTACAATGCCAGTTTTTCTCTTTTAGTCTTGGCCCCCTCATTTGACTTGCTTTTGGAAGACCTACAGATAAACTGCTGTGGTCCTTCCAGAAACACAGGTAATAGGAATTGCTGTCATGCAAAGCTAAGTTTCTGGGATAAGGAGATATCTGACAGCATTACATTACTGAAACACAGCTGGATTTCCTCCAAACCAATGTCCAGTCAGAGGGATAATGAAATTGCTGTGGATTTCCTAAAGCTGAGAGATTAAATTCAGCTTTTATGTGAGCAGAATTTCACTAGTAAATCAGAGAGGTCTTGGTAACTAGTGTATAAAACACAAGAAAGAGCAGGGAAAATACTTCCAGTTTTTTTAAGTGAAAACTCGGATCACCTCTCTCAGTTATTTAGATTACCTACTTACACTGTCAGTGCAGCAAGGCAAGTTTTTGCTTACCAAGGAACCAATTTGAAGTCTGAAATTCTAAAGTAATTGACATTCTGTATGCTGCTGCAGCTTCAAAGAGACAGAGGTACTGCAGCTCCTGGTGTTGCCAGCAGCATGTAGCAAGTATTTCCTGCATTTTCTGTGAATATCTGAATATGCAGAGAAATTGACTGGACGATGACGAAGGTAGCTGGCGTAAAAAGCACAGTTTGCCATGAAGTTAATGAAAGTACAGTCTTAACTGCACAGGAAAGCAAATCTTTTTTTATTTTTTCTTTTTTCTTTATTTCTTTCTTAGTTTAGGAATTTAATTTGGATCATGCAGGTAATACCTGTACTTAAACAGGATGAGCTCTGAATCAAAAACAGTAAACACAAAGGAGAAAAAAAGGGAAAACAAATTACTGGCACTGAAACAAATGCAATCAACAGGGCTTAACCATACACCAGGATACTCCCCATTCTCCTGTTCAGTCTTAGAAATATGGTGTTCAGCCACACCATTCCTTTATTGCTTCTGAACAGCTTCTAGTCCTTGCTGCCTCTGATAGAATTTTGCTTTGAGAGCTTGTATCTGCTAGTGACTAGCAACAGGTCAGCTAAGCAATTGATTTTAGGTGCAGAAATGAACCAAATGTGTCTTCTTCAATGAAAAGTTGGGTAGGACACAAAAAAACTTTGTCATGTTTTTTATCTTGTTCCTCCTTGACATTGAAGTCCTGTACCAAGTTTCTCAACAAGCACTACTAGATGGAGGAACCCTGCCATGTGTCCCTTCAAGCTCCTCCAGCTGCCCAGTGGCATTTGTGCCATGATCTCACATGAGCTGTCAACTATCAACATAATCCAGATCTTTCATTGTACTTTTGCTGAGACTTGCCGTGTCTGGTTTTAATTTATCTATTTGCTCTTTCTCTTGCAATAAACTTGAGGACAGTGCCAAGTAGTGGAGGTGAATGAATGCATTCCTGTTTGACACTACCGTAACCCTGAAACATGGGCTCTTTCATGCTTGTGATCTCCTGATCATGTATTTTATTTCTCTTTCACATAACAGTAATTCTATGAATTTAGTTATGACAACTATGAAATATATTCTCTAGATCTATGAAATATATGTGTAGATTTTGTTTTTCAGGGCTCTTTTCAATATTATTATTAGAGTAAAATCAGATTAACATACACTTTTCTGAAGCCAAATATATCTTTCCTTAATGACTTCCTGAATGACTCTGGTTTCATTTGTTTTAGTTCAAGATGGTCTTTCAAATAAATAAGTATAATTGAAAGAACTGCAACACCTTTACAATCATTCCAACAACTTGGATCAACTTTTATTCACTACTTTGACTACATGAACAGTATTTCATTATTCTAATAACTTTTTCCAGTCCATTTCTTTACTGAGATGTTCTGGGAACTTAGCAATCATAAAATTAGCTCAGACATCCACCATTTTCCCAGTGATAAGGCGTCACTTGCACTTTTCCTAAGTATTTTCTTTTTATTGAATCTTTAAAAAAACAAACAAGAAAACAAACAAAAAACCAAAAACTATTAGAGACCAATATAAGATGAAAAGTAGAAATGTCGGCAACAACCCTCCAGAGGACCTAATTTATCTTTCATGGGGCAGATTAGCTCTGTAGTTTATAAGCTTTACAAATGAAAAAATAATTTTCTCAGGAGCTTTGGTATCCTACCTTGCAAGAACAGAATTCTTTTGGGGGTAGTGTGAGAGGTAGTGCCATATACAGGAGTTCCCCAAAAATATATATGTGAACAAAAGTTATCTAATGGTAAAAAAAAAAAAAAAAAAAAAAAAAAAAAAAAAAAAGGTGCATTTGAGGTTTAGAAAAGAGACTCAGTTGGGTATGACCAAAAATCTACCTGACTGTTAACTATAATATATATCAACATAAGGAAAAAACAGACTGACAATTACATGGAGGAAAAGAAAACCACATGTTTTTTCAGCATGTTTCACTATGTATTTTTACTTCTCTATTAACATTTAATACTAATAACCATCATGTTACTAATATACAAACAGACTGCTCTGGTCTTTAGGAAAAGTGCTTTTTTGTTTCTCATGCTCTCAGCTTCTAAGTTTCTTTATCTTCCTGTTCTGTCTCCACATCTCACACTGCATTTTGTAACATAAGAAAGTTCTGTCTTATGGAATTTCCAAGAGAAAGATATATATTATTTACATCTGGAGCTACCATAAGAGCATACCTTTTTTTTTGTTTTTGTTTTTTTCCCCCCCCAGTATCTTTTTCTTCCATATTTTCAGTGCAAAAGACTCCTACCAGGAAATACCACAAGAAAGCAGGCAGGTCTTTTCATGTTAACTAACTGTTAAGCATGTTTAGTCAAAAAAAAGAAAAAAGCCCACAGGAATGCTTTTTGTTGTGGGATTCATTAAGAACAAAGGCATAAGCCAGTCTCTCAGGCAGCCCGTTTTGACAGATTTGAAACCCAGGCAGTTTCATTAACCCTGGCTCTTGCAATTTTACCCGTTTCAGCAATACATAGTGTGGTTAAAGACTATCCATCAAAATGATGATATGTTTGAAACTGGATCGCAATTCTTTTAGATTAAGTGGTTCCTTTATATTGTCAAGTGTTCCGAAGTACAGAATTAGGAGTACCAGTGCAAGTGGATTTCTTCCAAAGTACTGCTAAATATACACTTTAGTAGCTAATCCTACTTTATCTAATCATCATCAGAATTACTGAATCTCAACACACTTGATAACGTTAAGAAGCCTTGAGGTAATAAACCTAGGTAATGTTTAAGTCAGAAATCCTGTCAAAGGGCAGTATGTTTGACCATTAATTAAACTACAGGGCCGTTAAAATATTTCATCCTTTCAAATTTGAATGCCTAAAATCAACATGCTGAAAGGACACTCAGCTATGAGGCAGTGAACTGCTTAGTAAAAGTTTCTGTTATTAATTTCTGCAGAGGTACAGTGATACTCTGAATCCGTAAGCATAACTGTTAAAATAAAACTATCTAGCTACTGATTGAACACTAAAATCAAGTAGGCTGCAAATTAAATGCACGAGTATCAAAAGAAGAAAAGTGGAATTGAACGACCCAACATACTATTGCTTTGTTCAACAATGGCCAAGTCGAACTGGAAACCTTTGGCTGCCCTAACCTGTGAGACATCACTGAAGTTATGCCAGTGGCTATGTTGGATCAAGCCCTTTATACTGTAAAGTGGTAAATCCATCCCACAAACCAAGAAATATTGCCTCCTCAGAACTGTAGGGAATGAAAATATTGAACCTTCAGTATGTATATAATATAGATAAGCCTATACTCACATGGTCTAAATTCCTTTGAAGTCATGATGTTTACAATTTCCCATGAGCTCAGCACCTTTTAACACCTAGATAAGATCCAATAGATAATGTAAGGCAGGGTCACAAAGTGAAATCTAAACTGTGTGAATGTAGACACTATTGAAAACATGTGATCTTATTATCTTCTTTTCACCTGTGTAATAGAAATATTGTCTATAGCTTATTGTTTGACATTAATGGATAACATGGATGAGAAAGCCCAATCCATCTGTTTGAGAGTTTCCTTATTATTTGTGCCAGAGGTAAGAACTGAAAGCTACAGCATTTACTCATTAAGGCTGCAGTATCTGGAGCTTGGGGAAGGGTAAAATACAGATTTAAGAACCAGCTCCTGATAAAGAGATATACTGAATCTAGAATACAATATGGCCTAATTCTAACATTGTTGCATAAAGGATTTTTCTTGCCATGAGGCATATATACAGAACTATATACAGACACAAAACCAGCCCATTTTGAAACACATGGCACATATTTTCTTAAGCTTTCAAACACTGTAAATTTCAAGTTATGCCTGAGGAATAATAAAATTTACCACACATCATTTTTTTCATAGTAAATTTGGAAGTCATTATTTTTTATAAATTGAGATGCTTTTTCAGAACAAAATTGCTTAAATTTTATGCCTGTATACTAGATCCTGAGAGATTTTGGGAATAAGTTAATGTGCTTCTGGAAAGAATCACTTTAGGTCTTTATAAGAACTAATTATTGTAAACAAGTAGCATGGTTTGTTTTTGTCTTTGGAAAATATCAGAGAGAAGTTTCTTTTTTAAAAGAAAATTATTACTTACAAACATTTGCTAAATAAAAAAACATCACAGATGATACTGATGAACATTTGTTTCAATACTTGCTCCTTGTTTTTCTGGTCCATCTGGACAAATTTTCAAAATAGGACACATTCTGGAAAACCCAGATGTGTGACAGCTTGTTTTTGCTTAGAAACCAGCCTGGAAAGTAACAATGTTAACCAACAAGTAACGAATAGATTTTCTAAATGGTACAGAAGTACCCCTGACTGTCCTGTGTGACAGTCAGGATTCTAGAGGGGTAATACACACACAGCAGCAGCTCACACTTCAGCCCCTGAGGAAAGAAACTTCAGCGAGACTGGGAAGCTGCAGAGACCACTGAGAACTTTATGGCATTGCTTTTCGTATCAGCAAAAAGTAATTTGAATGGATCCAATAATATAATGAAAACATAATCACAAAGAAAACTTTAATGAATGTATGAGTGCTTGATCAAATCCCATAGAAATGAAACAGCTGCCAGCTTCACTGGATGTGAAGACAACAGACTGAAGTAGCTTTAGAACCTGAGCTCTCCTGCTGACAAATCACAAAAACACAATAACTTGTTATGAATAATGCCTTCCAATTCATAACAGAAAATGTGCATCCCCCAAAAAAGTACAATATCCTACTCCTTAAAGCCTTTGATTACTCATAAAAAGTGTCTCTAGTCTGTTCCTGTAGCTATTCAACTCTTTCAGTATTTGTCTGCATTGCCTCTCATGTCTATGTGATGTTTCCTTAATTTGTCATTCTCGTTTTATTTTAAGCATTACTTCTATTTTAAACATAATTTCTATGACAGGACGTATTTCTAAGTGCTGGCTGAGCTGGTTAAAGCATTAGCAGGTGATTGATTCCCATCATCATGGGACTCACTCTAAATACATTTGGTATTTAAATAGGAACTAGCCATTGACTCTGTAATCCCTTGTGCCACACTTGCCCCACAAAAGGATAGTGACAAAAAGCTGGTACAGTATTTGTCAGGATACCCGTGCCATCTTCTCTGTCCCCACAGGCAGTGACTGTAAATGTCTGTGACTTCAGGAGACTTTGTGTTGTGATATTACTGTGCACATTTCCACAGGGAGCTCTGGGAAAGGACGTTCACATTTATGTTAAGACACTGAATTCGGCTGCCTTCCACAGACAGGCTGCCTAATACAGAACGACTGCTATGTGGACAGAAAGCAGAAGGACATAAACATACTGCAGTACATTCGGTCACAGATTAAGGCCCTTTTCACAAGGGACTGGACAAAACAAATAACTGAAATAAGAAATACATGTGCTGAGCCCTCACCGCAGTGAGTCTGTGTTTCAAAACCTGCCAAATCTTTTTTCATTATTTTTTTAAATTATAAAATCTCATACAGAAGAGTTTAAATACGATGTTATAGACTACTGATCTTGATACTGATGAACTTCTGGGTTACTTGAGCCTAAGGATAGCCAGTTTCCAGAGGCTTAGCCACCACTCTCTCCCTCTCCAGAGAGAAATTTGATAACTGACCCCAATACAGCATCAGGACATATTTGGCTTCCCAGGGCTCAGCCATGTGGATCGACTCAAGGGCCTCTGGACTGTCCTCCTCAGAGTCACAGGCAGAGGAGGCCTCAGCACAGCAGGATGCAGGAAGCCAGCCCAAGGCTGGCACTGCCCACAGGAAAAATCCAAATAGGTTTGCCAGTCACAGGTTTGAATATATCAGGAGGCATCTGTGCCTCCATTTTCAGCATCAGAGAAAAAGCATATACTCTTCATCCGAGGAACAGTTAATGATTTCTGGGCCAGGATCTAAATCCCTGTCACACTCTACTTTTGCTTATCCCCAGCTTACTATTCATTTTCTGCCACTGTAGTCTCCTCTAATTTACAGGAGTAAAGTTTATACTCCCAGTGTAAACTGCAATGTCTCATCTCCTCCTTCAAAACACCTGTAGCAGACCAGTCCAGAACAGAGAACAATCTTTCAACAATCTGGGCTAAGCCTCACTGCCATTACCACCTACCTGTCACTCAGACACTGCTTTCTCCATTACCTGGACTCACAGCTCCTCTGCTGCTCCTCCCAACATACACCCTGTAGTATGAACACAACTGACACATGTATTCTCCCTTGCAGCCAAATGCTTGTATCTGTCTAAGTTACTGCTATGCATTTTAACCTTCCTAAATGAAAATTTACAACAACTTTACAAAAAATTTACAACTGCAGAAACCTCTTCATGGAAGTGTTACATATACTCACAGAGCTGTGCTGTTTTGGTAATACAACTACTGTATGAAAGCAAGGCTTAAATATGGTAATTTTACATTATCAGTGTAATCTTGATAAAATAAGCATTTTATTAACATAAAAAGCAAACAAACAAAACACAGGGAAAAAAGCCACAAAAAATATCTGATGAAAACCAGCAACTATAGGCACCTCAAATCATGCACCCAAGAACCCTTCTAGTACCAAACTGTGCAGAAATACCAACATGATAAAATCGTACTCAGTCTTGATCCTGTAAACACTTACAAATATAATTATATTTTACATATAAGAATTTGAGGGAAAAAAATCCATCTTGCTAAAGATGCAAGCACATAGAGCCGGTAATGATTTTCATGACCATTTGATATTTGTTTGCTATTAAGAATCATACAAATATCTGCCTTGAATTATGACTCACTGCTTAGCAAAATTCCATTTTATTTCCCTATAGAACAGAAAGGCTGATGAGAAATTGCTTAAAAGACCATGTCCCTCAGTAACCAATTCCAGACAGCTTGTATGACATTTCCCTGGGAATGCAAAGGAAAAACTGTAAAAGAGAGTAAATTCACTTGGGGCCTCTCCTCCAAGCTATAAGCAAATGAATCTGTCTGTGGTTCTGCTTCAGGCTTGGAATACGGTAAGGTTGTGGGATTAGCAGAAGTCAGACATTCCTGTCTCAGAAATGAAAACCTAGTATATTCAGAGGAAAATGAAGACACAAGTAGAAGAAGTTTTGAAAAAATACCATTCTGTAATTGAAATATGTCTGGTGTGGGTCTAAATATGCAGTTCTGGTCATTTTCAAGGAATGTCAGCATGGGTATTTACCATGGGTAAATCTGCATATGATTATATACAGAACATCTTTCTTAACTGGAAAAAGTGCTATTATCATTCTTCATTTTTGCTATTTTTGTTGTTATACTTTTCTGTATTAAATGAATGTTACAAAATACTTGTGAAAGCTAAATAAACATGCACACGCCTGATAGAAAAGAAAAATTCATTTCTGAATTAATACAGTAACACAAGCCTGCATATACATAAAATATTGCTGTGAACATTGTTTCCTGAAGGACAATCAGCAAGCCATTACTTTTAAACTTCCAAAAAGTACTGTTAATACCATATACAGCTGAACAATGCATGGCATAAATAACACTACAGAGAACAAATAGTAGCATAAAAAGACAGCATTTATCAATTAGTCAGTTTCCATAAAAGTGTACACTGAGACAGGGCAGTTAGAGAAAAAGTACTTACTACAAGGCATGTAAAAGAGAGAAAACCAAATGAAAATGCAATGCTAGAAAGTATGAAAAAGGCATTTCAATATGTACACCTGAAGAAACGAAAATATCCACGAGAAGTATACAGTCAAACATGGTTTTCTTAAGACAGCATGCTGAACAGACCAAGGAAGAAGAAAACCAGGAACTAGTGTATGTAATTTGACTATATAATAAACATAATGATGAGAGTATTTGAGATGTGTTGTTATTATCTTTAATTTGCTAGCCAGACTGTCTTTTCTATAACACATTCAGTATGTGACACTACACTGGAAGTATGTAATACTGCAAATCCTTTTAACTGACTTCTTGGAAGTTTCTTATAAAATCAGAAACAGGGAACTTGGATTTTAATTAATACAGGATAGGTGTAATTTCTTTCCCACAGATTCAGGCACTGGTAGGAAATTCAAGATGACATCTGTTGAGTTGGATTTTTTTCAGTTCAGGCTCTGCACCACTGAAAATATTTGGGTCACAGAAATCTCTTTTTTTATGAATAGCAAAGAATTTTGTTTTAAAAATTAATTTAAAATTCTTCCAAAAATTTGCAGCTAAGAGAAAACATGTTTTGGCCATGGCTTTCAGCAAACTAAACCATTTTGAATTCTGCAGGCTTGGTATGTCACTGCAAAGACACATCAGATTTGATTATGTTGTCATGTTGCATCCCTCAGCAGTTCATTGACAGACTGCAGGCTCTTGATCCAGATTTGTGCTTCTTTCTGAGTTTCTCTTTGAAAGCTCCAGGGCCAAACAACTGTGGGTACTGACAGAATTTATTTCTGTGTCATTATTAGACTGACTCCTGGAGCCTGTTTTGTAGAAGACACAGGACAGGAAGAGCCAGCCCATCAGTACCACACAAGATTTGCATTATTCAGTTTCAGCAGCACTTGGTTACATCAATTCTTGATAGACAAAGACTGACATGAAATGTTGAGGAAGAATCCCTACATCTTTGTTAAACCTGTACTTTAAGAAACTTCTTTAGGTAAGGATTTTCAGTTCTGTTAAAAGCATACTCTCATTAAGGCTTTAAATGGTATCTACAGAAATCAACTCTTCAATATGCCCATGTAGCAGAATGTACTTTAGAAGCTGCAGTCAGTTTACTGGCAATTAATTTCCAGATGCCTTCATAAGAAGGCTGTGGGGATTATCTAAACATCCACCCTGATCTCTGCCTTAAAGGCATCACCCTCAACAAACTGTGATCGTACAGGTTCTCTTACCATGTCTTCTTTTCTGGGGAATACACCTGAGGTAACTTTGTTATTTTTAAGCTAATTTATATAGAAAAAGGAGCTCTATACCTCCTGAAGATTTTCTCTAGCTTTTTCTAAGAATTTGAGGCCACTAAATGAGTTTGATCCTCGTCCAAATTTTCTCCATTGCTTAGTAACAGTTCTTAGGATGATTCTTCTTCAAAGATATTTAGTTTTCTGACTGTGCCTGAGTTTTAATCAGAAGCTGAGTATGAAGGCAGCTAATAAGCCCCTGCTATATGGTCTTAATATGTGCCACATTAGCTAAACAACATGATCACACTAATGTTAGCACTTATGTAACAGGATATTGTTCTGTTATGTTATTATAAGTACCTTTTTAAAAATACTTCCAAGAAAATTAGTCTTAAATGTAAATTATTCTTTTAAACTGGACTAGTTTCCTTTTTTTCTTAATGTAATGTAGGCAACCAAGATATCTTTAGTGCTTTTTTTTACATTCTCATTTTACTTTTTAAAAATTCTCATAGTTATCATTATGCATAATGTCAGTTTAAAGCCTGAAGTATTTTGTATTAGTAACCAGACAGTATTTTGGATAAATTTAACTCTATAAATAAAGAAAAAGTACTTGTGGGCAACTATCACAACTGAAGAAAATTCATCACCATGAAGAAATATTTAGAAAAAAGCTTCATCATCTCTGCCCATTCCAATGAAAAGATTTCATTCAGCTACAAGATGACATTCAGCTATTATATGACTGCCATTTTCAATGAACCAAATGCCTACTTAAATCTTATTTCTTAATAGTACGTTCTATAGAACTGGGAAATTTTGCCTGTTTGACCAGCATCTTTATCACACTTGTGCAACCAGCATGTTCTGCTTGCTCTCCTCTTAAAAACAGTTCCCATTTTCATTATTTTTAAGTCTAAAACCCCTTGTCTAAAACAAAACAAAAATAAATTCAAACAAAACCAATCAAACAAAAACCCCACAATCAAAACCAAACCAAACAAACAAAAACCCCACAACCAAACAAGTACAAAAAACTCACTCAAACCCATGTACCAGGCACTCTTTGCACCATGGCAAAGCCATGCCTATAGTCACATCATCCAATACATTCCATTAAATTCCTTTCTTGCTCCTTCTCTAAAGCAGTTCAGATTTCTTACCTCCCCTGCTGTACTTCAGCCTATTTCTTACACATCTGATTGTTACAAACCTCTTACTTTCCACCTGTTCATGGCTTGTTTATGTATGTTCATTCTTCTGCGATATTGTAATTCATCTCAAAAATCTCTTTTCTATCCATACCTTTATAGCTTTTTCTATGTAAATATATTCCTCATCTTCACCTTCACTGCTGGCTGATGATCAAGCAGGACACTTGCTGTTACTCTGACAGTAAGATTCAGAAATTACCCCTCATCACTTACACTGAGAATTGTAACACAAGTTACAACAGGTTCAGAAAGAAAGTTACTTTATTCACAGACCCAGAACTGACCCACGGAGGTAGGATCCAGTGGTATCCCTGATACATTTATATCCAAACATAGGAATTGTCCTTGTCCTTTACATCGGGAAATGAACAAAGATGAAATCATGCAGGTTAATTTCCTTCTTATTAGTCAAACTCGTTATAAATTTCCACCTCCTGTGTTCTGCAATATTTTTAGCTGCTTATTGGAACAACATTAAGCTAATTACAAAAATGCCCAAAGTGTATTTCTTCCAGACATAACAACCTGTATAGAACTTTCAAAACACACTGCTATTCATTTAGCAGAAAGTGTCTATCTGTGTTAATTTTGTGTATATAGCAATCTGTTTTTTTCCAAATTTTTTAGAAACTAGATGACAATTTCACATCTTAGGGTACAGATATAAACATTCGGGAGAGACATTGACCAAAGGATTCTGACAGAGTTCCTTAGTAGTGCAGAATCTTTTTTTTTAAAAGAAGTAATTATGACTATGCTATCATACATGTTAGGTCTGAAGTCTCTGACATACATTGCTATTTCCATAAGTATTCCACAATACCTTCTAAAAACTGGGTTCCTATGCTGTTGGTCTCCATATATTATGGCAATATACATGAAAACAAGAGCAATTAGATATTTTGAAAGTTAGGACATCAGTCTTAGAAACCACTATAAATGTATTATGAGTGTCTATATACACATATATGTGTATGTATACATGTGGAGAAGGAGATACTCATGTGTCCATGTGTTTGTGTGTGTGTATGTATACTTGTATTGCTAAGCATAAACACTGAGCCAGTAGACTGTCTCAGATCTCTTTTATTTTATGCAGTGTAATGATAACATCTGAAATCCTTAGTGCTTTGCAAGTCTGACAAATAACAAGAAAGCGTTGTTTTCTTCCTGCTTCATTAGAGACACTAGTAGTTAATGTTTATAGAATATCAATAATGCAGTTTGCAGTTCTGCATAATTGAAGACACCCTGTGTTAATAAAATAACTTGGAAAGAGAATGCAAAACACAAGGCATAAATCCTCTGCTGCCTTTGGCCTAATCGTAGAAAAGTTTAATTACAATGATGTCGCTGTACTGTAACCTACAAAAATACTTTTTTGTCACTTAGACCTATCAAAATGTGTGACCGTTTATGACATTTGTGAGGAAGAGCAAACAATATAATGGCCCACAAGTGAATACTTACAGTTATGGATTACTAGAATACACATTTGCAGTAGAAGCCCGTGGAAATGGAGGAAGCTTTCTGCTGCAAAGAGCTACAATCCATTATTTTAAGGATCTTCTGATAAATGAAGTCAGGAAATTCAGAGACAGAAGTAAAATGACATCTTTTGCTGCTATAGGCTCTGATGGCTTCTCATAGAGAAATCTTTTTGTTTCTTTTAAGCAGAACTTTCTATTGATTTTAGAAGTAAATATTTTTGTTAACAGGGAAGTGACTGGTTCTAGCCCATGGAAGATTAAATAAACCAAGTTTCTGAGATTCCTCAATAATGATAATGTGCAATATCTTGGTATGATGTTGTGTTATTTCTTTGCAATACCTCTATTTTATTGCAATGGACTACTACTGCGGACAATCATGTATTGTAGCCTTCTGAATCTTTAATTTAATTATAGTTGGTCAGCTCACTGTTGGTTTGAGGTTTTTTGAGGAAGGATCAAAAAGCAGAGCAGCAGAGATGCTTCTGCTCTGACTCTCTTTCTTCTTGTCTTAAAATTAAGGAAAAAAACAAATCAATAATTAGTGCATCTGAAAGTCAATACTTATGGGCTGTACTTTATTCATGTAGAGATCAGTTCACAGCCTCTATAAGTCACAGAAAAATAATCAAACTTTACTGAGAAAGTGTCCCAGCTCCAAGTCACAAAAAGCACAATGATAATAAACAAAGGTTAGTACTGTAGCAACGTCATAATCCCTCATATGCACCACCATCAAAGAGATAAATAATAGAAAATGTCAAAATAAAGAAAATTGAGATTAAGTAAGTTACTATGCACTTCGGGAAAGAAACTAAGAAAAAAATTAACAATAAATAACTGCTGCTTTTTTACTAGTGAGATTTAAAAGAAATTTACTGGAAAGTAAAAGCATGCTGCCTTTTGATAACATATCCCTCAAATTATGCAATATGTTATCTGTACAGGTTCATATTCCTGTTATGTCCTTATTCTCACTTTCCTAATTTGTTCTTACTATTTGTCATGTTTCTTTGTTATATTTATATTAAGTTAGCCTTGATCCTGAAATTGCATGTTTAACTCTACCTGTTTTTTGCCTGCTGTGGGCTCTAAAACCCAGGCTGTGTGTTCTTCAGGTGAAAACTCAAGTCTGCAGGACACTTCTGCAATGCTCCTCTCTCTGATTGAAACATTTGGGCAGTACCATGATACCCATGTGAGCAAGGTCAATTGAGGTCCATGGAATGGGAGCATCTATTGGACCCCAGATTGCCTACCAAAGCGATTCCATAGAAGAGAGTTAGGATTAAACTATTTGATTTGGGGTTTTTTTGTCTGAGTAACCTGAAATGGTTGAACCCCATTTATCTGCAAAAGTAAAATTTGCAGGTATGTAAGGGTAGGTATAAAAAAATTCACTCCACTTATTGCATAGTAAACTTCACCCTTACACGACTTCAGGATTTAAAAAAGAAACACCACTTCTGAAAAAAAGCAGGGCATGGAAGCAGGAAGGAAATGGAAACAAAACTCCATTTTGCCACAAACTTTTTTCCAACAGCCAGGATCTTAGCTCTCTGTGTAGGTGTGAGTAGATCTGTAAGAATAATATTTTTGTATTTTGGATAATATGCAAATAAAAGAAGAGGTAGAGATGACAGAATTGCTCTTTCAGGTCAATTTGAAATTGCACCTGTTGCCTCATTGTCTATTTTACTCAAAACAAATGGAGATCAGATTGATGTCTTCTAGCAGGTATTTTACATGGCAGGTGGTTTTCCTATTAATCTATGTCAGTCTTGAAAAGGTGATACTTTTGGCAAGAAAAATCTATATATTAATTTGAAAAGCATTATTAAAAAGCTTTTTTAATTTCTCTCATTTGGAATTTGGGTCAGATTCAATACTAGCTTTATTTCCCTAAGACTCTAGTTTAATTTTCCTTCCTATAATTTAATACCTGCTGAGGAGACAAATTCACTTAACTGTGTTTATGGGCAATGTCCCATACGGCCTTCTAACATTAACTCTACCTTCCTCCTCTGTACACTACTCAGAGATACCCTTGTTTTCCAACAGACACAATTGTGATAGCACATAAAATTCAGATTAAATAACCTTCTATGCCACAGGCAGTGCTGCATGCCATTTCCTGGTGCTTTCTCAACACAACCAAGCTGAAGTTATTAGAGATTTGACAGTGAGAAAAGCAGTCTGTAAATTTGGCTTCTGCTCCTTGCAGCTTTTAGCTCATACTTACACATTGTTTTCAGAAACTACTTCTGTACTATCTCCAGCTCCACTTCATGGCCCTGGCTGTCTACAGTGACTGCTATCACCTTTCGGGGGTTCATCTAAAAACTCTGTTCTGTCTACTTATTCTTCAGGCTGGATGCAGAGTACATGACAACCTTATACACTGTTGAAGGAAGAAAAGAGATAGACAGCAACTAATCTGTAAAACACAAGCTAACTTGTTTATTGGGATTATTTTTCCTTTTGTTTTCTAAGCTTCTCTTGGATGAATACAGGTATGCAGTTGTTTCTGCATTGGTGGTTTGGTTTTGTTTTCACTTATGACATAAACTCCTATCAGATACAAATCATGGCAATGCCCATTAGTGCAGCAAGAAGCTTTCAATGATGACTCTAAGGCATTTATGAGTTAGTGAAAAAAACCCACATCATGCAAGCATTTTGGGGCTGTTTACATGAAAACAAGACTTACGTGAAGGAATTAAGTTCACAAACACAACAAGCAACAGAAAGTAGAAGATTTTTGTTGGAAAAATGGATAATACTCAGATTGATTATATACCATTATATACCATTAACATGCTTATATATTATAAAGCTCACTTATTTTTTATCCCTCAAACAAAGCACATACCTTTACAATACAGTACTCAGAAACTTATTGATAAATGCACTAGGATCAGGTTTTTTTGTACTCTGTTTCTGTTGTTGAAGTGACTGAGAGGAATATTATTTTTGAGCTAAGTATCCACAGGAAAAATATAGTTGCTCAAAGAATTAGGTTGATGTTGTAAAAAATACCAAGAGTTAGTTCATGTTTGAGCTGAAATTAAGAGAAAACATAGCTAATCCAGAGGCTGGTGGGTTTCTTGAAATGTTTCTAACTCCTGCTTTTTTACAAATGAAAAACCCCAAAAACTGCTATAACGATCCAAATTCTACAGTTCTTTATTACTCACCAACCACCATGGACCTCAACATTCTTTCACTGACGCAGAGAAACAATTGGATGTTTTGGTGATGTGGACTGTAGAAGAACACTAATGGACTGCTGAAGAGAAAAGAAAGATAAAAACTTCCTGATACATAGAAAAACAGGATGAAGAACAGAGATCTTTAGCAAATCACTTAACCCCACCCAAACTTCCAGTCTGTAAAGTGCAGATTTTCCCTTTCCGTTCTTCCATTTTAGAGTTTGCAAAGTGCTCTAATGGTGTAATATATTCTAAGATATAGCATAAGTGATAAATGAAATTATGGCGAAAATTATTTTACATATTTTTATCCCCCAAGTATATACTCTTTATTGCTGGCGAGCAGTATTTATTATACTTCAGAGAAAGTTGAGAGGGAAAAACTGAAAACTGCTGGAGTTGATTCAATGAAGCAAAACCTATCAAAGTACCTGAAAAACATAGTGAACTGTGAAGTCTGATCTAGCAAACTGGAAAACACTGAACGTGTCATGTGGGCCAAGAATAATCTAACGAAATTGTATTTCAGCAAGGTAACATTGGTTTAGAGATGGAACAATTCAGTCATTGATGAACTCCACAGTAACTTACAAGTTCTAGCAATCTCATTTTTTGTTTTCTTTTTCTCTGCACTTCTCCCATTTCACTACTTTGTCTTCTCAGCAGTCTCTACATGCTGCCCAGATATATGTTTCTTACACAAATGAGAGTGTCTCTAGAGAAAACATTTGTGAAGTGCTTTATGACCACAGACAGCACGGTACTTTACACAGCAAAGCAAGAATTCTGATCACTGAGTGGGCAGAAACGAAGCAGGCAGAGGTTAAATGACTGAGTAAAAGACAATTTCACTGTGAAGAGTAGAGTGACAGCATTGTGTAACCTAAGACATAGACAACCATGGGATTCTTCTTAATCCCTTATACAGTCTCATTTCAATATTGTAGACAGCAAAAAGGGAGCTCACCTGGGGAAAATTCAAGCACTGTTATGAAAGTATAGACCTGCTTTGCAACATTTCCCCCTGCTGACACATACAGATGTCATGCCTACCTCTCACGATGTGACATGAGCAACTGTGCCATTCCACAGTATCCCCCCTAGACTCAAATGTATCTGGCCTTGCCTTAAGCTTTGAGGAAGAAAATGCCCAAAATTCAGAATTAATTACTCTCAGTGTCTGACTAATACTGATAATATATGTCAAAGTGTTTCCATGTTCACAGAGTTCCTTTGGGAAATATAACTATTCCCTAACACACACTAACTAAAAATTATTTGTTCATTTGAGGTTTCAATTGAGTGAAATGATATAATGTCATGGAAATGTAATATAGAAAAGAAGACATGCATCCCCTTGATTGTGTCTCTATTTGAAAATGAAGTTTTACCAGCACTAGAAGAAACTCCTGAAATGATAATATAACATAACTTATCGTATTATAATCTAGTGCTTCAGGATTTTCTATTACATCTCTCAGTGTTTTCTATAGCGAAGTTCATGTGCATTTAACACATAGTGCTAGGGAATACATCTCTTCCTGACATTAGAATTACCAGTAGCACTGACAGTAAAAATGAAATCAAGGAGAACTGCATTCTTGACAGGTAGTAGAAGTGAGCTTTTGAATATTTGAGCAGCCTTATTTTCACTCAAATCCTCTATATAAACATAGGAAAGGATTAGAAAGTTACCTTTCCTTAAATTAAACAGACAAAAAGACAGTCTAAAGAAGCCTGCACCAGTCTGTTACTAAGCTATTGTATCAGCATTTCTTCTATTATTGAAGGAAAAACTCAAATTTAGCTCAGCTAAGCTGGGTACACTGCACTGAAAAGAATATGTTGCATAGCTCAAAAAGCATACAATGGCATGTAAAAAACAGTGGGAATGTTTTTATTACTACAGTGGTCTTTGTAACCCACCCCATAAAGTCTCGTGCAAATGACAGAATATTCTGTCCTAAAACTGTCAGGATAAAAATGCAGACTTAGAATTCTGATCTGGGGATTTCCCAAGGGTGAATCCCCCTTCTCATTTAAGGACTGCATTACTTGAAAGCTTAGCCCTACACGGATCTAAATAATCAATATTGCATTGTTTGGAATACTGTCACAAATCTGTACGACTCTTTGCCAATTCTTGTTCTTCTCCATGCATGGCATGTAAAGCCAATGAAGGAAGGTTTGTACACTGGGAAAAGATTTTAATTAATTGCAAGATTAAAGTATTGTCATGAAACAGATGAATCGTTCTCATGAGTCCTCACTAGGCTTCCAAAGCAGTAGTATTAAGCAGAAGCTTTCCCTGTCTTCAGTGCTTCTGCTCAATTTCCCAGAAAACACAACCCAGCAGTTCATCCTGCTTGAACACTTACCAGCCAACACCCTGTAAAAACTATCATGCAGGCTGCAAGTAGAATCTTAACTGGGACCTTCTCTCCAAGCACTGTGACAAGAAATAATACAATATTTTTTATTTAAAGGTATAGTACACTTAAAAATACAAATCTGGTTACAAAAACTGTCCAGATATATTGTATTAAAGTAAGTTTACTCTAACGGCACTGTAGTAATTCCCAGAACAACTTTTTTAGTTTTATCCTTTCTGCCTAAATATATGCCCTCTTCTTTAACAGATACATTCTTACTGCTTTTTTTTCATACATCATTCATCATACATCCATCAACTTTATGTGTTTCATTGATGAATAAATTACTCAATTTGATGCCAAAAGGAAACAGGAGAGCATTTATTCCAAATAAACTGAAATCTTTACATCAACTGTGTCACAAAACATGTTGATGAGAAGGAGTTTTGGCAGTTGGATGAGAAACAGCAGAGCTGATTATTCACTATTTGATATTTTTGTCAAGGGGGTGAGGAAGGTTGTATCAGCACCCTCCTTCCACATTTTGAGCATGAGGAGAATGAAATTAAATTCATAGAAAACAAATTAATTCACATTTCTTCCCTACCATGGATAAGCTTAACAAAATAAGTAGTACAAATGGAACTTATATTTAATTTTCTTTTAATCATCTCTTAAAAGGTCAGCAGTGAAGTTCTTTGGTTGGCAGTTTCTGATAAACCTATCAACTGTGAAATAGTTAACACAGTGCTTGTGTTAGGCTTCCTTCAGAAACAGCACCAATTGAAATGAAGTGGGCAGCACACAGTATCAGTTTCTTCAAGCTACTGTTTCAAGCTGTCTGCACAGGCAGACAGACATCAACTCATCTGCTTAAGTTCATTTGACATTTTGAAGGTTATCATTGTAACCAGAAGGGCTAGAGGCTTAATTACTTTTGCAATGAAAGCTTAGATTCTAAAGCACTATTATATGGCACATTCAAAATGAACTATAATTAGGTAGCCATTTAGGTGATTGCATAATCAGTTTCTATATTGGACCTTTACAAGATGCTAAATGCATATCTAAGTTCATAGAAAAAAAAAAAAAAAAAAGGTGATGCTTTTATGTGTTTCCCACCCCCCTTTAGGAATAGCAGAGGATCACTACATTTTGACGTTCTTGCACACACAAGAAGGGAGAGCTAAACTTGCAAATCAAGACATCTCTTGTGTATTTTAAGGTGAAAGCTAAACTTTCTATTACTACAGCATTTCCTAAGGTATTTAACAAAAACTGCTTCTGAGGCTTGTTCTTTGGAAACCTGGCAAGGCTCAAGAGTACTCTTCAGCTGTTTCATGACAACACTGTAATTGTGCAATTAATTAAAATCCTCTTTTCAAAATAAAACTTCTTCAGCATGTTTCCCAGCTGCTGAGTTTCCAAAGTATATTAGAAGATTTTGCCCAGCCTGTCTGCTGGAGCCCCAGACCCTCAGGGAACTTTTTTCACCTCTTCCTATGAAGACTGTAGGTGCTAAGCAACAGTTTAATATCAGTCAGACACTAGGGAAGGTAGATCACACATCAGCAAACTGTGAATGTATTCCCTACCAGCTTCCCCTAGGGTAAGAGACACAGATCTCCTAAGCATTCAAAAGACACTTTCTATGATGTACCAACTCCACTTGACCAAAGGAGCAGAACAGACAACTTGTATATATCACTGTGAAGGCAACTAGTTTTCCACAGCCCTCAAATGTGCCTGAAATTTGCTCTGTGATGGAAGCACGGGAAGTGGGCATTATCAGGAAACTTCCTCTGAACACACACCCCTTACACAAGCTGAAATGCTGATGTAGGTGCAGCCATTCAGATTCTAACTTATCTGGGGACAGTCTGAGGTCTTATGTCCACATAGCACATAGTGTACTTCTTCATCAGTGCCATCCTACAAGTTGCAAAATGCTAGTAAGAGGAACAGAGACCAAACAAGGTTTATTGAAGGCTAAAGGCAGACACTGCTTCCCAATCAGTAAAGCATGCAGTTTATTCCTAATTGGAGCTTTCTGGTTCTGCTCTAGGAATACTTTTTATAAGATCTTTTTCTCAGTATTTATCATAAACTTCCATACTTATTCTGAGTCTTATTCTGAGAAGTTTCTATCGCTTTTGGCGGAAGAGGAAAGAGTAGTGTCTTTGAAAGCTTTCAACCTCATATTCCCTTCACATCTATCTTAATGTTCCTTAAGAAATGAAGACTGGTGATTACAATCCACACTTACTGAGTGTGTTAAATGGATTACTAGGATCAGCCACACACTTCTTATGCAAGCCCATAATCTTTCCATATTAAAATAAAATTTTCTAAAATTAATGCCTATACCCAGCATGTTGTCAAAAATCACACAAGAACATGAATTTTCTTTACCTTAAGTTGAAATACAAGAAAGTATGAGGCAAGGGATGTTAATATTTTCATTATTAAATGCACTGCTTTGCTCTATGCAAATAAGTTTCAGTCCTATATTTTTGTGCAGCAGTGATAAAATTACTGCATTCATTTACAATATTTTAATAAGTAGTTGTTTTCAGACTATTTTTTAACTGTCCAAATTATAAACGACATTAAATTTAGAAGATAATTTCCTGAACTGGGTAGTAATATTTCTCTTAAATTCGATAATTTTCAACCTCTAACTTTTCATTTATGCATAAAAATAAATATCTGAAGAGATAGTGATGCAAAATGTTCTTTACCAAAACACTGTGTAAGGTTTGATTCTCTAAAACTATACAAATCACTCAACTTAGTAAAAGTGAATTGTTTCAGAGACTTTAAAAAAATTACAGTTCTATATAAAATTAAAGAGATGTTCAAACTTTTGCAAGTTGCCACCTCATGAGTGGACTTTGACTGATCCTTTCATTCTGCTACAATATTAACAGAAGTATTATAATAGAACAAGAAAACCATGTAAAATATTGAGAGCAAGAAGATCAAAAGAGGCTCATTTGTAAGATAAGATGGGAGGCTTCTAAAGCTTTGTGTGCTCTGATCAGTCACCAGTATCCATAAATCTTTTAATATTTTCAGTTCTTTTTGATTTTGTGTTTTCAGTTAATTTCAACAAAATGTGTTCTAAACACTTCACAGACATTGGGAGGGAGCAGGAGCACTGAGCCTGGAGCATCTTTAGGGATAGGAACATTTCCCCAGGATGCTCAGCATACAGGTATAGAGCTACCAGACTTCATGGTGAAGCCATAATACTACTTTCTTTGAACTGTAATAGGATGCAAGAATTAAATACTTATGTTTTGTATTTCAGAGAGCACTAATTGTTATGTCATGGTAAAAATGGGCCTTAACAGATAAAAAGAGGGTCAAAACTCTTTAATCGACTTTAATTACAATGAATGTAATAGATGGGGATGCTAAATTACTACATTAATACAAACTTCAACTCAGCCTTCTATCTTCATACTCATGACTTTTAATCCTTCAAGGAAACAATAAAGCCCATTTCAAGAAAATTGTAGCTAGAAAGTAGCTTAAGATACATTTCTGTAATTGGATTACTCTCTTTAAGCAGAATATGAAATTATACAGTCTTAAGGGCTTGAGTTATGGCCTAAAATAATCCTCTGAAATTACTTTAGAGGGAGGTTCTGTGATGAGCATCTCTGCAGTTCTAGTAGGTTTTAGTACTACTATCTAACATAAACTCATGTGAGTGTATGGCTGCAAACACATTGCTAGCAGTTCAGATGGTTCAGTATGGCAAGAAGCAAACCAGAATGGGGAAGCAGCTGTAGTACTGGTGGAAAAATTCTTGTTAAACCTTTGAAGGTAAGAGAAGTATGTACCAATTAGGCTTTCAGAGGAATGTGCAGTGCTCTTAGAAATTTAATGAAAGTACCAACTGTTTAAAAAAGAGAGAACAGAACAAAACTATCACCTATGCAATAAGAGGGTGGAATTGATGTTGCTCTTATGAAGTTACAATCTTTTCCTCCTAGCGATGCAAATTTTTATTAGCACTACCATCTGAACTGTTGAAGAATATGATCTCCTCTGATGTATATCTGGAATATGAGATGAAAGAAAGAGGCCTTTGGATGTAAGATGATCGCCTTATCCTAGGATATCCAGTAGCATTCATGGTCTGAGAAGGTAAATCACTGAGAACATTAAGCCCTGCTAATGAAAAAGTTTTGTTCAGGCAGAAGCGATCATTATAACATTGGCAACATCTTGTCAGGTCTGTCTCAGCAGCCTGGAGACTGGAGGAATTGATATCAGCAGGTAACAGAGCCAAAGCCCAGTGAATAAAAAAAGCTTCTGCCAATGCTTATGGGCCTTGAAGGAAAATTCAAGTGGGTAAAAACATAGTGAAAAAGACATGCTACAACCCAGTGTTGCACCATCTTCCACTTTTTCCATGAATCCTATCAACTTCCTCCCCTTTAAACATGAGCTTTTCCCTGTGGACTTCAAGTTGAAGGCAAAAAATGAGTTGAAGATCACAAGGGGAACCATCTTTACAACAGCTACAGTAACTTTCCCTGCATAAGCCAGACATATTGGTCAGCATCGTCAGGATTGGGAAAGGATCAAAGGTACAAATCTCTACTACTCCCGAGAATTCATTAATTAAATCATTACAGTTTTTGCATTACAGCTACACAGAATATCTTTTGCAGAAGGATAACATTTTTAAAAGGACTTTCTAAAACTAAACTTGCATTCAAGGTAACAGAATTAAGGAAAGTTTTCCATGTAATGTTTTTTAATTCCCTGCAAATTTAGAATTGAGGTATTTACTGTATTTCCGACTGAAACTGCCACTGTTTTCACAAATAGTTACTTAAAAGTGCCATTCTTGTAAAATCTATAGCATGCAGTCTGTGGATGTTTGGAGCAACCAAAACGTGCCACCACATGGAAACAAAGCTTGAGTGCTTCATCTGTTTGCTCTTTACAAAAAACTTGTATTTTTTTCTGGCATTAACACAACTTAATTTTATTAGTTAAAAGGTCAGCAAACATACAGGACACTGTCCAGTGACACTAAACAAAACAAACACCTTTCTCTTAAAATACAGAATTGACGCATAATATGTGTCATTGACCAGTGTTCAGTGAACCAGAAACATTGGTTTGTTAACTGATGGATAATGACAATTCTACAAACACCCATGATTATGTAGTTCTAGAAGAGCCCACATTTTCACAGCATTACTCACTTGGCAGCAGCATAAGAGCCCTTTGTCCCTTCCTCTGCTCCCCTTAGTGAGCTGTAAATAGTGTCATTAAACACGCACTTCCAAAGCACAGAGATCTGTCATGATCCAGTGAAGATACCAGATATAATGTGAGCACTTAATCTGTCAGAGTTTGTAGTGATGCATTTCACAGTGAGGGTCACCACATTTTACTGCCCATAGGTATTCAATCACAGAAGTTAAATTATAATGTGAATTAGTTCTTTAAATCATTAGCAACCATTACAACAGAGGGTTGTGCTCAAGCTTCTTTTCCTCCCTCACCACAACGCCTCTTTAATTTCTTTTTTAAATAAAATACCATCATTTCATGTGTTCAAATCAGATTAATTATTTTATCAGAGTAAGTAATACATATTTCTTAAAAATAATAATTTCTGGATTTGCTTTTGTAACATTATATGCAAGCTTGCAATTGAAAAATGCTCCAGATATTATTCACACGTAAACTTGGTGGTATGAAAACATTGGAAAATTCCCTTGAAATCAAGAAAACTATACCAGCAGTAATCTTCCAGAGACTTTTCTAACCACTTTATACTCTTGTCTCCTAGGTCCTGATGCAGAGAGGAAGGAAACTTGTCAAAATTATCAGTTCAGATGAAGCTCTCATTTAGATGGAAACCACATGGATGACAGACTGGAAAAAAGTCATTAAAGCCACCTTGATTTTGACCACTTTTACCTAAAAAAATTTTTTTTAAATGTCAGAAAAAGCATAAATTACATCTATTCATAGTAAGATCCTTGTGTATAACGATAATGTAAAAACGTTAGGTTACAGTGTATATAGCGTATATTTGCACTACTGTAATAGTTTAAACTGTGCTCTGAAGCATCACAAGATGCTCTGCTCTGAAGCATGCGTAGCTGTTTTTTATCATTAAACCTGCTGAAATACAAAATAACTCCAGCATTTGTATTAATAAGCAATAACATACAAACTTTTAAAAAAGGTGCAGAAAAAAAATGTTTCAAAGCAAATCAGACTTGGTAGAATGCTTGATTCTGTTATACAAGCCACTCCACATTGTAAAAAAAATATGTACCAAGTATAATCAGGATTAGAAGGGGGCTGTAAGAAATATTTCATTATATTAGAATAATGTATTTGCAGAATCCTAGACCTATAAAATCATACGCACTGTTGAATTACATTGTAAATACTATACAGTGACTATAGACTAAGCGATCTAGCTAGAATTAATCAATATGGAATATTCCTTCCAAATAATGATTAAAAAATCTACTAATATTTTTTATAAAATTATTTTGAATACTAATAAAATAAAGAATAAATAAATAAAAAACTAAGGCAAAAATAAGCATTGCAAACAGCTCTTTTATGCCACACTCACTAAAACTATATTTCTGAAGAGTCAATTTGGCCATACAGAACAATTAAAGCACATGTATAGAACTGCTTTCTCTAAAACTTAGATGTACACTAAATTAAGTTCACAGGGACATTAACAAAAGAATTTTTTCTGACATTGCTCTGGCAAAAGATGAATGGATGTTTCCCATGTTTGTTGCTGGAAGTTCTCATTAAATGAACTTGGGCAAGGATATAATCCTTGCAAAATCAGTATTATATTTCACTACAAACTTCCTGTAAATTCTTCATAAAGGCATTCAAACTTTTTTTTAATGTCCATTTTTATTGTAAAGGATGATAACTTCCAGTCATTGGAATGTGTCAATAGATCTGAACTATACTTTCTAAGAAGAAAAAGTAATTTTTCCGCAGAATTTATTCTGACTGAAATTGCTAGTAGCTAATGTAAATTTTGACAAATATTTTTGATTAAAGAAAAAAATAATCCAGGAAACAATAACACCTTTATTTTTTTTATTTTTAAGATGAAGCATTTTATTTTCAAAATTAAGACTGAAAACATTGACTTAGCTTGAATTAAATTTGGGTATACATATATAAGAAGCTGGAAGAAGGCAAAAAAAGAAATTCAGTAATTCATTTGAATTAAAATGAAATTTTGGAGTTTCTCAATAGATGAAAAAATATGATTGCTTTTAAGAGGACCAGAAGTAAAATTATTTTCAACTTCTTAATTCAGCTATGAAACTAGAGAATCATTTGTATTGTTTAAGTTAAAAGGCTTAGTTACTGGTTTTTAATTATTTTGGTATTACTATATGTTTATGTAATTTAGTGTGCCAAATTTTCAAGTCATATTTTCAATTATTTGTGTTCTATGAACGTCAGTCAAATTGAAAGAAGACAAAAGATGAAAATTTATTTTTCAGACCCCGATTCTAGCTCATGTTAGGGATTTTCCAGATAAACTTTTTAACTCCAGCTCACCCCCCTATGCAGAGGTCTATAAATATTCATTAATGTTTTTAATTTTTATTTTTAGAAGTTATAAATTATCAAGGTACACGGAATTCATCCATCTGAGTAAACTGGAGGCGCTGTCTTCATATTATGAAACCTATCAATATATTTTGAAACCTTTTCTGCAAAGGTGAAAAGCACGACAGAGGTTGTGGATGCCTGGCTCTGTCTGCTTTGGCAGAGGCCAACCTGTTGGCCTGTTATGGGCACTAATGCCAGACGTGTGAAAGTGAAGCACCTACACTCAAAAAATCACCTACCCCTTCACAGAAAAAAAGACACTATCCTCTCGTAGGGTCTTCCTCTCTCCATTGGCCACAAAAAGTGCCTCAATGATTCCAATTAAGTCCTGCCCTTTAATGAGTAAGGACAAGGAAGGTGGTTTTAACCCTGACCGTCTGAACCAAATCCACTGAGGATGGCAGTGGAGTTTGGAAAGGTAACTGCAGAAGTTAAAATTCAACTTCAAAGAAGCTGGCATTCTTCTGAACTTTGTATAATATTTCTGCTTTTCTCATTCTGCCCATCCACAAATCAATAGTTATAATACATTTTAAAACATTTTAATAAATATTTCCAAGGCTGCATGGTTTTTATTATATAGAATCAAAGACACTTCACCATTAGAACAGTTCAGCTACATTGTAATTGCCACAGCCATAGATTTCTTTTCAACAAACAGGCCTTTGCCTTGTGTGAATCATTGGCCTGGTATACTTGAAATCTGCAACAAGCATCCACACATGCTGTTGATTTAGATAAAAGAAACCCACTGGCACAGTTTGGATGACTGCTAAGCAATATGTACCTCACATGACGTCTTTTAATAGAAAGAGCACTCCATAGTACATACACACAGAGCAGGTATAAAATTAGAGACAGACTGGGGCTGAAACACTAGCCTATAATCAGAGTTCACACAACATCAGACTTCAAAACCCAACCTCAAGACCCCACAGCCTTCTCCAGTTCTCCATATATTTTCCCCAACAATGCATACTCAGTTATCAGAGAATCTAAGCAGTGGACTGCAAGAACTTAAAATATGAATACAGCTTCAAGATTTGATATATATTTTT
The DNA here is from genome assembly GCA_023637945.1 of Phaethornis superciliosus. Classification (NCBI taxonomy): domain Eukaryota; kingdom Metazoa; phylum Chordata; class Aves; order Apodiformes; family Trochilidae; genus Phaethornis; species Phaethornis superciliosus. Next base: position 16,588,192 of record JAJQWJ010000009.1, on the reverse strand, counting down.
GTATGTATCAGTGAACAGCACATCTGAACAAATTTCTGTGATTTATCTGGTTTTCGATCTCTAATTTCTAGAAAAACTATTGTTACTTTATTTTTTATTCACCACCACCAGGCAATATTAGAAGACTTACACAAGAGCTTGTTCTGAGAATCAGTAAAACTCCACAAATTCAAGTATAATGGAAGAAAATGTAAAGATTTAAGTGGAATTAAACAAACTAACCTTTGGAATTTCTAATTCAGATATGTCATGTATTCTACATAAATGCTTTTCTTGATTTTTCACAAGCAAGTCTGGTGTCATGCCTGACAGATGAGAGCCATGTTGAACCCCAGACTGACTATTTCAACTGGGCCAGAGATGTGACAGTCAGTAGTTAGGTTATATAATTCCCCTTCTACCTATATTAGCTTTATCAAAAGATGAGATCAAAATCTGAGGGCTAAAGAGTGTCTATTAATATCAAAGTAAATCTTAAGAATTCTATGTGTTGCCTACTGGCAAATGACACACCTGAGTTTCACCAGTTCATTCCATAGTGATACTCTTTGTCCAGGAAAACCCAGAAAAAGCATTCATTGGCTATCACTGCCATGCCCAGTTTGTAAGTGAATACCTCATGAAATCAAAGTGTCCATAAGGAACGTTTTTGCCTATGATATATCCATCTAATTGGAAAAAGGGAGGAAGTTCTTGTTTGTTACTTAAACCAGTTCTGTAACATAATTTCTGAAATTAGAAAGAATACTGTTGTTAGAGGTTTTGTTCTGTTTGAAAGCAATTTTCAAAGTCAAGTTTTGGAAAAAAATCTGCCCTTCATTTCTTCCAGATGCAATCATTTGCTCCTCAGGCTGCTATTGTCAATTATTCCTGCCCCTGCCTTTCAGCTACCCAGTTGGGGTCTCTCAAGTCCTGAAAATACGCCTCTTAGAGTATTTAATTCCATTTGTCAGGTTCTCCTAATACTTTCTCAAGAATATTCAATACACTTTGGTTTTCAGTCTCCAAATAGTAGTTTTTCCATCATCCTATATCTCTGCTGTCCATTCTTAATAATCTGTTTATAGTACTTACTCAGAGTTCACTTTCTTGCTCGTTCAAGGCTACATCTCCTGTGTTTTGAAAAACACAAAGATCCTGTAAATGAGGCAGATGTGTATCTGCTTTACTTCAACTTGGAGTATTTCTACCTCTTGTCTGTGCCAAATAGCTTCCTTTCAGTTGGCCCTCTTATGGGCCTTTGGGATTTTGGTCCTTCTAGGGGCACTGTCTCTTACTGTGAAATTTTCTTTTTTTTTTTACCTCTCTGAGACTTTTGTATTTTACAGCACCTTTTGCTAGCTTCTTTCTTCACTATTCTCCTATAGATGATTTTTTTTTTAGAACTCCCTTTTCTCATTTGTTCTGGAATTAAGTCTTATCACAGTTCTTCCGATTTAGCTTCCCTTCCTTCTTTCTCAATGAGCTCATAACTAAAAAAAAGATAATCAGAAAAACATCAGAAGGTCCTACCTATATTGTTTCTATTCTTAATCCAGTATGTCAACTGCCTGTGGCTAAATGATACAAAGAGCAGCATATTCTTCTTAAACTCTGAGCTCACACATCTTCATTTACAACTTGGGTTTCATACAGCCTTGGATGTCCAGCTGAGTTTTCTATAAGAACTTTTCACTCAAGAGGTATGGAAGAACATACGTCAGGATGAAGCATAATATGTTCACAGAGACCAAGGACTGTAAAAATACTTAAAAACTAATAATATGATGTACATCTGTGGATAGAAATTTCTCCCCCAACTGCATGTGCTTGTCCATTAGAATTTTTTTTTTTTTTAATGAGAATATAAACACATTTAAACTACAATAATTCCCCCCAAATGTACTTTTTTTTTTCCTGTGCAGTACCTCTGACTTAAAGATTTTTTGGCATACAAAGGAGCGTTAGAAACTCAATGATTGATTGCAAATGTTGCCCACATGCAAGTTTTATTTTGCATTTAGTTATTATACCTACAATATTATTTTAGTCTAACTGCTGGTATAGTACATGGAATATTTTCTCTGCTCAGAATCCCAGGATTACTATTAATTCTTTGGCGGAAGATGAAAGGTAAAGCCTTATTTGAGCTCTCACTCTTTTCCTTTCAGCAACAGTTTGCATGCTAGCAAGTCCAATGAACACTCTGTGCCTCATGTGAAGATGCATTCTGTCAAGTACTCATTGGTTTGTCTGAGTCAACTATCCCCCACATTTCCTGTTCTGTGTCATTTCCTCCTACCTTTTAAGCACTGCTGGTTTTTAACTCTTTTTAAACTTAGAAGTACTCTTCTACAGAAAAGTGTAATTTCTGATGTCATTTCATCTACTTGCAAACTAAAAATTAAGAAGCTCCTCTACCACTAATGATAAGTTAAACAATGTGACCTTGGAAACATTTTTGTCAAGAGAGTCTTGAAGGTTAGTTCATGAATCCTTAAGATCCAAATGATTCTGATATGCTTTTTCAACATTTATTGCTATTTGAGGTTGCTGTTACAAGAGGGACATCCTAGTTTGTTATTCTGTCTTTTTATCTCTCACATGAATAAATTACAGGGTTCTGCTTCTTATCACAGAAAACATTCCACTGATCATCTGGGGAACACAAAATATTTTTTTCAGTCTATAAATTATTCTTAAAGAAACTCTCAGAACTAGTGAGGCTGTGAGTTGGTTTTGGTTTGGGTTTTGTGTGTGCCTTTTTTGACAGCATTTGCCTAAAGTAATCACATGTGGTCTATAAAATTTTAGTTTTGTCATCAGAGCTGTCAGTCTTCCATAAAACATAATTTTAAAAACATATGCACACACACAATAAACCCTTTGCAGTGTCTTGGCCAATGAGTGTGAATGACAAATATACCTGGCTGCTCTCCTATGGTGTTTTCTTACTGTTCACTGGCAAAGAATGTGATTTCATGATAGGAGGTTGGAAAATGACCTCTTGTAATGATGAAATTTGCATAAATAAATGCTGATTGCACAAAACGAATAATGTGCAGTGAGTATCATCACAATAAGTTGTCTCCTACTGACACAGAGTCTAAGTTGGATGCGTACAATTATGCAAATCAAACTAATGCCAGTTTCTCATTACTGTCATGGTGGTGGAGGCAAACACATATCCTCCAAAGACAGCTTGATGCTGGGACACAAGCCAAAATGTTTGGTTTTGCTGACATAGTAACTGAGTCAACAAAAATAGGATATAATAGTACTGCATCAGAGGAATCCATATCAGGGCAGACCTGAAACTTAATGGACCGTGAAGCTTTTGTCTGCAGAGAGGCCTTTTGCTGGTATTGACCCACAGTGCGTCTGCTTCCACTTTTGCCGATTTTATGGAAATAGATTACAGAAGCAATTGCTTTTTGGAGCTGAAATGTCTGCAAAACAGTCTATTAGCTTTCCTCATAACAGATGAGATGACATTTATAAATACTTAAATAATGTCATATAGCCCACGTTTAAAAACTTCCCAGAATAATTCACAGACTGCTTGTGGTTGCTTGATCTAATGTTTATGTGAAGTCTCGTTATGACACCACTGGGATTTTCAAACAATGCCACTTTTCTTTTGTCATCTTAAAAATGTTCAGACAAAATATATTTTATTTTTCTTCCTGAAAAAATAAATTTTAAAAAAAATTAAATGCAGCAGCAATCACCATTAATATGAGGGACTGAATATAAAAAATATGTTGAAAGATACCCTCAGAGTGTTTTTAACCCTTGGAAACATTTATGACATTGGCACTGTAACTGAAGAGGAATTTAGTGCTCTATCACTTTGATTTCTCACCTTTCTTATTCAAGTAATGCCCTAATCTGTATATTTACCTATATTGTTGAACACATATATACATGTGCTGGCATGCAATTCAAAAATATGAAATTCAGTTCACAGTCTGAAATTGAGAGCACCTTGGCAGGCCCTCCAATGCATACACCATTCCAGGACGTGAATTTGCCCCTCCAATGAAATTCTGCATAAAAAGTAATTTCAAAAATATGACTCTGCTCAGAGACAAATCAGAAGCTCCACTTGACTGTAAAACAAAACAAAACAAAAAACCAAAACCAAGCCAAAACCCCAAAACAACACGCACAAAAAAAAAACCCCAAGTATTTTAGAATGCAGTCACACCAGCTAACACCACCTGAGGTCACCAAACTATGTGGTGTGGTCAACATGCTGGAGGCAAGGGATGCCATACAGAGGGACCTTACCAGGCTTGAGAGGTGGGCCCATGCAAACAACAGGAAGTTCAGTAAAGCCAAGTGCAAGGTCCTGGATCTAGGGCAGAACAATCCCAAGTACAAATACAGTCTGGGCAGAGAACAGATTGAATGGATTGAGAGTAGCCCTGAAGAGAAAATTCGGGGGTATTTGTTGATGAGAAGCTCAACATGAGTGGGAGATGTGCACTTAAAGCCCAGAAAGCCAATTGTATTCTGGTCTGTATCAAAAGAAGCATGACCAGCAGGTCAAGGGAGGTGATTCTTCCCCTCTAGTCCATTCTTGTGAGCTTCCACCTGGAGTACTGTGTCCAGTTCTGCAGTGCCCAAGAACATGGACCTGTTGGAGCGAGTCAGAGGAAGGGCCCAAAGATGACCAGAGGACTGGAGCACCTCTCCTATGAATTCAAGCTAGAAATCTGGAGTTGTTCAGAGAAGATTAGGGAAATGATATAGCAATGTTCTAGTACTTGGAGGGGGGCTATGGGAAACACGGAGAGGGACTTTTTACAAGGGAATGTAGAACTAGGGTGAGGGGTAAAGGTTTCAAACTGAAAGAGGCTATATTTAGATTAACTATTAGGAAGAAAGTTTTTGTTGTGAATGTGGAGAGAATCTGGAACATGTTGCCCGGGAAAGCTCTGGATACCCTACCCCTGGGTATTCAAGTCAGGTTGGAGGGACTTTAGGCAAACTGGTGTGATGGAAGGTGTCCACTGAGCTATCCTCGTTGGACGAGTCATTCCAAGCTACCCAGCATGTACAGAAAGTTACTTAAATTTCAGGTCCTGATAATCTCCTGGAACAGAGCAATTAACGTCACCTATAAGAACTGACAGTTTAAACACTTCTGAAAGTCCTTCTGTGGTAGGGTGTCTGTGTTGCTATCACCTCTACTGCTGCATTCATATTACCAAGTAATTGAAACAAAGGTTTTACTGAATCACAGATTGCCAGGTTAAAAGAGACACTCAAAGGTCATCCAATCCAACTTTTCTAGGTAAATGTTAAGGTCTAACAGAGACAAAGGAATCTCTCCCATGTTATTTCAGGATACTTGTACACAATCCCTTCTGTTACCTGAAGAAACATTATCATTTTCAGTAAACCACATTGGAAATACTGGTGAAGCAATAGGGCAGGCACACCTCTGCATGGCTGTGTTTGGAGGAAAAGATAATTCTGTAGGACAATATTTCTTGGGAAATTAGCTAAGCAGAAGATTGGGCTACTTCCTTGCTGACAAAGTTTGTTTGGTCCCTTCTGAGATGCTACTCAAATCAGAAAAGTTGTAATGTGACCTTTAAAAATACTATTGCTTTTCTTTGGGAACATAACAGATTGTATTTGATGATGAGTATTTAAAGAAAAAAAAAATCTCATAAAAGGAGGGCCCCTCAAAAAAATAAATTAAAAAAAAAAATTAACTCTTCATCTACAGTCCTTCTTGAAACTCACTCAAAATTAACACTGTGCTGTATTATACAACAAACTACCAAGAAATCTTGTTTTTTCCATAGCAAAGATTTCAGCAAGATATTCAGCATACATTTATTGCTCAATTACTGATGCCTTTTTTGTGGTTACAGTTCCAGGAAAGCACAGCTATAACTGAAAAGAAAATACATAAACATCCAGTTCCTTGGACTTTCTTCAGCTGTGGGTTCACAAACAGTTTAATGGGCTTTATCACCAACTGAGAGATAAAATATAGGGGGAAAAGTCCTGTGTTCCCAGTTATGTAATTTTTCTAATTGTTGCCAATTTCAAGAAACTGACAAAGAGCCTCCAAGAGATTTTCTAAACACTTAATGAAGCAAGGGAAAAGTAGTCCAGTGAAAGATATTAAGGGAAACCTTCATATACATCCTAATTTCAGGAAAAGCTTTAAAATTTATCCTACACTTTCTTGACCCTCAAACCAATCAAAAGGCCCGAAGAGACTTCAGGGACTGCACTTGCAGCCCCAGGCAGGTGCAGTTTGTGGTGTACCCAGAAAACTGTTCCTGTCAGGGCTGGTCTCACAGATTTCTGAACTTTCTCTCCTATCCAGATCAGAAAGTGGCCCCAGAGAATTTCTTTACTCTTTTGGAGAGTTTCATAACAGAGGTTTTATTACTGCAATTTCCACCTGTTCTCAGAAGTTTTGAAGACTCTTCACAGTACCACTCTTCTTTATTTTCATAATGTGAGTTTAAAACTGGCTAGTTTCACCCTGAGTTATAATAAAGTATGTAATGGAACACACATACCACTATTTCTCTTGTTAGAACAATATGGACATGTCAGCACTCCACATCTACTGCCTCTTTCTTGTAGCAAACAACTCTTACCTTTCAAATCTATTTTCCCCAACTGAATGATGTGGAATGGCCAAGAGGATCTGAGGATCTCAAAATAAAGAAGTTCAGGCATGGATCGATTAGAGGGAAACTAAAAGGAAACCTGGGTTTATTTAACAGGAAAGTAGCATTTGTGAGGCTTCTGCTGGATGGCATGTGCTTCCTATCCCCCCAAAAACGCTTTCTGATGTCTCAAACTTATAATAGGCATGTGCAGCTAACTGACTTTTATCTTGCCTTTGTCATATCGATCTCTCAGTGAATCCATAATAAAAGATACCAGTCTGAAACAGTAAAAAGTAAAAGCCATTGCTATGGACAGCCTCAGCTAAAATGTAGGCTCCCTGGGACACAGTGCAGAGAACTGCAGATTCATGTCAGGTGGGACGTAAGTATCCCCTTCAAAGCTCACTGTTACAAACACTTGGTGCACAGATGACCTGCCTTCAGAATATGTGTTTCTATATTGATTTTCACAGTTTCAGAACAACAGGAAAAGCCAAGTGAAAGTTTCTTTGCAGAACACTAAAAGTAATTTACCTTCTTCTTTTGATTCCATCTCTGTATCTTGCTTTATGGTTCACAGTACAAGTGCTTATTTTAAAAACTCATTCCTGACTCAGAAAGAAAGCACAGAGCTGAAGATCTTTGGGAGTGCAGAGCAAGAAATGAGCCACAAAATGAAACAAAACAAAACAAAAATGCATTACGATGTAGTGGTAAGTCATTACACAATGAAGTTTGTGTTTTAAACACAGACACACTGGTTGTTCTGGTAGCTTATAATAATATAAATCTAGCAGGAATATGAAGAGGAAAATATGCTATGGAGATCTTTTTATTATGAAAATTATAACACTGGCTTCTTATGGTCTATGTTCCCAGTAAATTGCTGAAGTCTACTTAAAATAGTTTCCTGTGTATGATAAAACCATGATTTTTAAGATTTTTCAGGGTTATAACCAAGGGCCTTGCCTAAATGATACAAATGCAAACACCCTTCTCCTAAAGCACTCTACTTCCAGAAGAATACATATATTTTGAACACTTATTTTTCCTTCTCTCTTTTTAAATGTAAATTGTGATAAAAGAAGGAGCACAGCAGTTACTCAATGTGAAATGCCTACATGTATCAAAAATTCCTCTCTGCAGTCAAGTGTCTGAAGCTCTGTGATGGACGAAAGTGCTCAAGTGATGGAGCTTGGGAATTAAATCTGAGCTGTCTGGTAAAAACACTGTTATTCAGAATTACTATTTCAGGCTACCATAAGAGTCAGGTATATCCAACCTAATTTGTTACAGTTGCTTTATGGTTTCAAGCATTCCTATCTTTGCATGACACTTAGTTTATTTATATTTAGTTGTACTTATGGGGTGTTTTATGTTCATTTTTTTATTTTGGGGTTTGTTTGTTTGTTTTTTTAAAATAAAAGGGTAAAGCATACTATGGATGTCACCAGCCAGCACAATAACATCTAATGCTGTGACAGCAGTCCAGCCTCCCTTAAACAGCGACAAGAACAATTACTCCAAGAGCTGAAACTGTATATACAAGCCTGTGTTTTCTGTGCCTACCACCACATGCCTGATTTGTTGCAATAATGGAGTCAGTTATATTTTACAGCTAATAGACTGGCTGTCTTCTCTGAGAAGAAAGCTTGCTTTTCAAAAGATGAAATGTTTGAGGACAATTTCTCAAGCAGTTCTTGAAGGATTTTCAGTGGAGTTGGTCTGCCAACCCTTTTTGCCTTGTGGACCTTAAAGAACAAACTAAGAGCTCCAGAAGAGGGAAAGTGCAATTTCTCTTGAAGCTGCTAAGGAATAGCGTTAACAACAAATTGTGTTTCAAGGATAAAATGTGTGGTGTTTTCCCTCAGTTCCTGCTGGCAGTGGCAGAGGGCTATGTGTTATGTTACTCATAGGAGCTAACATTACAGCTCTTCTTTTTCTGACAGCTTCATCACCCTTCAGCATTCATGAGCATTCAAAGCAGTTACTTTCACTTCTGCTCACCACAGACACCTGTAAAATACCTTTAAAAGATGTTAATAGAAACTGAAACATAACTCAATTGAACTGGAAGAAAACAGTTCAGTTGAGACACTGAATATCACCCACCTCACACACATCTCCTCCTGCTCCTTCTCCACACAGCCTCTCACTTCCCTGTTCCTCAGCTGTTTTCCTTCTCTCTCAAGCTGTCCAGCTGCCCCATGTATCAAGGTGTTGATGCCATGGGCTAACCCACCCAGCCATAGAACCAGATGAAATTCCTGATCTCCTCTGATGCCTGGCCACTGCTGAAAGTGCTCTGCTCCGCCAGTGCCCTGCCCCACATCCCCTTCCCATCATCCTTCCCCTTCCTCTCACTGCCTGCAGCGTGCACCCAACCATGCAGGGAGCCAAATCAGCTCAACAAGTCAGAAGAAAACTAATCTAAATTAACTATCTAAATAGCTTTCTGTGATTACACTAAGCTGCCTCAGCTCACTGGGGCAATGGAAGAGGTAAGGCCACAACCCAGTGAGGGAGAGCAGGACCTGTCAGTCCAAAAGCTGTTACACTGACTCTGCCACTGTTGTGTCTCCTGATACTGCACTGGGGAGCTTTTTCTTCTTTTCAGACTTGATAAAAAGTTCAAATAAAGCCTATTAACTTTCCTTAGAACTTTTATTTCTCTGGAGTACTCCAAAACCCTTTTTCTTTTCTAATAGCATGCAATTGTTGGATATCCTGGAGCCTTTTGCTATTAGAGCAAATTCGGCATCTGAGAGCAGGATGAGAAAGTATAAAACCCCACCAAAGGCCTCTTGGAATAATTTTTGGGTTTATATATTTTTAAGCCAAGCTGTGAAGTATGGGATGCTATTTTACCATGTAGTGAACTGTATACTGAGGAGGACATTGTCCTCATAGCAACCATTTAAAAACCAATCCACATATTTTGTGCAGAACTGAATTAATATGATCAATCAAAACAAAGAATGTAACTTTTAGCAGGAACAAATTTTCACAAAATGGCCTGTCCCCAATGACCTTTCAGCTTTCACCCCCACAGAAGATCTAAATAATACCTTCCAGAGCTAATCCAGGAACTCAGTAACTAATGGATAGTAAAAATCATGGACTCAAAAAAGACATTAGTTTTATGGCCCATTACAGTCTTCTTACTGTACATCTTACTGATCTCTATCCACTCACTGGTGCTAAATCACAGTTTCTGTCTCCATTCCAGAGGAATTTTCTCCAGCTAAGGCACCCATACAAAAATCCCTTTCCCTCAAGCTGTACAATCAATTAACATAATTAAGTTATTCTAAAAACCTTTGTTTCTGTCATTAGCTTGACGTTTATTGCTTCTACTACCATACTTCCATGGCTACTTTAACTTAGCCAAAATGAATGCAGCACTGGAAGAAGCTTTTTAATTTTTTTCTCCTTGATTTCTTCTTTTTCACTTACATCAC